>OX438611.1:8504469-9752004 GCA_949316135.1 Choreutis nemorana
GTCAGCTGATGGGGTAAAGCAAATTTTTCCGCTAAATTTGAATTTATGAAGGATTTATTTTTGAAAAAAAATGGTATTTTATAATAATTTGGACTTTTTTGCGAGGATTCTGGTTGGATTACTTCCCGTAGATCACTAAAAACGAGTGACGGTTAAAGAACTGACAGTACGGCAGTTATTTTATTTAAAGTCATCTCTGTGCCGCAATAGTGTAAACAGCCGACTGCTACGCTAGAGGTTCTGGGTTCGAATCACGGCGGGGGCGGGACTTTGTGTTATTTGCAAGACGCATTGTTTCGCTAGCCGGTCTTGGATGTAGTATTCTCATCTATGCAGTTTATATCATATCGTTGCTTAGTTCCTGTGACACAAGTTCTTATGATACTTACTGCAGGGCTGAGTCAATGTGTGTCGTAATGTGTTTTTTAAATATTTTATTATGCGTAGTTTTAAACTAACTTAAATAACTTTCATAGTAAAGAAAATTCTAACAAATATGAAAGGATATTGTTGGTACCAATGCTATACATGTCAATCATGAGTTTTCATCTGAGTGATTTATATTTCTAGGGCCTTATTTCACTACATAGTATGAAACAAAGTCGCTTCCCGCTGTCTGTCCATATGTATGCTTAGATCTTTAAAACTACGCAACGGATTTTGATGCGATATTTTTAAATAGAGTATTTAAAAGCATAGCATACATAGGGACAGACAGCGGGAAGCGACTTTGTTTTAACTATGCAGTGAAATAAGAGAGTGATTCAAGAAGAAGGTTTAATGTAAATAATACATTCATAATATCCGTGAGAAGCCGGGGCGAGTTGATAGTTTATAATAAAATAGTAAGCTATGTACATACGATATGACTTATTATATAAGTCAGCAATACCCTAATGAATCTGTCGTTTGAAGAAATTGAAGTTATTAATTGCTATAAAATATGTAGATATTTTAAATATGTTTTATTTTATAAAACATTTTATATAAAACATTATTAAATATATTATATTTACTTTATATAAGTATGTTAATTGTTTTTTTTTACATTTCATATGTTTCCTAGTTCGGTAATAGTTTATTTATGACTTAGAGATTTTGATTTGTTATTGTTCATCCCTATGAAAGACAATATAAATAAATTAGACGAAAAAAATAAAATATTTTGTAGCCTAAATATCCCCATACCTATGTATAACTAAGTATGGGGATATTTAGACTGACTAAACGCCACCGCATTGTAAAAATCAATAAAATTTAACAGAAGAAGCAAAAATATGCCTTACGTCCCTATAGCTAAGGATACTAATTAAATACTTTATTAATTTTGTTAATCATATGTCATGTATGTGAGTTTAAATCGAAAAAAAATAAATACAAATTTTATCAAAATCGGTCCAGCCGTTTTATAGTTGTAAATTGCATTGTCATCGGGTTTGAAGCTACCCTGAAAATTTCAGCCTGCTAGCTTATCGGGAAGTGCTTCAAAATTGAGTTGCAAAAATCCAACCGGGACGACAAACAAACAAGAAAGTGAGTGTATAAAAACGTGGGAAAAACCATGTAGCTGCCATGTTCCTCATTGTACTCTCTCGAGGGATTAATTACGGCGTGAGTTGATGTTAAATCGAAAAACCTATTAAGAGCTAAACAATATTCGCATTTACGACGTTTCAAAGTTCAGTATCAATAACCAAGCCAAGTACAAATTCCCCTTCTCCGTCAACAAAAAAAAAACTTATTTTAAGATACAAATTAAGAGCTAAATAGCTGTTAAACTTCTTAAAGTAAATTTTGAAAAACCGGAATCGACAAAAAACGCCAGGATCGTTTATGTTTATCCCTGAACAGATGCGCGCATCTTGTTGAGTCAGACAATGATCTGTTTATTGTAGCTCAGCGTGAATCCTGGAAGGATGCTGTTCGTTTGGCTCTATAGATTTTTTATCTTCGACACTTTGTAACTTGTAATTTGATGGTGAAGAGATGGGACTGGAGATGATTTTTTATCCTCAGACAGATGCGTCAGTAGATACTTAGCTTAAAATTTGAAATCTAAGTTTTTTTTTTTTTTTGAAAAGAAACATCAAAGATGTATTTACTTACAATCTAAACAGTAGTTGTAAATATACATGTAATAATATATATATATATATATATATATATCAATTCGTTTCGTACATACGTCACCTGGTAACATTATAGTAACAACAATTGAAATTCCAATAAATAAACTAAATTAAGGTATTGAAAAATTTTTGGTGAGAAAATCTAAAAATGATGACCCCCGACAAGACTATGACAATAATTAGAATCTTTCAAATAATGATACCACTTCAATTAAAGCTTGGTTATAATAATAAGAATCGAAAATTGTAAGTATGATGAAAAAATATCTAATTGGTATTTGTATTTATTTGATTAATGTTATTTTAATTTTGGTTTTATTTGTTTTAATCATTTTCTTTTAATTTTATTTGGTGTATTAATTTAATTTGTGCGGCGATGGCTAATGTTATGTACACCGTTATAGTCATACGTATCAGACCAAATAGTTACATATGATTTATTGTGTAAATTTGAATATGTATGATGTGGTAGTACTATTTAATAAAAAATAAAAAAATGTAAAGATTTTTCGATGAGACAGTGACGACAAAAAATCTTAAAAATTAAATATTTTAAATAATTAACAAAGTAACTTAAAAAAAACAAAGTTAAAACGCAACGCAAAAATTAAAAATTGTCATGGGATATATATAAATTTCATTATTTTTCATTATTTTTTATATTGTTACATATCTCCCAAGACAATCATAAACACAAATCATCCACCTAATCAAACGACCGAATCAATATTTCTGATTCATCGCTTTAGGAGCTGGCCGTTGAACAAACAACTTAAACGAAGAAAAATTATTGTATGTTTTATATAAAGTTGAGGTAAAATAAACTGGTACAGTTTTTTTCTCTTTATTTAACACAAAACTCAAATTTGGATCCGTCCTCTCTCACAATCTATTTTGAGTTGATCCTCCAAAAAAAAACTCCCTTTCGAAAATAAACTTAGCCCCATGTAGAACCCAGCCGACACAGCTGCTGTACGTCCGTCCGTCTGCATGTTACAAATGTTCCGGAGAAATAAATAAACATTGTTAGTTTGAGCTGAAAAAGCAGCCAAACCCAAACGCAATTAAAGATGTGATTATTTTGTTTATGAAAAATGCAAGGCCATCATGCATTGTTTAGGCTTTTATATGAATAAGACATACAGAGAAATCAATAATCCCGGAACCCATTGAAATATACACATAATTTCATCCAATAGCGAATATCCATGAAATATATTTCGACGAAAATATCAATTTATCGTAAAGTATGTGGAAATAGTATATTTATAGTGAAAACAGAATTAGAATTGAACGATAAACCAGGAAGACATAAGCTTTAAAAGTAAATATATCTATCTCCCTCATCAGAACAACCTTTTCTATGGAAGTTGTATGGCGCACGTGTACCTTGACGTCATTGTACATATTAAATCTCTCTGTCTAACCAACGAGTTTGGAGCTTTATAACTTATTTAATAGGTCAGATGTTTGAGAAAATCTAACGGATTTGTGTATATAGAATTAAAATAAATAAATAAAAAATCATGCATATTCACTATTCTGTCCAGCCGTTTAAAAGGGGTTAGGTGACAAACACTCGTACACAAGAACTGTATATTAAGATTTTTTCATTTTGATAGTTTAAGTCGAGAGGTGATTCCTACATTAAAACGAAGTAGTTTTCAACCTAGGTTTCAGGTTTATCTTCAACAAACGTAAGTAGGTCCCCGTACCTTTTGTTTGCTGTGTCGAGTGCTGTGCCAACGATTGTATTGATCACTTGAGAAATCAAATATTTGCCGGAGCGAGAATGATGGCCGCTTCAAATAAATACTGGCAGAATTTGCTTGAAGCAAACTCATTTGCTATCGACTTTCAATATGAATACATACATATTTACAAACGTATATACTCACGCCGTATTCCTTCGAGGTTGTCAGATGTGTAACAGCATTTCGCATGTTTATGTTGAGTACCGGTGTGACAGGTAGCGAATCTGTCCCCACCCGGGCACAATGAGTTTATGTTGAGTACCGGTGTGACAGGTAGCGAATCTGTCGCCACCCGGGCACAATAAGGAACATAGTAGCTACAACGGCAACTCGAGACTTGAACCCTCGACCTGTCGGCTTAGATGATTATCCAAGGTATGTAAATAAAAATATATGGCACTAAAGTGAAAACAGTACGGCCTGATGGTTAAAAGTCACCGTTGTTTAAGAAGGTTTGCAATACCAGGTTAATAAAAACAATAATATGGCCTTTGATCCAAAACTAAGCCACAGGCTTCTAGGTACTAAGCAATTTAAAAAATCGTATAAAGTGCAGTACATACATAAATCAATAAAAACAATAACCCCAAAGCAGTAACTGTCGAGATTCGAACTCGAAGTCCTGCCGAGTCACAACCGTCGGTATACATTAGCGCCCTTTACCTCCAACTCATTTGCAAAAAAAAAAACACGCAACACTGAAGTTTTCCGAATGTTTAAAAAACTTTTTAGTAAGTTGAAAAACTAGACCAATGCAGTGTAGTCCATAAGTTTTATCAACTCCAACAAAAACTCACTTTTGCTGGAACTCTTTTTATTCTCTGCCGGTACCATCGTTTGAATTTCGAATGCTAGTTTTTTTTTTCAAATTGTTCGTCGCTGGTTTGTTTGTAAATGGCCGTGCTAAATCCCATTCTTTTGGGCTGGCAGCCGGTCCGTTGCGGGCTTTGTGATAATATTCGACGCGTTATTCAATTTTAAGGGAAATACATTCTTAATTTATATAGAACGTAATTTTTTTATATGTTCAGATCACGTCTTGTACGTGTCTCTTTTATTTCTGTATTTGATTTTAAACAAATCAACTTGCAATCCGTGTTATTATTAATGATAGATCAGGAATAAGTTAGTAATAATAGAAGCGGTCTTAATATAAATGTCATATCGATTAAGAGACTATATTAAGCCTCCAAATTACCTCCTACATAATGATGTAATGCCGAAATTCATGACCCACTGATTAAATTACTAGCACCAAAAATAAAAACTCATTATTGCATATCATTCAACATAACAAGACGCCAGTTCTACGCAATTCTAGACTTAAAGCCTTAGCTATAAGGGCCTTGAAAAGAACCTGAAGTGAAGGCTTATTAATAAAAATATGCCAAACACAGTTACCAACCAGTTGCCCGACCAGTCGACCGATCGCTCATTAGTTTTGGGGCGGTTCTATCATTTGTCAAACTCACGCCTTCATGCCGCCATAGTCGTGGCTTACCACGTAATAAACTCAATGTCAGGAAAAAATTAGTAACACGGTAAGCCTGCGGTTCTGTGTTAATATTTTTCTTTTGTGTATTTTCTCCGTCTTCATTTTTCATGGTGCGTTAAAAGGATTGATTTATTTTTTCTGTTTTGTTAAAAAAATTGTAAAGACCTTTCATGGTTAGCAAATAGAAGGAGTAAATTAACTATTGCTAAAGCGTCAATGCATAGTGAGATAGTGCCTAATTCGTTGCTTTTTTGCTTCTGCGTTTCGGACCACGACAGTTAGGACTATGGTCCGAATCACACAATTACTTTTTTATATTCTTGTTTATTGTCCTTATCAACTAAGCTAGATTAAGACATTCAGGAATGTTTTTTTTTCTCTGCGATAACGTCATTTAGTAACGACAAAGATATTCGTCAGTTCTTACCATAAATAATATGATTAATCGGACCTTGGTCCGAACTGATCCTTTCAAAAAAAGTCCTTGTTTTCAAAAAAACTACAAATTTGCCGTTATATTAACATTCATTTGGCAAGATGACGCGGTTAAATCATTTTCGTAATTAATTTGAATCGTCGAAATAATTATAAAAACATGTAAAAATTTGATCCAATATAAGTTTGATACGGATGACAGCTATAACACTGACAAACGATACAACTTCTAACCAGCGCTTGAATAAAATCGTTTTTTAACAGATCAACATTTTTCACAACAATACCTGCCAAAAAATATTTACACCATGTGAAAACAATCCAGTTTATATAATACGTACGAGTAAAATACAAAAATATAACTAATTTTGAACTCTTACATTTATTTATTTTATTTATTAAGGGACGTCTACAGCAAGTACACTACACGAACATATAAAAATCACATATTATAAACGGAAACTGATGTACATGCCTATAACAGACGAACACGACATTTACAAAGGTTACACACATATACTAAAATAAAAACAGGTCACAAAGAAAAATAACATTGGTTTAGATTAAACCATTACACAAAAGAAATTAAAAAAGAAAAAAAAAATATAGGAATTGAAATCTAAAGATTCTGAACCTAATGAGAACTATTTCATTCGACTTATAAAATATTGAAAAACATATTTTTAACAAATAATTGACAAAAAGTTACAGTGAATCGAATAATATTTATATATATATATATATGTATCTGATTAATTCTAACAAGAAAATGTTATTTAAAGTAACATTAATATAAATTAAAGATTTCAATTTTTATTATTTATTGAAAATAAAATATAAATGTTCCATAACAATTTGCATCCCTCAGTAGATATGTATCCAAAAAATGCCACCCGAATTACAAATCAGAAAGCAAAAGATTTTTTTGAAGTTACATTTTTACAAAAATTAAACACACACACCAAATTTTTTAAACACAAAAAATCTAATACTATGGGTCTTTATACATTGAAATAGTTTGATTGATTCCCATCACTAGAATAACCTCATTTGCATGTTTATTTATTTATTTATAGCTCCAAAACAGCTGACAGTCGTTACATTATTAAAAAAAAAACTGCAGCTAGACAGTTAATCCTTATAGTTGGGCACAACATTTTCAAAAACAACCAATCACATTCGTGTAAAGCTATTTTGGACATAGAATAGGTATTTATTTTTCAAAAAGCTCGTAAGCGTTGAACAAAACTATTTCATAAACGTTGTCATAATTGTTTTTCTGCTTTTGAATCCTCAAGCGACTCGGGTGCTTACTACAACCTCTTACGAGTTGAAACTTAACAGTTGAACTGCATGCACTTTTCGTACTATTAGCCTTTATCAGCCCGGCTCGCGGCCAGGCAGTCTTGCGATGACGTCAACAACCATTCACCGAAGAACTTTTCTTTAGGTTTGTTTCAATCTTCTATTAATTATCGTAGATATCTCGTATGATTAATGTTTAAGGTGTTTTAGTGTGCTTTTAAATCATTCAAAAACCTAACTTGAGAACTGCCTGGGAAAAGGATGATTTTCAAACAGGCTACATTAAATTGTAAACCTGTTATTGACCTATATGTTAGTTAAAAGTTTTGAATACTTGTTTGTGCTTTTGGTTTTGTTATTATAAGTAAAATAAAGTAAGCCCGTGCTTCATTGAACAGCTGCTTCTCAAAGGACGCCTCTTGATCCTGTTTAGTTTTACAGTGGTGTGACACAGGGTGTGCCCCAGAAAAAGTTCATACTAACCCCTCTGAGGCAGAACCAAACTTGGCACACGCTCTCAGTCGGTTGTTTTTTCGCCGAGAGCTAAACGTGTCCTATTAGCATAAGATATTAAAACCGTAGGCAGCGTGTCTTCGTGCATTTAGATGTCCTACAGAGCATTAAATACTTTAACCATGAATAAAACTTAATCCGCCTTATGTAAAGACGTGGATTAAAAAAACAAAATTTCCAAAATTAAAAACCCACAATCGGACATTTTTCTTACATGGAATCGTTCATTCCTACTTTCACACAACATAAATTTTGAATGGGGAAACCGATATTCATCAAACATAGCTAAAACAGGTTCTATTAAGTCACCTTTCGAACAAAATAAATTACATAAAAATCGCTTCATTAGTTAGAGAGCTATGATGCCACAGACAGACACACAGAAAGATATACAAACATACACAGAAAGACCCGTCCAACTCATAATACCCCTCTTTTTGCGTCGGTGGTTAAAAGATGGGTTTAAACCATGCCCAAATGTGAAATGTCATTACAACAGGCAGTGTCTCGCCAAAAAGTAAGCATTTTTGTACTGGAACTGAATTCAAAATTGTCGATATTCTGACTTTTATCTGCAATAATAATAATAACCACATCACGACACCCACATTGACTGAGGCCTGCACTAAGATAATCTTGAATCGCAGCCACTAAGCAACGATGATAGGAATACAACATCCAAGACCGGTAAGCGAAACAATGCGTAAATAACATAAAGCTCCGCCCCCTACGGGATTCGAACCCAGAACCTCTATAGCTGTTGGCTGTTTACATCACTACGCTACAGAGGCAAACAACTCACTAAAGAACAATCAGCATTCCAAACTTTAATCTAACAATATAATGAAAACATTGTTAAATTAGAGTCGACTTCAATAAAACGTTCATTTACACTGAACCATTAATTAAGCTTATTCCAAAGAGATAAGAGTCTAAAATCGATTGGCAAAACTTGTTTTTTCTTGCATCCTTTGGATTTTTTACCTTCAAATGTATTCAGCTTCCGGAGTTGATTGAAACGATTCAGTACTGATTTTAGGGTTCGGTACCCAAAGGGTTTTTATACAACTTCATGAGCAAACGATTCACCTGATGGAAAGTGATACCATCGCTTATTAACACGACGATGCCCCAGTCGTGAAACACCAAGAGCATCTCCTAAGCGTTGCTCATGTAGAGGTAAAGATGTTATACTTCTCGTGCTATTCGTACCGAAACACAGCAAACACAAAACAGGTAATGGTAAAAAACCCTATTACTAAGCCTCCATTGTCCGTCCGTCTGTCAGCGGGCTGTCTCATGAACCATAATAGCTGGACTCATGAAGTTTTCGGAGAATGTCTATTTCTGATGCCGCTATAACACAAAACACTAAAAACATAAAGAAATCATTAATTAAATGGCGCTCACATACAAAAATGAATTTTTTCGACATTTATGATTGATCTTGTTTTTTTAACGAATTTATCTAAAAGCTACATATTGTTTAACCTTATATAGATAAGAAGAAGAAGAACGGAACCCACCATGTTCGAGTCCGAATCACACTTGACCGGTTTCGATTATTTGTTGTTGTATAAAAAAGAATATTGACCACGGGTGGTCTCCGTAATGGTTTTATTCAATTATCTCATCCTCATCTTTACAAACCTTCAGAGTTAAAAAAATCCTATTATAAAGTAGTTTGTATTCGAATTTGATGAGATTTTTTTTTAGTTTTGGAACTTTAAGAAAGTGAGGTTCGAAGATAACTATATTGCTTTTGATGACCTCTGCGGTGCAGTCGTGTCAACAGCCTACGCTACAGGTTCTGGCTTCGAATAGTATAAGGATACAATGCGATACAGTTCTATAATTTTTTTAAACCTAATGTTAACAGCATTTTAGCTTCCCGAGATGAAGGATATGCCAAAATACCGTTACAAGTCGAATGTCCCTTTGGGAGCGAAGGTGTAACCTTCTAGGCTATGTTTCCTTGGTGAGATTTCATCACCGCCTCAGACTATGGATGTCGATGGTGGCGCAACTAGGGGGCGTTGGAAATTTTTGAAACTGGTTGTAGAATTTCCAACTTCTTACGGCGTCTCAACTCATCCTGTTTCTTCGATCAAGCCCTGACGGGTGAGATCCCGTTCGGGGAGGCCCAGCAAGCGATCAACAGGGAAGAGCACTCGGGGTGCAGCCGATGGTCGGCTTCACTTCCGCTGAGGCAACCAAGACGCGTGGATTGGAGTGAGCGTCAAGCGGCCTAGCGTGCCAGGGGGCGATTGATGCGGTCCATTCTAGACCGGTACAACTAACCAGTAGTAAAGTTAAACCTCTTATAAGTAACCACAATTCATTACCTCATCTTTTAATAAAAAAGAAAGAACAAGATAAAATCAAGCATATTTATAATTCTATTGTTTGGCTTCCTGCCTTTTAATGTAAAAGGCGCTTACTCTATAACAATAAATAAAACCAATGCATCCAATGAATCAATACTCCATTGAAAACAAAAAGAAAGATGGCTACCAAAGTAACTATATTGATTCAACACAAAAGCAATCAAAGCCCGCAGTCATTCCGAGCGCGCCGTAATTAATTAGCGGTTCACCATCAGCCAGTGAGCCTAACACTACTCTAGAACTTTTATGCCTAGTGTTTTAATTAAGGTGATCTAATACGGCCTTGTTTAGGGTTCTGAAGGAGTAAAACACGTCAGCCTATTACTAAGCCTTCGCTGTCCCTCTGACCGTCAGTCAGCGGGTTATCAAATGAACCTTTAACCCTAGACTCTCAAAATTTTCAGAAAATGTATATTTCTGTTGACGCTATCACAAAAATAATAAAACAAAGAAATTAAAAAAATCTTAATTTTTTGCTTGTTCTTGTTTCTTTAACAAAATTATTTAAAACGACTAAATGTTAAATCTAATCTGGTGATACTCAATATTTCTTGTTTGAGTCCGACTCGACAATTATAGACATGAATGTCAATTTTATTTAGTTTTATTTTGACGACCTCGGTGGCGCAGTGGTGTAAACAGCCGACTGCTACGCTAGAGGTTCCGGATTCGAAACCCGACGGGGCGGGGCTTTGTGTTATTTGCAAGACGTTTCGCTTACCGGTCTTGGATGTTGTATTCTTATTTATGTAGTTTATACCATATCGTTGCTTAGTTCCTGTGATACAAGTTCTTACGATACTTACTGCAGGGCTGAGTCAATGTGTGTGTCGTGGTGTGGTTATTTATTTATTTATTTAATAAATCATTTATTCGCAGACACATAAGCACAATTTATGGTATATATTACGTTAATATATACATGTTATGTCAAATATTGTCTTGACATGCAAATATTAAGTAAAAATAATATTAATAATGAGCAATGTCGGTACGTCAACCAAACTTAAATCTAACCAAACATTCAAAATTATTTTACGACAATTACACTTATTTATGCCAATTAAAATAAATCTAGCAATTTTAGTTTCATTATGTAAAGCCTGTTCAATTAAGAACATTCTTCACGTGAGTGGATGGTCAAGTGTGATCTTTTTGTTTTGGCTTTCCAGTGAATGTTGTTATTTAAATTCGTATTTAAAATAATAATAATAATAACCGTGATGTGGTTATTTTAGTAGTGTGGTTTTTCGTAGTGTGGTAATCAAAATAACCACATCACGGTTATTATTATTATTATTTATAGTCCCTCTATACGATGGACATCCCTCGCCATTCGGATATGGTCGTGCTTTTCGGACACCGTAAGGCATCCGACCTCACTTCTTCCACACGATAGCCCATCCTAGTGGCCTAGATGGCCCATCGTGTGTTGCCACAATTATAAACACTTCGTCCATTCGTTCCATCTATCAACACCAACGAAATCAAAAACTGTGGGGTAATGATTAATAATGAAATTTGACAATAGCACAAAATCCTTACAATTTCACGAATGTTTCTATTCTAATCTACTGAATGAATTTTAATGAAACTTATTCCGATGTGTAAGCTATATTAAAAATATATTGCGGGAACTGTCCAAAATATAACGATGAATGTCAAGTAATTAAAAATCCTATTAGAAACATTTTCGACTTTCGAGTACCAAATTGTAACCAAAATTTGTATAGGTAACAATATCTCATAGCATTGGTAAAAGAAGGAATTACAAAAACTTTAAATTCATAGTGACGTCACAAAAACTCGAGCTATAGTTTGTATGGGCTTTTTAATTTTTTTACCTAATTATTTTGGGACATTCACATACTTAATTACTTTTTATACAATTAGTTAGAATTACGTATGAAAAATTATTATAAAATTAACTTATTGCGTGTAGATACAGAAAAGGTTTTACCTACTATTTTTGTTTTGATCAATGACGTTAAGAACTCACGACGCGGTTTTTAACCGCCAAACAACTGCACCGGTTAGAAACCGACTGCGGCTGAAAACCGTAAAGCTATTTTAAGTTATTCAAATCCCGGCGGTGGCGGTGTAGCTTATATCATATAAGACGAACTCGATAGCGCAATGGGATATCAGCCGACAGCTACGCTTAAGGTTCCGGGTTGGAATCCTGTATGGAATTTTGTATATACCATATCGTTGCTTAGCACCTGCGATACAAGTTCTTACGATACTTAGTGCAGGGCTTAGTCAATGCGTGTGTCGTGATGTGGTTATTATTATTATTATTAAATTTGCTTAAATTGTCATTCAAATCATTTGTTTTATTCTATCATCTCAGATTCACCAAAACATGTTTAGCGGAGACTTGCGGAACTGTCAAAATTATGACAGCCTGTCGCCTGTTAAATGTTATATAAAGTTTTGACGTTTGCTTGCCGTCAGAAACAAGACATCTAGCTAAGATGGGATACAAGGATAAAGCCAGAGCTAAAAGGGACTCGTTGACAATCAGTGGCGTGCCTAGAGTTTTAGTACGGAGCAAGCCGATATATACACTTCATACTTCCGTTGTGGACTTGGTAGCGTGGACGAGCTAAACACTAAAAAAGTCGTTTGATTTGTTAATGAATGACTATGAGCGCGAACTTATTTTAGTTTGATAGGGCAAGCCGGGCTTTTGGGCTTCTATGACAGTACCGCCACTGTTGGCAATATTGTATTTGAATCTAATATGATGCACATTATGTCATACCACTGACTTGATAATGGAACTGTCAGTGACCCTAACTAATAACCGGTCATCTTAAAACAATGAGATAAATGGTCTCTGATTTATTTATTTGTTGGCACAACAGCTTAGCAGGGGTAGTTTACAATTTATGGTTATAAATGAATTATAAATATAAAATATATGCCAATAACAGGTGTGCACACCATTGACTCACAAGATAAACACTCGTAAACTGCAAGAAAAATAAAAAACTAGTTGATAATTAAGTTATGTCTACCTAATTATAATTAGGTAATACAAAATAAAAAACGAAATTATAAATACATGTAATATAGATAAAATAACAACTTATAAAATAAAATTCAAATACACAAACACTAACCATAAACGTAAACTTAATTAACCGTGAGTTAAACAATGCGTCTTGCAAAAAACACAAAGTCCCGCCCCCGCCGGGATTCGAACCGGGAACCTCAAGCGTAGCAGTCGGCTGTTCACACCACTGCGCCACCGAAGTCAAATATAACTCACGCCGTAATTAATCTCTCGAGAGGGTCAGGTAGAGATGTTAAAAACCGCATTTCTCAAATATAATACTTTATCTCAAGTTCAATAGAAGCAATCCAAGTATTGTAGAATTCTCTAGAATATTTAGCTATCACTCAATTGTTCTCGTATGAGAAAACAAGAGTGAAATGGTTTGACACACACGGATCGTCCGTTTGACAGACGTTCGGAAGCTTTTTTTTTTCAAGACCAGGCAGGTATTTGACCCCAAACCCGCCTGATGTTAGGCGGCGATGAGGTCTAAGGTGGACCATGCCTGCCTAGGAGAAACCTACTCACTCTTGCCTTAAAGAGGCCCAAGTTATATTGGTCAGGGAACACATCGGCAGGCAAAGAATTACCCTTACAGTACGCATTATGAAGGAGCTATCGAAGCGTTTAGTCCGGATGGTCGGAATATCTAGCACAAAAGGATGCAACTTCAGCCTACGTCTAGTATTCCGATTATAAAAGGGTGCCGGTGGAATTAAACTGTGCAATTCCTGCGCACACTCTCCGAAATGTTTCCTATATAATACCGATAGACACGCAACTTCGCGGCGGTGGCTGAGATCATGAAAATATTTGTTTCGATGAGCATACACAAATAAAAGTTTTTTTGGTTTATACCTTGTCTTTAATATTAGATTTTTGTTTGAAAACCAATTGAATTCTCACACGTATTTTTTTTTTTAATTTTAATAACACTACAATAATAATATTTTACGAATGTTTAAATTCCTAGTAATTTTTATTTAAAATTAGGTAGTAATTTGCAACTTTCCAATATTTTTTAATTTGCATTTCTTAATCGGTTAATTTAATAATTTCAATTTATAAACCATAGTCGTAATATAGAAAAAACATTAACCAATTTTTTTCGTGTTTTTTTTTTTTGAAGAATTTGCAAAATTTACGCTCGTCATCCTTCCCGGCCGTGTATATGACACTGGATACCCTGCATTCTTAGCGAAATGCGGTCTCTAATCAAGATATGCCAGCATCCGGGCTCGTTACAAAGTACAAAGGCACCGATAGCCCTGTCTAATGCTATCGAAGCGATCAGGCACTGAACAGGTTAAAAGGTGATTGGATGGCTGAGATGTATGCATATTACTGCTTTATTGGACTCCTCAGATAAAAGGACGCTTTGGCAGAATTGCATTTGAATCTACGTATAGAATGCAATTCAATTTCGGTTGTCATGGCAACAATCTTGTTTTGAGACAACTGTCAAGTGATAATCATGGCAATAACTGAAATTATTTCGCCAGTAAATAATATTTATTATCTAGTTTTCATGAGGAACGAAATTATGAAAAGATGAAGAATTATAGATGGAATCATGGATCTGCCTACAGTAACATGCTGGTACGGTTACTGTAGGCTCTAATAGGTTACATGGGAGATGACGAAAAGAGCAGTCAAATTCTCGTATTTCACTTTCTACACAATTGTACAGCACTTCGGAATCTTCGTTAGCTTTAGCTGTCAACGAGCGGCCATCTTGCAGAAAATACAAAAATCTTTAATGACATGTCAACGAATAAAAAATGCTTTCAGAAATTTATTTAATGTATTTTTTATTGTAAATTTTTCCTTGTGTTTTCTGTGGTCGATGAAATTATTCGTTGATCATTTAGATCTCAAATGTCAGGGTTAATTCCTGATACTGGATACTGGGCACTAGATACTGTCAAGATGTGTAATTGGAGTGGACACGAGGACCAGAGTCAGGTGGTCCAGTGCCTGCTTGAGGGCCTTCGAGGGCTTTGTCGGATTCCAATTGTATTGATACAGTATCTCGTCCAGTCATTCCAAGTCAAGAAGATCTTAGGTTGTTGTTAGTTCCGTCAAGCGTGTTCGTGCTGATTGTGCCAGTATGAGTTGAGAGCTGACGCACGCTTGAACAATGTGCATATACAGTGTTGACCTCGGTGGCGCAGTGGTGTAAACAGCCGACTGCTACGCTAGAGGTTCCGGGTTCGAATCCCGGCGGGGGCGGGACTTTGTGTTAATTGCAAGACGCATTGTTTCGCTAACCGGTCTTGGATGTTGTATTTTTATCTATGTAGTATATCCCATATCGTTGCTTAGTTACTGCGACACAAGTTCTTACGATACTTACTGCAGGGCTGAGTCAATGTGTGTGTCGTGATGTGGTTATTATTATTATTATTATTATCAAAACTATAACCAAACTGTCTTAGTGACTGTTACTGTGATTGTATCCTGTTACAATGAGACATTTACCTCTGAATGTTAAAAAATATCCACTATGGGTTCAGAATTTATGAAACAAGATTATCGTACACTGAAAAGTGTGAGTCTGACTCACACATGAAGGGTTCCGTACCATGATAAAAGTTAAAAAACGAAATAACGACACACACATAGACTCAGCCCTGCGGTAAGTATCGTAAGAACTTGTGTCGCAGGTGCTAAGCAACGATATGGTATATACTTTATATATCTAGATAAGAATATTCAATCCAAGAAACAAAATACATAGAAACGAAATGTAGACTTAAATTCTTTGGTAAAAGCAAACCAAACGTTTTATCATTTGCTGCTGCAGATATTTTCTTTGAAAAGGAGAAACCCAGTTTTAGACCCAATTAATGAGCTTAATAAAGGGATAATTAATGTATGTACATTTCATATTAACTAAAAACAATTTTATCCTTTACAGAAAGTTAAATTTGATAGAAGAAATTATAATAAAACCTTTTTTTTGCGACATGTCTTCAGTATTATTTTTTTGTACTCTTTAACTATCTTAATAAACGCTTACCGAAATGTCGATATTGTTTAAAATTGCGGAAATTTAGTGAAAAAAAATTACAAGTGCTGTACTGGCTAAAGCTTTTTGCCTTTCCCGATAAAAAACGAAATTAAAAAACCTCAAATTTTTGCATTGAGCCTTGAAAATTCCGCCAATTTTTTGTTTTACTCCAATAGAGGGCGAGGTTTCGAATCGGTAGCATCCAGAGACCAGAAGAGGATGTGTGAGTGAAGCGGAGTGGTCCTTCTAAGTGCGTTACAGTTCATGAGATACAAGCTGCTAACATACGCACGGATGGACGGACACCGGGGGCTTAGTAATAGTCCTGTTGACACTTGCCAGTAATTTGAGCCAGTAGTATATTTAAATATCAACAAAAAATATTTTAAAAATTCTTTTATTTTTCGTCATATTTTTTTATTTATTTATTAAGGATCAATTAACAGTTACAAATTAATTTTACACTTATAACATAATTATATTTGCAACCAATAACGTCAACCGCAGGTTTTCGGTAGAGAGTTTAAACGAGTGATGACAGTTCTCCGGAGCTGACTATTAACAGTAGTCATCAATTTTTGTTGCTGTAAAGTTGTTGATTACATTTGCAGAGGAAAGAGAATGAAACACACAGAAGAAAAAGATAAAATAAAATCGACAATTAAAGCAATCCCGGTCCCTCACTCCTCTAGTAGTATTTGTTGTTATAGCGGCTAAAGAAATAGTGAAATCTTGAAGTGTATGGCTATTATGGTTTATGAGATAGAACCAGCTGACAGACGGACGGACAGCGAAGTTAATACGGTTCCATTTTTTATTCTCTAGGTACGGAACCCTAAAAACGATATATTTTTTTCTGTTTTTTGTCTACCTATAAAATTTACTATCAAGCCAGTCATTTCTTTCTCAAACTCAAATACATGGATACCATAGAATCCCGGATACCTATCAAACAGATATCTGGCTGTATCTATCAAGCGTCGTTGCCTGTTTGCGATCACAACAAAGGACTGTCGCACACGGCACGTGTTTACTGTCGTACGCTGCATCTCATGTACGAAGAAATTGTGTGCTGACTGACTCTACCATAGGAACTCGATTGGATATTTATTTGTGAAAAAAAGTTAACCTGCTTTGGTTGGAACGTTTTTGATGTCGATAACGATGCCGCTATTAGGATGCCATTTTTTTTTTAATTTTTGACATTAATTTTGAATACATTTACGCAGAATCCAAAATTATCTTTCAAACTGAAATTTACAATACTTGTTGGATATTAAAGTGTACGAATGCAGTTTATTTTGAAAATATTTTATATCGTTGTAATACCGTCTATATAACTTATTTTTAAATGACAAATTCTAATGTATTTTTAATTTTGTACCTATGACAATTACAATTTTTACATTGTTTGAATCATAATCATTATATTTGTAAGCTCCTAATAGAGCAGGACTCGGAGAATCTCATTTATTCTAAACATCTATTTAATGACTGTGAAATATACATACTTAGCAAGGTACGGAGATATTCGGGAACTGGACATTATTCAAAAGTTTTTTTCTTGTATAATTTGGCAAACAACGGTCGAGCAAAATTCTCCAGTTATCGCAGCCTTTTGGAGCTTTAGGCACAAAAAGCGTCACTGAATCGCAACCTGTCTCTACAAGAAGCTTCGCGATCATTTTCACTCACACGAAGGACGAAGGAAGGAATAGGGGGTATGAAGGATAGGAAATCCAGTGTAATTAGCGGCACGATAGGTATAACATCTTTACTCTATGTCCATCTCTATTTATCTTTATGGGCAACGCATTGGCGGTGCTCTTGGCGTTCTCAGACATCGAGGGCATCGTCGTATCAATAGGTATCACTGTCCATCAGAAGCACCGTTTGCTTTTTGCCAATGATGGTGGAAAAAAGTAAATAAATAAATAACCACATCACGACACACACATTGACTCAGCCCTGCACTAAGTATCGTAAGAAATTGTATCGCAGGTGCTAAGCAACGATATGGTATATACTAAATAAATAAGAATACAACATCCAAGACTGGTAAGCGAAACAATGCGTCTTGCAAATAACACAAAGTCTCGAACCCGCCGGGATTCGAACCCGGAACCTCTAGCGTAGCAGTCGGCTGTTTACACAACTGCGCCACCGAGGTAAAAGTAAGAGGTTAATAAAAGTCAATGTGTTTACCAATATGGTTATGACTGCTTTGTTTTCTGTTATAACTTTCCATCAAGTGAACGGTCTGCATATTTGCCCATGACGTAAAAATTATCAGCTGTGAATCACTTGGTATCAAAAAATGCAAATCGAGAAACCCACAGTACGGTCTGTTTGTACACAGGTCTGGAGTTTTTAAATGGACTCGGTGACTTCTTTTTGATTTTAAACAAGATACGTGGAATCTCATGCCGAGATCCACTTGTTTATTGAATACCGTTCCTGAAAACGAAGCCCGGGATGAGTATGTTGATTTTGGAGGGATTTCGCAGTTTGAATGGGGCATTCGGTTTTTGAAATGATGGACCGGCTTGAATTAAAAACGTAGGGGACATTGTGATTTGAGATGTCATTTAAGATTGGCTGCGACTTGACATTTGATTAGCAGGAGAAAAGGGGAAGAGATGGCTCTCAGTAGACTGTTTCTTGAATTCTTCTTCTCAAAAAATCACCTGATTAGTTCAGGAAGGGTTTAGTCAAGGAAAATGCAGCCAAAAAAAGGTACTCCATTATTTAAGGATACAGCAAGACATTGAAAGGTAAGTCACATAAAAGTGCTCGGCTGTTAACGTTGTAACATATTTTTTACTGAATCAACTGTATTTAGAAAAATTGCCTGTAACGTACTTGTATGTCGGAAGTGGCAGCTCAGTTACATGCTTTGGTTAACCGAGTGACCCGACCCGACAGGTCGAGGGTTGCCGTACAACAGCTTCCATGTTTGGGTGTCCGGGCACAGCCTGTGCGTCATAGCACAGCTATTATTCGATCAAAGGTCGCCACTGTTGATCCTGGTGAACAGGAATTGCAGTCGTGGGACAGAGGGGCGGGTGTGCCCCGAGCTTCCATGTTCCTCATTGTGCCCGGATATTGCCGATAGATCCTCGACCTGTCACAATGGGACTCAACACAAATACGAAATGCTATGTTTAACACCTCCTACCCCACTTGGCGGATTAATCATATATCAGCACATTGCTAAGATATTTGTTTTTGACAAATATTCAAAAACACTAGGTAGGACGTATAATTCGATGGAAGGTAGCGTTGAAAACTTAATAAAGGAAACCACAACATTTCATTCCAATTGTATTTTTCTTTTTTTATATTTGTTTTATTTTAATTGAACTTAGAATTATGTGATTTTAATGATAATATTGTATTAATAATTATGTAATTGGGTGCATGCACGTTTAATTATTTTAAATAAATAAATAATTAATTAATTTTAATTTTATTTTTTTCTATCTTTATTTCATAGGTTTTTTTTACTAATCTAATTATTTTTTTTTTTGTTATTTTAATATTAACTTGAATTTAGTTGTATTAATTTACATACCTATAGTATGGTATAGACTTCATACATTATTTAATTTCTATTTTTTAAATAATTCATAGAAATATTTAATTGTTAATAGTGTGTAATTTAATTATTACTATTACCGTAATTGGGATCCGTGTCATAATAATAACAATAAATATTAAATGACTTAGATTATTACTTTAACGCTTGTCAATATAAGCTTTGTCTTCGACAAACCAATTTCGAAGTGTTAAAAGCCATATATCAGAATTCAGGCCCGAGTTACAATGTGATGGGATTCGAACCGTTGGTCAGATATATTGCAAAGCTAATTCCTTCGGTAAAGACAACCTCACCTGCGTCGTATGAGAAGTTATGCGTTCAATTACGACTCAGAAGGGTAAGGTGTCGCTTACGGTGTGAGCGGAAGCGTTTCTGAATAATCTTTAATTAATATTATTCATTTTTTTTGTTAAAAGTAAATTGTAGGTTGACACACTTAATAATGCAGTTTTCAATTCATTTGACAGTTATTCTTGTCGGTTATTCCTTTTGAAATTTCATCATCATGCATATACATATATGTATGTGCATGGTATGCATATTATGTGTATATATGTTTGTATATTCTTCTAACTTGGAACACGTCGTTTACTTATAAGGTTGGATATATGTCTAAAATAATATATTTGCATTAAATATATATATAATATTGTGACATATATCTGTTTTGAGTAACAAATAAATAAAGCTTAAACCCTTTTCCTTGTCGACCTTAAATTGTCTACTTCAATGTCTTAAGCTATTTTGTCAATTAATTCAATGTTATTCAGAAAATTTGTATCGATTACATGTAAGTTGGTCAATTGGTTGTTGTAGATTATTTACATCAACTGTTCAAGCGAACAAGAAATGCTTGTATGTGAATAAATGTTTGATTGATCGTTTTATGGTTTAGTTGCTTTGTGTATGATTTTTAATTTGGTAGGAATTTGGTAGGTAGATGATAATTTTTTTAAGGTTCTTTTATTCGATTTTCAGATTGATCTCTTTAATTACTCTCCGATGTAGGTAATCACGACAGAATTCATCACATTTTTGATGAGTGGTGTTTGTACTTTCTTAAAAAATTCAACGATCTCTAAAGGTCCTCACAGGAGCCTCGCCCGAGTTGTCATTGGGCTGTCACATACAAGCGTAAAACTCTAGGGGCCTCAGGGCCGCACCTTCGTCAGCGGCGTTTCTAAACGGTGTTTTTTCTCAAAATACCTCGACATTTTTTCGTCTGAAAACACCAAATTAAGAATTCTTTCAGTGTTGTTTGTAGAAGGTGGATTAAAAAGTTAAGGCGGGTCATATTTATTCGGAGGGCATGAACTTTTTGAGACTGCGTGTCTCCCGAACAAAAGGTTACTATTTCTGAACAATTTAAACGGTGAAATGTCAGAATTACGACTCTTTGTTTTTTTCTTTTTTTATTCAAAAGTAGTGAAGGCGTCATTAATTCTAGAGGATTCTTGAAAAGTGAAATCGTTTTCGCTATTTTACCCTTTCTTACGAAAGCTCGATGTGTTTGTCTTAGATGGTAGTTTTGTGTATTTATTCTCTTTTCTCAGATTGCATAGATTCGAACGAGAAAACCTGGTAAATCTTACCCTCCTCAAAATAGTAAATGAATAAGCGTGTAAAATGTAGTGAATTGATCGATTTGGAATTTCGTTTGGGGTCTGTAAATTCTCCAACGAATTATCGCTTTCCTTGAATGTATGCACGGGAACCAATCTTGACTACAAATTTGACAAATCGAAATCCTCTGCGACTGTCGATCGACACCTTTAAACGACTCTAACAGAAAGGAACAAGATCGGAATTTGCATAAGAAATGTAACTTCCAACGGAGAACAATTCGCGTTCTTCTGCTACCACAACCGGATACCTTTTCACTCTGCATCAACCTAGTGTCTCGTACTTAAGGACTTAAATTGTCCGTTACGAGTATCATGCGAAAAAGAACAAACCAGGCTACCTTTTACAAAGCGCATGCTTAAGGCTGGTGTTGATATTGAACTCCAAGATAAAGGGGTAAGGTCTAAATTTGCTTGAGAGAAGAGTCTTGCGTAACAGAAGAGTGTACATTTCACGCCTGCTAGAGTGCTGTTTGTCAGTCTCAATGCAGCGGTAAATGGAGGGGGATCCCGTACTTGAGACTCTTTGGAGTTTTATTACGTCATCTGTGATTTCTTTTATTTCAATCGCGTCGAAATGTCGGTTTTAGGAATATAGTTCAGGGACTTCTCGAAAGTTCTGGGACGTTCCTTAAAGTGTGGATCGTAACTTGGGCTTATGTTTCTTTAGTATTTTCTTGTGCATACTTTGATACGTATGTTGATATTTTATGTGGATTTATGAACCTATACCTTGCATACATAAGATCGACTGACTGGAGTCCTTAGCTTAAAGGCACTCAAAAAAAAAGCTCTTAACCAAACCTTCTTGCTACCCGAAGAAACATTGATAATTAACTGCCTTTTTTGCAAAGAAATGGTTCTTGGAAAAAACTCCCCAACTCTTTCATTTTTCTACCTTAATAAAAATAAGCCAAAAACAAGTGAATTTACTGATGAACTAACTGAATTCCCCAAGCGATAATCTCGAAAACATAATCTGACGTGAGCTTTATTCCTATAATTAATATCCAGGGTCATCAACGCTCAAAGTTATCAGGTTATATTTCAAGAGTACGTCAATCTATAAGGGCTGGCACCCACTCATCCGTTAGGCTATTATTCTTCCGGTTTATCGCATCAGACCGACAGAAGGTTCTGGCATCCGATGGTTTAGGTAGCGGGGTCTTTAACAGCGGAGGATTTAGATTTTATTCTATTTAATTGAGTCAATATTGACCATGTACGACACAACACCACAGACTGCACACACTGGCAAAATTAGTGGAATTTAATAACATATTTTAATTTGAATGCTTTTGTTTTAAATCAATTTGACAATAGATTTACTAAACATGTGATAGGTAACGCTAATGGAATATAATTTAGATGGAAAATAGTTGATTTAGATGTTTGTTGTTATGCTAAATAAGGAAGGTAAGTTAAGACTACAACAGAAATTGCGGTACACAAATGTCAGACACAAATTTCTTTACTATTCACACTCTGACAGACACCGTCATTTCTACTGATTTGACATATATATTTCATATCACGTTTAAACACTCGGTGCGCCTTAAGAAACCAATATTGAAATCCGCTGTCGCTCATCAACAAGCCCTAACCTGAAAAGTTAATTCCTGTCACTCCGAGAGAAGAATCGCCTTATATAAATTTCTAAAATACAATTAATTACTAGTTAGGGAGGCATCGTATCTTTAATTAACATTCACTTTTCTTATCGATTTATTTCCGTTGAACATTTAAAGTTTACTTATAATTAAAGATTTTAAGTTAAATAACATTTTCTAGAGTGATCATTATGTTATTGAATAAAAAAGTCAAGTATACTTTGTCTACGGAAAAAGTAATTACAAAAAGTTAAAGTAATTACAAGTAATGTTTTTTCTTTTGTACTATAAAAAACTTTTTTTTTTCTATGTAGAGAAAGGAAAAATGTAGTCTTCGTATTTTGTATAATACGAATCCTACAAACATTCAATTTTTAAATACCGATTTCAACTAATATAAGGTAAATTTGTAAATTGAAAATTGGTAATTTATATAACTTAGTTCCCTCAACCAATTTTCTATTCAATATTCCACTTATAAAATAAAAATTTAGTCTATGAAGTCGTATTCCTAGAAATCTGAGTTGCTATCATGAGATTAATCGATTGACATTCATTTTTTTTATCGCACGCGATAAATTTCTTTATAATTTTTATGATTGAAAATACGATGTTTTCAATTTAAAAAAAATCATTACTACCATTAATCTCCTTAACTTTAACCAGTTAAACAGGAGACTACAAAATTCTTAAACATCACAAAAATGAACTTGCTATCGGATTGTGGGGAGAGAGAAGAAGTTATAAGAGACTGGAAAGACACAGTGTTCCGAAACTACTGGAAAGATTCATCAGGATGGAATGAGACACTTAATTGATGGTCCCAGCAAGCTAAAATCCTTAACAAATATAAAAAATTAAACAGAGTAGTGGCTTATTGTTAACTCAACAGATTGCCATGTTGCAGGACAGAGAAAAAAAAACTCCTATTAATGGTTACAGTTCGACGTTATCAAAATTAAATTTAGATTTTAAATATTGCAAAGTCAAAAGTAATTTGAAGAAATATAACTACAGTTTAAATTTTAATTACAAAATATAAACGATTTAGTTTTCATGAAAACGTCATGTTAAAAAATATAGCTTACCCGCCCCGGCTTCGCATGGGTGGATACAGGTATTTAACTTTTAAAAATATTATGTCCCTTATGTTATCTGGGATGATAGTATTCTAATGGTGAAAGAATTTTTCAAATCGGTCCAGTAGTTTCTAAGCTTGTTCGATTCAAACAAACAATCGAACCTTTCCTGTTTATAATATTGTAAAGTGTGTGTTCGATTATTGTCACATCTCACACAGATATTTGCGATATTCTACAAACAAAAATAAAAACATAACATAGAGGCGTTACACACCGCATTTCGCGTGTTTATGTTGAGTCCCAGTGTGACAAGTGCGAATCTGTCGCCACTATCCGGGTACATTGAGGAACATGGAAGCTCCAACTTATGGCAATTCAAGACTCTAACCCTCGACCTGTCGGGTTGGATCGGTCGGTAGACCAAGCTGATAAACTGAGCTACAACTTCCCCAAATACAAAGCCACTTCTAAAATTATCGTACACTTATATTTATCGCATACACGTCCTTAATATTGAGAATAATCCCCTTCCCTTATACGAGCTAATTGTAATGATGAATAATTTTCCTAATCACATAATAATTTCTTCCTAACCATTTAATAATGAAGGTTGCCTCTAAGAAACTATTAGAGAGGCCACTTACACCGGGCTCATTACAAATTAAACCATACTTCCTTCATAGTAGAGTGCTTTGCAATATCTTAATGATATAATTGCCCCCAAGTATTAGTTCTGGGTAGTTTATATCGCAAAATCTATTGGTAGATTAAAGGTTGCAACACACCTTTCAACTCGTCCGGATAATAATAATAATAATAATAATAACCACATCACGACACACACATTGAATCAGTCCTGCAGTAAGTATCGTAAGAACTTGTGTCACAGAAACTAAGCAACGATATGGTATATACTCCATAGATAAGAATACAACATCCAAGACCGGTAGGCGAAACAAAGCGTCTTGCAAATAACACAAAGTCCCGACCCCGCCGGGATTCGAACCCAGAACCTTTGGCGTAGCAGTCGGCTGTTTACACCACTGCGCCACCGAGGTCGTCATAACCGGATCCACCGGATCCGGGCCAGGTCTACGCTGCTGCAACTCAAGTATTCTTTGTTTGAAATTTCATACTGCAACGAACACACAAAATCAGGAAAAAAAAATTCAAAATTTTCATGATTTAGGACCTTTAATGTACCGATGCATTATGCGATGTCTATCTAATAAATTACAGGTGGTAAATCTACGTGCGAGATCGTCTGCGTTGGTACCACCCTCCTTTCTATTCCTGCCGTGAAGCAGTACGCTGCGTTTCGGCTTGAAAGATAGGAGAGCCAGTGTAATTTCTGGCACGAGAAGGAAACATATTAACCTCTGAATGGGCATCAGATTGGATATGCTCTTACCGTTCAGACATCAAAGCTATCGTCGCGTTAATCGCGCCGGTATCACATTCTATCAGGTGACTCTGTGCTTGGTGAATAGGCTGCATGTTGTTGTATAAAAATACTTGAAGGTTAAATTTGAAGGGTGCAATAAGACTACCTTAATTCAATAAACAATTGTGTTACAAGAATTGTATATTGATCGTGTCACTAGCGATATTTTATTGAGGTAAAAGAGGCGTATAGAGGGGTTGGCAGAGGTGTTTGCTAAACACCGCATTTCGCATGTTTATGTTGAGTCCCAGTGTGACAGGTTGTGAATCTGTTAGCGTTATCCGGGCACAATTAAGAACATGGCAGCTTCAATGTGCTCGAACCCTCGACCTGTCGGGTCGGCTTGTTTTGTCAGAAACTGAGCTACCACGTCCTGAAAAGAACAATGTTAATAAAAAATAAAATTATGCAGCACAAATATATAGAATGTGATTACGTATGTGCAAATAAATCTTTGATTTTGACATTCAATCTACAGATAAATAATAAAAGGAAAAACTTTTTAAAACTATTTTTATTAATTTTAATTCTCAAAAATTGAGGGTGTCTGCGCTCAAAGCATATAGAATTCTATATGGAATACAAATCAACCATTTTTTTTTTAATTATACACATTTTTTTTAGTTTGTTTGTATTGCAATTTAAAATTAAAAAACCTTTTTACGAAAAAAAAAAAACTTATTCATGACTTTTATAAATCAGTGCATTTTTTTCACAGAGCTTTTTTACTCAGAAAAATACGCTACCTAAAAATAATAAAACAAAAGTCGAAACCTGTTCTGTTAGATACTGAATCGGAAAGGTGTTGTCAAATAACGGTTATTGCCGCCATTTTTCCAAGATGGCGGCTCGAGCGGCGCATGTGGCAAAGTTGAAATTCAGAAACACCTCATAATCCATAGAAGAATATTCCGGTTAAAACTACAGTGGAACATATTAAAAAAATGCTTTTTGCGTTTAAAAAGTACCTTTGCTAGCTTTTTATGTTGTTTTTGAATCAAATTTTCAGGGCGAACACATAATCCTCTTTTTTCGCAAGTAAGAAACATTAAGTTTTTTGTTCTTTATATCTTCTTTTATCGATAGTCTTGCAGTTACTAGGACAAGAATCCCCATTGAAATGTTTAAAGACCGTGAAATTGTTCATCGCACCGAACTATTGCTGTACCCTCAACGATAGCAATTATAACTCGTACCTTTAGGTAACCTATACCTTCCTTTGAAGTAATATTCCTTGGTTGGTAGAATTCTGACGACCTATGTGGCACAGGTGTAAACAGCGGACTGCTACGCTAGAGGTTCTTTGTTCGAATCACGGCTGTTATTTGCAAGACGCATTGTTTCGCTTACCGGCGGTCTCGGATGTAGTATTCTTATCTATGTAGTTTATACCATATCGTTGCTTAGTTCCTGTGACACAAGTTCTTACGATGCTTACTGCAGGGCTGAGTCAATATGTGTCGTGATGTAGTTTATTTAATGAGTATGAGAGAAACCAACTGACCCAAAAAGGCTGCAATTCTCAGGTTTCTAAAAGATTTAAATTTTCTCAATAACTAACGGTGACACATTCATTTCACTTTTTGAGTATCAACTGCAATTTTAATAATACAGTAAAATTAAAACTGTAATCAACCAAGTAGGAGGTATAGGTCAGTTTGTTACGTGCCTTGGTTAATCGACCGGACCTGACATGTCGAGAGTTCGAGTCTAGTGTTGCCGTAAGTCGAGCTGCCATGTTCCTCATTGTGCCCAGTCACACTGAGACTCAACTTAAACATGCGAAATTCAGTGTTAAACACCTAATTACGGTGGTCACAACTGGAGGATTTGAAAGAACGCGAATTTTCTATGGGTGCATACGATGGGTGTTAGGGTACCGTGAGATAGATATCGGGGTTCCGTATAACAACCTCTGCTAACCCCTCTCGAGATTACGACGTGAGTTTATGCATATTATGTTTATGAAATCAACAAAACAACAATAATTAATTGAAAACCCAAACGAAATGGCAAATCAATATATCTTAAGAATACTTGAAGTAAGTACAATAATTATATTTTATTAATTATACACAGTGACGAGAAAAATTATGTTCGTCTAACATTGATGGACAGGTGATATAAATCAATAGTGACATGGCTTGACCTTTAATTTGAACCGACGCAAACTGACCATTGTCAATCGACGGACAAATATGAAAATTTGGTATGACCATATTTTACACATACATTCATTCCATCACACGAAGGCGGTTTAAATATAGTTGTTGTCACATGCACAGTACTCTAGTGTGCGTATCGTTAACTGATAAAACTCGAGGTAAAGCACACTGAAACAACATGCGTGTACGTCTGACGCAACTAACTACAGGCTTGGATAAACGGTCTTTATGAGATCAAATGACTGGACTGACAAAGCTAGTTCTTCCGCCATCGAAAAGAAGGCGTCTATCGTTGATTGGGAACCGTGTAGGAGGTTGTGTGGGTAGTCTTATATGGTATTACTTATTAGTTAACTCGCCCAGGCTTCACGTGATCAACCTCCATATAATATTTAGTCCATATTTTTTCGTTAACCTCTAATTATATCATGCTTTCAACCTTCGAGCTTTAGCAATCAATAAGTTGGCAATGTTTTTTTTAAATTTAACTAAATTAACAGAACGTCAGGCCTTTACATACAAATGAATATTAATTTCGATGATGTTTTTGTATAATTCAAACTCACTGATAAACAAGCGGACGGTTAACCTGATGGAAAGTCATACCGCCGCCTGTTGACACGACGATGATGTCAAAACACAAATTGTACTATCAGAGGTCATGTAAAGGTAAATATTATATTATATTATATTACCTCGTAATTAAACTGGCTCTCCAATCCTTCGAACTGAAACACTCGCTGTGTTTCGGTTCTGCTAAATATTTAAAAATAATAATAATAGCCACATCACGACACACACATTGATTCAGCCCTGAAGTAAATACCCTAAGAACAGGAATTAAGCAACGATTTGGTATAAACTACATAGATAAGAATACTAAATCCAAGACCGGTTAAAAATAATGCGTCTTGCAAACAACACAAAGTTCCGGCGGGATTCGAACCCGGAACCTATGTTCACACAACTGCGCCACAAATTTCCAGATGAATACGGCGTGATTTTGGCGTTTTTTCTGCTTTGATTTCAAGTCCAATTATTCAATGGTCAGTCTTAAAACATCTTCCATGGCTGTAACAATACATAATAACTTGTAGGTAAACGTAATGCGTGGGACAGAATTGACACAGTTTCTTTATATGTAGGCGTGATTGTTTGTTTCCTGTTTTCATTCATAATTGTGATCTAACGAAGGTGGAAGGTACTATTTTTAGGGTTCCGTATCCAAAGGGTAAAAAACGGGACCCTGTTACTAAGCCTTCGCTGTTCGTCTCTCTGTCTGTCTATCAGCGGGCTGTAATATGAACTATCGTAGCTAGAGTCATCAAATTTGCAGAAAATGTCTATTTCAGTTGTCTCTTTAACAACAAATACTAAAAATACTAAGAAATTATAAATAAATGGGGGTTCCTATAAAGAAAACGGTTTTTGCTTTTCCTGGTTTCTTTTACTAAATGACGTCAAAGTCAAAATATTTCTATTCAAATAGACTTAAAATAAGTATTTTTAAATCGTCATCTTTTGATACTACCACCGGCTCGAAACGCTATTTTTACGGGGAAGACTCCAGCAAGAAAACTCCGTAGTTGCTTTTTTTTAAAATAATTACAACAATTTGTAAATAAAATACAGTTTTCTAATTGTAAACTTAACTTATCTATAACTTTAAGTTATATAAACCAATATTTATGTAATATTTAAGTCAATGACCAAATCTATATTCTGAAATAAAAATAATAAATTACATGAATTACAAAGACGTTAAAAGTACACAATTTTTATTCTTATATGATACGGAACCCATTATGTGTGAGCTCGATCCACACTTGACCGGTTTTACAAACAAACAACGCCTCTAATAAATAATTTGATGGCAAGAGTTGTGTGAACTGGCTATGGTGAAGGGTATTATATAGGTACCACCACTACCACGGTTTTCCTACGTTCCTGATACTGTCTGACTATCCAGCACAGGAAATATGGATGAAATTTAATTTGATTAAATTTAAAAAAAAAACGTAAAGAATGTGGAAATAGTAAATTCAAAGTGGTAACAGAATTTTACGAATATCACATACATATTTAATTCACATATATATTTACATTACAGAATCAAAACCACCTTTTCTATGGAAGTTTTATGTCACACATGTACTTTGACGTCACTGTACATATTGGATCTCTCTGTGTTTAACCAACGGCTTTGAAGCTTATAACTTAAGTATTAAGTCAGATATTAGAGAAAATCTAACGGATTATGTGATATCGAATTATAATATATCTAAATATAAAAATGAATCGCAAAATGTGTTGGTAAGCGCATAACTCAACAACGCCTGGACCAATTTGGCCAATTCTTTTTTTAAATATTCGTTGAAGTTCAAGGATGGTTTTTACGGCGACAAAAATTCGAATAATTGCCTGAAAAACTATAAAAACAGCCCTTTTCTCTTTCCCACAAAAAAGGTTTTGTTTTCTACATGACAGGACGAAGTCTGTCGGATCCGCTAGTAAATAAATAAAAATCATGCACATTCCCTAATGTCACTTGAGGGAAGGATCTACCTCAAATGTTAAAGCTTTGTTTAGATGTTAGTTTGTGAGGCTTGACTTGACGGGGTTTAACAAAGTAAAGGCTACAATTCCGAAGAATTTAGATGCTTTTGGGGTGGAGCTCGAATCAATTAGCTCTTTTACCTGACCGCAGTTCATGTAAATACTATATTTATAGGAATCCTTAAAGTTCACTACGGAGTCATGAGGCAGCATGGAATATTTTGTAGGAAGCTTCAATAAGAAGGTCTTACAGTAAAATTCAAAATTATGTAGAGGATAAAGATATATGGAAGTAATTTAATTAGCTGCACAGGTTTATCTGTTTGACAGTTGGGAGTGTAGCTAGAATTATTATGTTGAAAAATTGTAATTTGTAGTAGAAAGTATTGTATTTGAATATTGAAAAAAGCAACTACGGAGTTTTCTTGCCGGATTCTTTCCCGTAGAGATAGCATTCTGAACCGGTGGCAATAAAAAAAATGATGATTTGAAAGTGCTTATTTTAAGTATATTCGAATAAGAAACATTTTGACTTCGACTTTGAAATAAGTTCAGCTATCATTTGCTGTCGATGTTGCATAGTCACAAACATCTTCGGTCTGCGATGTTGTCTGCATAGAACATTCATAATGAACGACAGAACTTATTTACTATTTCTATAATTATTTATGTATACTATGTATTACTAGACAAAGAGTACCTGGCCATTTATTTATTTGAACTGCCATAAGAAAAATAATTTACAAGCAATAAAAATAATAACATTAATACAATCCATTTTGATTGCTTAGTTAAAGGGAGTTTGCACACCTTGCACAATTAATAACAATAAAAAGGTTTATGTTAATAATAATATTAAATCAGTAAATCAATAAAAAATCAAAATAATATATTTTTTATTCAAATAGACTTAAAATAAGAACTTTTAAATCGTCAAAAATCTTTTTAAAGTACTACAAAAAAAATGTGACAAAATCAGAATTTAGGGAAAAAAAAAATTAAGTATAATAAAAATTTATATATTTGTCCATTGGAGGTAACGCACCAAGTCGGTGAATCACACATCCAGCAGTTCATGGGTAAAGTAGAGGATTGTCATAATAACTATCAAAATCTTGGCGTAGATCAAAGAAATATTAATTTGCCTGTAAAACCCATGATCACACGACATCAAGAATCGTAACCACGACCTAAAACGACCTATCAAACTTCATACACCACTTTTAACCTAATTAATGATTGAACTCCATTATTGAACCTTAAAATATTCAATAATCGAATTATCTATTCAGGTTGTCAATTTAGAGCGACCATTACGGCGTCACAGGCCTTTTCATACACCTGTGACCAAGCCTTATATTCCTGGGTAACCCGTCCACCTTCATGTTAGCTGATACTCGACCATGTTTCGAAGGTGACACGGTCAAATTTCGGGTGCCATGAGTCAGGCTGCTCGTTTAACAGATGATCATCGCAACATATAGGCACTGGTGTTGAAATAGGGCACTCAGGTTATTTAAGGGGGATGGGGAGGGTAGTGCTTATATTTTATGCCCCAGTGTCTGAGTACAGTTGAATACATTTGTCTTTACTTGTTACAGTACTTCGTTACTTGTGATAAAATAGATTACGAATAGTCAAAGTCAAAGTCAAAATATTTTTTATTCAAATAGACTTAAAATTAGTACTTTTAAATCGTCATCTTTTTATACTACAACCGGTTCGAAACGCTATTTCTACGGGGAAGAATCCGGCAAGAAACCTCCGTAGTTGCTTTTTTCAAAATAATTACAACAATTTGTAAATAAAGTACAGTTCTCTAATTGCAAACAAAATTTTTCTATACCTTTAAGTTATATAAACTAATCTTTATATAATATATAAGTCGATGACCAAGTCTCTACTATAAAATAAAAATAATAATTTACATGAATTACAAAATATCCAGGTATACTACAGTAAAAACCGTATTCAAAGTTACAACTATACGGTTTTTATCGTTGAAATAGAATTGAAACGTTATTGATTCAAGATACCAAATTTGATAAGGGAATATGTTTTATGAGCGTTATGAAAGGCCGGATCAGAAAAAAAATGGTAAAGAAACCAGATATTTTCTAGGAACAGTCTCAGAAAGACTTCAAGAACTGCATTGTTGTTGAAATTACACAAGATTTGAGTAAAAATAGATTTATCAAATTGAGATGATTTGATTTTTTTTTCATTCAAAACTATTTAAGCCTTTCACCGCAATCCCACCTGATGTTAAGCGGCGATGGAGTCTTAGGTCGAACATGTTAACCCAGGAGTAACCTATTTACACGAATTCTACATCTACTCTTTAATAATAATGACATTATAAAGAGGAAATATTTGCTTGAATTGAATAGGCTCCGAAACTTCTTTACAGATTTGAATAATTCTTTCACTGAAGTTACGAAGGCGATACATATAAAAAAAAACAATACCTATATCCACCCGAGCAATGCTGAAAAGCCTCTAGTAGGTACGCGGGGCGTGTTTGTAAACATCAGTTAAGAGTTTAAAGTTTTAAATATCAACGGTACCAGCTAACCGTTAGCAGGCTGTCTGCTCATTGCCACCAAGATATTAGAATAGAAAAAATTCTTCAAGTCCACTCCATCAATCCACTAATTGTACCCGTATCTCATTACAGACGAATCTATCAATCTACAACAAATCCAATACCGATTTTAATTAAATCCGGCTGACATCATATTTTTAAATCACCGTAATCACTCTCTGACCACAGAGCTTGAACATTTTCAAGCCGGAGCACGCGATTATTGACTTTAACCCCATCAGTTGTAGTCGGTTTTCGCTCCAGCCCCACCAGTATTGCCAGGTATTTCCGTTGTTTCTTTAATGAAACTCAGAACTGTGGTTTTTGGTATGGAACATAGGATTTACATGGTAAATATCGCTCGATACCTGACATGGATTGATTACAAAGGCCTTGTTAAATGACGGTTAAATATACGCCGTGTTAGAATTAAATAGTGAAACATTGGTATTAATTTTGTTTTCACTACAGTAATTTATCACTTTTATTTATGAGGTTTCCCCACGAATCCTTATTAAATTATTGTGTTAAACATGAACTAGACAATATCATCGAAATGCTATATGACAACCACCTATAGAAAACAGTATTATATTATATAGATAAAATCTAGATTTAATTTATAGATCCTAAACATAAATGATAAGATTTTTTGATGATACATTATGATTTGAGACGATAATATGTATCAAGACTGCATGTATGATGTATGACTGTATGTATGTGCTGTTTGTGTATGTATGGAATACATATCGTTGATAGGTTAGAGCCATCTATTGACAGCATTAGTAAGAAAATCAGCTCTAGATTCCTTCCATTCGTATAATAATAACCACATCACGACACACATTGACTTAGCCCTGTACTAAGATTTTTGTGTCGCAGGTACTTAGTAATGGTGTGGTATAAACTACATAAATAAGAATACTATATCCAAGACCATTAAGCGAAAGAATGCGTCTTTCAAACAACGCAAAGTATTTTTTTTTCGGGGCACACTCGCCACTGTATTTCACTACTGCAACTCCTGTTTATCAGGATCAACTGTGGCGTCATTTGATCGAATAATCAACGAATATGCAGTGCAATGAACACAAAGTTACGCCCCAGCCAGGATTCTAACCCGAAACCTCTTTCATAGCAGCCAATTATTACACCGCCGCACCACAGACGCTGTCAGTATAAATAAATATTTGCAAACAAATAGAAATAAAACCTATTTACTTTGAGCTTCAATGAACTACTGAAATGGGGTCAAACTAAAATAAGTACAAAACTGAATCAACCAATAAATAAAGAACAAAACGTTAAAAAACTCAATTAAAAACGTGTACCTGTTACGACCTACAAACACTACCACTCCTATTACTAGAAGTTAAATAGGAGCTTGTATTAATAGAACTGTACTAAGATAATTCAAAGTTGACTGAAACGAAATTTTAAGTTCAAGTGGGACAAAGTTATAACGAGGGAGAATCTTAGACTTGTAACTCTTGTAACTAAACACCTGCTTCTAAGGAACAAAACGTTTCATCGGAAACGTATACTGTTTCCATTAATTTGTAACAACATTGGCGCCGGAGAATTCGTTACTTGAAGTTGTGACTTAGATATCTGGCTTGTATTTTGTTACGTTCAATTTATCGGATGGAAAGAGTAAAAGTTTTACCATCATACTTCAAAAGTCTCCCTTCTTCCTCGCTACACTCCACTCCAGTGGTCGTGGTTGTCATAAAATCATCAGCAACCGTAAGGACAGGCTGCACTCCTGTAGAGCGCCACCAACAGCCGCCTTTATTTGGTCCGTCCAGTGCATTGGTGATCTGCCTCGCGGCCTTTTCCCTTCTCGTCCCCTTCACTACGAGGCGTTCTATGGAGTATGGTGTCATTTCTACGCCAATTCACGTGACTCATAAATCTCCGTAACTGTTTAACCTACTCTAAAATAAGCGGTTTAAATAAGCGGTGTTTTATTTAGTACTCAAAAAGCAAATTTCCTGATGCTCGAAAAGCATTTGTAAATAAGACAGGCAAACGTTTGCTCCAGTGAAAAAATATTCTTCGACCTTTACATTTGGGTATTATATTTTTAAAGGTAAATAGGACGATTCTGAGGGTCTGAGTGTTACGAGTGACCGTCCCGTTCGAGCAAATATTTGGGCGAATGTTTGCCGAGATTTTTATTGCCAGAATAGGGTCAACCTTTGTGCTGAAATGTCAACTAAGAACAAAACAACTTGGGCTAAATAGAGAAATACTTGGTCCAGTGCTTTTGAAGGGAGAAATGTTTTGTTTTGGGGATTTTTTTGCTGAAGAATCGCAGCTATGTGACCCGCTTGACTGAAGGTTAGAATTAATTTTTCCCGACCATAAATTCCATCACCTGGAAGCATTCTTCAAAATTCTTTGAATTATTTGACAAATTTTGCAAACGAGTATAAAGCTTACAGGACTATATATCAGTTAAAAGCATACGAAAGCCATACCGTATAAAATTTGAACATTAGAATAAGCATGCGTTGCCCCATGCCTAAGACTACAGTCGCGAGTAGTATATTTATTATCATTTGAAAGACCAGAAAATTATATTGTTTGGCTGTACGAAGATTTTTCAAACAAACATCTACCTGGGCCCTTTCAAATTTAGATTAAATAGGTAGATTAAAAGGACGGCACCGTTCACACATAAGTATTTCGTTTCACAAATTAGCGCATTTTCGCTCAACTGCTCGTAAGTCCCTTTGAGACTTATTAAAGTAACCTCTAACAAGAGTTGTGATTTAAACCTGATGTTATACGAACCCTGTAAATAGACTCCGTGACCTGTAACATTATTGGCGGGAAATAACAAGAGGTTTCATGTCGGCGTGGCGTTTGATTGGACCAACTTTATGACTTTCATTCGTGATGAAAATTTCACTACAACAGCAATCTAGCTTCAGGTAATCAGCCAAAAAACGACCTTAAAGTGGAAAAAACAGAATTCAAATTAGTTAATTGCGAGCTTGGCGTGGATACCACAAATCGCTACCACGTTTTACATAATATTTTCTACGAGTTTCTTAGAGGGTGAATTGTAATAAATTTCGTTGATTTTTTCAGATTTACATATAACGTGTCGCTTTTGTGTAACTCAGACACAATTTCGTTTATCAGTTATAATCGATCATCACTTATTACAGGGTTTCTTTTGGCGAAGATCTAAGCGATCATATTTCAACTGTAAAATTTACCTGATTGGATAGTAAATTGTTACTGGGTATATAATAAACTTACGCCTTAATAAATGTCTCGAAAGGGGTTGGCAGAGGTGTTAAACACCGCATTTCGCATGTTCAATTCAGTGTAGCATGAGCCCCAGTGTGACAGGTTAAGAATCTATCGCCACTATCCGGGCACAATGATCAACACGGCAGCTACAATGTACGGCAGCCCGAGACTCGAACCCTTGACTTGTCGGTGGGTGGTCGATCGGTTAACCCAGACACGTAACAAACTGAGCTACCACGTTCTCACACGATACTGGGTATCCGTAATAATAATATCTTCAGACAATTCACACAAATGGCCTTACTTCCAAACTAAGCCACAGCTATATTTTGGGTAGAAACATATGGAAATTGAGTATTTAGGTTTATAACATCCATAACCTTGTGTTCATCACGAAAATAACTCCTCGAGCCCGGCTCGAACCCAGGACCTCGATGCGCCGGGCCGATGGGTTAAAGCAATGCACCACAGAGATGTAGATGTAAATATAATCAGGATAAAGCCGATAAAAGCCTATTTACTCTCGACTTGAAACGATCCAATTTGTAAATATTTATAAAAGCATCAAAGATAAATAATTGTCGCCACGCGAAAAACACATCAATGCCAGCAGAATGAGACTAGTTAAATAAAAAATTAACTACTTCAACATTCTCGCTTGTCCAACAAACAACACGGACATTTAGATCGTGCCGATATCCAATATGCAATTTCATATCTGCCCAATCGATTTTACATTCGGATAACGGTCCCGATTTTGGTGGGGACTCGATAAAATTTTGCTGCGTTTACTTGTCGAATCGGAATTCCCGTTCATGGAAACTGTTTTGGATTTAAACGAGCGTTCCTGCTATTGTTAGGTGATAGACAGCAATTTTTCCACCAATTCCGATATCATATTAAAAGTCCCGCCAATTACTACTGCACGGTCAATTTTCGTGGAAAAAATGCCACAATAGCAGCAATGTGGGACACGAAATTTCAACCGAGCAGTTTTATTTTCGTGAACAAAAATGGAAATGGTACGTTTCAATTAATAACTGCGTCCGGGAAAGAAAGAACTAATTTCTATTTCATCCAATCTACTACCACCACCTCTGTGGCGGTGTAAACAGCTGGTAGCTACGCTAAAGATACCGGGTCCAAATCTCGGCGTTGGAGGACTATGTTATTTGCAAGACGAATCGTTTCGCTTGCCGGCATTGGATGTTGTATTCTTATTTTTGTAGTTTGTACCGTTTATCGTTGCTTAGTCGCTGTGACACAAGTTCTTACGATATTTACTGCAGGGCTGAGTCCATGTGTGTGTCGTGATGTGGTTTATTTATTAAATCGTTTAATCAAATGTCTAAGACAGCTAAATAAGATGTCGGACACAAACTTCAATTTATTTTATTTTAGATCATAAAAAAAAATACCTTAAATTTATTTATTCATTTATACGTAAAATCCCCCAAAATAATAAAGAAAAGTAAAGTAATAAATATATTAATAAAATTACTTTTGACTTATACAGATGTAAACAATAATTCAACAATGTGTCACTTTATCATTCTAACTCTATGTTACTTGTGCTAACAATACAAACAATATGGAGTATAGGATTTAATATCTTTCTGTGCCGGTTTCCCTTACATGGCTGTAGGACAGTATCTTACAGCTTTGTCATCTAGGACATGGTAGCTCAATTTGTTACGTGCCTTGTGGTTAACCAACCGACCCGAACCGATAGGTCGAGGGTTCGAGTCTTGAGTTGCCGTACGTTGTAGCTGCCATGTTCCTCATTATGCCTGATTAGTAGCGACAGTTTCCCAACCTGTCACACTGAGACTCAACATAAACATGCGAAATGCGGTGTTTAATATCTCTGCCTACCTCCCCTTTAGATTTTTGGGCCTCTGGGCCATTTCAATTGCTGTCTCCGCTTTACTGGGAGGAAAGTCTGAAACCGCTTTCTTACTACCTCCTTTTTCTTCTAATTAAGTTAGTTGCGGGTCCCAAGACAGCCGGTAGGGTGTTCGGGCACAGCCTGTGCATCATTGCGCAGCTGCATTATTCGTTGATTATTCGATTAAAGGACGCCACTGTTGATCCTGATAAACAGGAGTTGCAGTGGTGGGACAGAGTGACGGGTGTGCCCCGAAAAAAAAATCTCTGCCTACTCTCTCGAGGGTTTAATAACGGCGTGAGTTTATGTTTTAAGTTGTAATCTAGGCCACCACTTATTATTATTTGTTATTAATAAAAATGTCAAATGATGACGTATTTAATTAACACGGTACTTACTTTTTTTTGTACCATAGAGAAGCCAAACTTCCACCCTTAGTATGCCAACGCTGTTCTACTTAATTATATTTTACTTTCCTGTCTACAGTTCCTACTTCAGACGTCCAAGGAGTTTTGGGTAAGAAGGCCTCGCTTCCCTGCGACATCCAGCCTCTCCACTCAGATGATGCAGTGGTGATGGTGCTGTGGTTCAAGGAATCTGACGGCGAACCGCTCTATAGGTGAGTGAAAATACAAAAAATTTTGTACACCTGATGCAAATTGATATCGCCGTCAATAGGCAAGGAGATGCCTTTGATGCCTTAGAATCCAAGAATACCGCCATACCATATTTACAGCTGGCGATGCTCTTGCCGTTCTAAACAGCAAGATACCAACGTGACAATAGGCGGCGGTGTTCCATTCCATTATAAATTGATTTTCAGTTTTCTCTGTTTTTGATGTTGAGTATGATTCTAAAACCTATCTTCACTTACTTCTTAGATCCTCTGTAAGCTCTGTCTTAGTTGCTTGATTCAGAAAATTCACTTAATCTTACATCTTTTGTACATAGGTTTAAGTATGTAGTCTTATTTATTTCCTCACAGTTTCATCCTTAGAACTTTTTATAAAAAAATATCACCCGCAGCTTAGATTCCTATTCCTTAATGTGAAATATTTTCAATGGATAAATAATACCAAATCTCACAAACAAACAGTTACTAATCTTTTTACGCAACCTCTTCTTCCTTAGAGGATTATCACAATACATATAAAACCTTCAAAAACCACGTGATAACTAGAAAGTAAAAAGACGATATCGCTTCTCACGAGTTTCCCTTTGTATTATTTTGTCATGAAAAAACCCAGGACTGGATTATCTATATTGCCTCTGAAATACATTATTTTATCATTAAAAAATCATATTTACAGGTTATTTGCTCTTACTTGTGTGACCCTTGTTTCAGGGTTACCATCAAGTGAGCCCTATGTTTTGTTTTGTTTCAAGAGCCATTTTTGTTTCAAGTTATCAGAAGTTGCAGTGGTGGGACATAGTTTTCATTGTGTGTTGTAAACAGCTGACTTCTACGCTAAAGGTTCCGGGTTCAAATACCGGCGGGGCGAGACTTTGTGTTATTTGCATTACGCATTATTTCGCTTACCGGTCTTGGACGTTGTATTCTTGTTTATGTAGTATATACCATATCGTTGCTTAGTTCCTGTGACACAAGTTCTTACGATACTCACTGCAGGGCTGAGTCAATGTGTGTGTCGTGATGTGGTTAGACCCTAAGCTCTTAAGTGATCACAAAATGTATGTCTAATCATGGTATTATTTTTCCAGTTACGACATCCGAGGCCGGTCGTACAACCAGCCGAAACTCTGGTCTTCTCCGCTGGTCTTCGGGAACCGCGCGTTCTTCAGGGCGGTGGCAGCACCAGCAGTCCTGATGATAGATAACGTCACAGCGATCGACGCAGGCGTCTACAGGTGTCGCGTCGACTTCAGAAACTCACCTACCAGGAATTTAAAAGTCAACTTCACTGTCATAAGTAAGTTTCAATGATTTTGAGCATCTTGATGAGTCAGTATCGATGTAGTCAAAAATTACTTGTAATAAATTAACACGTCGTTTGGTCAAATCAGGTAACGATTGGTTAATTATATGGCTCATTAGAGATACACATAATTTTATTTCCAATACTGTCAAGTCAATGAATCATTACGATAATAAAAAAGAGAAACCTGACGTAAGCATGCACAGTTGACTAATATTAGCTTCTCAGAAATCGGATGAATCGAAAAAAAAATTGGAAACAGTTTTTTTTTCTCATAATATAGTAGTTGTTCGAATTTTAGTGAAGAAAGGGAATTCTTACGCATGTTCGATCAGCCATGAAAGAGGAAGTAACTTTTAGCAAGAAGCTCCAATCAAAATATCGTAACATGTTTTTCTTGTATCATAGGCCGCCTAAGGTTCATTGGGTTTGTCGTGTCGCCTGTGTTTGCGTTATACCTTTTGGGGAAGGACCCTTAAGGGTTAGAAAAACGTTCCTTGGACAAGGGAACAAGGAACGTTTTTCTGATCGTACGGCGTTCTAGCCGCGCCGGAAGAAACCTGTGTGTATTTTTTTTTAACCCGCATGACGCAGCAATCTGTCGTAGATATTTTGCTGTTTCTTTGTCTGAGCTATGTCTCGATTAATTTGGTTTTTAATACAAGGGGAGTTGTCCATTGATCACTCTCAATATTTTTCACCAATCCTTTTGTAAGATTTGGTACGCTGTTTCTTCTCAGTCGTGAGGAAGTGATGCTTCCAGAACCCGTCAGTTTCGCAACCAGAGCATTAACATGTCTTGTTAATTTTTGTTGGTAGTTTAGGCTACGGGACCTTTGTGTATGATACGGCAATCAAAGTGATTTATATAATGCTGACGACCGTACTAAACAGGGCGAATAAGCCGCAGTTTTTCATGGCAAGAAACTAAAATTGAAAAAGTTTTTGAAAAAAATTCTGAACCTATTTTTGGAGTTCTTTTCTCAAAATGAGGTATTCCAACCCAGGCAAAAATATCAACTCATTAATTGCCTAACAAATCATGAATATATAAATTCTATCCGGCCACATCATAGGCATTCTACTAATATAAAATGTGAAATTGTGTATCTTTGTTACTCAATCAAGCAAACCGGCTAACTGGATTTAGAACACAGACAATTTATCACCTAGAATAAGTCTAAAATACTTTTTTTTCGGAAAAAATTAAGGTTCCCCAGGGAAAAATTAAAAAGTACTTGCGAGCAAAAACTTGTGACAAATAACATGGAAATTATAAATTAAGTGCCACTTATAAATTTACGAAATCAATTAAATTTCAAAGCGACAACTACACGATAAGAGACAACTAAACAGGCTGTTCATATGTATACACACGTGGAATCAACGCATCATTTGCTATATCCATATCCATTACATGAGAAAACATCGACGTTCACAAGGCCATTGATCGAACCTGTTTGGACTTTGTACAGTTCTTAAGCTGTACATCATAAGGATTGATATTGCATTTGTAATGTTGAGCTTTATATGTTGCCGTCTGTACGTTAGAGTGACGTTAAATAAACGAATCTATTTACATTCACTTGATTGACAAATGAATTATTTATGACCTTAGGAAATTGTATAAAATTCAGTTTTTTTTACGGTTACGTATATAGACTCTTGGATCATCTAGAACCGGTTACTAACCAAAAAGTTTTTAATGCTGCAACAAAAAAAAAAATCTTCCCTAGTTCCTCCGCAAAGACCAACGATATACGACGCTAAAAGAAGGGACCGGACGAAACTTGTCGAGCCCTACAACGAAGGGTCAAATGTTCTACTCACGTGCGAAGTAGATGGAGGTAAGTTATTCCACTGATAGCATTTTTTGGTTCAACTTTAGTTTCACAGAAAAAAATAAACTATCTAACCTAGTAAATGCCTATTTACTTTTTAATCTAATTTCAAATTAAAATTATTGGAGAACATGTTAGCTAATCTTCATTACAAAGATCTACCAAAACCGGGAATCGAACCAGGATCATCTTGCGTAGCAGTCAACTTGACGGCGCCGCAGGGGCTTAGTGAAGCATTAATAATCTTTTTTCTACCCCAGGTCGCCCTCGACCCCGAGTCACATGGTATTTGGAGAACGTTGTGATCGACGACTCCTTCGAGCAGAGACCTGATGGGGTCACAGTCAATACGCTGACCTTCCCCAGCGTTGGCCGGCAGCACCTCAACGCGAGGCTGGTCTGCCAGGCCTCTAATACCAACCTCGCGCCACCACAGACCAAGGTCCTCATCTTGGATATCAACCGTGAGTATTTTTTGGGGTTTTCATATTAGATTGTTGAGAGTGACAGTTACGGAATATGGCTAGTTTATTAAAGATTTTGATTAAGTATAATTTCGCGCTCCCTTCAATCCTTAGAATCTCAATTTTGAATTAACAATTATGGCTAAGACATTATCAAATCTAATTCGTATTATAGCCAGTCCATTTTGGATTATCAACTGTGTTACTTATACGGCATACTCTTACAAGTCTCCAATCCTTTCGAGGATAACTTTTTTTATGAGAAAACTCTCTAAAAAAACTAAAAAAACATTTTTCATTTAATTTTCGAAACCAAAAAACATTGTCAGATTTTCCATTCCAACATTCTGTTCCAGTGAAACCGATAACGGTGAACATCATGACGAAAGAGAAGCAGGTGTCAGCCGATAAGAGGTACGAGGTGGAATGCAAGACTACAGGATCCAGACCTGAAGCATATGTGACCTGGTGGAAGAACAACCGACAGTTGAAGAGGATGGCAAAAAATGTAAGTCATTAACCAGAAATAAAATAACAATGCTGTCCACAGTACCGTATACTTTAGGCGAAAGCCCAGTCCAAAAAACCAATTTTTCAAAGCTTTCATTAATTGCCTTCGTTTCATAGAATATTTACATTTACAAAAGTCACATTTTCTACCAAATAGTCGCCTATTAACTGTGCCAGTCATCTCACCGTCACAATGAAGTCACAATCATTTAATAGGTTACAAATAACAAATACACTTAACAATACGCAGTCACTCTTCCCTGTGATTGAGACCTCACTGCATAAAAACACACACATTGACTCAGCCCTTCAATAATCTTGGAGCTCAGGTACTACGCAACGACAGTTTACAGACTACAATTTACAATTTAACACTTTACATTACAACTTTAAATGTTCCCCGGCGTGTCAGAAAATTTCTAAACCTTGAGTGATGTTGCAGGTGGCTGCTCCGAAGAGTTTCCATCTTGCTTGGTAGGCAGCTGCAACAAAACTCAGTAATATTTTCCATAGTGCAACATTAGCACTGACTTCCCTGCGCTAAGATAAATTGGACCGTGCAACGATGTGTATGACATATATTTCTGATATATATAGGTCATGCCTTTTTTAGCTCGAGTTTTTGCTGTTTGTATTTATTTATAAGTACATTGGTGATTGTCCTTATAGCTAAAACATATGGCTCAGGTGGGTCTCAGCCTGTGCGTCATTGCACAGCTGCATTATTCGTTGATTATTCGATCAAAGGACGCCACTGTTGATCCTGGTGAACAGGAGTCGCAGTGTTACAGAGTGGCGGGCGTGCCCCGATCTCGCTATCCTGTCAAATTAGTTTACTTAGAAAATAACAAAATACTGTTATAAATAATTATTCAACACTGAAGTCAGAAAAGAGTAGGTCTAAATTAGTATCGCATCGTTTGGTTGCCTTGAAAAAACATTCCAAAGGAAAGTTTAACAAAAAAACACTCGACTGCCTTCCAGCTCTTCGAGTATAAATCGTAAAACAGCTTGCGAAAACATTTTGATTTGTTAACTTTATTTCACGGCAGCTCGAATGTCAAAGCGCCTCTGAAACATCGGTAGAAAAAGTGCTCTTTATTCTCTCTTTTAGAAGACCTGGTTTTGTAACCAAAATTAACTACATCCCTTTGTCCAGTAAATGTCTCGCGTTGATTTAGTTAAAGAATTATTTCAACAGGTTTTTCTGAAATGTGATAATACAAACTTGGTACAGATGATAACTTCGTTTGACACGATATAAAGAAGTAACGTCCCATTTTTATCAGGTCACTTGAAATGCGAAGAAATCTTCTAATATAGTAGGCAACTAAATAATTTTTTGCACCCAACCAGTGCTTTTATTGAGAAAGAGGCTGTGGGGTTGACAACGCAAAAATATCGTATTTCATTAGGCAGGCTTCATGCCTGTTTGCCATTTTAGCATTATCAAATAGTTTTCATTGCATTCTAACGTACAAAAGCCTTTATTACGGTTCTTCAGTCGACTGTTTAACACAAAATAGCCACACGTGACCGAATGACGTAATGGACCTGAATTTTGGGATCTTCAAGCGAAATATAGCGACATATTTGTTTTTGAGGATTTTCTTGTATAAGTTTTTCTCCTATTTTTTCAGCAATATACTCTTTAGAACCCCAAGCCTCAATTGCGTACAAACTAAGTTTACGCTCGCCCGCCTTTCCCCCTCAATTTTTCCACAGTTTTCCTTCTTCCTCTATCCCTATTGTTTTTTAATTAATAGATTCGCTTTTTTCCGCTCCCCCGTCAGAAGTATTGTTAATTTTATTACATTGTTCATTTTGTCATTGTTTCTTAAGGAGAGTATTCGCCGTTTTGCTGCTTCGCTGTTTCGTGTTGTTGTGTTTTTTCTTTTGTACTAGTTCAGTACACCGGTACACTCGCGTATTTGTAGAAGCTGCCCTTTTCTAAAATGAAATTTGTTATTATGCTTTTGTTAACTTTTAAAATATTTTCTAATAAGTTATTTTATATTGTAAAAAGTTCGGCAAACAGCGCCTAACTCTACCAGTTGAAAATTTTCTTCTTTGTACCTTTTCAATTTGCGAAACAATATTTTTTTCATTATTTAACTGCGTGTAGCTCCTACATCACAACGTTTAAGGCCTTGTTATTTCGGTTGAATGAATTGTGCATTACAACGAACATATTGGTGATTTTACCGTTTTATTTTATTTATTTATTGGTAAAAGCACAACGACAACACACATACATGTATTAATAGACTAACATAATAAAAGGTGCTCTCCTGATATATGTGCCACTTATGGGTGTACAAAGTGTTTATATGAGAGCATAGCAATGTTAAAATTAAATAAATATCATAAATTTACAATGGAAATTAAAATAGCAATCGAATCAAATTGTATTATTTGTATTAAATTAACATTTTGGGACCATCTCATTTGCAAAAATTGGTGTTGCCCTAAGATGGATATTGTTTGTAGACAAGTATATATATAAATAAATCATCACACATTTTCTGAATCGAAGTTTCTCAACGTTTTAGTTAATTTCAATTGTCATGGTTAGTTTATTACGTGGCCGTAATTATCTTCGTTCCAGAATCGGTTCTATTAATGGTGTCATTTGTTTCAGTTCTCTGAAAACAACGAAACTTTGAGCGTCCTGAGCATGGTGCCGAGTATGGAAGATGATGGAAAATACCTGACCTGCAGAGCTGAGAACAAGCAGATAATAGATTCAGCTATTGAAGACAAATGGAGGCTCAATGTTCATTGTAAGTACAATTAATATTAATGAATATAAAAATATATAATTGACCTCGATAATTTTACCCTTGGGTTCATATTTTCCTCCCGTGTATTAGAGTAGAAAAAAGATTAAAAAAACCATTCGAATCGGTCCAGCCGTCTTCAAGTTTCAGGGAGACTAACAAACACTTTTTAATTTTATTAATTATGATACAATGTTAAGTTTTAACAACGTTATTTTATAAGATTGTGATAGCTCAATTTATTATCTAGCTTATTCTTTTCACAATTATAGTCGTAGTTAACCACAGTATGCAATTACAATAGCAAATTATTATTGACCTATGAAAATCAAGTTATTCGTTTTAATTTCTGTAGTACAAAACTTAATTAATGTGAACAAATTCTGCGTTTAATTAAAATACAACATTGCAGTTATAACAAATTGCTGAATCAAATCGAACGTTTTAAAAACCACAGTTTTCGTCAAAAATTGAGTTCTGTTATAAATAATTATTATTAATGGATATATCAGTATTCAATGGCACAGGCATTGAACATTGAGTTTAAAACGTATAATCATAAGATATAAAATCATTTCAACATAGTGTATAGACCGAAATACTGCCATACTGACTTCGGTGGTAAAGTGAAATTGACATACTTTTGCATATCTCAAGCTTTATAAAGAATACGAATTTAAAACCAAAACGTGCTTCATTCAATTTGTTTTACTATAACCTCTTTTATGATGAAATATATCACAGTGATATATATATATATATATATATATTTATTAATTATCTTAACATAAGCCATACAGTTTTTATTGTATTGACTAAAACAAAAGAGAAGACAAAAGGGTGTGTATTTGTGTGCGTGTTTTATAATGAGTTGAGTTTGTGCATGTGATTGGGGCGCAGTGGTGTAAACAGCCGACTGCTGCTAGAGGTTCTGGGTTCGAATCCGGGCGGAGGCGAAACTTAGTGTTATTTGCAAGACGCGTTGTTTCGCTTACCGGTTTTGGATGTAGTATTCTTATGTATGTAGTTTATACCATATCGTTGCTTAGCACCTGCGATACAAGTTCTTACGATACTTACTGCAGGGCTGAGTCAATGTGTGCGTCGTGATATGTTATTTTTATTTTATTGTGTGTGTGAGAACCAAGATGTGATAAAAGGACACGTCAAAAATTCAAGGACTTCACAAACATAAGCCATCATAATACAACACCAAGTCATGGCAAGTAAGATCAGAAGAAGTTTCGCTTCTTGTCTCCTGAAAACTGCAAGAGAGAGATGGAAAATGTCGAATTTAACTTACTATTGGGCGTGTGTTTGATTGTGCTTACGTATTGTATTGCTAATCTAAAAACCAGTTGAACTCGCTTTACTTTCGAAACATTGATCATTGAGCTCTCCTAGAGAAAGCAAAGCGAAGAAATGAGAATGCTCATCATTATCGTCGCCATCTTGTATTTGTATGAATTTCGTTATTTCTTTCAAATGTTTGTAATGTTTTATGAGGACGTGCTAGCTCAGTTACGTGCCTCACCACCCGTCCACGTTAGGTTACGTTATAATGACTTTATCTAAGAAATAAATTAAAGTCCATCGTAACTTGGACGACGAACGAAAACCGAATACGTTTTCACTGGGATCTTGTTATGATGGTTCATCGTGTTTTTTACTTAACCATTATATCTTGAGCTCTAAAACGTGCCATACAATGCCGTGTGAACGGAGACTTATTTAACCGACCGACCCGACCCAACAAGTCGAGGGTCCGAGTCTCGGGTTGCCGTACGTTGTAGCTGCCATGTTCCTCATTGTGGCCGCATAGTGGCGACAGATTCGCAACCTCACTCAAGTCGCACTGGGACTCAACATAAACATGCGAAAAGCGGTTTATAGCACCTCTGCCTATCCCTCTCGAGGGATAACGGTGTGAGTTTGTTTATGTTTTAGGTTGCGGCGAACCGAGTGGAACCAGAAACATAGATTACCAATTAGATTACTGTATTTACCAATAATACCGATCCCGCACCGATACCGTACGAAGTCGCATAATCTAATATAGTAAGAACGACATAAAAATAAAACATAAACTCACGCCGTTACCCCTCGACAGGGGTTGGGGGGGGGGGGTTTATTACACACCGCATTTCACCATGTCGTTTATGTCGAGTCCCAGTGTGACAGGTTGCGAATCAGTCGCCACTATCCAGTCACAATGACGAATATGGAAGCTACAACTTATGGCAACCCGAGACTCGAACCCTCGACATGTCGGGTCGGGTCGGTCGGTTGACCAAGGCACGTAACAACCTGAACTACCACGTCCTCGTCCAACCAGTAAAACTGTATAATTACATTGATTCGCAAACCCTTTCTACTGGCAGCACACATAACAAATAAATTGTATAAATATTTAACGACCATTTCTCGTGCATTGTGATAATGAAGAAAATAGAAACTAATTTAAGAAATAAGCAATTCCATTTACTCGTTTCAAGACATAATATGCTTTGTAAGGCTTGTTACATACATTTTAAAGCTATAATAAACTTATAGGTAACTAAAAACCCTATGAAAATTTGCATGAAACAAGAAACCGGTCAAGTGCGAGTCGAAATTACACATAAAGGATTCCGTTCCCAGAATAAATAATATGTACTTTCAAGTACGAAAAAATCGACTTATCTTGAATGGGAGCCCCTCAGTTTTAAATTTGTTTATGTTTTTATTGTTGACTATAGCGGGAACAATAATAGACATTCTCTGATTATTTTGGTTCATCAGAAACGTCCCGCTGTCAGACGGATGGACAGGCGGACAGCAGCGGCTTAGTAGTTCCGTTTTTCACCCTTTGGGCAGGGAACCCTAAAAAAGGGAATGGCTTTCATGAAACATCAAAACGTCATGGAAATTACAACAAGCAAAGATTCAGGGCTTTAACAATACTACTAGTATCTACTAAAATGTCTTATTTATGACTTGTAGATTTTAAGTGTTTAGCCCTTAGAGAGACAATAAATTAATTCAATCATAAAACACATTGTGCTTTCAAACAAGCAACGCTTGGCTTGGGAGGAACCGCGAGGAACCTCCTGGCATAATTATCCAAAGTGACTACATCATGGGTCTCTTTAATTTTTTTGCTTTAGTTTCTTTTAAAACCAGTGGAAAAGTGTTTAAAACTTAATATGAATCCATTTAAAATCAAAGGAAAATTATACAAATCCTGTAATATTGGTGAGTTGATGTACACTGTATACGCATAGAAGACGCCCGTGGTCATGACACGCCTCATCAGAAGCATCGTTATGTCAATAGGCGGCGGTTTCACTTTCCATCAGGTGACACTAGACGATGCTCCTGTTCATGAGACGTCACATCAGAAGCATCGTCATGTAAATAGGCGGCGGTGTCGCTTTCCATCAGATGACACTAGACGATGCTTCTGTTCATGACACGTCACATCAGAAGCATCGTCGTTTCAATAGGCAGTGGTGTCACTTTCCAACAGGTGACACCAAAAAAAATGTTTTCACTCAAGCACCACAAAATACACTTTGTGTTCTAGGCGTAAAGCCATGCAGAGATTTCACGTATATTCGTGGAACTGGATTTACTATAATTGGTTTTGTTGTAAGTGCCTACCTTTTTGTACCGAAGCTTTTGTTGGTAATATAATAGTTCTGTCGTTAACCTCTGAAACGAACCTACTACAGGTTAAGTAGGAATATGGACCATTCACCGAAGTTCTATTTAAATTTTTCATCGTAATCGACTTGATTTTTGTAGTTTAGGTTTAAAAAGGCCGCTTCTTGCCGAATCTAATTATTTTCTGCTCCAGTCAATTAGTTAAATTGTCAACATTTGCAATACGCGTATTTGACGATTTTCGATAGAGATTCGTAGAATGGTCCCATAACGACAAAGTAAAAACTTGCTTTAAACGGTCCCATTTCAAATAACCACTTAAGTAATTCTCCTAAGAGATTTTTCATGAATTAGTAGGCAGGTCAAAGACAGAGAGATATATATATTATATATCCAATATTTATTATATATTGAATAGACGCGTAGATACGTTATGAACTATGATAAAAATTATAACCTTAAAGTGTGATCAAGTGTTTTAATTGAATTCGTTAATAAAGGGAAAACAAACATAATAACATAATAAAAACAATATCATAAACATACGGCACATCAGACGATAACTCAGAACGCTTGCAATACCAGAGGCGTCACACACGCGTTCAACCTGCCCAACTTCCTCAGAAAGCTTTAAGAACGCTTGTAATACCAGAGGCGTCACACGCGTTCAACCTGCTGAACTTCCTCAGAAAGCTTTAAGAACGCTTGCAATACCAGAGGCGTCACACGCGTGTTCAACCTGCCCTACTTCCTCAGAAAGCTTTAAGAACGCTTGCAATACCAGTGGCGTCACACACGCGTTCAACCTGCCCAACTTCCTCAGAAAGCTTTAAGAACGCTTGCAATACCAGTGGCGTCACACGCGCGTTCAACCTGCCCTACTTCCTCAGAAAGCTTTAAGAACGCTTGCAATACCAGTGGCGTCACACACGCGTTCAACCTGCTCAATTTACTTAGAAAGCTTTAAGAACGCTTGCAATACCAGAGGCGTCACACACGCGTTTAACCTGCCCAACTTCCTCATAAAGCTTTAAGAACGCTTGCAATACCAGTGGCGTCACACACGCGTTCAACCTGCCCAACTTCCTCAGAAAGCTTAAAGAACGCTTACAATACCAGAGGCGTCACACACGCGTTTAACCTGCCCGACCTCGTCAGAAAGCTTTAAGAACGCTTGCAATACCAGTGGCGTCACACACGCGTTCAACCTGCCCAACTTCCTCAGAAAGCTTTAAGAACGCTTACAATACCAGAGGCGTCACACACGCGTTTAACCTGCCCGACCTCGTCAGAAAGCTTTAAGTACCTTTTTAGGACCCTGCTAAAGTCATTTGGGAAAATGATAGAAGGGAACTCAGATCTGACCCTTCAAATTATTATGTCCCATCCATTGTAGATATTGTATTGGCTATTAATATGTCACTAAGTAGTTTATCATACCTATCTTAAGATTTACTGCTGTGGCCCTGTCAACCTGAATAAGGGATATGGCCGAGAAATATTCATGTGTTATTTATGCCACTGAATAATAATAACCACATCACGATACACACATTGACTCGGCTCTGCAGTGAGATTTAATAATCTAGCTCCTCAGGTACTAAGCAACGTATAGTATTATACATTTTGACGACCTCTGTGCTGCAGTGGTGTAAATAGCCAACTGCTACTCTAGAGGTTCTGGGTTCGAGTCCTGGTCTTGGATGTAGTATTCTTATCTATGTAGTTTATACCATATCGTTACTTAGTTCCTGAGACACAAGTTCTTATGATACTTACTGTAGAGTTGAGTCAATATGTCGTTATTATTATAAAATACATCAACAAGAATACTACATCCAAGAACAGAAAGCGAAATAGTTGGTTTTGCAAATAACACCAAACCATCGCCAGGAATCGACCATAGAACCTCATACGTTGTAGCTGTTACAACGCGATGCCAAAGATGCCTTTAACTGATATTACTGATGGTTTTTGTTAAGATGTACCTGTAGTGGAACTGAAGTTGGGCTCCAATCTGAACCCGGATGAGATCAAAGAAGGTGACGATGTCTACTTCGAATGCACTGTCAAAGCCAATCCGAAGACTCATCGCCTCGTCTGGTTTCACGACGTGAGTATCCAACATGATTGCTTGCTTCAATCAATAATATAAATAGATTTGCCTTTTAATTTTTAGTAATGCAGATGGCAGATTAATTTGACCCACTTGTTAGCAACTTATAAATATGATTTCCAATAATGATATGACGTGTTTTTTTTTTATTCAAGACCTAGCAGGCATTTTACCCCAAACCCGCCTGATGTTAAGCGGTGATGAGGTCTAAGGTGGATCATGCCTGCCTAGGAGAAACTACTCTTGTTTTATAGAGGCCCAAGTTATATTGGTCAGGGAACACATCGGCAGGCAAAGAATTCCACACCCTTGCAGTACGCATTATGAAGGAGCTATCGAAGCGTTTAGTCCGGATGGTTTTTCTGATAATTTAGGAAAAATCAAGATTTTGTTCTAATTTTGATTTCATGATAAACACGTATCAGACTTCCACTTATGTAGCAACTCAATATTCTTCTGCAAATTTGTCCTCCTAAAGACCAGACACAATTTTTCTTTTGACACAGAACAACGAGATATATCACAACGACGCGGCGGGTGTGATCCTGTCCGCGCAGAGCCTGGTGCTTCAGAGCGTTACCAGGGCGGCTGCAGGCGACTACACGTGCATGGCTGCCAATAGCGAAGGGAAAGGAACCAGTAATCCCGTGTCATTGCTCGTCAGATGTAAGTATAAGTCAAAGCAAAGAAGATTAACGCAACTTGGTCCCACCACTGCATGTCCAACCAACCAGGATCAACGAAGGCGTTTAAAAGTAGTAAGTTTGATTAGGACGTGAAGTATGTCTGTGATTCACCAGGCACACTAACCACTGTGACCCACCATTACAATTTCTGTTAAATAGGACCAATAGAGATATTCTTTGAAAGGAAGCAGCTATGTAATGAGGCACAGGCTATTTGTTCCAGAAAGATTGCCGGAAAAAAAACTTATCTAGAGCCCAAAGTCTTCAATTTACCATTAAAAGCTGTTGTAACAAAAATTATTCCTTCTTACTTTGTATTCTTAATTCAAACTCGGCTTTTCAACACCCAAAAGGGGACACTTACACAAATCTCCATATAAGGTCTTTGACTGCTAGATAACTAATTAAAACTTCATTGTAGCATGCTCGCCACCCTCTGATATTAATTTTCTCATTAAAACCACCCAGTAATAAAGGCTAAGCGAGTTCTTTTCCGCTCTGGCCGTTACCTAGCCACTTATGACTCGGTGTCGCGCTCAAAGGAAAGAACTTTTAATCGTTTTTCACTGGAACCGTGTTGCTGAAAGTAAATTTGTAGAGAATTTTGCAAAATTTTTGTATAGTGACCAACTTTACTTCATTATCTGATCATTTAATCTCCTTTTTTAAATTGTTTGATAGAGTTTGATTTGTTAGATCGATTAGACCAGATTAACTTCAACTCATCTTGAATATCCTTTAGCCGAGAGTACCAGAGCCAGCTTGCTCCTTTGGTTACATAGTCTCTAAAAAACAGGTGAGGTGTAGCTAAATGTTTCCTTAATATTCACGAATTGGAGGATACTGAACAGCACTACTCGTATTAGTAATCAATGATAAGGGATGCCATAGTGCACACTCGCCACTCTGTCCCACCACTGCGACTCCGGTTCACCAGGTTTGACGCTAGAAGTTCCGGGTTCGAATCCCGGCGGGGGCGGGACTTTGTGTTATTTGCAAGACGCATTGTTTCGCTTACCGGTCTTGGAATTTATATTCTTATCTATTTAGTATATACCATATCAATGCTTAGTTCCTGTGACACAAGTTCTTACTACAGGGCTGATTCAATGTGTGTGTCGTGATGTGGTTATTATTATTATTATTATTATCCTTTGATCGAATAAACAACGAATAATGCAGCCCTGCAATTAAGCACAGGCTGTGCCCGTACACCCTACCAGCTTTAATCACAGGAAATATTAGGTAGTAAGAAACCAATTTCAGATTTCCCTCCCAGCAAAGCGGAGACAGAAATTGAAATGGCCCAGAGGCCAAAAATAAAGGCCAATAGTTCCACACAAATTAGTATAGCAAAAGGACACCCAGTACACCAAAATAATAGACAAACTTTGTTAAACCACTAAAAATAAAGATTCAAAACTTGTTGAAGCTACAAACAGCCTTTTTATCTACACTTAACAGCACTCAATTTAAATTACTCTTAAATTTCTCCTAGAACTTTTATCTTTGGAGCCACTATAATTATCTTCAATCTACAGACAGTGGGCGAGTAACTTCCAGTTCTCGACTTCATGATAAAGTTCTGGGCATCAATCTTTGTTAGGAAGTACGTTTTCCAGTATCCTTTACGTCCCAAATAAGACTTGTGCTAGTGCAACTTTCTGGATGTCTTTTATTTTTTGAATTTTTTACGAGTGAATTAATTGGCTTGCATTTGGATTTCTACCCGCTGGATACCGTAAAATGTATCCGGAACTAGTTATTTTAATTTTTACAAATGAGTGTACAATTTGAACAGTGCATTTAAGAAGTCTATTTGAATCTAAAAACTAGAGGCTAACTAGAGGCTTATCTGAATGTACTTTTATCCCCTATTCCTCCTTAGGGGTTGAATTTTCAAAAAAAAATACTTATTGCCTAAAAGAACTATCAGTGTACTAAATTCTACCTAATCCGGTCAGTGATTTAAACTGCATTGTTAGATCGGATAAGTCATTTTATAAATGCTTGATAATGTGACCAGTTTAAAAATTTTGCTCCACTCAAATGAGCTGCCAACTTTTATTTCTAACGGGATCACCTTTAAAGCAGTGCCTTTAATTCTATTACTCCAAACGAATTTGACCCTTCGGTCGTTGTTATTAAAACTGTTGCGATATCCCCAAGTTTTGTGAACTTTTATAACGACGACGCCAAGTTACGCTGAAGGTTAAATTGTTCGAGATGTTAAAGGCGAATGAGTATCTTCTCTGAAACATTTTTGCAGTACTAAGTTAGAAAAATAATAATTGAAAAAGTCAGATTGAAAATCGAATAACAAAACGTTTAAAGTACTGCGATTCCTCTTTTAAGAAAGTCCTAAGTTGTAGCTGCCATTTTTCTCAATGTGCCCTGATAGTGGCGACAGATTCGTTACCTGTCACACTGGGACTCAACATAAACATGCGAAATGCGGTAACAAACACCTCTGCCAACCCCTTTTGAGGGATTACGGCGTGAGTTTATGTATGATGATTTTATTAATCCTCTTTTAATAATAAGTCATTAATCAGAAAATTTTAATCAGATAATATTCCAGCAGAAACCCCATTCCACTATCTAAATCAGTAGTGAATATAATTTTTTTACCCCCAAAGCTGTGTAGCCAAAAACAACCACATAATCTTTCACCGGTGACCAACCGTTTGTAGCCAAATATTGGATAGTATGCCCCGCCTGATATAAAGCTGTTTTAGTCTTTTAAAACTATAATGTGTCGCTTTGAAACATCATCCAGGATTTGTTACATTGCATGATTTAAAAGGACAAACAATATACTACCACATCTCATCACCATCGTAATTTGCATAAGAAAAATCTTCTTATTTATAACCCATTTATCCCAGTTTTATCTGAGATCTGGTCCTAATCTCCAGCGGCGCCAGGACACTGCCCTTGGTTGTCATATTACCAATCCTGAATTACCTATGATTTTTTTTCATTTAACTTTTTTAGTAACCGTTCCTCATGAAACAGAACAGTATTACAAAGGACAGCTTTTTAATGGCGTCGTTATGTACTTATAGAGGCATCGCCTTCAATAAACTTTGTTTTAATGAGGTTTGATTATTATACAGAGGGACGGGATCGAGAAAATCTAATAAAACGAGAAAACAATGTTTCCATAATATTACTCGGGAATGTCCATTATAATATCGTCTTTGAGGGGTAAATTATGTTTATATTTTAATGGATTTATGTTTATTTGTTGTATGGCGAAAAAAAACAAAATAAATCGTATTTATTTAGTAAAATTTTAAACATTTTAAAATTTGATCCACATACATACAGCATTTATTTTGTAATACGATATTATAGAAATATTTTGACGTTTCACATTCACATTAAAAAATATATTAACTATGCAGTACCAAAAAATGCCATGTAACGATTTTTTTAACAACTTGGCACATTTTATCGTAAATGTATTTGCTTCTCCAGGCTGGGGCAAAGTAATTTTATGATTATATTTCTAGCCTATACTTAAATTATCTCATTCAAACTTTCAACCCTTATCTTTCTCGCGTAGAGGTTGAATTTTAAAAAAGATTCTTAATGTTTTAACTACTAACCATGTGCCTCCCAATTCTCAGCTTTCTAAACTACTCCCTAAGACAAAAACCATCATTCTGCGTTAACGCCATCAGAAAATAAAACTGTAGAGAATGACATTTTACGAAACACGAGCGCGAGGACGTGCCATTTCAATTTGTTTTTATTTTCTGTTGCCGTTAACGCCTGCGGAAAAATGGGATTTGTCTTAGGAGACTGAACAGCTATCTATGGCTGATATGGCTTTTTTATCGATCAGGACTATTCATTAGGCTCGATATTTTACTTCTACATTGGCATGTGCGATGCTTTTGGCGTTCGGAAACATCGCGTCGTGAAGGTGGTATCACTTTCCATCAAGTGGACTGTCTGCTCGTTCGCCAACGATATACAATTTATTTATGTATTTTATTTTATTAAGGAACAAAATCCACAGCTCTTTAAAATAACTGACAAAAGTACTTTACTGTAAGTACTGTAAACTGACAGCCAATAATGGATATACATTTTATCTATCTTTTTTAAAATTAAATATTTTTGTAATTCAAATAAAGATAAAAAAGATATGATTATGATTATGATGATTTATTTGCTAAAATAAGGTAAGGATAAATAAAGTATAGATAGTCATTGATTATTTTTTTGACTTTTAGATGCCCCCGTCTGTGCCGAAAGAAGAGATGGTGAATTGTTCGGAGCCTTGAAGCATGAGACGGTCTCTCTTCACTGCTCCGTCGACGCCAACCCTGCCCTGGTCTCATTCCACTGGACCTTCAACAATTCAGGGGAGCAGACTGAACTACCGCCTAGGTACTTATATATTAGCTTCTATTAATTTTTATTATTCTATTTAATTTTATATTAGCTTAGATTATATTTCGAGTTTTATTTTATTTTTCATATAATTTGATACAGACTAAAGAAAAAACGTAAAATTGAAACTTGAATTTAGATTTTACGTTGCGAGGGTTTCAAACCTAAGACCAGTTAGGCTTACTCAGAATCAGCTCAATTTCTTTATATCTTTATCCAACCAAGTCTAACCTGTGTATGATGAAATAAAGTTAAATAAATAAACCAAACCTTTTTTATGTAGGGAAATCCTCTTGGATCTCCTTCAGCCCGGGGGGACCAAAGTACCATGTGGGAGTCACGTACTCCTATATGATGTGGCTTTCCAATAAAACCCCACGTTCCAACTGTGCCGTTTACTGTTAGGACGTTGCCGGGCTGGACACCCACACACTAGCACAAGAATCCCCCATACGTACCGGCAACTATCTTTTTTATGCATCCCCCCTCGTCTAGCGATGCCATATGAAGGGGGTATCAGGGTGTCGTGCAATTCCCCTCTTGAAACAATAGAGGTGAGAGCATACCCACTTCAAACACTCTAGCGTCACTATAGCGTTCTTTAGCCGCACCAGCTTTTGGTTCGCCAGTGCCCAGCGCCTAAGGAGAAAGGGACCGGCAACTACCTAACCTAACCTAACCTATCGTTATAATGTATAAAATATTATTTAGGTTATACAACAGTCACGGCCACACATCCACTTTGAACTACACTCCGACTACTGATATGGAGTATGGGACTCTGGCGTGCTTCGGGGAGAACACCATAGGGCAGCAGAAAGTACCATGCCTATTCCAACTCGTCGCAGCTGGTGAGTAAAATATTTCTCAATTTGATTTAAAGAATACAAAGCAACTACACGCCCTAAAATACATTGGATTTTTAAAGTCATAATTTGCCTGCTTGTATATACCTACCTACAGTGAATATTACTTTTGAATTGCATTTTATTTATGGTGAACTTAAAAGTCTGAATCTGATATTTAAAGATCCTTTACATAGGTAGATATTTTCTGTGGTCTGGTAGATTTTTAGCAGAAAAACATGGTGATATACTCTTCTATTTATTAGTGCTTCCTTAGCACCCATTCGAGGATAAACCCTATGATCCCTGCATTTCTTACTCTCCTTCCACCAGGTCGTCCGTTCCACCTGCAAAACTGCAGCGTGGCTAACCAGAGCATCGACTCGTTGAACGTGGAGTGCGCCGAGAACTTCGACGGCGGACTTCCCCAGACCTTCCTCATGGAGCTCCTGGAGCTACCGTCGCTGATTGTGAGTTTTAGTCAACTATTGTTCATTTATTGCTCAACACAAAGGTATGATTTTCAGGAGTCTAATATTATCTTCAAATAAGTCTATGAAACAATTTCTTAAAGAAAAGTGTTTTATACGCTATTGTCAAGCTTCGTTAGATTTATGAAACCAACATGCAGCGAAAAACATTGTATTCCTGAACAATATCAGGAGACTTAACAATGCTGCTTAAAGCTACTTTTCTTAAAGCTACAATTTTTTAATTCGTTAACATATCAAAACCGATTTTTAAATTTTGCAAGATGGCCGCTCATTGATCTCTGACAGATCAATTCCCAAGCGGTTTTTACCAATTTGCGATGTGACTTATACATCATAATGTAGCTTTAAACACAGTATTGCGGCCTTTTAAGCCCAAGATTCTTCGCTTCGAGGCAGTTTCGTTGAATTTCATGGATAGCATTCGTAGACAAAAGCTGGTGTTCTAGACATTACAACATTAATCACGAGACGCTCATCATATTTCATCATTCAAACTATTCAGGATTGACATCCTCTCGATGTTTTTGTTCCTAGAACATTCGAACATTCAATAGATATAAAATAGGTATCTTATGGTGATGTAACATGGTTATGTCACGCCGTAATTAATCCCTCGAAATGTTAAGGCAGAGTTGTTAAACAATGCATTTTGCATGTTTCTGTTGAGTCCTAGCGTGACAGGTTGCGAAGCGGTCGTAACAATGAGGAACATGGCAGCTACAATGTACGGCAACCCTAGACTCGAACCCTCGACCCGTCGAGTCGGGTCGGTCGGCTATCGAATGCACGTAACAAACTGAGCTACCACGTCTTATGGTGTAAAAAATATATTTAAAAAACACAAGGTAAAGAAGAAAGAGGCACTTGAAAAAAATACTCGAAAAATTCAAATAAATGTTTTGTAGTATTATTTTACTAATTTCTTACAAAGTAACATTACATTACTAATTAATAGGTGAAATGTTCAAATGATTGTCTATCATTACTTAAGAAAGTAAGTTAAAAATGGATTTTAACCTGTACTTTTACTTATAAATAACCTATAATTAACTTTTAAATTAACTTAACAGTCGGACACGACATTAAAATTTTAAGAGCTCTAATGGAATCTATTTTTACTCTATACATTATTGATTTAACATTAGCTTTAATAAAATATTAGTCCATTTTTGTAACGCTAAAGTTGGAAATAAGGTAAGTCATTCTATCTTACGAGGGCCGTTCGGTCGGAGACTTGTCTATGGAGATTTTTCAAGTGTACGTTACCTCTGTACTGTGCGAACTCAAGGTGACAACACTGAAACAAACAATACCCTTAATTTTAACCTTTGTGAAATGGAATGACAATACCATAACCGTAACTTGCTGCATTGGAAAAAAAAAAAGTATATAAAAACACAAATTCACGCCGTAATTAATCCCTCAACAGGGTTAGGCAGAGGTGTTAAACATCGCATTACGCAAGTGTATGAGTCCCATTGTGACAGGTTGCGACTCTGTTGCCACTATCACCTTCTCTATGGTCTTCAAGAAAAGAGCGTACTCTTATTTAAGGCCAGCAACGCATTTTGTAGCTCCTCTATTGTTGCTAATGTCCATGGGCGGCAGTATTCACTTTCCTTCAGGTGATCTGTCAGCTCGTTTGCCCCCTATCTTATATAAAAAAACATCCACAATAAGGTACATGGCAGCTACAAAGTACCCGCGACTCGAACCCTCAACCTGTCGAATCGGGTCGGTCGGTTAACCAAGGCACTTAACAAACTGAGCTACCTCGGCCTCAAAAAAGCGTATAATTTATTCATTGTTGATGATAATTAACCAAATCAATTAGCATTAAGTATTCATTGGAATTCCGATTCTAATGGCTGTTGAGGTTAGAGATTGGGTTAATAATAGGGTTTTCAAGTGTGCTCTAATCCATTTCTAATTAACCGTCTGTAAAGATATTATACCTGTCGTCCCGATGACTGGCTTTCCAATCCTTCGACCCAAACCCCGGCAACTGCTTGAGGGTAGAAATAGAGACGAGGGTAGTAGTTCAGAAGAAGAAAACATGATAATAATCCTTTTCTTTTTCCAACCAGGTCCGATATAACGTGTCCACCAACCGGACCCCTCCGTACTTCGAGATACGAGGTCTACCCCCTGGAGTGAGCTACAGGATTGATTTGTACGCTGTCAACGCCAAAGGAAGAAGCGACGTATCCACCATTGAAACTGTCACCTTGAAGGGACAGGCCAAATATACCGGTAAGAAACTTTTTGCTTTGACCATATCACGCCATATAATACGGCAATAAAACGAAGTATATAAGCCCCGTGAAATAGTAAAACCTGGCGGCCATGTTGGTGACGTCGAATTGACGATATCGGAATCTGAGATTTAATGAATTTAATTTAAATGTTATATTAGTTAAATTTGCTTTACACAGGCGATAAAGGCTTATCATATTGCGGGGTGTAATAAATAAGAATTACAGGTAACCAAAAATGTCCAAGCCATTTTTTTTTTTTACTATTATTGTGACGAACTCGGTGGTGCAGTGGTGTAAACAGCCGGCTGCTACGCTAAAGGTTCCGGATAATCCCGGCGGGGGCAGGACTTTGTGTTATTTGCAAGACGCATTGTTTCGCTTACCGGTCTTGGATGTTGTATTCTTATCTATGTAGTATATACCATATCGTTGCTTAGTTCCTGGGGCACAAGTTTTTACGATACTTACAGCAGGGCTGAGTCAATGTGTGTGTCATGATGTGGTTATAATTATTGTCAAAAGATTTAACAGAGACGTACGGTGTTAAGAGTTCAGAGACAGGGAGACGTCAATTTGATGTTTCCAAAGTATTTTACCTTTTTACGCGACTTATAGAAGAAATTTCTGAGTAATGTGAGGCGAATTGCTAGGTTGCGGTTAAGGTTAAAAATTAAATTGGTAATCAAAGTACAGCAAAGAAAATTTAATGTTTCATGAATATTTATACAGTATTTGCGATTAATTTTCCTCAGGTTAAACCCTAGTACAATAAAGCTATTTCGCCAATTCAGAACGAACGGTTACCACTATTGGCGTAAAATTGGTACCACCGGCGGTGGTTTCGTACCATTAAGCAGTTTGGTTGTTTTCAAAGAAACGTGCTGTAAAACCGTTGGTTTAACTTTGAAGTAGTCACGCTATACGTTTTTTTTTTTATTTCAAAGTGCCCGTTTCAAATTTTTATCGTGTTTCCAAGAATGTATGAATAGAATTATGAAGCTATTTATCAGATAATGAGGAAATTTTACGGTTAAATTTTTTAATTTAAGTGAATTGTAAGTGGTGTAAAGCCTCTATTTATGTAATTTCGTAAATAAATACCGGTACAACAGGCATAACATGTTAACCTCTATATGGGGAAGACTGAGGGGGTGCTCTTTCACCCCTGATCGTCGTGTTAATAAGCGGCGGTATCACTTTCCATTCGATGATTATTTCCAAATTTTAATACACAATCTTCAATAATAATAAATGCAAAGTATCAGTCTTCATTCGAAAAAGCTTTTTTAAGAACATTGCAACAACAAACATACGTACATAAATAATTACATAACTTGAATAAACAGATGACATCCAAGATTTTAGAGTTTTTTTAACTCTTAATAGTAAAGCAATTTTTAGACCGATGCTCCGCGAAGGTCGACGAATTACAGCATTTAAAAAAAAACAGAGAGAAACCAGCCATAAAAATATTAAAAGCAGTCAAAATAAATTCAAACGCTCAAATTAGCGGACTGCTGTTACGTCGCCGCATGCGATGGTGGTTTCATATTAAATTGCGAACGACGATAAATTTTGATATTTTACACGGTACGTAAATATTGAAATAAATTAGGAGTTTGCTGCGAAACCATACGGGGAATGTGAATGCATTGAAATGTACTGGTATCGCTTGCAATATGGCCCTTAACGACCTCAGCACAAATTAACTGTAAAATTATATTTTTTTTTAATATAAGTCGGTATTTCAATTGTTTTTAAATCTTAAATAGAAATAGAAACTCTTTTAAAGCTTTTTAGCATTTTTATAAAAATTGTTCTTTTACCAGCTTAATTTAAATGCATGTTCTAGAAGATACCGAACTAAACATAGAATGTTCTATAATAAACTGTGTCATGTCTGACAAACAAAATTTTGCTCAAAATTTTGAAGCTACTCCGTCATGCCGGCGCTCCGGGATCACTTTTAATGAGGCAAAAATAAGCTCAAATGTTAACATGTCTAAAATTCGAATCGACACTGACGTTATCCTAGACGGAACTTACTTGCTAAGCAACTTATGCTAATCTCTTAAACATTCTAATGTGAGCTCTAGCGCTTTGTGATAGGATCCAAATAGCGATGCTGAGGCGTGAGAATAATGGTTTGGATGGCGTCGAAGGAGTGCTCGGCGACGTATTTATAGCCCAAGCACTTTAGTTAGTGTGTCTAGTTGAGTTTCGTAAATGTATTCAGTAAGGTTTACAGGGGCAGCCGCAATTGGCTGAATCATTCGCCTCAGTTGTTCAATCACGTGTCAATTATGCGCCAGCGGATTCGTTTCCGCTTCAATGCTATGATCTTATGTATGGAAATAAAACAGACGCTTTGGATAGTCCGTGCCAGTTCCAGGCGAAATGTTATGTCGCTCAGTTTGATGTTGCTCGAGCTAATGGAGTTTTCGTATCTGTTTCAATCAAAATCTGATAAATTAAATTTCAGGTAATTTGTTATCAGATTGTTTTTTTTTTTTGCTAAAAAATGAGTGATGCATTCCGGAGACCTTAGTAGCTTTACCGTGACTTTATACAATCGATCTGGCTGTATCTTCAACAACTCAACAACACAGAAAGCATAGGCACGACCGCCGTACCCGTCAGTCTCCAAGAAACAGACTTGGTCTGGAACCGGACTATCGAGGGTCAACAGATTGTTAGGTCGCCTTATGGTAGATTGGTCTAACCATTAGAATATTTTTTTTTCGATTTTGAGATCAAAAGATCAGATTTATACGCTTGTTGCCAAGATACTGGTTACCAATAAATTTTATCTAGAAGCTTCGCGCGATTTCGCGAAAATCCACGCCCCTTCTGGACTGCGACTTAAGCTTCACAGATTTCGACGAGAAATCTGGCAAATACTTTAATCTCTGAAATCTCACGTTAAATTCTAAGGAGGAAACATAATAAATTGATGACTTCCTCATTTTCACTTCGATGATAACATTAAATGATTTTTCTCAAGGAATAAAATGAGCATTTCAAATGAAAATAGTAACAGGCTGCGCTAATAGGTTTTCGTCGTAAAACTGTACCTGATATCCAGCACAAGCAAAAACCACACTTACTGTTAAGACAAACGTGCCAATCCGCAGATCACAAAAAGCGGTGATAGAAAAACTCTTAACGATGTTTCGCAACAAGAATGGATTAGGGAAAAGGAGATTATTCTGTTTTTTTTTTTCCAAAGAATTGTTCAACTGAACTTGGCGTATTTTATATTTTATACAAGTGTCTTGGGGTGTTTTGTTTACAATTCTTTTAGGAAAAAATTTGGTTGTCTGCTTACAAAATTCTTTGTTGTTATAATTTTAATTTTCAAATTTGTATTTGCAACTGGTAACTTGGTTAGAGTCAAGGTACTTGTGATAACTTTACAGCTCACACTTTAATTTAGCCATGCATTAGGAATTTGTATCGCAAATACGAGTATAGTGGATAGGTACAACAAGGACTATATAAAATTACATCCATATGATGGATTTATGGCAACTAACACAATGCATTGCCCCCATCTACAGCTAAAGGGGGCACTACAGCTAAAACTGCTGTGCCATATATATATAGACGTCAATATATTGACATGTTACAAGTTTGATTTCTTCATATCCATTTAAAATATTAAATCGGATTAATAAATAACTCTGTAACAGTTCTTCAACACTTGTTACAAAAGATTGACGACATCTGTGGCGCAGTGGTCTGAACAGTTGACTGCTTCGCTAAAGGTTCTAAAGGGCGGAACTTTGTGTTACCTCCAAGACAAATAGGCATGTAGTTTTTACCATATCCTTACTTAGTTCCTGTGACACTAGTTCTTACTTCTAACTGTCGAGCTGAGTCATGTGATAAATTAGTAATGTAAGTTTGACCGTTTGCTCACAAAAGTCGGTCTGATAGATTTCAGAGTGCACATTGTGAGTTTGCCTGCAGGAAATACCAAAATCTAATATATCAAGAGCTCAACAAATCCTTTATAGTTTCTGAACGTAGTTCAAATATACCGTACCATTCATTTTGCAAACACAGCCCATGGTAACTTGACTTACAATGTCAGATGAGTGTAAACAACCTATTCTTGGTGCAGGTGAGAGTTCACCACTTGGAATGTCACCAGTGCTGGCTTCAATAGCGGCGATGTCGGCGCTGCTGGCCGCGGCAGTCTGCAGTGTGCTGGTGGTCTTATACAAGCGGCATGCGGCCAGGCATCGTCAGCTCCCGGCGAAGCACGCGCCCCTCAAGTGAGTGTGGTAAAAGTCTTCTATGAAACAGACATGAACTCTTCCGCATTACTATTGCTAGATGAGAGGTTTCAAAGATTTCTTCAAACTTGACTTTACCAAATGGTTTAAATAGGGTTTTTCTTACTTTTATTAGTCTCATCATAAGCTTGACTTATTGCTTAGCCAAAGTTTACCACCAGTTCCGAACACTGATCTTCGGGGAATCTAATCGGTTCCACCTTCAACCAAGTAAACATGCTTCTGCACATGGCGGTGTGTAAAAAAGTATTTTCGTTCTTTAATTAACACTTTCTTTTACTTTAATTTAGCCAAGCAATCTACATTGAGCGTCCAGCCAGTTCTCCTACTCCAGTGAAAGTTGAGACCGAGTCGCGCGGCAGCAGCACGGACTCGAGGGGCGTAAGAGGAGCCCTGCTGCACGCCCCCGATCCCAGTGATGACGCCGACCCTGATATCATACCGTGCTTGTATGGTAAGTACCACCATAGTCCCTCACACACTAATGGATGAGAGTTACTTTAGTCATCTCGTACTCACACATAGGTAGTTCTACGTGCGAGATTATATGGGTTGGTACCACTTTCCATTCTATTTTCAAAGTGAAGCAGTTCGCTATATGTTGGTTTGAAAGATATGTGAGCCGCATCGAGAGGTATCTTTACCTTTGCATTAGCGGTGCTCTTGGCGTTTTCAGACAACAAAGGCATGGTCGTGTCAATTAGCGGCGGTATCACTTTCCATCAGATGAACCGTTTGCTTGCTTTTTTTAGTAACAATAGTTGTAGATCAATTGTTGTTAGTTTTATTTGTCAGAACTTGCGTTTGTTACAATTTATCTGCCAATCATTTTGTAATTTACAAATCGTCGTTGTTAAAAGTAACTGTCTTTTTTTAACAGAGCGAAGGCCGGTATCCAACGGATACATGAGCTTGCAGCGCCCTCTATCCAACACGAAGCTCGCGAAAGATGACGCGCGTTCGGAGCCCGATGGTGGGTCCTACTACGCGGACTTTAGGAAAAAAGACTATAGGATACCTTTAACTAGCGTGAGTACTCGTAACAATTTTATATCTTCATATTGGATTCTCTTAGAATATCCCGCGATTGATTGTCTTTCAAAATTTTTATACTTCTTTGTCATCATTATTATTTAAGGTTCACTACAGTACTACTAACTAAAATAATACTACTAACTAAAATAAGTCGCAGTGCCGTAACAAGATCAAGGAAGGTTAGTGCGGAAGTACGCAGGATCGTACTTATAGGATCCTTCTCTATTCGACGTGCCCTCGCCATTTGGAGATGAGCATACGTTGGTAGTAAAAGGATGCCATCAGCCTTTCGATACCAGTTCCACACGATAGCCCATTCTAATGGGTCAGAGAGTAAGAGCTGCTGAATACAAGTGGCTTGAAATCGCTTTGTTTGGTTTTGTTCTTTTATCCAGTATTAATAACTAACATTAGACTTTCTTTTCCAGTCCTACCACAGTTTAGGCAGAGTGAATAAGGGCGTCAACGCGTGCAGTCCCAGTTCTGCCACGGGCGTTACGTCATCTCTCACGGCGCACCGACTCCGACCCGAAGTCGTTACGACATCGCACCGGGTACAGGAAAGCTGTATATAAAAATAACTCTTAAATACTAACAGCTAAGGGCCATTTTGATATGCGTTTAATTTGTATCCGGATTTTTATTGATTCTGATGGGATAGTTTGCTTAAGAAAATGTTTTTTTCTTTCAGAAATTGTTATTCAAATAATTACTTGGATTGAAACACAAAATGTTTAAATTCAAACCTACGTTTTGTATAATATTCTTGCAAAAAAAAAAACCATCGAATTGGCCTCAGACCTAGAAATACTTGTTAAATTCATAACTTCAATGAAAGCTTACTTTCATAAATAACAATAATTAAACATCGAAATCGTAATCGTTTTCCTATCGATCAAAATCGGATCCGATTTTTCGAAAAACAAAAAAAAACTATTGACAGACAAAAATGTTTTCGGTCCTGGTTTACTCCCTAATAAAATTAATGAAATGACATTAAGTCCTTTTTGATAATTGGTTTCATGTATCGTATTCATCGATCTATTTTCAGATACGCAATCCCATATAAAACTTCATTTAAAACGTGGCATAAATTTTGTAGAGACAGATAGATAGTTCTGTCATCAATAAACACGTTAAAGCAAATTCAACCTTAAGTAACAGTACTAAAAGTGTATCAACCGATCTTAATAAAAAAAAAAAAAACTAAAATTACTGACAAATATTAAAGATTTATTTCACAAAAAAATCAAGATCTAGTTAGTAAATATTAAAAAAAGTCATTCAATAAGACAGCAAAATTAAAATCAAGCAATTGAGTAATAAAATGTCAAAGATAGGATGTTGTTAATTTCGATTGTCATAACATGCGAAAGGTCAACCCCTAAATTTTATTGTCTGTTACTTGATTGAGTATCTAATCGATCAATCGATTCAATCGAATCGATATCGTAAGCGTCTAATGATTCGTAGTCGGAGCGCATCGGAGACCAATCATTAATCTAAGATCAGTATTTCTAGGTTGCCATAGCAACAACCCCTTTGTAAATATCTAACCTAAGCATTGACTGTGTTCCTTAATAGATATTGTAATGTAATTACTGTAAATACTAATTAATTACTAATTAATTATTAATCTTGTGATTTTTAAAATATAAGAGAGAACGCTTCAAGAAAGATTCCCGTTGAATTTATTTATTAATCTAAGTTTAAGACCAAAAATTGTTTTGTATAAATTTAAAAAAATAAGCTGTTACTACTTCTTAATAAAGGTGAAGCATGATGTGTTTGTTGGTACAGTTTTTTTTTGTGAATCGAAATTATGAGATACAACCCGCTGACTGACAGACGGACAGCGGAGGCTTAGTAATAGGGTTCAGTTTATCCTTTTGGCAGGAAACCCAGAAAAAGATGGCAAAAGCGATACGCTCGCTGAATTACCGTAGTCTATGGACTTTTCTAAGTCAGACCCATTTCGAGCACGTCACTCTTCATCATGATCATATTCACCCAAACCCTGGTGACTACATTTTGGAAATTTAATATCTGGGCATGATCTAGCTTTTGGCTTCTGGGCCGTTTCCATTGCTGTCTCCGCTTTGCTGGGAGGGAAGTGTGAAACCGCTTTCTTACTAACTCCTATTTCTTCTGATTAAGTTCGTTGCGGGTCCCAATACAGCCTGTGCGTCATTGCACAGCTGCATTATTAGTTGTTTATTTGATCAAAGGACGCCACTGTTGATCTTGGCGAACAGGAGTTGCAGTGATGGGAACGAGTGGCAGGTGTGCACCGAAAAAATAAATCTGTGCATTATGAACATTTTCAATGGTTTTCATGTCAAAAAATCTATTCGTTTATATGGTTACTCTGTCTCTAAAACAGATAGGAATCCACCACACAAAGACCTGTTGGCTATGGTTGTGATTCTTTGTACGTACAAATTGTCCTAGTGTGCGTATTGTATTTACTGTGTGAACTCAAGGTTAAGCCTGATGATACTAACAACCTTCTTCGAACAGCCTTCGTGAGATCGCAAGAATCTGAATAATCCGACTCCATATTTCCAATGGAACATTGAAGCTTTGTAGATATCAAATTCAGGTCATCGTAATGAACGAACTTCCATACTAATGGTTCAAATAACAAAAGCAATTCATTCTCACCGGGTACGGAAACAATGCTTTGTGTGTTTCTTCAAGATTTTATTTTTAGAAAAATGCAAACTGAAAATACATCCTTACTATCATTATTTTTCATGTCTTTTCATTTTTATATCTTTACAAAAACTAACGATTTCCTTTTTTTTTCTTATTTTTGTAACAGGAATCGTTGAAAAGTTTACAAAATTTATTTTTACTTTATACATAAATATAATCTCACGACGTAATAAATCCCACGAGAAGGATAGGCAGAGGTGTTACACACCGCATCTCGCATGTTTATGTTGAGTCCCAGTAAGACAAGTTGCGAATCTGTCGCCACTATCCGGGCACAGTGAGGAACACCGCAGCTACAATTAAGGGCAACCCGAGACTCGAACGCTCGACCTAACAGGTCGGGTCGGCCGGTTAACCAAGGCGAAACTGAGCTGCCACGTCCTCCTAGAATCTGAAGCCCGAACTTTATACCTATGACTTTTTTTAATTAACTGTGACAACTCCAATTGAAATGAGGTTCATTTGAGGCTTAAAATAGGTCGATGCTTAAAATCCAAAATCCAACAAACTATTTTTCGTTTATTTTGAAATCTATGTGTATTTAGATTTTAAATTTCTCATCAAGGCATACCTTAGTCTCATTTAAAATCAAAATAATTTTATTCTGTTAACTTAAAAAAACTAAGAATCGTCAATTTAAAAATTACTCGACCACCGTTTCGGAAAATTTATGTATGGGAAGATACCGGCAAGAAACACCAGATTCTGTTATTTAGTATATGAACATGTTTTATACTTAGCCACTAATACATCTTAAAATTTCACATCATCTCGACAAATCGCTTGACCCTTTTAGGGGGAAGCCGTAACAGAATCCGTAATAAAATAACCGAAAGTACAAGAACCAAGACAAGGCTAGGAACAATTATTTGAACAACGAACGCGGCCCGCATGCCTTGATTGATCTGTGGAATCCAAGAAAAGTTGTGTAGAAGCATTCCTGACGATTTATCTCGAAATGCCGTACTGCCACTAAAAACGCTTGATCACCAAAAGATATTGTTGACACCAGAACTGCAAGATCCAAATAAAAAAATACTTGTAATATATGTTAGTATGGATTTTGTATTCTTATCTATGTAGTATATACCATATCATTGCTTAGTTCCTGTGACACAAGATCTTACGATACTTACTGCAGGGCTGAGTCAATGTGCTTGCTTGCAATGTGTTGTGATGTGGTTATTATTATTATTATTACTACGGAGGTTTCTTGCCGGATTCTTCCCCGTAGAAATAGCATTCCGAACCGGTGGTAGTAAAAAAAAAATCGATTTGAAGGTGCTTATTTTAAGTCTATTCGAAATAAAAGCATTTTGACTTTGACTTTATCCAAATTATTTTTTGAACTCTCAAACGGCGACAAAAAAAAATCAAAATGAAAAGGCTTAAGAAAAAAAAATTGATGGAATTTTTTCAAAACCGCCTGTTTCGCGGCTACAACAAATAGTTCGACCACACTCGTAGGGTCGTTAAATCCAACGACAACATTTATACACACTTAAACTGTGGTCGTTACGACATTATTGTAAATGGGTGTTATTTCTAATAACTAACAAACTATATTGTATTACGAACGGTGACCGTTTGTCACTTAAACGACAGAACGATGGAATGTTTCTCGATTGTTCTAGAAGGACAATGTGGAGGATTAATGAGATGACCTCCACATACCAATCAGTTGATACAGAAGTATGCAGGCGCTGCAGTTCTTGGTCAGCATGTAATGCGCGTGACTGTCACCTGGTTGGTATGTGGACATCCCAAAAAAACACTTTCAAAAGTGTTTGACAAATGGAGAGATCGCAAAGAAATGATTCTTATGTCTTTGTTATGGCCTTTTTTTTCGGGAAATTATAATACGGTTATGTATGAAAAAAAACCTGTTTTTAAAAATAATTCTTATAACATTCATTGCTTTCTAAAAATACCTTCCGTAATTAACTGAAATTAATACATTAATTTAGTTTCGCTAGAGAAAATGTCTCGTACAAAACGTTCGATGCTCAAAAATTTCTGCCCAAACTATTGTAAATAAATAAATACTTAATAAATAAAAATACTTATACTGCCGTAAAAAAAGCTCAATTTTGTAAATATTTTTCAACTTTTGAAATGATTTTTTTTTGCTTTTATTTAATAGTGAATTATTTTTATGCAAAAATTATTATGTACTCCGATTAATTTTACTATTTTTTTTTACAGAAGTTATTTTTTAAGGTATTTAATGTCATATATATACCTACTTCAGTTAAGTGACACCTACTCAATTACAAATGTATTGTCTTCATTTTTATTTTATTTAGGTAATATAAAATTTAATAAACCATGCACTCCAATGAATGTTTTGCTTAATGAAATCAGAATTGTATTGTTTCGTGAAATTAATTTGAAAGTTTTTTACCTAAGATTCATTGTTTTTGATTTAAATGTATGAGCCAGCTCACTCACGAGTGAATGTAAAATATTGAACTCGCACCATTGGCTCTCTTACAAATCTAAAATATAAATATATTTATCGTTAATAAATCTATTTTAATTTGTTTTTTTTTATGAGCCAGCTCATACTTTTGGATTTTTTTCATGTAATAAATTAATAACACACAAGTATTACTATATGGAAGTGTAAATATGTGAATAATTTAACAAATATTAAATATCTAGTCTAATTTAGGTATAACGGTGCTAAGCAAAGTAAGTTTTAGGTTATGTCTTGGGACAACGCGGCGTATGGCTTTTCTGAGAGACATTTTTAAAATCCTTACTTTTAACATTCTAACGATTCGAGCAACAGATGGAGGTTATATTGTTGCCTAGCAACAGATTTATTATTTTCCAAGTGATTTTTTAAGCAAAATAAATGTAATTCCCCAGTAATATGGCGTGATTTAAAAAGTGTAGGTACACACGGCCAGGGATCGACCTAACCTGTTTGGACTTTGTACGGTTCTTAAGTTGTACAGCATAAGGATTGATATTGCACTTGTTATGTGAAGTTTTATGTGTGGCCGTCTGTACGTACTGTAGATAATATTTGACAATAAAGTTGTTTTTATGTTGTTTTTTTATACGACATCATTGGCAAAAAGTCAGAGGGTTCACCTGAAGGAAAGTCATACCGTTCTGAAAATATCATTCCAAACAAGACCCTTACAAAGCAGAGTGAATATAGTAGGTCAAGTTGTACTGGATTAGGTTTGTGTAAATATTTAAACAGTGTAAGTTGACCTAACCAATGTAATACCGCGTTGCTCTAAGCTTACCGACACGAGAGGTAGAGTAGTTCTCTTACAAGTCATACTGAGAATGAGATCTAACAATTGTTGATATATTGTATCGTGTAAATGTTTCACAAATAAAAACAATGTCATGAATATTTTCGTTTTTTTTTTCATCTAAACTCCTGAATACTTATTTTAAAAACTAGTCCAAGTCAAAATATTTTTTATTAAAATAGCCTGGAAAATAAGAACTTTTAAATCGTCATCTTTTATACTAACACCGTTTCGAAATGATATTCCTACGGGGAAGAATCCGGAAAGAAACCTCCGTGGTTGCATTTTTCAAAATAATTAGGTACGATTACAATATATGATATAGAGATATCATTTGTATTATATACATGCCTATTCTCAAACATAAAACGTATTATTTTATTTTTTATTAAAACAATATCACAGTTTAATAGAAAATGAACCTAAAACACTATGACACTTAAATCTAATACATTTATAGTTATAATTGTAATTAAACTCATATGCTTGAGCGCCTATCATCAATCACGTCACAATATCTCTCACACTCGACATATACATTCGTCCATCGCCATGCAAGCACATCGCACTCCGGTACCGATGTCAGAAACGCATTCAGCATGGTCAGTCCTCGGACCAGAGGTGACTTTCTCCGTGACATAGTCCGTGACGCAGGGACCGCCATCAATTATGTGGACTTGAAGTGTTTATTACCTTAGTATGCAATGTTCATACGTGATTCTTGCTACCAGGTAAATGGGCTAGCCATTAAAAAAGTAGCAAAATTAGCAGCTTTTTGTAATAAGTTCGCTATACATTGGTTTAATTTAATTTATTTGACGATCTCGGTGGCGCAGTGTCGTAAACGACTGACTGCTACGCTAGTAGTTCCGGGTTCGAATCCCTAACGGAACTGGATATTGTATTCTTATCTATGTAGTTCATATCATATCGTTGCTTAGCACCTGCGATACAAGATTACATTATCGAGCTGGGCTGAGTAATGTGTGAGTCGTGATGTGGTTATTATTATTTATTTTAGATCAATCAAAAATAGTTTTCAGTATTTTACTAAATAAAATTCTAATTCCTTCAAGGTTTCTAGGTATGCAGAGTTATTTTTCAGGGAAGGCCTGGCCCCAGACGTGCCCTGGCTGATGCAATGAACCAAAGTCGATACAAATTGTACAGTATATGGGTAGATGACGTAATTGTTACCTTGAACTCTTTTGATACTCAGAATTTAAAAGCATTATGAAGTTACAGAGAGTTATCTGTACTTTAGCGTCCATTACAGATTTTCGAATCCTGCCCAATCCTGGGGTGGCACTAGCCCAAAATGGGGCAAAATACGCCCCCCACCCTAAATACGCCTATGTCTATATACGTATATACGATATAAAGTCGTGGAGAATCCTTGCTGGATATCGTAGTTGAAATGAAAGAGAACTCATGACCAAAATAGAACAGAAATGTTCATGGAATCAGGTCAACAAGCAAAAAGACAATAGGTACAACTTCCATTCATTAATAACTACAATTTTTCCTTTTGATTTTTGCCCGTTGCAATGTATTTTTTTAAATGCAGACGAGTTCCTTGTTTCGATGGTAACGAGTTGAGAATGCACTGGTTCCCAAAGGTTGCGTTAAATTATTTACTTTATTTTATACGGGAAAACAAGGAGATGGTTCACCTTAAGGAAAGTGATACCGTCATTGACTCGACGATGCCTGGAACGCCAAGAGCACCGCTATTGCGTCGCTTTTGTAGAAGGAAAGATGGTATGCTCCCCTGCCGGTAATTACACTGATTCTCCAATCCTTCGAACCGAAACACAGCGGACTGCTTCACGTTGTAAATAGAAAGGAGGGTGGTACCGACCAAGGCGATCTCACACATAGATACTACCACTTGTTAACCCCCTGTGTTACTCCTGTATTTACTATAGGTTTTTGTATTTAACAGTTAAATTTTTGGATAAAATTTAAGTGCAGCGGTTCGAAGGATTAGCAATGTTGTCTTTAGATCTGATACAGTGTTGAGTTGCATACACTTTCAAATTTGTAACATTGTCTTTTTGTAACATTGTAACATTGTCATACCGTTAATATAATAGTAGTTATTAGGTACGGCCTCTGTGACACAATAGTGTAAATAACCAACTGCTACGCTGGAGGTTCTGGGATTGAATCCCAGCGGGGGGAAAGACTTTGTTTCGCTTACCGGTCTTGGATGTTGTATTCTAATGTACGTAGTATATACCATATCGTTGCTTAGTTCCTGTGACACAAGTTCTTACGATGCTTACTGCAGGGCTGAGTCAATGTGTGTGTCGTGATGTGGTTATTATTATTTACAATATCTATATTGTGATAAATTGAATGGACTTTTATGCATGCGTGACGTGCATGTACTGAGTAACATTCCAACCATTTTCATTGTCCAATCAGTTTATTACAGGCATACAGTACTAGCTGTTTTTTACCAGTTGCTACCAGCTAAAGGTTCGATCCGTATTAATAAGTATAAAGCAAATTGCAACGGAAGAACAGCAGACTTTACGTTTGAGAAATGGAACTTTGCCTTGTTAACTTAGCTATTAGAGTTTTATAAGTATTCGAATAATTATATCCTCTTACATAACATGAACTCACGCCGTAATCCCTCGAGAAGGGTTGGCAGAGGTGTAACACACCGCATTTCGCATGTTTATGTTGAGTCCTAGTGTGACAAGTTGCAAATCTGTCGCCTATATCCTAATATTATACAGGCACAATGAGTTACATGGAAGCTACAACTTTCGGCTATCCGGGACTCGATCCTCGAATTGTCGGGTCAGGTCGGTCATCCAAGGCATCTGACAAACTGAGCTACCTTCATCTTATAACATATAGATATTTGTCGACCTAGGTGGCGCAGTGGTGTAAACAGCCGACTGCTACGCTAGAGGTTCCGGGTTCGAAAACCGGCGGGGGCAAGACGCATTGTTTCGATTACCGGTCTTGGATGTTGTATTCTTATCTATGTAGTATATACCATATCGTTACTTACTTCCTGTTACACAAGTTCTTACGATGCTTACTGCAGGGCTGAGTCGATGTGTGTGTCGTGATGTGCTTATTATTATTATTATTATCCTATTGAAATATCATAATTTAATAATTATGAATTAAGTGTAGGTACTTATTGAATGATATATCATTTTTGTAGATTCTCGTATATCAAAATAAAAACTTTCAATAAATGTATCCAACGTTCGTATGTGTTATCTTAAAATTGATCATTTCATGATGTAATTGATTATTTCATTAAATGGCTGTGTTCCATGAAACGGCTAAAACTAGGGATATCGTATAAATGTCAACTGTTGATTTTAAACAACTCAGAGTGATCAATCATTAACATTTGGGTGTAGACAATTTTTAAATGTATTTATATAGTATGTTTAACATACAGTATTTACATGTTTAAAACATGTTTTAAAGTATTAATTAGCGAGTGCCCGTAATCAACTCTAAAATCTGGTCGCGAAAAATGTACTCTTACTTTTTTTTTCAGGCGAAACAGATTACAGTAAAACAAAGTCTAGTCAGTCAATTATATGTAATTGTAAAAAAAAAGATCCACAAATTATTTTTTTCACATTTAATTTTTATACTAGTAGAAACAAAATAATCGTTACTTCAAAGGCTTACGTTTAAAAAATCCATTTTAACGCGAAAATTTTGTTATGGTAAAAAAATTCAACCTCCGATTAAACTTCCAAAGACGTGGTGTGTGTTTGTCTGGTGTATATCTTTTTTGGTACGAACTTTGTAATTAAATAATAGAGAAAAAAAATGCTATAGTTTTATTATAAATTCAAGTAGATTAATTTTAACAAGTTGCAACACAATATTCCATTTGTAGTTTTCGCTTTTAATGATAATATGTATTAAATATTCTTTAAAAAAAAATAAGGCATTTTAATACATCTTTCCTATCAATAGTAAACTGTGGACTTTATTGTGGAGTTACAATACTCGTAGTTTATATCTATCGAAATATATCTCAAAAATTCAAGTTGAGATCGAACGCATCCAGTGTTTCATCACCTGTACCTTTTAACGAAGGCTAGCGATCTGTCGTTTTTATTATTTCTTTTAAATATTTTTTCTAACTGATTTTTACTTTGAAACATATTTTGTATTAAATTTAATTATATTAACATTTAAGTGTAGCAATAATAAAAAAAATATATAACTTTAAAAAACTCAATTAGGTAGCTTTTTTAAAAAAATGGGACAAGACATCTGAATAAACTTAATTTATTCTTACATAGCGTCAATAATACATATTTATTATTATTTGTTTATTGTTATTATTTTAACACGGGAGAAGGGGTTTTCAATTATTCCCTAATGTTACTTTTACATTTTGACTATTGAAATTAAAAAATTGAAAATTGATCGAATTTTAGCTTAGTATTTCATTTATTTTTCTTTAAATTTTTAAGTTACATTTTAACTTAGTTCCTTTTTTTTACTTTTATACCCTCTCCTCACAACAGAGATTGAATTGATTTACAGGTTTAATGAAGAGAGTTAAGCTTCAATACCAAAAGACAGTAACATTTTCATCTTAAAAGAAAAGTGCGTTCACTTTCGTAAAACAGCACACTCATACCCCCCGTAGAAACAAACCCATACCTTATACGATTGTAGATTTACAACAATTTTTTATACATCCTCCATTTTATTGCTATGGATTGATAAAAAATATATTAGTTATTATATTTTTTATGTTAAACATCGAGTTGTAATGAAGATTCAGCTTCTAACTCATTTTGTTGTGTGGGAGGTTTTGTTGATTTGGTAACTTTTAATGGATCAAAGCGCTACAGATAATTTATTGAGTAACAGAAAGTTGAATTTTAAAATTCTTATTCAAATAATGTAATTCAAATTAAATGTTATGAATAAACGGGTTCTTTAACCTCTGTTTTAAATTAAAGTAAGATAATTAATTTTGGAATTTTGGGAAGGAACAATGTGATAGAAATATTTTCTTTGCAAGATGCATTGTTTCGGTATCGTTGTTCAGTGCCTGCTATAACAGATTATATCTAAGGGCTGAGTCAATGTGTGTGTTGTGATGCGGTTATTATTATTATTTTAATATTGACTAGTTGCTAACACTAAATAGTTTTTTTGGGGCACAACAACCCCTGTGTTACCACTGCAACTCCTGTTAACCAGCAGCAGTTGTTCTTTTAGAAGCAGCTGTACAATGAAGCAAATGGCACACTATAATCTTTTTAAAACCATCCTAATCCCAGACAGTTCTTAATTCAGCCGGCTTTTGAATGATTTAAAAGCAAACTACAAAAACCTGAATCATTAATGATATAGTAAATGGAAAAGTGAGACAAACCTTTAAAACATTATTCGATGAATATTATTTTTATTGACGTCATCATTAAACTGCCTGACCCCGAGCCTTATAAAGGCTCATAGTACGAAAATTTCTTGGAGTTCAATTATTGCCCTGTATAAAAAAGATATAGTAAACACCCAGGCTATGTTTCCGGATATATCTCCGATAGTCGACTGACCCGAAATGAATTTGATCAGAGGAAAGAAGAAGTATAAAAAAGAGACTTTCCAAAAAATTAAACAACAAAAGGATCAGAGTTAGGACAAGCGTGAATGTCCAAACATTACATTATGCCACTAGCTTATGTTTTATGAAACTGAATTAAATTTATCAATTTCACTTGAGTCAGTTAAATTTCTTGCAAGACGCTTTACCACATAGTGTAGTATAGTTAAATGACGTGAGTTACCTTACTAATTGCTTAGTACTACAATGTAGTCTTCTTTGATGACACTACAAAGTGAACTGGCTGTATAATGACTCAATTTCATTGACTCAAAATTAAGGAGAAATAAACTACTTCAAGAAGGCTTTGATTTATCTGATCCAATTGTAGTGGAATTATGCGTATTTGTCGAATTATAAAAGATAATTAATTATAAAATTCGTCGCTTGATATAATTAATCAGAGAATTAGAGAGATTGAGGTCTTGTGGTTAGGTCGTTTGGAATTTGGGGCCTTAAAAAAAGATGGCGAAACGCATATTTAAAATTTCATAAATATTTTTCATTTATTTTAATTACATTAAGGTATTAATTTTTAAAAACAAAATGTGTTATCAAACTCTTTTCAAATTAAAGGTGTTTTAGTTCGAGTCCAGGTAATTAAATACTTTACCTCGATAAATGCGAAATTTTGAATTTAAATGTGCATTGCAAAAGTAATTAAATATATATGTCTGAACTACAAGCAACGTTTGCATAATGCATTTGTGTTACGAAATAACAAGGCCTACCGATCTCATGGTAGATCCTTGCATGTTTTTTTTTTCTACTGGCAACTTAAAAATAAACTACAGAATTTACAAACAATTTGTAACCGTATTTCTAGCAAATAAATTTCGTTTCATTTCATTTCATTTACCTGTGCTCATACGCCTATACCAAACATAACCTAACATAACAGAATAGTACAAATTACTTTGCCTCATACTGTAGGTGGCATATGACCATGGCTATATTGCTTTTTATACAAGCAAACGGTTCACATTACGGAAAGCGATACCACCGCCTATTAACACAACGATCCCCCTATCGTTGCCCATGTAGAGGTGAAATGTTATACTTCTCGTGCCGGTAATTACACCGGCTCTCCAATCCTTCGAACCGAACACAACAAAAAGTAGCAGAATAATTCAGTTAACAATTTCAGATGCGTACATTTTCTTGTTTCACACTTTTTAGAGGGCGGTTTTATATATATATTAATGTATAATGTTTAATCATGTATATTTAAAAAATATATATATTAATTTTAATTTCGATTTTCTGTAATTAGTTTTTTTTTTTTTGTTTCATGTATGTGTACTGCAATATCGCATTGTTTGCAATGATAATGCAGATGTGTGAAAATGAAAATGAAAACTTTATGAGTAATACTAAAAAAACTAGTGCAAGTCAGTTTATTTTCGTGGCCGAACAACAAAGTGACGTTGTAATTTATCCCACAGAAACGCATTCAGTTATAAATTTAAACTTAATTTGTAGCTCTTCAAGTTTTTAATAAATTATATTAACTATTATAATATAACTATAAAATTTTATATTCGTCGTTGAACCTTTTGTTTGTATTGATATCTTAATTTGAAGTGATATCGTTTGAGATTTGAATGTGTGTTTTTTTTTTATCTTTTATGAGTGGATTTTATACCTTTAATAGAGGTTACTTCTGGAAGCTAGAGGTTATCAACAAATTACACATCTGACTAAGAAAAAATTCTAGTATTTAGAATGGAGTTTCAGAAGTTTAACAATACGCAGTGATGTTAACAGCCGACTGCCACGCTAGAGGTTCTCGGTTCGAATCCCGGCCGGCGATATTTCTAAGAGGCATTGTTTTGCTTACCGGTCTTGGATATGGTATTCTTATCTATGTAGTATATACCATATCATTGCTTAGTTCCAGTGACACAAGTTCTTACGATACTTACTGCAGGGCTGCGTCGATATGCGTTTCGTTATGTGGTTTATTTATATATTCTAGCAACTATTTTGCTGTAACTAATTTGTTGCAAGCGTAGCGTATAATTTCGTAGAAAAAAGCGATCTGCTTCCTTGTTTTGGTGCTACAACGTTTTCCACAGAATACACCTAAATATAGTATTCCTTTTATCTCATTTGCTTATAAGGAAGTCGCAAGTACAGTCGTTGGTAAAAGATTTAACTTTTTGTAGTTTTTTTAGAGAATGACTGGATTTTTGTTTTTGCTAATTTTGACGACCTCGGTGGCGCAGTGGTATAAGCAGCTGACTGCTACGCTAGAGGTTCCGGGTTCGAATCCCGGCGGGGGCGGGACTTTGTGTTATTTGCAAGACGCATTGTTTCGCTTACCGGTCTTGGATGTTGTATTCTTATTTGTTTAGTATATACTATATCGTTGCTTAGCACCTGCGATACAAGTTCTTACGATACTTAGTGCAGGGCTGAGTCAATGTGTGTGTCGTATTGGTTATTGACCGTCGTCAAATCATTGTTAAGTGTTATGTTAATATTAAGTGTGATCAGGTCATGCATTTATAAAATTAAACCTCCGTTCTTGAAGTGAGTTTAAGATTCACTATAATTCTGTTTTGAAAGCTATGGAAGTGACTGTACATAACCTAAAAACAGGCGAATCCGCTCGAACATTTTATCTTTGAAATTTATATGGAAATATTTTACAAAGAAAAACTTTATAAATATTTACGCTGAGCTCTGATACACTTTTACAAAATCAAATGCGACTTTATCAAACCCTGTACAAGGTTGAGAATCGAATGATTTTACGGGACCTCGTTTCATAGTTTAGATCCAGTGTCACTATACATCATGTTAATTGTTTGTTTGTTAAAAAAACAAAATGGCCGTCGTAAAACACAGCGCAGCTGTCAGTCAGTGAGTTTTTGTTAGCGTTTAACAAATTAATAGGAACTTCTGTTTTACGTAATGGTATATAATATAACACTTAATTCAAACGTTTGCTGTCACATTGACTCAGCCCTGCGGTAAGTATCGAAGTAAGAACGTAAGAAAGTAAGAACTTTTGTCACAGGAACTAATCAACGATATGGTATAAACTACATAGTTAAGAATACGACATCCAAGACCGGTAAGCGAAACAATGCGTCTTGCAAATATCATAGTTTCGCCCCCGTTCCCAGAACCTGCAGCCTTCCCCGACCGGATTGGAACCCAGAACCTCCAGCGTAGCAGTCGGCTGTTTACACCTCTGCGCTACAGATGTCGCCACCATTCGCTAAACTATAACCTTAACCGACATAAGCATTCAGAACGTGTAGCATAAAGCATAAATTGTAACAAACAAATCTGCAATTCGTGTATCGTTTAATTATTAAAAGATCCAAAAAAAAAAATATATCGATCGTTCGTTCAAAATTCCTTGTTGAAATAATGTTAGATTGAATACTGTAGTTTTGATTTAAAATTGAAATCAATTAATATCATTGCAGGAGTATGTGTAACCAGCTGTGAACTCTCAACACGAGATAGATAGAGTTTAGCCCATGCTTTATTGGAAGCGGCAGCGGAAAAATGTTTGTGTTTTTTAAATCTGTCATTCGCAACAGATACAATTTTTTCTTTATTTTATCAATTTTATTTTAATAAAAAGATCACCAACATAGTGTACACTTATTCATACAATTGGAGAACAATCACAGTATGAAAACAAGTCAAATGTCACTATAAAAAAGGTGAAGACAGCGTGCGAGAGAAAAAAAAGTCAAACATTTAAAACATCAAAAATCGAGCAAAAATTCTGCCTAAAACTTAATGTCCAAACATATAAATACATAATAAATAAAAATAATATAATATAAAATAATGTAAACCAATTACAACAAACAACTCAACATAATAATTTCATAGATAAAACGAACAAATTACTGTGTCAGAGGCAAAAGCAAACAGACATAAAACTACTTAAAGGCTTTGAGGCTTTAATACTGGGTATGTTGTCTGCAAAAATATCGAATTTCTCTGTCTTTTGGAGAGAATTATACTTCCTAGTTATTCTTGTTAAGGGTGCATTGTAACCCAAATTGGTCTGATAGCTATTTAGTGAAAATAGATTGAATGTCGTTGCCCTGGGTGTCTTATAAGGTATACAAAAAGTTAATGAAGCCAACAAGTCGGGAGCATCAAGAGTACCATTCAACAACAGTGTCCAAATGCGAAACAAACGCGAAACCACAAGTAATGGCGAATCGAACGCGGAGATGTGATAGGCGCCTGAGTCGGATCGGCGAAATCACTAGAGAGTCAATCTATCATAAGAACCGACAGTTTCGCTCCTGTTTTGCTTGTCATACAATACAAATATTCAATTATAAATTGTGGCGAACAAAGCACGGTTTTGCTAATACATTATTTTTTTTTTTAACATCGGATGCGTTTCTTAAACAAGTTTACGTACAAACATCACCTCCTTATTATAATCTTTATAAATAAATTAATTTTATTGACGTCTATTCTTTCTTTCATTCTTTGTAATCCTTACAAATCCTTTTTATTGCACAACTTTTTTCGTCTTATAACATTACAATTTCATCGAATCAAATAGCTCTTTACTTTCTGTTACCAAAACTGTATTTAAATCGCCAGATCAGACAAGCTTCCAAGACCGCTGGCTTTCATCAATGCACCACCAGTTTTAGGTTCAGCAGCTGAGCAAAACGTGGATAGCCCTTGTGTAGCTGGAGATGCTTTTTAAACACTCGCTTCATCATTGCTCTCGATTGATCCAGAACTATATGTCTGGATTCTATGGTGGATTTCACAGAGATATAATAAACTAGCCTGTCAAAAAGGCTATGCAATATTGCATTTGAATCTAAACGTGATTGTATCGTAAAAATAGCAACTGGCTGGTAATGTCACAATATTTTATTACGATAATTTTCGATCGCATTGTTCTGTAGATTAAATTCGTTGCATCCCCTATGTTTCATGCATTTTTATTTAAATGTATTTAAATAACAGCCTAAGTAGAATCATTAATTATTAAAAATATTACATATTGTAATTTTATTTATATAAAGTTATAAATATGTAGTTAGAAAACTTAAATGTTCCACATTGTTAGAAAAACTATTGTAAATTTTTGAAAAAAGCAACTACGGAGGTTTCTTTCCGGCTTCTTCCCCGTAGATGGCATTCCGAACCGGTGGTAGATAAAAAAATGGCGATTTGAAAGCACTTATTTTAAGTCTATTTAAATATTTGAATTTGAATTTAGATGGCGCGTGAATTGAACAAACAAAGATCCATGCTAATGAGCGGCCATCTTGCAAAAAAATTATAAACCGTACACGGTGTATGTGTCAACGAATTCGAAAATGTTTAACGATTAGAATTGCTTTAGATTGGGGACAATAATAATAACCACATCACGACGCACACATTGACTCAGCGCTGCACTAAGATATAATCTTGCAGGCACTAAGCAACGATATGGTATATACTACACAAATAAGAATACAATATCCAAGAACCCGGAACCTCTAGCGTAGCAGTCGGCTATTTACACCACTGCGCCACCGAGGTCGTCAACACTACACAACATACAATAATATATTTGAAAAAGAGAGTCGTGACCGTAACGCTGGTCTGCATTTCGCTCAGAGGTTGAGCATCGCTATACAGCGTGGAAATGCAGCCATTGCTATGGGCACACTCCATTGTTCACATGATTTTTATTAGGTTTTTAAATGTATTAATTAAATTTTATATTTAAGTACGTACTTATTTAAGTTATTTAATAATTTATTTTTAGGGTTACGCACCCAAAGGGTTAATATTACTAAACCTTGTCTATTCATCTATTTGTCCATCCGTCAGCGGACTGTATCTCATTAACCATAATTTTCAGAGAATGTCCATTTCTATTGCCGCTATCACACATAATATCAAATTAAAAATAAAAAAAATCCTTTTTTTTATATTGTGGTTTTGTTTCTTTTACGTTAATTTTAAATAACTAATTTAAATTTAATGTTAATTTTTTTTATCTACCAGAATCTCACAAAACAGGCTTACGCTTAGTGTGAAGGCCATAATTTTTATACTATAATGTAAATTTTTTGTTGTTAAGTAAATACCTAGTAAAATGTTAAATTTTAGTTGGACGACCTCGGTGGCGCAGTTGTGAAAACAGCCGACTGCTACGCTCGAGGTTCAGGGTTGAATTCCGTTTGGGGAAACCTTCTGTATTTTGCAAGTAGTATTGTTTCGCTTACCGGTCTTAGATGTAGTATTCTTATCCATGTAGTATATACCATATCGTTGCTTACTTCCTGTTACACAATTTCTTACGATGCTTACTGCAGGGCTGAGTCAATGTGTGTCGTGATGTGGTTATTATTATTATTATAAAATAAATAAAGTACATATTGCGTAACCTTGAACGATCTTACGGAACCCTTCATGTGAAGTTCGATTTACTCTTGAAGGATTTTTGGTCTCTGCATTTTTAATATTGATCTTTACAACTTAAGATTATCATTTGTCCTTTTAAAAGTCAGTTCCGATCTTCGGCTGTTCCGACACCGATCCAAACTAACTTTTGACATTTCAAACGAAGTGTCAAAACAGAGATAAAAGCCCACACACGCGACATGACACTCGGTATAAATATTCATTGTGCTCGTCAATTGTGACAGGTTACGGTTGAACTTATTTCAACAATTTGGTCTTTCAATTAAGTACGGTCAGAGAAACAGGCGATTTACAAATAAAGTTTTTTTTTTTGCGCCTCATAAAATTTTGTTAGAAAGCTTTGAATGTACTCGTATGCTGCTAAATGCACTTGTCATTTTTACTACGGCCAACTCAAAATCAAATTTAAGTATTATGAATGAATGTTATGTATTTACCAATTGAACTCTTTAATTTTTTTAAATGACGACTAGTGACGTCATTAAACGAATGAGGTCTTGAAATCATCACTGGTATAAAATATTGACCTATCACGTGAAACTGATTATAAAGAAGTTTTTGCATAAAATGTAATCGCAAATGATTCTAACGCGACAGTTTGACTGATTATGGTTACGAAACGGGAAAGTGTCCGAACAGGAAGGAAGCAACAGCAATATATCACCTTTTTAAATTTTAATTTTTAATCGCCAGTAGGTACTTAGTAATGGATTTAATTCTAAATTCACATGAATTTTGAATTTATTTAAATTTAAAATACTGAACTTTTTCTGCCAACCGTCCCGACAATCGAGATCATCAATAGAAAATTGCCTGTCAATTTAGTACAACTGTCTACAAACAATTGAATTAAAATTGTATAAAAGGCCGTCACATCAACAGGGTGTCACATGTAATTGTAGTTTATTCATAGATTTTCATTTTCAAACATAATGTAGTTGTCGTTGGAATAATTTATATACAATAATAATAACCACATCACGACACACACATTGACTCAGTGAGTTAGTATCGTAAGAACTTTTGTCGCAGGAACTAAGCAACGATACGGTATAAACTACATAGATAAGAATACAACATCCAAGACCGGTGAGCGAAACAATGCATTTTGCAAACAACACAAACTTGCGGCTCTGCCGGGATTCCAACCTAGAACCTTTAGCGTTGCTGTCGGCTGTACCTTTACGCCACAGAGGCCATCAAAACATAAATACCATGATATAACTAACGTTCTTCTCTACTATATACCATATACTATATACACCATAGTACACACGGCCATGGACAACTTACCTGTTTTTACTTTGCACCGTTCTTAAGTTGTAAAGCATAAGGATTGTTATTGCACTTGTTGTGTGAAACTATATGCGTGACCGTCTGTACTAAAAAACAATTTAAATTTCATAAAACTTAAAATTTTAAGAAAATATTCTTCACATAAAACCACAGCACTACAAAACCATTAAAACCATGTAAAGTAAACTTAACAATTGGCTAATTACTAATTAATTTTATTTAATGGAACATTTAAGAAAACGGTCATTCATTTTATAAAGACAAGTTACAACTTAAGGCAGAATCAAAAAAAATGTTTTAGAATACGAAGTGAAAAGCTATCTTTTTTACTAAAGTACAATTTTATTATATATTTCCAATGTTAAGTAAAGGTAGTAAAATAGAAGGCACGAGAGTAGGTATCTCATCTATAAATCATTTCGCGTCAGTACCTTCTTAGATTTATGGTTTTGCTGGTAAGGTACCCCTGATGTATTTTATAAGATGCGGTAGGCAATAAAAATCAAGGTTACATAGGAATTGGGCCTAGGAATTATTATGATCTACGATATATCTTTATAATTTATAATATAAAAGGGAATAAGCACATAACATAAACTCAAGCCGTAATAATAATAACCACATCACAACACACATTGATTCAGCCCTGCAGTAAGTATCGCAAGAACTTGTGTCACAGGAACTAAGCCACGATATGGTATAAACTACATAGATAAGAATACAACATCCAAGACCGGTGAGCGAAACAATGCGTCTTGCAAATAACACAAAGTCACGCCCCCGTCGGGATTCGAACCCGGAACCTTTAGAGTAGCAGTCGGCTGTTCACACCACTGCGCCACCGAGGTCATATACTAAAATAATGTGTTAATATTATATATGTGTGAAAACTTTATGCTATATTTGTTTTAAAGTTAAAATTTTGTATACAAAGTCATCCTGTCACAGGGTTTGTACACTGTTGTCTTAAAGAATATCGATTTTAGACGACCTCAGTAGCGCAGTAAAGTAAACGTCCGACTGCACCGCTGGAGGTTCTGGGTTCTAATCCCGGCGTGGGCGGAAATTTAATCTTCTTTGCAAAACGCTTGTTTTATTTACTATGTTATACCATATCGTTGCTTAGCACCTGCGACACAAGTTCTTACGATACTTACTGCAGGGCTGAGTCAATGTGTGTGTCGTGATGTGGTTATTATTATTGTGACTAAGGTTTGACAGATCACTCCCTCTCACTCTCTCTAAGACGTAGCCGAAAGTAATTCACCGTTCAAAAGAGATAATACTTTTTCAAATCAATCAAATTTCAGATAATCGATTAATTGATTGAAATTTCGCCCGGAAAATGTAGAATTTTGTCATTTCGAATTGGAGACCTAAGCGGAGCCACGGGTGAAAGCTAGTTGGTATAAAGAAAATCCATTTACCAAATAGAAATAAATCCTAAGAACCGCATTCACAATGACATTCAACAAACTTTTGTTTCTCAGTATTTTAAATATTCAGTTTATCGGTTTTAAAGAATCAGATTGGATTTCTTCTAACAGAATTTAATTGATGGTATTCGCATTGCTTATAATTAGAAAGGCATTTTAATTATGTTAATTTGGTACTCACTTCTATCATCATATTCATTCATATTCTACAATCATTCTTCTTTAATTCATCTAGAAATTTTGCCCCCTTATTCCAAATTTTTATATAAATTAAAAAACCGTCTTTAAAAAAAGTGTTCAAAAAAGAATTAAATTTATTATCTGCTGCCTAAAAGAAAACAGGTAAGACATTTAATCTAGATACCAATTTTTTTATTTTTGGTTCCAGCGCCAGCCAGAGATTTACACAAACGTACCTAGGTATAAATAACTAGTCGGAGAAAAATGAAGCTTACCAAAATATATACAATTAAATGCTCCAGTCAATAGGGAATATGCATGAAATTTAATTTGATTATTCAATCAAGTTTTCGTGAAGTATATGGAAATAGTATCTTTATAGTGAAAACAGAATTAGAATTGAACGATAAACCAGGGAGATATAACCATTAAAAGTAAATATATCTATCTCTAACCTTTTTATGGAAGTTGTATGGCGCCTGTGTACTTTGACGTCATAGCACATATCGGATCTCTTTGTCTAACCAACGACTTTGAAGCTTTATAACTTAGTTAATAAGTCAGACATTTGAGAAAATCTAACGGATTTGTGTAAATATGTGGTATCGTATTATAATAAATAATTAAAAAAAAGTCATGCATATTACCTATTGAACGAGTTTCGGGTGGTAGATTTTATGACCATAAAACATCATTTTAATTAAATTGTTCATGGAAATGAAAGTTCTATCTATAAAGGATCCAAGAGGGGGCAAGGGGCCTCAAGCTCCCCTAAAAGCATCTGAGTTCTTCGGAATTTTACCTTTTAATTAGTTAAAACCCAAAGTTAGTTAGGTCAAGCCCTCCTAAAAAGCCTTTTTAAAAAAAGTCATCAGTTTTAAGAAGGTGAACTGTTTAGCCTCCCAAATTTCATTCCAAAATCCGGCACTGCACAGTAGGTCTCATTGCAAAACTTTTGCCGTTGACAGATTGTCCCACAACTGCAATGTGTCCAAATCCTGTTCTCCTGCAATCCTGCAACCAGGATCAACAGTGGCGCCCTTTGATCGAATCATAAAGCTGTGCAATGACGTAGATGCTGAACCCGGACACCCTACCGGCTGTCGCAGGACCCGCAAAGAAGAAGGATAGTGATCCTTAGTAGGTACTACTTACGGCATCCTCGAACTCGAACCCTCGACCTGTCGGGTCGGGTCGGTCGGTTAACAACGGCACAAACTGAGCTACCACGTCCCACATCGTGATTGTAATATGTCTGGTACAAACTCATATCCTAGACCAAGGTGTAGAACAACCAACACCGTATCCACAGCGATTAAAGTCCTGCAGGAACTTATAGACATGTCAGAGCCTGTAGAGTATCTCTGGAGGTTCTATGTGCCTGATAACTATACTCGGCACAGGACGAGGCACTGCCACCCGCCAGTCGCACCGTAGCACGAGCACACCCCCCCTTTCTTATAATGCATGTGGCACTAAATGCTCTCGCAGAAACTCTACCCGAACTTGATGTGTTTGCGGATGGATGGAAGTTATTGATGCCTGCTTGTATTAGTTACTATGAAAATATTGTTTAATAATTATTTCTTTGTTGAATTTTTGTTTGTGCTATATATTAATTTAGATTTATTTTGAATTTGTATTAAGTAATTAAGTTATAGGGGTTAAACGTTTAATTATCAATAATAAATAAATATTATATTGTACCAGTTTTTAATCCCTCTCCCTCTCATCTTTAAAAGGTCTAAAAAGTTTCTTTTCAGAACCATTTTGAGCAGTTCTGCTTAAATGCGCGGTGATTCCGAAACCCTCGCTGTTATATTCTTTAATTTTTGAATTATATATCACATAAAGTCTATTAACCCGGTGTTATTAACATGAAACAATAATATCCCTTTATCAGCTAAACAACGTTATCCGCGGTCCATATTAAATTGGTTCGGGACCGGTTCTTTTTACTTAATACAAACCCTTGTCAAACGTAAGCCAGGGCCTCCGCTGCAATGTTGATACACTCCCTTTTTTCTACAATGTAAAGCAATTTTCGGGATAGTAAGGTTTGAATGAGATTCTTTATTGGAATGAGAAGAATTTATTTGAATTTGAATTTAGTAATCAAGCTCGATCAAAAGGTAAGTTGATTATTACTTTTATTTTTGTGACTTGTGGTGTAGTGCTGTGAACAGCCGAATGCTACGCTAGAGTTTTTAGAGGGCGAAGCTTTATGTTATTTGCAAGACGTATTTTTTCTTGTAATGCTCAGTTCTCCTCCTCATTTCAATGCTCGAATCTGTAACATTACAGGTTGCGCACTGTAATGCTCGGTTCGGCTCCCTCACTTGTGTAATGCTGGAATCTGTAACATTACTGGTTGCGCACTGTAATGCTCGGTTCGGCTCCCTAACTGGTGTAATGCTCGACTCTGTAACATTATAATACAGGCAAACGCTCCAAGTAATAAATAAATTAGCATCCATAAAACTCTCAGTACAGTCAGGAATCTACAGGATGTAAAGGTGTTTTAGAATAATTGAAAACCCCTAATTCCGGGAAATTCCGGTAATCCATCATGAGATAGAAGTCACGAATGTCAATCACAATGTTTGTTTTGTCCGAAATTTCTTATGACATTGACAAATGGCGTCAATTTTACTAATTACCCGTGCCACGTTTACAAGTGCAGTCATTATTTTTAGGTGAAATGAACATCGAAAAATATGTGAGTTATTAATATTTATCACTTTTCAAAATTGCATTGTTTTTGTCAAAAAAGGAAGTTTGATGAATTGACCTGTTAAACAACTCATTTTGTTAAATGAAACTGACGTAATTGTATTTTTAGCTAAGGATTTTTCCGTCTATAATTTAATAGCAAAATTTATGGATTATTTCGGTTAAGGAATTTATTAGAGAAAACTTGCTTACCAAATATCCTGTCTTAATATGGTATATACTTTTAAAATTACAATTGTATGAATACAAAAATACACCAATTAGATAGATTTATTAAAATATCTCAATTATTACTAAAGTTCTAAAGCTTCAAAGTCGTTGGTTAGACGGAAAGATCCAATATGTCAAATGATGTCAAAGATCATAGTCAAGGCAATGGTGCGTAAATCAGTCTAGAAAAAGCAACCGGATGACTCTTAATATTTGAGTTCCTGAGGCAATTTGGAAACTTTTTCGTAACGGACCTCATAACCTCAAAGTGGACTGATTCCGAGAAAAGGCATGGGTGATAACGAAAAGTAAAATTGCTTAGAAACCGACTGAAAAGGCGGTAGCATTCAAGAATACATACTTAATAATAGTTACAAAAATTTTAATCTGAAACGTACGGACGATTTTCGCGAACGATTTTTTTTGGATCGTAAAAAAGTCGTGTAGCAACCGGTAGCGCTTTCAACGAAAATTCTTGTTTGTTGGGGGAGATGACATAAAACAATTGTCATCCGTTTTTGCGGGACGGTAATGAGAAATCAAAGGTCAAAATGGCGAAAATGTTCGATTTTTCACTCGCTTTTTTCAAAAATCGTAAAAACCTTTAAATTATTTAAAATGGATAAAGTAATGAACTTAGAGTTAATGTTCTTAGAGGGTCCAACTGTGACATGTATCGATGACATCCGTTTTTATAATATTTAACCCCATTTTGTAACCCCCAAAAGGTTGATAATTTTGCATGCTATCCGTACACTATTAGAAGCAGTTCTAATCTCAATTTTTATCATTAATATTGCACAAAAGTAGGGTAGGATTATCATTTTGTATGTAGAAGTAAACGCATTGAACCAATTGCAACAGATATTATCATTTGCAACCCTTGATTGTCGGGGGTAAATGTTGTAAAATGTGTTTCGAAAACTACAACCGAACAGTATTACGATTTTTCATAAAATAATCATAGTTGAAATGCTGTAAGTTATTTATTTATATATGTAACCTTTGCGCGTATATCGGTAAGTGTGAACATCATTAGAAGATCGCGAGACAGAAAGAGGTAAAAGATAAGCGGAGCTCGACAGATGCTACGTAAACGAGTTAATTGACAAATATTACTTAAAATAACATTTTAATAAATAAATTCGGAGATTATAATAAATAACTCATCTTTAAGGAAGATTGTTGACAGTTTTTTATTGTAAGGAAGAAAATGAAGGATATATATTTGATTGTTAATAGAAAATTTCTATGTAAAGAATTTAAAATTGGCATAAAAAGTAATAAAACTCTTATTTTTAGGTGAATCTAATCTTGTTTTCTTCAAATAATAAACCATCCTTATATATCCTTATGCTAAACGTCATCTGCAAATGCTGTCCTCAAAAAAAGTGTTTCAAAAATGGTGTTTCCAATTAAATTTGTTCTATATTCATAGAAAAAAAATTCACCTATTGTACCAGATAAGTTGAGTTTTGTACATAATCTAATTAGCCTGAAAAACGAAACAGATCATAAATTTCAGTGCCACCTCCTGTCCGAAAGTCATTTAAAATTCCACCAACCTAAATCAAAATGGCGTCGTGTCCGAAAGACGAAAACGGCCGCAAACAAAAGGCATTACCATTTTTTTTTTCTTTCTTTTCGAAATACCTTAATAACATTATCATTCTGGAAAGTTTTACGAATTGGAATCCTCAACTTAAACTTGGGCCGTATATTTTTCATCGCCTTTATATTTTCTGATTTATGTCCCCTAAAGAATGACAACTTTACGGTAGGTATTATAAACATTTTTTTTTTCCTAGAAATTCTGGCGAGTCGCTCCTCCAAGGCAAACTTTTTTCTGATAAGGAAAGATTCTGGAAAGTTCTTTTTTTGTTTGCAATTGTTTTGATGGTCTTGCCTATTGTATTTCAAATATAATTGTACTAATTTTTCAATCTAGTCTAGAAGTTATTCGAAAAATACAGATTACAATATTTAAAAACCAATCAGGTGTGAGTCAGAATAACATGATTGGTTCCGTACCATTTAAAAGGTTAAACATTATGTACTGCTTAGATTTATTTGTAAAATAAAAAAGGAAAAGCCAAAAATTTTGATTATTGTTTTCCATTTCATAAAGTTTTTAGTATTTGTTGTTAAAGCGGCAATAGAACTACTCATTTTCGAAAATTGCATAATTCTAGCTAATAGGGTTTATGTGATACAACACGCTGATAGACAGACGGACAGCGGATGCTTAGCAATAGGGTCCCGTTTTAACCCATTGAGTACGGAACCCTAAAAAAGTAATTCAAATTCAAAATGTTTTTTATTTAAATAGACTTAAAATAGGACTTTCAAATCGTATTTTCTATCTACCATTTATTAATTAATTAATTACTTATGTGTTTTAGCCACAAACAAAAATTTTAATTTTTAATTTAATTTGGAAAGCCTGCTACCATGTTAATTTTATTTGTAAATGTGTTTAATTTGCGATTCATACATTTTATACCAAATTAAATCCCAATTTTATCAAGCTTTTGTCGACATCGTTGGCGCAGTGGTGTAAACAGCCGACCGCTACGCTAGAGGTTCCGGATTCGAATCCCGGCGGGGGCGGGACTTTGTGTTATTTGTAAGACGCATTGTTTCGCTTACCGGTCTTGGATGTTGCGTTCTTATCTATGTAGTATATACCATATCGTTGCTTAGTTCCTGTGACACAAGTTCTTACGATACTTACTGCAGTGCTGAGTCAATTTCTGTGCCGTGATGTGGTTATTATTATTATAAGCTTTTAGATTTGTCAGGAACTACAGTATTATGTGTCAGATTGAAGTTTGTATATGGGTAGTGAGTATAGCATAAACTCACGCCATAATTAATCCCTCAAGAGGGGTAGGCAGAGGTGTTAAACATTTCGAATGTTTATGTTGAGCCTCAGTGTGACAGGTTACGAATCTGTCGCCACTATCCGGGCACAATGAGGATCATGGCAGCTTCAACGTACGACAGCGCGATACTCGGACCCATGGCCTGTCGGGTCGGGTCGGTCGGTTAACCAAGACACGTAACAAACAGAGCTTCCACGTCCTCGATATTGAGTGTGCGTGTGGATATTGTGTACATGTGTGTTGTTTTATGTAATTTAGTGAAAAAATAAGATAAAAATCTTTTCTTGTATAAAATGACGACCCTGTTTATTCTGAAGATTATTTAAAGATCCTCGGAGTTCTTTGATCGTGATAGCTGGAGGTTTTCAGAGCTACTGAAGCACGGAATAAGGGAAAATAAGGCCATATTTGATGATTCCCAACGATAAATATAGATTAAAATGATAAGGCACAACCATATCATACAAATCCTGTGCAACCAGGAATTTGTTAAGAGTAAATTTCTTTTGAATAAATATGTGGAGTAATTGGATTTCGCTTTTAAAAATTGTGTTTGTTATTCTGTTTCATGTCTGATATTTTTTATGTCAAAATTATTTTCTCAGTTAAATTTTTGACACACAAGATTGCTCATGCAAAATCACTGTCTAATGTATGTTATGTGATGAATAGAAAAAACTGGTCGAGTGTGAGTCGAACTCTGTGATGAACGCTTGCGTACTGTCGTAAAAGATTGAAAAAATTGTTTGTTTCTAGATAATTTCGTAAAGGAGTCATGTTTTTTTGCATGTGAGCCTTTTCCTTACACTTTTTTTTTTGGGTAAATAAATAAATAACCACATCACGACACACACATTGACTCAGCCCTGCAGTAAATATCGTAAGTACTTGTATCGCAGGCGCTAAGCAACGATATGGTATATACTAAATAAATAAGAATACAACATCCATGACCGGTAAGCGAAACAATGCGTCTTGCAAATAACACAAAGTCCCGACCCCGCCGGGATTCGAGCCCGGAACCTCTAGCGTAGCAGTCGGCTGTTTACACCACTGCGCCACCGAGGTCGTCAAAAAGGTTGTCAAAGGTTTTAAGTATTTGTTGTTATAGCGGCATTAGACGTTCTCTGAAAATGTCTCGAGTCTATTATGGTACATGAGATACAGCCCGCTGACAGACGGACAGCGGAGGCTTAGTAACAGGGTCCCGTTTTTCACTATTTGGGTGCGGAACCCTTAAAAATAACGAAGTCATGGTAGACACAGCGAGATAGTCCCTATAGTATATTATTCAAAAGTAATCCGCTTAGAATGGATTTTCAAAAAATTCAAAATGCAGTAAAATGAAAGTTCGCGAAGCAAGCAAAACCAAGGCAGGTGGTCTTTTATAAATTAAAAGGCATAAAATAAACAAAAATGACTGAACATAAAGTTACACTGATTTTAATTTGTTCGGGCGATTTGTTCTATTAGATTGATGAGCCTAATTCCGTGAGCAATAAAGTTCAGGTTCCCTCGTAATTTCCTGTTTAAATGCTTCAAATTAGCCCTTATCGGTCGCAATCAAATGACTTTAACACGCGATGGTACCTTGCTTATTTAGGTACGGCAACTGTATGTGGTTAAAGTTAAAATTAACCAAAACTGAGATACTTTTTCTTTTGGAGGACTCGGTAGCTCAGTTTGTTACGTGCCTTGGTTAACCGACCGACCCGACCCGACAGGTCGAGGGTTCGAGTCTCGAGTTGCCGCACATTGTAGCTGCCATGTTCCTCATTGTGCCCTGATAGTGGTGACAGATTCGCAACCTGTCAGTCTGGAATTCGACGTAAGCATGCGAAATGCGGTGTTTAATACCTCTCTACCCCTTTCGAGGGATTAATTAGGGCGTCAGTGTATGTTTTTATGTATTTTCGTTTGGTGTTTGCATCTGAGCGAGTTTCAAAATAAGCCGTTGGTTAAGATTTCGGGTTCCGTAAAAATGGAACCCTATTACTAAGACTCCGCTGTCCGTCTGTCTGTAAGCGAGTTAAAGTTTCATGTTAGAAACTGGAAGAATAGAATGATGCTTAGCTTGCAATGCTCATGTGGTACTAGGCGACGGTAATTGCTATCAGAGAATAGAACTGCTCAGAGTTTTTAAAGCCAAATAATTTATAAAGACCATGATTATGACACTTTCATTCATATGTACACGCGAATTTATGAAGTAACTTAACCAATATAATTGATTTAAAATACATTTCGTTTTTTGTGAATGAATTTGGTAAAGCTTGAAAGACGGTACAGTTTTGTAATCGATAGATGTCGCTATTGTCGAGTTATAAAAATTGCTCAACTAAAAAATAATATGATTCATGAATATTATTATATGGGTAAGTTTAGATTACGACAGAAACTGTGACATTAATGTCAGACACAAATTTGTTGACTGTTCGATACGACGCTTATTGTTGTTCCAGTAAATTTCGCAATTAGATACACTCTTTTCATACAATGTACAGTTTCGGTGTATACACCGAGTGTATGGTGTATAATGTCAGCATTTCCGGTGTATTACCGTCGTCCCCTTTAATAATTTAATCAAAATAATTACCATTGTCCCTTTTGTAAAATGGTAATTTGTGTATAAACTTTACTTTTACAGGTGTTAGATCGTCTGGGTTGGTACCACCCCACATGGGCAACGCTTAGGGTGGTCTTGGTGTTTCACGTCATCATGGGCATTGTCGTGTCAATAGGCGGCGGTATCACTTTCCATCAGGTGTACCAGTTTGCTTATTTCCCCATGAAAAAATTATAATGAAGTTAAATTTTATGACTAGATTCGTTCGAATCCCGGGGCGGGGGTGGAACTTTGTTAGCCAGACGCATTGTTAAGCTTACCGATCTTGGATGTTGTATTCTTATCTATGTAGTTTATACCATATCGTTGCTTAGTGCCTGCGCTACAAGATTATCTCTTAGTACCGGGCTGAGTCAATGTGTCGTGATGTGGTTATTATTATATATGAGTTGCTTAACTGTAAACAGGTGTAGTATTAGTCCCAGAACCGGGTATTGACCGGTTTTAAGTTTGAAATGTACTACTACATGAAACTTTTATGTAATTTTTGTTCAATCGTTTCAAAGTTTACATAAAATATAAAGGATTTTGTTTAACGTTCATTGCCGTACATTTGATAACGATTCGTTTGTACTTTTACAAAGATAATAAAATATGCCTCTTAATATGCCTTGGGCCTCTCTAAGGCAAGAGTGAATAGGTTTCCCCTAGGCAGGCATGGTCCACCTTAGTTTTCATCGCCGCTTAACATCAGGCGGGTTTGGTGTCAAATGCCTGCCTGGTCATGAATAAAAAAAAATAAAAAAAAATGTATACTGATAGAATTTTTTGCCTTTATGTATGATAGGAAATCAATGTTGTTATGTTTGATTGTTAGAACATAGTGCATATGAAAGAATAAAATTTGAACATCTAGCGTGACAAAAACGGTAATTTAGTTATGACATGGTAAAAGGCTGAACTGGCATTGGAAAGTTGAGTATGAAAAATTTCAGCGTATTTGGTTGACTGTCCCGTTTTTTGGGTCAAAATTAAATGTCCTGCACGGGACAGTCTTTGTTCCGGAAAAAGCCCTTGACTGAGACTGACTTAAAAAAGGTCAAGTGTGAGTTGGACTCGATCATGATGGGTTCTACCACCTTTTAAGATTAAACATAATTTATTTTTTAGATAATTTTGAAAAAGAAACGAAAATAATGACAAAAATCACGTTTCTTGTATCGCTGATTTTAAATTTATTTGTGTCTTTAATATTTGTTGTTATCGTGCCAACAGGGTAACATTGCTGAAAATTTGATGAGACTAGCTATTATGGTTCATGAGCTACCGCTCGCGGACTACGGAGGCTTAGTAATAGGTTCCCGTTTACCCTTTGGATACGGAACCCTAAAAGGCGATTGATTGAAAACTTTCGCCAAAAAAAAGTCGCCCGCCAGTCTATAGATGGATACTATTAAAAATATTGTCGATGGAAAAATACCTTTTTTACCCAACGACGGGGAAGCAAAAGGCAGGGTTATGATTTTGTTTTCTCACTAAATTGCAAAATTCCGTTTAGGTTGAAAAAAATGATAATGCTAATGAAGGTCATAAAAAAATCTGGCCAGTCTGCGGACTGCTCTATGCCGTTTGGAAGTATTGCTTCTACTTGTAAACCAATTTCATGGGGATTATCAACGGAACAAATACCAGGGATAAGGTAGTGGATATGGACGAATGACTATTGTCGGTATTCGGTATTATTTGTCGAGATAAAGGGGTTCAGTTTAACCCTGTTTTTCGGGTATTGTTAAAACCCGTGTGAGAACCGGATAAAGTCTCGAAGCGTCTGGATTTGTTTCAAAGCTTTGCCTTTTTTTCTTCTTTGACTACTTGTTTCGAATTTAGAATTGCGTTTATCATGACATAGGTAATGGATTTAAATATAATTAAAAATGGTTATATTAATTAATTATAAGGAAAATAATAAATAACTTAATTAATACATTTAAAAACCTAATAAAAATCATGTGAACAATGGAGTGTGCCCATAGCAATGGCTGCATTTCCACGCTGTATAGCGATGCTCAACCTATGAGCGAAATGCAGACCAGCGTTACGGTCACGACTCTTTTTTTAAATTTGACATTAAAAAATTTGAATAATCTTTTGAAATTCGCACCCCAAGAACCCATAGTCTCGAAACCAAACGGCTCAAATATGTAATTGTTACCCAAAGATACATATTTGCGCCTTTTGGTTTCTTCGACAAAGGAAGCGGCTGAACCAGCTTGAAGACATGTCCTAGTGAGATGGGAATGAGCCAAGGTGTCGACACAAGTGACGTCCCAAACTAAGGGACAACCCATTGACCAAGACACCATAGTCATTCCGTCTGGTCTCTTACCATCGTCTCGACTAAGACCAACTGATTCCAAGAACGACGGAATTGATATAGAGCCAAAGGCTCGACGAACAATATCGTTCAAGCTAGAATGTCGAAAAAATCTACCAGCGCTTCTGCTGCACGAAATGCCATGATGTGCAAGCGAATCCACCATGTCACCACACTGACAGCGTTGGTTGACGACAAATGGAACTCCTAAAATGGTTTAGATAAATTACAGGTGGATGCGACTTCGTGTTATGTTGGATAATTTTGTTTACCATGACCCATTACGTTTAGTATTAAGTTATAAGTAAGCAGACGTAGAATAAGTGGGATTATAATAATAACCATAATAATAACCACATCACGACACATACATTGACTCAGTCCTGCAGTAAGTATAGTAAGAACTTGTGTCACAGGAACTAAGCAACGATATGGTATAAAGTACATAGATAAGAATACAACATGCAAGACTGGAAAGCGAAACAATGCGTATTGCAAATAACAGTCCCGCCCCTGCCGGGATTCGAACCTGGAACCTTTAGCGGCTGTTCACACCACTGCGCCACCGAGGTAATTCCTAGAGAGTGGTTGGTGGAGGAGCTACACACTGCATTTCACATGTTTATATAATTAATAATTATTGATATATAACACAGTAGCGTTCGGAAGTCTTCGGAAAACCCGAGAAATAACGAAGTCGTTATGGTTATTTGACCTGGATATCCGAATTATTTTTTCAAATTTAAACAATAAAAACCTTCTCGATTCGAAACATTCGTCGATTTTTTTTCTTTTTAACACACAGAGTCAATCAAAATCAGTCCCTGGAATCCAAAAAGCGAACGCAGTGGCGGGGCCAGTTCAAATCGTAACCGGATTAAACTAATGCAATCGGTTAAAACCGGTTCAGACCGGTGCAAAACCGGGTAAAGGATCGCGGTCGTTCACGCAGCGGATCGGCGGAGGAGCGGAGAGTAAATGAAAAAAGTCTTCTAACCGATTCAATGGAGGATTACAGGTTTTTGTGTGCGTTCAAAATTAAATCTTTTCGTGATTTCACCTGGGTAAATTAAAGTTTTTTTTTAACCGGTTTTCATGATGCAAACAACTGCATCTAACTGTCTATATAATAAATAAAAATGGTTTCATTAAAAAATCTTGATTTAATGTCATTGAACATAACATTTTTGTAACCGGAATTAAACCAACTTTTAAAAACCCGGTACAAGAGTATTTTAAGATACATTTAAAACACACAAAACATTAACAAAATGTTTCTAAACGTTGTGATTGTAATACAATCCAAATTTTGAGGAATTTTCAGAACAATCAAAACCAATAGAACTTTCAATGAAATTCGGAAAAAAATTATATTGAATCGTAAAATGTTTTCATTTACCCGACCACCGGTTTAAAAATATTTAGTTTGAGAAGAAACCGGACGAAACTCCGCATTGTGTAATTTATGTAGGTACATTAACATTTTTACAAGCACTAATTCATCTTACGGTCCAGGGTGAATGTGATAAATGTTTAGAAATATATCCCCAATAGTTATTCGAAGAGAATCCCACCTTTAGGACTTTTGTAAGCATAACCTGCTACTGTGGTCAAATAAGATTCAAATCTCTTTACCACAGTAAATATTAAAGACCTAATCATAAAGGACTATCTTGGCCGAAGTAATTTTGTGCAGTGCACCAGAGGTGATTAATATTCAAAATTATTCAAAGCAATTTCAGCCTTGTTAGAATGGGAGTAAAATTTCTAATCTAAAATGCGTTTTTAAACGCTGGCTGTCTTCAGACATGGCTGACGCCGCGGCTTTGCTGGATTTATAATTTCTTTTGTTATTGTTCTTGTCATTTTACGGATGTTTTTAGGTTTAAATTAAGCATTATCTGTTATCGTTTGAAAGTAGAAATTGTAATGCTTAACGTCTACAGTTTCGTTTCGTAGAATTTAAAATTACAAATACACCAACTCTTACACACAAATGCGCGAACTCTCAAACACACACACACAAACTCTCAGAAACAAATACGCAAACTCACCCACACACAAACTCTCACACACAAATACGCAAACACACACAAACTCTCACACCAATACACACTTTCACCCACACATAGTTACACCATTTTTGTCATTATATCTTGTTTTTAATGTGAATGTAAATACCAATACTATGGATGCTAGCACATCTAACGGGGGATGCGTTGAGCGTGTCGCAGACAGCACGTTCAATGCGCTAACTCATCATCGATTCAGTGTCAAAGATTGAATAGCTTACCACTACTTGTTCATTGTGGCGTTACGCGACCGATGATAAGCAACGCATATTCCGTCAGATGCGCTGACACCCTTATTGTTAAATTTTAATTTTCATATTAAAAACCAGAAATAATGAAAACTGTTTCATGATGTGTGTAAGAGTTTATATTCAACACATGCTTCAATAACACACACAAACATGTGTGTGATTTTGTGTATGTGTGTGGTGTTTTTTCGTGAGTGTAAAAAAAAATGTACTTGAGCCAACGGACAAACGTAAATTTAGACTATTTGTACCATCGACCGAGGGCTCCCATGAATAACCCATAGTGTGCGTGCTATGCGACCGCGTAATTACCAATGTTAATTCAATTCCTTAAGGGCTGGACACGCGATGAAGTAGACCGGCGTTTTTTACAGAAATACATTGATTCCGTTATATTGGGGTCAATGGAACTGATCAAGGACAGCCAATTAATAGCTAATTGAATAAATCAGAACACTTTAACAGAACAGCTCGGGTAGTAAATTATGCAAGGCAGTATTTTGCTACTCAATGTCCAAATAACATCAGATCGTATATTATAAATTTGTTGTATCCAACATGTTGTATAAAACCTTGCATAGTGGATTTAAATTGTATAAAAGAATCGGAAAACTTAAATGTTCCACATGTAATGAAAAACTTTTTTCTTTTTATAGCATCTACGCTGGTTTCCTACCGGCTTCTTCCCAGTAGATAGCATTCCGAACCGAAAAAATTACGATTTAAAAGCATTAATTTTAAGTTTATTTAAATAAAAACCTATGAATTTGAATTTGATCTCTAGAAAATTACAGGTATATTTGTAAAATATTGAAAAATGAAGATAGTATATAGTATAGTATATAGTATTCGCTAATTAGCTGTTGCTTATCTTAAAAAGATATGAGGTTTTCTTGTAACGATGAGTCCTGGTTGAATCAGCTGGTCTCCAATGCCATTCGTCGTGGTAATGCTGCCAGAATAATGGGGACCAATGATCAAGCGGGGCTCAGACTGAGAATATTTAACAAAGATGATGTCGACAACCTAGCTCCTTAATTAACATAAAAACTCATAAAATAAAATAAACTCACGCCGCAATCCCTCAAGAGGGATCGGCAGAGCTGTTTTTAAACACCGCATTTCGCATGTTTATGTTTAGTCCCGGTGTGACAGGTTGCGAATCTGTTGCCACTATCCGGGCGCATTGAGAAACATGGCAGCTTCAACGTACGTCAACCCGAGATTCGAACCCTCCTCCTGTCGGGTCGGGTCGGTCAGTAAACCAAGGCACGTACCAAACTGAGCTACCACGTCCTCCCCTCTTAAATTACCTTTGTAAAATAATTGGTACCTATATTTATAAGTTAAAAGAATTTTTGTCCTATATTATATAAGTAATCATACCTTGTGAGTAAACTACGAAATTGAAATAGCGTTTTTAGTGGAATATTTTGTTTACGTCATCTCAAAAAACTCACATCGCACCATACTTTTTTAATCATCAGGATTTATGAAACCAATAAATAATCCATAAATTCAATAACCATTTAAGTAGCTTATCACTTTAAAAATCTGTTTCAATAATTTTTTCTCTATAATGAATGTTCAGAAAGGTGAAACCTTAGAGCAAATTCAAATAAGATTAATTTGTTAAGAATTTATTTATAAATAAAGACATTTTCAAATCAAATCAATAAATAAACCACATCACGACACACACATTGACTCAGCCCTGCGGTAAGTAACTTGTCACAGGAACTGAGCCACGATGGTATAAAATACAGAGACAAGTACTACATCCAAGGCGAAGAGTTAAGCGAAACAATGCGTTTTGCAAATAACACAAGTTCCGCCACCGCCGGAATTCAATCCCAGAACCTCTAGCGTAGCAGTCGGCTGTTCACACCACTGCGTCACTGAGTTGACCACCTCAGTGATCAGTGATTGATGACAAGACCAAAAGAGAGACAACTTTACAAACGGGACAAAATTTCAAAAACTCCAACAGGATTCATGTGAGATTTCTATAAAACGCCTGTCAGGAATAGTCCCGAAATTCCCCTCCAAAATGAATGACTACATACGAGCATGATTAAAAAAACCATTCCAAGGTAATTACTTGAGTGTTCAAAAGTTTCGTCGCGTGACAAAAGAGGGCCTTGCAGTGAAATTTAATTTGACATGCCACAATTAGGGGCGGGCGCGATTCCTGATATACTCCGAAATAACCTCAGAAACACTTCAGTTGAGTTACGAGGAATTCTCCTTTTTAATAATAAGAATAATGATTTATTTGTTTTTCATTATTGTCGACTTCGGTGGCGCAGTGGTGTTATCAGCCGACTGCTGCTCTAGAGGTTCCGGGTGCGGGCGAGGGACTTTGTGTTATTTGCAAGATGCATTGTTTCGCTTACTGGTCTTGGATGTTGTATTCTTATCTATGTAGTTTATACCATATCGTTGCTTAGTGCCTGCGATACAAGATTCTATAATCTTACTGCAGGGCTGAGTCAATGTGTGTGTCGCGATGTGGTTATTATTATTTTGTTTATGTTATTTCATATGAAGCAGTTTTTAAAAATTGTAAATGGGACAAGAATTGATTAACCTATTTACTTTTATTTTATGAGGTAAATAAATGTTAGTTATATTTGCAATCTTAAGCCATGTTAGTGACAGATTATCATGTTATCATGATTTCAATTTACTGTCCTTGAGCATATGTTTGATGATCATCATATTTGACTATTTATCACTTCACAGCTATACAAATTTGATAATCAATAGGGAATATGTATGACTTTTTTTATTGATTGCTTATAATTTGATTCCATATAAAACCACAAATCCATTAGATTAGATTTTTTTAAATATCTGACTTATTGACTGAGAGATTCGATTTGTACAATGACGTCAAAGTACACGGGCGCCATACAACGTCCATAGAGAAGGTTGTTCTGATGAGCGAGATAGATATATTTACTTTTAATGGTCATATCTCCCTGGTTTATCGTAAAATTCTAATTCTGTTTTCACTGTAAATTTGATTGAATAATCAAGTTAAATTTCATTCACATTCCCTATTTATAAGACAAATAAATCTTCAACTATCGAGCTATAAATACTAAACTTTACTTAAGTAACATCGATTCAACTTTATGTAATACCCAAGCTATTTTTAAAGTTTATTTTAACTTCCAACCAGCTTATATTAAACCTGTTTTACCGAGGAGTCACATAAAACCCATGTGAGAAACTGGAAACTTGGTGCTGAGTCGGCTAATTACTGATATTCAAACAAAGTACAGTCGAAAACGGAAGGAGAATCTCAGTGGCGTGCCTAGAGTTTTAGAATAGGGCAAGCCGAGAGACACGTTACTGTAGTTTTATAATTCATTTCGATAAATGTCTTATTGCCTCATTACTCTTAAATCTACACTTCATACTTACGCGTTCGAATTAGCGCGAATTTTGAACCACGCTATGCAAAGCATATTGTTATTTGATTTGAAAAGTAATGAATGAACGAGAGCGCGAACTTACCTTGGTTCGATAGGGCAAGCCGGGCTTTTGGGCTTGTATGACAGTATAGCCACTGGAGAATCTATAGCGAAATATTTTTAATTTAGGCAAAAGATTTTAATCTTAGCATCTTATATTCATCAAAACAGATCAACCCCGTTAGACTTATTAAACCGCAAACTGGAAAATGGGCAACAAATGGTTCACCTAATGGAAAGTGATATCGCCGCCTATTAACATGACGATGTTTCTGATGTTGTGAAAGAACAAGAGCCTCCCATAAGCGTTGCCCAAGAAGTAAGATGTTGTACCTCTCGTGCCGGTAATTTTACTGGCCCTCCAAACCTTTGAACCGAAACACAGAACTGATTCTCGGCAGAAATAGAAAGGAGGGTGGCACCAACCCAGACAATCTCACACGATCTACCACCTGTTCACGCCAACTGAAAATAAAAGTGTACGCTCGGGTTACGTCATACTAATGTCATTTCCATTAATTTAAATTTTCTGTTAGCGTTAACGCTTGCGGAAAAGGTTCTTGTCTAGAGAGTACGGGTAAATGGGGAAGTAATTCAACAATAGAAAACTACAAGCAAATAACATTATACTTATTTTTATTGATGACTTCGGTGGCGCAGTGGTGTAAACCGACGACTGCTACGCTAGAGGTTCCGGGTTCGATTCCCGGCGGGGGCGGGAGTTTGTGTTACTTGCAAGTCTCATTATTAAGCTTATCAGTCTTGGATGTAGTATTCTTATCTATGTAGTATATACCATATCGTTGCTTAGTACCTGCGACAGAAGTTCTTACGATACTTACTGCAGGGCTAAGTCAATGTGTGTGTCGTGATGTGGTTATTATTATTATTGTTACTTATTGCTTTGATACAGAAAAGAGTGTTAGTGCCGGTTGAAATTAACCATTCTTTTAACTTTTTCATTTTAAAAGTGGGCAAACGGGCAGATGGCTCATCTGACGGTGAGTGATACAGGTGCCCATGGATACGTACAGGCAAAAAAATTGAGAAGATGCGTTGCCGACCTTTTAAGAAGACCTTTTTTCGAAGGCCGCTATGTTGTATTTCACCGGGAATACCGCCTTCGACTGCTGAAAATAAATAGTTTTGAAAATATTACTTTTGTTGCCGACTGTACGTGTAAGAGAACAATTTTAGGCATCATACACTTTAATTGGGTCAAGATAAACACGTCATAATTCCTATTTCCACCTGGATTCTGGTATTCCAGGAACCACCATATTTAATCAGGAAGTGTTCTGAGGAGTTGGCTTAGCGAGAAGTTTTGACGTTCGCTGTGAAGTTACTCCGTCAGCTTGGTATTGGCTTCCATATTTACTGAGGTGGCTAACAAGCATACGGTTTGAGAAGCCTAAAAGTTTGCGATGGAATAGGTATATCCCTTCGCCACAAACTATTTATGGAGCTTCGTTTGTACTGTGTATCTTCTAAGCGACATGTTTTATGTTTTAAATGAATCACTTGCTTCTTTTAAAAATTTGATAAAACGTATTGGGTTAGAAAAGCACAGTTTTTTTGCAAAGTTTTTGGTTAAGTTTCAAGTGTTGTTGGATTTTTTTTTTTTTTAATTGTAAATTAATTTTTTTTCTCTGTCCTAAACTAGTCATAGTATAGTACAAATTAACGATTATAAGTTTAATTGAATAGTTTAAGCTTTGTTAATTTATGTATTAATTATAATAAAGTTATTTGTAAGAATTAAAAATTGTGTGTTTCCCAAATATTGTTAAAATAAAATTTAAAAAAAAAACCTATTTTCCTATTCAACGGTGATCTCGCATGTGTAGGACCGATATTCAGGCTGATTTTTCCTTTTACCGATTTTAACCGAGTTTTATGAGCAACTTCTTTTAGGATTTGGGCGTTTCACTATCACAGTCAGTACATTTTTCGTCTACAAAAAATCGATCACCAACTTTCGGTCGTGAAATTAAGGGTTGAATTTTAAAAACCCTTATTGAACTGTCATGGGACATCAATAAACGAACTTTAATGGGTACAAGACTATGTGGTTTTGAATAGTTCTGCCTTGATTGATAGTTGTCGCAAACGATTTTATAAGTACAGAAGAAGGTGGGCAGACGGTCCCAGACCATAGGTTATGGTAATTGCTTCCACTTCCATATCCATGTAGTGGCGTCAATAGCTACGCTAGAGTTTCTGGGTTCGAATCCTTTCGGGGGCGGAATTTTGTGCTTTGGCAAGACGCATTGTTTCGTTTACCGCTCTTGGATGTAGTATATGTATGTAGTTTGTACTACATCATTGGTTAGTACCTGTGACACAAGTTCTTACGATACTTACTGCCTGAGTTAATGTTTGTCGTGATATGCTCGACTGAATCTAGGGGTAGTCAAAAATAACTTCCTCAGAATAATATACAAACGCCAGTATCAGTTCGGGGAACTTTAGCAGACTCCCCATTAAAACTTATATCCGGTTTAAACACGTTTGTCTTCGTTTTTTGTACTGTGAAAATTGTACATTTCAGTACTCGAGTATTTTTATTTTCAAATCCATGTAATTGTTTGCAGGGATCCAGTTTTACTAAAAAATGAAATATTTAATTTTAATTTTATTATTATTTTTTATTATCACCAAACCAACGGCACAAGGTCAATAACAGGTTTACAGAGCAATCGGGTTTAATTTGATTAATATGAATTATGACAACATGCTGTCATCTACTATCGATATATTTCGTAGTTCACTGGCTACGATCACGAAAGCTGCATATGATCACACAACTAAAGTAATTTGTATTCTTTGCTTATTAATATTGAATTATTGCATTTCATTTACAGTAATTTTTTTCGAGTATTAATTACGAACATTCATGTAATTTAAATATCTTCTTATGTAGGTACAATTGGATTGGAGTTTTCTGTTATAATATTGTAACTTTATATATGGATAAATAAGTAACATTAACAAAACAAATTCATGGTTTGGTTATTGTAACCAAATTTGTGTTTTGGTTATAAATTACATCTTTTTACTATACAGCTTAAATATTTAAGAATTTTTTGTTTGTATTCTTGAAATAGATATCATGAGGTTCAATTAAAAATAATTTTGAAAAAACCTCTTACTAGCTAGTGACTTTAAAATAATAAATTTACTTATAAGCGTCTTGAAAGAAACCAAAGATAGAATTGTGAAACAGTCTGGTAACCCATAAAATATCCTCAAATTGTTCAAAAAACAACGATACTATTAATGTAACCGGAATAGCTTTGTAGACCGGCGGTAGGAGGTTGTCTCATGTCAAAACGGTTACAGAATAAATGGGTTTATCCGGGAAAAGCGTCCGGTTTCCTTGACAAAGCCCCGATGCAATATTGTCCGGTTTCGGTTCAATCGGATTTTCTGGATTTACGTATTTCGTTGAAGACTGTCTTTAGGATACGAATAATGGATTACACGTTAGACCCCGTCTGAGTTGCTTTGGACTCATCAATTGAATGTTCATAGGAAAACATAGCTTTTAGTTTGATACTATTACTCACCAGTTCACCCTGCTAAAAGGAAATATCCAAGACTTTTTTATTTCTTGATTGTAATTCGATTCCATATAAAACAAAAATCCGTTAGATTTTCTCAAATATCTGACTTATTAGCTTCAAAGTCGTTGGTTAGACAGAGAGATCCGAGGTAAACGCATTTTTTATTCTTAAACGACGAGCACTGCGGCCAGGAGGGTTTAGCAGCTTTACCGTGATTTTACTGTGGCTATCGTTCCCTATACAATCGATCAGGCTGTATTGTCTTTATAAAGACAACACAACAATATGAACGCATGCTTTGGTTATCTCGCAATCTTTGTTTGGGTAATGAATATCCTTAAAACACAGCTTCATAACTTGCTTGTGTGTCCTTCAAGGTCGAGGGTTCGAGTCTTGGGTTGCCGTACATTGCAGCTGCCATATTCCATGTTGTGGCCGGATAGTGGCGACAAATTCGTAACATGTCACATGGGACTCAACATAAACATGTAAAATGCAGTGTGTTCATCTATGAGTTTATGTGTTTACTAGCGACCCGCCCCGGCTTCGCACGGATATTATGCCTGTATTAAATACATATAAACCTTCCTCTTGAATCACTCCACGTATTAAATAAACCACATCAAAATCCGTTGCACAGTTTTAAAGATCTAAGCATACATAGGGACAGACAGCGGTAATCGACTTTCGTATAACTAATACTGATTACTTTTGAAACATTTTGAAAAATAAACGAAAACGATAGAACGTAACCACAAACCAAACAACCTTACAAGAGGTTACGAGATGGTAAAAAGGGGGAAAGTAAAAAAAAAAGGTAGTGTAAAATAAAAGTATTTGAGTAGTACTTGAAGATAATGAAAAAAGTTTTTCAAATGATCCCCGGCCTTTGCGGTGGTCTGTACTCTTATAGCCCTGGTAATTTATTCTTTAAGAGCGGAACTTTTTCGTTTCATTTAATAACATCGTACCTTGCGATGTTTTGGTTTGTGAAATATAAACGCTGTGTAACCAGCTAGCTGCCTAGTAATCGAAAGTCTCTAATACGATTTTTAATACTTGACATTTATCGTGTGAGGACGTGGTAGCTAAGTTTGTTACGTGCCTTGGATAACCGACCGAACCGACCCGACAGGACGAGGGTTCAAGTCTCGGGTTGACGTAAATTGTAGCTGCCATGTTTCTCAATGTGCCCGGATAGTGGTGACAGATTCGCAACCTCAACATAAACATGAGAAAAGTGCTGTGTAGCAAGCACCTCCGCCAACCCCTCTCGAGGGACTACGGCGTGAGTTTATGTATGTGGACATTTATCTTTATATTTATCGTTAAAATTAGAAAGGATATCTTTTGGTGTTTGTAATAAACTGTCTGCAACCAACCAACTTTGTTTGCTGAATCTGTATATCCGCGCTGAATCTTATGCGTTTCGTTACTTAAATCTTGATTGATTAAATGTTACCTAATCAATAAATCATAATCGAAACTAGCGTAGCGCTGCGGTGTTATGGCTGCTACGCATGAGGTTCTAGGTTCAAATACCGGCTGTTAGAACTTTTGTTTTGTTTTCAAGAGCATTGTTTCGCTTTCTGGTCTTGGATTTAGTTTTCTTAACTATGTAGTTTGTACCATATCGTTGCTTAGCTTCTGCGACAAAAGATTATGCTCTAGTGCTGGGCTGAGTAAATGTTTGTGTTGTAATGTGGTTATTATTATGGTGAAGAATAATTGAGAAGCTCAAAAAGGATTCTTCTGGGGGGTAGTATTGCAATCGTTCATAGACAACGGTGACTGCTTCTTACCAACAGGTGGGTCGTATACTTGCCATATTAGTGGTGTATAATTTTTTGCTTTTCAAGTTACGAGAATCAGCGCAAATTGACTCCGTAAAACTCCTCGTTGTACAGGGGAAGGTAGAAGGGAAAAGGCCGCGAGATAGATCACAGATGCTCTGGACAGACCAAATAAAGGCGGCTGTTGGTGGCCCTCTACATGTGTGCAACCGTGTGACGGAGAGCAGGTAGAGGTGGCGAGTTCTTACGGTTGCTGACGATGTCATGACAGTCACGACCACTATGCCAAGAATGTAGCGACAAAGAAGAACAGAAGACAACTAGGTACAGTCGGCCATATATAAAGTTTTGCATAACAAGTGCAATATCAATCCTTATGCGACGACCTCGGTGGCGCAGTGGTGTAAACAGCCGACTGCTACGCTAGAGGTTCCGGGTTCGAATCCCGACGGGGGCGGGACTTTGTGTTATTTGCAAGACGCATTGTTTCGCTTACCGGTCTTGGATGTTGTATTCTTATTTATTTAGTATATACCATATCGTTGCTTAGCACCTGCGATACAAGTACTTACGATACTTAGTGCAGGGCTGAGTCAATGTGTGTGTCGTGTTGTGGTTATTTATTTTATTTATTTATTTATGATTTACAACTTAAGAACGGCAAGCAACGGCTTAAGAAAGTCCAAGCAGGTAAGGTTGATCTATGGACGTGTTCATAAATTTTATGTTCTGTTAATTATCACTTTTCAAAGAATTACAAACAAAGAAGAAATTTTTAACTCTAAAGAATTCAGGAACAAGAATTTTTACTCCAAGCAAAATAGAGTAAGTAAAAACCAGTAAGTACTGTAGTTATTAAGTTAATTCTTTGATACTACATATTCAAGTTTCCATAGATTTACCTTGGTAGTTATTTGAGGTCAAGTAGGAAACAGACTCGCGGAGGGTTCTGTTTACTTACACTCAGTAGAATAATAGAAAAAATTGGTTTACAATTAGAAAACTGTATTTTATTGTTGTAATTATTCTGAAAAAAGCAACTACGGAGGTTTCTTGCTGGATTCTTTCCCGTAGAAATAGCGTTTCGAATCGGTGGTAGTATAAAATGATGACGATTTAAAAGTACTTATTTTAAGTCTATTTGAATAAAAAATATTTTTACTTTGAATTAAATTGTATAAATAACTCCTAAATGTATCCCACAGAGGTTAAAAATGAATGGTACTAATCCAGAAATAGTGATGATAAATTAAGCAGGGTGATAATGAAATTGGGCCTTCAGCTTTAGGAGTAAACACCATAAAACATAAGCCCACGCAGTAATTAGGTTGATGTATATGTTGGGTCCCAGTGTGACAGGTTTCGAATCTGTCGTTCACAATTAGTAACATAGTAGTAACAATGTACGGCAACCCGACACTCGAACTCTTGACTTGGTTCGGCACGGTCGATTAACCAAGGCACGTAACAAACTGAGCTACCATGTCCTCTTTATGGGTGAAGTAACTAAGAATTGCACAAGTTCCAAACTATCCATGAGTTTTTAGGTGATGCCTCGTTTTAGATCGTCTGGGTTGGTACCACCCTCCTTTCTATTGGCAATCAATCCAAAATTATGTATAAACTACTGGTCAGAAAACAAGGAACGATACCTGGCAATAAAATGATTCTGTAACGCAGTGCTTTGTAAAGTTACATTAAAAAGCAGCAAAAAAATGGCTGAATTTCGTTTTTCAAGCAACGAACGGAACCCTGGAGAACTTTGAAAGTGTTTAAAACTGCAAATCTAGTGTTAAAGTCAAAGTTACCGACTTAGTAGTTTGAACTAATTAAACGTGTTAAGGTAATGTTCAAAGTTTTTTTTTTAAATCGTTGTTAGTTTTTATTTATTACTCAAACTCGAATTCCGTTTCACTTGTAGTACTCGCGTTGTTAGAAAATATATTTTGTTATTTAATTAACGGAAAAAATAACATTTTCCAATGGTAATGAGTGTTGTGGTCTTAATTTTCAAAATATTTAGAGATATTGATTTTTTTTGGTTGAACAAAATTTTTTTGTGCTGTTCGGAAATTCTGTACTTAATAATTAAGATGTTTTTTTTTTATATCTGATAACATATGATTGTAATACGTGATTTACATATAAATATGGAAGATATATGCACAATTGACAGTGTAGCTGGGATTATTATGTTGAAAAATTGTAATTTGTAGTAGAAAATATTGAAAAATGCAACTACGGAGGTTTCTTGCCGGATTCTTCCCCGTAGAAACAGTATTCCAAACCGGTGGTTGTAAAAAAAAATAAGATTTGAAAGTGCTTATTTTAAGTATATTCGAATAAAAAACATTTTGACTTTGACAATTAACTCACAACTGAAATTAAAAAGATTTGGCGCCCAACCTGGGACGAGCATAGTATAATTCAAAGATAGAAAATAAATCCAAAAGGATTCAGAAAGATTGCCCGATAAATGAAATATTAATAAATTAATGCCAAAAATAGCTCTCGACCCCCGTTAATACACCTAAAAGTTTAGTAACTCTGGCGCCCAACATGGGACTCGTCGCGTGTTGAAAACAACTTTGCACAAACTTCGCATTGATTTGATTTTAATCGCGTTATGTAAATCATATTTAACAACATTTCGCTGGAAGTTATTTTTAATGTGAAAATAATTTATCATTCTCTAATTTAATCAGTGTAACAAGACTTCATTTGAAGGAGGTTTTCATGTTGTTTGGTTAATTTTATTATTTAACCTTGAGAACCCTTTGACTGAACTCTCTAATAATATTCAGAACTTTTATTTTAGCAGCCGCGAGATCACTTTTTTTAAATAAAACGTAATGGGCAGACAAGCAAACGGTTTTCGTGGTACACCCGCCACTCTGTCCTACCACTGCAACTCCTGTTCGCAAGCAAACGGTTTACCTGATGGAAACTGGTACAGCCACCTTTTGACACGATGATGCACTTGATGTTGTGGAACGCTAAGACTATGCATTGCCCATGGAAAGCTAAAGATGTTATACCTATCGCGTTGGTAATAACACTGGCTCTCCAATCTTTGGAACCGAAACACAGCGAACTGCCTCATATTGTAAATAGAAAGGAGGGTGGTACCAACCCAGACGATCTCGCACGTAGACCTACCACCTGTAAATGACATCTACTACTATACAAAGACCTAGACCAAAAACCGTTCAGATCAGAGTAATACTAGGCCACTTGCATCCTAAGGCGAATACTCGCGAAGTTAATCGAAGTTAAAGTAGGACGAAGTTCGAAGTGCGTGATTGCATTACTTTTGCAACTTCGCGGGTAGTTTAAACGCTTCGGGCACTTTGACTCGTTTGAAAATCAACAAAAAATTTAAGTTAACGACCTTGGTAACGCAGGGGTGTAGTCAGTTGACTGCTACGCTGAATGTACAGGGTTCGAATCCCAGCGGGGGCAGAACTTTGTGGTATTTGCAAGACGCATTGTTTCGCTTGAAAATTTGAAATTTTCTACTTTGTAGACGCTTTTTATAAATTAATTATTTTGTGTAATTGTATTGTTATAATCGTGTATTGTAATTTCAATGATTTTGAAATACCCAAATAATGCTTCACGAAACTTCTCGCACACCTGCTCGCGTCGAATCATTTGAATCTCGTGCGAGGCCTCCTTGACTTCGATTCGTTCGGCGCGTTCGGCATGTGCATTCACCTTAAAGGAACGACTCTCGTTGATGGACATCTTAAAGAAAGCAATATGGCGACTTAAAAACAAACCAAGCTATCACCGAACGATACATTAAAGCTACATTTGTACAACTTTATTAGGAAACGGTTAAACAGCCGACTTTTGCTTCTAAAATTGTATTATTCTAAGGCGTCGTAACTAGCGACGCTCGCAGTTACCAAGAGTTCGTGTATTGCAAGTACAGTCTTAAATTAAATGGCGGATAAGTACACCGTCCGTCTGTCTGTTTCCTTTAACCCGGGAACCTCATTCGTTTAACGCTCACCTGGGGATCTGGAGGTGGAAACACACGGGCGTCTTTTATGATGACAAACGCAGCGAGTTTTTAGAAATCAGTGAAAAATTTAAATGTCAGTAGGTAAAATTAATGTTACTATTGTGATCGGCTTAATTGTTAATTGAATGCGATAGTCATTGAAGATTTATATTTTGGGTTATATAATTTGACCCTAAACACTACAAAGCAAAGAACTTGAGCAACACTCAATTTACAACACTTTTTACAGTGACGCTTTTTGACTTACTGTAAGTATTCGTTTTTAAGAGTACGATTCAAATAATAATGCAATATGCGTCGCAAAACTGAAAAAAATAAAGTTTTAAAAGTAAACTCGAGTCTCAGGTTTGAGATTCGGGTTGCCGTAAGTCGTAGCTGCCATGTTTCTCAATGTGCCCGGATAGTGGCGACAGATTAGCAACCTGTTAAAAACTAAAACCGAATACGACAAAAAATGAGTCCAAAAAGGGCAAAACAAGAAAATAATTCGGATAGAAATCCAGAAATGCATAGTTACAAATATGGTCTAGGTAGAGCCGTGGTCTGTAAACCAAGTATGATCAATTGATTTTCGTATTAATTCTGCTGATATGATAGGTTTTAACTCGTAAGGCGGATATTAAAAAAATTGTATAGGATCATACGTATCTCAATCATCAAAGTCAAATAAAAAGAACAACAAGAAAAAAGACAATATCCTGAAAAATCCCAACAGCAAAAATATCTGAAATGAAGTGTGGACTTTGGAGCTCAGTTTGTTACGTGCCTTGGTTAACCGATCGACCCGACGTGACAGTTCGAGGTTTCGAGTCCAGGGTAAGTTGTAGCTGCCATGTTCCTTATTGTCCAATTAGTGAGGACAGATTCGCAACCCGTCACACTGGGACTCAACATAAACATGCGAAATGCGGTGTTTAACACCTCTGCCTACCCCTCTCGAGGGATTAATTACGGCGTGAGTTTATGTTATGCTGAAAAATCGCAACAAAATACTCTCCCGTGAGTTCCGGGCTAATAGGTAAGAACTCAAGGCCCCTTTTATTAGATTAGATTAGATTAATGTTTGGACCTAACAATACTTCAGGGACTTAATTTTTGGCTTACAAATGCTCTCGAAAGAACTCACTCGTTTCGTTCAGAAACGGTAATGGTTATTGTTATGGCTTTTCGTTTGTAAACTGAATTAACTCGGAGATCTGAGACTTAAAAAACCGGTTCAGTGAAAGTTAATACTCGACAAAAGGGTTCCGTACAAATGGATAAGATTTAAATATCAGTATTTTCGTAAATCGTATATACACATAATAATATCTCATCACGACACACACATTGACTCAGCCCTACACTAAGATATAATCTTGTATCGCAGGCACTAAGCAACAATATGGCATATACTACACAGATAAGAATACAACATTTTGCCATTAATAAATCAACAAACCTGCCATTTGACGACCTCGGTGGCGCCGTGGTTTTAACAACTGACTGCTACTCTAGAGGTTCTGGGTTCGAATCCCAGCGGGGACGGAACTTTGTGTTATTTGCATGACGCATTGTTACGCTTGCGGGTCTTGGACAGACAGCGTGGTAAGTAAATTGTCCATCTTCGGGTGCAGGACCCTAAAAAGGGAAGTCAAACAGAATCTATTCGACAGATTTGAATGAGTTTTCTCTTGACAATTTCAAAAGAAACGTGGGAATGTAGGTTTAGGTTTTATGTTCTAACCAAAAGCTGGAAGTATTTTAGTCAAAAAGACCAATGTCATAATCAATTTATTTTATTATTTTATTGTTTATTGTCAAATTAAATGCGTTGCAAATAGAAGTGGTAGATGTATGTGCGAGATCGTCTGCGTTGCTACCACCTTCCTCTCTATTTACAACGTGAAGCAGTTCGCTGTGTTTCGGTTTAAAGGATTGGAGGGCCAGTATAATTACCGGCACGGGAGTTATAACATGTTTAACTGTACTCGTATTGGCAGTGCTCTTGGCGTTCCAGACATAAAGGGCATTGTCGTGTCAATAGGAAGCGGTATCACTTTCAAACTACACATGCCATAGCCCTGCACTAAGATACAATCTTGTGTCACAGGCACTAAGCAACGATATGGCATAAATTAAGATACCAACATCCAAGACCGGTAAGCGAAACAATGCTTCTTCAAAATTCCACCCCGCCGAGATTCGAATCCGGAACCTCTGCTATCAGTCAGTTGATCAACACCACTGCGCCACCTAGATCGCATAACCCACTGAGCCTTATCGATCAAAATTCAAGTTCCGCAACTTAATAGTGTTTGATATATCCGAGAGTGGTTTCGCTTGTGTATACAAAGCATTTAATTCATAAAAGCCTAAAGTGAAATCGTCCATTCAAACAGCATCCTGCCGGCCCGGTCGCTAAGTAAACTTCCTGTGGCGCCCCCGGGCGCTGTCGTACCGACCACTTCCTCTATTGTTAGTATTATTACCTACTGCTTTTGTTTTGGTAGAAATCTAGGGGTTTGTTATTGTACTTTGAATATGTATACTGGTAAATATACTTTCTATTTCAACTGTGAAGCAGTTCGCTGTGTTTCAGTTCGAAGGATTGGACAGCCAGTGTAATTACCGGCACGAGAGGTATAACATCTGTAGCTCTGACTACTTTAACTAAGACTGCTATGCTAGAGATTCCGGGTTCGAATCCCGGCGATGGTGGAACTTTTTGTTGTTTGCAAGACGCATTGTTTCGCTTACCGGCCTTGGATGTAGTATTCGTATCTATGTAGTTATATTATATAATTATTTATTTCTTATTTATATTATATTATTAACATCGATTGCTTAGTGCCTGCGATACAAGATTATCTTAGTGCAGGGCTGAGTCAATGTGTGTGTCGTGATGTGGTTATTATTGAACCGGTCAAAATCATATCCACCTTTTTGCTTTGCCGTAGTTGGGAAGTTCCTTTATCTTCGAGAACAACAAAAACAAACACACAAATTATCTCTTTGTTCACAACCATTGGTTGTGTAATAATTTCCCGGGTAAATAATGCATTTAGCATATCCATCGACGTCTGAAGCCTTCCCTCAATTTCAATGCGTAATGAAAATAGAATGAGGCAAGTCAGTATTGAATATATACAGTAGACCTTCTGAATCCTCAACTTGTGACGGTAATATTTTTTAAACTCCAATGTTAAAGAGGGGTGTTGAAATTTTGACGTGTCCGTCTGTGGCGTCATGACTCTCGAACGAATGAAGCGATTTTGATGTAGTGTTATTTGTTTGAAATGTGACTTAATGGAGCGTGTTTGATCAATATCAGTTCTTCTATTTAAATGTTGTAGGTAACGAAAGTGGCGATGAACAATCGAATGTACACAATTATGTTGACGACCTCGGTGGCGCAGTGGTGTAAATAGCCGACTGCTAAGCTAGAGGTTCCGGGTTCGAATCCCGGCGGGGGCGGGACTTTGTGTTATGTGCAAGACGCATTGTTTCGCTTACCGGTCAAGGATGTTGTATTCTTATTTATTTAGTATATACCATATCGTTGCTTAGCACCTGCGGTACAAGTTCTTACGATACTTAGTGCAGGGCTGAGTCAATGTGTGTGTCGTGTTGTGGTTATTTATTTAATTTATGTTCGCAGTGTTTCGGTAAGTATCGGAGAGCCAGTGTAGTTACGAAAGGTAAAATATTATCATTGTCAAATCTCAGTCATTTCATCTGTGGCTTCGAACGGAGTTTTCAAGTACTAAACAATGTATTTCTACGCGTAAAAAATTACAAATTCCAAAAAACACTTTTCTAACAAAAAAAAAAAATAACATCAAAATTACTTCATTCGTTAAAGAGTTGTGATGTCACAGATAAACACATAGACACACACGTGAAACTTGTAACACCCCTCTTTTTTCTTCGGGGGTTGAAAGCTCAACTCTACCGTTGCCCCCGTACAACATTTCAAAGGGTGCATAAAATAATACTTTCGATATGAAAAGAAAACTGGAATAAATCGATAGGAAGAAATGAATTCCTATGTATTTTCCATTTCTCTGATATATGCTTCTACCTCCATACTTGTTTTATGGTCCAGAAATCATAACATTTTCTTTATACATAATTTAAAAGTGAAAGGAAAAAAAAAATTCATGTTATACCTTCTGCCCTTGACATCTCAAACCCAAATAGCACCACCAATACTATACTATAATTCATTATATTACGCTAAAGTTTTACACCCGGTTTGGCGACCTCGGTTGTGCAGTGCTGTAAACTGCCGACTGCTACGCTAGAGGTTCCGGGTTCGAATCCCGGCTGGACTTTGTGTTAATTGTAAGACGCAATGTTTCGCTTACCGGTCTTGGATGTTGTATTCTTATCTATGTATTATATACCATATCGTTGCTTAGTTCCTGTGACACAAGTTCTTACGATACTTACTGCACGGCTGAGTCAATGTGTGTTTCGTGATGTGATTATTATTATTATTACCTTTAGTGTTTAATTACACTGGCTCTCCAATCCTTTGATCCAAACAGTGAACTGCTTCAAACTTGTAGAATAGGGTGGTACTAACAAAGACGATTCGCATACATTTTTTTTACTGTCATATTTTTAATGATAAGTCAAAAAACAAACAAAGTCAAGAAACAAAACTAGAGAAGTAGAAGAAAATAATACCATTGCAATCGAAATTAAATTTCCATTAACTATTTCTTTACAGTTTTAATGAAGAAAAGTTAGCTTTTATTGAGATCCTTTTGCAGGTTTGCGTTTTACAATTAAAATTTTCCGATGTACATTGCTTCTTTGTAACTGACCCGGACACTAAAGTTTTAAAGAAAGACAGCAATGGACTAAAAAAATAAACTTAAAGTCGCTTCCTGAGTTGTTTCTTGGTAAAGTTTTCGACAAAGATCGAGCCAATTTAACAATGTCCAGAGAATAAAGTCCATCTAATTAAAACGTAGGATGAATCCAATTCTGTTAATTCAAAATTCATTGAAATTTAATTATCTTTTGTAATTAACTATCTGCTATTTGCCCGTTAGTTTCTGGTGCTTTATAGATTCGTTGGTAAAGCTTTAATGCATTTCAAGTGCCAGGTTTGAGGTTTAGCATTTTTATAAGCATAAGAAACATAAAATCATAAACTCACGCCGTAATTAATCCCTCGAGAGGAGTAGGCAGATGTGTTACACACCGCATTCCGCTTGTTTATGTTGAGTCCCGGTGTGACGGGTTGCGAATCAGTCGCCAATATCCGATCACAATGAGGAAAATGGCAGCTACAACTCACGGCAACCCGAGATTCATAAGATAAGCATCAACATAAACTGAATATTAAAAAGTAATTTTTAAAACTGAAACGTGACTATAGAAAATCAAGCTCTTAAAAGAATAATACAAGAATATATTCTAAATGATTTGTTAAATAAACTATTCAATTTAGCCGTGGTCATCTGCCGCCTACAGTATTGGGCAAAATTTATTGTATTTTTTTAATGAGTTTTTAAATCAACGGACTCTGTTGGTCTGTACCTTTTCTGATTTGTGTATTTTTTTTTTCCTTTATTATAAGGGTTTTATCGCTAAGCGATAATATCGCCCAGTAAAGGCAAGGAATACAAAACAAATACAAACAATTTTTTTTAAGCCTAATTCAGCTAACTTAAATAAACATCGAGCCTCGTACGATGACGGATTAGACAAGATGCCGGTAATAACACCGATGTTATAATTAATTTTACCAAAAAAATATTTTCTACTAGAATCGTTTCGGACACATTCCATCGGACATGTATTGAACGTCTCCAATGACTCCACAATCGACACAATTTGGAGCCGAGACCTTTTTCATTAAAAACGCAAAATTAATTTGATGCAATGTGTCCGGAACGTAATCTGAGAGCTGTTTTAGTATTTATTTATTTTTATTGTAAGCTGCTCCGCAAGAGTTCGTTATGTTAGGTTGGGTTTGGTATACAATCGCTTAATTGAATAGTACTTAACAATTTCACATGAGAATGTTTTCTAGTTTCAGACTTCTAGTTCAATATTATTTATACTTACTATACCTACTTTTAGTTTCATATTTTTAAGTATCTTAAACTAATTTTTCCTTTTTACTGTAATTACATTTGATTTTTGGAATAGGGCGTCCCGTCTATGTGTGAAAAAACACTGTTTTTAAGCTACACTAACACATGAGGTATCGAAAGTTGCGTAATTTTACACAGATTACGTTAAAGAAAGAAAAAAAAATTAATCTAGTGTAATTTTGACAATTCTAACGCGCTCTGAAATTTTGAGAAATTTTTCAATTTAAAAGATTTAAACCTGCCTCAAATAACATCAATATCAAATTTAAATGGATTTTTATAGAAATTAATACAAAGAAATAATAAGAAAGCAAAATAAACATTAATATTCGCGACACCCTATTGTGTTACATTATAAATTTAAGAAAAAATGTCAGCTGTGTTTTACATATTTATTGAATCACTATTTCTGCTACAGTCTGCTACATTTCTGTTGGTTCGCCGCATTCGGGTAAAAAATATAATAATAACCACATCACGACACACACATTGACTCAGCCCTGCAGTAAGTATCGTAAGAACTTGTGTCACAGGCAACGAGATGGTATATACTACATAGAAAACAATACAACATCCAAGACCGGTAAGCGAAACAATGTGTCTTGCAAATAACACAAAGTCGTATTCGAACCCGAAACCTCTAGCGCAGCAGTCAGCTGTTAACACTACTGCGCCACCGAGGTCGTCAAAATAAGAAAGTCGGTACACTCTGACAGAAGTTGCAACTCGTTCTCAGGCAGAGACGGGTGTAAAAGCTTGTGCTACGTAAAGTAATTGAGACCAATTTACACGTCCGTCCGTCCATGTGCATGGAGATATTGCGTATTACTTTATAGTCATAAATATAGCTCCACAGTAAATCTAAAGTAGACCCGGAGCGAGTGATCAATTCTACTAATATTTTAAAAGTGAAGGACTTTGACGACCTTGGTGGCGCAGTGATGTAAACAGCTGACAGCTACGCTAGTTTCCGGGTTCGAATCCCACCGGGGGCAGAATTTGAGACTTTGTGTTATTTGCAAGACGAATTGTTTCGCTTACCGGTCTTGGATGTTGTATTCTTATCTATGTAGTATATACCATATCGTTGCTTAGTTCCTGTGACACAAGTTCTTGCGATACTTTCTATTTAAAAAATTGATACTTTTTATTTTTGTTGTTTGACGGATATTGATGAAACTCTTCAATTTATTTGTCTATCATTTATATGATATAAACATTTTAAGAAGGTCTAGGGCAGAAAATTAATTGCAATATAATTTTAGAGACCAATAACTCCGTCTTAATTGGATTAAAAAAAAATAAGAACCGTCAAATTTGCACCATTTTGGTGATATTAAAATGACGTCACACTCATTACATGCAATTCATGCTACGAGATGATTCGTCATTTGGTCGTTAATTTGACAAAGTTCTATTTGACGAGGATTATAGCGACACGCACTTGGCTGGTTTTGATATAATATAATACTATACTATGTACATTAGTATATGGGTATTTTTATTTTTAAAAATTTGTTCACAAAAATCGTCCATGTCTCAGGCATTCACTCCTGTACTATAAAGCGGTGATATAAGGCGTATTCACGCGAAATTAGGCGTTTAATATGAAAAGATGGCGCGATACAAGGTGGTAAGTCTGCCGGCGTAATTACGCCCTTGAGGTCCACTGAACTGTGGCAATTACCATGATATTGATGCAGAATGATGAGGTGTTACCATACGTAAATGTGTTAAACTTAATGCAAAATAATATTACAAACCTATAAGGAGATGATAGGGTAATTTTGATGTAGTTAACCATTGATGGCTTTTGCCCGCGAATTCGTAGAGTTAAGATTTGTTTTTTAAATTAAATTTGGACTACTTCACCCATGAAAAAACATACAAAGAATTGAAGACTTTTTAAAATCAATTTAGATGTTTCGTTCATTACCAAAAAACTGTATAATAATTAATAATTATTATTAAGATTAAAGTGTTCGTCGAATTCAGTAAAATCACTACCCTAAATTCAATAATTAATGAACGCAGGCCAGTGGCGGTACTGTCATACAAGCCCGAAAGCCCGGCTTGCCCTATCGAACCATGGTAAGTTCGCGCTCTCGTTCATTCATTACTTTTCAAATCAAATAACAATATGCTTTGCATAGCATGGTTCAAAATTCGCGCTAATTCGAACGCGTAAGTATGAAGTGTAGATTTAAGAGTAATGAGGCAATAAGACATTTATCGAAATGAATTATAAAACTACAGTAACGTGTCTCTCGGCTTGCCCTATTCTAAAACTCTAGGCACGCCACTGAAGCAGCCCCCTTTTTAATTTGGATTCAGTTTTTAATGGCTTACAAAAATAATCAAAGTGATTATCAAAATACTTTCATAGTAAAAACAATAACGAAATAAAGTCGATGATATTTATATTTTATTTAAACAAAATTACGTGCAATAAGCAGTCGGTTGACCTGACGGAAAGTGAAACCAGCTGTTGACACGACGATGCCATGGAAAGCCAACCGCCAATGCGTTGCCCATGTAGATGTAAAGATGTTGTACCTGCCGGTCATTACACTGGCTCTCCAATCCTTCAAACCGAAACACATCGAACTGCTTCACGTTGTAAATAGAAAGGAGGGTGGTACCGACGCAGACGATCTCGCATATAGATTTGCCACCTGTAGTTGACGTCACCAGTGTCACAATAAATGTCACAAGGGCCATCAAACATTGTTACCAAATGTTACGAACTACATGAAAGGAATCCACTTCCAAAAATATTACACTCTATCTCTGTCGTTTTCGCTTGGAGCATGTCAAAACGAGAGAGATGGATAGCTGTTGTTTATTACGTTTTAGCTTGGTAAGTCATCGAGGTAGTTTTGTTTCGATGACCCCTTTGGCAACTCTTGGAACTACTTACCTCTGCCCGTACTTATCCCTTCTTACAGAAGTTACGACCTATTGATTTCTGACAATACTGATTGAATAATCAGACTGGTCAAGTGAGAAGACCTGAGGAAGATCATGGATACTCGATACAGGCTTGCCTAGTGACGGGACCAAAAGACATACTGCTATTTATGTAACATGTTTTGGTGGAAATAAATATTTTTTCATTTTTTTTTTCATTTCATTTCATTTGAAAAATATATAGAGAAGAATCGATTTTGTAAGCTCAGTTGAAAGAATATTCTTAATTGCAAGTTCTATAGTTAAATTCAAAATATTGTTTATTCGAATAGACTCAAAATAAGCACTTTCTTCATATTTTTTTACTACCACCGGTTCGGAATGCTATTTCTACGGAGATGAATCTGGTGGGAAATCTAAGTAGTTGTTTTTTTCAATATTCAAAATTCAATTCTGGGCCATTTCAATTGCTGTCTCCGCTTTGCTGGGAGGGAAGTCTGAAACCGCTTTCTTACTACCTCCTATTTCTTCTGATTAAGTTCGTTACGGGTCCCGCGACAGCCGGTAGGGTGTCCGGGCAAAGCCTGTGCTTCATTGCACAGCTGCATTATTCGTTGAGTTTACGATGAAAGGACGCCACTGTTGATCCTGGTGAACAGGAGTTGCAGTGGTGTGACAGAGTGGCCTATTTGGAAATTCCAATCATTATGAAACACCGTTTAATCTAAGACCACTATCGGGACACGACCGGATCTTGTTCGTAACAAATTCAATACGTTTCCAATTACATAGGAGAAGTTACGACTTTAGTTGAGTTAGTGAATTTCAGGAAACTTTGCACGACGGCGGTACCGATTAATCGGGAATTCGTTCCGGTAGCGGTATCGGGGTGTCCACTTTATCGTCTCTAAACGAGTTGTTAGTTGCGTGGCAGAGTTTAGATTTAATAAAATTATTTGTGGAGTTGTTACAATGTGTCTTAACATAGGGGACGCTACTCTGAAAGGTTTTAAATGTATGGCAAAACTAAGTTTGGTTCTCATGAATTTCATTAAACTTTCCCGTTTGTGAAATGTTTGTTTTCCTTTATTTGAAATATTTGGATAAACTTTAAATGTATTTAGTGTTAATAATTTATGTTATTCCATACTTATTTGACGACCTCGGTGACGCAGTGGTGTAAACAGCCGACTGCTACGCTAGAGGTTCCGGGTTCGAATCCCGGCGGGGGCGGGATTTGTGTTATTTGCAAGACGCATTGTTTCGCTTACCGGTCTAGGATGTTGTATTCTTATTTATTTAGTATATAGCATATCGTTGCTTAGCACCTGCGACACAAGTTCTTACGATACTTACTGCAGGGCTGAGTCAATGTGTGTGTCGTGATGTGGTTATTTACTTAATATGCTAAGAATTTGGTTTTATATTATTAACTGTCTAATAACTTACTGATTACCATAATCAAATTATGTAAGAAATATTGTTAAAAATGCAAACGTATACCTCAGACGAGCCGGCTTATTGTAAGTGATACCGGCGTCTATTGGCACGACTATGCCATTTATGACACAGAAAGCCAGGAGGACCAGCCTGGACGGCCTGCCAGTTGCCCACGTAAAGGCTAAGGTGAGAAACATGAAAATTTAGTATCGAATCATTACTATTTTAGTTAATAAATTTGAAAATTTTAATAACTTGAAAACTATTGGGATATAAAATATATTTATATATATATAAAATGTGTAAAAATCTGATTAGTTATTTTTATAAACTACCAATTGAATGAATATTTTAATGAAAAACTTAAAAATATTTCCTCTTGAATTTACTCTTTTTATTATTTGATATTTTAATTTTAATTTGATGTTGTGATATATTTATTTATACATAAAGTTACAATATTAATACAGAAAAAGATATCTACATCACATTTATGTATGCAATCATAAATCGTGAAAAACTGTTTTTAAAATTAAAATTGAAAATAAAAAATCAAATAGAATCATCTTTTTTCATGAACGTACATGGGAATTCATTTTCAGAAGGAGTTGCATTAATTACACAATTAATTTTAACCAATCAGTTATTGTTATTTTCAATGCCGTGCCAAACAGGGTTTATTTTTGATTCTAAATTCTATTTACCAGATTTTTTTACAAATGGTAGATCTACGTTCGAGATCGTCTGCGTCGGTACCACCCTCCTTTCTATTTACAACGTGAAGCAGTTCGCTGTGTTTCGGTTTGAAGGATTGGAGAGCCAGTGTAATTACCGGCAGGAGAGAAACATACATATTTACCTCTACATGGGCAACGCTTTGGCGATGCACTTGGCGTTCCAGACGTCAAGGGCATCGTCGTGTCAATAGGCGGTATACTTTCCATCAGGTGAACCAGTTCGCCCGTAATGTATAAAATGGATAGATTTGTTTTTTGATTTAATATAAAAAGGTATAGTTTAAGTAATGAAATTCCCAAAAGAAGCGTCCAAAGCAAAAACCAGATAAAGGAAACACTCGATATTTTGGATGATAATATAGTGGTTTTTCGTTTTTGTACCGGTTTTTTTCGAATGGTCGACTACTACCGGTTTCCGGGCACCGGTACAGGAAGTTTGTCCGGAGTGGGAGACGTCCGGTGACGGTACTGTCGGGGTCTTTCGGGATTTTTTTTTTTCCTTTCTTGTGTTGTTTAGAAATAAGAATTCAGATTATATAAATGGTATTTTATTAGTTTTGTTACTGCAAAAGCAATTATTATATGTTATATATATTAAAGATATTATTTTGTTTGTCTGTTTATTAATTTTTTTCATGATTATTAATATTTAAATTTTAAACTGTATGAATGAATTAAATACTATATCATACTAAAAATTTTAGTTTTTTAAAGTATTTTAAACTTCTGTAGCGCAGTGGTGTAAACAGCCGACTACTAAGCTAGAGGTTCCGGGTTACGAAAAACATACAAAATAAACAACAAACATTTTTCTTCAAATGCGGTCCCAGACGAACCAAATAAATCATGCCCTAATTTATCTTCAGACAATACGAAGATCTTAAGTAGAATAAATGAGCCAATATAGAAATATGCACTTAGTTTAATATTAGCAATTTTTTTTTCTCTCCCAAATACAAGTGGTTACGCCAAGGGCTCGTGATTAATACGTAGCTACAGACCGAGCTACTAACTGGAGTTGGGAACAGCGAGCTAAGGCCGTGCAATTTTTTTTAGTATCCTATATTTTGTCATAAAAATAGTTTTGATAAATGCACTTACATATATTGTCACTTTTTTTTCAGTAACATTTATTGATAAACTATGAATTTAAAAATAATAGTTTTTATTAAGCTTTATTAGTGAAATTAAAAATGAAATAGTTGTTTATATTTGAGACAGCATAGGTCTCACGCTGTGGTGGTGGTGACACAAACATTATGAGGGTTCACACTGCACCCTGGTTGCTTATACAACACAGTCTTTTCATATGTAATGTTCTCATTTGAATCATAACATCATAAACACCACTCTTCAGAATCACCATCCCACAAATTCCCCGCAGCCCTCGTCCTTTGCCTGTGCTATTTTTGGACCATTCAAAAATTATCTAAACCAGTCTAGCTACAAAGTACTCAAGCTATCTTTGCAACAAAATTACTCAACATCACGGTCAATCAAATAGAAAGCTCACCTTATGGAAAGTGATACCGCCTATTGATTCGACGATACCCTTGATGTCTGGAACGCCAAGAGCACCGCCACTGCGTTTCCCATGTATACGTAAAGATGTTATTCCTCTCGTGCCAGAATTTACTGGCTCTCCATCCTTCGAACCAAAACACAGCTAACAGCTTCATGGCAGAAATAGAAAGGATATTTTTCAGTATATATATTCAAAGCTGTTTTGTTTAGCACGACCGCGTACCGCTGTTCCATCGAAGCTAGTTATACCCACGTTTTGTTTTATCGCTGTAGGCAGTCTTGACGGCGGCCATTAGCCGCTCCTCCCATTCATTCCTTCGTTAGACTTTCATTCGTTCACTCATTCACTCAACGATCACCTGGGGACTGAGAATTTTAAGGTTTCCAACTGATTTCCTTACAAGAATGCTTTTCTATTTATTATTTACCGACGAAAATACAAAAATGGAAGAGCTCCTCAAATCGACCCGTGTATGTCTTTTACCCGTCGAAACAAACAAGGGTTATGATTTCGACCGTTATCATTAGCCCGTATGCCTACCATAAGTGTTACCTTCGATAGACGCTTGCGACTGCAGTTACAAAATTTGTACGAATCTTTGTAAAGCGCCTCTAACTGATTGATGAGGAATTAAGATTGCTCATACAAAATCACTGTAGCAATCTGTATTATGTAGAGGATAAAGATATATATATGGAAGTAATCTAATTAGCTGCACAGGTTTACGTTATTGACAGTTGGGAGTGTAGCTAGAATTATTATGTTGAAAAATTGTAATTTGTATTATAAAATATTGTATTTGAATAATGAAAAAAGCAACTACGGAGGTTTCTTCCCCGTAGAAATAGCATTCCGAACCGGTGCTAGCAAAGTGACGATTTACTTATTTTAAGTCTATTCGAATAAAACATTTTGACTTTTGACTTTGTCTATATTATCTGACGAGTAGGAAAACTATACGAACTCATGGCATCATTTTAATGGGCCGTAGTCGGGTAAAAATGACTTAAGTTTATTTTTGTTTTAACAAGCTTTTATTAAGTCGACCTGTATGTAACTAACTATGTAATGGAATCTAAGGTAACTAATATAACCATCTTCCAAGGGTCTTAGCGTAATGAAAATTGGCAGCTGTATGTAGTTCTAATGACAATACAATAATATGGTACTATCGAACTGATCTGATGATGGAGCCGGAAGATTTTAACTGGAACTTCATGATGGAAAATCGTATCGTAGCTGTTTTGATTTCTTAAAAAGTGTCGTAATGAACTTTGACCACGATATCAGGTTTCAAAGTCTGATGATGAAGCCGGAAGATAGGATGGTATTCCAAGCGTGTTTTTTTTTTGTAGCGTTTTAAACTATTATTTTTTTATCTTCCTAAATTTTACTGAATTCAAATAGTTCTAATTCTATTCTAATTTTAATTTAACTAAAGATAAACCACCACAAACCAAAACCACATCACGACACATACATTGACTCAGCCCTATAGTAAGAATCATAAGAACTTGTGTCACAAGAACAAAGAAACGTGTTGGTATAAACTACACAGATAAGAATACTACATCCAAGACCGGTAAGCGAAACAATGCGTCTTGCAAATAACACAAAGTGCCGCCCCCGCCAGGATTCGAACCCAGAGCCCCTAGCGTAGCAGTCGGCTCGGCTATGATGGTTGACGGGTACAACTGTACACGCAGGTTTTAGTGTTCTTTGCTGAACTCGAGGTTACACACACTGAAACAATATTCATGTACACACCTGACCAAACTAACACAACCTTAGTCGAACAAATTGAAACTTTCGTGCCTTTAAAAAGTTTTGTCACCAATATTACTGGTTTAAGATTTAGGTTAGTATTTTATTTATCCCCTGTTAGTTAGTGGCATGCCGTGGTGATTCGAGGGTCAGTCGCCTCCTGACCGTAGATCCCTTTAGCTTTTTTATTTCTTCTGATTAAGTTCGTTGCGGGTCCCAAGACAGCCATAATGCACAGCTGTATTATTCGTTGAGTATTCGATCAAAGGACGCCACTGTTGATCCTGGTGAACAGGAGTCGCAGTGGTGGGACAGAGTGGCGGGTGTGCCCCGAAACCTTAGTCGAACGTCCTTTATGAGATACCAACTAACTGTACCTATTCCATTTTATTTTGAATCTCCTTACGGTACAGTTTCACGTATCTGCTCCTCTCATGACAATGAGCCCTTGCCTTCTTAAGGGTTGGAACGTCTTCTGCGTGGAAACTCAAAACGTCCCTCGATACGCTCCCGACCGGATCTGTACTAGGTCAGGCTCGATGGAGATTTTTATGAAAATCTGGTGGTGGCTTGTATCAGGCTAAAGACACTCGTCCAATGCTGGTTAAGGCCTCCTCCATGTAACTGTACTAGGTCAGGCTCGATGGAGAGGCGGACAGGTATGGCGGTCGTGCCTAAGCTTTTCGTTTTGTTGTGTTGTCTTTATAAAGACGGTACGGCTGTACCGACTGATCGATTGTATAGGGAACGATAGCCACGGTAAAGTCACAAGCAAAGCTGCTAAGACCCGAAAGCCATAGTACTCGTCTTTAAGGAAAAAAATGACATTGAGCAATCACAGTTCTAATACTAGTCTCCAGGTATTAGTGCCTAAAAATTTATACAGGAAGTCTAACTGAAAAATACACTTTAGGGGTTCTGTAATCAAAGAGTGAAAAACGCAGTGGCGTGCCTAGAGTTTTAGTATAGGGCAAGCCGAGAGATATACTTTATACTTCCGTTGTGGACTTGCTGGCGTGGACGAGCTCAGCAAAACACTCAGAAGTTTGCGAACATGTCAGTAAAATCACAATTTCGGTGGCTTTAAAAAAGTCGTTTGATTTGTTAAAGAATGAATAAGAGCGCGAACTTATTTTAGTTTAATAGGGCAAGCCGGGCTTTTGGGATTCTATGACAGTACCACCACTGGAAAAACTGGCCCTATTAGTAAGCGACAGCTATCCGTCTGTCTGTCTGTCAGCGGGCTTTATCTCATGAACCATAATAGATAGATTCTTCAAATAATCAGAGAATCTCTATTACCGTGGCCGCTGTAAAAATAAATAGGAATAAAGTGAACAAATCAAAGATTTTAAGACACGAAATATTGTTTCTGTTAATTGTTTAATTAAAATAGTACTAATTATTTAAACTTGACGTGGCAGCTCAGTTGTTACGTGCCTTGTTTAACCGACTGGTCGAGGGTGCGTGTCTCAGGTTGCCGTACATTGTAGCTGCCATGTTTCTCATTGCGCCCGGATAGTGGCGATAGATTCGCAACCTGTCACACTGGGACTCAACATAAACATGCTAAATGCGGTGCTTAACATCTCTCCCTACTCCTCTCGAGGGATTAATTACGGCGTGAGTTTATGTTTATTATGTACGATGGTATACAGTGGCGGTATTGTCATACAAGCCCAAAAGCCCGGCTTGCCCTATCGTACCAAGGTTCGAACCAAGGTTCGATGGGCAAGCCGGGCTCGTTCATTGTTTTGCGCTCTCGTTCATTCATTACTTTTCAAATCAAATAACAATATGCTTTGCATAGCATGGTTAAAAAGTAAGAAATGTAGATTTAAGTGTAATGAGGCACTAAGACATCAAACTACAATAACGTATCTCTCGGCTTGCCCTATTCTAAAACTCTAGGCACGCCACTGCGTATGGAACCCTACATGTGTGAGTTCAACTCAAAAGTGATCAAAATTTTTTTTGCATTCTGAAAGATTTTCTACTTCCATTCCAACCTAATCAGCAAATGTTGCCAGATGGCTCGAACAATGGTATATTTAAAAGATAATTTACAATGATTTTCATTTACTAATTGGCCACCCCAGCCCTTAAGGGGATAATCACCGAATTACAGAGGGCCATAATTTTTAGTACCCGATAAGGGTCGACCCTTTGCCCTTGGTTAAAAGTTAAATTTCGTATTGGAAAGTGTTTTATCTGTTACTTTTGCCCTTTGATAATTATATTCTCGTTCTGGCATCCCTTATTGTAATAACACTTTCTTTATTTTAACAGGCCTTGTATATTACGCAATTAGTCGGGTCGCATTAGGCGTGGAATTTACGGAGTTTTGCAAAACGTTACTTGTGTCGGCTACAAGCCACGTTTTTGTTGCCGCCACGGCACACCGCCTCATAAAACCGTAGTTGATGCGGCTGGTGCCAGCATCCAGACATAGTTGTTGCGGCTGGTAGCAGCATCCGAACACAGTCATCGCTTGCTACTTTTGGTTATTGATTTTAATGAAAATAGGATGGTGGCTTGTATCAGACACAAGACACTCGTCCACTGCTGGTTTAAGGCCTTCTCCATGTAACTGTACTAGGTCAGGCTCGATGGAGGCGTACAGGTATAGCGGTCGTGCTTAAGCTTTTCGTCTTGTTGTGTTGTCTATATAAAGACGATACAGCCTGATCGATTGTATAGGGAACGATAGCCACGGTAAAGTAACTGCGAAGGCCTCCGGGCCGCATTGCTCGTCGTTTAGGAAAAATAATGTAACATTGACGGCCCCTGCAGCATATTGCTGTAAACAGCCGACTATCGAATCAAGGTTCCGGGTTCGAATCCCAGCCGTTGCGGAACTTTGTTATTTGCAAGATGAATTGTTTAGCTTACTGGTCTTGTATATAGTATTCTTATATATTTAGTTTATATCATGTCGTATTGTACTTTAAAAACACGTAACTGTAAACTTTGTTTCACCATTAGTACCTGTAGTTATTAGGTTTTTGTTTCACCATTAGTCCCTGTAATTATTAGGTTTTTCGATGTGAAACTTTATAACAGAGATCTTCAGAGATTTGCAGTTCGGACCTCGATAGATATATAAGTAATAATAATAATTTAAAAAATCTAAAAACCCACGTTTTTTAAAGTCCTAAAATTAAGAAAATAAACCTACGGGGCTGAAAGAGGGGACACTCAAAAGTGGGGGCGTATATTATTTAAGGGATTATCAATGGAATATATATAAATGACGTGTGGGTGTATCTTGCAAAGATAAGCCCCCACGTTTTGAGTGGCCACTCTTTCAGCCCCGTAGGGTTATTTTCTTATTTTTAGGACATTTAAAAACGCGGGATTTCAGATTTTTTTATCTATTTATTATTGTTTTATTTTTTCTGCCTCAAAAGTCACTCCATACAAATTTTATCAAAATCGGTCTAAGCCGTTTTATAGTTGTAAATTGCATTGTCATCGGGTTTGAAGCTACCCTGAAAATTTAAGCCTGCTAGCTTATCGGGAAGTGCCTTAATTGAGTTGCAAAAATCCAACCGGAACGACAAACAAGAACAAGAAAGTGAGTGTATAAAAACGTGGGAAAAACTATTTCATTAGTTTCCTTAGATTAAGAAATATGAGGCATATTTTAGCAGCCTCATGTAAAATTTTATTGAACTCTCACACGATATTTTCACAGTACTGTGTCGCTGTGTTCCTTCATTACAAAAACATAGCTGAACTCGTGCGGGCATTATAGCCTTGGGCTATTCATGCAGGGACGACCTAAAAAGACAAACAAAAGAAATAATAATAATCTCTGCATACACTTCTCATTAAATTGTTTTCAGAATTCGTTACTAAAGATCCATCTTTGTGTCACTAATTGAAAAAGGAATAAAGAGTTAATTCGTTTATTTAAAATTCAGTTATGTAACGTTTTATATTTAGAATAAATTAGAACAAAACAGACTATGTAGATTTCTATTTATGAATAAATGAACCACATCACGACACACACATTATTACCTTCTGCTATATGGTATAAACTTAATAGATAAGAATACAACATCCAATACCGGTACGCTAAACAATGCGTCTTGCAAATAACACAAAGTTCCGCCACCGCCGGGATTCGAACCCGAAACCTCTTGCGTAGCAGACGGTTCTTTACACCACTGCGCCACCGAGGTCGTAAATTTTTGTAAACATAATTTTTGAATCGAATCAGTAAAAAAAAATATACAATGTTGTTAATTCAATAAATAATTACACACAAAACAAGTTCCGCCTGGAATTCGAACCCTGAACCTCTCGCGTAGCAGTCGGGTGAGTAAACCACCGCGCCACAGAAGTGGAAAGAAATAATTAACATTAAGTGTTTAATTGTGATTCCTTGAAAAAAATTAAGGTTGGTAATTATAAATCTATCAATATATAGCAAAGTTTGCTCGAATAAAAATATCGCCTACATCTAACATGTTTGTTACTGATAGTCCCAAAGAGGCCATCACTCTCTGCAAACTATTAGCAGATGCTTACAAGATTACACTAACTTAGCTCTTAAAGTCTCTAAGGATGTCGTCTTACTAAACAAAACAAACAAAAACCAAACCTAACACTCACAGAATAAGGCTCAAAACGAAAAATTGTTTGCGGGTTCCTTAAAACGTGTTCGCAATACAAAATCAACTGTAACTTCCCGAGTCAAAGTTCAAAATCTTTTGGTCTTATTTTAATCATTTTTGCTATTCGGAATTGAGCCTTGTGTTTAGGGAGTTTCAGTTGATTTTAGAATGGAAGATTTAAGCTTGATTATTATTGGTGTTATCTATCAATATTGCAGTGAATGTCACTAGATATTATTAAGAACAAGAGAATAAGATTAATGGTTTGAATTATGTATTAAACAATGATGTTATTTATACCCCTAAAACGTGAGGAAATTTAGGGTACCGTACCAAGAGGGTAAAAAACGGTACCCTATTACTATGTCTGCGCTGTCCGTCCGTCCATTTGACTGTCAGGGGGCTGTTCCTCCTGAACCATTAAAGCTGGACTCTTGAAATTTTCATAGAATGTCTATTTCTGCTGCCGCTATAGAAATTGAATAAGTACTAAAGAAATTAAACATTAAGGTGGGCAAAATACCAATAAATGACATAACAATGACGTAACTCGAGCGCGAGGCAATGTCACATTACATTTTCATTGTCTGTTGGCGTTAACGCTTTCGGAATAATTGGCGTTAAAGGGATATGGGAGAGGTTTTTATGGACTTCGGAATAATTGGCGTTGAAGAGATATGGGAGAGGTTTTTATGGACGTCTTTCGCCTGATCATGCTCTTCGCCTACCAGACATCAAGAGCATCGTCGTGTCAAGGCGGCGGTATCACTTTCCGTCAGGTGGACCGTCTGCTTGTTTACCAGTGTTGTTATATAAAAAAAACATATGTTGGTCTGATGTTTATTATATTATGATTTAAATATTATAAATCTATAAGTTATAATAATAATTTAAATAATTATTAGAATGATTATTTTTGTAAATCCTAACAAAATTCTTGGTAACGATTTACAAAAATGTAAAAAGAATTTGTTTTATTTTATTTATTGATTGCAAAAACTTAAATATATTTGTAATTAAATTAAGAATTATAATTTAGTATATTTTAAAATTATAAATATTAAACATTGTAGCAGAATTCTACATATTTCTGGTAAATAAATATTTTCCTTAAACAGATGACAAGTTTGTAATTAAAACTGCTTTAATAAACACAAAATTGTAATTACAAGTTTACATTTTTGTAGAATAATTTAACACGCAGTCCCGGCTTGTGCCTAAACTTACGATGATATGTAAATTGTAAATTACTAATACAAATTTGTAGATACAAGATTTGCCATCGAAATCTTAAGGCATTTTATAAAATTTTATTTTGCATTTAATTTTGCAAGTTAATACACATTTGTAAGTTATTCGCTTGTATATTTCTTACAGCGTCTTGTTGGAAAATCTGTCATATTAGTATAAATTTCTAGATTTGTAAGTTTAGACGACCTCTGTGGCACAGTGGTGTAAAAAGCCTACTGCTATACTAGAGACTCTGGGTTCGAATCCCGGCGGGGGCGGAACTTTGTGTTATTTTCAAGATGCGTTGTTTCGCTTACCGGTCTTGGATGTTGTAATCTTACTGTAAGTTTGTACCATATCGTTGTTTAGTGCCTGTGACACAAGATTTTTTATTGGAAATGGTGTTCGTTTTTACAACAAAATACCAAAAAATGTAACTGAAATTTAAAAAACATGTGAAACAAGTTTTAATGAAGAAGGCTTTCTATAAAATTCAAAATAATGTAGACGATAAAGATATATGGAAGTAATTTTACTTACCTGCACAGGTTTATCTTATAGACAGTTGAAGTGCAAAGATTGCAATGAAGATCCGCGGTTAAAATGATCTTACTATTTACACTATTACCTAGTAAATATTTTTCGATCGCATATTTCACAAGTAACATTCATTGCATCATTTGTAATTTATTACTTTTATTTTATAATATAGACTTGGTCAACGACTTAAATATTACTTAAAGATTGGTTTATTTAACTTAAAGTTTTAGAAAAATTAGGTTTACAATTAGAGAACTTCATTTTATTTACAAATTGTTGTATCTAATTGTTTTGAAAAAAGCAACTACAGAGGTTTCTTGCCGGATTCTTCCCCGTAGAAATAGCGTTTCGAACCGGTGGTAGTATAAAAATTTTACGATTTAAAAATACTTATTTTCAGTCTATTTAAATAAAAAATATTTTGACTTTGACTTTGACTTTGAATGTGTGTGTCGTGATGCGGTTTATTATTATTATTATTATTATTGAACAAGGCCCAGCATTAGAGCACAAGCTGTTGATTCAAACGAAAAATATTTCGATGACTGTCCCCTTGGCTACGCATGACTTTTGAATGCATTTTACTCACCCGCATATTTGAGATTATCGTATCAATCCCTTACCATTGGTTTGGTGCTGTTTAATTGTAGATTTTAAAAGTCCCGCCCACTTATTTTGTTCTACTTAACTTAGCTTACATGACTTGTACGTGAAATTTGTAGCATAATATTAAAAAACGGAAAATAGCAAGATCGAAGTCTAAATTACAAAACGATTCGTGAATTGACTAAATTTAAAATCTCACAATAAAAACTAACTAAAAAATTTCTAATAAAACTTTAATTAGAGAAATAAGGAAAGAAAAGCTGTTATTTTTAGTTAAGCCCGGCTTTGTAATAGTTTTTATAAATAATATTATCTACTGTAATTTTTGTATCAGGTATGTGGTCAATTCAATTCATATAGACTTTTACCAAAGATTTCTGTCGCGTAGGATAATGTAGCATACGAAACAAATTTATATAAGCCCCAGAAATGGTAACACCTGACAGCTATGTAAGAATAAACTAAAAATTAATAGATTTAAAAAATCTAAAAACCCACGTTTTTAAAAGTCCTAAAAATAAGAAAATAACCCTACGGGGCTGAAAGAGGGGCCACTCAAAACGGGGGCGTATATTATTTAAGGGATTATTAATGGGATATATTTACATGACGTGTATAGATCGTGGGTGTAACTTGCAAAGATACGCCCCCACGTTTTGATTGGTCCCTCTTTCAGCCCCGTAGGGTTATTTTATTATTTTTAGGACATTTAAAAATGTGGGTTTTTAGATTTTTTAAATCTTTTAATTATTTTTTTCTGCCTCAAAAGTCACTCCATACAAATTTTACCAAAATCGGTACAGCCGTTTTATAGTTGTAAATTGCATTGTCATCAGGTTTGAAGCTACCCTGAAAATTTCAGCCTGCTAGCTTATCGGGAAGTGCCTCAAAATTGAGTCCCAAAAGTCCAACCATTGTGTTGCAAAAATCCAACCGAACCGGCAAACAAACAAACAAGAAAATGAGTTTATAAAAACGTGGGTAAATGAGCATAGTTTCTACTTTAAATCTCATAATAAAACTACCTATTCATTAGTCCAGCTAAATATCGTTCGAATCTGAAATTTTTACTTTCTTTCGCTTTACTTTCGCTCTAATACAAACAATACGATCTGATGTTTCTTTATAATCTGATCAATCATGAAGTTGACCGTCTACACTCTCATGCCATTAACACCTATTATAGAACTCGTTCACCCGCCATCTTCTCAATTCTATTTTATAAAAATAACCCATCTTTTACAACCCAATAGTACGTATGTGCCGTAACTATAATTTATTTTGATTTCCATTATTTATAATAAAACGGGTATGCACCCAATTACATTATTATTCATACTTCTTACAAACACAATTCTAAGTTCAATTAAAATAAAAAAAATACAATTGGACTATAAATTAAGTTGTAGCACATACACGATATTAATAATCAATAACAGAAACAAATCGTCATACATTCTCACAAGGCTATAAACAGGCTTTCATCAACGACTTCCATCCATCCGCAAACACTTCAAGTTCAGGATAGGCAAGCAGGAGAGCATCCTACAGAATGGAGCCTGGGCACGCGCCACTGTATGAGTTGCAGCCCGAGTGGACAGACAATGACGGCGGTTGGAGCGAAGTCGTGAGTAATTGTCAGGCACAAGAAACCTAAAAAGGTGTTCAACTGCCTCAGGCATATCCACCGATCCGCGCAGGATTTTGATGGCATTAGAGATCTCATCAACTACCCGAATTCGAATTCATTTTATTCGTGCACAATACGTTAGGTATAATATAATGTAATACAGCAGATGTTGAGGCCAGGTAAGACAGGTATGTGCAGCCAGTTGGCATACGAAAGTCATTTCATAAAAATATAAAATGCAACCAAAATAATAAGTTAAATTAAAAGAAAAACCATTAGCAATTAAAGTATAGTTACGATAAAATAAGTAAAATTAAATTTCAAACAATAAGAATAATGTATAGAAAAATTATAAATTAAATTAAATTAAATGTGTAAAAGAAAAAAAAAGGGAATATTTAAAAATACAATGTCAGATTATTTAAATTTTAAATAGGCAAGGGGTGACGCAAGCCCTTGTCATTTAAAAATTCATTAGTTGATAATATGCTTTTTCAATTAATAGATTTTGCAGTGCTGTTTTTAATATATTAAAATTATTTATGTCATGCAAAGATTCAGGGATGTTATTATAAATCCCTCCCTCTGGACCTCTAAACAACCCAGAAGAAATCTTGTAGGATACACAAATGGATTGTAAACATGAAGACGTTAATAGATAATGAACGAAGACGTTAAAAAATAATAAAAAAATCTCTCAAAGTCGAATAGAGAGTTAGATATATTTTAAGAGAAATCTAAATGTTTGTTCAAAATCCGTAATATCTTTACATTAAGAATATTTATATTCAGTAATATAAATGATGTAGTGCATAGAATTAAGTGGAATCCAATTTAGTCATAAGTAATGTTTGTATTGAAACTTTATTGATAAAATTTAATTAATAAATAAAATATTTTTTTTTCATGACCAGGCAGGCATTTGACCCCAAACTCGCCTGCGATGTTAAGCGGCGATGAGGTCTAAGGTGGATCGTGCCTGCCTAGCAGAAACCTATTCACTCTTGCCTTATAGGGGGCCCAAGTTATATTGGTCAGGGAACACATCGGCAGGCAAAGAATTCCACACCCTTGCAAATATTACAGTAAATGCTTTAAAGGTGGAAAAAAATCGAAACATGGTCCCAAAGGAATGGTTAAGCTTAACTTTGGGTGTAAAGAGTAAATTTACATCATTTTATCAAATAATAAAAGTCACGATACACTCTGCAACGTCTCAAAATTAAAGCAAACAATAGTAGGGCCTGCGTTATCTATTCCTTGATAAAGGCGCGACCACCCACGTTTCACGATGCACGATTTATGATAAACGTTCCCTTCAATGTATTCGCGGGTGCCTATAATTCACTGTGGAACGCCCCATAGACCGTACATATTAAAGTGCTTTGTTGAGCGCAAAAACAAATAGAAATTATACAATTTCCCGACAACGGCGAGTCGGAAGGAAGGGTAATGATTTCATTAGTCTATGTTTTGTATACACGGATAAACAAGCAAACGGTTTATCTGATGGAAAGTTATACCGTCTATTGACACGACAATGCCGTGATGAGAAACATCATGAGCATCCTAAGCGTTGCCCATGTAGTGGTAAAGATGTTATACCTCTCGTGTCGGTAATTACACTGGTTCTTCAATTGTCGAACCGTATGCTTATTTTGTTTGTTACACCATAGTCTCTAAAGTAATGAACCGATTTCGATGAATGAGGTAATAATATAGTAGCAAAATATCCAAAAAATACGGTAACTGCCATTATTGAAATAAGGAAGGAAAACCTATTATTTTTAGTTAGTTTTTAGTCTGACTTTGTAATAGTTTTATAATTAATATTATGTATCTGGTATGTGGTAAATTCAAAATGCATATGAACGTTTGCCCTAAAGTTCTTTCGAGATAATTCAGCATATCAAACAAATGGTATCAGCCCCGACAATAGTAATACAGCTGACAGCTATGTTGGTAACTTACTGAGACTCGAACCCTCGACCTGTCGGATCGGTAACAAACTGAGCTACCACGTCCTACCTATTAGTTAATTAACTAATTAGCAAAGATATAGTATTAAAAACAACGATTAAAGCTACCCATTAAATTTTATGCAAGCAAACACAAATACTGAAGCTGGATGTTAAAAAAAACTCTTAACAAAGCAAATCCAGGAAAATTCAGCGATAAATACTGGTGCAGTGTGTGTGTGTGCATCGTAGCTGTGTAAGGGAAAAGTGAATTATTGAAACGGCTTCATTGTTTATTGGTCAGAAGATTCCGAGGAAACACAGCATTAAAATGTGGGCTTCAGTAAATAGTGGAACATTCAGAATCGTGGATTTTCACCTTTAAGTCGACAGAGCTTAGAGGTTGTTTTTGTATGATTTTTATTCAGTTAAAGAGTATAATAAAATGTTGAATTTTACCTGAATAACTATTGAGATAAAATAGAATAGGTAACAACAGTTCTTGCTAGAACAATAATAATAATAATAACCACATCACGACACACACATTGACTCAGCCCTGCAGTAAGTATCGTAAGAACTTGTGCCACAGGAACTAAGCAACGATATGGTATATACTACATAATTAAGAATACAACATCCAAGACCGGAATGCGCCTTGCAAATAACACAAAGTCCCGCCCTCGCCGGGATTCTAACCCGGAACCTCTAGCATAGCAGTCGGCTGTTTACACCACTGCGCCACCGAAGTCGTCAACGACGTATGAAACGATACTTGTCAGTAATTTTAGTTTTTTTAGTAAGATTGGTTGATGTACCTTTCTTAACTGTTAAACTTAAAGGTTTATTTGGTATCTTGTATCTACAGAATAATAAATGAGAGTTATAATGAGAAAGTCAAAACATGAGCACTGAGCATTTTTATTTGTAAATATATATGCCATGTTTATGATCAAATAAATCATTGAATTGAATTGAATAATAGATTTCTTTCGGGGCACACCCGCCAGTCTGTCCCACCAGTTCACCAGGATCAACAGTGGCGTCCGTTGATCGAATAATCAACAAATAATGTAGCTGTGCCATGACGCAAAGGCTGTGCCCGGACACACTACCGGCTGTAACTTAATGCTATTGGATTTAATAATTTGATAAGGACATTGACAAACTTGGTATGTGACATGGGTAACAATTTTTTTTCGGGGCACACCCGCCACTCTGTCCCACCACTGCAACTCCTGTTTATCAGGATCAACGAATAATGCAGCTGTGCAATGATGCACAGGCTGTGCCCGGACACCCTACCGGCTGTCTTGGGACCCGCAACGAACTTAATCAGAAGAAATAGGAGGTAGTAAGAAAGCGGTTTCAGACTTCCCTCCCAGCAAAGCGGAGACAACATTTAAATAATAGATACGAGCGGTACTTGTAAGTTTCTGATTGTCCCTCAGTCAGTCTGATGGCATTCACGGCATTTCACGAATTGTAAACGAAGAAAGTCGGGGGCGGAGACTAGTACATATTTATTGATTCACCTGAGCACACAGCCAAGTTGTAAGAGGTTGTAATAAGAAAGTTTCGGTATCCCGATGTTTATCGCTCCCCTCACAATCCATTAGCCCGCACCGAGCGCGCTTCCGGCTTCCTGCTACCCAGGGTCATCACGTTTGATTAATATCGGAAGGGAATTTTATCGAGTGTGTCGCGATTGTGGAAATTTTGGCTCATCTCATCTAATTCAACTGAGTTGTTCAACCGGTAAAAGGGGTTTTAATTAGATTTTTATATTTATTAATTCAGGGACGATGAGGAAAAAAAAAGTTTGATCTGTCCCCCTGTTGGTCATAAGGAGACAGAGGAAACTGTAAAGTGTGAAAACAGATCGAACTGTCTCCTCTTCACTGACAGGATGATGTGGAGGAGCTTTTTTTCCCTCTTTGTCCCCTTTGGGGGACAGGGCAGGGTGACCGGTATAAACCCGTTGAGCTGGTTCAGCTTTTGAAATCTTCATTTGACAGACGTCAACAATTAAAGGAGGTTATAATAATACATTGTAAGAGAATGTATGGATTTTTTATTAAGTACAATAAAACAAGTTGTTTTGTAGCGGCTGTTTATTTTAATATAATTTAAAAGTTAAATTAAAATCTTTAAATCCTTCTGAACAAAAAGTTCCGAGAAAAATCTGTAAATTTTGCAGCTTATAAATAAATTGTGTAAATTATTTCATAAATAAATTTTAAATTAAAACGAGTTGAATGAACATTTTTCGTGGAAAATAACAGAAATAAATATCTACAAATTGTTAAGTTGTTTAATTAATTTGATTTAATTGAAAATTTTATTGAAAGTAATATTTCGATATATTTCGTTTGATATCACAACAGTTTACGATATCCACTTAAATGTTATATTAATGTCAAAAATACCACGATTTATACTCAAAACAAAATTTCACTGTACCATCAAAATTATTGCAAAATATTTTACAAAAGTATTTTCCAATGTCATTTAAATCACAGATCAGGTTTATGAACGTGTAAAAAATTTGCTATGTCTAACTTAGTCTTTCAATTTAAAACAATGCAAAATTTTGACGATTCACAGTTGAAAACGCACGCTCTCTGCCATAGCAGAATCGCAAACTTTTATCGTCTCATTGTCATTGTCTTGTATCAGTGTTTTTTTAATATTTATTTAGTATGCAAACAGAATACAAAAACAGCATACATAATAGGGTTTGTTTCAACTTTACTTAAGACTAAATTATTATTATTATTATGTATTAAGACTAAATTGTATTACCCACTTACTTGTATATACTAAATATTATTAATTATGGAATACGTGTATTTTTTTTTAATTTAGCTAAGCAAAAAGTATTCAGATATTTATTCTAGTGATTTTCGTGTAAAGAAAAACATTTTAACCATAACCAAAAAAAAATTTTACCGACTTGAAAAATGCGGGAGCTTTTTTTTCAGATACACAGTGAAGTGACAGAAAATATCCTCACCAAATTTTGTGTACTGTTCTTAAGTTTGGTTTAAATTGGTTTAATGTATTTGTTTTTTAATTAAACTATCTATATAGTTGTCTCTATCGAAAATTAATTATATTATTTTGATTTACTATATATTTATATGTTTAACCACCACATCACGACACACACATTGACTCAGCCCTGCACTAAGTATCGTTACTTGTATCGCAGGTGCTAAGCAACGATATGGTACATGCTAAATAAATAAGAATACAACATCCAAGACCGGTAAGCGAGACAATGCGTCTTGCAAATAACACAAAGTCCCGCCCCCGCCGGGATTCGAACCCGGAACCTCTAGCGTAGCAGTCGGCTGTTTACACCACTGCGCCACCGAGGTCGTCAAACAAACCGAGGTCGAGGTTTGGACATTAAGTTTTTTTTTTTCTTGCATGCTGTCTTACCTTTTTTATAGTGACATTTGACTTGTTTTTATACTGTGATTGTTCTTTAATTGTATGAATAAGTATACACTATGTAGGTGATCTTTTTAATAAAATAAATAAATTTATGTCAGTTTTTAAGTGAAGTTTTGTATGTGTAAAATAAAAGATCGATGCCTAATAATTTATTTATTTTTAATTAAAAAATACTACAGTTAGTGGCAACCCTAGCAATGTTCCTCTGGAAGTGGACTGAACTGAAGGCATGTGCCTTCGACAGTAACAGCCAGTGTATAATCAAGAAAACTCAGTTGAAATAGAACCAATCATTCCTATTGCTAAGCAGTATTCTTGTGATGGACTGTTATAATAATTATATATATTAATAACCACATCACGAAACCCACACTGACTCAGCCCTGAAGTAAATATAGTAAGAACTTGTGTACAGCCACTACACAACGATATGGTATAAACTACATTGATAAGAATACTACATCCAAGACTGGTAAGCGAAACAATACGTCATGCAAATAACACAAAGTCCCGCCCCCGCCGGTATTGGAACTCGGAACCTCTAACAGCCGTCGGCTGTTTACACCAATTTGCTGCAGAGGTAGTCTAATCATGAAGGTTTTGTGCCAAATGTTTATTTTATACTGTCAAATTGATGTTTCACAATTCGCGTTATAAGGAATATGCATGACGTTAATTCGATACCAAATACAAACACAAATTTGTTAGATTTTCTCAAATATCTGACTAATTAACCAAGTTATAAAGCTTCCATCGCAAAAATTGTTTTGATGAGAGAGACAGATATATTTAATTTAAATGCTTATACCTCCCTGGTTTCATTCAATTCTAATTCTTTTCACTGTTAAAATAGTATTTCCACATAACTATGGGTAAATTGATTTATTGATCAAATTAAATTAATGCATTTTTTTATTTGTAAAATTATTCTTAAAAGCCGAATTGCTTTTCAGGCAAATAAAAAAAATTTAAGCTTCCAATGCTTAATGAGACCTTTTTAGGCCCGCAGTATTTTCTTGAATCGAGTAACTATTTAATTTATAAAATTATTACATAAACAAAATTATTTAGGTATTAATTTTTGGGTCCATTACAATTAGTTGGCATGACAAACGGTCCTTTAAATGAGCCTTTAGAATAATTTCAATTGAACCCAGTAAGACAATAAAATAACAAACTTGGTCCCTCTGGCGTGATATATTGTTGTCTGCTGACCTTCTTGCTTGTATAGTCCGTGCGACACGAGTTGGCAACCTTTTTAAACAAACTATGATTACTTTTTTTGAAGCTGGTTCACATACACAAAATCCAATAGGGATCTATTGGGTGATTGCATAGATGAATCGAGGTACACCCGCCACTTCGTCTCACCATTAGAACTCCTGGTTACCAGGATCAGCAGTGGCGTCCTTTGATCGAATAATCAACTAATAATGCAGCTGTACAATGACGCACAGGCTATGCCCGGCACCCTACTGGCTGTCCCGCAACCAGCTTAATCAGAAGAAATAGGAGGTAGTAAATAAAAGCGGCTGTTGGTGGCCCTCTACATGAGTGCACCCGTATGATGGAGAGCAAGCAAAGGTAGAGGCGAGTGGTAGTGCGGCGAGTCCTTATGGCTACTGACGTTGTCATTATACCCACGACCACTCTGCGAAGAGTGTAATGACGAAAAAGAAGGAGGTAGTAAAGAAGAAATGGGAGATGATGATAGATGAGCACATTCACATAACTTTTAAATAGAGATACCTGCGATGTCGTGATGGGAGAATAAGTTTTGTTTTGATCAAGGAAAAATATTGATTCGTGCAGTCTGAGACAGCTTACTAATTTTTGAATGGTTTTATTAGGTCCGATATCACATTTAAATTACTTGAAACTTTGACAAAATTAGAGGTTATTTTTCTTTTTTCTGTAGGATGTAGAAAGGCATTTCCTTGTGTCGGATGGGGACAGCAAACCTATTCAACTACGAATTTATAACAAAAATTTTAATATTAATTTGCAAATAATCATACTAAAAGACCTTGGTCTTTTGCGAGTAAAGACCGTAAAAAAATGCAACATTAATTTTGTCCCATAAAACCATCGTGATAATTCGATTTTTTTTGTTTAAAATTGGATAACACGAGTAAAATAAATATTTTGTACAATTTACACACACACACACATTTTTTTTGCCATTCTTCACTAACAGGACTATACACGTCAGTGATTGCGTATTCATCCCATGAGCAACGCGTAAGTTAAAGGGATCCTATCAGTACAGCCTCCCAAGCAACCAAACAGACAGAAATCAATCTTACCCACCTACCAATAAGACCTTTCCTGTCACAATTTCCGAACGGAGTTAAAGGCATACGTTCGTAAGTTCGCACTTCTTGTCTCCTACAAAGTATAACTTGGTAAGGTGACACATGTATAAACTTCAAAATAGATAACGGAGTTCGATTTAGTTTCTTGTAGTATTGTGTAAGTTAGGAATTGTTTAGTCTTGCCCTCTTAATTAAAAAGTTTCCATTTCACTTAGGATCCCTCCGAATAGGGTTTGTCAGTCAAATAACCACATCACGACACACACATTGACTCAGCCCTGCATTAAGATATAATCTTGTATCGCAAAGCAACGATAAACTACATAGATGAAAATATTTCATCCAAGACCAGTGTAGCAGTTGGTTCCGGGTTCTAATCCAGGCGGAGACGGAACTCTGTGTTACTAGTATTTGCAAGACGCATTGTTTCGCTTACCGGTCTAGAATGTAGTATTCTTATCTATGTAGTATATACCATATCGTGGCTTAGTTCCTGTGACAAAAGTTCTTACGATACTTACTGCAGGGCTGAGTCAATGTGTGTGTCGTGTTATGGTTATCATTATTGTGAATTACCTGCGAAAAATATCTTCAATTCATGCAGGTTACGCAGGTCTTGGATGTAATATTTTTATCTATGTAGTTTGTACCATATCGTTGCTTTGCGATACAAGATTATATCTTAATGTAGGGCTGAGTCGCTGAGATTCGAACCCGGAACCTCTAGGTAGCAGTCGGCTGTTTACACCACTGCGCCACCTAGGTCGCCAAAAATGAACTTTTAAATATTAAATTAATTTTAATAAGATTTGAACAGCTTGTTTGATATTTAAATGTATTCAATAGCAAATTGAAATCCGTTTTTATCAAGTAACAGTTGAGTTCGGATGTTGGCGTGGCGCTGCGTTAGCGATACGATCAAAGAGAAATTACGTTTCCTTCCCTATTGTTGGGAAGCGCGAAACACGATTGAAAAGAACACCGAGGCATATATATATTGTTATAAAATGTTTCTTTCTCACAAATTTTGCACACAATATCAACTCAAATCATCGGAGCCTGAGATGTGCATACTTGTCATTCGCAGAAGTCAAATTTTCTAACACTAACGTTTCATATTACGTAGACCTTCATTGCATCCTTTGTATTTCATGTAATTTATTATTTTAATTTCAGAATACAGTTTTAAAGTCATCGAATTAAATAATGTGTAAAGATTGCTTTGTATTTTTTTATTCATGACCAGGCAGGCATTTGACCCCAAACCCGCCTGATGTTAAGCGGCATGAGGTCTAAGGTGGATCATGCCTGCCTAGGGGAAACCCATTCACTCTTGCCTTAAAGAGGCCCAATTACTAACTTAAATATTGAAAAGGTGTAACTTAAATTTATACAAAAATTTAGTTAATAATTTGAAGATTGTATTTTATTTACAAATCGGAATATCAAATAATTTATTTTACCTAATTATTTTGTAAAAAAGCAACTACGGAGGTTCTTGCCGGGTTCCTTCCCCGTAGAAATAGCGTTTCGAACCGGTGGTGGTATAAAATATGACGATTGAAAAGTACTTATTTTAAGTGTATTTGAATAGAAATGGTTTGACTTTGACTTATGATTAATTGCAGGTAATTTTTGAAGCTACTCATTAAAATTTAGTAAAAATCCTCAAAAATTATTCTATTAGTTAAAATGAACTTTTATAGTGAACTAGACTTAAGCTACTGCGTTTTTTTTCTCAAATAATACAAAAGAAGAAATCTAATAGCAAATAATTTAAATTCACTCCATTTTAGTCGTGTAAAACCGGTTAAAAATCATAAATTCATTATTCCTTGATCATTATCACATTGGATCTTTTAAGAACCGGGTTCTTTCATACCTTGTTTAGGTGTGAAATAAACTACGAGCGTTTGCGTATAATTAAACCTTAACAACCCTTTGGCGCTATCCTCTAACCGTTCGTCACCAGTCAGCAAACAGTATTCTATTGTTTTCCTTTTTTTACTGACCCTTATTACTATAGGTGTGAACGAGACACAATGATAGTTGTCACTTTTCGTTTTAAATGGTCAGTGAAAAATGCATCGATTCTTCGATTAACACCATCAGTGACTCTTGTACTAATTTAATGTGCGTTAAAAAAATAAAAATAATATTTACGGCAATACATTTAACTCAAATAATCGAATAGAGTAATTTTTACAAACGAAAATTATTATTCAAAAATTAAACAATTATTTTTATATTTATTTTTATTTCGATCTACTTTATTCCGAAGTGGTTAACTTTGTCTCTTCAGAAGTTTTACTTACGAATACAAATAGAATTAAAACTTTCAACTTTGACTGGGCTCCTCTTTGAAACTCTTGAACTTGAAAAGTGGTAGATCTACGTGCGAGATCCTCTTTGTTGGTACCACTCTCCTTTATGTTTCTGCTGACAAGCAATTAGCTTTACCTCTATATGGGCAAAGATTTTTGATCGGCGGTGCCTTTGGTGTTTTAAAGGCATCCTCATGGCGATGGCCATCGGTATCGCTTTCCATTAGGTGAACCGTCTGCTTGTTTGTTATAAAAAATAACTTAAATATTGCGGTTGCGCAGTGGTGTAAACAGCCGACTGCTACGCTAGAGGGTCCGGGTTCGATTCCCGGCGGGGGCGGGACTTAGTGTTATTTGCAAGACGCATTGTTTCGCTTACCGGTCTTGGATGTTGTATTCTTATTCATTTAGTATACACCATATCGTTGCTTAGCACCTGCGATACAAGTTCTTACGATACTTAGTGCAGGGCTGAGTCAATGTGTGTGTCGTGATGTGGTTATTTATTATTGCATCCGAACTGCACTCTATTTCATCCAGCCTTTTTGAGACCTGTTGATCATTAAACAGGGTTTATTGGACGTAATTTGCGAAGGCACCGTCGACACCGACGTGTCATTAGCGAATGGGAGTTGTCCAATTTGCGATCGGAATGAGGGTAGTTTGAAAATTATCATCTCTAAATTGTTATTACTGGCCGTTTATCGAGCTAGTGAGAAACCGGCATGTTTATAAACGCATTTGCAAGTGTGGGTGGATATTAATAATATCTTCAGACTTGGAATTTTACCTTAGGATTTTTAGTGAATTGGAGATAAAGATTCGGGTCGATTGAGTTGGAGAAAATAGCTACTTTATTAATGTATATATTGATGCTCGTTATATCAAAAATACTGGTACGCTACGTTACGCTAGAGGTTCCAGGTCCGAATCCCGGTGGAGGCGGGACTTTGTGTTATTTGCAAGACGCATTGTTTCGCTTACCGGTCTTGGATGATGTATTCTTATCTATGTAGTATATACCATATCGTTGCTTAGCACCTGTGACACAAATTCTTACGATACTTACTGCAGGGCTGAGTCAATGTGTGTTTCGTGATGTGGTCATTATTATTATCAATTCAATTCAATTTTCGATTTGTGGCGAAAATCGTATTTGACGGCTACTAAGCCAATGTCACGTGATGAGAACAAACGTTGTTATTAATAAACACAACCAGTACTTTAACCAGTGATCAGTTGTTGATAATGGAACAGAACATACAATATTTATAATTTAAAGACAACACAAGGACATCACAGATACATACAAAAACTTAATGCTATTGGATTTAATAAATTTGATAAGGACATTGACAAACTTGGTATGTGACATGGATACCCATTTTTTTTCGGGGCACACCCGCCACTCTGTCCCACCACTGCAACTCCTGTTTATCAGGATCAACGAATAATGCAGCTATGCAATGATGCACAGGCTGTGCCCGGACACCCTACCGGCTGTCTTGGGACCCGCAACGAACTTAATCAGAAGAAATAGGAAGTAGTAAGAAGGCGGTTTCAGACTTCCCTCCCAGCAAAACGGAGACAGCAATTGAAATGGGCCAGAGGCCCAAAAATATACAGGGAAGACAGTCAGGAGACGCCTAACCGTCTAAACACCACGGTATGCCACTAACTAACAGGGGATAAATTAGATACTAACCTAAATCTTACACCAGTAATATTGGTGACAAAACTTTTTAAAGGCACGGAGGTTTCCCTTCGTTAATGGATAACAAATAGTTAAGGGTGACGGGACGGGGGATATCAGGTAATCTTACATACTCAACAGCATAATGTAGTTGACATACACATGTCACATCTTTACCTCTACATGGGCAACGCCAATGTGATGCTCTTGGCGTTCCAGACATCAAGGGCATCGTTGTGTCAATAGTCGGCGGTATCACTTTCCATAAGTTGACCCGTCTGCTTGTTTGCCCACGATGTTGTATAAAATAAAAATTATTTTATAACATGCAGGATACATTCATTTGTCGACCATTTGATGTTGTAAAAGTCAAAATGTTTTTCATTCGAATAGACTTAAAATAAGCACATTCAAATCGTCATTTTTTACTACCACCGGTTCGGAATGCTATTTCTACGGGGAAGAATCCGGTAAGGAACATCCGTAGTTCAAAATACGTACTAAATAAATAAGAATACAATATCCAAGACCGGTAAGCGATACAATGCGTCTTGGAAATAACACAAAGTCCCGCCCCCGCCGGGATTCGAACCGGAACCTCTAGCGTAGCAGTCGGCTGTTTACACCACTGCGTCACCGAGGTCGTCAAGAAATGAAAAAATGATAATGTATGTTCTCTTGTTTGATTATTTGTAAAGCGTTAAAATAATATAGGTAAGGGTTGCAGTTTGTGCTTACTGTGTCTCCGTTTTTTTTTTTAAAGAAAATCGTCAGGATATATGAATGAATCCTTTACCAAGAATGTTAATAAACTAACAGATAAAAGGAAATGTAACTTTATTTATAAACAGACTAAGATACATTTTGTATGTATTTCTGTAATGTGCAAAAGGTCAATTTACATTGAAGCTTAAATTGGTCTCTTTTTATCTCAAACTGCCTATTTGTACCCTTTGACGACTGAACGCCTAACTTGAAAGTGATGCTGGGATTACGCAGGATAGTCTTTATTTAGAGAAATATACGTATCAAAATTGTTTACGTAATGACAAAAAAAATAAGTTTATTTTCCAATCTGTAAATGTTACAATACTTGCCGGTTCTTTGCAAGCAAGCGTTCCTCAAACTTTTCAGTTAGTAGACCACTTTTTATTGTTTTGTGTTGCAGTTCAAGGCTGCTTTTTTGATGAAAAAAAAACGTAAAAAATATATTAGATGTTAGCAGACATAGTTGCAGTACCGGTTTTTATATATCATGTTACGCTCCAACAAACTATTCAAGAAAAATGGTAAAGTAAGGTGACTACGGACCGAGCAATGCTGGTTAGCCCCCAAAAAGTGTACGGATGAACTCAATAATAATGCCTATAATGCAATCCCGGCTCAAATGATGATGGATCATTAAAATATTCAACAAGGTGATAACTTATACGTAGTAATGGACAGAATTATCATTTGAAACACCGACAAACTATACTAAAAAGTAATCATCGACTAGGGGTCTACTTCGAACACTTTGAGAACCTCTTGTTAGAACTGAGCTAAGTGATGAGCACTTAACTTTTGAAATAAACACTAGAGTTCATAGCGTTTTTTTTTTTCTTTTATTTTTAACTTATTTCCTTCCCGAGCGTTCTCAAGAAAGAACGTTTTAACAAGGAATCTTTTAAAGGAAAAAATTGAGTCTCAGTTCTTCAACAACAATTGTTGTAGTTGTTGTACTGGCAATTTAAAAAACAACTTACAAAATATTAATGCAAATGCCTTGGTATATGCCTCCACCACCTCAACCTCGACCTCGGGTTTGACGACCTCGGTGGCGCAGTGGTGTAAAAAGCCGACTGCTACGCTAGAGGTTCCGGGTTCGAATCCCGGCGGGGGCGGGACTTAGTGTTATTTGCAAGACGCATTGTTTCGCTTACCGGTCTTTGATGTTGTATTCTTATTTATTTAGTATATACCATGTCGTTGCTTAGCACCTGCGATACAAGTTCTTACGATACTAAGTGCAGGGCTGAGTCAATGTGTGTGTCGTGATGTGGTTATTATTATTATTATTGTGATACCAACAAAATCTAGCTCTAACATTAATGACATGACAAAATGTATGTTTCTCAGAATATTGTAAAAAAAATATTTTTTTATAAAGTATTAAATAACTTAAATTTGAATCGGTTTCAGCTGTTAAACATTTATATTTATTTCGCTGAAATAAAAAATACTTTAATAATTATTATTATTTTATATACTTTGCGAAACCAACGGCGCAAACACATACAAAAAAAAATAACTTAATACATAGACGAATAACAGGTTTACAAATTATATGTAAATTATCATTATCATAATATTTATTGACCCAGAAAGAATACATGATCAAATACATAATAAAATGCCATACAATTTTTCAAATTCACTAATACCCATACAAGACATGTGTCTGAAATAGATTATATAATCTGTATTACAGACATCAGCGCTCATCCCTGTTTACATTCATTACTTACAAAGCTATGTGATTCAATTATTACTGTTGTTTTTTTAATTAAAACAATATAGATATTAATAAGTGTTATTAAAATTAAATTATATATAGTTAATTTCCTATATTTTTGCTGTATTGTCTCCTTTTAATGTAAAATTATAAGAAAGGAACAAATGTTATATATTTACAATACATGTTAGCCATGCCCTTACTAATAATAATAATAAATAATTTATTCGCGGAAACATACATCTTCCTACCTTCTTTTGTACCTAATGTATTGTGACAAGCAATAAACAAATTTAATCTATATTGGCAAAGCCGATCAATACAAAATTACATCATGAAAACAAAATAACCGAAGATAATGGTTGTTTTTGAGCACTAATTGCTTCAATAAATTTTACAACTAAATTACACCCAGCTAGTGGTTATCTCTGATCATAGGATGTTAAGTTGGCTCTTATAAAGGTTGTAAACAATAAGCCAGCGTTGAGTACCTCGAGGGCTTCTGCGGTACACTTGCCCCTGAGCGATTAAACGACCCTCTGTCACACCGAACATTCATATTTCCTTTCACCGAGAATCCGAACATTTACGACTCTCCATTCCTCCGAACAGCTTCACGTTGTTACTAAAAAGGAGGTCGGTAACAACCCAGACGATCTCGCACGTAGATATACCAAATTTATAAAACCCTTACTATCACGTGACACACGCTCATTCACCGCAAAAGTACCGCATATATATTTGGTGTACTCCAGACTCTCTCAGCTGTATAAAAATATCAAGGCAAATGTAGAGAAATTAATTGAGGAACTCGCAAAACATACTCGCATACTCGCACTGTAGCCGGTTTACGATCACCATTGCATCGAATGGTCGGCGGTTACAACAACGGTTTTGTGGATGTTGATATATTCTCAACGACTTTTTCCCAATTTTAAAAAGTTAGTTACTAATATATTGAAAGATTCGGACTAAATATTGAATTCTTCAATTCTGTTTACGTTTACTCTGGTTATTTTTATTTTATTAGGATTTTACTAATTATAACTTACATAGTAAGAACATGCAAAATTAACATATTGAATGTGAAAAACAGTTATAGGTAAACACCAATTGCTTAATTTGTAATCTTATAGTATACTGTTACAAATAATAAAAAATCCAAATATTTTGAAAATTAATAATAGAGAAAGATTTAAAAAAAACAAAACAACAAATATTAGAACATTTTGCAAAAAAGTTATCTTTGCAAAATTCTGTTGCGTATCTCACACTTTGAGTCATGGAAAATATATATTAGATCACTGTAGTCGTTTAGAGTTTCAGACAGACGTTGTAGACGGAGTTGGAACCCAGGACTGTGTGTCGAAACGGGAGAGAAAGGGGGGCTATGGGTCGCGTTGGAATCCCTCTCGGCACCCTAATTCTAAAAAAAGATAGAAGGTGCCGGCAGTTTATTTGACCATTGAAGAGGTTAGACAAAAAAGGTGGTTATGTTATTAACTCATTAATTATCTTGCTATGTATTTGATTTTATTACAACTTGGTGAATATTTACTGTTATCAATACCTCTAGGTTTTAAAGTTTCATATCAAAATGTGAACTAAATTGCGGGTGATACATTTAAATCTCTTTTTATTGTTGTACATTAAAAACGCTAAACACATTTAAATGTTTCGTTGTCTTCAGTTCCAAATAGAAAAAATAATAATAATAGTAAGTAAGTGTATTCGAACCATATATTATGTACATTAACCCTTTCTCCTTTTCAACTCATTGATTTTTTTATAGGTAATTTTAATCATCAAACAATATGATACAGGTGGTAGATCAACGTGCGAGATCGTCTGCGTTGGTACCACCCTCCTTTCTATTTACAACGTGAAGCAGTCCGGTGTGTTTCGGTTTGAAGAGCCAGTAACACGACTATAGACAGGAGAGGTAATATTATAATAACATCGGCACCTCCACATGAGCCACGCATTGGCGGTGCTATTGGCGTTCCAGACATCAAGAGCATCGTCGTGTCAATAAGTGTCGGTATCACTTTACATTAGGTAAACCGTCTGCTTGTTCTCCCATGATGTTGTATAAATAAAATAACAAAAGCCTGTTTTTATTTTATTTTGTAAAGAAAAAAGTATATTCATTCATTCAATGAGGCGCAACGGTGTAAGAATCTTCCACTGTAATGTCCACAGTCCAGTGTCCCCTCGATTAATATTGATTACCATTTATTAATATTCATAGCCTCCTGATCCTTCCAAAGATAAGTTTAACCATATTAAACGTTAATTCTCATTTTAAAAACGGAACGCGGATAAATTGCGCGGTAAATCTGCGCGGCCTTTTTTTTTTTTTTGTTGCGACGGCACTGTGCTCGTTGTTTGTAATGCCACTGAATGAATGGCCTGCCACAATTAAATTGATGTGGTCGAATTGTGGATTTATGTTAATATTACTTGGTTCTCGTTCAAAAGTCTATGTTTAAAATTGGTTTTTTGATGCGATAATGGCCGGCGATGTTTTTATTTAAACTTTAAATTTTCATAATATGATGGAAACTATTTCCGGGAAAGCCACTGCTTGTTAAGTATTGATATTTTAAATTATTCAACTACATTTCGACGCAATTATTTTTATCAGTCTGGTTTTATTTAATTTCAAACACAATTGTCATAATTCAAAATCAAAGTCAAAATCAAAATGTTTTTTATTCGAATAGACTTAAAATAAACACTTTCAAATCGTTATTTTTTTTACAACCACCGGTTTGGAATGCTATTTCTACGGAGAAGAATCCGGCAAAAAACCTCCGTAGTTGCTTTTTTCAATATTCATTAGTTTTGATGAAACATGGGATAAAAAACGCGTCACGTTGGTCAATAAAAAAAGAGTTTTAAGTAACTATAAAACTTCCATATTCTTTTTTCCGAGACATACGGAATCCATAAAGTCAAAGTCAAAATGTATTTTTTTTATTCGAATAGACTTAAAATATGCTTATATTCTTTCAAATCGACATATTTTTTTACTACCACCGGTTCGGAATGCTTTCTCTACGGTGAAGAATCCGACAAGAAACCTCCGTAGTTGCTTATTTCAATATTCAAATACAATATTTTCTACTACAAATTACAAATTTTCAACATAATAATTCATTATTCATTAATTAAATTACTTCCATATACTCCATATCCTCTATATAATTTAGAATTTTATAGTAAGCCTTCTTAATTAAAATTTGTTTAAAATATTGCTTAAATTTAATATCTGAAATTTCTGTTACATTTCTTGGTATTTTATTATAAAAACGGACACAATTTCCAATAAATGACTTACTAGTTTTTGCTAATCTAACTGTAGGGATACGTAATTTATCTTTATTTCTGGTATTTATACCGTGACCTAGTCTATCAAACTCATGTAGATGTTTCCTTTCATACATGATATTGTCAAAAATATATTAGGCCGGTAAGGTGAGTCTATTAATTTCCTTAAATAATTGTCGTAATGAATGTCGCGGCTTTAAGTTACAGAGCTCTTATAGCTCTTTTCTGTAAAATAAATATCCTATCTGTTTCTTTTTCTCAAATTATCCTTAAATACCTAAAACAATCAATCTAATTTCCTTTTGTAATTTCTACTCTTGCTATTTGATACCTTGCCTCCATTTTGATACTTGATTAGGTTTAGGCTTTAATCTATCTATCCCGTAGACAATGATTTTATAAAACATAGATATGATATTTGCTTACAAATCAATCGAAAAAAGTATTCCAAACACACACACATCAAAATTTTGAACACTTGTCAAGTGATATAAAAGGGATACCGATATTATAACGAAAAAGAGAAGAACACTGTGTGACACTTCAGCCCAAAAGAAACTAACTGGGAATTATTCGAGTCTTCAATCAGCTTGCGTTTATAACGTAACTGCCTCTTATTTATCATTGCTATGAAACAAAATATGTTTTGTCGCATTTAAATAAAATTATGAATGAACGTACCTTTGCTAAACCGATCGACCTGACTCGACAGGTCGAGGGTTCTAGTTTTGGGTTACCATACATTGTAGCTGCCATGATCCTTATTGTGCCCGGATAGCGGCGACAGACTCGCAACCTGTCACACTGAGACTCAATATAAGCATGCGAAATGTCTTGTTTAACACCTCTGCCTACCCCTCTCGAGGAATCAATTACGGCGTGAGTTGACACGCTACTGAATTTAAGCTCAATCATTTTTCTATAAATAAGTTCTTAGTAAGATAAATTTCACTCCATGTCTGGTCATCCTGAACTAGCTAGATAAACCCTGTATTTTTTTGCCAATAAATTTTGACGTTACAATAAGTCAATACTCTCAAACCGGTTCGAATTTGTCTCATTTCTTTGAAAACCTCGAAGAACACGGACGAGAGCTAGAAAAATAAAAGATCATTAACTTCAAGGCGGGATTATCTGAAAGAATTGTTACAGTTGGGAACCTAGCCTCATGCTTCGGGACAATCCTTTCTGAAAGCGTTTAGCTTGGACCTTCTCGTATTGATTCAGGGTTGATTTTCCCTTGTTTCGCAGGTCGTGCCGAAGGTTTGGGTGTTCCCGGACTGCATGACGACTGATAACGCTTGGGCTAAGTTGACAGTTGTGACGAATGGACAGAGTTCCTGCGATTGTTCAAGAAGGCTCCGCTGCCTTTGCTGGAGTGCTCAGAGGAAAATAAACTGTACCTCACAAGGAATAGAGGTAAAAATATAATGGTATGGAAGTGAAGCTTACATTAAACTTTTAACTTTACATTTCGCTGTGTATCTAAAAAATATTATTTTTATATAGTGTGATTTATGACTGGCTTTTCTTGCAATCAAAAATGGATATACGTTTTTAATGACGAGTTTGGGTACTAAACGTGGTACGAACTAAATTTCATTCAAAAATTCGAGCGTTACAAAAATTAATAGAAAAGTGTTTAATTTTTTTTTTTTAAAAGCACATCACGACACACACATTGACCCAGCCCTGCAGTGAGTATCGTAAGAACTCGTGTCACAGGAACTAAGCAACGCTATGGTATATACTAAATAGATAAGAATACAACATCCAAGACCGGTAAGCGAAACAATGCGTCTTGAATATCACCAAAATCCTCCCCCGGGGTTGCTTGCGTCGTCAAAATTGGTTATTTAGTAAATGTTTTTATTTTAATTTCAAATTTCCTTCAAATTGTGTCTTTGTTCAGAAATAAAATGAATACTACGAATGCTGATGTAATTGAAATGTGTCAGTTTTGAAGTCAAAAGGTTTATTATTATATAAGTGCGACCGTTTTATATTTGGATATTTTTTTTTTTTTTTTGTAACATTCTTATTTTATAAAGAGCAAGCTTTTTCGGCATTTGAATGCGGAACTTTAAAACGTTGAGCGCTTTCTCCGTTGCCATAGCAACGCTTGTATAAAGCCTCCTGAATATTTCATTCTAAGTTTTTGCAGTGAATTTACATAACATAACACCTCCACACACACACACACACACACACACACACACACACATTGACGACCTCCGTGGCGCAGTGGTGTAAACAGCCGACTGCTACGCTAGAGGTTCCGGATTCGAATCCCGGCGGGCGCGGGACTTTGTGTTATTTGCAAGACACATTGTTTCGCTTACCGGTCTTGGATGTTGTATTCTTATCTATTTAGTATATACCATATCGTTGCTTAGTTCCTGTGACACGAGTTCTTACGATACTCACTGCAGGGCTGAGTCAATGTGTGTGTCGTGATGTAGTTATTATTATTATTATTATAACAAGTGATTTTAGTTTGTTGAAAGTGGTTCGTCCACTTCGAAATAGATGCTTCAGATGAAAGTGTTCAAAGTACGACACTAAATATGTGTTTCCCTTTTAAAATAAATTGATAACGAAACGTTAAGCTTAACAACAACTGGAAAAATCAAAATTAAAATTTGGCAAAAGTATACGTAGCAAAAGACCAAGACTAAATGTACCATAATAGCTGGAGTTTTGAAAATTTCAGGGGATATCATTTTCTTTTGTCGCTATAACAACAAATACTAAGAACATAATAAAATTTAAAACTAAAGGCTGCCCCTATACATTGAACAAGATTTTTATTTTTCTAATTGGTTGTTGCAAAATGAAACACTCACATCGGTCTAACAGGCTTAGAGCTTTAGCAAAGCTAAAGTAAGACTCTTCATGTTTATAACATAGGAAGATAATAAAATAAATAACAATACACCACATAACGAAACACACATTGACACAGCCCTGCAGTAAGTGTCGTAAGAACTTGTGTCGCTAAGCAACGATATGGTGTAAACTACATAGATGAGAATACTACATCCAAGACCGGTAAGCGAAACAATGCGTCTTGCAAATAACACAAAGTTCCGCCTCCGCCTGGATTTGAACCTAGAACCTCTAGCGTAGCAGTCGGCTGTTTACACCACTGCGCCACAGAGGTCGTCAAAAGGAGTTAATAAGAAAAAATCTTTTTACTACACAGATCTACATGAAAACTACTCAGAAACAAAAATAAAAGCTTAATATAGTATTTTACAGGTGGTAGGTCTACGTTCGAGATCGTCTGCGTCGGTACCACCCTCCTTTCTATTTACAACGTGAAGCAGTTCGCTGTGTTTCGGTTCGAAGGATTGGAGAGCCAGTGTAATTACCGGCACGTGAGGTAACATCTCAACCTTTACATGGGTAACGATTTGGCGGTGCTATAGGCACATTGTTGCATTGTTATGTCAATAGCTAACTATTAGATCAACTATGTGTTTGTTTCAAAGTCAAAGTCAAAATGTTTTTTATTTGAATAGACTTAAAATAAGCACTTTCAAATAGATATTTTTACAACCACCGGTTCGGAATGCTATTTCTACGGGGGAGAATCCGTTTGCCCGTGTAGATGTAAAATAAGGCATCCAAAGCCCATGAAAATAGGTTAGGAACAAAGGGGAAAGCATTGTCACCAGATCAGCGCCTCCCATGATTGTAATTCCATGAGTGTAAACGAAAATGAGAGTCTCCAGGGGCGAAGTCGGGATGAAAATAAAATGTGATTCCGGGATCCTTTGTCTTGCCCCAAGCGGACCTGGCAGATTCAATTTGCCCGGTTTTCGGCGCGGTTCAAGTTATAAGACTAAAAATTGTAGGAACGGGATAGATTTGTATGAAAAATCCTTTTCAATAAAAACTAAACAAAATTCTGCTATACCTCTTGCCTTTGTTTCATAGACCAAATTTTTTATATACAGTTTTAATCAAATCAAATATCAATCAATTTTAATTCTACAACTGTAAATACATAATTTTTTTAAAGTTAATGAATAATGAGGACGTGGTAGCTCAGTTTGTTACGGGCTTTGGTTATCCGACCGACCCGACAGGTCGAGGGTTCGAGTCTCGAGTTAGCGTAATTGTAGCTGCCATTTTCCTCACTGCCCGGATAGTGGCGACAGATTCGCAACCAGTCACAGTGGGACTCAACGTAAACATGCGAAATGCGGTGTTACACTACGGAAGCCTGGTTGGCTCACTACTGACTCGTAAAAAAAAGGCGCCACACGGGTCTATTTTTTACATGTGTACCGTCCAACTTGCGCACAAGTGTAATACCAACTAGTAAAAAAGTCACTTATTGATTTTTAAGTTGTGCACTGGTGAATCTGAAATAGTGACAAAATGGCGTCACCTCCTAACCTGAAATTTTAACGGCGGTAAACATTGTCAGCGTCAGTCAGAGTGTCACTTGATAAAAAATCTAATTTGTCAAGTAATCATTAAAAATAATAATTAATGTCATCTTAATTAAAATATTCTTTAGTTTTTTCATAGTTTTGTAGTTAACAGTCATAGTAAACATATATGCTTGAATATTATATACATACCTATAAATAATTAAATTTAGGCAGTACATTAATATGTCGTACATAAAAACTTCTATTTTTTAGAACTTGTTATACGATTTTTACACTGCTATAGGTAAACTAATAGGCTCCATTATTTTATATTTTATTGATTATTTTTATTGATAACTAGCGGCCCGTCCCGGCTTCGCACGGGCATTAAACATTACATTTAGATTTGTTAATTTTAACACATTCAAAGGTAGGTCTTAAATAATAAATCATTTATTTTGATAAGGTACTAATAAAGAGCTTTTTGTAGCGGTGGTATTTTAATTTCTTTTTTAAAATAAAAAAACGCTTATTGTGACATGACTATAATAGTTAGAAAGAATTATTCAAATCTGTTCAGTACTTTCGGAGCCTATTCAATTCAAACAAACAAACAAAAATCAAACCTTTCCTCTTTATAATATTGGTATAGATTTATATTGATTGTCCCCACGACTGACTCGTCTATTACTCCTGTAGAAGCTTGTTCTAAGACAAAACGTAGCGAATTCATATAAACTTTACTTCTTATGTTAAAAATAAAGACAAAAAAATTGGTACGCTGACACCCTATCCCTTAATCCCAAGTTGATTGGCGATGCGTCAGCCATGCCCCAGGCAGCGTCACCAGCCTTTTTGCCGAAGCACCTGCTTAAAATATCCAATCCCTCACTTAAGGGTATTTTGTGAAACACCACAACAAGATGTTCCCTGTAATCAGTTTTAATTAAGAACGATCGCAACTTTAGAATTGACGGCACCCTTCAAGAGGCGAGAGGTTTGAGAGTTCTTTGTCTTTTTGAAAATTAAAAGTGAAACCAACGAGATTCATTAATGGATTTCGAATTAGATTTGCCCCCTCTGACTTGAAGGTTTTGGTAATTAATCTAAACAAGAATTTTCTAAGAGGTATATTGAATTGATTAATAATTATAACCGCTTTACGACACACGTTGACTCAGATTTGCAGCAAGATTGTAAAATCTTATGTCACAGGTGTCATGCAATCATATTGTATAAACTACATATAAGACCAGTAACCGAAACAATGATTCTTGCAAATAATATTAAGTTACGCCCTCACCGGTATTCGAACACAGTACCTAATAATTCAAATTTGAACATAAAATATTAAAACCCCAGATAAGTTCCAAAGAAAATTTAGTTAAAAATTACTTTAATTGTAATATTTACTTGTTTCAATTATATCATTTGGTTTTAAATAACCTTTTTCAATTTACAAATCAAGCAAAAAACTTAAAATGCAAATAAAAAAAGCCTGATTGGACATATCTGCCTACATTCGATTTTTCATCCCCACTTCACCCGCCATAACTTTTGAATGGGAAAACCGATATCGATCAAACACAGCTAAGAACACGCTTGATAAGGTCTCTTTATAAACAAAAAAAGTTCATCAAAATAGCTGGATTCGTTCGAGAATTATAATGTCACAGACAAGCACGCAGGCAGACATAAAGATGGACAAGCTATGTTTAACGCCCTCTTTTTGCATCGGGGGCTAAACATAGCTTCAAATACACTAAACAAAAAATTTCGTATTAAATACATAACTCATCTCTCGTTACGCTCAGGAAAATTAATTGAAGCCTCCAGAGCTATGACGAACGTGATGTCAACAAAGAAAGAAAAAAATAATTTTTGCAAATGGTCCCCTTCCTCTCGAGGGGCTCCGCGCTCCAAGACAATTAGTGTCAAGGCCTTCGCATGTGGGAGTAACGGTCTTTTAGTTGAATTCTCAGCTGGAACTGTTAATGACGTTATTTTGACTCGAGTTTAGATCCTCTTGTATGTACATTTTGAAAAATTCTGACCCACAAGGTGTTGCTATTGACCTTTTGCGAGAAAAAAATAATGATTGAAGCGCAAACACAAATATCATAGAAAATGGACAAAGATGATAAATTTTACTCCACCTGTCATCTTATATAACATAAGCTGTTTTACTCAATAAAGTGTATACGAAGTCATTATATTTTCATTATCATCATGGCAGTAAGTTAATGTTTGTTTCTTGTGCCAATCAAAATTTATCTTCAAGTTTTGATGAGGAATAAAATGATGAGATGAATAATTATAGATGGAGTACTGAAACTGCCTACAGTAACATGCTAGTACGGTTACTGTAGGTTCTAATTGGTTACTAAAGAGAGGACGAAAAGAGCAGCCAAATCCTTGTGTTTCACTTTCTCCACACTTGTACAGCATTACAGATGTTCACTGGTTAAAACACTAGCATTTTACACATTAAATCCTGCTGATATACCTACGAGAAGAGAAAATCAAACAAAAAAAATTCAACTGACACTTCCCGTTCCCGCCAAGCAAACCCGATATGATTTTTAAACAGTAAAAAATAACATATCAATACTCCTTCCGATCTTAAGGTGCTGATAAGTAAGCGATTGTAATAATATGTCGTAGAAATAGGCCACAAAACAAGTATCTATCTAGCTAGCTAGTAGTAGCTTTTGCCCGCAACTTCATCCGCATCGAAGACTTCTTTCCACTGCTAACAATATCTACCTTTGTTGTTCTTCAGCACGATTGGTGTATAAAAAATTTGGATTTTCAGCTAATCTAAAGAACTGAGTTAATATTGAAACCTGCTTCAATTTTTGTCCTGTCTGTGGTAATGTTAAATTTAATTTATGCAACAGTTTTCATTATGAAATCCTGTTTAAATGAATATTTGAGACAGGTAAAGAAATGATAAGTAATTTCACAGGGAAACGATGAAATACAGCGAATACTCGGAGCAGCATATAAAAATTATTTAGACATTCGTTTCCGTGGGAGCTTTGCGGAAGAATAAACAGAAATGTTTCAAGTGAACGCTATTTTAAAGATACGATTTAAGTTTCCAGTATTCTCGTGGCTATGGTGGAGAAATCGTTTTTTGCTGCATAAGACTATTTCAGATTCCGGTTGTTACATTATTATTTACTGGCCTTTGCCTGCGACTTTGTCTGCGTATAAGTCGAAAATGGCACAAATTGGATTTTTTGCTACTTGAAGTTATATTTTGGACAAATCACACGATATCTTCATAATTATAAACTATGTGTTATTCTTATGTATAAACTAAATTATTGTAAGGTTACATTCAGTTATGAAGGATGTATGGATGAATGGATATTTGTTACTATTTCAGGCAAAAACTACTCAATGGATTTAAATGAATATTTACAACTATATAGCTTATCAGAATAACACATAGGCTATATTTTATAAAGTTATCGTGTGTTTTGTTAGGACGATAAATGTCAAGTAATTATAAATCCTATTATAACCATTATACGCGGGCAAAAGGTAGTTATTTAAAGTTAACGTAAAGACAATACACGATCTATAGTTGTTCTTTTCTCAGATGAGCTCCATTTTGTTTATACGCCTCACCAACATTATTTTAAGTGAATTTCTCCATTCTGTCTGAAATAGCTGGACTGTCATATCTGGCCTAATGTGACTATTTCCTCCCTTGGTTTTCTGATTTGTTTCAGAAACTTTCTCTAAAATTTTTTTCTGGCTCAATAGCCTCATCAGTGACTTCCTTACTTCAACCTTCCTCTATGCCGTAGTAGTTTTATGTGGACTGTCTCATCTGGCTTGCGACCTGGTTTATGATCTACACGTCTACATTCAGACAGATTAAGTCGGCACGTATCCACCATATTTTCTCGCCGGCGGCGGACAGGGGGCGTGATATCACGGAAAATAAAAACAAGAGCCCGGTAAGAATATACTCAGAGTTATTTATGGCCACGGCGGTGGACCTTGCTTGGACAATTTTTCGCTTTTAAGGTTTCGTTGGTAATTCTCAGGAGATTTCGGCTGTGAAAATGCCTTTGAGGGATTTCGCTGAATTCTCTATCAACTTTTGGTTCGTCCTTTTTTATTCATATTTTTATATTAGACACTGCGTTTATTTTTGATTGATTTTCGCAATAATTTCCTTTGGTTGACTTTAAAGGCAGCAGCAACTAACTCATCAGGATCTGGGTTGGTTGCTGCCTTCTATTTCTGCCGTGAAGCAGTTCACTGTGTTTCGGTTTGTAGGACTGGTGAGCTAGTGATTACCGGCATGAAAGATATAACATCTTTACCTCTACATGGGCAACGTATTAATGCTCTCGGCGTTCCAGACATCAAGGGCATTGTCGTGTCAATAGGCAGCGCTATCACTTTCCTTCAGGTGAACCGTTTGCTTGTTTGCTTATGAAGAATTAAGAATGAATGAGTGTATGGAGTAAGAAGCTTGCAAGTAACACTGTATTCTTAAGCATAAACGTACAAGCACCCTGTCTTGTCTTTCACAGATTCTTAGGAAAATAAACATTAAAATACAAGTAAAAATTGTGGCTTTTGCCGATAATGTATGTGAATAGAATCGGCAATGTTTCTTGATTGGCTATAATTTAATATGGTTAAACAAAGTGTGCGTAATTTGTCTACTGTTGCAAGCAAAGTTTAAACATATTTCTAGTTCATTTGTTTGATGACAGCTGTCCGGTGGCGTAGTGGTGTAATCAGCCAACTGCCTGAGGGCGGAACTTTGTGTTATTTGTAAGACGCATTGTTTCGCTTACCGGTCTTGGATGTTGTATTCGAATGTACATAGTAATAATAATAACCACATCACGACACAAACATTGACTCAGTCCTGCACTAAGATAATCTTGTATCGCAGGAACTAAGGAACGATAGGGTATAAACTACATAGATAAGAATACTTAATCCAAGACCGGTAAGCGAAACAATGCGTCTTGCGTATAACACAAAGTCCCGACCCCGCCGGATTTGACTCGGAACCTCTAGCATAGCAGTCGGCTGTTTACACCACTGCGCCACCGAGGTCGTCAATACGTAAAAGTTAATACAATTAATTCATAGTTAATACATTATCGGTGCTTAGTGCCTGCGATATAAGTTTTTTTTTAGTGCAGGGCTGAGTCAATGTGTGTGTTGTTGTAATTTTTGACAAGACACATCATCGGTAATATTTTGCCGATATTTTTGCAAAGTTAAGTTTTAAACTTTTTTCTGTTTACTTTTGCCCTCGATAAAATTAAGTTTGACTGGCATTAAAAGTGTAATATTTTTTCGTTCTATCATTAAAAGTTTCCGCTTTGCATGCGATGAAGACATTTTTTGGAATTTTTACACCCTGGTATTTATTCATTATTGAAGTTTTTATAGGGAGCCGAATTTTTTAATATAATAAATATAGCATATGTTTTTTGGGAATAATTTAATAATATAATGATGAAAGATTTTTTTTATTTACAACTAAGGGGCCTTAAAAAGAGGGTTTATTCCTTTTTAAAAGGTCGGCAACGCACCTGTTGAGATTTTTGCCCGCAGGCGTCGGTACCACTTACCATAAGGTGACCCACCTGTGTTTATCCTCTATTAAAATTTTAAAAAATGGGCTTAGTAGTTTCATCCAGATTCCAAAACTACAATGGTTTTTTTCTTTTCTTCCAGACTACGGTGAAGCCATAAGGGAGGGTTATGTTTTGGCAGTCTATGTTTGTATGTATGTATGTATTTTACGAAGTAGCGTCTAAACTACTTCACCGATTTTAATGAATGAGGTGTCAATAGTATTGTAATAATAGCCCGGGTGACATAGGTCATATAAATTTTATCAAAATTGTATATGACGTATAAAGAACCTCAAATTCTTACCTCGAAAGGCTCTTGAACAATTTGTACCTATTCAATTCTAAATTTCTCACGTATTGAAAAGAGATAGATATATAGTGATAGATAAGTTCGTGAAAGTATATTCTTTTCACTAACTAACTAGGTAAACAACAAGATCACAACATTTATTCAGCTTCTATAGTAGAGAACATCCATTATGCATGTTACAAGACACTTTTTGTAAGGGGATACGCGTAACTAACTGCGAACACTTTGCAAATTTAAAACTTGACACAACACTGTAATTCTTCAACGATATTTTTTTCTCTTTCAAGCAAGCGCCATTGAAAGGAGCGGAGAGAGGGAAAGATGTATTTTTTCAATGGTCGTTCGGAATAATGTACTGTTCTATTGATTGTAGTAGAAACACTCGAACTCACGAAGGCTGTTCGGCTTTAGTTGTGATTAGATATGTATATGCAATTGGTCTTGTGTGCGTGTCGCCTTTACTGAGTGAACTTGCGGTTACGCACACTGAAATAAAGTGAGAAACTAACACAACCTTATTCTTACCGCCTTCGTGAAATAGAATGAGTACTGTTAGACAACAGTGAACAATATTGGTTTATTTAATGTCGTTAATTAATAGCTTTGTAAGAATTTAAAGGATTCTTATTGAAGGTTTTGTAGAGTTAAGTCAATTAGTTTCTATTAAATGCACTTTAAAATTGACAGGGTTAATTTAAAATTGAATTTGCCTTTTGTGTTAGGTATTTGACCGAATGGCATGCAGAGGTGTTAAACACCGCATTTCGCATGTTTATGTTGAGTCTCAATGTGACAGGTTGCGTATCTGTCGCCACTATCCGGGCACAGTGAAGAACATGTCAGCTACAATGTACGGCAATCCGAGACTCGAACCTTCGACTTGTCGGGTCAATCAAGGCACGTAACAAACTGAGCTACCACGTCCTTAACATTTTAACTTAATTATAGTTATTTGTGTAATCCCAAATTTTAAGAACTACATTAAAAACATTATTATGCCTTTAATGAATTTTTTTTCTTACTCTATTTTACAAGTTTTTGATTAATACGAGACTTTTTTGTGATCCAAAAATTGCATTTTAATTTTGGATAAAAATCGTACATTTTTAATACGACTATCCAAAAAATACGTTACGTTTTAATTTTCCATAACAATCGTATACCTATATATTTAAAATAAATTTCCAAAATATACCAAAAACTATAAGCTACGTTGTAACATAAAATAATTAACCATAAAAGAATGAAAAAAAAATTGATTACAGATTTTTAAAATAAGTTCTTATCAAACCAAAGATACCAAGAACAAACTAATCTTATTTGAAAGTTTATTCTTTAAAACCGCAAATTAATCTAATTACAAAACCATCTACACTCTGTAAAGTCCCAATGAAAAGGGGGTACCCAAACACTTTTCCCCATTCAGATCATTTCCCGAAACCGAGAGGGGTGAATGGGGACTGTCGGTCCTCAAATCACTTGGAAAACATACTTTTTGAGGACTCGTGTAGCACTGATGATAGAAGACACGTGGATGTGACATGGATTAAAAAGTTTTATTGTGGTAGATCTTCGTACGAGATCGTCTTGTTTGGTACCACCCTCCTTTCTATTTACAACGTGAAGCAGTTCGCTGTGTTTCGGTTCGGAGGATTGGAGGGCCAATGCAACGGCACGAGAGGTATAACATCTTTACATCTACATGGGTGACGCATCGACAGTGCGCCTGGCAGACATCAACGGCATCTTCGTGTCAATGGGCGGTTGTATCACGTACCTTCAGATGAGGCGTGCTCTTTTTCTGTTGAATAATATAAAGGTAGTTGTGTATGTAGGAAATAATTTTGTAAGAACCCATTGATTTTTGTAGCTTTATTTAGAATGGAGTTTAAGACTTTTTTCCCTAGAAATACAGAATAAGTGAAGTGTCGAACAAATAATAATAATAATAACCACATCACGACACACATTGACTCAGCCCTGCAGTAAGTTTCGTAAGAACTTGTATCGCAGGTGCTAAGCAACGACATGGTATATACTAAATAAATAAGAATACAACATCCAGGACCGGTAAGCGAAACAATGCGTCTTGCAAATAACACAAAGTTCCGCCCCCGCCGGGATTCGAACCCGGAACCTCTAGCAGTAGCAGTCGGCTGTTTGCACCACCGAGGTCATCAATGCTAGAGTTTAACACATATGTGGTTTGTATTAAATAAAACTTTTTGCAATATAAACATTGTTTTATTATTCCTATAAGATTCATGAATTTTGCCCGGATAGTGGCGATAGATTCGCAACCTGTCACACTGGGACTCAACATAAACATGCGAAATGCGGTAAAAAACACACAAACACCTCTGCCTGCTCTAAGGATTAATTACGGCACGAGTTTGTGTTTTGGTTTTATGTAAGATTCATTAAATTTTTCTTATAAAAATTTTCAGATTTTTAAATTGAACTGTACATAGTTAACTAGATACCGACCAAACAATATATATATATATATAAATATATATATTTAATACATTTTGAAAGAAATCATTGAGTTTTTAAAATGAGAAAAATGTTCTGTTTCCCTAAATTGTTATTTAAATAGAACTTATCAAAATGAATGCTTGGTATCAAACGTTTTGTATTTCAAAAGTAAACAATCTCAGGAGTTTCTTGTTCGTTCATCATGTGCTATACAGCCGGAACAGAGACTGTCTTAGTTTTATAGAAGATATCCAAACAGACTGGCTAAACCACATACTAGAACGTACTCTAAATTCCAGAAATGACTATTGTACTCGTAGTTTGTAATCACCTAAATAAAATTTACTTCATATCTTATAAAATTGTAGAAGAAAAATATATTTAAAAAAATCGAATGTGTGATATAAAATTGGTTGGTTAGCAGATATTTTTATGCAATTAAAGAGTTTTTATGACAAATAAGTTTGAACAATAGATTAATAAAATGATATGGAAATATACTGTATGTTTAGTTATTTATTTATTTTATGGTTTTTATTTAATTAGACTTAAAATAATAAATAACTTAATTAATACATTTAAAAACCTAATAAAAATCATGTGAACAATGGAGTGTGCCCATAGCACAGGCTGCATTTCCACGCTGTATAGATAGCGATGCTCAACCTCTGAGCGAAATGCAGACCAGCATTACTGTCACGACTCTCTTTTTTATGGATATGTGTATACAATATATTGAGCTACAATTATCAAATAATTCAATTAATACATTTGAACGCCTCCAATGATGAAATACGAGAGACTAAACATAAAACTATGTAGCATCTTTCTTTAACATTTTCCTTGCAAATAAATTTGATTTAATTTAATATTTATTTATTTAGGAAAGAACGCACTCTTATTTAAAAGGCCGGCAACGCATTTTGTTGCTCCTATGGTGTTGCAAATGTCCATGGGCGGCAGTATTCACTTTCCATCAGGTGATCTGTCAGCTCGTTGGCCTCCCCCTATCATATAATAATAACCACATCACGACACACACATTGACCCAGCCCTGCAGTAAGTATCTTAAGAACTTGTGTCACAGGAACTAAGCAACGATATGGTATAAACTACATAGATAAGAATACAACATCCAAGACCGGAAAGCGAAACAATGCGTCCAGCAAATAACACAAAGTCCCGCCCCCGTCCGGATTCGAAAGAAAAAAAAAAACCAATAAACCTTATCAATGGACTCCTACATCCGTGTGGATGCGAGCGCAAAACCTTATTCGGCAAAGGCCCTATGCGTTTCATTCACTGGCTAAGTAAGGGAAAATCGGCCTTCATTTTCTTTACTTCCTTTACCTCTTTTCAGGAGGCAGTATGAAAAGGTTGTCAATATTTTCAGCTCCTTCAATAGGCTTGTGTTCTGGAAGTCAATGAGGGGCTAAGTATGTGGGGCTTGTCTCCACATTGCATGGTTGCCGGGTGTTTTGTGTTATTTTAATGTTTATTCTGGTTTTGATATACTCTTTAAAAATTACATACGCATACATAAACTCACGCCATAATGAATCCCTCAAGAGAGATAGGCAGAGGTGTCACACACCGCATTGTTAAGTCTCAGTATCACAGGTTGCAAGTCTGTCCCCACTATCCAGGCACGATGAGGTACGTGGAAGCTACAACTTACGGCAACCCGAGACTCGAATCCTCGACCTGTCGGGTCGGGTCAGTCGGCTAACAAAGGCACGTAACAAACTTAACTTTAAAATGTATTACGGTTTATCAATATAGAAATAGCAGGTAAGTAGCATAAGAACAATAAAAAGAACCGCAACACTATAAGCGACTAAACGCACTAGTAGTGGAACTTTTAAATTTAATCATTTAAATTTTTAATAACCGCCTGTGATTCTACGCAGCGGCGGTTTTTTTTCCGTTGGTTGCGTATTAATATGTCAAACCGACCCACGGTTTTACCGCTAGTGAGCTTAGGCGAATAGTGTCATACTGTATGGCAATATATAAGTTAATATTTAAATTATAATAGATTAAATCGACACAGATATGGCGCGTTCTGATTGGTCGAAATCACATTTCATAATATTTTGGACCGATTCACAATTGGTTGAACCACCATTAAACTATGGTTACGCAATGAAAGAAATAATAAATTCAAAGTATAAAAATTGTGTTCGAAAGTTGCTACAGTGCTATCTTTAATCGAATCAATTGAAAAATAAAACCTTCTTGATTTAAGTTAAACCAAAAGTACACTTTCTTGAGCACTACAAATAAACCAAAAAAATAAATCTACGAAAAATTTCGTTGAAGAAGTCGTGCAGAGTGGGCAAGATCCTTTATCACCGGGCTCCTCTAGGTTGTTCAAAGCCAATTAAGATGCCGCGACAACGTCAGTCGACGAGTTCATGAAAAAGGGCTTTTTCAGACTTCCTTCAGGGTTCTCCCTTTGAAAATTGTTAGTAGATCACGTTAAGATTCGTTCCTTTCTATCTTTTCAACTGCTGTCGGTATCTAGTTAACAATTTTTTTTTCAAAGAAATTTTCAGTTTTATGCGGATCTTCAGACTTTATGCTTATGCCTTTTGAATTTCGTAATGAAAAGTGTCACCGTCTAGGCTCCGCTTCCTTGGTGAGGTTTCACCACTGCCTTCGACTACTGGCTCTGGGTTTGTAACTCCGTGGCTGTCATGTTGATATGTTTTATAAAGCATCAAGGGCAAAAAGTGATACCTCCGCTTATTGACACCACAATGTCCCTGATGTCGGTGAACGCCAAGAGCATCGCCAATGCCTTGCCCATGTAGAAGTAAATATGTCATAATTGTGCCGATAATTACACTGGCTCTCCAATCCTTCGAACCGAAATACAGCAAACTGCTTCAAGTTGCAAATAGAAAGGTGGGTGGTTCCAACCCAGACGATCTAGCACGTAGATCTACCACATGTAGAAAAATGTAAAATAGAATCGGTGTTTAAACGGTATTATGCAGCTTGACCAGTTTGTTTGGGTAAAATTTAGTGATTTGAATTTTACCCCAATCTTGTTGGTCCTGATCGACCTGATTTTTTTCACACACCTTTAGTTCTGATGACAATACAATATAATATATTCAGTATCATTATCCATCCAATGGCCGCCGCTACAAAATGGTCGACTTAATGTTTTTTCACAACCCCCTCAATATGGATATCAAAAGAAAGGGCTTGAATAGAAGAATTGGAAAAAATGCAATATGGCCGACAAAAAAAAAAAACGAAAAAAACAGAGATCGACATTAATTTTAATAAAACCGTTTAACTTAAACAATTTTACTTATTTATTTACTTTAAGTTTGAAGTCAAAAAAATATATCCACCAAAATATGGAAGTTGTTATATAAAATAATCTTAGGTCTCAGCTGAAATACTTGTCAAATATTTGTTAAGCTCCAATTGTTTAGGCATGCTCTTGTTACAAGCAGTAATTAAAGGTGATTATAATATAATTAGCTATGATTTAGACTTGGTAATTAAGATACCTGTTTACAGTCTAGATAAATTACGTAATTTCCTACTAATTTGAATGTAGCCCTATACAAACAACATTTTGTGTTTGTATCTCGGTGGGATTTGGTCGGTTTCAGATTTTTGCGACTATTACGCTACAGAAATCTCCGAGTGGGTGGAATTTTGTATTATTTGCAAGACGCATTGTTTCGCTTACCGGTCTTGGATGTAGTATTCTATATTCAGTTTATACCATATAGTTGCTTAGTGCCGGCGACACAAGATTTTATCTTAGCGCAGGGCTGAGTCGAATCATCGTGTTGGGGTTATTATTATTAAAAAATTCAAAAACTCCTTGCCATAATTATGAAGTTTGGGATATTGTGTTTCAAGTTAGGAACGTACGGACCGCTTCAGAACTTGTAACTTCAAAATACTCGAGAGTACACCCATCATTTAATTAGGAACGAGTTTGAAACGTCAAAATGTTTAGATTGTCCTTCGAAGTTGGTAATTTAGTTAGGGAAATTAGATTTAGATTGTTGTATGGGGAGCCGACGATACCTACTTGATTTGATTAATGGTGTACCGTGTAATAAAGCTATTAATTAAGGAAATATGGTTCACAGTTGATTATTATCAATGTGATATTACTTTTCAAGTAAAATTGTATTATATAATTTATAAAACGATATATTTCTAGAAAAACTAGATCATTTTTAACGTTGAAAGGAATATAAATATAGTGTCTCATATGATGACTAGCTTTTGCCTAATATAGACCTATTTTGGATAATATTTTCACCCCCTTAAGGGTTGAATTTGAAAAAATATTTTGTTATGACTCGTTCAAAATATACCCGTAAAAAGAGTATAGTTTTCTTATGTTTATGTACCTATTCATATTGTTTATATTTTTATACAACACCTTAGGTAAACAGGCAGACGATTCGCCTGATGGAAAATGATACCGCAACCTATTCACACAACGAAATTTTTTGAAATTTTGATTGTTTATGTCTAACGCCGAAAATATATATCTTGATTGGTCTCGACAACCAGTAAACGAAATTTATTTATTGTAATGGAAAGTAAGTAAGTGTAATCATAAGTATGTGAAAACAGTATATTTACAGTGAAAACATAATTAAAATTGTACGATAAACAAGGGAGATATAACAATTAAAACAGCTTTTTCTATGGAAGTTGTATGGCACCCGTATACTTTGACGTCATAGTACATATCGGATCTCTCTGTCTAACCAATGACTTTGAAGCTTTTAATTTAGTTAATAAGTCAGATATTTGAGAAAATCTAACGGATTTGTGTATGTACGTGGTATCGAATTATAATTAAAATAAAAAAAGGCATGCAAAATCCTACTGGATCGATACAAAATCCAATTATGAAGAGAAGAGATTTAAATTTCGACTGCCCGACGGCCTCTGGTGTTAAAAGCATAATGAAAGAAATAGAAAATAAAAGAACCAATTAACAGGTGCTTTAAAATCCATTGTTTCAGAGCTGGATTCAATAAAATAGGATTATCAAATGATGTTCAGTGTTTGATGCGGCTTTTGTAATTCCATACGAACCCCACTCAAGGCTCGATAGTTGTTGGCAATGCACCAATTTCCAACAGTGTTAATATCCCATACTACATACACTCGATTTCAATGATATATTAAAGATAATGTATTCATAAGATTATGGGACACTTTTTTAACACAAACTACACACCGCATTTCGCATGTTTATGTTGAGTCCCAGTGTGACAGGTTGCGAATATGTCGCCACTATCCGGGCACGATGAGGAACGTGGCAGCTACAACGGCAACCCTCGACCTGTCGGATCGGGTCGGTCGGTTAAACAAGGCACGTCACAAACTGAGCTTCAACGTCCTCTCAAAAAATATGATCTACTATAATTTTGGTAATGTTATCAATTCAAAATGCATGTGAACTTTAGCCCAAGAGTTGCTTATGATAATGCTAATGAGCTACCACGTACCACAACTAACATTTACTACACTTTTTAATATTTAGCCCGAGCTTTTGTGACTTTTTATATTTACTTAATTATGAATTTGTTTGTTATTTTCTGGAAATAATGATCGCACCTGTAATTAACAAACATGTATAAACCTTAAATCTTTTCATTGTCTCTAATAATAGTGTATTGCCATGTTTGTTGGTGGCATGCCTTAATAAATAAATGTGTGAAGGAAGGGTTGAATTTTGTTACGAAAGTAATTGAATTAAAAAACATCTGTTTTTAATTATATAACAGTTTGAGGTAATTAATAATACACTGTGCTGATGTGCTGCGTTTAAATATGTATGTGACATGTTTTTTTTTTCCTTTGATTGTCATCATCATGGCAATATCTTTAAGTATTTTGCCAAAGTCAAAGTCAAAATATTTTTTATTTAAATAGAATTAAAATAAGTACTTTTTCAAATCATCATCTTTTTATACTACCACCGTTTTGAAACGCTATTTCTACAGGGAAGAATACGGCAAGAAACCTCTGTAGCCAGAGTCAAGTAATATTTATTTTCAAGTTTTGATGATGAATGAAATGATGAGGAGATGGAAAATGATAGATGGAATAATGAATCTGCCTGTAGTAACATGCTGGTAAAGTTACTGTAGTCTCTAACAGGTTACTTGGAAGATGACGAAAAAAATCGTTGTGTTTCACTTTCTCCACACTTGTACAGCATTCCAGATATTCACTGGTTAAAACACTAGCATTTTACACATTAAAACCTGCTGATATACGAGTAGAGAAAATAAGATTAGAAAATTTCAACTGACACTTCCCGTTCCCGCCAAGCAACCTCTTATTTATTTTTTATAAACTTAATAAGGTTCAACATGTCAGATACATTTTAATTTAAATTCATTATTCAATTAATCAATGTAGTATTGTTATTATTATTTATTGATTTTGAAATTTTAGCTATTTAATAATAATCTACGTAATTTGTATAATTAGAACAAGCTATGCAATGCTTTCAGTTTTTATTATTTAATTGTTTGAATTAAAAACAACTGAACTGATGCTTTGGATGCTATATGTTAGCTTGTAAGCTGAAATGAATAAATAATAAAATCCAACATTAACATATAAAGAGACAGCATTTAATCTTAATACAAACCAAGTTTCGATTAATAATGAAATTAAAATTAAAAAAAGAAATGTCACATGCATTTATGTGCGACAAGTAAATACAATTATGTTAACAGCGGGGTTAAATACCCCCAGTGGTTAAATAGTTAATTGTGCAATATTGTATTTTCAATATCTCAAATTACAAAATGGCCATTTACTGCTAGAAAATTTAACTATCAGAGACCTAACTGCGGTTTTAATGAGCGGCCAACTTGTAAAAATTTTAGAAATTCTTGAATAAATCCTAAAAAAAACCGGTCAAGTGAGAGTCGGACTTGCCCAATAATGGTTCCGTACCATCGTACAAGATTAAACAATTTGTACTTCTAAATGTTTCGCAAAAGAAACAGTAACAAGCACAAAAAAATGTTTCTGGTATGGAGACCTCCGATCACTTTTAATTTCTTTATGTTTTTAGTGTTTCTTATTATTGAATAGTCATTATTTTAAACTACTACCAGTTCGGAATGCTATCAGGGAAGAATCCGGTAAGAAACCCTGTAGTTGCTTAATAAATTCTTTTTTTTTCTATTGAGCCTCCTTTAATTTTAATTTATTTTGTATTGGTTCTGATGATTAAATTGTCATTATTTTAAACTACTACCAGTTCGGAATACTATCAGGGAAGAATCTGGCAAGAAAGAAAGTTGTTTTACCAAATTTTTCCCTTGGATTTTTTTAACCAAATAAACTAATATATATTTTCCTTGGAGCAAATGGTACAGCGAAGAGAGATTAAGCCGGGCCGAGACATTTTCATTTGGCGTGTCTACGTCACGGCGTTGAATATCAAGGAGCAGGCGGTCCGGTTATATCCGGATAGGACCGGATCGAGCTGGATCGAACCGACAATTGAATTTCACACGTCCGAGTGGGTTTCTTTGGGCTCCAACTGCATTGTCGTCGGATTAAGGATGTGATCTGAGTTTAGAGCGCATTATCCATCTATCATAGAAAATGTTGCCATCACCATGGCAGTAACTTTTAGTTTTTGCCAGTGTCAAGTAATATTTATCGTCAAGTTTTGATTATGGATAAATTGAGAAATAAATCTACTTATACTATCATGCTAGTACTGTTCCTGTAGATTGATAATTGATAATTAATAAAATAATTAAATTTTGTAATTAATAAAGTTTATAATTTTTGCATCATGATAATTGAAAAAGCAACTACGGATGATTCATTCCCGTAGCATTCTAAGCCGGTGCTAATAAAAAAATAAGAAATCGTTAAAAAGTCATTTAAAATATATTCGAATAAAAACATTTTGACAATGACTTAAAATTTTTGACTTTGAAATGTTCTGTCAATTTTTATTCACACCGATAGACAAACAGAATTAAAATTTATTTTTAATTCACTTAGTACATACATACGATGCAATTTATAATTATATATTTTGGGAGTAATCAAATTTTTAAAGACAACACAAGATGGAAATGTTTCCTTTATTTATGTTTCAATAGAACTAGCTTGTTTATTGTGTTCTGTAAAAGATATTAAGGTGATGCAAATTGTAATATTTTATTTATGTTATTAAATTTATATAGATTTAAAATGTAACAAAGTCATTACATAATATAATTATAAATATATACATATATAGAATTAAAATAAATAAAGAGAATGATAATAATATAATTGTAATAAATTGTATTGTGTTGAATTATTTTAATCATGTTTTAAATCTATATAGATTTAAAATATTACAAAAATTATGATATAATTTTAATACTAATAAAATATAAAATTAAAATAAATAAATTGTAAGGAAGTAATTAATTAGTAATAATAATATTGATTACAAAGGTATTACTTCTTTGTATTGTAATGTCTTGAAATAGCGACATCGTTTAGAGATTGGAATCTTATTGTCGAAATGTTGTTTTGTTATTTTACAAGTAATTTATAAGGGGTCATTTAATTTAAACGTTTATTGTTAATTTTCGGAGCTCAAGTTATGAAGGTTTGTCAAGAAGGAAGACGATGAACCATTATAATAAGATCCCAGTGAAAATGTATTCGGTTTTCGCTCGTCGTTCAAGTTACGCTGGACCTCCGTTTATTTTGTAGATAAAGTCACTATAACTCGACCTAACTACGGAGGTTTCTTGCCGGATTCTTCCCCGTAGAAATAGCATTCCAAACCGGTGGTAGTAAAAATGACGATTTGAAAGTGCTTAATTTAAGTCTATTCCAATAAAAACATTTTGACTTTGAAACTTGTGGACTTTGTGTGAACGAAAGCTGTTCATTAATCATCCTGCTAACGGAAGACTCCTTTTCATACAAAACGCGCGAAGCAAATAAAATTTTGCATTTATAATTTAGTTTCAATAACTAATTGGATCTTTTGTCATAAAACTGACAGTTAAATAACTAAATACACAAACCGTAATCATAATAAAACCAATTTTAATTTCTTTCAAATTTAAAATTTTAATACAACACCGCATCGCCTTAACACTTTCTTACATTTCGATATGAAAATACACAATAATAAGAAACTTTTATACTGAAGTAGAAAAGTTTATTCAGAATAACGGCCAAGATCGCGCCAGAAATGCAACCTGAAGGTTCCGTTGTTATTAACATAGTACCTAGATATTTTCATTATCCTAAAGTTAAAACTTAGAGAAAGTTCAAATCAAATCCATTTTTCTTTAAATATTTGCAAGTGCCTCAGAACTTGTAAGTTTGTGTGTGAGTCAGGTGGTAAATCTACGTGCGAGATCGTCTGCGTTAGTACCACCCTCCTTTCTATTTACAACTTGAAGCAGTTCGCTGTGTTTCGGTTCGAAGGATTGGAGAGCCAGTGTAATTACCATCACGAGAGATTTAATATCCTTACCTCTGCATCGGCAACGGCTTGGCGGTGCTCTTGGCGTTCCAGACATCAAAGGCAAAATTGCAAGCGTCCATAAATGACAGTAACCTAAAAACTAAATATTAACCTATCTTTACTGTAAACATTATTTTTACCTTGTCGGAGTAGATTTTATTTAAATTTCTATTAGTATTGGAGAGTCACCGAAATCTAATGTTAAGTGTTATAAATTACCCATACTACGTTTTTACAACATTATTATAAAAAAATTCTCGTTCCCCGATGGTTTAACAATGTTTCGCCGCAGAACCCTAAATGCGAGTGCTATCTTTCAATGCGAATTGAACTTTTTTATCTACTTAGTCCTCAAATAAGTTAAACTTAAGAGCTTTCTTGTATTTTCTCTTCCATAAGTTGTGTTTTCTGCTTTTTATTTATTTATATGTATGTATATATTTATTTTGTTTATTTCAAAGAGTTTTTTGACTTCAGTATTTCTTGTGAAAACTCAGTTTCTTCCACAGCTTATTTATTGAGTATCTTTTGTAAAGTTGAAGAGTGATTTACTTATGGATCTCTACATTCTGTAGTCTAGATGTTTCGATTTGAGTGTTTTTTTAAAGAATTATAATTAAGTGAATATTCATCTTTTGGTAAAAGATTTTTTTAAATTAAATTTAAAAAAACTTGTTTTGACATAAAATTCTTACATGATCTAAATTTTTATTAAGTTTAAAAAAAAAGTGTTGATTTTCTACTATATTTGCCATAGAATAAAATGAAATAAAATAACTTATTTTATACATTTTTGTATTTTTTTTTTTCAAAAAAAACATGAGTAGTAAAAAAACATGTATCTAAGAAGTTTTACAAAAAACTTAATTTTGACTTTTTTTTTCCGAAAAACATGAGAATGTGTCTAACAACAGATTCATTTAAAAAGCGGTCGCGAAGACCATTGTGCAATGTTTTATAAACTTCAATGCTTGTAACACAGTATCATAAATTGAATTGTCATTTAGGTTAGCATCCACTATCAAAGTCAAATTCATAATGTTTTATTCGAATATAATTAAATTGAGCACTTTCAAATTCCCTTTTTACTACCACCGGTCCGGAATGCTATTTCTACAGGGAAGAATCTGGAAAGACACCTCCGTGGTTGCTTTTTTCAGCATTCAATATACAATCATTTTCTGTTACAAAAAAAAAATAAAAATATATTGTTTCTAGTTTTCTAAGAATCTAATATAAAATTATATGTATTCTCTTATATAACACTATTTGTGATATATAATTAAAAATTTTTTTAATGAAAATATTAAAATAAAAATTATTAAAATGTCTTACACTCAAACTAAGCTACAGGCTTTTACTATGTGTAATAAACAATGATATACTTCATGGTTGTTTTCTATGCATTGAGATAAATAGATAGCAAAAAACCATGAGCTTAGAACAAATACTCGTGTTAAAAACACACCTGCCCGAGTCGGGATTCGAACCCGAGACCTCAATAGTCACAACCAATAGCCTAAACCGCTGCACCACGATAACATCTAAAGTTGCTGTGTTTAAAAACTAAAAACTCTGGAACTAAAAATCTTGTATCACAAGTACTTAAAAAACAGTATTAAATTAAATTAGAAGCCAGCCCTAATCTAAGGTAGGAATGGAGTTTAACGCCTTAAACGTTTAGCAAGCTTAGATAGGGTTAGCGATTGCAGTCGTTGCATTTCATGACGACCGTTCAACCATAAAACAAAAACACACACACATATACACACGCTCACGCCTTCGTCCAAAAGGGGTAGGAAGAGACAATAGTTCGCCATACGATCCTTAAGTACATTTCTCGCTTCCTCCACATCCATACATCTCCTCATACACACACGACGGTTACGGTTACTTCTGACCTGGCCTTTTCCCAGGACTAGGCCTGGCCTGGCCCAATCTGGTCTATGTACGTTCGCCTAGGTCTAAACCTACCTGGCCTCCCATACAAACAAACACAGACAAAAAACAGAATAAAACAGAGACAGTACAGAAGTAAAGCTTCATACAATGCGCGCTTTAGCAACACACACATAGACATCATCCACGAGTCATTCACGGACACGAAATCTGGGAAGGATCGGGAAGGGAAGCGATTGGCACTCGCAAACACGAGATTCGCGCCTATTTTGTGCGACTAGTTAAGTGTTTATTTTTGTTTGAATTAGTCTTTCAATAGTTTCATTATTAAAATAAATCCTTCATTATACTTATATAAAAGTAAATTTTGTGAATTTTAATGCAATTTCAAGAAATCGTCTAAAATTTATTTCAGTTACAAAAATCAATGAATAAACATTGAAACTCGAACAATAAATACATGTGTGTTTTATAGCCACATAATTTTTGTTTTTTGCAATCATAGCTATTAAGTTTTTTGAGATACAACCCGCTGATAGACAGATATACAGCGAAGGCTAAGTCATAGTGGTAGTGGTAGTGGTGCAAACATGGACGTCAAGTCAATCAATCAATCAATCTAAACTATTTGTTGTCCATGTCTCATACAAAGTTTGTCAAATACCTTATTATGTTTATAAAATCCAATAATATAAAATTGTGAAGTTTCTGTGTTGTCCTTGTGTCATTATAATGTAAATAATTGTTGTTTATATCGTTACAGATTCGGCAACTGATCACAAGTCAGAACACCGATCATTTTCTAACTTATAACATTGTTTGTTCTCATCATTGGCTTAGTTGTCGTCCAATACGATAGTCACCATAAAATAAGAGTTGAACTGAATTGTGGACGTCAAGCCCTACGGAACCGCCAACTCCCTTAGTCGACTGCTCTTCATGAGGTGGAACGACTGTAACTGCATCCATTAACTGATGCTATCTTTCACCTTTCACGAAGTTACTTCTGTGAGTTCATGTTTTACTGATACTTTGCTGGTGTTCTTTTGCATTGGTATTTGTAAAGTAATTGAAATAGAAGAAGTAGTTGATTTAGTTATATACTAACTGCTAAAATACTAGCAGTTAGTATTATTAAAATTATTGTGTTAACCTAATCATTCATGTCTGAAGGTGAGCCCTTCATATGTAAGCATCATCAGCTGAAAGATGGGTGGATTTACGTGCGATCGTCTGGGTTGGTACCACCCTCCTTTCCATTTCCAACGTGAAGCAGCGAGTGTTTCGGTTCGAAGGATTGAAAAATCAGTGAGATTTAATACCCTAACCTCAGCATTGTCAACGCTTTGGCGGTGCTCTTGCCGTTCTAGACATCATAGGCATTGTCGTTTCAATAGGTGGCGGTACCACTTTCCATCAGGTGAACTGTCTACTTGTTTGTACATACTTTTGTATATAAAACATTATTACAAGCATCCATAAATGACAGTAACCTATATATTAAGTAAGTATCCCGGTTCGAAGGATCGGAGAACTAGTAATTACCGGCACACAACATTACCTCTACATGGGCAACGCGTTGGCGGTGATTTTGGAATTACAGACATTCGCGTCAATAGGCAATGGTTTCACTTTCCATCAGGTCAACCGTCTACTTGTTCGCCCATGATTTTATTTAAAATAATCGGTTTGCTTGAATTGTTGTTTTTGAAAAAAAAAAATAATACATTGATTAGTGAGATATCCATCCTTGGATTAAGCATCTGAACACATCAATTTGGATTCTGAGTGATCGAAGGAGTCTTTATTAATGTAGTATTTATATAAGTTATTTATTTTATATGCCAGGAATCGGTCCTTAAACAAACTAAATGTGTTGCTCTGCAAATAAAGATTTTATTTCATTAAAATAACTTATTTACAATTGATACTTTAACTAAACAGCAAAATTAAAATAAAACTAAAACAAACCTGCAAATAAAGATACAACATTTATGTTAATTACTAAACCAATTCCACAATAATAATTCCACAAAACCAAAATTAAATACATACAATTTAAGACGTCAAGAAAAGACCAGTCTATGGATTACTAAGACTCAAGAAAGAGTATCTCCTCTTTCTTTACATTTATTTAAACTAAAAGTACAATTTAACTGTGTTAATACAAAAAAAAAAGCACTGGCTGCATTTCGACGCTGTATGGCGATGCTCAACCTCTGAGCGAAATGCAGACCAGCGTTACGGTCAGGATTCCCTTTTTATTATTCAAACAATTAAAATTTTGAATAATCTTTTGAAATTCGCACCCCAAGAACAAATAGTCTCGAAACCAAACGGCTCAAATAAATTGTTAAAGATACACATTTAAATATTAAATATTATTTGTATTTGGTGGGTAAAAAATTAATTTAATGTAAAATTATAGGTAAAGGTTGTAAGCTCTTTATTATTTCGGAAATATATATTTTTAAATGTATTCAATGCTGTAAAACTGCGACATAATACTTCGGCCACTTAAATTTTATCTCTCAAATTCCTTCAGGGGAAAACAAGGTAAGTAATATTAAACTCAAAACTTATCGGGGAAAAATCATCGTTCTGACAAGCGGGGTGGTATAAACGCAGTATTAGCATAACCGCCGGCCCCAAGGTGGAGGATTCATAAAAAATATATTTAAAGACACCTGTGGATAGCTAACTTTTGGCCCCCAAAAATTATTTATTTCAAACTTGCAACATAAATCAACATAAACTTGTTTACGAAGTAATTTTCCGAGGACCCGCAGCGAATATTTTACTGTCCTACATGTTTCAAAAGTGTAAAAATAAATTCGCATCTCCCCGTTTTTCGGGTATCATTTGCGTTTTGATGTGGGGAGTTTTTTTTGTTGGCTTTTATTTTTTTCAACGCTTGTTTTTAATCTGTTTTAGTTTCCAGTGTCTTCGGAATGCATTTGTCTTTTTGTATTTTTTATTGCTAAGTCTTTGTCTTAAGGAGTTATGAATCGACCTATTTATTTCATTCTATAAATTTTCAGAAACCTTGAATCTCCATTAAATGTCAAAGTCAATTTCGAGATGTGTTTTATTCGAATATACTTAAAATGAGAACTTTCAAATCGTTATTTTTACTACCAACGGTTCGAAATTCTATTTCTTCAGGGAAGAATCCGGCAAGAAACTTCCGTAGTTGCTTTTTTCAATATTCAACTTCAATAATTTTCTATAGAAAATAACAATTTGTAAAGCATAATATCCAATTATTGTATATCAAACAATATGACGAATATGTGCTAGATATATAAATAGAAAAAGGGGTTAACAGTTTGTGTTGAAGTTCTTCACTTTTGAAGATATATCTTTAAATTATTTATAAAGGTACACTTACAGAACACACATAACGCAAACAAACGCTAGAAAATATAGTATAGTTGCGAGTTTAATCTTTTTAAAACGAAACGAAGGGAAATTTATGTGCTCTTATAATTTTTTGCCACCAATATTACTGGTGTAAAATTTAGGCTAGTATTAATTTTTTCCCCTGTTAGTGGCATAACGTGGTGTTTAGACGGTCTTGCGTCTCCTGACTGTCTCCACTTTAGTTTTTTGGCCTCTGGGCCATATCGATTGCTGTCCCCGTTTTGCTGGGTGTCAAGTCTAAAATCACTTTCTTACTACTTCCTATTTCTTTTCATTAAGTTCCAAGACAGCCGGTAAAGTGTCCGGGCACAGCCTGTGCGTCATCGCACAGCTGCGTTGATTATTCGATCAAAATACGCCACTGATGATCCTGATAAACAGGAGTTTCAGTGGGACAGGGTGAGGTCCGAAATCTTAGAATTCCATTCCAAAAGTATAGAAGACCTGCTTAACTCATGTCTTTATCAGATGAAAATACTAAACAAGTTAAGCGAAAAAACTCAGCAACTTGCGGTAAGTTGCGAGTTCAAAGAAATACCCAAGTATTCCACTCGGCAAATTGAAAAAGTATCCGAAAAGTTAAAGGAGTTAAAAGTTGGGGAAATTCCAGTAAGGTCCGTACTCCTGGGCCCAATATTTAGATGGGCCTGGCATTACCCAAAGGGCCCGGTCAGGAAAATACTTTGCGTATAATCGTAAATTTACTTAAACTTTCATGAGAGTCCCGGTGACTTTTCAAGTATTAAAGGTTCAACTTTTACTTTCTTAAGTACCTACTGCTTTATTAATTTTAAGTTTGCTTGAATTAAAACAATTGAATGGAGGAATCTTTGATTTTCCGATGCCTTTTTCCTTGTTATGAATGTTGCGGTTGGCATCAGCTATAGGTACGACAGTTGGTGAAAGAATCGTATTTTGAAAGGTCTATTTACGATTTGTTTAGGACAAGATATTATAAAACATGAAGTATTTTTACTTGTATTTTTAAAGACACGCCACCAGCCAACATACCATTTATTTATAAACACTATTATTACAGTCATTAAAAAAAATTAGGACATGGTAGCTTAGTTTGTTACGCACCCGGTTATCGAGGGTTCGAGTCTCGGAGTGCCGTAATGTGTAGCTTCCGTGTACCTCATTGCGCCCGGATAGTGGCAACAGACCGTCACACTGGGATCAACATAAACATGCGAAATGTGTGTAACACCTCTGCCAAATCCTCTCGAAGGATTACGGCGTGAGTTTATGTCGTGTTATGTATTGAAAAAAAATAAAATTTATACATATTTGCTAATTACAGATGCGTTCTGACAATGATGTCAGAAAATGTTACAAACATTTAAAAATAAATATACATAACAAGTTACAGAAGCTTGGGCTAAATATTAAAAAAGGTGTCACGAAGAAGTATAAATAACAAGTTCTAATAGAAAAGAGATAAGTACACTTGCCAGTTGGCGATAAGTTGTAGGAGGTCTTCGCAAATGTCAACAGATTTCAACAATAACAATAAAATTTCAAGCTTGGAATACATGTATTTGTATTTTAACTGTAGCAAATAGATAAAAAAATCCATAAACTACTTTCATACAACTTTATGGGCAAACAAGCACGGTTCACCTGAAGGAAAGTGATACCGCCGCCTGTGAACACGATTATGAGTATGAAACACCAAGAGGGGTGCTCTTAAGCGTTGCCCATGTAGACGTAAAGATGTTATCGTGTCGGTCATTACACTGGCTCTCCAATCCTTCGAACCGAAACACAGCGAACTGCTTCACGTTGTAAATAGAAAGGAGGGTGGTACCGACGCAGACGATCTCGCACGTAGATCTACCGCCTGTAAAACTACATACTCGAGAGTTGCATGGCGGGAACAGGAATTATCAGTATCAATTTACTGCGTGAAATGTTAATGTTTTAACTAGTGAATATCTGTAGTGCTATACATGTGTGGAGAAGCTGAAATATGACGATTTCGCCGCTCCTTTTGTCATTTACAATTAACTCAAAAAAGCCTACAGTAACAGTACAAGCATGTTACTGTAGGCAGATTTATTTTTCCATCTGCCATTACTCATCTCTTCATAATTTCATTCCTCATCAAAACTTAAAATTATAACAAGCAAAATACTTAAAATTATTGCCGTGATTATGGTAACGCCATCAATACGTTTGGCTCCTCAATGCGCTGTCATCTACTGTCATCTAGATCTTAATAGTTCACTGGCTACGATCACGAAGCTGCATATCATCTTTAAAGTTAAATCTAATTCGCATTATTAGTAAATATATGTTACCTAAGTATTGCATTTCAATTATTTTTTTTAAAATTACTTATTAGCATTAATTACCTAAAATAATGTAGTTTAAATATCTTCTATGAAAGTGTTTTGACGACCTCAGTGGCGCAGTGGTGTAAACAACCGACTGCTACCCTAGAGGTTCCGGGTTCGAATCCCGGCGGAGGCGGGGCTTTGTGTTATTTGCAAGACGCATTGTTTCTCTTACCGGTCTTGGATTTTGTATTCTTATTTATTTAGTATATACCATATCGTTGCTTAGCACCTGTGATCCAAGTTCTTTCGATACTTACTGCAGGGCTGGGTCAATGTGTGTGTCGTGATGTGGTTATTTATTTTATTTTTATTTAAGTATAATTTTCTATTGGAGTTTTTCTGTTATAATATTGTAACTTTATGCATAAATAAAACAAAAAAAAGAACTACATACTCTGTACTGGTATCATTTGAACTTTTAAACACGTTTTTTAACAGCACATTAAAATAGCTGCTTGACATGAGTGACAGTTGACTATCCTGACATAATAGCTGGCTGTGTAAAAACGCTTCACATTTATGCCTTGACAAGTGTTATTTTTAAAACGTTAATTAACGCATGGCATTCTCACTCACTTGAATCCCTGCTGTTGGTGGCAAGTTGTACAAAACGTGCTAGGAACGCGGCGTTTTAATAACTGCTAGAATATTTCAAAGCGTAAATCTATCAGTTTCCTTCCCATCTCAAATTGGTATATATTTAATAAGGAATATGCATGTTATTTTCTTATTTATTTATTACAATTCGATAGCACATACATACGCAAATCCGTTAAATTTTCTTAAATATCTGACTTTATAAAGCTTCAGAGTCGTTAGTTAGCGAAAAAGATCGGATGTGTACAATGACGTCAAAGTACAGGTGTGCCATACAACTTCCATAGAAAAGGTTGTTTTGATGAGCGAGATAGATATATTTACTTTAAATGGTTATGTCTCATTGGTTTATCGTACAATTCTCATTCTGTTTTCACTACAAATGTACTATTTCCAAATACTTAATGATAAATTAATTGAATAATCAAATCAAATTTGCTATAGAAAAATTAATTTTTAACTAATTCAAGGGCAGATTCACCTTATGGAATGTGATCGCCGCTGCCTACTGCCAATGCAGAGGTAAAGATATGTTATATATCTAGTGCCGATAAATATACTGGCTCTCTAATCCTGTGAATTGAAACTCAGAAGATTCCTTTAAAATAGAGAAAATAGGTAAGTGGGTGGCACAAATCCAGATGATCCTGAACGTAGATTAACAACTTTGAAAACCGGTTTTAAAGCTAAATTGACTAGTTCCTTCATTTTATTTAACATCGTCGGCAAACAAGCGGATGGTTTAACTGATGGAAAGTGATACCGCCTATTGATACGACGATGCCCCTGATGTGGAACGCCAAGAGCACCGCTAATGCATTGCCTATGTACAGGTAAAGATCTCGTGACCAGATTGATACTGGCTCTCCAATCCTTCGAACCGAAACACAGCGGACTGCTTCACGTTGTAAATAGAAAGGAGGGTGGTACCAACGCAGACGATCTCGCACGTAGATCTACCACCTGCAAACTGTGTTTCTGTTGGTTTGTATCAGACAAATTGCATGAACACAAACTACAATTGTAGCTTGTATATGATCCTTACTATATTTTCATTATAAACGCGAAGGTTTGTATTTATAGATTTTATACACAGATGTATTTGTATTTGTAAATAAGATGAATGGATGTATGTCACACGCTCTCGCAGAAACTACAGATTGGATTTTAATACATAACAAAACATAAACTCACGCCGTAATCCCTCGAGAGTGGTTGGCAGGGGTGTTAAAGGCCGCATTTCGCATGTTTATGTTGAGTCCCAGTGTGACAGGTTGCGAATCTGTCGCCACTATCCGGGCACAATGAGAAACATGGCAGCTACAACTTACGGCAACCCGAGACTCGAAACCTCGACCCAAAGGATTTTAATGAAACTTAACAATAATATTGTTGTGTCATTCTGATGTACGGCATAACAGATAGGCTATAATTTTTAGAAATATTCTGTGAAATGTCTAAAATACAACGAAAGATGACAAGTAATTAAAAATCCTATTAGAACCATTTTCACTTTCAATGGCGACGAAGTATTAAACATAGTGACTAACGTTTTACCTCTCCTGCGTTTAAAAAATAACAAAACGCGGGATTCTAATTAAGCAAAGCAATTAAGATGCACAGTGCGTCGACGGTTTTTATGTTCGTATTGTTGTGAAAATATTAAAATAAATACGACACTTTAACCAGGGACACTTGTCTCGTGCGTTTATTGCGAATATTCTATAAATATACTGGATGGTGCTTGTTTATTGTATATTATATTAAAGCTTGTATCTCTTAAGTAAGTATATGTAGGTGAGTAGTAATTTGCAAGACGCGTTGTTTCGCTTTCAGGTCTTGGATGTAGTATTCTTATTTATGTAGTTTATATATATCGTTGTTTAGTTCCTGTGATACAAGTTCTGACGATACTTAGTGCAGGGCTGAGTCAATGCGTGTCGTTGTGTGGTGAATATTATTAATTGTAGAATCCAAATAGCCAAATACAAGAGTATGTTAAGTTTGTATTATAAAACGTAATTATAATATAAATACAAAAGGACTATTTAATTCCCTTTTAGTACAGAAGATAGATGTTTCATTCTAAAATAGGTAATTATTTGATACGTGTGTCGTGATGCGGTTTATTTATTTGAATGGGCATTATCTGTGGAAAATTCTCCCGGTTAGTAAATCTTAAAATATACAAACAACACTCACCAATTTTCTTACCTCGAAATAGGCTGTAATTATCAATAATAATGTTTAGGGAGGTTATGTTTTTGTATGTATTCAAACTATTTTAAAATATTTTTCTCTCATGTTTAAAATAACTTTAAGGATGAACACTACTATATATCTTTTAAACCGGTCAAGAGTGAGTCAGACGCGCACATGATTTCCGTACCATCGTATAATGTTAATTATAATGTACTTTTTAGATTATTAAGTTAAAGAGACAGGAACAACAAAAAACAAACAAAAAAAAATCTTGTAAGGGAGCCCCCTTTAATGTATAATTTCCTTACGTTTGATATTTAAATTTGTTGTTACGGCGGCAACAGGAATAGACATTTTCTATAAATAGTTCATGAGATACAACCCGCTAACAGACGGACGGACAGCGGATGCTTAGTAATAGGGTCCAGATTTAACCTATTGAGTACGGAAAACTGAAAAGAGGATTCTTTACAGACATATTCAAGGAAATAAATCCCCAAAAATTTGATTGTTTGGTTAGAAAAAATAAAAATATTGCTATGCGTATCCAGTATTTATTACACCATGACACCCAACTCGGCGTAGCACAGACACAATTTGTTTTCAACACGACTTCTGCGTGTTAATTAGATGGAACCACTCCATGGTTTTGTGTTCTAGAACTGAAATTGTTATTTAAGTTAATTTTCCGTGACAAAATACGCACTTTATTCTTTCGTTGTTTTTTTTAAATGAAAAACTTCAATTTTTTGCAAAAAAAAAATTTGTAAAACTTTTTTGTAAAATTTTTGTATCTTGAAAATACGTAGAATTGAAGAATTTAAAATTTTAAATAAAATTTTATGCAGTCGTAACAACAATGATAATGAATGTACTTAAGTCGTTCTTACGAGTACAGTCGAGTGCACAGCATGGAAGTTATACAGTAAGTCAGTTTAAAATAAATTTTTCTAACTTTGACCTAAATATTTGTTTCTTCAAATTATAAAAGCAGGACTAAGTACTAAGTAAGTTCTGCACTAAGTAGGAACTTGTGTCACAGGAACTTAGAAACGATATGGTATAAACCACAACCAAGACCGGTAAGCAAAACAATGCGTCTTGCAAATAACACAAAGTTCTGCTCCCGCCGGGACTCGAACCCAGACCCTCTTGCTAAGCAAACGGCTGTTTTATTCACCTAGTGTAATTTTTTTTTTTCTTCTACTGTACAATGATATTCCACGTAATAGTCCAGGCGCGCATTTACGACGATTACGCTTTCGACCTCACCTGCCTCATTGTTCTGCATTGTTGACATGCTCCCGGTCTAAAACTATACAATGATTACAAAACCTAACCGTCAATAAAGCGCTGCATTTTTTTTACTTTTAAAATTATAAAACCAGAGCTCTTGGCGGCCATTTTGAGTTTTCGAGTGACGTCAAAATGTTTCGATGCAGTTTTTAATCTAAAGTCTAGTGTTTTAATCATATATTTTACGTTGGAAGTCATAGGATTTTTTGTACAACATCATGGTCAAACAAGACGGTACGGTTCACCTGATGGAAAGTGATAACGCCGCTTATTGACACGACGGTGCCCTTGATGTCTAGAACGCCAAGAGCACCAATGCGTTGCCCATGTAAAAATGTTTTACCGTGAGGTAAAATGTTTTACCGCTTGTGTCGGTTATTGCATTGGCTCTCCAATCCTTCGAACCAAAACACAGCGAACACATCGGAAATAGAAAGGAGGGTGGTACCAACCCAGACGATCTCGCAAGTAGATCTACCACCTGTAAATCTATTTACTGTTATAAAAGACATTTTATAACATTTCACGTATGTGGATTTAAATAAAGTGTTTTTTAATTATGTACTTTATATGACTGGCATAGCTTTGTTATAATTTCTTGTATATCTCCTTTAGATTGTGAACATCGTCAGTTTGTAATACTTCTAGCGATGTTACAATGTGCCGTAAAATTGTTAACTATACATAAATATTAACAATTTAACGCATTGTTTTATGTTGACGATATATTTGTATCTATAAACATGCAGTGTATACAAAAATATATTGCCAATCTATTACATGACTATCATAATATTGAATAAAATTGTATGTAATGAAAATTATACTATCTAGCTGGATAGTGTAATAAATAAATATAATCTCCCTAGATTTCTATTTCCTTCTCACATTTCAATTCATTCATTTATTGTGGTGTACATATTTTGCCGGTGACATAAACTAATAAACATTGCATATAATTGAGATATTTCTTAGTTAAATTAAACACACTCCATAATCTATTCATCAACATTAAATTGAAAATTTACTTTTAAATAAACAAGTTATTTTATCCAATGGTTTCAATAAAAAGAATAAGAGAGAACTAAACGAGTTCATACGTAGTGTGGAAGGAAGCCCGCCTCAGTACAAACTCTATTCCCATCTCTGCCAATCGATACTGGAGGAAATAAAATTTTCTTATTCTCACTTAAGCAGAGCTCAGCAACAGCGGCCTTTTTTCAATACAAACTATTTCTTCAAAATATTCCCGAAGCCGGATGATGTGGTAGCTCAGTTTGTTACGTGGATTGATAGACTCGACAGGCTGAAATTCGAGTCTTGAGTTGCAGTATGTTGTAGCTGTCACGTTAGACATTGTGCCCGGATAGTGGCGACAGATTCACCACCTGTCACACTGGGACTTAACATAAACATGCGAAATGCGGTGTGTACACCTCTGCCAACCCCTTTCGAAGGATTACGGCATGTGTTTATTGTGATTATGTCAAACAAAACAAACCTGTCCCCTAAGACAATTACCGGTTTCCGCAGGCGTTAACGCCAACAGGAAAATCTGTAATAACAATACAATGACTTAACTCGAGCGTGAGGAAATGTCATTTCAATACATTTTTATTTTCTGTTGGCGCTAACGCTTGTGGAATATGGAACTACGGAACTAGGCCATTTGCTCCCTGCATTTATAATATATCGTCCATTCACCGAGTGAGGGACTATCCATGCGCCTTCCAAACTCTTACTGTGAAATTAAAATTCAGATTTATCTAAATATTTTTTAATGTTAATGTTGATGCAAATATAAATGATAAAACTTTAATAAATTAAGAAATTTTCTCTCTGTCATTTGTATATTTTATAGGTGGTAGATCTACGTGCGAGATCGTCTGGGTTGGTATCACCCTCCTATTTATTATTGACGTGAAGCAGTACACTGTGTTTCGGTTGGAACGATTAGATTGCCAGTGTGATTATTGGAAGGAATGGTAAAATAACCTTTACATGGACAACGCCCTGGCGTTCGAAGATTTCAAGGACATCGTTTGAAAGGAGGCGGTAAAACTAATCATCAGCTGTTTAATAAAGAACGCTGCTCTCAGTGAAATTTCATAGAGGACGTATTGTAGTGTTCGGAGCACCGTGAAGTTGGCCTTTAGAGCCCTCAGCGAGTGTTCCTCACTCGATTTGAATTTATTCCCAGCAATAAAACCTTTACGTTACTCCCCTTGTGCACTTTCAAAGTTTGAATTTGTTTAGTAACTTGTTAGCTGAGTTCCCCGATGAAATTATTTATGTACCGTCGATGGAATTGAAACAATTTTTTAAATACAAGTCTGTGATTATACGAGTAACTGTATTTATTAACAAATAGTTAATTCAATGGAACGTAAAGTAAGTTTGTCTGTTCATCGGAGTCGTCATAATGTAATAATCTAAATTAAACATATACATAGCATAACATAAACTCACGCCGTTATCCCTCGAGAGGGGTAGGCAGAGGTGCTACACACCGCTTTTCGCATGTTTATGTTGAGTTCCAATGTGACGGGTTGCGAATCTGTCGCCACTATCCGCGCACATTGAGAAACATGGTAACTACAACTTACGGCAACCCGAGATCCGAACCCTCGACCTCTCGGCTCGGGTGTCTGTTATCCAAGGCACGTCAACAACTAAGCTACCACGTCCTCCACAAAGAAAATAAAACAGTGCAACCATTATAGCATTAAAACTAGTAAAATTATATGTATGTCATTTATATATGTTGTTGATCTTAGAATATATTGTTTTTTATTTCTAATTTGTCTATGATAATTGAAGATCTAATATCAAATGCCTTGTTACGAGTAGCTCACATTGTCTACAATTGCTTCCCATTTTATTGTTATTGTAGAAAAAAAATTATTTACCTTAATGCAGTTTTGAAATGCATCCAATCAGGCTACTGGAGAGTTTTATCGAAAATAATACATTGCGAGAAGTGAATATTATGTGCTGGATTTTAGGCTGAAGATGTCCAGTGCTGGGAGAAGGTCTCCTAAATGGTTTCGATCAGAACCAGATAGTTGCATCCAGCGGCTCCTGAATCCTTTAGAAGATCCACCAGTCCACCTCATGGAGGCCGACCAACACTTCACCTGATTGGCAATAGGGAATTTGCATGACTTTTTATTTATTTATTATAGTGCAATAGCACGTACAAACACAAATCCATTAAATGATCTCAAATCTGACTTATTAACTTAGTTATAAAGCTTCAAAGTCGTTGGTTAGACTGAGAGATTTAATATGTACAACGACGTCAGAGTACATGGACGCCATGCAACTTCCATCCAGAAAAGGTTGTTCTGATAAGCGAGATAGATACTTTTAATTAGAAAGGTTTTATTTTCCTGGTTAATGGTACAATTCTAATCCTGTTTTCACAGTAAATATTCTATTTCGATACACTAACCTATAAATTGAATAATAAAATTTAATTTCGTGCACTTTCCCTATTACCGCTTGCAACAAAATAGATTTAGCATTCGCGTTTCATCTATTACTTCTGCTACATAGTATTTTACAGTCAATCTATCGGATGTGATAGTTTGTTTGACGTAACAATTTATTTTATACATAACCGACCTCGGTGGCGCAGTGGTGTAAACAGCCGACTGCTACGCTAGAGGGTCCGGGTACGAATCCCGGCGGGGGCGGAATTTTGTGTTATTTGCAAGACGCATTGTTTCGCTTACCGTTCTTGGATGTTGTATTCATAATTATGTAGTATATAATATTACGTTGCTTAGCGCCTGCGATACAATATTATATCTTAGTGCAGGGCTGAGTCAATGAGTGTGACGTCACGTGGTTATGATTATAAACTCACGCTGTAATTAATCCCTGGAAAGGGGTAGACAGAGGTTACACATCGAATGTTCATGTCGAGTCCCAGTGTGTCAGGTTGCGAATCTTTTGCTATAACTATCCGGGCACAATGAGGAAGATGGCAACTACAACTTACGCCAACCCGTGACTCGAACCCTCGACCTGTCAGGTCGGGTCGGTCGGGTACCAAGGCCCCTAACAAACTGAGCTACCACGTCCCTAAAACTAGAAATTATGTATGAATATTGTAGGCTCAGCAAAAATAAGAGATTCATATTTAAAGCATTCGCCTTTGTTTCATATAATATTTACTTTTCAACATGGATCACGCCTCCTCCGAACAATCACCTAGTAACCGTGCCCGTCATCTCACCGTCATGTCAGCGGAAGTCACGATTTATTATTTTTACTAAAATTAATATTTTAACATATAGCAAATGCACCTAACAATAGATAAAATTAATTAATCCCCTGTTAGTTAGATTTTGTGGTGTTTTGACGGTCAGGCGTCTCCTGACTGTTACTCCCCCCTTAGTTTTTGGCCTCTGGGCCATTTCGATTGTTTTCCCCGCTTTGTTGGAAGTCTGAAATCGGTTTCTTACTACCTCCTATTTCTTCTGATTAAGTTCGTTGCGGGTCCCAAGACAGCCGATTGGGTGTCCGGGCACAGCCTGTGCGTCATTGCACAGCTGCATTATTCGTTGATTATTCGATCAAAGGACGCCCCTGTTGATCCTGATAAACAGGAGTTGCAGTAGTGGGACAGAGTGGCAGGTGTGCCCCGATAAATAAAAAAAAAAGGTAAAATTAATTTCTTGAAATGTAGCTGGATTTTTTATTTGAAAAATCAAATTATTGTAAGTAAATTGGTGTTTGGAATGTAATTCGGTATTTTATAGCCAAAGGCGAATTTAATTTAATTTCATCTTAGATACGAGAGGAAGCGACTTTTATATCTTAATGTATATTTACAAATTTTGTGAAAAAATTCGATATAGGTTTTTTGAAAACATTATATGGCTGTTCATCAGGGATAACATAGGATTCTAATGGTGAAAGAACGTTTCAAATCGGTCCAGTAGTTTGGCGCCTATTCAATGCAAACAAACAATTAAATCTTTACTCTTTATACTTATAGATAGATAAATAGAAGTATGAATTAATGTGTATTTTTTGTGCTATTGATTATGTAACTTACAATATATAACGTAATACACGACTTCGCTTGAAAACTATCAAGAAACAAGTAAATTCAAAATAATAATAATAATAACCACATCACGACACACACATTGACTTAGCCCTGCACTAAGTTTCGTAAGAACTTGTATCGCAGGTGCTAAGCAACGATATGGTATATACTAAATAAATAAGAATACAACATCCAAGACCGGTAAGCAAAACAATGCGTCTTGGAAATAACACAAAGTCCCGCCCCCGCCGGGATTCGAACCCGGAACCTCTAGCGTAGCAGTCGGCTGTTTACACCACTGCGCCACCGAAAATATATTTTTTTAAATAGACTTAAAATAAGTGCTTTCAAATTTTTATCTACCACCGGTTCGGAATGCCATCTACGGGGAAGAAGCCGGCACGAAACCTCCGTAGTTGCTTTTTTCAAAAACTTACTCTCTTCTTGTTTATCTTTAAATGTTGTAAATTTAAGTTTTCTGATTATTTTATATAATTTAAAGCTACTATGACTACTAGTAGGGTTAAAAAGGCCATTTTGTGTTGAATCTAATTATTTTCTACTTATGTCAAATCGTTCAATTGTCAAAATTTGTAATTCACGTATTTGACACTTTTTTTTAAATGTATTTCTTTAACGGCATTGGTTTAGTACCATACTGCCTAATCATCAGTAATTATAATTTCTTCATTCTTTAAGATGATAAATGAGATCAGGATGATAAGATGAACAATGCAAATGATGAAACTGCCTACAGTAACATGCTAGTACGGTTACTGTAGGCTCTAAGGAGTTACTTGTGAGATGACGAAAAGTGCAGCCAAATCGTCGTATTTCACTTCCTCCACACTTGTACAGCACTACAGATATTTACTGGTTAAAACACTAGCATTTTAAACATTAAATTCCGTTGATATATAAGAAAAGACAATAAAATAAGAAAATTCTAACTTACACTTCCCGTTCCCGCCAAGTCACTCACACTATTTTATCATGTGACATTGGCATAATTGTCATCCAATACGATATTCGCCAAAAGTTAGTTAGAGTTACGAAATGAACCCCAAAAGGCGAATTGCTTTTACGTAAAATTTAAAAATAAGCATCAAGAATGCTTAAAATGTATTTTTGTGCGCATGTCTTTTTACCCGACTATACCTAGTCAGGTCATAAATTCTGTCACATGTTTAATATGAAATAATTGAAACAACTTTATTCATTATGTAACCATTTATATACCAAAATGAACTTAACAAAACATAGATTCTTATGACACTAAAGTTTATTCAAAATGACCTTTGTGATTTTGAATACAAGCCTTCAATCTGCGCGGTCAGTCGTCTATCGCAGCACGAACGAGGTCCATGTCAATATCGGCGGCTGCCTTAATCAAAGATAACTTGAGTGACTCCAAATTGGGATGAGGCTTTGAGCACGCCTTTTCCTCCTAGTGTTGCCATATCTTGTAATCCAACGGATTCAAGTCTGGACTGGAGGAGGGCCAGTCTTCGTGCCGGATGAAGTCGATTTCACGCGCCGCCAGCCAGTCTTGTGTGCTCTTCGCTCTATGAGCTGGCGTCGAATCTTGTTGGAATACCCAGTGCCTGTTATTGAACATGGTATGAGAAACAGGTTCCACAAGGTTCGTCAGGACTGTATTTTGATACACAACTGCATTCGTTTTTACACCTTTCTCACAAAAATGTTAAGCCCCAATAAGAAACTCCCAACCATACCATGAGCGACGATGGAAAATGACCTCGTTGGACACGCGCAATACGGTTGCTCGCTTCTTCACTTCTGTGTGCGTACACCTTATCATTTTGTTTGTTGTAGCTCTCTTCTACGGTAACATTTTTTTCATCCGAAAAAAGAATTTCCCGATAATTTTTTCCCGCGTACCGCTTCAACAAAGCGCGGCATCTCTTCAGTCTCAGGACCATTAGACGAGTATTCAAACGATTTCCTGTTTTTCTTCGATATGCCCGAAGCCCTAAGTCTTCATTTAACACCCTTTTCACCATGGTTCTGCTTAACCCCATCTGAAGGGCCAACAGTTTCTGCTTACGTTTGGGATTTCTTTGAATTCGCGCCTTCACAGCTTTTATTACTGCTGGAGTCCTAACAGACCGAGGGCGACCACTTCTTGACCTTTCATCTACACTAGAGTCTTCATTGTATCGTTTGATGGTACGATAAACGAATCTTTTGGTTATATTCAAATTTTTCAGTATGTCAAAATTTTTTATTGGCGCGTAACCGTAACGATGCAACGCAATAACTGCTACACGGTCTTCTTTAAGCGTCCACTCCATATTTAAAAATGAGTAAAATTTTAAAAAGTATACATTTCTATTTTCATGAACAATTCGAAATTCGCATTCAATAAACTTTTTTTGTGGCCAGCATTCTAAAAGAAAAGTTTGTGTGACAATACTTATGACTTGACTGTGTATATACAAAATTGGGAGCATCTATAAAAGGGCTAGATAAAAGAGTTGCTTAAATGTCTTCCAGATCGCTGTGTTTTTTTGTCAGAAATGTGTAATACATTATGCTAGGCTATCACCAATAATAGCAAACGCATTAAAAAAAAGATTAATTGTCGCTCTGCGGCCTTGTATGATTTCAATCTGTTTGAGTATTGTATTTATTTACATAATTATACGATTTTAGTACTTTTAATACCTACATTACTGGCTTAATTTTGACTAGGGATATTGGTACCACATGATTATTTATTAATAATTAGTAAAACTACCAACACAAGGCGGATTAAAGAATCATATTGATAAATTGTCGTTGCAGTTGTCAAAACCGAAATGGCCGCATATCGCGCCGGCGGCGGCCTATAATCCGTTTTGGGCGCGCTGACAGTCCGTATTTAGGCCGTTTGTCACCGGTGACAGCTGTCATATGTCAGTTGGCGAGGACGGCGCTCTGTCAGCGGGCCGTGGTTAGGTGGGAGCCTAAATGCTAGGCTTCGGGGGAATTAACGATATTAAATTCGAAATTGTTTCTTTTCCCTCATGGTACCTGACTGGGGGAAAAACATGACGCTTTTTTCTTGTCATACAGTATTTTTCTTTCGTAGGAGATACATTGAGGGTTCTACGCGTTGGTTGTGTCCCACTTGTTATCTCCGAAACGAAATGTCAACGTCTCGCCTTTTGCTTAGCTGTCAAACCGTGGAAATACTTTTGCGGTATGGATTCGATTTATACCGAACGGCTCTATATCGTGTTGATCTGTTTATCAGTTTTGAGGTGACCTTGGTGGCTAACTTTTTACAACTTCTTGGCTAACCCGTAGACAGTTTATCTGATGGAAAATTATACTACCACCTATTGTTACTACGTCATAAGGACTACAGTCATTTAATAACTATGTAGGCTTTGTTTATACAAAAGTATTTTAACATAGAGTTTTTGTTAAATTTAAACTTAATCCATAGACCGTCTTCGGATCTAGACCTTTTCTGAGGGATTTTCTAGGCTTTCGCCGCGGCTGTTAGGCGGTAGTTTAGTAGGTTGAATTCATGTATATTGTTTGTTTTATTTTAGGAAGATTCAGTATTGCTTAAGCATCAATCTGAATCAAGATTAAATAAAAGTTTGTTTTTTCGTGAATAAAGTGGTAGAGCTTTTAAAATTTTCATCCAAAAGGAATCTATTAAACACCCATTGATAAAAAAAAACAGTTTCTACTAGACAAGAAGCATAGCTCTGACTTTAACTGGTGAGATTATAAAATGGTAAAAAATAGATTAAGATCAAAAGGTTTTATACTACATCATGGGCAGACGGTGAACCGTCTACCCAGGTCCGGCCAGGTCTGTTATCAGGTGAACCTGATAAACAGTGACTGACACGACGAAGCCCTTGATGCCTGGACCGCCAAGAGCACCTACAATACGTTGCCCATGTAGAGGTAAAGTTGTTATATTAGCCGGTAACTACACTGACTCTCTAATCCTCCAAAGTCAAAGTCAAGCACATATTGTGAATATAGTATATGAAATATTGCAGATGTTACGCATGTATACAATACTATTTATGTTTACTTATTATAAGTCACTAAAAAAAAAACACAAAAAAGATTAAAACGTATACAAAGTCATAACCATTTAAACACATAACAACCTTACGCCGTAATCCCTCGAGAAGGGTTGGCAAAGGTATTAAACACCGCATTTCGCATGTCTATGTTGAGTCCCAATGTGACAGGTTGTAAAACTGTCGCCACTATCCGGGCACAGTGAGGAACATGGCAGCTACTATGCACAGAAACTCGCGACTCGAACCCTCGACCTGTCAGGTCGGTCGGTTAAGTAAGGCACGTAACAAAATGTGCTACCCACAAGCAAGGCAAGTCATACACAATACTAAAACGCCAATCTTCGACCTTCGAATCCTACACCTATTGGCTTATTATGCATATTTTATGGATTTATTACAATTCAAATGTCTATGTCAACAAGCGTATAACCATCAGTGCATTAGAGGTAGAAAATTAACTCAAACAATTCAGCTACATTTTCAAATTAATCATGGGATATAACACAAATATGAGCGTACATGCCGGCAAAGCCGCGAAAGCCATTGTGATCTGTTATGCTATTAATAACCTTATCTTATATGCCTTATGATTCAATTAAATAATATCAATATAAAGACTAGACCTGTGTTTAATATTGATTTCAAATCTGGCCCTAATTTTAAATAATAATAACCACACACACATCACGACACACACTTTGTCTCAGCCCTACAGTAAGATTGTATTATCTTGTGTCGCAGCTGCTAAGCATATAGCATAAACTTCATAGATAAGAATACTACATCCAAGACCGGTAAGCAAAACAATGTGTCTTGCAAATAACACAAAGATCCTGAACCCGGAACCCGTAACCTCTAGCGTAGCAGTCGGCTGTTTACACCACTGCGCCACAGAATCACAGAGGAATTATAATATAATAAAAGCTTCTAATTAAATCTAAAAACACGATAGAAGAATCTTAAGCAACTCTAACATTCCAAATCTCAACGTAGTACAAAACAAAGTCGCTTCCCGGTTGTCTGTCCCTATGTATGCTTAGATCTTTAAAACCACGCAACGGATTTTGATGTGGTATTTTATAATAGATAGAGTGATTCAAGACGAAGATTTAAATGTGTATAAACAATCCGAATTATCCGAAGCCTGTGCTAGTTCCAAAGAAAGTTGTATTATAAAAAATATTATAACCCTACCTATTCACAACTGCTCAAAAATCCATCACACGCATGTAATTTGCAGCTTGTGTACAAACAGAACCAGCCCTTTAGTAATTAACAGCGCCCTCCGTAGTGACAGATGACAACTGACCACCGTGTGACATTTACGTCCACACAATTTGCGATACGACGGCCTTATTTACTTTTGTTCAGATCGAGAATGTTCTCTGATATTAGAATGAATTTCTAATGATTATAACCACATCACGACACACACATTGACTTATCCCTGTAGTAAGTATCATAAGAATTTATGTAACAACAACTAAACTACGATATGATATATACTACATAGATAAGAATACTACATTCAAGACCGGTAAGCGAAACAATGCGTCTTGCAAGTAACGAAAAAAATCTCCACGAGGATTCAAACGTAAACCCTCTAGCGAAACAGTCGGCGGTTTGCGTCACAGAGGTCGTAACCAAAGAGATGCATATTAACTTTGACAAATGCCCTTCTATTGGGTCGAGCTGTTAAAAAAACCGCCGCTTTTACACCAAAAAACCGCCAAGTGTGAGTCGAGTTCGCAGATCAGTAAGATTGCAAAAAAATATACCTTATTTTTAGCTTCTTTCATAAAAGAAACAGGAGGAAGTGAAAACTTGCCTCTTGCGTAAAAGTCTGTTTACACAACTTAGCAACAGAGGTCGTCCAACGATATATTTCAATACTACAAATCTCTGATCACGTTCTACAGTGTGACGATAAAACAATAAATAAATATATAATATCGTATAGTGTAAAAACACGGGATTGGAAGGAAACCTTCTAGAATGTTGTTAAGGGACGTTCTTCAAAATTCATTTGTCACTTTCACTGTTTCATTAGCTAAGATTGTATATATAAACTGCATTGTTATAGATGTAGAATAATCTAGAATTCGAAATCGATTTGAATAGATTAAATTAAAGGGACATTCTTCAAAATTTAGTTGGTCACTTTCACTGTTTCATTAGCTAAGATTGTATATAAATAACTGTATTATTATGGATGTAGAATAATCTAGAATTCGAAATCATTTGAATAGATTAAATTAAAGGGACATTCTTCAAAATTTAGTTGGTCACTTTCACTGTTTCATTAGCTAAGATTGTATATATAAATAACTGCATTATTATGGATGTAGAATTCGAAATCGATTTGAATAGATTAATTTCAGCTGGTTGACTTAAATTTTTACAGGTAGATCTACGTGCAAGGTCGTTTGGGTTAGTACCACCCTCCTTTCTATTAACAACTTGAAGCAGTTAGCTGTATTTCGGTTCAAAGGAATGAAGAGCCGGTGTATTTCCAGCAGATACAACATCTTTACCTCTACATGGGCAACGCATTGTAGGTGCTTTGGCATTCGAGATATCAAGGGCTTCGTCGTGTCCATCACTGTTTATCAGGTGAACCGACTGCCAATGAACACAACCTTTTTATCTTAAACTTTTTTACTACTAGTTCAATAGTTGAAGTCAGTGGTATGCTTCTAGTCAAGTAGGAACAATATTTTATCAATAGGTTCTTTAATAGATTCTCTTTATGTAAAAACATTAAAGCTCCACCACCATATTCACAAAAAAACTTGGTTTTTCCTCTAATGTTTATTCTAGACTTATTGATGCTTAACCCTACTGAATCCTCTGTGAAAAACCAAAACAATATTCGAACTACTAAACTATCTTAAACAAATTCCAGAGAAAGCCTATAAAATCCCTCAAAGAGACCTAGGTCTAGATCCATACAAATACTACGGATTAAGATTAAATTTACCAAAAAGTTGATGTTAAAATGCTATTGTATAAACAAAGCTTACAGTGTTATTAAATGACTGTAGTCCTTATGACGTAGTGATAAAACTTGTTTTGTAATGTTCCTAGTTCTGGTCAAAAGCACATAGAGTATTTATCTAGTCTGACTACAATGCAGCTGCGTCACTTTGTCAGCATTTTAGACACCCGTTCTGAGGAAAACATTTTTTTTTCCTGTATAAAAATTCAGTATAAAATACATAGCTTTATTAATCATTTTATTTTATATTATCAAAATTATCAGAAATCTACTACTGTTTATGTACTGGAAAAAAATCCGCAGTAACTTTATCAATGAAATGCACGTATAACAAATGTGAGATTTAAAAAATCCAAATAAATTAACTACATCACGACACACATTGACTCAGCCTCAGCATCGTAAGAACTTGTGTCTCGGGAACTAAGCAACGATATGGTATAAACTACATAGATAAGAATACAACATTCAAGACCGGTAAGCGAAACAATGCGTCTTGCAAATAACTAAAAAATCCCAACCGGGATTCGAACGTAAACCCTCTAGCGAAGCAGTCGGCGGCATCACAGAGGTCGTAACCAAAGAGATGTATACATCAAAAATCCCCCTATGCCCTATCTCTTTCTATTGAGTTGAGCTGTTAAAAAACCGCCGCATTTAGACCAAAAAACCGCCAAGTATGAGTCGAGTTCGCAGTTCAGTAAGATTACAAAAAAAAAAATTGTTCTTTTAGCTTCTTTCGTAAATGAAACAAGAGGAAGTAAAAATTTACCTTTTTTTTTTTGGGAGAAACTAAACTAGAGACTTTTTCCCTAAAAAAAAGTTTACATCTATTACGGTTCATGAGATACAGCAGGTTGACAGACGGACGGATATACGGACGGCTTAGATACAAGTATATAGTATTTATCTATGTAGTATATACCATATCGTTGCTTAGTGCCTGCGATGCAAGATTCTATGTTAGTGCAGGGCTGAGTCAATGTTATTCGTGATGTGGTTATTATCATTGTTGTAAGTTGTAATATAGTGTTATCGTATTTTGAATATTGAAAAAAGCAACTACGGGGGTTTCTTGCCGGATTCTTCCCTGTAGAAATAGCATTCCAAACCGATGGAAGCCCAAAAAATATGACGATTTGAAAGTGCTTATTTTTAGACTATTCTATTTCAATATCTGTCTTTTTATTATTAAATAACCTATAAACGCCGCGTTAGAACCGCCCGACTCATTCGCCATGAGAACGTTAGTTTTTTAATTACAGCAAGTTAATCAAAAGTCTTATGAGTGCGGTCTTTAATTATCATTAACAACGTGTACACAATATGCTAATTGGAATTTGATATACATATTACCCATTGAGTGTTTGGATGTGATAATTACGTTGTATTAATTAGACTTTACATTAGCGCTTTGTTTTGAAAAGCTAATTATTATTTTGAAGGGCTTTGTGTGCTCGATGTTCTTCGGTTTTTTATTTTTCATTGTATTTTTAGGTTTGGTTATTTTGAGTATAATTTACTTTTTCATTTTACACTAACGGCTAACTTTGGCTTCAGGTGCAATTGAACATTTGTATAGTGAAAAAAAATCTAATATATTTCGGGGATAATTTGTCAATCTGAAGGTGAATGAAATTTTCCAGTATGTTTTGAATTTATTGGTTACAAACATACAAAGGTTTCTTCTTAATTTATTACTTTAGATAAATAGAATAATAATATCATCCACATCACGACACACACATTGACTCAGCCCTGCACCAAGATAGAATCTTGTATCGCAGGGACTAAGCAACGATATGGTATATACTACATAGATGAGAATACTACATCCAAGACCGGTAAGCGAAACAATGCGTCTTGCAAATAACACGAAATGTTCTCCCTTATTTTTTGAGTTTTTTTTCCGCTGCCCATCCGTACATCTGTCAACATGTATCTCATGAATCATAATGGCTAGAGTCTTGTAATTTTCAGAGAATGTCGATATCGAGTCCGGTTCAGAATTGACCGCTTTTTAAAATTTTCAAAGCACACCGTTTTGTGATTCATAAGCAGGTTTAATAAGATTAATTATTAATAATAATTAACTTGTTCAATAAATTAACGTTACGTAGTGCTGTAAACCGATGTTAATAATAAATGTTAGGAGCGACTTTGTTTTATGTGAATGTGAGGTCAAACCAAGTAATTTTGGCCCAAAGCCTACTTCCGCGTTATTATTATCGCAAACTACACTAATATGTACTATTCAAACTTTAGAAGACACCCTTTGAAAACCTTATCACTTGCTAACAATGTTCAATTTCGCCTGCCGCTGAAACCGAGTTATCTGGCTCGAAGGACCAGAGCTGTTAATGCGTTGTAAAAGTGAAGGATTTTCAACTTTATCACTTAAGAGTTAGAAATTAAATTATGTGTTATAGGTTTGCGTTGTTGGTTGATAGGTTATGTGAAATTTCCATTAATAAATATCCTTAGTTACGACGGTCATGGATCAACATGACCTGTTTGGACTTTGTACCGTTCTTAAGTTGTAAAGCGTAAGGACTGATATTGCTTGTTATGGAATCTATAAGTGTGGACGTACTTACGTACATATAAAAGCTAATTTTGTTAATGACGTCATCGCATACTGTTCAGTAACCACTAAAATAGATCACGTTTGTCTTTAAAATAACTAAATAGCTTCAAAGTTCGAATCCCGGTCAGGACGGAACTCTGTGTTATTTGCAAGACGTTTCGCCTACGTCGTTTGGTCTTGGATGTAGTATTTTTAAGTATGTAGTAAATACAAGATTGTTGCTTAGCATCTGCGATACAAGATTCTTAAATCTTATTGCAGGGCTGAATTAATATTTGTGTCGTGATGTGGTTATTTTTTATAATCTTAAAGAAATAGAAGTTGTTCTGAAAATTACATGAGTCTAGCTATAATTGTTCATGAGATACAGCTCGCTGATAGATGGACGGACAGCGGAATCTTAGTAATAGGGTCCCGGTTTTTACCCTTTAGGTACAGAACCCAATTTTTTTTTAATAAGTGATTGCAGTTTTTTTTGCAGTATTAAACTGAATTGAGGATTTATTTTAGTTCCATCCTACTACGCGGCTACGAGACTGCTACGACGTCGTGTCCGTAGTAGCAACCGTAGTAGAATATTTTATTTCAATTAATAACTTTAATTTTACGTCTCAAATAGTTTTGGCGAGTCCTAAATTTGAACGGGTCACTTATCGTTAGGTTTCTGCAGAAATTATTACTTTTAATAATAAGGCACATTGTTTGAATTAACAACTGTATATTTAGAAAACATTAGACAATGGACATGTTAAAGTCTCTAATAGACTTAAAATAAGAACTTTCATCTAGACGTTTTAGAGTTCCGTACTCAAAGGGTTAAAACAGGACCCTATTACTAAGCTTCCGTTGTCCGTCCGTCTGTCAGCGGGTTGTATCTCATAAACCATAATAGCTAGACTATTGAAATTTTCAGAGAATGTCTATTTCTATTACCGATTTTACAACAAATACTGAAAACGTAAAGAAACTAAAAATCAAACGGTCTCACACAAAAAACCTGATTTTATAGACAGTCTTTGTTTGCTCTTGTATCCTTTCAAAACCATCTATAGCACACCCGCCAATCTGTCCCACCACTGCAACTCCTGTTCACCAGGATCAACAATGGCGTCCTTTGATCGAATAATGCAGCTGTGCAATGACGCACAGGCTGTGCACGGACACACTAACGGCTGTCTTGGGACCCGCAACGAACTTAATCAGAAGAAATAGGAGGTAGTAAGAAAGCGGTTTGAAATTATCTATAAAATATAAAATATTTAATCTTACATGATGTTATAGAACCCATCATGAGCGAGTCTAACCCATGATTGATGGGTTTTTAACTACCACTGTTTCGGAATGCTATCTACGGGTAAGAAACCTACGTTATTATGCTTTAAAAAAACATTACAATGATTTTCCATTGAGACTAATATAACAAGATTGGTAGTTCATTAAAAATCTAATTGTCTGTTAACGTTCTTTTAATTTTCCGACGCTATATATAAATGATCAAGTATGGAACGTAAGCAGCAGTTACATGCCTTGGATAACCGACAGGTCGTGGGTTCGAATCTCGGGGTGCCGTAAGTTGTAGCTGCCATGTTTCTCAATGTGCCCGGATAGTGGGGCCAATTTCTCAACCTGTCACACTGGGACTCAACATAAACATGCGAGAAGCGGTGAGTAGCAAGCACTTTTTTTTTTTAACGTGGGGAAATCCTCATGGATCTCCTTCAGCCCGGGGGGACCTAAGGAGTATGTCGGTCTCACGAAGAACCCGTGCCTACCGATTGATTAAAACCCCACGTTCCGCCAACACCGTTCGCTGTTAGAGCATTACGGGATAGAGGGAAGCCGAAGAAACCCTCAGACACCGCACTACTCCAACGGCTGGCCCGTCTTAAGAACCAGTGAGCCTAGCATACAAGCAGGCTACACCGTCCCAGTAGTCTCAAAACGGTGTAGCAAGCACCTCAGCCAACCACTCTCGGCGTGAGGTTATGTTTATTTTGAGTGATGTTTCATGTAACGTCATCAAGCATATTACCAAACAAAACTCCCTAAAATTAATACATAAAGATATAGCTAATGAAAACATTATGTTTTACTGAAGCAATATTACATACACACATATATCATGGTAATATGCTAAGTTCAAACGAGGTTGTGTAAAGTGTTCTATACAAATGTTTGCAATAAATTCGGCCTGCAGCACCGCATTGGATACACACAGCCATGAAGAACGACAAGCAATTAACCGAACTCAGAAATATAGTTGGAAACATGATAAAGTTATCAACATTTTAAGCAATAAAGGTATAGTAACTAGTCCATTAGTACTATAGGCTTTAAATTCATTCAGAGCTCCACGTCTCTACTTAAGCTTATTTAATTTTTTAAAATCTATTTTGTTTTATTCATCGAAAGTATTTGTGGTTTGTGTATTTTTTAAATGGCTGACCTTAAATAAGAATACCAACTGGCATTAGGCATCAATCAATTGTATTTGAATAAAATCTACTACATAAAATCCCACAAACCTCTGAAGCCCAATATGAATAATAACCACATCACGACAAACACATTGACTCAGCCCTGCAGTAAGTATAGTAAGAACTTGCATCGCAGGAACTAAGCAACGATATGGTATAAACTACATAGATAAGAATACTACATCTAAGACCGGTAAGCTAAACAATGTGTCTTGCTAATAACGTAAAGTTCTGCCTACGCCAGCATTCGAACCCAGAACCTCTAGCGTAGCAGTCGCCTGTTAACACCACAGGTGTCGTCAAATGCCAGTACCAAACGGCTTTTCTATTTACCGAGCCGTATGTCACAAACGCTTGTACAATAAGGATTAGTAGCTGTGTAATTAATGTAAAATACTACCGGTTTTTAACCTTCCCGTTGTAAACGCACCATTGTTTAGCAAACCGCTGTAATGACGTAATGTTACACATTGTTACATTGTACGTAGCCCATATAATTTTCAGGATTAGAAATTTAAAGGTTATTTAGCAACTAAATACAACTTAATTATGCCCTACTAGCGAACGCCCGCGGCCTTACCCGCGTGAAGTGTTATATTTTTATCGCTCTTACAATTTTTTGGGATAAAAACAGCCATGCTATTCCTGACTATAATCTATCTCTTTGTCAAAATTTTATCTAAAACATTTAGGCATTTTGCGTGATTGTGTAAAGGTTTATTTTTACCTTATGGAAAGTGATATCGCTGCCTATTGACATGACAACGCCCTTGATATCGTTGAATGCCAAGAGCACAACCAATTTAATTAACTGCAACGGTTTATCTTATTGACAGTTAGAGTGTAGCTAGAATTATTATGTTGAAAAATTGTAATTTGTAGTAGAAAATATTGTGATTGAATATTGAAAAAAGCAACTACGGAGGTTTCTTGCCGGATTCTTCCCCGTAGAAATAGCATTCCGAACCGGTGGTTGTAAAAAAAATTACGATTTGAAAGTGCTTGTTTTAAGTCTAATCGAATAAAAAACATTTTGACTTTGACTTTGACCATGAGTTGCCCATGTAGAAGTAAAGATACCTCTCGTGCTGATACTGTCTCTCCAATCCTTCGAACCGAAACACAGCGAACTGCTCCACGGCAGAAATAGAATGGAGGGTGGTACCAATACAGACGATCTCGCACGTAGATCTACCACCTGTAAACATCATATTACATAACATAGTTATATAAAACACTATATAAAATTCGCGTTCACGTTCACGCTCGTGTTGAATTAGCAAATTTAGACTCCATTTTGTTTCTAAATATTCGGCTAGGTTGGGTCAAAAGATATCATTATGATATACAGCCACCTGATAGACGGATGGATAGCAGCAGCTTAATAATAGAGACCAGCACCCTTTGGGTATGAAAAACTAAAGAATCTGATGATCGCTACGACACCCTTTCCGTTTTAGAAGCTGTACCCCAAAAACCCTTTTTAACATAAGCACAAAGGCCGTAAACCCTCGACAGGGGTTGGCAGAGGTGAAAGAAACCGCATTTCGCATGTTTATGTTGAGTCCCAGTGTGACAGGTTGCGAATCCGTTGCTACTATCCGGGCACAATGAGGAACATAGCAGCTACACCTGACTGCAACCCGAGACTCGAACCCTCAACCGGTCGGGCCGGTCGGTTATCCAAGGTAACCAACTGAACAGCCACGTCCTCCCCTATATATACATACAAAGATCTTTCAAGTGGTTTTCTTCTCGCTCTCCCCGGGGGGTCGGGGAGCCGAATCCGAGGCCCGCCTTTTTTTCGTTCGCCGCTAGCCTACTAGCTAGCGGGGCTCCTTGGTTTGCCTTTCAGCGTGATCTTGTCCATTATGGGTCGTCGAACCATCAGCGGGGAGTGGGCATTGCAGGTCGTCGTGGGATGGGGGTTGATAGCTCAACTGGAACCGCTTCTGGAACTGATGGCGGCATGTAGAGTTAGTCGCTCTCGTCATCAACGATAGGCTCTCCTGTCGGGCGGGCGCGCATGTTACAAAGATATTTCTTTGCATTAACGTTTATTTATTATTTACAAAGTAACAAATCAATTGGAGTATTGCTTGTGCTGCTAAATCATTTCTATGGTTAGCGTGCGGCGACCATTAGGGCGGGCATACATCAAAAGCGATAGAGGATCGCTTATCGCTGGCCGCCTTCCCGAACGTGAAGGCTCGGACAAAAGACGTGGAGAGGTGTTAGAACAAAAAAAATGCATTTTATTTTCATAAAGACGCAATGCTTACTTTGCGTTATTCGCAACGCAATGTTTGGCTTACCGGTCTTGGATGTTGTATTCTTATATATGTAATTTATACCATATCGTTGCTTAGCGCCTGCGATACAATATTGTATCTTAGTGCAGGGTTTTTGATTTTCTCTAATGGTTTTAAATAAGATCAAATTTATTTATTTCTAAAATTAAAAAAATTGTTTTGTTCAATTTATTTTAGTTTCATTGAAGTTATTTTAAATCATTTAATTTAATTCACCTTCACAATGCTGATGTAAGGGGAAGAAAAAAAATAGGTGAAATTCGACAAACAGTCATTTCATGTCACTCATGTCGAGTATCATAGTTATGTGTGTATAATTGTGTGTAAAAGTATGTCATTTTTGTTTGTTAAATGTATTTTGCCAAATTTCTTACTCAGTAAAGTATAAGATGATGCCATTGAGAAATCCCATCAATACAACAGATTCAAAAACGATCCTTCAAACAAATATTGGCCTACAAACAAAAATTAAATAAAATAAAGAAGTCAAGTCCATGCCACCAGTGTTCCATTTCGATATGCAATCCCCGTTCTTAGGCGCTGCGGGATCGGCGATCGGACGCGGCAAATGAAACGTATGAATCCCGCTACTTGATCCTATCATCAGTCTAAGCTGCCTTTATTTCGGGCTATTGCAACAATCCTTCGTGATTTGTTTATTTTCATTCCTTTATCTTTGTTTTTATGCACCATCACGGGTCAACAGTTCACCTGATCGAAATTGATACGCCTATTAACACGACAATGCCCTTGATGTCTGGAATACCAAGAGTACTGACATTGCGTTACCATTATAGAGGTAAAGATGTTATACGTCTAGTGCAGGTAAGTACACTGGCTCTCCAATCCTTCGAACCGAAATACAGCGAACTGCTTCACGTTGTAAATAGAATGGAGCGTGCGTGGTACCAACGCAGATGATCTCGCACGTAGATATACCACTTTAACTCTACATTCAAAGCAAAATTGCCATTCTTTGAATGATCGGGATAGCTCAAAAACGGCCACACAGAAGATGACAGCTAAGAAACGACAAATTCGCAATAAGTGGCGACAAATTCGCTACCTGTCACACGGGTAGCTAACATAATCATGCCAAATACGGTGTCTCTGGCAAACCCTCTGGAAGGATTAGTTAAGGCGTGAGTTTATTTGTTATGTCTTTCTCGAAAAACATAGAGGCACGTTTGAACTGCCCTTTCTAAAAACTTACAAATTTAAAAAAAAACCCGAACTGGACATATTTGGGTACACTTGATTGTTCATCCTCACTTCACCCCCCGTAACTTTTGAATGGGGGAACTGATATAAACAGATCAATGCTTAGAACACACTCAATTAAAGCACCTTTTAAACAAATAAAACTACATCTAAATCGCTTCATTCGTTCGAGAGTTATGATGCCACAGATAGACACACAGACAGACAAGCCAAACTTATAACACCCCCTTTTTCCCCCCGTCCGGGATAAACAACAATAGTGGTCGTAACTTAATTTTGGTAACCTTTTAAATTGATTGGAATATCTTAAATAAATATTCACCCTGTAAATTCAAGCGTACTGCGTAATACCGCGATTCCATCTCTACAGGATATAGGTTCGATTTCCGAGTCATTTTTTGATCAACAGAGGTTTTTGGGCCCTTGTAATTACTGGTACGAAAAGTATAACTTATTTACCTTTACATGTATTCCGCCATATTTATAAAGTTGGACTCAAAAGAACAAGAGTTTAAACCGTGCTCAAATGTCAAATATCATTACAACAGGTAACAGTAAATAAATAAATAACCACATCACGACATACACATTGACTCAGTCCTGCAGTAAGTATCGTAAGAACTTGTGTCGCAGGTGCTAAGCAACGATATGGTATATACTAAATAAATAATAATATAACATCCAAGACCGGTAAGCGAAACAATGCGTCTTGCAAATAACGCAAAGTCCCGCCTCCGCCGGGATTCGAACCCGGAACCTCTAACGTAGTAGTCGGTTGTTACAGCACTGCGCCACCGAGGACGTCAAAAAGTATGCGTGTTTGTACTGGAACTGAATTCGAATTTGAAACATTAATAATAACTACATCACGATACACATATTGACTCAGCCCTAAACTAAGATTTAATCTTGTATCGCAGGCACTAACGATATACTACATAGATAAGGAAACAACATCCAAGACCGATGAACAAAACAATGCGTCTCAATGCGTTCCGTTCCTTACGAGATTCGATCCCGGATCCTCTAGCGTGGCAGTCGGCTGTTTACACCGCCACCAAGTTCGTCAATCATCCTGGACTTATAAGATCTTTCTCTCTAAGAAAAAGGTTAATTAAAAGCTTAAGATTCTAGTTCATATCAAGTTAAGTCAATTGAGTTGTTTTTGGAAGATATTACCTAAAAATAACTAAGTCAATAAAATCGAAAATTTACGAAAATCTGAAATAGATTAGAATATTTAATTGAAATTTTTAACTTTTCAACTGATAACAAAATTTTGTAAAAACGTCCTAATTAACATTTCACGAACCGAACGAACAAATATTTTTTCTTCTTTTGCTTTTCCTGTGCTCATTACAAATATTGAGTGACAACTCTTCTTTCTTCCTTCAAAAATAACTTTCAAAACAAATGCCAAATACGTGAAAGAAGTGGCCGTTAAACAGTCACCAGGATGATCATAAATGTCAGCCTTTTAGTTCTGTGGATCTCAAAAACTGGGCTCTTTGTCTGGATACCTCTGCATCAGCACGTAAACTCGGACGGCACTAAACGGACATGACGTGACGTGACGTGACGTGCTCAGCAGTCACGTGCCCTCTAATGCCACCCAGACGTGGCTTGCCAAAGATCAAGCGGCCGAAGACGGGTTGTTATCATTAAATTTACACGCATACACACACAAATATACTTTAAACACACACAACACACAAACAAAACGGAAAATCACGTGTTGCTTTTTGCCTCGCTGTCGAACCAAGATGATCCTGAGTGTGCGCTGCTGTATTGAATTTAATACAAAAAATACCGATCGGCTAGGGCTTGGTGCAGTGTCGATCCGATCACGACTGTAATGGTGTGCTATGGGACTGTATTGGGTACCCATTCTGAAATAGGAATTGGGTTTAAGAAATTCTTATCTTGTATTGTTATTTGACTGTTTTAAACATTTAAGAGCGGGGCCTTCTGAAACAGGCCACCTCACCCTAGAGCCAGAGCCCAATATATCAAATTTAATTAAATTACTCTTAACAAATAAATCACATTTCAACTTTACATACGTAAACTAAATTCATGTAGCGAAAAATTTGGTTTTGTCAGAATATATTTTTGTTTACTTTGAATTGAAACTTAATTAATTTTGCATAACCATTAATGTTTTGTGCCGTTACCAAGACAACAATGTTTCAACTCTCGTTATATTTCCTCGACCTCGGTGTTGCAGTGGTGTAAACAGCCAAATGCTAAGCTAGAGGTTCCGGGTTCGAATCCCGGCAGGGGCAGGACTTGTTTCGCTTACCGGTCTTGGATGTTGTATTCTTATTTGTGTAGTACTCGTATACACTATATTGTTGCTTAGTGCCTGTGATACAAGATTAACTTAGTACAGGAACCAACGTGTGTGTCGTGATCTGGTTATTAATATTACGTCGCATTCAAAAAAATCCGATATAAAGTTTTATTACCTATTTAATTTAATTTTAAAATGAACGTTAAAATTAAAATTGTAATGAAAAATATATAACCGTTTGTTACCGTTTTTTGAGTTCATGAATAGAATAGAATAGAATTTTTATTTGCATAAAATGTTGGTAAAATTAAGGTATTCATAGAAATTTTGTGCACCATCATGAGTTTAATGTGTTAAGCTAGAATGTACTGCAATAAATTTTTAATAAATGACTCATAAAATCTTTCTGAAGTCGTCAATACCAAAAACACATGGTTATTTTCCCATCAATTTGAATTTCTAGACAAAAAATAATTCCAGAAGTTTTCCGTTAAAATACGAAAAATATTCAAAGCTATATTTTTCCTGCTTCTTTGATCACGTAGGTTTAAAATTTAACCTCTGTTATATCATTTTTCATGAGACAATAGTGGTGAAATCAAATGATGATCATGATAAATATGTGGTCTTCGACTGAAATCGTCTTGGTTGACCCTCGTGTTTCGGTTCGAAGGATTCGAGACCGGCGCGAGAGGTATTACATATTTTCCTCTACATGGGCAACGCATTGGCGGTGCTTTTGGCGTTCTCAGACATCAAGGATATTGTTTTGTCAACAGGCGGTATCACTTCCCCTCAGGTGAACCGTCTGCTTGTTTTCCTAGACGTTATTTTTTTTGTAATGATTTTAACGACAAGTCTTTAGTTTATTAGAGTCGCCTTGAAATCTTTTTCCCGCTTGTTTATCCGACACAGCTATACAAATTTTCTCAAACAAAAATTTCTGAATTACATTTCTGCTTAAACGTTATCAAATTCCGAAGGAGAATAACTAACAAACGACATTTGTTATGTAGTAATATTAGTGAGAGAAATGAAAATTCCAGTATGTAAAGCAGTAATACATTATGCAATTCTATGTCTACAGGACAAGGTTGTATTCAAATAGTTCCAGAAAAACATTACAAAGTCAAATGTAGTTAAATGTTTTAGATTAAACGAGATCTTGGTTGGTTTTTTTATTTTATTTGAAATAAATTTTTCCCGCCCCAAATCTTCATTGAAGGTTCAATCTAAATTAAAAAAAAATCAAGTCATAAGTTTTGAAGACAACCTTTGATATACAATAAAGCAGACGTATAAATAATAATAATAACAATAATAATAACCATACAACTACACACACATTGACACAGCCCTGCACTAAGATATAATCTTGTATCGCGGGCGCTAAGCAACGAAATGGAATATACTATATACAACATCCGAGAGCGGTAAGCGAAACAATGCGTCTTACAAATGATGTACCCCCGCCGGTATTCGAACCCGGAACCTCTAGCGTAGCAGTCGGCTGTTTACACTACTGCGCCACCGAGGTCGAAATAGGACTACTTTGATACTTTTACTTAATCTTTGACGCTTTTCAGTGACAGGACACCGCACGTCTGGTCTTGTTCCCTTTATGGCTTTATTTACCTGCGATAACGCTGTCCGATTCAATTTTTAGGATACCCCTCGGAAGATATAAGTACGAGTAATGGAGAGTAATGGTTTGGCTGCTTGTCACTTACCTCACAGGTTTTACAAGCAAACGGTTCACATGATAGAAAGTGCTGATAGATAGTGCCAAGATGATGAGCTTGATGTCTTGGAACGCCATGAGCACCGCCTATGCGCTGCCCATGTAGTGGTAAAAATGTTACACCTGACCAGATAATTACACTCACTGTCACTGTGAAAGACAGGGAACTGCTACACGGCAAAAATAAAAAGGAGGGTGGTACCAACCCAGAAGATCTCGCACATAGATCTATCATCAGTGTATATTACACCCGAGTCGAAATTTTAGAGGCCACGTCAAATCTTTTTATAGGAATAAACGAGAGTTAAAATACGAATCTCAATAGAGAGATAGTGGGAGTAACTATAAAACCAAATACACATAGTTTTAGCAAGAAGATCAAGATGTACTAATCTGTCTTTAAGTTATACTTACATACATACATAAACTCACGCCGTAATCCCTCAAGAGGTTGGCAGAGGTGTTAAACACCACATTTCGCATGTTTATGTTAAGTCCCAGTGGGACAGGTTGCGAATCGGTCGCCACTATTCGGGCACATTGAGGAATATGGCAGCTACAACGTACGGCAATCTAAGACTCGGACCCTCGACATGTCGGGTCGGGCCGGTCGGTTAACCAAAGCACGTAAAAATCTGAGCTACCACGTCCACCATCTCACTCAACTCAACTTCTCACTTAACATCAAGTATTCAATCTTAAAAATTGATTGGACTGCTTCTTGATTCTAGATAAAATAGGTCAACGAGCGTGAATTTTGATAATCCAAACTAACAGGTAAAACTCATAATCCACGTTCAAAGCGAAGCGGTCGATACCTGAAAACCGGATAAAGATAATATCCAGATTTAATACGCATCCACAAATCACATGAGCCGATCCGCTCATCAAAGCCTTCCTTTCAGCCAATCGAAAATAGATTTGCATCACAAATGAGCGAAACAAAATACGCGGGTCGCGTACAATCACACAAAAAGGTACGGTAAAACCATTGAATGGCTATTGAATGGAGTTGGAATGGATTGGCCACATTTGAGGTAAGCTAACAGTCAGCCAATGGCTTTGTTCAAAAGAAATAGTTTCTGGACTCTTTGCATTTTTGTGCGGAGCGTTGAACGTTGGTCGTGATCAATTGTTGGGCAAAATTTAGAATGGGATCGAGTGGAGTCGATTATCATTTCAATGAGGGTTGCCAACAGTCCTGTTCTTCCTGGACACGTCCTGCTTCATGAGGTATCCTGGATAGTTTTTTAGAGTCCTGGGTTTTTAACCGCTTTGATACGTTCGTGTATTTTAGGGACATTGATGAGGTTTAAAATTATAAAATCATTATTTATACAGAAATCCAGGTTGTTTTTATATATCATCACGGGCGAACAAGCAGACGGATCACCTAATGGAAAGTGATACAGCCGCCTATCAACACGACAATACCCTTGATGTCTGGAACGTCAAGAGTACTGCCAATGCGTTGCTCATGAAGATATAAAGATGTTATACTTCTCGTGTCGGTAATTACACTGGCTCTTCAATTCTTCGCACCAAAACACAGCGAACTGTTTAACTGTTTCTCGGAAGAAATAAAAAGGAGGGTGGTACAAACCCAGACGATCTCACACATAGTTCTACCACCTGTTAATTGTAGTCGGAAACTCAACATCAATCAAAGAAACGCTGCATTGCGTCCATATGAGCGAGTTCTTATTAGGAAGCTCAGTTCTTCAAAGCGCAAATACGTTTTGAGTGGCCCCTCTTTCAGCCCCGTAGGGTTATTCTTTATTTTTAGGACATTAAAAAACGTGGGTTTTTAGTTTTTTAAATTTAAATTACCTTTGTATAATGAAACCGACATTAACTACAGTGCTTTTTAATACCATTCTTACCTCAAATCACAGTGTATAATATATCTCTAAAGCTTATTGTAGCTAGAAATATTATGTTGAAAAATTGTAATTTGTAGTATAAAATATTTTATTTGAATATTGAAAAAAGAAACTACAGAGGTTCCTTGCCGGATTCTTCCCCGTAGAAATAGCATTCCGAACCGGTGCGGTGGTAGTTAAAAAATGACAATTTGAAAGTTCTTATTTTCAGTCTATTCGAATAAAAAACATTTTGACTTTATTCAAAACATCGAAAAAGTGTAAAATCTACTGTAGATTCTGTATAAAGAGTTTTAAATCAGCGTGCCAATCGCCACAATTTGTTTTATCTTCAAGATACAAACAAATAAATTCCAATAGACCGATAAAGGTGCAGCTTTCGATCAGGATCGGTTTGAATGTTTTATTCGGTTACGTTGGTAGTATTTCATTGGATGCTTTACATTGCTCTGTTTGAAGAGCCGTTGGCTACCGCCTGGACTGTTTACTGCTTTTATATAAGCTTTATTGTACCACTCAAACAGGAATATAACTTAGAAAATAGGATGCTGTCTTTATTTTTATGAGAGCAAAATGAAAGTATTGTTAGTATCTCGGTTGATACACCTTTCAGTAATATGTTTATAGGTATATTAGTTTTATTTTATCGATCAAAAATAGAAATCAATCCATGCAAATTCACTCTCTTAAATGCCAGTTTTTACGTAAAATTTTCTATGGTATTCTAAATCAAAAAAATTAGAGATCAGCGGCTGCATCCCAATTCGATTCAAAAATTAAAATTTTGTAAAATCCATTTCAGGAAAAAATAATCAAAAACAAATAATAGTAAGCATCGCATATTTAACAGCAATGTACGATGACCAGCTTCCAATTCCACCGTCACTATTTCCCAAGGTCACGAAGTAGGGGGTATAGATGGGTCTGTAACAGATGTCAGGATTAGGATCTGGAGACGCCTTCGATTCATTATCTGCGTCCAGGGTTGGGACGCCGAGTGAATCGGTAAGTTCAACCGTTGGGTTTACTTTAATGTGATGTCTAAGCGGATTAGTTTTGTCTGGTCTAATGTTTGTATTGACTTTAAATTTCATTATAATTCCTAGGCATATTAACAAAAATGTATAACGGAGTTTTCCAGGGTGTCTCATCCTCTAAAAGCATTAGACATCTTTAAGGGTGTCTATTTTATTATTTTTATAAATTAAATGATGTACATTTGAAAATTTCAATAAAAATAGTTTAAACATTGTAAACGTGTTGCCTAAAAATGTTCTTCTTCGGCAAACAACTTCATCGGCAAACAACCAACCGATTGCTTGTTGCATCACCTCATGGAAAGTGACACCGGCGCCTATTAACATGACGATGCCCTTGATATAGTGAAACACCAAGAGCACCAACGTTTACGTGCTGATGCAGAGGTATCCAGACAAAGAGCCCAGTTTTTGAGATCCACAGAACTAAAAGGCTGACATTTATGATCATCCTGGTGACTGTTTAACGGCCACTTCTTTCACGTATTTGGCATTTGTTTTGAAAGTTATTTTTGAAGGAAGAAAGAAGAGTTGTCACTCAATATTTGTAATGAGCACAGGAAAAGCAAAAGAAGAAAAAATATTCGTTCGTTCGGTTCGTGAAATGTTAATTAGGACGTTTTTACAAAATTTTGTTTTCAGTTGAAAAGTTAAAAATTTCTATTAAATATTGTAATCTATTTCTGATTTTCGTAAATTTTCGATTTTATTGACTTAGGTATTTTTAGGTAATATTTTCCAAAAACAACTCAATTGACTTAACTTGTTATGAACTAGAATCTTAAGCTTTTAATTAACCTTTTTCTTAGAGAGAACGATCTTATAAGTCCAGGATGATTGACGAACTTGGTGGCGGTGTAAACAGCCGACTGCTACGCTAGAGGATCCGGGATCGAATCTCGTATGGAACGGAACGCATTGAGACGCATTGTTTTGTTCATCGGTCTTGGATGTTGTTTCCTTATCTATGTAGTATATACCATATCGTTAGTGCCTGCGATACAAGATTAAATCTTAGTTTAGGGCTGAGTCAATATGTGTATCGTGATGTAGTTATTATTATTGTTTCGAATTCGAATTCAGTTCCAGTACAAACACGCATACTTTCTGGTGGGAAACTGCCTGTTGTAATGATATTTGACATTTGAGCACGGTTTAAACCCTTGTTCTTTTGAGTCCAACTTTATAAATGGCGGAATACATTAAGTTATTATCAAAAGTGGTTCAAAACATATGCCTTTCTGACCAGAGCTGCATCCGGCGGGTGATTTCATAACTGCAGAGAAAAAGTCCAGCTGCGGAAAACCAAAATATCAATTCCGACCTACTGGCAGAAAGGCCGGTGGCTGTCATCTGACAGATGTCAACTATGCATCACTGCACTGACATACTGATCCGAGTGGAGCGGGTTAAACGACATTTTTTAGTTTTGTGAAATCCTGAATTTGATTTCTGCTTCGAATGTTTCATCTCGCGAAGTCCGTTTGTATAAGGTTGTTGTTAGGTCCGTGGGGCGTGTACATGCAAGCTGTTTAAGTGTGTGTTACCTCGAGTTCGCTCAGTAAAGCCTACTCACACTAGAGCGGTGTGCATGTACTCGTCTAATCACAACTGCATTCGAACCGACTTCATAAGATAGAAGAACTGTACGTTTGAAGCTCAAGCTTCTGTTAGGTTCAGTAAATCGAATCGATCTCTCATTTTGTTTCTGTTGGCATTGTTTAAAAACAAAATCCAAAAGATAAGCTCGAAACAGGTTCGAAGGATTAGAGAGACAGTAAAATTACTACCTTCACGAGAGGTATTACATCTTCACATACATCATATATGGGCAAAGCGTGGTTTAGGCGTTCTACGACATCAGGGGCATCATCGTGTCGATAGGCGCGGTATCACTTTCCATTAGGTGGACCGTTTAATTGTTAGACTTGTGTCGAATCGCTTTTATTTTTTACTACCACCGGTTCGGGAAGCTGATCAACAGGGAAGAATCCGGCAAAAAACCCCGTAGTTGCTCTTAAATATTAACATATTTAAATAAACAAATATCTGTTGGATCGAGGGTTGTCGTAAGTTGTAGCTGCCAAGTTTCTCAATGTACCCGGATAGTGGCGACAGATTCGCAACCTGTCACACTAGACTCCACATAAACATGCGAAGTGCGGTTTTTAACACCTCTGCCAACCCCTCTCAAGTGATTACGGCGTGAGTGTATGTGATGTGTTTATGTTTGTTGGGTTGACATTAACATTTCTTGAAAATGTTGCAAAATTTTATTTTAATTACTTCAAAGTCAAAGTCAAAATGTTTTATTCGAATAAACTTAAAATAAACACTTTCAAATCGTAATTTTTTACTACCATCGGTTCAGAATGCTTCTTCTACGGGGAAGAATCCGACAAGGAACCTCCTCAGTTGCTTTTTTCAATATTCAAATACAATATTTTCTACTACAACTTACAATTTTTCAACATAATAACTCTAGCTTCACCTAACTGTACTACTAAAACAAATATTCCAATCATGTCAAAAACAACCCTATCGCAGTCAATACATAATGCAGGCACGAAACAAAAACATAACGGAATGTAAGGCATTAATTTCCAGGCAATAATTTATTTTTTGATCTGGCAATAAATCACTCCACTGTATTTAAACATCGAACTATCGGGAAATTATTTTATTAATAACCTAGAGGTTGTTTTGAATGTTGTTCTACTGAAAACGATTCATCATTTTTTATCTGCGTTTAATTTTTTGTCCGACCGTCGCGTAGGTGAAAGATAAATTACTTTTTGTTTGTCAAAAATGCACTATTTCGATTGTATCGTGGTTTAAGTAATTATTGTTTTTTAACTGTTTTTTTTTTTTCGGGATTGTGAGTTTAAATTATTTGAAAAAATTTTATTATTACAATTAGGGCAACTTTAAATCTCGACGATAGTTTATACAAATTTTAATTAACTTTCAAAAATAGTGTAGGCTTATTTTGTGGGTAAAACTGTAAATTTTTGAAACTGGCCTGTTTGAAAATGTTTCTAACATTGGCAAAGAAAACTTTTTTGAATTTGAATTTTAGAACTCTTTAATAACCGAATGTAGTATATTGCATTCATTTGTCATTTGTTTTTGTGAATTGGCGGCGAATTTAAAACTTTTGTTACACGTGAAAATGAACCTTATACGAGAAAATTTACGGTCAATGATTTATTATGACTTTCGTTGTGGGCTTACTCAACAGCAAAGCTATGATAGGCTGCGATTAGCATTCCTTAATGAAGCCCCATCTCGTGCCACTATTTACAATTGGTTTAACGAGTTTAAGCGTGGACGTAGCAATAATAATAATAATAAACCACATCACGACACACACATTGACTCAGCCATGCAATTAAGTATCGTAAGAACTTGTATCGCAGGTGCTAAGCAACAATATAGAATATACTAAATAAACAAGAATACAACATCCAAGACCGGTAAGCGAAACAATGCGTCTTGCAAATAACACAAAGTCCCGCCCCCGCCGGGATCGGGATCGGGAGCAATCTCAATGAATATCCGCGTGAGGGACGTCCTTTAACAGCGACTACTGAAGATAACACCAGTGCTATGCGACGCATGATAGAGGAAGATAAGAGAGTGACCTATCAGCAGATACGGGCAAGTTTCGGCATTGGTATGAGTCAAGTTCAAAAAATATTACACGAATATTTAGGCGTCAGGAAGCTTTGTACCAGATGGATTCCCCATACTTTAACCGACGACCAAAACACCTTCGCATGGACTGGTGTCGCCAAATGTTAGACGGCGGTGACTCAAATGCTGTATTTGTCATCATCACAGGTGAGCAAAGCTGGAGATATTGCTACGAACCCGAAACCAAAAGACAATCAACTCAGTGGGTGTTTCCTTTCGAGGATCGGCCAACTAAGGTAAAGAAAGAAGTCAAGGAAAAAAGATGATTGCCTCATTCTTTGGTCGGAAAGGTCACTTCGCGACAGTTGCGCTAGAAGATGGAAGGACAGTTACTGCAGACTGGTATGTCAATCGCTGTTTGCCTGTTGTCTTGGAAAACTTCGACAGCAGCGCCCTCGAAGCAGGATCCTCCTTCACCACGACAATGCTTCAGCGCACTCCGCAAAACGGACTGTTGAATATTTGACTATAGCAGGTGTCGAGCTAATGAGTCATCCGCCATACAGTCCTGACCTGGCGCCCAGCGACTTGCATTTATTCCCAAGAACTATAGATAAAATTCGAGTTATTCGCTTTACAAGCTCTGAAGATGCTAAGTAAAAATGGCAGTGGGCCCTTTTCTTAGTGGTTCCATTGAATGCGACGATATGTAGAAAGGAACGGAGATTACTTCGAAAAACAATAAAAGTATTAGCAACTTTCTACATTAAGCCATTTCCTTATTAAACACAACATTATCCAGTTTTAGGTTGAAACAAGCTTCACAGTTTATTACAATACTGAATATACAATACTTCAAACCAATACCAAACATTACTAATATTTAATTTTATATCTGTCTTAAAAAGCCTTCAAAGGGCTTACTCCTGTCCCTGTAGGGGTCCATGGCCGCCACTTCACTTACCATCGCGTGAGCCGCCTGCCCGTTTGCCCTATTTTGAAAAAGAAAAGGTTTTTAACAAATTCTAAAGCCAAAGTCTGGTCTCGTAAGATTTATTTTTACTACATTATTTTATTGTATTTATATTTGTTTAACTTACAAGTGATCTCGAACTCGAAAAAATAAATATAATATACGTTATCACTTCCCTCCCCACCTCTGGCGTGTGCGGATGGTCTTTTTATGCGATCGCGATAATTAATTAAATTACGTGTGTGAAGTGCATATTTTAGGGTTCTAGTGTAGTGATTGGTAAAATAAAGGTTTGATAAACGTCGGGTCCGTAAGTTTTTAAACATTTGCGTTGTTTTGGATGATAAATAGCTACATTACTCGGTAAGTCAAACGTTTTCTTTTTATTATAGTGTGTAGGTAGTTAGGCGCGCGGCGGCCGGTCGGGGGGCCCACCCGGCAGCCAGCTGATCGTTGTTAGGTATTTTCTATTTTATTGTACCTGGTGATATAATATTTAAGTTTTTAAAGTTTCGCTATTACACTTTGATGTCCGGGCGTAATGATGATCCCCCTGACGGGGGGGGGAAACCCGGTTGGGATCTAATTTGAATACGTCACATTCCTCTGAGTTGAGCGTCTCCGCCGGTAACGATAGTACATCGTATGATCTCGTGCAAGAGGCATCGACATGCCTAACCAACATTAACGAGTATTTAAACGACTCGGGGTCGCGCTTGAATATTGCAAATAAAACAGGAATTATGGAGATGACGCAGAGAGTAACTTCGATTGTTTCTTTACTTGCAATTAAATCTGCGATGCTCGAGACTAAGTTGGCGCAATCGGAGCGTGTTTAGTAATTGCTCAAAATAAAGTTAACGTTAGCCCTCCGGCGGTAACCAAATCGTACTCAGAGACTTTAAAGTTACGATTGCCACCTAAAACGACCCCGGTGGCAGCTCAGGCGCGCGCGCCGCTCCCGTGTGTGGTGGCCTACCCGACGGAGGAACGTTCGGCCGAAATTAAATCCTCGTCCGCGACTAAAGAAGCGCTAATGAAAGCAATCAAACCATCAGATGGTTTCCAAATTGTCGGCGTTAAAAAAACGGCTAAGTCTGGCGTCGTGTTACGCGTCACAATTCAGAGTCAAATAAAGAAATTAGAATCCGTTGCGGCTTTCAAATCAGCAGGGTTGCGTTTGGAGAAACCTAAAGGGCGTAAACCGCGAATCCTTGTAAAAGATGTCCCGAACACGATGGACGAAACTAATTTTTTAGTTTGTTTATACCGCCAGAACATTAAAGATGAGATTACTCTTTCCGAGAGTGACTTTTTACGTTCAACAAAAATTTACCATCGTCGCAGTTTTAATGACAACCGTAAATGGTTAGGGATCGAGTTAGAGCATTCGATACGAAATCATTTGATTAACACGAAAGAAAAGTTATTCATTGATTGGACAACTTGCCGGTTCATCGACGATTTAGATTTAATTCGGTGCTTAAATTGTCAACAATATGGTCATCCCGCGAAGTATTGTACTGAAAAACACCATCGTGCGCTCACTGTGCCGAGTCACACGACACAAAAAATTGTACCAACAAAAATCAACCAACTTTTAAACGAGTATATGCGTCGTGTAAAAAGTATAAAAAACCCTGCGATCATGAGACCGGGTCTCAGGATTGTCCTACCTACAAGGCAAAATTAGATCAACTGATTATAAATACTAACTATGGCCAAGCTTAAAATAGGACAATTAAACCTTCATAACGATAAAGTAGCTACGTCTGAGTTAGATAGGCTTGTAATTGAGTATAGTTTGGACATAGTTCTCGTTCAAGAACAGTACCAGAGCGCTGGGCTTCGTAATAAGATAGTTCAAATAAACAATAAAGCTCGCGCGGGAATATACGTGTCACGTTCAAACTTCACTGTCACAGCTCTTAATAATCTCTCGTCGTCCCACTGTGCCGTTGCGGAGGTCTCGTGTCCTTCTTTTAGTATATATGTAGTTAGCTGTTACTTTCAGTTCTCTGATCGCGTAGACCCTCACTTACATCACTTGCGGTCCGTATTATATGCACTTCCTAGGCAGGCTGTAGTTATAGGCGCGGATGCCAACGCGTCTTCCCCCCTTTGGTTTGGTAAAATTAGATCAGCAGATGCGGATCGTCGCGCCGCAGTAGAAGAGTTTATTGCAGAAATGCACCTAGAAATTCATAATACCTCTGATTCACCACCTACTTACAGCAGCCCTTTGGGCGAATCTTTCATTGACGTCACACTTTCAAGTGCGTACGTAAAAATCTCTAATTGGCGTGTCCTTCCTGATGCGTCATGTAGTGATCACCGTTTGATCGTGTACGAGTACAAACCTACGCTGACACAAAATATCGCGCCCCGTTCACAAAGCTTTCGTTATAAAACCAGACGTGCAGACTGGTGCTTTTTTAGTTCATTTTTTGCGTCACATGCTGGAGACTTCACTCACCCGCGTCTATCGGCAACAGAAAGCGCTGAAATTATGACGGATACTTTCAATTACTGTGCTGATGTAACACTGGGACGAACATCTATATCCAGTGTGAAAAGATGTGAGTGGTGGAATGATTCTCTGATAGGAATTCGTAAGAAATTTAGAAGCGCTCGTCGTAAATTAAATAAAGCTAAAAAATCCCTAGGACAAGATACTTCGTCAGATAGGTATGATAGCGCTTTAATTGCTTTAAGAGTTGCTAGGTCTCACTACCGTGCTGCAGTCCAAAAATCAAAAACTAATTTACTTCGGAAAGTAGTTGATAGGTTAGACAAAGAGGGGCCATGGTCACCCATATATCATGAGTTCAAAGCTAATAGAGCTGCTGATCAAGCATTTATTTCAAATATCAAAATAAATGATGCTCACACTCTTGGTGTTGAGGAGACGGCGGAGGCCCTTCTTAACGCTCTCATTCCGGACGACACTACTGAAAATGATACCGACTATCATCGAGAAGTTAGGCTCATGGCTGCAGTTCCACCCACATCTCCTTCGTCCGATTTTCCAACTTTAGATGAATTTGTCAGAATTGTTAGGGCGTTAACGGTTAATAAGGCCTCTGGGGAAGACAAAATATCGAATAAGATGATCCAGGAAGCCGTAAAGTCCGCTGGGGATTTATATTTTAATTGTGTATAACCGTTGCATTGCTGAAGGGGTTTTTCCTCAAATTTGGCGCCGCGGGCTAATTAAAATCATACCTAAAAGCGGTGATAAGCCACCTGATGATCCGAAATCGTATAGACCCATTACCCTTCTACCATCCCTGGGTAAACTTCTAGAGCGTCTTATCGTACCTCGGCTTCTTCCGGGCGGTCCAACTTTTCACGATCGTCAATTCGGTTTTACTATCGGCAAATCAACAATCGACGCGGCTATCTCGGTGAAAAAATCGGTAGAATCATCGGAGTTTAAATACGTCATAGGTGTATTCCTAGATATCTCTGGTGCTTTTGATAATGCATGGTGGCCAATCTTATTGCTCAAACTTAAAAACAGAGGTTGTTACAGCAATGTATATTCCTTCATATACAATTACTTTATAAATGGAACAACTAAGCTTCAACTTGGTCATCATGCAGTGTCGAAGGCTTTGACTCGGGGCTGCCCACAGGGTTCAGTGCTAGGGCCGTATCTCTGGAATATCGGATTTGATGACTTTTTGTCTATACCGTTACCGGCTAACTGTTCGCTCACGGGATATGCAGACGACGGTCTCCTGCTTATTCAATCTCATACAAGAACAGGAGTTGAGTTGTTAGCTGAGTCCTGCCTACGTCTGGTGGCCGACTGGGGAAAGAGAAATCATCTTGAGTTCGCAGCCCATAAAACACAGTATTTAATGTTAAAAGGAAACTTAGTAGGGCTACCGCGCTTTAAATTTAATTCAGTTACAGTTAAAAAGAAAGACTCAGTTTGTTATCTCGGTTTGATACTTGAGTTTCATTTTATTGAGCACATTAAGCAAACGAAATTTTTATGCGTTAAATAGAATATCAACTTCGACCTGGGGATTGTCGTTTAAGTCATTAAAAATAATTTATACTGCTACTTTCTTGGGTTGCATTTGTTACGGAGCCCCCGTGTGGGCGGATAGAGCCACAATTGGCGCTGCGCGACGTAAATTGCTTCAGAGTCAGAGATTAGCGTTAATTTTTCTTTGTAAAGCGTATAGAACCGTCAGCACTGAGGCCCTGCCGATTCTTGCGGGCGTTTTACCGGTAGATTTGGAAATACAACAATGTATTACAACTCGCGGAATGGTATGAGTTCAGATTTTCTAAAACCGAAGGATAGGGCTAAAATCAGTAGATTATTTGATAGTAACGACAACGTTCATAAAAACTAATCGACGAATGGCAAACTAGATGGGATACTTCGACTAAGGGGCGGCATTTATTTAAATTTTTCCCTATAGTGCGCGAACGGTTAAATAAAACGTGGCTTGATATCGATCATTGCGTAGCCCAATTTCTAACCGGGCATGGTAACTTTAAGGGCAAACTTTATTCATTTAACTTGGTGCCGTCACCTTTTTGCGAATGTTCAACGTCGGATCAAGAATTTGTGCAAACTGCCCATCATATCTTGTGGGAGTGTAGTCTCTGGCATGACGAACGGTTAATTATGTTGAATTCGATTCAAGTATCTGCGTGTAGTCCTATTTATTACCTAGATCTTGTGAAAACGAAGGGAAACTTCCGTGCCTTTAAAAAGTTTTGTCACCAATATTACTGGTGTAAGATTTAGGTTAGTATCTAATTTATCCCCTGTTAGTTAGTGGCATACCGTGGTGTTTAGACGGTCAGGCGTCTCCTGACTGTCTCCCCTTTAGATTTTTGGGCCTCTGGGCCATTTCAATTGCTGTCTCCGCTTTGCTGGGAGGGAAGTCTGAAACCGCTTTCTTACTACCTCCTATTTCTTCTGATTAAGTTCGTTGCGGGTCCCAAGACAGCCGGTAGGGTGTCCGGGCACAGCCTGTGCATCACTGCACAGCTGCATTATTCGATCAAAGGACGCCACTGTTGATCCTGATAAACAGGAGTTGCAGTGGTGGGACAGAGTGGCGGGTGTGCCCCGAAAAAAAAAAATACGTTATTTGCCAAAAAAATTCGTTTAAAACATTCTTGAATGCCTTTTTTATATTTGATATTTGAATTTCGATTTTACGAACCTCCATAGAATAGTGTCAAATTCGCGAATTGCAAATGTAACTGTTTTGAATTGCTTTCAAGTGGCCATTTTACGATTCGACATAAGCAGAAAATAATTAACCACAAAGCGGCCTTTTTAATCCTATCATAGTGCTAACGGAACAAAGTCTTTGTTTAAGCGGCCTAGGACAAAGGTATGAAACCTAGAAAAATCCTTCCGCAGTGGATGCTGTTACCAGGTGCATTTATGCAGGCTTGGGATTTATGCAGCTATTTGTCAAGCAGCCAAACCGCGGGTGTACGAACTAAACGCGGGACATAGCAATGTGTCGACTATAACCTAACCTAACCTATTTCGCTGACAAATCACCGGAAATGAGCGGTCGTAATTCGAGTATGCGTTTTGTTGTTGTACTTTTGCTGATTAAGTTGAAATAATTTTTCAAGTTTTATATAAAATTACTAGTATATAAAAATATACAATAAAGATTAGTAACAGACCCCAAACTAGGAACAAACCTGTATTTTGGGCGTACAAAAAAAAGTTAACAAATTTTATTATTTGTTTTGAATAATAAAATTAGCTAATAAAGTCATTGTTACTACTTACTTTTAACATTCGAATCCGGCAGGGTCGTAATTTTGTGTTATTGGCAAGACGATTTGTTACACTTACTGGTCTTGGATGTTGTATTCTTATCTAAGTAGGTAACACCATATCGTTGCTTAGTGCCTGCGATTCAAGATTAAATCGTTAAAGGCTGAGTCCTGCGGTCAATAATATTCGTATTTTTTGTCGCTAATAAAACATAACATACACCGGTCCAATATCTTTGATTCCACAGTATTAAACAAAAGATAAACTCATAAATTTCTCGCTGGCACATGAACTGTGAAGTCAATTCCGGTAATTGCTTCCACTCAACTTTATAACTAGAACATCATTTCCTACTTTCGAAGTGTGAAGTGAGATTTTTTCCCCTTTAGATTTACCTTCATGTTTCCCGTAAAGAATTATAGGGTCTGTGGAAATTTTGACATGAGAGATCGTGAGTATTTGCAATGTTGATAGGATAGGTAGCTCAGTTTGCTTAAGAACAGGTCGAGGATTCGAGTCTCGGGTTGCCGTAAGTTGTAGCTCCATGTTTCCCAATGTGCCCGGATAGTGGCGACAGATTCGCAACCTGTCACACTGGGACTCAACATAAACATGCGAAAAGCGGTGTGTAGCAAGCACCTCTGCCAACTTCTCTCGAGGGACTACGGCGTGAGTTTATGTTGATTGTTATTAAAAATATCGGAGATTTGTCGATTCTAATCAAATAAACCATCTTCTTGTTTGCCCAAGGGCCGTTGTTTAAATGACGTATCCAAGCGTGAGTCGGACGTGATGGATCTATCTTATAAGCTTGTTTTTTTCGGCGCACACCTGCCACTCTGTCCTTCCACTGCAACTCCTGTTCACCAGGATCAACAGTGGCGCCCTTTGATAGAATAATCAACGAATAGCCGTGCAATGACGCACAGGCTGTGCCCGGACACCCTAACGGCTGTCTTGGGACCCGCAACGAACTTAATCAGAAGAAATAGGAGGTAGTAAGATCTAATACATTATGTGCTTTTTGATAATTTCATAAAAGAAACAAGAACATGCAAAAATTGTTGAAAGAGTCAATTTTAAATTATTTATGTTTTTAGTATTTGTTGTTATAGCGGTAACAGAAATAGACATTCTCTGAAAATTTTACGAGTCTAACTATTATGGTTCATCAGATACAGCATGCTGACAGACGGACGGACGGACAGCGGAGTCTTAGTAATAATGTCACGGTTTTACCTTTTGAGTACGGAACCCTAAAAAAGGATCTATACAGGATCCTTTTTTTTAGGTCATTGGCATATTTGTCCTGTCTTGTCTGAGTGGCAGTTTCATCCTTGGTAATATGAATTCCAACATCGAAAGTATCACACAAGCGTTGCTATTTTCCAACTAAAATTTTATCATAATTCTAACTCGTTTAGTTTTGTTTACAAAATAGAAAATTATGTTTACTTTTACTGTGTGAGCTAAAGAAAAACAAACAAATTCAGATATCGAAGGAAAATTCTACAAAGTTAACAATTTTTTTTTAATTCAAAACCTTTCAAAAATTAAAGAATGTACCCTCAATACATTTTTAGTATCCTAAACATACAACAGGTTTATGTTCCAAAATCATGTGCACCAACGAAAATTGCATAATGCACTATTCTTAAAGACAGACTATGCATCGTGCTTGTGGTGTTGCGTGGCGTGGCGTGGCAAGTTGATTAATAGCTTTGTTACGTATTCTAGCCGCACACATCGCATTTCCACGATAGTTATTCTATTTCACGAAGACTGTAAGACTAAGGTGGTGTTGGTATCAGGCGTCTCACCTAGAATCGCTGACATTAATAATAAAAATTATAATAATAACCACATCACGACACACACATTGACACACAGCCCTGCAGTAAGTGTCTTAAGAACTTGTGTCACAGGAACTAAGCAACGATACGGTATAAACTACATAGATAAGAATACAACATCCAAGACCGGTAATGCGTCTTGCAAATAACAAAAAGTCCCGCCCCCGCCGAGATTCGAACCCGGAACCTATAGCGTAGCAGTCGGCTGTTTACACCACTGCGCCACTGAGGAAATGAGATTAAAAATGACAGGTGTAGTGTAGTGAGAAATGCGAATTCATGTTTTGTCGGCTAAGTTAGTTTTCCATAAATTATAGTATTAAGTTGTCATAAGGCGCCATTGGAAGCGTCAAATGGAGGAGGCCTTCACACTTGAGAGGTCCTTAATAAAGAAATGATTAAAAACTAATAATTACTATTAAAAAAATGCAACAAATTTAAATTTTTAGTTCATTTAAATTAAGGAATGGAAGACGCCATTAAAAATACGATTGACATAGCGTTCGGGAATCTACGTGAAATCCGTCGCATATTTTTTTTCCAGCTATTCCAGCATTTAACCTCAATCCTTCCCGATGTTAAGCCTATTGACTCTTGCTTTATTTCTCACTACACTAAAAAATGTCCAAATTTAATATCAATCTCAATAAAAAATTGTGTCTGTTTTTAACGTCAAAATATTATACGGAGCGACAAAAAAGCAACATTTTAAATTTTTGTCTGTCTCTTTGTTCCGGGTAATCTCCGAAACGGGTGGACCGATTTCAAAAACACTTTCGCTGAAGGATCGCATATTTTTAGGGCATATTATAGGCTACTATGATTATTAAAAAGGAATTAGGTGACAAATGTTTGGCATGAAAGGCGTTTCCTTAAAATAATTAAGAAGTATATCATTTTTTTATTTTAAGGGGGCAAAACGGTTTCAAAGATGAAATTTCATCTACATATCATCATAAATTCGTCGTTTTTAATTTTCAATATTCGAGGGGATTAAATGGGGGTTGAAATTTTGTATCGAAACATCGTTTTTCATAGGATGTTCAAATTTAGATATTTGTAATTTTTATAACTTTGTACTTATTCGCTGGTTTGGCAAAAGATAAACGCTCGCAGAATCACAGGACAATAGCTAGTATAATAAATATTATATTAATTTCCTCGCCTTTCTACCGTTTCCGAGGCATCATGATTTAATAGCGAGTTTAGCTTTTATTTTTTCTTGTAAATTAATCCACAAAGGTAATCTGTTTAATAGTGTGTTGTTTATCTGTAGACCCCCTCCCACCCCCCACAGGGGCATTACGGCGTGTGAATCAGACGTGGTTTGGCTCGACGACAAATCGCTGAATAAATCACCCTGTACCACTGTCTGCGGACGCTGGGGGTGCTATTTAGCTAATGCGCACGTACATTGCTGGTTTGAAAGTGTGACGGTCAAAAGTGTGGGTGACAGTCAAAAGTGTAGGAGACAGTCAAAAGTGTAGGTGACAGTCAAAAGTGTGGGTGACAGTCAAAAGTGTAGGTGACAGTCAAAAGTGTAGGTGACAGTCAAAAGTGTAGGTTACAATCAAAAGTGTAGGTGACAGTCAAAAGTGTAGGTTACAATCAAAAGTGTAGGTGACAGTCAAAAGTGTAGGTTACAATCAAAAGTGTAGGTGACAGTCAAAAGTGTAGGTTACAATCAAAAGTGCAGGTTTCGTGCCGAATCTTATTATTAAAATAGTACAATGTCAACTTTGCCATTAGCTTATTTGACACTTTTCTATGTAGGTACGTAAAATAGTCCGACAAAAGCGAATCGCTTTCATGTCAAATTTAAAAAATGAAAGCTTTCAAGAATGCTTTAATCAACCTTTTTAACCAAAGGTTTAATACTCCCAAGGTGCTTGAATAATAGTTTGTTTTAGCTTAAATAAATTAATATTGTTACATATATTTTTTGTAGCCCCATCTTGCTTCATTATTGAATTATTTTTAGTCTAGTGTGTCTTTTTTATTGGCTGTATGTCGCGACGCTCTTTGCCGCTTGTTATTTAAGAAGCCCGAACGTCAATCTATGGCGTCCGGCGGAGCCAAGAAAAGATGTTGTGTTGATCCCCCGAGGTTCGGTCTCCTTCCGAGACACTCCATAGAGTTGCTGCGGTCCCCGTCTCTACACCTTAGTGTAAAGGCAGAGAACACTAAGTTCGAAGCCACAACTAAAATCAGTTCCCAGTCCGGTTGGAACGTCTGAGCCTCTCTCAGCGGACATTTGATAATAATGTTTCTTTCCAAATCTATATGTGGATGTTGTGTTTTAGCTTTTTCGAGATCCTTCAGCAAGAAGCAACTTGGAGCACGTGCTGACACACCCCATTCGGCCGACACCACCTCCATAAAGGTAGTTATTAATAATACATAACCTTTAATTAGTGCAAGTCATGTGTGTCAGTGCAGTGCCCAGTGTAATTCCTGTGATTTTATGGATTAGTGCTATTCTGAAGGATAAGAGAAGTTATTCCTAAGGAGAACCCCTGTCCAATTTTCCTGAAACCAATCATCATGCAAATGCTTTTAATAGCTGCAGGAGCTTAAAAGCTTCCTATCCATATAGATTTTATTGAATTTTGTTCATTAATTAATTTGCAATTTTAGAATTTTTATTTAATACCTACATTCTAAATTTGAGGCCTCACATATTTATTATCCTTTTTGAAATACTTTTATCTTTTGTCCGGACCTTACTGTTGAAAATTCTTACTTTTTTTTTAAATAACTTCAAGAGGTCCTTGGTGAGGGTTCAGCTTCGGGTGAGAGCATCGCAGACACGGCCTTCTACTTCTACTCGCAACCCGGCACACTTACTTTGGGAGTGTCTCCGACCAGATCTCCCGCCCTTTCATTTCATTTTAATAATTTAAATTCCTCAAATACCAGTCCACCTTGGAAACCCACCCCCTCTCGTGTACTAGCTGGCAACTATTTTATTGTGTACTGACTAACACTTATTTAAGTTATGTTTTTGTTTATTTTTTTTTAAAGCTGTGGTAGCAATAATAAAGTCTGGAAACCCACAAAGAGTTTTTTTTTCTAGTAACAATATGTAAGACTAGAAGACTCTTATTTTAAAATAAATAAATAAATAAAGTACGACCAACAATAGTGTAAAAAAGGCCGTTTTTTTTTTCCGAATCTGTTTCTGTTCATGTCAATTCGCGTATTTGACAGTTTTCTATGGATACTCGTTGAAGGGCGTTATTAAACGTATCGGCAAAATATTCATTTTTGCGAACAGATAAATGTAATCAATGAGCAGAAATCGTTTTTTTAATTGGTCAGCAAACTATGGTCAGCAAACATTATCAGATCTATTTTTGTCATTCTCGACTCTAGTTTAATAAAATTTCGTAAGCACTTAGAAATACTGCGTATTTTTTTCAAATTGTCGATTTGGCCTTGACTTGTGGACACAAGCTAACCTTATGTAACCTAGCCATTTGTAATTGACAAACTACCTATATTATCTTTGCTGACCAATTATGAAATGTTATTAATCAAATAGTCATTTGCGGATAAACTGTTTATTAAAAAGTGAACATTTCCAACTTATTTGCGAGACAACGATTGCTGAATGTTTAATATTGTAAGCAAAATATTACTTTTATTTATTTTTTGTCTACATGATTTAAATGCTTCTTTTTGTTGCTAACCTAATTTTATTTCTGCTTACCATTTGATTCTTGTTCATCTATTTCTTACACTAAGAAAAGTATTACGTTGGGATTAATTTATTAGTAAAACAAGCAATGTAACTCGTACACTTCTCTCTGACCGCGTTTCAGTCCTTTAGGGGTATTACATAAATCAGAAAGAGCTTTAGCAGTTTCTGGTGCTATGCAGCTTTTAATGATTCATGTTTTATTTGAAACTTTAATTAGTGTACTATTTCTTTATGGCTACTGTTTACGTTGTAACAGTTTCCTTTTTATGAAATTAAAGATAAAATCACAATATACATATTGAATTAGATGCCCTTTGTGGTGCAGTGGTTTAAACTGCCACGCTATAGGTTCCGGTTTCGGAGTTTATTAGCAAGACGCATTGCTTCGCTTACCGGATGTAGTATTCTTATCTATGTAGTTTATACCATATCGTTGTCGTCCTGTGACACAAGTTCTTACGATACTTACTGCGTGAATCCTGTTGGCTCAATATCAGGTGGGTGGATTAAATTTTTCAAATATACAAACATATATATGGGTGTATCTATATGAATTACATTTGTTTGATTTTTACATAAAAGTTTTACTCGTCCAAACAAAGTTTTATCTAAAAATAACGTTAATTTGTTTAGTTGTTAGAAAAATTGGCTGTTTACATTTTCCACGATTACCATTCAAATTTATCAAGTACCTATTAACAAGTTTTTAGGACTTTGATCAAACCAAAGAAACATGATTGCTACGGGTATTAAGCAATGATTATCCAGCCTCTGTGATGCAACGGTGTAACAGTTAGTTACGGAAGACTCCCAGCAGTACTGAACTTTAAGTCATTTGCAAGACGCATTGTTTCGCTTACCGCTTACCGGTTACAAAGGTTTTTCTTTCATAAAATACTCGTCACAGTTTATGAAACCGCGACCTCAAGTGCACCAGCTTTTGGTTTTGACCAAGCTACGGAGGTACAGGTGTAGTGAGAAATTATGCGACTTGGTGTTTTGTTCTATGTTCGTTCTCCATAAATCTTAGTAGCAAGTTGTCTTTAGACATTATTAAATACGATTATTGATACATCGTATAGTAGCGTTCGGGAATCTTTGTGAAAACCGAAAAGAAACGAAGTCGCAATTCAAATTCAAAATGTTTTTTAATTTTAATAGATTTAAGAGCTTGTCCAGAAAGGGCGAATTCGCCGCGAATCGTATCGCGCGAATTCATACGCGCAATACGCGCGGTACGCGCGTTGTGAGACATCAATACATCGCGTCCACAAGCATCGCGCGAATTCAAAATACGCGCGTAAATCGCATGCACTACGCCAGACTCTCGACTCGCGCTTGATTCGAGATACTAGGGACGCCTTGTTGCGTCCAGTTAACGCGCGAACTCTAGAGCGAGTTCACGTATCGAGGGAAATGGAGCGCCAAATTCTGACACGGAATTGTTTATAGACGAAATAGAAAAAAGACCGGCGATATGGGATTTGGAATCACCTGATTATGCTAATAGGATTTTAAAACGTAGGTCTTGGGAAGAATTGGTGTGAATATTTTCTGATAAAGAAGACTCCGAGGAAAAAAAGAAAGATTTAGGTAAGTAATTATTATTATTTTATGAATTAGTAACAAACAAAGAAAATTATATCATTTTGCCTTGCCACGGCAGTCGACCTTCCTTCATGAAATAATCAGCGAATATATCCCTCGTGTTTCGAGACCTTACACCAGGTCGAATTGTAGTCGTACTCAGACCATCTAGAGCTGTTTTGAACAATGTGTCTTCGTATCTGTATCCATCTCTTAACCTGACGTAATTGTGAAGAACACAACAAGCTTTAATTATGTTTTGCGCAAATTCAATATGTACATTGAGTGGTTTGTGAAATATTCGCCATTTGTTTACCAGGATCCCAAAATAACACTCAATATAACGTCTTGCTCTAGAGAGGCGGTAATTAAATATTCGTTTCTCTTTGGTTAAATTCTTGCCGCAATATGGTCGCATAATATGTTCTGATAAGCTAAATGCCTCATCTCCAACTATAACATGAGGTAAACGTGTTGTACGAATTTCTAATACTGGTTTTGGTCCCTGAATGTTCAAAGATTTTTCCGTGAGTTTTTTGAAGAATGTGGAGTTTTTAAAAATCGTTGAATCATTGCTCTTCCCACATGCTCCAACATCTATACAGGTAAAACAATAATATGCATCACATACGGCAAGCAGCACAGTCGATTTTTTTTTATAAAACATAGAGCCGGAATGTAAAGGTTTTATAATTCTAATAAGTTTGCCATCAACTGCTCCAATGCAATTAGGAAAATTTGTATATTTTTCGAATCCTCTCGCAATTTCCATCCACTCTTCTGTCGAAGGTTCTTTCATTACTCTGTCTTTTAACTTATTCCAAATTACATATACAGTTTTTTGAACGATGTTAATTACAGTTGATTTCCCTAATCTATAGGCATAATGTAAGTCAGCAAAATAACAGCCAGTTGCTAAGTACTTGAAACCAAATTGAAAAATTATTGTTAAATTGTTAATTTCAGGTAATACTCTTCAAAAAAGTGGAAAGGCCTTCGCGACACATTTGTTCGTGAAATAAAAAAAACAAAGAATGCACCATCAGGATCTGGAGCTTCGAAGATTCAATACATATATTTCTCGAAAGGTCAGTACGTAATAAAAAACAGAAAGCAATATTCAAGCGACCTCTAAAAACTCAGAGACAGGTAACGAAGAGTCTACAACAGATGCAAGGGAAGACATAATGAGGCCGCCGAATCAAAACATTAAAAGAAAGAAAATGACTGCCGCTGATGCTGAATTCCTGAACACTATTAAAAACAATATAAGCACTAGGAATCAACAACAACCACTGGTTTCCAGCGTAACGGAACGTGATGATGACAAACTGTTCTGTTTATCTTTACACAAAGAATTACTTAAGGTACCCGAGGCCAATCGTATAGCAGTAAAAATTTAATTAATGAAAATTTTGCAAGCGGCTCAACAATCTTCGCAATCAACTTTGTATTCAAACGATTCGTATTATACTAACAGTTCGTCTTCATCTTCAACCACGTCCGTTTCGACCACGATACCATGCACAACATTCAAGACAAATGAATTTACTTTTCAAGAATATGACCCAGAAACGCCATCCATAACAGAATGGAAAGGCCTTCGCGACACATTTGTTCGTGAAATGAAAAAAACAAAGAATGCACCATCAGGATCTGGAGCTTCGAAGATTCAATACATATATTTCTCGAAAGGTCAGTACGTAATAAAAAACAGAAAGCAATATTCAAGCGACCTCTAAAAACTCAGAGACAGGTAACGAAGAGTCTACAACAGATGCAAGGGAAGACATAATGAGGCCGCCGAATCAAAACATTAAAAGAAAGAAAATGACTGCCGCTGATGCTGAATTCCTGAACACTATTAAAAACAATATAAGCACTAGGAATCAACAACAACCACTGGTTTCCAGCGTAACGGAACGTGATGATGACAAACTGTTCTGTTTATCTTTACACAAAGAATTACTTAAGGTACCCGAGGCCAATCGTATAGCAGTAAAAATTTAATTAATGAAAATTTTGCAAGCGGCTCAACAATCTTCGCAATCAACTTTGTATTCAAACGATTCGTATTATACTAACAGTTCGTCTTCATCTTCAACCACGTCCGTTTCGACCACGATACCATGCACAACATTCAAGACAAATGAATTTACTTTTCAAGAATATGACCCAGAAACGCCATCCATAACAGAATGGCAAGGCCGAAATTCTATTTCAGTGCCAAGATGTTCACAGGCAGCATTATACGTAAATTCTCCATCAACATCATCAACAGATTCTCAGGATAGTGAATGTCTTGACCTCTTCCAAAACCATGGCATTGTTTAATTATTATATTTAATCTGATACTACATTTAATTCGTTTTTATTAGTAAACCTGATTTTGTGTCCTAAAATACTGTGTTAGTATTATAAGAGATTATGAATAAAACAATACTTACCTTAAAGTTATAACGAGTTTTTGTTCTGCTGAAACAACATCCTCGCGCGGAACATAATATGCACGTGGCGATAAATCTTCTTCAATTAATAAAAGTAAATCATCAAACGATTTCACGGACATACGAAAGTAGTTAAAAAGTTTCTTCTCATGCTGTCTTAATTTCAGATACAAAGTTTCAAGCAAACTATGTGTCATTCTATCATTAAGAATTGGATGTACTAAATACATTCTATTTTCCCTCCGTTTCTGTCTTTTCCAGCGACGCACATACATAGATTAGGATGATTTAGGCGGCCAAAAACATTTTTTGCTTTTAAATTATGTAAAAAACCCTTCAGTATTTAAAATATGCTGTATTAACACCAAAACAATACATTTTAAACATAAAATCGACATTTAAATAGTATTATGGAAATTAAATCTTTTTATATTTTAGTTTCAACAATTGTATTTACCTATTTAATTATACTAAGTTTATACCTGTATATTTATTACAAGCTAACGTTATGTTCTGACCCGTCTTCTTGCTCTGACACAGGATTTGGCTCTGCTGACATTAAAAGTTCAATTGTCTCAGGCAGGAATGATTTTCGTGTCATTTTTTTATTTCCCTCATACAACTTATCAGAGGGTCAGAAGTTAACAGAAGCCTTTGGTAAATATCTAAATTACATTCTTCTTTACGAGCTTCCGCAGCCTCTTCGGAGAGTTGGCCAATAGACAATATTGAAGTCTGTATAATGCTTGCTCCATGAATTAAAATTTTATGCAAAGTGGGAGTCATTGGATGCCATCCATACAGATTTATATATAATTTGGCTGTTTCGATGGCGTATTCATCATATTTTTCTGCGTTTATTCTATGCCCACTTGAAATTGCCTCTAATATGACTTTCAATCTCGTAATTAATGTTACGTCAATTCCAGTGATTTCAGCAGTTAGCTCTGGGTTCTCAAAAAATCGTCTGCTGGTATTCCCATCATTTGTGTTCCCAAATTGAGCTTTTGGCATGTCCACTAGTAAACCAGTTCGAATCCTAAATTGTTCTTGTATTTCTTGCTTTCTGCTTTCTTCCAACTGTTTTTCATCCGGTGTCTTTCTTTTCTTGTACTTCTTTACAGGTAACTTGTACGCCAAATGTAAGATTGATTCGAAAATTCGAATTCTGGCATGTAACACCGACAAACCAAATTCCAATGCTTGTGGGCACAAAACATTCTTCTTATCCAAACTATTGAAATTTTTCGACGTAGCTCCGCATATATAACACCGACTGGTAGATAATGTATTAGTGGCAGCATTGCACACTTTACCGTCTATCATTGTCATTTTTAAAGTATATCTGAATGTAAACTCTTCTTCTTGCAAAGTTACAGTCAATGGGTTCAATGACTTTATCGCGTTATCTACATATTTTATTTCATCCTTAATAATGTCCGTTGACTCTTTTATGTATCTAAATCGTATTGGCCTGCAAAAACGAGGTGATGATGGTGTCGGGTTTTGCCAAATAATCTTGTCACCTTTTTTTCCGCAAACAATTTGCAAAGGCACAAATGAGCTTAAGAAAAGGCTGCCATCGCAGTCGAAGTCATTATTAAACCTTTGTTTGAATTTGTCTTGTTGTGACCCGTCACAACCCCATTTACATATTAGGGTCAATGATTGTTTTTCCATTGTATTGAGGGTTAACAATACTTCTTCTAAATACAATGATAATCGTTTAACCGTAAGGTCCATTAAGCATTGCAGATTACTTTCGGCACAGGTAGCTGTTACACGAAGGGATTCTTTTGGCGTATAGCACTCTTGCTTTGCTGATAACAAAAGATCATAACAGGGGTAATGTTTCTTGTTCGTTTCTCGTATAATTTCATACTGTCTTCTAGTGAGGTCAGCTTCAACAAACATTTTAAGGGCTTGGAATGGAGTAAGAGGAGCGATTGTTTCATCTGCCTTTGAGTAAGCTTTCCTATATGCGCTGGCCTTTGTTGGAGAATTTGTTATATCTTTAAGCACTTTTGACGCGTCTCTTTTACCACTTTTTTGTAATACTGATTGCGCTGCATAGACAATGATTTCATCATCTATGGTAGCGCGAACATCTACAGTTTTTCTCCGTTTGCTTCTTTCGCTCGAATCTTCAAAACTTTTAGATGGACGTCCTTGACGTTTATGAAATTCTAGCGGGATCTCAAATGTTCCTTGTAGCTAAGATTCATTTTTCTTTAGAAAATATTTTTCCATTTTATGAGCATTTGCCCATCTTTCTTTTATTTGAGATTTTATGTAAGAAAATCTATGTTTCAAGCGATTTTTAGCGTCTTCTGTTTCTCCATAATGCAATACTAAGTATGTCTCATAGGAGTCTAATTTTTCAACCAAAGTTGAAAAATTTTGAGCTTGTATCTGTTCATATAAGTACTTGCGAGTGATTACTCTCACGCCTGAAGCACTGGAAGACCCTAAGACAAAATAAAGTTATATTTAGTACATATTAATAAAACAAATGTAATTTTACCAATTTTTTCACGTTTTTTTAAAATGATGTAAAATCGTATTCTGCGGTATATTGCGGCTATTATTTTGTCATTACAAGGCTAGATATGTGTTTTATCTTGTGAGATAAATTACTTATCAGGGACGGACACTGAAATATATTAAAAGTCCCAATTAATACAAAAAAATGTTCAAAGTAAGACTTTTGAAACACCACATGTTTGACGGAGTTTTAATACATTAAAAAATACATGAGTATCATTTTTTCTCTCTAAAAATAATTGATTCTTACCTGAATTTTCAAAATCCATCACAATCACTTCGATATCACAGTCCACAAAATAAATTTTGCAATTTGAATTTATAGTAGAAACAAGAGAGCGCTCACTGATACGTTCTCCTTAAACGACAACCGAGTTTCGACTACCTGCGAAAAGGTTCAAACGCATCGGATTAGCGCGGGAAGGGATGTATGACGTACTTAGATCTGTTACCAAGCTAAAATATAAGTGAGTCATTAATTTGGAATGTTTTATAAAATTTACTTTTGACCGCCTAAATCATTAAAATCTACATATATGCGACGGTAAGCTAACCAAAACGTGACTTCCAAACGTGAATTCCTCCCCAAATGCTCGCGCGTTGGTACGCACCTTGTGGACGCAACGGTCGCGCGTATTTAGAAATTAATTTCTGGACAAGCTCTAAAATAAGTACTTTCAAATCGTAATTTTTTTATCTACAACCGGTTCGGAATGCTATCAACAGGGAAGAAACCTCCGTAGTTGCTTTTTTCAAAAATTTACAATAGGTTTTTATTACAATTTGGAACATTTAATTTACAATTATTTCATACAATTTAAAGCTACTATGAATACCATTATATAAAACAATTTACCATATGTAATCTTTTTAATAATTGATGATTTTAAGTCTTTAGGCTATTATTTAAATACATTTTATTCAATTGCATGAAACATAGGGGATGCAATGAATTTGCCCATGTTGACGTTAAGATGTGATACCTCACGTAACTACACTGGCTCTCCAATCCTTCGAACTGAAACACAGCGAACTTCTTTACGTTGTAAATAGAAAGGAGGGTGGTACGATCGAGACGATCTCGTACGTAGATCTTCCACCAGTAAAACTACATACCAGGGAGTTTCTTGGCGAGTACGGTTAGTTTCTGTTAAAATTGTCTTATTTTATTTTCTTTCTTGTATATTAGCACAATTTAGTGTGTTAAATGCTAGTGTTTTAACCAGTGAATATCTGTGCGCTGTACAAGTGCAGAGAACTTGAAAAACGACGATTCGGCTGCTCTTCTCAACAAAGCCGACAGTAACAGAACTAGCATGTTACTGTAGGCAGATTATTTTTTCTATCTTTTTCGTGGCACACCCGCCACTCTGTCCCACCACTGCAACTCCTGTTTATCAGGATCAACAGGGGCGTCCTTTGATCGAATAATCAACAAATAATGCAGCTGTGCAATGACGCACAGGCTGTGCCCGGACACCCTACCGGCTGTCTTGGGACCCGCAACTAACTTAATCAGAATAAATAGGAGGTAGTAAGAAAGCGGTTTAGACTTCCCTCCCAGCAAAGCGGAGACAGCAATTGAAATGGCTTAGAGATGGAAAAATTTAAATAATTGCCGTCCTTTAGTCGAAGTATCCCATTTAATTTTCCATTCGTCGTTTGTTTTTTTTAAAGTTTTCGTTACTATCAAATAATCTACAAATTTTAGCCCTATCTGAAAAATTCTGAAAAAGAAAATCTGAACTCATACCATTCCGCGAGTTGTAATACATTGCCGGCCGCCGTTGTATTTCTAAATCTACCGGTCGTTTTTCCATCTGTCATTACTCATCTCTTCACCATTTAATTCATTCATCGAAACTTGATAATAGATATTAATAACTTGACATTGGCAAAACACAGCGAACTGCTTCACGGCAGAAGTAGAAAGAACTATATATACTTTAGCCACCAAATATATACATGCTAAAACATCTTTGTGATGACGCGTGAACAAGGTATTTAGCCTATTCATGACCTATTCGTGTGTCCATCCGTTTGTAAACCTAAAAACCCACTATCACGTACCACCGAAACCTCTCTACCTCCTTCAACCGAAACAGCTATCCTTGTCACTCTTGTCATGATTCTTGACGTCAAGTTGAGACGGAATTATACGCTAATCGACTGAGTATGCAATAGATAGAGAGAAACGTGTAATGCTGACGTGAATATATCTCATTATAATAAATTACTTGGAGCCTTGTTCAGTCATTCTATCTGACGACGACCGTTCGGCTGTTGTCGTGTGTGTGGTACGTTGTGTGTGTGTAAATGGAAATTATTAATTATTGCATATCATCACTACATAGTTGAACAAAGTCGCTTCCCGCTGCATGCCCCTATGTATGCTTAGATCTTTAAAACTACGCAACGGATTTTGATGTGTTTTTTAAATAGATAGAGTGATTCAAGAGGAAGGTTTTAATGTATATGCATAATATCCTTACGAAGTCGGGGTGAGTCGCTAGTTATTAATAATTGTCGAAAGTCGAGGCAAAAGTAAGAATTAATCACATTTATCGGTGTTTTTTTAAATAATGTAACCTTATTACCGATAAGTGATAATACATTTTCAAAAACAAAGTGTGGGCGAGGGTCTTTAAACAACTAAATTACATTAAAAATATTAGAGAATCTAATTAACTTTAAATAAAGGTGGTCATAGTAGCTTTGAATTGTTTAATTAATTAGAAAACTGAAATGTTCCAACATGTAATGAAAAACTATTGTAATTTTAAAAAAGCAACTACGGAGGTTTCTTGCCGGCTCAGTCCCCGTAAATAGCATTCCGAACCGGTGGTAGTTGAAATGACGATTTGAAAACACATCATTTAAGTCTATTTAACGTAAGCTCACGCCGTAATCCCTCAAGAGGGGTTAAAGGTACTAAACTTCGTATTTCGAATGTTTATGTTGAGTCCCAGTGTGACAGATTGCGAATCTGTCACCACTATCCGGGCGAGGGTTAAATCTATTCAAATAAAAATAATCAATTTTGATTATAATTCAAACATTTAGCCGTTCAAGGCTTCTTTAAGAGTGCCGACTTTAACGTAACCGACACACTGAAACAACGAGCATGTACACAAACTTAGACAAACCGCCTTCGTGAAATGGAATGTATGTTCAAGGGAATATTGTACGGCGGTTAATGCTTGGTTTGACGCTATTACGTATTTAGATTTGTACTACGTAATATACACTAAGTGAATTAAATTAACATGTCAAATTATTTGGAGCTGCTCGCTTGCTTTGATAATTATGATTGAATATAATTAAATTTATCCGCTTATGAGAAAAGACAATTAAAGGGAGGGTTTAAATAATAATAATCACATTGGTGGAACTGTCATAGAAGCCCAAAAGCCCGGCTTGCCCTATCAAACTAAAATAAGTTCGCGCTCTTAATCATTCATTAACAAATCAAACGACTTTTTTAAAGCCACCGAAATTGTGGTTTTGCTGACGTATTCGCAAACTTCTGAGTGTTTTGCTGAGCTCGTCCACGCTAGCAAGTCCACAACGGAAGCTAAAGTATATCTCTCGGCTTCCCCTGTACTTAAACTCTAGGCACGCCACTGAATAATCACGACACACACTATGACTTGCAGTAATAATAAAAAATCGTGTGTCGCAGGTGCGAAACAACGACATGTTATAAACTTCATAGATAATAATACTACATTCAAGAAAGGCAAGCGAATCAACGCGTCTTGCAAATGACACAGTTCTACCGGGATTCGAACCGAAACCTCAAGCGTGGCAGTCGGCTGTTTACACCACTGCGCCACAGAGGTCGTAGAATGATTTAGACTAAGTGTATAACTTAAGTTAACTTATATATAACTTTACATAAGCTTCAATATTCAATGAGACTTGGGAATTTTCTTTGAATCAACAGTGACGAATTGTATAAGCATCAGATGTCTGCATAAAAATAATTTTGTTTTAGATTATTACGTTATTGTTATTAGGTATTTTATAACCTACCATGTTCATAATTAAAAATATATAAACATGTTTATGTGTGTAGCGTTGTGCGTGTGAGTGTGGCTGCGTCCACTCTAATCAACGTATTAATAAACCAGTCTGCAACTAGCAAGCTAGCCTTACACTTGTACTACCCCAAGATCTATCACTGGCGACGAGTACCCACAAACGGAAATAAAAATGGCTCATTTCGGGGTTTTAACCACTATTGACCACAGTTTGCAAGATTGGAGGACTTTTAAAAGCAAATTAGAGCAATGGTTTATTGCCAATGACGTTGCTTCCAAAAGTTCTGAAGCGGGAGTAAAGAGATGAGCGATATTGCTAAGTGCATTTCTCGGACGGCACATACAAGTTGGCTTCGGATCTGGCTATTCCAAAGGAGATTCAGGAGATCTCATATGAAGGAATACTTAAGCTTCTGGATGATCACTTCATTCCAAAGAGAAGCGGATTCACGGAGCGGTGCAACTTCTATTCGGCGGTGCAGCAGTCGGGGGAGAATCATTCACAATGGGCGGCGAGATTTCGAGGGCTGTCAGCACAATGTGGTTTCAGCAATGTAGAAGAGGCTCTCCGGGACAGATTTGTGATGGGTTTACTAGCAGGACCTGAAAAGGAAAAGCTGTTCTCGCAGGACATCGGAGTTCTAACGTTAGTGAAGGCGGTCGAACTGGCTGAGAGCGTAAGGTGCGCTCGGGCAGGAGCAGCCGCCGCGTCGGGCACAGGGCCGGCTGCGCAGGAGCTGTTTAAGATAAGCAAGCGATCGAATACTACAGACTGTACCTATACCCGGAATAGTTTGAAGTGTATGGTGTGTGGTCTTTCAATCATACAGCATCTAAATGTCGTTTCGCTAACTACAAGTGCAAAAAGTGTAATAAAAAAGGTCATTTGCGGAAGATGTGTTCCAAATTTAATTATTTAGGAATGGAGGGTGTTAGCAAGGATGACAACATTGATGATGACGGTAAGTTATTTAATATTCGAACGGGGGTAGGTCCTTTGACTTTAAATTTGAAATTGATAGTGGATCTGCCGTTACAGTTATTTCAGATAAAACTTATCAAACCAACTTTAAAACTATACCATTGTCGAACGCTGGTAAGCGGTTATGTTCATACACGGGAGAAAATATTAAATGCATCGGTGTAGTTAAGCTACCGTTCACCTATTTAAACTCAACTCATAACCTTGATGTATATGTAATATAAAACGGAGGGCCGCCGCTGCTAGGAAGAGATTTCATTATTTAATTTCATTTTCAGTATTTAATTTGAAAATTGTACCCTGTAATTATTTTCAAAAACAAGCAGACGGGAACTTATGTAAAATATTACAAAACCAGTATCCTACTGTATTTTCTAATGATTTAGGGTTGTTTAATAGGTACCAAGTGAATTTGAAGTTAAAGAATAACTCAGAGCCGATATTTTTTAAAGCGCGTCCGATGGCGTTCGCATTACATGATAAGGTAGGTAAGGAGATCGACCGATTACAACGGTTAGGTATATTAAAACCGGTCGAGCAATCCAAGTATGCCGATAGTTCCTGTGTTGAAACGCGACGGGCCGGTGAGATTGTGTGCGGATTACTCAGTAACAATAAACAAACAGTTGCTCGCCGATCACTATCCTTTACCTACCGCTCATGAACTCTTTGCGAAGTTACATGGCGGTAAAATATTTTCAAAGCTGGATCTTTCAATGGCATATAATCAAATATCACTCGACGAAAAGGCACAAAGTCTCACTTGTATTAATACCCATCGTGGCTTATTCAAGTACACACGTTTAGTTTTCGGTCTAACAAGTGCACCCGCGATTTTCCAACGTACAATGGAAAACATACTGTCCGGCATTGACGGTGTCGTTTGCCTGTTAGATGACGTAATAATATCATCAGAAAACAAGGAACTACACCTGGATAGGTTACATACCGTCCTTCAAAGATTCCGGGATTGTGGTTTAACGTTACAGGTTGAAAAATGCGAGTTTTTTGTAACTGAGATAGCTTATTTAGGATATGTAATAGATAGTAGTGGCCTTAAAAAGTCTCCAAGTAAAGTTAAATTTTGGACGCGCCAATTCCTACAGATGTAAATAAGCTTAAATCATTTATAGGTCTTGCAAATTATTACAGGAATTTTGTACCGGCTGCTTCAAGTATTTTAAGTCCTTTGTATGATTTATTAAAAACGGGGAAGAAATGGGATTGGTCTTTAGAACACAATAAAGCTTTTACAAAAATTAAGCAACGTTTAGCTTCAGATCAAGTGCTCGCTCATTTTTGTCCCGAGGCAAAACTAACTTTAACTGTAGATGCATCCCCTACTGGACTTGGAGCGGTTTTTTCACAAATCGGTACCGATAACATAGAACGACCAGTATCATTTGCTTCACGGGCATTAAATGCCGCGGAAAAGCGATACGCACAAATACAAAAAGAAGCAACGGCAATAATATTTGGAGTGAGGCGATTCCATCAATATCTTTATGGTAGGTCGGTTGCTTTCGTTCTACGCACAGATCATAAGCCGTTGATTTCTATTTTCGGTCCGTACCATGGTATTCCCGAAGTCACTGCGAACAGATTGCAACGATATGCAATGTTTTTAAGCGGCTCAATTGTGCAGACTTCTTATCGCGAGCAAGTCTGAGTCATAATCAGTTAGCACCGACGGCAGGAATGTCTAACAAAGACAACACCATAATAGAACGAGCAGCATATATTAATTTTATTATAGACGGTCAATTACCGGTTTCGTTATCAAAGCTGAGACTAGAAACGAATAGTGATGTGGTTCTGCAACAGGTTATTACGTATGTAACTAAAGGCTGGCCAAGCAAATGTAATAATGGGTTGGTTAAACCATACTTTCTTTGTAAAAAACAACTGTCTTTTGAGAATGGTTGCCTCATGAGAGGGCACAAGGTTGTCATTCCTAAGAGTCTACAAAATGGTATCGTTGAGGAGTTACATAGTGCTCATCTCGGAATTGTAAAAACCAAAGCAGAAGCAAGGTCACGGTTTTGGTTCCCGGGAATTGATAAGGCGCTCGAAACAAAGATAAATTCTGTCAAAATATGTATACAGTTGCGACCTACACCCCCCGGGCCCCCCTAGCTCCATGGGAATATCCGTTGTTGCCATTTTACAGACTGCAAATAGACTTTTTAGGGTCAATCCAAGGTTGAACTTACTTAGTTGTTGTAGATGCGCATTCAAAATGGGTTGAGGTTTACGACATGTGCAATAATACTTCAGCAACAGCTGTAATTGAAAAGTTAGCCGAGTTCATATCTCGATATGGGTTCCCACACATCATTGTAAGCGACAATGGTACCTCATTTACATTGCATGTTTTCAGTAAGTTTTGCATAAGCAATAACATCACTCATATAACATCAACGGCTTATCATCCGGCAAGTAACGGACAGGCAGAAAGTTTTTTTAAGATAGTAAAAAAGGGTATCAAGACCTGCATTTTATCATGTTCTGACTCAACTAAATTTAAGTTAATTTTATCGAAATACCTGTTTAGTTACAGGAATTCTGTTCATTCCGTCACAGGGCTCTCCCCAGCCGAGTTAGTATATGGTCGTAAGCTCAGATCGCGACTCGATAACCTTAAACCGATCAAACCTGGTATGTCACCCTCGCTAACATTCTTAAGTAATCATGTGCGACACAAACTGTTTTTACAGTGTAAATCTCATGGTGGAAAAACAAATAATTTTCAAGAAGGATGTTTAGTTTTGTATAAAAAATATAGAGGTGGCAAGTGGACTTGGCACAAAGGTACTGTTAATAAAAAACTCGGCAAAGTGACTTATATAATTCGCGACCACAACACCTCTTTGTTAAGTAAAAAACATCAATACCAAATGGTACTTTATAAAGGGAAAGATGTTCCGACACACATGGACCTGGATGTTGTGCCCGATGTGTTACCGCAGGAGGTGCGACATGACTCATGCCCACCTTCCCCGGTGGAGGAGGGAAGAACAACGGACACAGCATCACCGACTTCACGCAGCACTACAAGACTTTTGCGTAATATACCTAGGATTAATTATAAACCATTTCTGTAGTTTAACTGTGTGTATACCTTGTTATCTGGGGTTTATTTGTTTATCACCTTGTAGCTATTGGGGGAGGGATGTTGTGTACATGTTTATGTGTTATGTGTAGCGTTGTGCGTGTGAGTGTGGCTGCGTCCACACTAATCAACGTATTAATAAACCAGTTTGAAACTAGCAAGCTAGCCTTTCACTTGTACTACCCCAAGATCTATCAAAATATTTTTGAAATGGGAGAAATACAACGTCCTAAAAATCAGCTTGTTTAAATTTAACATGTAATTATATTTGGAAGGAAACAATGCTACTTTGTTTCTTGGCCACTTAAACTAATGAGATGGCAGGCTTCATCGTAAATTGGCCCTTAAGCTAAAGACATTAAGGGCTCTTATCAATGAAACAGTTGATTCAGTTTCAAGTGCCTCCCAAATAGATAGCCAATTAAGAAACTTTGACAGGGAATGTAATTTTTATTTGTTTCTCCAAGGGCGTTTTGATAACCGATTCATGTTTCATTTTATCTTGAAATTCATCCGTCGGAATATGTTGTGGAAAATTTAAAAATGATTACGAAAATTAAATATATTTCTTAACTTTTTCATTATGATTTACTAGCGACCCGCCTCGGCTTCGCACGGATTTTAAGCGTGTATTTTATACGAATAAACCTTCCTCTTGAATCATTCTATCTATTTAAAAAAACAGTATCGAAATCTGTTTCGTAGTTTAAAAGATCTAAGCATACATAGGGATAGACAGCGGGAAATTCATCTTTCTAGGAATCTGTTAGGGAAAATTGAAAAATAGGTTTAAAAAAACTTACCCTCTTCATTATTAATTTTATTTACCATCCGACTTCAATGGCGTACATAATTTGGTTTTTAAATGTAATTAAAAAAGCAGAAATTTAAATTTGACTATTTTTTTTATTTATTTCTTATTTTATTAACCAACATAATCCATAGCTATTTAAGACAATGCAAAAGTACTTGTAAAGTACTGACAGCCGATAACAGATTCACATTTGACTAATCTATTATATAGTATATTAACATCGTTAAGTATATATAGGATATAACATTGTTTTTTTTTTTTTCATGACCAGGCAGGCATTTGACCCCAAGGACGCCTGATGTTAAGCGGCGATGACGTCTAAGGTGGATCATCCCTACCTAGGAGAAACCTATTCACTCTTGCCTTAAAGAGGCCCAAGTTATATTGGTCAGGGAACACATCGGCAGGCAAAGAATTCCACACCCTTGCAGTACGCATTATGAAGGAGCTATCCAAGCGTTTAGTCCGGATGGTCGGAATATCTACCACAAAAGGATGCAACTTCAGCCCACGTCTAGTATTCCGATTATAAAAGGGGGCCGGTGGAATTAAATTGTGCGATTCCTGCGCACACTCTCCGAAATGTATCCTGTGTATGTATTGGTTATGTCGAATTGTAATTTCAATTTTTATACGTAACATACATCAAAACTCACGCCGTAGTCCCTCGAGAGGGGTTGGCAGAGGTGCTTGCTACACCGCTTTCCGCATGTTTATGATGATCCCCAGTGTGACAGGTTGCGAATCTGTCGCCACTATCCGGGCACATTAAGAAACATGGCAGCTAGAAGGTACGGACCCGAGATTCGAACCCTCGACCTGTCGGGTCGGTTTTTCCAAGGCACTTAACAAACTAAGCTACCACGTCCACCATTCCACCGTGCATACCATTCATTCATTCTATGGATTTTGATCCAGTTATTTTACACAGGCGTCCACTTGTAAGTGAAAAATAAAACAAGTTTTAAATCAAACCAAAACAGAACAAAAGCAAACAATAAAACGGAATAAACTGTTGGAGTTGCTAAAAAAAATCGTTAACCCATTTCCCAAACTAAAAAAGCTGATATTTTAAATGACATCAATACATTCTATTGTTAAACAACCCAAGCAAAGTTCTATTTTAGAAGTATCTATCTATCCTTTTCTATCTTTTAAAAAACACAAAAGCAACAAAAGAGACAGATATGCTTAAGAACGGTGAACATTAAGTTTTTAATTGAATTTGCTATTGAAACTTTTTATCTCAGTTCGAAGTATATTGCAGTTTTACGAAGTTCATTTTTGAATATAAACAGAACGGTCGCAGCGATGGATTGCGAAGCGAGTTGAGCTTAAAGCATCGCAAATGTTTTGTAACAGGATTTTATTGGTAGTAGTGTATCGAAGCAGCACTTCGGCCCGCCCATAACATGGTCGAAAGTACTAGAATAAAACCATATAGAACTGTTAAACTGCCAATATCGTTGACATTTGTCTGCACGGGACAGGGTTGCCATGGTAACCGAAAAGTCCCTACAAAGTATGAAGCTGTTTCATAAAAAGGTTTTTACTTAAATGGTATATCTTTCTCTATTGAAATTTATATTGCATTGCCATGTTTAAGGAATAATCATCAAAACATAAATAAATCATTGGTGTAATACAAGTGACATTCGAGAATATTTTGAATTTAAAAATAAATTGTTATTATTATTTGTAGACATTTCACTGGACAGTGGATAAAGTAAAATTATTTAAATTAATTTTTGTAGGACCTTTCAAACCGTAATATTGTCTCCAACCGGAATGACCCTAAGCATCCAGCGGCTCCTAGCGGTCCTTATGAGGTCATCTGACCACATCTTGGGGTCCGTCCAACAATACTTGGTCTCCACTCCAGAACCTTTCTATAACTATCCATCTATTTCTCCAGAGCGAACTAACTATAACGGGGAAATCTTTAAAATTAACCGATGCAATAACAAACTGAAAGCTTCAAAACCTTTCACTTTAAATGAAATAACCAACAGACATTCAATTCTTTGTAGTAAATTCGTAACTATAGAACTAAAAGCTACGCAAATTTAAAATAGTTTTAAAAATTTTATTCCTACATAAATTTCTCAGAGATCCGCTTAAATGGAAGGCCTTTTAAAATAATCGTATTTATGTTTTTGAAAAAGCAACTACGGTGGTTTCTTACGGGTTTCTTCCCCGTAGATAGCATTACAAAATGTGGTAGATAAAAAAATGTGACGATTTGAAAGCATTCACTTTAAGTTGAATTATATAAAAACGTTTGTATTGTTATATATTTTTTTTAATAAGCAAGAAAGTTTTTACATAACGCGTCGCTCATAAAAATGCTACCATGAGTTTTGATTTTAAAAACCACACAATTTTTTTTATATTTTTATATCGTTGTTTTAGAATCGAATTCTGAAACTAACCTTAAAATTTAGAAAAATGTACGGAACCTATCCATTCTAGTACAGTTCTCTCTTGTCCGGATGTTTGTTCAAAGCCAAACCTTTGTTTTGATTGAAGCACTTTGAACATTTGCGCATTTTTTTTTTCATTTTTCTGTTAAGTGGTTTTGAGTGTTATTTTGAACGTTGTTCACTGGTTTTATTTTGGTTCTAGTGATGGAACGTGAATGGTTTTTTGATAGAGTCACTCAGGAAGCAATAAAATATATTTATATTTTATTGTTAAAGTCTTTTTTTTTGAAGATGATCTTTATTTGCTAAAAAAAAACATGGTACATTTTTATTTACAATGATAAAGATGTCATTGAATTTTTTTATAAACAAGTTTTACCACAATAGTGTGATGTGCAAAAGTTGATATTGTGCATCTAAAAATGTACATACTTTTTCAATCATTTTTAGGTTACACTTACTGCTCTTTTTTGTGAGAAAAACAATTAAAAGGATGACATTTACTTTTGACAGTACAATGACAGTAATTAAAAATGTGTAATATTTTTAAGACGTAATGATACAGCGTTTGTTCTTATCACATGACATTGGCAAAGTGGTCGTTGTATGTGACCGATGCCATAAATAAAAATTGTATTGAAAGATGTAAATTACTCTCTTCTGGTATCATCATTCAGTCAATATATCGTAAAGTATATTATAATAGTATATTTACAGTGAAAACAATTAGAATTGTACAATAGACCAAGGAGATATAACCATTAAAAGTAAATATATCTATCTCGCTCATTACAACAACCTTTTATATAGAAGTTGTATGGCGCCTGTGTACTTTGACGTCATTGTACGTATTGGATCTCTCTGTCAAACCAACGACATGGAAGCTTTATTACTTAGTCAATAAGTCAGATATTTGATCAAATCTTTTTGTATTTATATGTAGTATCAAATTAAAAAAAAAAAAACATACATATTACCTATTCAACACAGGAAAAGTGACTGTACTAACTCATTATTTCAAGGCATACAGTCACTCCATTCGACCCTGCTGTTTCGACCTACTGTACCAGGAAAACTTGGGCAATTTAATAAAGAACTTGGCCCCAGTAACTGTGCTTTCTCTTTTGTGGTAATTTTATTTATGATTCCTTTGTTCCTTGTCTATTTTTTTGATACAACAAACTAGCAGGTCGTTCGTTGGTAACTGGTCACCGTAACTGACATATTTTAATTTTATTATAAACGCGAAAGTTTGTATGGATGAATGTACGTTTGTTGTTCTTTAACGCATAAACTGCTGAAATGAATTTAGTGAAACTTTACAATAGCTAATAATTGCTATAATTTATGGTGAGATAAGAAGTAATATATCGTTTGAATTGTCCAAAATATAACGATAAATATCAAATCATTAAAAATCCTTTCTAAACCATTTTCTACGCGGACGAAGTCCGGGGTAAAAGCTAGTAATATAATAAAGAGGAAACCTTTGTATGTGTTTATGTTTGTAACGAATACACACAAAAACTATAAGACCTATTTCAAAATTTCTTTCGAAGACATCAAGGGAATCATCGTTTCAATATCGGCGGTATCACTTTCCTTCAGGTGAACCGTTTACTTGTTTAAAAAATATACAGAATGCTACATTGTCCTCGAGTAACATGGGATTTTTTTTTTTATTTATTCAAGACCAGGCAGGCATTTGACCCCAAACCCGCCTGATGTTAAGCGGCGATGAGGTCTAAGGTGGATCATGCATGCCCAGGAGAAACCTATTCACTCTTGCCTTAAAGAGGCCCAAGTTATATTGGTCAGGGAATACATCGGCAGGCAAAGAATACCACACCCTTAAAATTAGTAATTGTAGTTGGGGCAGGCCTAGTGCTGAATAATTTCAGCAGATCACCGCCCCAAACGGAGGTTTCTTATGGGATGATCATGTGAAGATTGTAAGAAGCCAAGCGGCATAGGAACTTTCTGGTTGGAAATCTGCAAGGCCTATGTCAAGTAACTATCAGTATTACACATGCATATGTGCTTATACTGCACACACCCACACACACATACACACACGGATAAATAGTACTGAAGCAGTTCTTGCTTTAGTTAATAATACGTTAAGGCAGTGGGCTTACTTCTGAAACGAGTGCATACTACGCTTAAAAGAACAAATCCAATTGTTTATAAAAGCCATTGTTTCAAAATTGTAAGAACTTGTTTATAATAATAATAATAACCACATCACGACACACACATTGACTCAGCCCTGCATTAAGTATCGTAAGAACTTGTGTCACAGGAACTAAGCAATGATATGGTATATACTACATAGATAAGAATACAACATCGAAGACCGGTAAGCGAAACAATGCGTCTTGCAAATAACACAAAGTCCCGCCCCCGCCGGGATTCGAACGTGAACAGTAACAATTAGTTTAGCTAAATTTATTATTCAAAACAGATAATAAAATTTGTTGACTTTTTTACGCCCAAAATACAGTTTTATTCCTAGTTTGGGGTTTGTTAGTAATCTTTATTGTAACCTCTAGCGTAGCAGTCGGCTGTTTACACCACTGCGCCACCGAGGTCGTCAAAAACTAAACAATATTTTAATATTAATATTTTCAAGACGTCTGTGTCTGAACTAGATTATATTTTAATTACTTAAAATTAAAAAAACAACAGTAATAATTGAATCACACAGCTTTGTAAGTAATGAATGTAAACAGGGATGAGCGCTGATGTCTGTAATACAGATTATATAATCTAGTTGTCTTGTATGGGTATTTGTAAATTAAAAAAAAAAAAAAAAAAAAAAAACGAAAAATTGTAAAGCACTTTATGGTCTAATGTTTAATGTTTACAAATTATGATGAAATGAACATAGATTTTTGATTTTGATTTTTGATTAGCAATATAGGTCATTTAATGTCCAGCAGTAGTCTTCTGGCTTATTATGATGATAATGATTATCCTTATCATGGTACAAAAAATATCTCATATACGCAACAGGCTTTTTTTTTTAATTCTCACTATTTTACTACCAAAGAATGGGGATACAAACGGATCGACAAATTCATTTTCTGAGCGACAAAAAGCGAATAAAACAATAGTCGGAATAGCAAATGATAATAAAAACAGAATTATTTTAATTGTCAAAGCTGGACTTCGTAGGAGACTGCAGTGTTCTGGAAACACTGACCGAACGCCTCAAGGCATTTCGGGTGGCTTTAAGAATAGCTAGAAATATTAGTGCTTCTAAAAGTTTAAAGAAATAATTAAATATTTTAAATCTGAATTGTCCTTGACGACCTCGGTGGCGCAGTGTTGTTCTACGCTAGAGGTTCCGAGTTCGAATCCCGACAGGGGCGGGATTTTGTGTTATTTGCAAGACGCATTGTTTCGCTTACCGGTCTTGGATGTTGTATTCTTATCTGTGTAGCATGTAGCATATCGTTATTTAGTTCCTGTGATACAAGTTCTTACGATACTTACTGCAGGGCTGAGTCAATGTGCGTGTCGTGATGTGGTTATTATTATCTTAATATAAAATCTAGTAAATATTTAATATAGCTTCAAAAAATAAGTACAGGTGAAGTGAGAAATTATGCGTCTTCGTGTCTTGTCCGCTAAATTCGTTCTCCATAAAGTTTAAAATTAATTAATCAGAAAGCATCGTTAAATACATATGATTATTGATACCTCGGATAGTAACGTTCGGAAATCTTCGTGAAAACCGAGAAATAACGAAGTCGCAATATGCATTAAATTGTCATAAAATTTATATTGAATGTGTCTGTCTATTGCTGAAAACTGCATAAATTCAGTTATGTAATCTATAAGATCTAAGCGTACTGACAGAAAAAGCAACTTTATTTTCCCACGTTTTTATACACTCACTTTCTTGTTTGTTTGTTTGTCGTTCCGGTTGGATTTTTGCAACTCAATTTTGAGGCACTTCCCGATAAGCTAGCAGGCTGGAATTTTCAGGGTAGCTTCAAACCAGATGACAATGCAATTTACAACTATAAAAACGGCGGGACCGATTTTGATAAAATTTGTATGGAATGACTTTCGAGGCAGAAAAAAAAAATTAATAGATTAAAAAAATCTAAAAACCCACGTTTTTAAATGTTCTGAAAAGAAGAAAATAACCCTACGGGGCTGAAAGAGGGGCCACTCAAAACGTGGGGGCGTATCTTTGCAAGTTACAGCCACGATCTATACACGTCATGTTAATATATCCCGTTAATAATCCCTTAACCTCCTCCACGTTTTTATACTATAGTAATACTTTAATATACCTATTAATTGATGAAGAAATATAGTACAGAAACATAACAACATACACTCACGCCGCAGTCCCTCGAGAGGGGTTGGCAGAGGTGCTTGCTACACACCGCTTTTCGCATGTTTATGTTGAGTCCCAGTGCAACAGGTTGCGAATCTGTGCCTACTACCGGTGCACATTGAGAAACATTTCAGCTACGGTAACCCGAGACTCGAACCCTCGACCTATCGGGTCGGGTCAGTCAGCTGTTCAAGGCACGTAACAAAATGAGCTACCACGTACTCCGTCGTGGGTGTAATCTTTTTTATTTTTTATTTTAGTAATAAAAATAATAAATAAATATGATATAATATCTATTGTAAAGATATTATAAAGATTTATAAATATATCTGTAAAATAAACTTTATTTAAATGTTTGTTTTAATACTCTTGAATACATGCAGATTGTATAATAATTTGATTTTTGAAATTGGGTTCGATTATTAGTCACATATCAACACCGCTGGTCTCCAACTCCTCGTGATCTCGTGTCTCACTGCAATTACTCCGGGGAACAATTACTTAATTGAATTGAAGACGAATTTCCACGAAAACCAGTTTCGGACAGTACTTGTTAACTATTTCAACTACAGTCTTAAAGTGTCCCAGTGTCTCGGAATTTTCAAGAAACTCATGAATAATTCTTTCTGAGCGCTCAAGCTGGTGGAAAGCATGAAATAAATTTGTTACAACTATATAATTTGAGTCTCTGATTCTCTCGAGCCCACTGTTCTTAATTAAGATTATTTAGTAAAAATTGCTGCTCAAAAGCTTCTGCAGAGTCTGAATGTTATTACTTGGACATAAACATACATAAATTCACGCCAAAGGTGTTAGACGCCGCATTTTGAGTTTATGTTGAGTCCCAATGTGACAGGTTGCGAATCTGTCGCCACTATCCGGGCACAATGAGGAACATGGCAGCTACAACTTACGGCAATCCGAGACTCTATATAAAAGATGTTATACCTCTCGTGCCGGTAATTTCACTTGTATAATTGTAATTGAGTGTAATCATAGGGTTTAAAATAGGATTTTGGTTGTTCGATCTCTTCGACCAAAACGTATTAAAGTCAGTTTTGAGAACCATCTTTAGTATTTAGTATTATAAATAGGTAACTTTTATGAATGTATGTCAGTATACAAAAGCATACCTTGGAAACTACTGATCTGATTTCCATAATTCTTTCAATGTTCAGAGCTACATTTTTGACTCGAATCCACGTCTTGTCTGGTTAGGGCGTTAGGTTAACAAAGGCCTGTAACAAACTGAGCTTCCAAGTCCTGAAAGTTTCTCCTACAAAGATGAGGGTCAGTTACCCATACTGTTAAACAATATTTAATTAAGATATTGAGACAGCATTAAATGTCATTTAGGACAAGCATTATTCCTTTGTTTGTTTTTGTAAAGTTTCGTTTTAAAACGTTTACGTTACAATTTCGGCAGTTACGCCATAGTACTCGTATGTTCGACGCATTTATACTTGACAGTTAATTGTGCTTCTTTTAAATGTACAACGTCATAACAGTCTTAACCAACGGTTTACACGATGAAGCTTGTCGGTATGACTATGGGGACTGTTCAGTGCTGTATAATACCAGGTTGTTCGGTACACGTAATGTATTTTGCCAACCCGTACAATACATCGGTAAGGCAAGGAGGCGACTGTACTCTAGTAGTACCTAACGCGGACTGCCTTGTAAACTGATTAATAACTTTTTATTCCCAGGTTTTTCTACACTCACTTTCTTGTTTGTTTGTTTGTCGTTCCGGTTGGATTTTTGCAACTCAATTTTGAGGCACTTCCCGATAAGCTAGCAGGCTGAAATTTTCAGGGTAGCTTCAAACCCGATGACAATGCAATTTACAACTATAAAAACGGCTGGACCGATTTTGATAAAATTTGTATGGAGTGACTTTTGAGACAGAAAAAATAATAAATAATTAATTGATTTAAAAAATCTAAAATCCCACGTTTTTAAATGTCCTAAAAATAAGAAAATAGCTGAAAGAGGGTCCACTCAAAACGTGGGGGCGTATCTTTGCAAGTTACACACACGATTTATACACGTCATGTAAATATATCCCATTAATAATCTCTTAAATAATATACGCCCCTACGTTTTGAGTGGCCCCTCTTTCAGCCCCGTAGGGTTATTTTCTTATTTTTAGGACATTTAATATATATCAATATTGCAAGCCTCGCATTACGTACCTTGTGTCGCCACACGCTCTCAATGTCATGAAACGCGTAATGCACCGCCAATGTCATGTCCATGTAGAGTAAAATTTTATTTAATTACATCGGTTTAGAAGTGAGTATCTTCTTTTCCAATTAGCTCACCTGATGGTAAATTATTCCGACGCCCATGGACGCCTACAGGCGAAAGATGTCAGCAGATGCGTCGCCGACCTTTAAAGTAAGCCCTTTTTTCGAAGGTCCCCATCCGAGAATACTGCTTTCGGCAGCTGATTCCACAAAGTGGAACACGAATGAATGAATGAATGGTTTATTTGCTAAAACATGGGTACATTATTGGCGTTACACATAAAATCATCGGTCCTGCATGTTTTGCCAAAGAATGGCGTGCAAATTATATTTTTAAAGTTAATTAATGTAGTCAAAATAACACATTCAAATAAACGAATTAAACCGGGCATGCATTATATAAAAAAGGAAAATAATGTCAACAATGATGCGGTAAATAAATAAATTTAAGTAAATTAAATAAATCATAAAAAAAACACATACCAAAATTCTTATTAAAACTAAAAAATATCACGTTTCGAGGCAGGAAATTTCACGTAAACCATACAGTTCTGGTAGTATCTTCATTAATAATAAACCAAATCCGAAATAAACCGAAACGCATGATATCTTACTTGAAGTCCCTAAGGCTATCCTATTCAGACTGGCACGGGGCGAGATTGTCTTGCCCCGCTCCACCACTTCCACTGCGGTCGGACTTACTAAGTCGGTAACTTCGGTAACCATGTTACCAACTTAGAGGTAAAGAGCGTAAAACGCGTGACCGTGTGCGGCGCCTCTCGTGGCTAATGCAGACTCAACAGCGGTATAAATGTAGAACTGGCATTTTATATTTTAGTTTTGTGTAAAATTTTTTTGATAAAGTAATATGAAATTATTTTAAAGCAGGAAATTGAAGCTACAATTTCAAAATAAATAGAGAATATAATATAATATTGCATGACATTAATACAATTAATGCATGACAGAATTTTAAGTTTTTGCTTTGTAAATATTTTATTGTTTGTGGATAAAAGGCCAAACTTAAAGGGTTATATGAAATTAGTTTATCTTATATAACAGAAATTCTTGTAAGTAAATCAAGGTGTGTTTTTGTCTAGCACAGAAAAAGGGTATGATATTTTATTGAATGGTAGTTTTATTTTTGCGTGAAAATAGCTCTTCTATCACTCAAAAACCAAATACCGTATGTAATGTATTATTAAAAAGCACTTTTAAAAAAATTCTCGAATCACTTTTTTGGTCTGAGAGAGTGTAATTATTGTTTTTCAATTTGTTGTGTTAAGATTTTTTTTTCGCTGCAAATTCCTAACGTTCGTTGCATGTTTGGACACGCAGCCTGTGCTTCATAGCATAGCTGCTTCATTCGTTTCAAAGGATACCTCTATCAACCCATGCCAACAGGAGTTGCAGTGGGTGGAACTGTCTACTGTGCCCCGTAATATACTATTTTGACGGATCAATGGATCAACAGTGGCGTCCTTTGATCGAATAATCAACGAATCATTCAGCTGTGCAATGACGCACAGGCTGTGCCCGGATACCCTACTGGCTGTCTTGAGACCCGCAATGAACTTATCATTATTACTCGCGCGGCCACCAGTGCAGTACGCGTTCGCTCCAGCGCCCGTCCTCAGAGCGGGCCACATGACCAGCCCATCGCCATTTCAGTCTGCAAGCCTGTTCCGCTGCATCGATCAGTTTTGTTCTTTGATGTTTTGTGTCATTTCTTTGTCGATCCAGCAGTCGGAGTCCAAGCATGCTTCTTACGAACTTAATCAGAAAAAATAGGAGGTAGTTTCAAAGTTCTTTCAAACTTCTTCGGCTGTCGATTTGAGGGTTGGTAATATTGTTTTTTTTTTCGGCGAATAAAGTTTGTCCTGTCTGTTTTGTCCTAACGCTACGTAAGTTGACAACGAGAGGCTAATTCGATTCTCGCCCGCGTCAGTTTGCTTGGTTGTTGAAAAATAAGTTTAGTTTCTCCCAAACTACGTGTGACTTCAGAGCATATTTGCCCTAAATTAGGGGAATGCCTTTTCAGCGGGTTTGCGGTTTCATAAGAAGTTTATGGAAAAATATGGAATTTTAATTGTTGACAAACATCAATGGATTTAACTTCGGATGTGACAGATCCTAGTGTATCACTGTCAATTTTGTCTCAATTTTATTTCATTTCATTTTATTTTATATGCTAAATTTAATTCAATTATGTAGCTAATAATTTTGTAAATGCTGTATAAGTCCTTAATTGGGACACACATATGTACCTTAGGCGTTTAATTATAAGTTATTTTCTGTGTCTGATGTGTGTCCTGTGGATTTATTAAATAAATAAATAAACTTTTGTACGAGATCATTTACTAGCTTTTGCCTGTGACCGTATATAATTCATATCTTTTTCTTTTCCGTAGGTTTATGGTGACTGCTTACCATCAGGGCCGTATGCTTGTTTGCCATCTTAGTGGTTAAAAAAAATCAAAACCGAAAAATTACATTTTTCTTCGAAAAAAATCCAAACATCATAATGTTCTTGAATTAAATTCTACAAATATCACATTGCTGTTATAGAAATAACACAGAACTGTCATTTAACTTGTCATATTTGTTCTACCTACGGGTTCGACGAAGGAAATGATACTCTCGTCTTCTATCTAGTTACCATGGCAACGCAGCGCCAACGTCACATTTTCCACATCCTCCATTTTTTTCATTCCATTTCTCCCGGAAAAAAGGCTTAGAGAACGAAGATTTACTACCAAGTTTCTATTTTTATTTGACGATGAATATGCTTAACAATTTGTTTTTAGTTCATTTAATTTCATTCATTCATTTCATCTTACAAGCTAACAGATAAAACATCCAAAACGCTTACTTGATTAATTATTATTTAATAACCTTAACCTTACCTTACCTTAACCTTACAATTTAATTAAATATATATTTTTACTTTATTTACCAAAACAAATATAGCTAAAAATATCACACATGCTTAAATTATACAATATTAGATTATTGTAAAATAGCAAAATGTCAAATTTAATTGGTGATAATTACAATGATTTTGAAATGAGATTAAAATTCATTTGAACTTCAACTTGAAAATAAAATAATAATCAAAATAGTAAGTCGTAATGATAATAATAAGTCAGTTTAGCATTAATTAATTAAGTATACAATATGTCATTTAAAATTCCATAAAATTTGTCATACAATTAACTTAATCCATCAGCAAATAGGTCCAGGTCATAGGTTTAGTTGATGCCACCCTGTGTTTTTTTACCTATTCGTCTACCATGAGTTGTGCCATCTATTGCCACTAGCTAATGCAGTTACTTTCGGGGCACTCTGTCCCACCACTGCAACTCCTGTTCACCAGGATCAACAGTGGCGTCCTTTGAATCAACAAATAATGCAGCTGCGAAATGACGCACAGGCTGTGCCCTGACCCCCTACCGGCATGCTGTTACTTTGTTCAAATCTTTACAATGCGTCTCTACCAAGTAGATAAAGAATTAAGGTTGCTGGTACAGACTGCCATACATAAAGCTTCACAAAAGCATTGCAAAATCAATCCTCATGATGTACAATTTAAGAACGGTACAAAGTCCAACCAGGTTAGGTTAGTGATCGTCAACTTTGAGCCATTGAGATTGGCCCACTTGAAGTTACAAATTCATAAAACCTTTTTAAATTTTACTTGTTTAAATAAAATATTGTTCTATACAGGTTAAGTTATCATAAAATGGTTTAAATTCAGTATTTTTGAAATAAACAAATGACTTTGCTTGTGGCCCGGGACTGAAAAGGTTAAATACGAGCCAAAATATTTTTTCGAATAGACTTAAAATAAGTTCTTTCAAATCGTCATTCTTACTACCATAGGTTCTTTCAAATCGTCATTCATACTACCATAGGTTCTTTCAAATCGTCATTCATACTACCATAGGTTCTTTCAAATCGTCATTCATACTACCATAGGTTCTTTCAAATCGTCATTCATACTACCATAGGTTCTTTCAAATCGTCATTCATACTACCATAGGTTCTTTCAAATCGTCATTCATACTACCATAGGTTCTTTCAAATCGTCATTCATACTACCATAGGTTCGGAATGCTATCTCTACAGAGAAGAAAATTTAGGTTTGGTCGATGGCCCATTGGGCATGACTACAGCATGTCTACCATGTTCGTATAGTTTTTCTACACGTTAGGTAACATAGATAACCGACCGACCCAACCCGACAGGTCGAGGTTTCGTATCTCGGGTTGCCGTAAGTTAAAGCTGCTATGTTTGTCATTGTGACTGGCAGTGGCATACCTAGAGTTTTAGAACAGGGCAAGCCGATAGATACGTTATTGTAGTACATACATACACAAAAATATTAAGTCACGCCCTTGTCCCCGAGTGACAGGTTCGCGAATCTGTCGCCACTATCCCGGCACAATGAGGAACATGGCAGCGACAAATAGCTAATTATATAGCTATTTTAGGTAAATGTTTGTAATGAATGAATGAAAGTCCGAAATTATCTTAGTTCGATAGGTCAAGCCGGGCTTTTGGGCTTCTATGACAGTATCGCCACTGGTGCCTGGATAGTGGAGACAGATCCGCAACCTGTCACACTGGGACTCAACATAAACATGCGAAAAGTGTGTAGCAAGCACCTCTGTCAACCCTTCTCGAGGGACTACGGCGTGTGTTTATTTGTGTTTATGTTAGGAGACATAGATTACTCCAGTGATTTTGTATGAGCAATCTTAATACCTCATTAATCCGTTAGAGGTGCTTTACAAAGATTCGTACAAATTTCTAACTGCAGTCCCAAGTGGCAATCGAAGGTAAAACTCATGGAAGGCACACAGATAACTGTTCTTATCCGTAGAGAACATACATAGGGAACATTCATGAAATTTTATTGGATAATTTAATAAATTTATCGTAAATTATGTGGAAATCGTATATTTACAGTGAAAACAGAATAAATCTGGGAGACATAACCTTAAAAAGTAAATATATCTATCTCGCTCATAAGAATAGCGTTTTCTTTGGAAGTTGTATGGCGTCTGTGTACTTTGACGTCATTATATATATCGGATTGCTCTGTCACTTTGAAGCTTTATAACATTAAACTTTTATAACTTTATTAACTTTGAAGCTGTATTTTTAAGTCAGATATTTGAGAAAATCTAACGGATTTGTGTTTATACGTGCTATCGAATTATAACAAATAATTAAAAAAATGTTATGCATATCCCCTATTCAAACTCATGGCTAGAACTGATCCTATTGATTGATACATCAACAAGTGTCCCGGAATATCTACTCGCAATGAAGCATATATTTACCTGACTTACACATTGTCATATTTCATGACCCCGACCATTGGTTCATCCATCAACCACCTCTCAATACTCCAGTAACGTAAATCCTTAACAAAACCACATCGTACGCTCTTATTTGTTCCACACTAAAGCTAAATATCGTGCAAAATGCGTATCATGAAAGAAAACTTCCAGTTGCAGCCTCTGTTCCATAGGAGAAGACTTCTTGGTTGGTTTCTATTTTTGACGGGTTAGAGTACATTTTTGATTGTTTTTCAGGGTATGGAAAGTGAGGATGGTAGATCATAAATCTTTTAGAGGACAATGTTTCCTCTTTGTCCTGATATTATCAAGGTACAATGTTGGATGAATGGCAGAATTTGCTGGAAAACAGGTTCAGCTAATTTTGTTCCAATGTTTCGCATTCATTTCGATTAGAAGTCTTTCGAATGCTTTAGTGATGTGAATTTCGTGTATTTATGTCAACTAGACTTATTATTTTAAGAGAGCAAACGGTCAGGTGGCTCACGCTGGTAAGTGATACCGAAGCCCATGGACACCTGCAGGCTGAAGATGCGTTGCCGACCTTTTCTTGCCGGTCAACAACTTCAGTTGTAAACAAATGTACATTTAACAAATTGTAATTAATAAATAAAATTAAATTTAAATTTTCCGAACCGATGGTCCAGTAATTTTTAAGAAAAAAAAATCGTTTAATGATTGTTTCAAGTAGTTAGTTTTTTTAATTATACCGTAAAAAATAATTTTGAGTTGAAAGCTACCTTAATCGAACCGATGGTCGAATCATTTCTAAGAAGAAACTTAATTCAATTGACGATTCTAAGTACCTAAATTCTTACGCCTTAATCCGTCGATTATTTGGACCGATAATAGGCCCGATTTTTCCATCATTTCACTTTCGCAAGTAGAAAAATAAATAAATAAATTTCGCAATAAATAAGTAGTATTTTTTCTATTTCTTAATTTATTGTATGGTTAGTATAGATTTTTTTTTCATGTTAATTTTAATTTCTTTGTTTTAAATTTAATATTATTTGTTTGTAAATTCTCAGCGGAAACTTGATTGGTTTATGTTTTTTAATTATTTTTGAATTGATTTTAATTAATTATAATAACTGTTTGTTTCCCAAATAAAGTAAAATAAAATAATAATTACGTACCTACGAAAAATTGGTCACCGACTATACCAAGATTTTCAATTGAGTAGAGTTTCATTACAAATCAGTTGAAACTCACATTCATTCAGTTTGGAAGTTAGCCCGGTAGCGATCCAGTGTTCAGACGCGTCTAACATTTCCAAATAGTGGAATCAAAGGTCAGCCCGGGGCGAGAACTAGTCACAAACTAAATTAACCAAATACCGGAGTTCCAACGAGTTTAACTTTCGACGTAGCGCATGAGCGGTAGCGGTTTAAAATATATAGTCGCATTGAGAACATCCTCCTTTTTTACGTTGGTTAAAAACAAAAGTTGGATCGTATTGTTTCTAGAAATATTCACTCGTAAAAATAAATACTACATATTTTAGTAATTCTGTATAATATTTTGGCGTCTTTTTCTATTTGTAAGTTAATTATAATTTATTTTGTTTCGTGTTAATTTTAATTTATTTCTTTTAAATTCAATATTACCTCGTCAGGTCATAAATTCTGTCACATGTTTAATATGAAATAATTGAAACAAGTTTATTTATAATGTAACCATTTATATACTAAAATAAACTTTACAAAAAATAGATTCTTATGACAAAAAAAATTATTCAAAATGACCTCCGTGATTTTGAATACAGACCTTCAATCTGCGCGGCCAGTCGTCTATCGCAGCACGAACGAGGTCCATGCCAATATCGGCGGCTGCCTTAATCAAGGATGTCTTGAGTGACTCCAAATTGGGATGAGGCTTGAGTACGCCTTTTCCTCCAAGTGTTGCCATATCTTGTAATCTAACGGATTCAAATCTGGACTGGGCCAGTCTTCGTGCCGGATGAAGTCGATTTCACGCGCCGCCAGCCAGTCTTGTGTGCTCTTCGCTCTATGAGCTGGCGCCGAATCTTGTTGGAATACCCAGTGCCTGTTATTGAACATGGTATGAGAAACAGGTTCCACAACGTTCGTCAGGACTGTATTTTGATACACAACTGCATTCGTTTTTACACCTTTTTCACAAAAATGTACCTCTGTTAAGCCCGAATAAGAAACTCCCAACCCTACCATGAGCGAGGATGGAAAATGACCTCGTTGGACACGCGGAATACGGTTGCTCGCTTCTTCACTACTGTGTGCGTACACCTTATCATTTTGTTTGTTGTAGCTCTCTTCTACGGTAAAAAAATTTTCATCCGAAAAAAGAATTTCCCTTCAACAAAGCGCGGCATCTCTTCAGTCTCAGGTCCATTAGACGAGATTTCAAACGACGTCCTGTTTTTCTTCGATATGCCCGAAGCCCCAAGTCTTCATTTCACACCCTTTTCACCGTGGTTCTGCATAACCCCATCTGAAGGGCCAACAGTTTCTGCGTTTTTACGTTTGGGATTTCTTTGAATTCGCGCCTTTACAGCTTTTATCACTGCTGGAGTCTTAAAAGACCGAGGGCGACCGCTTCTTGACCTGTCATCTACACTATAGTCTTCATTGTATTGTTTGATGGTACGATAAACGAATCTTTTGGTAATATTCAAATTTTTCAGTATGTCAAAAATTTGAATTGGCGCTTAACCGCAACGATGCAACGCAATAACTGCAACACGGTCTTCTTTAAGCGTCCACTCCATATTTAAAAATGAGTAAAATTCTAAAAAGTATTCATTTTTATTGTCATGAACAATTCGAAATTCGAATACAATAAACTTTTTTGTGGCCAGCATTCTAAAATAAAAGTTTTTACTGTGTGACAATACTTGTGACTTGACTGTGTATTTGTTTTGTAAATTTTCAGCGGAAACTTTATTGGTTTATGTTTTTTTTTGTTTTAATTGATTGTAATTAACAGTTTGTTTCCCAAATAAAGTAATACAAAAATAAATTAATAATATTTCATGTATAAAAGTGACTTATAGTGTATGGCTAAAGGCATAGCACAATTCAAATCAGAAATACAACTTCCAAGTGGACAAGTCGCTGTATAATATTTTATATAATTATATATTACCCATGCCAAAAAACATAAACTCACGCCATAATGAATCCCTCGAGAATGGTTGGCAGAGGTGTTACTCACCGAATTACGCATGTTTATATTAAGTCCCAGTGTGACAGGTTGCGAGTCTGTCGCCACTATCCAGGCACAATGAGGAACATGGAAGCTAAAACTTATGGCAACCCGAGACTCGAAATCTCGACCTGTCGGGTCGGTTCGGTCGGCTAACCAAGGCACGTAACAAACTGAGCTACCACGTCCATTACCCAACCATTAAATGGCAAAAAAGTTCATGGCTCACCTGATGGTAAGCAGTCACCGTAGACTTTGAACGTTGTGTTATTTCCAAGATGCATTGTTTCGCTTACCGTGTTTTGGATGTTGTATTCATATTTATGTACGTTATGCCGTATCGTTGCTTAGTGCCTGCGGTGCAAGATTATCTTTGTGCGGGGCTGAGTCAATGTGTGCGTCGTGATGTGGTTATTATTGAATGGTTTGAAGTAAGGTGAGTAATTTAGAAGATTTGAGTGTACGAACACAATGACACTTTTATTTAAAAATAAAAAAAAATATTCGGCCAGTGTGCGCTCTGAGCGTAGCGCTTGTGGTAGGGGGACGAGCGGTTGAGAGAGCGTTTCCGGACACCTCCATACTTTACCAAATGTTGACACAAACGCTGTAGGCACTATAGCGATTGCCAGGTGTATTTAATATACGAAGAGTAACAAACACTCACGTATAAAACACAAGATCGCTGTCGCTCTGTTGCAAAGTCCCCACCCGTTGTTAGATATAAAGTGGCAGACAAGGAATTTGCCTGAGTCTTAGGATCAAGTTTGTTGTACCGGATTAGACGCCTAATGTTATGTAGTACTAATATTATACGTGCAGTAACTATCAAGTCTTATATACTGGATATAATGTGGACTTGTCTATCAGATTTATTATCCTTTTTTTATTTGGAACCTTTCAAAAGCATATACGATATTAAAGTTCCTACTTTGTTTTTATTTATTATTTTTTATTGTACTTTTAGTAATGTCATTTGTTGGTAATGAAATATGTCCAGCTATAAGGATAAACTGTCTAGCTGCATTTTTTAATTATTTTCTTAAATTGGCATGGGACCCAAAATCTATAACAAATCGAATTTCAAAAGATTATTCAAAATTTTTAATGTTAAATTAAAAAAGAGAGTCGTGACCGTAACGCTGGTCTGCATTTCGCTCAGAGGTTGAGCATCGCTATACAGCGTGGAAATGCAGCCTGTGCTATGGGCACACTCCATTGTACAGATTATTTTTATTAGGTTTTTAAATGTATTAATTAAGTTATTTATTATTTTTCATAAATTATATGATAATTTTTGTCAAAATTGTATCTTGATAGTAAAGTACAACTCAATGAAGTATATATAAAAAATAATAGTAACACTAAAGTTTTTAAATCAACCCTGAAACACCACCATGTTGACAGAGAAAACCTACTATGCAGTCAATGATTTCCTAAACGACAGATCATTTAACAATTTGAGTAAAAAAATAAAAGTTATTGGTATCGTAATATTGATTCGTAAAAGCCTATTGTAAATTTTGTTTTTAATATTCATATTTTGTAACTGTCCTTAAAACATGACTTCATTGTAAGCAAATATTTGCACACCTTTACAGAGGTAAATGTACGGGTCTTCTTTAACGGGTAACATCATTGTAACCTACATTTTGGTAGATAAAAATTATTATTATTTAAAATTTTACGATTGTTATCTATTTTAGGGCCTATAAATAAATAAATCAATCAGCGGGATGTATCTCAAAAAACCCCAAAATACAATTCAAATCATATACGGCTGTCTTGGGACCCACCCGCAACGAACTTAATCAGAAGAATTTCTTCGGAATCTGTCGCGACCGTGCCGCAGACTGAGCATGTTAAACAATGGCATTAAAATGCCTCCGATCGCACATATTTGCGTACATTCGATTTTTCATTCAGTAGTAGGGAAACCGATTTAGATAAAACATGGCTAAGAACACAGAACAGAAAGATAGAAATAAATTTAAAAACACTAGAAAAACACGGTTTGAATGCCAGTGTCTATCTTCCGGCTTCATCATCAGACCTTGAAGCGTAATATCGTGGTCAAAGTTCATTACAAGACTTTTCTAAGATATCCAAAACAGCTATGATACGATTTTCCATCATGAAGTTTCAGTTCATATCTTACGGCTCCATCATCATATCAGTTCGACAGTACCATATTATTGTATTGTCATCAGAACTTCATACAGCTGCCAATTTTCATTACGCTACGACCCTTGGAAGATGGTTAAATTTGTTACCTTAGATTCCATTACATAGTTAGTTACATACAGGTCGACCTAATAAAGGCGTGTTAAAAAGTGAAGTGGCTTCTACAGAAAGGCTTCTATAGTTTTAATGAATATTTGACATGGCGGAAATTTCAATAATAATAACCAATAAAATTTAACATTAGATTTTATTTTTATGTACTCACTTTCTTTTCAATTTTTGCTGCATTTAATTTATTGTGTGTTTTAATTTTTATTGACATTAAAAAAACAACTCATTAAATACACACAAATTTAATTAAATACATAATTTTGTACGCTCTTAGTGACAGGTTTTTTTGGAACTATTTCAAAGTCAAAGTCAAAATGTTTTTTTTTCAAATAGACTTAAAGTAAGCAGTTTCAAATCATCACTTTTTTACTACCACCGGTTCGGAATGCTACGTAAACCTCCGTAGTTGCTTTATTCAATATTCAAATACAATATTCTCTACTACAACTAACAATTTTTCAACATATTAATTCTAGCTACACTCCCAACTGTCAATAAGGTAAACCTGTGCAGCTAATTAAATTACTTCCATATATCTTTAGGCTCGACATGATTTAGAATTTTATAGTAAGCCTTCTTAAATTAAATTTGTTGAACATATCGCTTAAATTTAATATCTGACATTTCTGTTACATTTCTTGGAACTTTATATATTTTTTATATAAAACAGACACAATTTCCAATAAATGACTTACTAGTTTTTGCTAATCTAACTGTAGGGATACGTAATTTATCATTATTTCTGGTATTTATGCCGTGACCTAGTCTATCAAACTCATTTAGATTTTTATTTATTTATATAAATATAAAGAAATAAGATTCCTTTAAATGGTCTACAGTGCATAGCTCTGTTGGTAAAGTAGAAATAATACTTAGAAGGACAACAGATGGCGCCGCCACCTTCATTGCATGTCTGTCAGTATAACAGAATTTGTTTTACTAAAGATGGCGAATGTGCTGTAGTGAGATTATAAAACCGAAAGTTGTATTACGACGAAATTAAATAGTTGAAGTGTAAAGTGGGAATCGACGTGCCAATAAATAAACTTTAAATGTCGTTTCTTTGTTTTTCAGAGCAACACATTACGTTTATTTCCGGCGGATTCCTAACAATCCTTGAGAATTGTCTTATATTAATATAATATTTTATATTAACTAATTCGATTAAGAACTTAAGTTCCTACAAAAACCTTACAAACTAAGAGTTTGAATTTGAACACGCTTGATTAAATCACATTTGAAACAAAAAAAAAAACTACATTAAAATTGCTTCATTCGTTCGAGAGTTAAGATGTCTCATACAGACGCACAGATAGACAAGTCTGACTTATAACACTCGTTTGTGTCGGGGGTTAAAAGAAAGAGACAGTTGCTATCTCGCGCTGCTCTATCGCTCTAGCGCGTCTCGCGTCTTAGTGTACTAGCCTCGCTGCTGTGGGTGCGGTTTCAAACCGCTTCTTGAGTTCTTAGCCTTTAAAACATTTTAATTTTAACTGCGATGTTTGAAAAATCCTTTGTCACGCTTACATTGGCTAACAAGAATTGAATTAAGTAGGCTACGGCCGGAGGATATAAGGGAAACTAAATTTATTTTAACTAACTTGATTAAAAGAAATACAAAAATGACATCTATTGTCCTAAGCCTAAGTTATGCTAATATTCGATGCTAGACCAAGAGTGAGTCTTGATTTTGGTGACGGGGGAAAAGCAGCTGTTGGCTTGACGTCACGTCGGTCGCGATACGCTGACTCTGCACACGCGTAGTTGTCGAATATAGGCCGTAGAAGTCATCCGTGTTGCAATAATGAATTTGATGTCTAGGTATATGTAATTATTGTGACTAATAAAACTATTGTTTATTACTTTTACACTTTGTGTGTGAACAGTAAAACTTTTGCGCGTCATTGCATTATTCGTTGATTATTCGATCAGAAGACGCCACTGTTGATACTGGTGAGGAGTTGCAGTGACGGGACAGAGTGGCGAGTGTGCCCAGAAAAAAAGATTCCGAAGAATGGAGACTTGTGTGTAAAAATTAAATCAGATTTCACGATGGCGTTTTCAGCTGCAGTCGGCACGTTTGTCGTTTGTTATGTCCATCACAGACGAATTTTGAATATAAATTAAAATACCTTACTATAATTCACGGCGACGATGGTTAAATATATATTTTATTACATTTTATCGATATATGTATATTATGGCAACCTCGGTGGCGCAGTGATGTAAACAGCCGACTGCTACGCTAGAGGTTCCGGGTTCGAATCCCGGTGGGGGCGGGACTTGGTGATATTTGCAAGACGCATTGTTTCGTCTTGGATGTTGTATTCTTATTTATTTAGTACATACCATAACGTTGTTTAGCACCTGCAATACAAGTTCTTACGATACTTAGTGCAGGGCTGAGTCAATGTGTGTGTCGTGATGTGGTTGTTTATTTATTTATGGTGACATCATAGAAATATGAAATTCAATATATAGGAATATATTAAATAGTAGTAGTATAAAAAGATGAAGATTTAAAAGTTCTTATTTTAATTCTATTTGATAAAACGTATTGATATGGGTTAGAAGAGCACAGTATTGTTTTTGTTTTTTGCACAGTTTTTAGTTCAGTATCCAGTATTGGAGATTTTTCTTTTTTTTTGTAAACACGTTTTTTTTCTCTGTCCTTAAATAGTCATACTATAGTGGTACTGTAGGTTTTATTAAATGGTGAGAAAATTAACGTTTTTTTATTTTATTTTGATTAAATAGTGGAAACTTTCATGTACTAATTATAATTCAATTTCTCTTTATAAGTTAATTCATAATAAGATTGACTCTCCGTATTTGGTTGGTAAGATTAATTATGAGTGTTCACGTTTTAATGGCAGACGTCATGTGTTTCATACTGATTTAACACATACTAATTATGCTTCTGGTTCATTTGTTTAACGCGTTACTCATACACATAACGATGAGTTTCAAGACATTGATATTTGCTTGTCCAGTAAATTTTTTTTAATCCAAAATATTTTCAAAATTTGAGCCGTATACATTGTTTTATGTTAAGATAATTTTTTTTACTATCTCAGATATATTAGTTTTTGTGTGTCTCGCTCTATATGTTGATTTTTTGACTGTGGGAACTGTTTTTGGTTCATGTTTTGTCATAAAATTGTTTTTAATTAGGATCATAAAAGTTTAACTGTTCGTTTCCCTCAACAAATAAATAATCTAATAGTCTATTGCATTACTTGCTGGGGCAGTGCATGTAAAACTTTCATTATTCAAGCCGAAAGAGCTCAGCGGTCTGTCTTAAAAACTATGCTTCGAAAACCATTTCGCTACCCTACCACTGATCTATATAGGACCGCCAAGATCCTCACCGTACGGCAGCTTTTTATTCTGAAAACATCTGTTTCAATTCATAGTTCAGTTAAATCTCTTACTAACTATGACCAGATTAGTAAACGTAGAGTTTACCATCTTCCAACACCCCAAGTCAATACAAAATTTGCTATGCGGATTGGACCATATATAAAATTATACATTTACAACAGAGTAGCAAAACACTGCAATATAAAAATAAACCCCTTCACGAAGTAAAAACCATTTGTTACAAATGGCTAGTTACCTTAACCTATATGGAAACCGAGAATCTCTTAACTATCTACTCATAGGACTATGTACAGTACCTAATTAGAATCGACCTGATGAATTTTATTTTATTTATGTTTTTGCCTGAAGCATGGAATTAATTATATTTATTATTGGTATTTATTTTTTGCAAAACTACTATCATGTATCATGTAAAGTATTAATGTTTGCCGAAAGGAATGTTTGAATAATATTGTTAAACCTGGTAACAGGTTCCCTCGATACAGGCTTGCCTAGTGAGGGGACCAACAGATATACTGCTGTTTATGTAACATGTTTAGGTGTGAATAAATATTTTTTCATTTTTTTTTTCAAATAAATTAAAAATTGTATGTTTCCCAAATATTGGTAAAATAAATGAATAAATAAACAAAAACATTTTGACTTTGACTTTGATTTTGACTTTAAGATCTCATGCCACCGAGGCGGCTTTGGCTGAAAACTGAAATATATCTATAATATATGCATTTTCCGGAAGCGAACTTGTAACCGTTGCGGGTGCGGTCCCAAGATCTTAAAAGTGTGTGCGTAAGCTGTACTATTGACGCGACAAAGCCCTTGATGTTTGGATAAGAGCACCGCCGATGCCTTTCCCATGTAGAGGTAAAGATGTTACCACTAGTACCGGTAATTACACTGGCTCTCCAATCAATCGAACCGAAACAGCGAACTGTTTCACGTTGTAAATAGACCGGGTGGTAGCGACCCAGACGATATTGCACGTAGATCTACCACCTGTTATATATATTTATTGATAAAAGATGATTCGGTTGATAAAAATCACAGGTAACAACACTCTACACCATTTCCGTCAGGTGAAATTGTGTCCCAAAAGTGACAAAAACAGTAAAACGAACACATCAAGAGTCATTGCTTTTTTACGATCACAAACCGTTGCATTCTCCGCCTCAAGCGTCCATTATACCCACAAAATAGGTGGTAAATGGAAAAACTCCCTGTTTTTAATGCCATTACCCGGTTTCCTTCACAACATTAACCGTGAAATGTTACAAACAAACTTACTTAATTTTTTACTCGTTCTGAGCAGGACTGGACATTTTAAATCTCAGTTTTTTTGAGCTCTGTTTGGCATTTTTATACAACAATATGGGCAAATAAGACGGTTTACCTAATGGAAAGTGATACCGCTGGCTATTAACACGACGATATCTTATTTAACCCTCGTACCGGTTATAAAATCTTACTAATACTATAAACGAAAGTTTATACAAAAAAACACTTTATGAATGTATGTTTGTTACTCTTTCACGCAAAAACTACTGAATGGATTTTAATGAAACTTTACAATAATATAGATTATACATAGGTTAATAATAACGAGTAGGCTATAATTTATAAAGATATCGTGTGAATTGTTCAAAATAATAATAATAATAACCACATCACGACACACACATTGTCTCAGCCCTGCATTAAGTATCGTAAGAATTTGTATCGCAGGTGCTAAGCAACGATATGGTATATACTAAATAAATAAGAATACAACATCCAAGACCGGTAAGCGAGACAATGTGTTGAAAATATAACGATAAATATCATGTAATTAAAAATCCTCTAAGAACCATTTTCGACTTCTACGCGGACGAAGTCGCGAGTAATAATATAGATATATGTAAATTCAAATTATTTATTTGTTAGGCTTTGGTCGGTAGGTACAAAGGTCTTAATGTAAGTTCGTGTTCCTAAAACCTGCCACAAAGGGCGTACAAATTTACAGTGAGATGTCAAAAAATAATCACAATTAAAACCAGTGTCGACAATTTAAAGAAATAAAAAAAAATACAATATACACTATGTCGGGTATTTTGAATCCACTCAAAACTACACAGTTTACACAAGCCAGTGTACCACATTAAACTTAAGTCCGTAATTAGCCAACCATGAAAAGACACTAGAATCCAAGATGCTATTGAAGTGCGTCATTTCACAGCTGCGTTATCAGTTGATTCTTTATCAAAGGAGGCCACTGTTTATCCTGGTGAACAGGAGTTGCAGAGGGACAGAGAGGTGGGTGAACCCCGATTTTTTAAATATATATTTTTATTTATTTATTACGCTCACCAACAATTATTACATTAAAACATTACATAAATATATCCTTACAAATACAGCATCTAATAAATAATGCATAATTACTTAAAGGCGAACACAGCATGCACAGTAAAAAACTATCCTAATAAAAAAAAAGAGAGGAAAAAAAAAATACAAAACGCGGTAAAATGTAAAAATCACATTAAGTATTCAGGTATACACAGGACGAAGCTTCTTAAAAAGATATTTTGTACTGTAACTATCAAATTAAAACTGAAACCACACTCAGCTAGGTGATCCAAGACCCTATTAGAAAATTGGCCAGGCGAGTCAGTATTTAATGTAAATACATGTATTAAATGATTCTATTTGTCTGTATATGTACTTCTATAATTGTTTAGTATCCATAGTACAAGCCTGTGGCTTAGTCTGGGACTAAGACAATTAGTGTGAGCTGTCTAGGTATAATTATTATTTATATAATATCATGGGCAAGTAAACAAACTCTATTATACATAACGCGACGGTGGCCTTGATGTCTATTATATGCATTTTCCGGAAGCGAACTTGTAACCGCTGCGGGTGCGGTCACAAGATCTTAAAAGTGTGTGCGTAAGCTGTACTATTGACACGACAAAGCCCTTGATGTTTGGATAAGAGCACCGCCAATGCGTTTCCCAAATAGAGGTAATGAAGTTATTCCTCTCATGCCGGTTGTTACACTGGCTCCATTACTTCGAACGAAAACACAGCGAACAGCGAGCAGAAATAGAAAGGATATCTTACATGTTAATTTACTATTTTAAATGGATTGGATTTAATTAATGACTTCAATTATTACCTAACTACACTACTACTACCCTTACTGCCGCTACCGTTCCAATTAAAAACGTGGCTGCGTAATAGAACTAAAGAAACACGCTGTGGTCTGCATACAGACAAAAGCGGCTGTCCCGGCAGCAAGCATGAGGTTCTGTCGCAACGTAAGCAGGGATCATAACAGGCCACTGTCCACTAAACAACCACCTCTTCATTCTAGGTGTTACTGACAGCCCGGTTAGCTGAGGATACATGCAGGCAGAAGAAACGCCAGCACATGTGATCATGGAATGCACAAGTGTAGCCGCACAACGGGTTCAAATCCTCAAATCACCACCATCCCTCAAGGAGGCTTTCGGCAATCTGAAGGGACTGCTGGACTTCTGGGAGTGCTTGGGATGGCTGAAATTGGGAACAAACAAACGACGCGCACAATGGCCCAATTAAGTGGCTAAGTGCGAGATGTGCCCAGTTAACCTAACCTAATAAACCAACTACATTTTATTAATAGAAAATTCAGGGTTTCTGTTACATAAATATGAGATTTAAATGCACCAACGAGTGAGTAAGGAGTTTCCCTAATCAATCCTTATTCCTTACACTAATTGATCCTTTCATCTCGTCCCAAAAAGACGGTCGAAACCCCAAAACATCTGTTGCATAGTAATAACAGTCAAATTAAACTCAAACTCATTCTTCAAGCTTAAAATTCAATTTAAAATTTAAATTTGTTTTCCATTCATTACAAAGCGGCATAAGAACGAAGCAATGCTTGTGTAACAGCAAATCGAAAAACTTTAAATGGGTACCATCTACCCTACCCCCCTCTCCACTTTACCCCTACAAGACGTGGGCAATTAAAAAAATGCACCCTGACTTAAGTTTTACAGTCGGACATAGGGACATTTATTTTGACTTCAATTGAATCAGACCTCTATAGCACAGTGGTGCACGTGTGGCAGTCTGTACTAGAATACTATTATGTCAACTTAACAAGACAATAAAATTCGTTACATCCCCTACGTTTCATGCAATTAAATAAAATGTATTTAAATAATAGCCTAAGTAGACTAAAAATCATTAATTATTAAAAATATTATATATTGTAATTTGCTTTATATAGAGGTATTTAAAGTAGTATTCAGTAGCTTTAAATTGTATGAAATAAAAAACTATTGTAAATTTTTGAAAAAAGCAACTACGGAGGTTTCTTGCCGGCTTCTTCCCCGTAGATGGCATTCCGAACCGGTGGTAGATAAAAAAATGAAGATTTGAAAGCACTTATTTTAAGTCTATTTAAATAAAAAACATTTTAAATTTGAATTGTCATGCTTAAATGCTATCGAGCTTGTATCATGACTCATCAGTATTTCTATGGATACGATCTTTCATAGTTATTTCCACATAACCGCGAAGTGGTCGCTCAACGCGTAGTTAGAAGCATAGCTTTAAAAGCAAGATCAAAAAATCCTTCATAAAAATGCTTTAGAATTAAACGAGAACATATTAAGTGAGGACGTCACGGTGATTAAAAAAACCATTCTAATCTATTCATCCAGTTAAGAACTTCAGGTACGTGAAAAAGGTAGACGATGGTCTTTATTTCTTAGTTAATAAAATCGAGAGTATCTTAGCATTCACCATTTGAAAGTGTACACAAGCTATAATGTTTCAAATCCGCATTTCCATGCAAATGAACCAAGCGCGGGTGTTGGGGTATATTCTAAAAGTCAATCGTATTTATCACGACTGCTCTATTTTTTGCCAGTTTCTTACCGATAAAAAAAAAAGAATATATATAGTGAGTTTTTGTAATTAATTTTATTATTTCTACTTTGTATCCATTTATTTGATTCGAATGTGTCGTCAATACGATAATTTTCATAGTGACTGATATTTTTTACGAGAAACCATTTAGCTTGCAATGCTTAATGCAATAGCTGTGGCTTAGTTCTTTTATATCATTATAACGTCTGTATCTGATTGATAACGTATTTTTATTTATTTCTGTCTTGTTAAATTATGGATTTACATATCCGTTTATGTTGGTTTTATGTTGTTATGTGCTACAACATAATGTTGTGTATACCTTTAATTGGCATATCTAGATGTAATATTGTGACTGTCCATATTTAATGTATTATAAGTATGCTGTTGGTATACCAAAATAAAAAAAATAATAGAATAAAAAAACAAATCAATTATATTTATTTGTGATAATCAATTTTATACATTAGGTAGTCCATATATTCAGCCAGTGACTATGCAAACAATACAATACATGTAGTTTTTTTATGTTACGATAACTGGTACACAAAATTATTGCCTAATACTACAACACCAATAAGAAATTTATTTTATTATTTAAATAGCATATTCAAAAATTAATGATCAAAAAATCCTAAAATCAACATACTCCTATGAACGTTGACATTACAAGGGGCATAACGCACGCGTTGAACACACTTTTGATCATTCATTTTGACCAATGAGAATAACTAGAATCCTGTTTCTAGAACTTTTAGACTGGCTCTTTGCTAACCAAACATTTTCCCACGTTTTTATACACTCACTTTCTTCTTTGTTTGTTTGTCGTTCCGGTTGGATTTTTGCAACTCAATTTTGAGGCACTTCCCGATAAGCTAGCAGGCTGAAATTTTCAGGGTAGCTTCAAACCCGATGACATGCAATTTACAACTATAAAAACGGCTGGACCGACTTTGATAAAATTAGTATGGAGTGACTTTTGAGGCAGAAAAAAATAAAAATTAATTAATTGATTTTAAAAAATCTTAATACCCAAGTTTTTAAATGTCTTAAAAAAAGAAAATAACCCTACGGGGCTGAAAGAGGGGCCACTCTTTGGGGGCCTATTTTTGCAAGTTGCATCCACGATCTATACACGTCATGTAAATATATCCCTTTAATAATCCCTTAAATAATATACGCCCTCACTTTTGAGTGGCCCCTCTTTCAGCCCCGTAGGGTTATTTTCTTATTTTCAGCATATTTAAAAACATGGGTTTTTAGATTTTTTAAATCTATTAATTATTAGCCACTCAAGTTCCAAAGAATTTGCAGATCGTACAATGAAACCAATGCCACCAATCCAGACTGTAATAATTTTTTTACACACCAGCAAAATTTAAATTAAGAATAATAACATTTATATCCAATTTAAACCTACAATCAAATTACGTTAATTAATTAAATGGATTTAAGTAGTACTAATGTCTGTATTTGTTTTTGTCGTATTATAAATACATAATTTCGGTTTCGATGTATATGTGTATGCACTATGAAAAGTAAATGTATTTGAATAATTGTGATGAATGTACCGTTGGCTTGCCTTAATAAAATAAACAATAAATAAGTGATTTTACAAAAATATTTTGTCGAAATTTAATTATTAGTGATAATTTTTTCAAATAAAAATACAGTACCATAAATTTTAATTATTTGTTTAAGAATTAAATCAACAAAAACGATTCAATAATAACCCCCCTAGTAACGAGTAGAATACAACGATATTAAATTCTCATTTTGTAGAATCGACGTGGGGCCATAGTCATTGGGGCTAATTTCACACAGGGGCCTTTCGTTGCTCCAGGCCCTTCCGGCGTGTAACATGTCATTTCACGTGTATTTTAAAATTAATCTAGCTGGAGACTGAGATTTCAAACGATCTGAATATTGGACTTTGTAATGTCTGTCCATCTCACAAATACCGTTCAAGTGTAGTTGTGATTGTATGTATGTGTGTCATCTTAACTGAGTGACCCCGAGGTTACACACACTAAACAAAATTATTCGCCACAAAACTGAAAACAACCACATCTTTACCTCTACATGGGCAACGCATTGGCGGTTGGTGTTCTAGACATCAAGGGCATTGTCGTGTCAATAGGCGGCGGTATCACTTTCCATCAGGTGAATTGTCTGCATGTTTGCTCGTGATGTTGTATAAATAAATAAAAACTTAACCAAAACTAAACCGCCTTCTAGAATAAGAATGACTACACCAGGTGATCAATTGCCATCATATAGTGGCAATTGATCACCTTTAAAGGAATTTTCGCAAATCACCAACATCACTTTCGACTGCTACGCATGAAGTTCTGGGTCCGAATCCCGGCGGGGGCGGAATTTTGTGTTATTTGCAAGACGCATTGTTTCGCTTAACGGTCTTGGATGTTGTATTTTTATCTGTGTAGTATATACCATATCGTTGCTTAGCGCCTGCGATACAAGTTCTTAAGATACCTACTGCAGGGCTGAGCCAAAGTGTGTGTCGTGATATGGTTTATTTATTATTTTTTATCACTCTTTCCCACCACTGCAACTCCTGTTCGCCAGGATCAACAGTGGCGTCCTTTACCAAGAATCAACGTATATTGCAGCTGTGCAATGACTGAGGCTGTGGCCATACCTACCGGCTTCGTTACCGCTAACGATTTTAATCAGACGAGATAATAGGTAGAACGAAACCTATTTCCTACCTGTCCTCGTCCTTAAAAAAGCTTTAAAGGTATCGAAAAGGCATTGCCCTTTACATGTTTGTAAAAATCCCTTTCCTGTTATCATAAACCCTTGTTTTTTTCAAAGACAACATGGTAACGCGATCTTTAGATTTTAATATCAGGTCTTTTCGAGTTAATGCAGTCTGTCTGAACTAATTAAATCTTAAATAAGTTTTTAACAACTCCCAAATAATGATTCGAATTTAATTGGATTAGTAAAAACATTCACTTTAACTACAAAGAAAAATCTTAAAGCCTTGAAAATACGCCAAAACCAACAAATAAATAACCAAACCGAGAATCAAAAGTCAAAGTCAAAATGTTTTTATTCGAATAGACTTAAATTAAGCACTTTCAAATCGTCATTTTTTACTACCACCGGTTCGGAATGCTATTTCTACGGGGAAGAATCCGGCAAGAAACCTCCGTAGTTGCTTTTTTCAATATTCAAAATACAATATTTTCGACTACAATTTTTCAACATAATAATTCTAGCTACACTCCAACTGTCAAACAGATAAACCTGTGCAGCTAATTAAATTACTTCCATATATCTTTATGCTCGACATAATTTTGAATTTTTATAGTAAGCCTTCTTAAATAAAATTTGTTTAACATATTGCTTAAATTTAATATCTGATATTTCTGTTACATTTCTTTGAATTTTATTATCAAAACGGACACAATTTCCAATCAATGACTCACTAGTTTTTGCTAATCTAACTGTAGGGATACCGTCATATCATTATTCTGTTATCATTATTTCTGGTATTTATACCGTGCTATCAAACTCATTTAGATGTCAAACAAACCCTACAACTATATACACTTCATCAGGAACGACACAAAAGTATCAAAATCTTACGAAACCTGCTCCGAATCTGTCGCATATAAATCTCTGATACAGGAACAAATAAACGAGGAACTATCTAGTGATGTAATTTAATAATAATGTTTGTGAAATATCAAGCGAGTTACTGCCAATGTAATAAAGGAGCCGCAGATCCGCGCGGTTATATGATATATGAAGATATTTGTCGCCAACAGCAGTATTTCTTCAGGGAATTATTGTGTTGGGTACACACTCTCGCTTTTAAGTCTCGACGAATGCTTCGCGGTGTTTCGTTCGGATATAAAAGGATGCTAAAATAATTAAAAAAAGTTTAATTATATACTCTTTTTAAGAGGTATTGTTTTTGTATATAATTTGTTAAAAGTATTACGAAAGTAAAATGATATAGTTTTAGAAATTTTCATTAAATATTTCACTGCAAAATAAAATACAAATAATCTGGAATATATAAGTTAATAAAAATCATGATAGAATGAACTTTTGGCCAGCCAGTTCAAAAACTATTGAATTTTATTCTAATTTAAAAAAAACAGATAACATGTGGGACAAGTATCATAGTCCAAATTGAATGCATCTAGTTTTATTCCACTATTCAATCAATCATTTATTTGCTCAAAAACATGGTGTATATATTGCGCAGGTAGGCAGGATTCAAATTCAACCGTACGTATCACAGATCATTCATACAGCATCACAGCCGTCAATAATTTTATAGATATTATCATCTCGCTGAAAAAATGTCAAATGAGATCCAGTAAAAATTATACTTTTTTCGAAAGTTGGGATGGACAGTCAAATATACAAATATACTAATCGGGAATTTTTAAGTTTTATAACTTAATATTTTTAGCATATCGTTGCCCTTCGATACAAGATTACCTTAGTGCAGGGCTGAGTCAATGTGTGTTTCGTGATGTTTTTATTATTATTATTTGACGAAAGTGTGGACGAAGCAATACGTACAAGAAATTATTTTGAATACAAACTATCCGGAGCATTCCTAATGTAGTACATTATTCACGAGCCCTGTGTAAATATGTCATGGCGTTTCATGTATAAATATTTATAGCATTGCTCTTTGATTGTGCTAAAAAAAATCTTTCCTTAACGAATAATACAACAATAAGGTTCAGATTTATATATTACCGGTACGAGAGGTATACAATATTTACCTCTACAAGGGCAACGCATTAGCTCTTGGCGTTTTAGACATCAGGGGCATCGTCAATAGGTGGTATCACTTTCTATTAGGTTAACCGCCTGCTTTTTGCTGAAGGCTATTTTTTTCTAATATTGAATATAATAAAAAATCTTTCATAAACTGTGTTTTGGTTTCGTTCAAATTGTAAATTCACATCGCAATATGTCTATCCGTTAATGAGATGTGATGGCTTTTTAAAAGTCCTAAAAAATAAAACACTCAAGACGTATCTTTGCAAGTTACACCCACGAGGTATACATGTCATGTAAATATATCCCATTAATAATCCCTTAAATAATATACGTCCCCACGTTTTGAGTGGCCCCTCTTTGAGCCCCGTAGGGTTATTTTCTTATTTTTAGGACTTTTAAAAACTTGGGTTTTTAATTTTTTTAATCTATTAATTATTAAATATTGATTACACACGGCGTTGACTTTGTAACACAGTTTGTTACGTGTCTTGGTTAACCAACATACCCGACCTGATAGGGCGAGGGTTCGAGTCTCGGGTTGCCGCGCATTGTAGCTGCCATGTTCCTCATTGTGCCCGGATTGTTGCGACAGAGTCGCCACCTGTCACACTGGGATTCAACATAAACATGCGAAATGCGGTGTTTAACACCTCTGCTAACCACTCTCGGGGGATTAATTACGGCGTGAGTTAATGTATGTTTCATGTGTTATTACACTCGGCTTTGGATTAAAATCAAATTAAAATATTTTTCATTCAAATGAACTTAAAATAATTAATTTTAAATCGTCAAAATTATTTTTAAACTAACACCGATCAACTTTGTGTACAAAATTTTTTGTTCTTTCAATTTAGATGTTTGAAAGAAATCCATAAACATTAGATATTTTAAATAGATTTTATTATATTTACTTAATTTTTGTAGACGTGTAAGTGTGTAAGATCGATATGAAAGTTAAATAAATGACCACTGACGCGCAGTGGAGTAAACAGCTAACTAGAGGTTCTGGGTTCGAATCCTTTGATCCTGGAAACTTTGCGTTATTAACGAGACGCATTGTTTCGCTTACCAGTCTTGGATGTTGTATTCTTATTTTTGTAGTTCGTACCATATAGCTGCTTAGCGCCTGCGACGCAAGTTATTACGATACTTACTGCAGGGCTGAGTCAATGTGTGTCGTGATGTGGTTTTTTATAGTTATAAATTAATTAATTTTGATTCTGATTATGTATTAGACCAATATATAAACTTTGGATCTCAAAATATCTCTCTTAAATCATCCAATAGGAAGATTCAAATACAATTTCATGAAAATTAAGTTAACAAGCGTACAGGTAAATAATATTAACAGTAATAATGCAACTATAATGGCAATAATGATCTACAAAAAAATTACCTGCAGATGAGGTAAATTTGACATTCAATTTAAAAAAATCACACTCGCCTCTCGGTCCCACCACTGCAACTCCTGTTTATCAGGATCAACAGGGTCCTTCGATCGAATAATCAACGAATAATGCAGCTGTGCAATGACGCACAGGCTGTGCCCGGACACACTAACGGCTGTCTTGGGACCGGCAACGAACTTAATCAGAAGAAATAGGTGGTAGTAAGAAAGCGGTTTAAGACTTCCAATATATTAAAAATACCATATTTACATTTACATCAATGAATATTTAAATTGTAATAACATTGATGTAACTAATTTTCAGATTCCCAAATAATTGTGACATTGTTTAGTCATTTGTAATAAGTTAATTTAATATTAAGTAAAGACTCCTATTTTAGTTAACAAAGACATTTGCACGCTAACACTCCTCGGCAATACATTTTGGACTGTATTCAATAATCTATTTAAGACCTTTGTAACAAATGTTTCTGCGAATAAATATATTACTATTATTATTAAAATAATAATTCAATAATTTTTTCTTTAACAAAATCGTTTTTACGTAACTTGAAATATATGATCCAAGCCAAAATTCCCGGGTCTCCCCCCGACCCGCTTGTCAAAGAACAAACTCACACTTCCCGGCAACGACTTATAGAATCTGCAGGAAATGTCTTCGAGCACTCAGTAACAGAGGCATGAAAAAAATATATTCAAATCCATCCAAGTCGTATTCACACGAAAAAATACTCCACGATAAAGACGCAACCTTTTTCGTCGACGTAAAAAAGCTTATTAGATGCCAGATGCACACTTGACTTGGTAACGCCAACGTGTGCTCGTCACGGGCCATCGTTGGTTGTTAAATTTTTTAAGTAAGCTTCTTACGGGAGTGTGAAAAATATGGATTGTAGTGTGTGTTTTTTATTTAGAAATGTTTTATATAACATTTAAAAAACCCATAACATTAAGTCACGCTGTGATCCCTCGAGAGGGGTTGGTAGAGGTGTTACACACTGCATTTCGCATGTTAATGTTGAGTCCCAGTGAGACAGGTTGCGATGTCGCCACTATCCGGTCACATTAAGAAACATGGCAGCTACAACTTACGGCAACCCGAGACCCGAACCCTCGACCTGTCGGGTCTATCAATGCAAGTAACAAACTGAGCTACCACATCCTCCGGCTTCGGGAATATTTTGAAAAAATAGTTTTTTATTGAAAAAGGTTTTATCAACCAAGGCTAGCGAAAAATTATCGAAAATTAGGATAAAATTTCTAAAACTATGTTAAAACAATTTTATTTGTATGGAGGTGTTAAAATTATTCTATGGTTGTAATTTCACTATAAAATTTTGTATCAATGTATGTACTTTAAATTACATCTGCTATGGAACTTTTGATAGATCATTCAAAGTTTGTTTTTTAAAAAGGTCAGAATTGACCTGCTCGTATCGATTTTAAAGTAATTTTAAATTTTAATTTGATTAACTAGGAATAGAATATAAAAATAACCGACAGTGAAAACATCCGACAATTTTCAAATATGATTTGACATGGATTTGACTCGCATATTCAAATTGGCCAAGACTATTTTCTTGACAACCCCAACACTTGTTGGTTCCAGCATCGTTGGCTTGTCCCGCGTACCCACCAGTACGGGGATCCCCGACAATGAGTGCTATACCAGAAATGATAACGTGGCGTTTCAAATAAAGGTCTTATTATGTGCGCGTCTCGTAAAGCACACGCGTTTCCAGTACTCACCAGAAAGACTTTTACAGCTTACGATACGATATTTCGTACGTTTTTCGCACCTTTGGAGTAAGCTTCAAAATTTAAATGAAAATGTTAATTCATAAAAAGTTCTTACAGTATAAAAATACAATTGCAGGCTTTTTCTTTTGAGTGCAGAATGCACTCTCGTCAGAAGTAAGCCCTCTTCCTTAACATTTAATTTGCTAAAGGAAGAACTGCTTCAGTACTATGTGTGTGTGTGTGTGTATGCGTGTGTAGTATAAGCACATATAACAAATATTGTAGGTCTTGGTGTGGTAGGATTTATTTAATTAATACTCGATTAAAGCTGTTTACGTTTCACAATAATATAGGTAATTCAATAAAATCCTTATTGCCTAACATATAAATTTAATTAATTTTCCATTACGTTTTATATAAATTTAAGGAAACCAGTTATTTAATTCAAAATGTTTTTTTATTTAAATAGACTCCTAAGTTGCTTATTTATTTATTTATTTTTCATTCAAAACCAGGCAGGCATTTGACCCCAAACCCGCCTGATGTTAAGCGGCGATGAGGTCTAAGGTGGATCACGCCTGCCTAGGAGAAACCTATTCACTCTTGCCTTACAGAGGCCCAAGTTATTTTGTACTACAGGTCTTCTACGGCCTAAGATGTTCATACTTATAATTCAGACATAAAACTAACCCATTTCACAATAAAATTTTGTTATGCTGGTTAGTGTGCTGTAATAAATAAATAACTTTTAAATTTTGACGACCTCGGTGGCGCAGTGGTGTAAACAGCCGACTGCTACGCTAGAGGTTCCGGGTTCGAATCCCGGCGGGCGCGGGACTTTGTGTTATTTGCAAGACGCATTGTTTCGCTTACCGGTCTTGGATGTTGTATTCTTATCTATTTAGTATATACCATATCGTTGCTTAGTTCCTGTGACACAAGTTCTTACGATACTTACTACAGGGCTGAGTCAATGTGTGTGTCGTGATAAAAAAAAAAAGAAAAAAAAGTCGTATACTATAACAGCCCTTGAAATATTTAGGGAGAGATTTATCCTCGCTCCACATTGTAACTTTATTCCTCTATAATGACGCTAAGCATCGCAAGCGACATATAATATGTTATTATCATAAGATATATTGTATTGAGGGACTAACTCCTTGTCATGTGGCAGTCGTACATCATTTTTAAAGGGCAAAAAGATTTAGGGTGGAAAAGGGGATGCTAACATCCCTACGAGAGAGTAAGATTGACCCTTTATGGTTGTCGGAAACGCTTGTGTGATGCTTAACAAGTTTCCTTTAAATCGGTTACAAAAACATAAAATTTTTAGATATCCGTAACTAGAAAGTGCCAATGGTAAATGGTAATAAGCTGGGCTCAGTCAGCGGGCTGTATCTCATGAATCGTGTGAATAGGCGTCGGTATCACTTTCCATAAGGTGAAACCTTATATAATGTTTCATATATATACGCTAATATAAACTGAAATCTGAAACCGCTTTGTTACTACCTCCTAGTTCTTCTGATTTAGTTCGTTGCGGGTCCCAAGACAGCCGGTAGGGTATCCGGACACCCTGTGTGCCACTGTTGATCCTGGTGAATAGGAGTTGCAGTGGTGGACAGAATGTGCACCAAAAAAAGGCGTATAATATACATAGCGTACGCTTATTTTCCATGAGGTTGTTTTAAAAATATAATTTCTTTAATAACTAAGTTCGAATCCATTATTAAATTTCATGAGACCATCAAAATACGAAAGCCCGGTCGCTCCAGTTGAATAATGGCCGGTTGGAAAACCGTTTAAGGAATTTAAATTTCAAATAAGTTCGCACACGACGCGGCCCGTGTCCCTCCGTAGGCAGTAATCACGAGAACCAAAAGAATGTTTAGTTAAATTGGTTAATATACTCGTACATAGTAAATCATAAATATCTTAAAGCTTTGTAGAGTACCAACTACATTTAAAAAATATTTGATTAAGTGCAAATTTATAAAATTATTTGTGGTAGATCTACGTGCGAGATCGTCTGGGTTTGTACCACCCTCCTTTCTAGTTCTGCTGTGAAGCAGCCCGCTGCGTTTCGTTTCGATGGATTGGAGAGCCAGTGTAATTATCATTACAAACACCCCACTGCTACGCTCGAGGTTCGGGGTTGAATTCCGTTTGGGGAAACCTTGTGTTTTTTGCAAGTAGCATTATTTCGCTTACCGGTCTTGGATGTAGTATTCTAATCTATGTAGTATATACCATATCGTTGCTTAGTTCCTGTGACATAATTTCTTACGATACTTACTGCAGGGCTGAGTCAATGTGTGTGTCGTGATGTGGTTATTATTATTATTACAATAAAATCTTACCAAATCAAAATTTTAATATCGTTCTGGGGTTAATAATTGCTTACTTTAAAGCGTTCCTGATGTTTTGAACTATTTTTAGGCATGCAAACACAGGTGACATTTTAAAAAAAACTTAACAAAATACAGTGATCAAGTAAATGTATAAAACTGGAATGGGATCCTAAAATCATGTACACAGCATGATATAAATTCTCACACAAACTATACAAAAATAGTATAAGGTACAAATATAATCAAAAAAACAGGTGCAAATAAACAAAACAAACAAACAAATAAATAACAAATTTTGAAAAAGTGTCAGTGTTTAAAACGCTTGATAAGTTTTAGAGAACAATAGAAAGAAATGAGGAAAACAGCGGAGATAATTATTTTAATCATTGAAATGAAAAAAAATACTTAAGTATCCAGTCGATATCAGTAGCTAATTCTTCCAGTGAACAGAAAAAGTTACTATAGACTTGGTAAAGAAATAAAGATAATTAATAATCAATAAATAAACCACATCACAACACACACATTTACTCAGCCCTGCAGAAAGTATCGTAAGAACTTGTGTCGCAGGAACTAAGCAACGATATGGTATATACTACATAGATAAGAATACAACATCCGAGACCGGTAAGCGAAACAATGCATCCTGCAAATTACACAAAGTCCCGCCCCCGCCGGGATTCGAACCCGGAACCTCAAGCGTAGCAGTCGATTGTTTACACCACTGCGCCACCGAGGTCGTCGAAGATAGGTAACTTTCTTTGGGTAAAGTCGTTTAAAATAGGTTACAAAAAAATTTAAATAACTAACAAAGTTTTTAATAAAGCGCAATAAGACAGTTAAAACGCAAAAAAAAAAACCAAGTCGCCTTTTGAAGTGTTTTAGATTTTCGAGAAATAAAAAATGTTATTGTTTCAGACCGCAGTCTTACAAATACTAAATACTATTTAAAAATTACAAATACTTACAAATACTATTTAAAAATTTTAACATTCCACAAATAAAAATCACAAAATATTTATTAAGTCTGTGGCAAGAGAAACGCCAGCCGAAAAACATATTTGCAAAGGACGGGCTTTATAATAGTCTCATGAATAAAGAAGATTTCAACAGGAAATTAACGACTCAACTCTTTGAGCTCCTCGTATGTCATCTGACCGCCGCCATTTTGTATACTGAAAACCTATCACCAAAATGGCGGGGTTTTATCAATACGCCCTCTTGTCGCCCACGTCAATTCCGTTTGCGTATATCTTGCGAAGATTTTTAGTAATTTAATAATTTTTATGTTTTAAGTTTAGTACTTGTGAAAACGAATAAAAAAATCTCGAAATCTTGAAAAAAAAACTGCTGAAAAAAATTCATGTCAACGATTTTGTTACTAATATTAACGACAGACTTTCAATGTGGATTTTAGTTATATTTTGTGAAAAAAATATCAAATTCCATTTCCATACAACACGACATAACAATGTCCTTGGTTCGACTTGGTGTCGAGTCTGTAGGCGGCGGCTTGCTTTTTTGCCCATCACGCTGTATAATATATATATCAAAGCCCCAATTTCAGCGACAATACTCGCTAAATACCTTCCGAAATCAAGACAACAGAAAACATTTTACTATGGACTGGAAAAACATAAGCAACTGTGTTTAATTGCCCATGAAAAACTTAATCCCGAGCTAAAGCGTTATAAAACTGTTATTTAATGTCGCCAGCTCTGTATCATGAGAAGCGAAGAATATTTTATATTTAGAAGAAACCGTGGAACTTTTTCGTAAAGAGCAGCTATTTTGAATTGGACTCATTAAAAAATTACGTTATATGTAAATTAATTGTTAATTTATATATTACTAGAGTCCCGCTCTGGCATCGCAAGGTTAGATATAGGTATTTAACTTTTGTGAAAATATTTAATCGCTGAAGTTCAACACTGGAAATTGTAGGATTTTTAATGGTGAAAGGTTTTTCCTTATCAATCCAGTAGTGTCGGATCATGAAACAATTAAATATCTCCTGTTTATAATATTATAGTACAGATATAAATATAGACTAGTTGACCCTGTGTTCTTCGCACCACGTCGCCGTTCCTTTGGCAATAAACAACTTACGTGGCAGCAACAACTTACGGCAACCCGAACGAGACCCGAACCCTCGACCTGTCAGGTCGGGTTGATCGGTTAACCAAGACACGTAACATATATACATAAAATATATATCAAATTACCAGAAAAAATTATAAAATTATAATACAATAAATTTAAAATGACTTTATTTAATTATCTTTTGGACCAATGTTTTTATGATGTCAATGATTTTATGAACTCTGATTTTAATTTTTGGCTTAACTTATATTTTGTAAATTGTACTTGATTTTCCAAGTTTTTTAAATTTTAGACTAGATTTTTTAAGTTTTGATATTTTATTTGTCTGAATCATTTATATTTGCCAATTATGTCAGGTTTTCAAGGGACTTATCAATTTTAAGATGTTCGTACACCAAAACCTAATAAATAAAGATTATTCTTTTACAACGAACTGAGCTGACCACGTCATTCCATTAACCTAACTAATAAAAAAACTCTGCTTAAGATTAGTGTGTTGTAAAACCGTAGTTCTTAGTTTTATGTTCCTGTTCGAAATGTGATACCTTTGTGACAACTCACAAAGAAAAATAAATGTTGTTGATAAACTGAAAAAGCGTCGTTTAGACAAGGCAACCGTTTTAATTAGCCGGGTTTTACATTAACTAGATCGCGCTGTCGACCAGGTTAAATGGGAAAACTTAAATTTTCATTACGTTTCTAATATTTGCTCTTTGAATGTTTGTTTTTGCTTGAACCATTGCTTGCTCTCGTGTAGAATCCTACTGACTGGTTTCTTGTTATACAGAAATAGTAGACTTATTAAAACAATATTTTGGTAAATGACCTCGGTGGCGCAGTGGTTTAAACAGCCGACTCCTACGCTAGAGCTTTCGTGTTCGGGGGCGGAACTTTGTGTTATTCGCTTCACGCATTGTTTCGCTTACCGGTCTTGGATGTAGTATTCTTATCTACGTAGTTTATACCATATCGTTGCTTAGTGCCTGCGATATAAGATCATATCTTAGTGCAGGGCTCAGTCAATGTGTTTTGTGATGTGGTTATTATTATTATCTGATTGTATTATTACTGTAGTTGGCTGAAAGACGAGATAAAACTTTTTGTGTTTTCGTTCTCATAGAAATAGTGAATTATCCATTAAATACAGTCCTTAACGCTAGAAAAAATCAAAATACTAAAAAATATGCTCGACGAATTTATCCTTCAGAATGTTGTAAACAATTTATCTTTAACCATTTACGTTTCGGGTGAGGCGTTTCGCGACACGTTCGCGTTTTCCATTCCACTGCATCGTCAGTGCCGTGTTTAGATTATATTAGCAGAGGGTAAGGAGCAGATGTTCGCGCCGCCAACGCCATAAAATGTCTAAATCGCTCGCGCCGCCATTTGCATCGACATAAACGTAAAACAAAATGGCCGACTGCGCGGGAAAAACTGTAACGGTTTATTCTCTGCTCTCCGGAATAAAAAACATACTTTATGAACGTTTACCGTATCAATAACAACAAAACTATGTTATTTATTTTTAGAATTTTTAATACCTTTAGAATTTATGAATGCTCATGAAAGAAAAGGTATTTTAATCATGTAAACACTATGGTCTTTTTTATGCTTCACTGATGTTAAGGTACAGCTGGTTATTTTGAGAGCTCTTTATTATTGAAATGAGTTTATACAGCAATCGACCTCAGCCTCTGAGAGATGGTGGTCATATTTTTGAGTCATTGGCTCGCCTACGAATATAATTTGAATAACGGTATAGCTGGACTTCATCCCTAATTTGAAATTCAAATTCCGACAACGGGAAAACGCAGACTTGGTGAAAACAGAAAAATGTACCCATCTAAACTTAATTAACATAAAAGTGGGAAAAATAAAAGGGAAAATAAACAAGTCCTTTAGAATCGAAGCGATGTTCAGAACGGCCGTGTTGCGTATTCATAAACTGTTTTATTCCTTTTGTAATATAATTTTTGGTTCTGGCCAGCAATAAAAGTGGAGTTATTACTTTATTACTGTTTTCAATGTTCGTAAATGGGCACTTAAGCATGCTTCGGTTGGAATTATATAGGATAATTACACGGCATTTTTTTTTTGAATGTCCGAAACAGAGGGACTGTAGGTTTTGATTTTCCTGTGAAATAGTTTGTCAGTGAAAGAGGTTTCTGTCGTTTATCATAAGTTATAATATTTTGGGACCGTTTATAAGAAATTTCTTACTATGACTCAATGAGGTTCAACAAAAAAAAAACTTAAGCTAACTTTTCGCAAACTAACAATTGCTTAAATTATTATAAATACTAAAAAACCGATGAAGCGTGAGTTGGATTCACACATTGTGGGTTCCGTACCAACTTGTAAGATTAAACATGATATTATGCTTTTTAGAAAAATTCATAAAAGAAACAAGAGAAAATCAAATATGTCGAAAAAATCACGTTTCCTGTATAGGAGCCACCTTTAATTTTTAATTTCTTTAAGTTTTCAGTATTTGTTGTTGTAGCGGCAACAGAAATAGACGTTCTCTGAAAATTTCAAGTTTCCAGCTTTCATAGTTCTTCAGATACAGCCCGCTGACGGACGGACGGACAGCGAAGTCTTAGTAATAGAAACCATAATAAAAGACAAATCCAATAAACCAAAGATCGTAGAAATCAGTCCAGCTGTTGCGGCGACATCATGATAGCTACAAACATCATGATAGTCGGCTATCATGATGTTTGAAGTTAGCATTTGGCCACAATCAACATAACAGACTGTAAATGACGATTTAGTCGATATTATTGAACACTTGTTTAGAAAATTATTAAATTGAAAAGAAATGAAAATAATTGACCATACAATTAAGAAAAATATTTTTATAACATGGCCTCATGACAAACAAGTTGGGCGTCTTCGAAAACAAATTATTTTATGTTATATTCTATATCGCTAATGCCGATGTACAGTCAACTAGAGGATGTTCAAGTTATATTTTTAAAGTTAGATAACTAATGACACCACAGAGCCGGATTCACCCCGACCTCCTTTGACTCAGTTAATTGCTGGCAAGTCAACATGAGTAGAAAGCTCATTAAGTCACAAGGAAATGGACCTTTACCGCCCGAGCTCCCCTTAGGTGTGTTTACACGAGGAGAGTAGCTAGTACTGGTACAATGTTATGTCTCAGTTAGAACATTCGACAAGGGCAAACATGCAGACGGACATGCAATTTAATTCATTCTAGAAATAGATTCTTTTTCTAAAATATTTCAGTATGAATACCACATAAAAGGCATGAAGCTTTTATTAACAATCATGCGAAATAATTTTACGCAATAACTTAGTTTGTTCTTATTTATAAACTGTTAAATGTTGTCTTTCAAAAAAAATAAAATTGGTAAGCCAAGTACAGGATGCGGCGTGGAAACTTTCTTATTTAAAAAAACGCAAAAGTGCTGGACAATTTTAAAGCAAAATTTAAATTTTCGACTTGAAGAATACCTACAAGATCATAAACTAGTGCTGTAATCCCTCAAGAGGGGTAGGCAGAGGTGTTAAATACCGCATTTCGAATATCTATGTTGAGTTCCAGTGTGACAGATTGCAAAACTGCCGCCACTATCCGATCCCGGCACAATGAGGAACATTGCAGCTTCTATGTACGGAAACCCGCGACTCGAACCCTCGACCTGTCGGGTCGGATTGGTCGATAAACCAAGGCATGTAACAAACTGAGCTACCACGTCCTCATCCTTTAACCAAGATATCATTTTAAAATGCAATAAAACAATACCTTAAAATTAACCAAAATGTGCATAAAATATTGAAATTCCATCACCAATTCATTTTAATTAATGATTTTAAAAAAAAGAAAGTTTACCCTGTATTATTAAGTTACTAAAATTTAACCATTACTTATTATGCAACTCAATCTACATCCATTTATCTAGTTAATATTACTTACTGGTTTATAAAAAATACTCAATTCAGTACTATCCAAGTGTAAACAACACTTTGAAAATGCATTTAAATCCAAAAGAAAGTTGAGATTAGTATTATAACACCTTGGAATTAAACAGAAATTAAAAAGCGGCGAACTGTCCCCCTTCCCCCCTGCAAAGAGGGAGCCGGGGCGAGAAAAATGAATTATTTAAATGTAATTCTGTTTTAAAAAGGAAAAAGTCCAAACGTAAATTACAAAGATTCGTTTTAAATCACTACATATACTCACGCCGTAATCCTTCGAGAGGGTTAGGCAGAGGTGTTACACTCATTTCGCATGTTTATGTTGAGTCCCAGAGTGACAGGTTGCGAAACTGCCGCCACTATCCGGCCAATGTTTTGTATTGTGCTGTGAATAAGATAAATAAACAAAACACAAACAATCTCACGCTTTAATTCATCTTATTTTTATTTATTTCACACGGAACAGATTACAGTAAAGAAGAATCATGTATTTGTTTCCGTAAGCTATGGCTAATCCATCGAGAGGGGCAGGCAGAGGTGTTACACACCGCATTTGGCATGTTTACGTTGAGTTCCAGTGTGACAGGTTGCGAAATTGTCGCCACTATTGGGGCACAATGAGGAACATGGCAGCTACAACGTACGGCAACCCGAGATTCGAACCCTCGACCTGTCGGGTCGGACTAAGCTAAGTCCACCATTCCACCGTGCATACCATTCTTTCATTCTATGGATTTTTATCCAGTAATTTTACACAGGTGTGCACTTACAATAAACAACACAAGCTTCAAATCAAACCAAAACAGAACAAAAGCAAACTGTAAAACGGAATAAACGGGAACCCGAGACTCGAACCTTTAACCTCGGATCGTCCCGTTGGATCGGTCAGTTAACCAAGGCACGTAACAAAGTTACTAATTAACTAACTAGTATATAAATACTGCGCTGTCCATTGCGTATATTTTTACAAACTTTCAGAGGAAACATGTTTATAAATTTTTTAATAACATAAAAGTTAATTGTCCATGTTGTAAGCAAATCTTGCGTTTCTTGAAAATCTAACCAAGTTTTTTTCTTAGGGCAAACGGGAAAGCAGCTCATCTCATGGTGAGTGATACCGACGCTGGACACCTGCAGGCAAAAGATGTCAGCAGATGCGTTGCCGACCTTTTAAGAAGGAGTAAGCCCATTTTGAAGGCCTATGTTGAATCTATCCGGAATATCGCTTTCAGCAGCTGATTTCATAAATTTCTAACACGGGACAGCAAATTTTGCTTGAACCATACACTTGTGGATGTTTGAATGAAGTAATGTAAAAATATTTTAAAAATTAAATTTAATGATAAAGATATTTATTTGTCTGATTTTCGTGTTGAGATGTTAGTAATTTACAATAAAGTTTACAATAAATTATTTTGTATCTATAAAATTATAATTCGACTATAAAATTATTACGGGTGCGTCATTTATACCACAATAAAACCTAATTCAGTGTCAATATATTTAAAACATTAAATTACAACATTCATCAATAACTATTTTTGTTTTTCAAATTGTATACGGTTTACAAACTCCTCAACACTATAAAACAAGTTTTCAACAGCCATTTGTTAAGGTTTCTCTTAAAAATATAAAAAAGGTTGCCCTTTAAAATCATTTGGCAAAAGATTAAAGACCCTTACGCACATACAATTAAATTAACAGTACACGAAATGGTGACATCTTCTATTGAAAAATCTTGAGAAGCTTTGCCCTGATAAACGAACAACCTAAGGGTCTTTCAAAGACACATATCCCTAAGAGACGAAAAAAGAAACAATAGATTTCGCAAGAGTCTTAAAGCTGTAGAGGCATTGTATTGTTTGGAATCGATTAAGTGAGTTTATTGCCTGTAACGCAGATAGTCGGCAGATGTCCCCGTTTTAACAAAACACTTTTATATAGCTACTATTTTTCGCCCGCGACTTTGTCCGAGTGGAATTCAAAAATGGTTGTAAGAGGATTTTTTATCAATTGAAATTTACCGTTTTATTTTGGACTATTCACTTATTCATGTTTGATTGGTGATTCATTTTGGATTATGTTTACTGCTTGCCGTATTACATTAGGTACAAAACATGTTAAGTTAAGTATATATATACATGTGATACTCTAGGATTTGGCAAAAAAAAAAAAACAATAAAACTATTATAACAGAATATTGTAATAAAAATACAAAATGCGTTCAATTAACATCATTTTACATCAAAAGGAGACACTACAGCAAAATATTGAAACTTTAGCTTAATTTATTTTTAAATTATTAGTATTTTGACGACCTCAGTGGCGCAGTGGTGTAAACAGCCGACTGCTACGCTAGAGGTTCCGGGTTCGAATCCCGAAACTTTGTGTTATTTGCAAGACGCATTGTTTCGCTTACCGGTCTTGGATGTACATAGTATTCTTATTTATGTAGTATATACCATATCGTTGCTTAGCACCTGCGATACAAGTTCTTACGATACTTAGTGCAGGGCTGATTCAATGTGTGTGTCTTGATGTGGTTATTTATTTATTTATTATCTATAACAAAATTTGAGTTATTAGTATATATGCTATTTAATTTAAAAATTTATCCATATTCTACATTAACATAGCATTTATTACATAGATTTTTTTTTTTTTAATTTGTCTATAGTTTTTGCTTCTATTTTGTTTTGTTATTTAATATAATACTAGCTGACCCGGCAAATGTTGTTCTGCCATATAAATAATTTTTAAGCAAAAAATGTTAAGGGTGGACAACCCTTATCACTAAGGGATATGAAAAATAGACGTTGGCCGATTCTCAGACCTACTCAATATGCTCACAAAATTTCATGAGAATCGGTGAAGCCGTTTCGGAGGAACGAACATTGTGACACGAGAATTTATATATATAAGATTAATCGTTCCCGTTTACCCCACCTCGAAAGTTCCATTTAAATAGGTGTCAATTTGTAAAATCGAAGTAATACCAAACCCTCAATAATGATAATAACAGGCACTTTAATCTATTGCCTAGGACTTTTTTTAGGAACCCGTGACTGAAATTTAATATGTATATGCGTTTCCCATGGAAAACATCCATCTAGTACCGACCGAAACTTTGGAAGCTGACCAAATTACTTTGTTGGATATTGGTTTCTATGCTACAAAATCCTGTAGGTATAGAACTACTGCAGATGTTTGTGGATAGAGAAATAAAAATATGATCATGGTTAAACAAGCAGACGGTTTACCTGATGGAATGTGATACCAACGACGCCTTTATGTCCGGAATGCCAGGAGCTCCACCGACGCGGACCCACGTACAATTAATAATAATAATTATTTTTAATTATTTATTTTTAATTAAACAGGCCTAAACCCAATTACATAATTATTAAACAATCAATTTCGATTATTTTTACAAATTTAACACAGACAGAAATTTATTAATAAAATCATAGCAAATATTAATATACATCAAAAAAGTTATACCTCTCGTGCCGGTAATTTTACTTGTATGATTGCATGTAATTGAGTGTAATTAAGGGTTTTTAAAATAGTATTTTGGTTGTTCTAAGTGAAGTTCAAAAATGTATAACTTATTTTTATTGGACACATTCGTGGTAAAGTCTGCTTTGTCAACTATTTCCATTCTTTCATATTATAAATGGGTAACGTTTATGAATGTATGTCAGTATATAAAATCATATCTTGGAAACTACTGATCTGATGTCCATAATTCTTTCAATAATCACAGTTAAATTTTGTACGAGGAATAACAAAAATACTATACATTAGCGGGCAAATCCAGAGGCAAAAACTAGTTTTGTACAGCAGCACAAAATAAGGTTTTCGCCGTTGCAAGCTCTCATCAGAAATTCTTAAGCCTTTTGTCACGATATTGATAATAAAACCATATCACGACACTCATTGACTCTGCGTTGCACTAACATAATCTTGTATCGCAGGCACTAAGCAAATATATGGTATAAACTACATAGATAAGAATACAACATCCGAGATCGGTAAGCGAAACAATGTGTCTTGCAAATAACAGAAAATTCCCTCGCCGAAATTCGAACCCTGAACCTCTAGCAGTCAGCAGCGATACAGAGGTCGTCAATATGAAGATATGGTAGTATTGTTCATGAGGTGGACAATGGTACAAGGAGACGTACAGTCGTCACCGCAAACATAACGGAGAATTGTAATGCTCTCAACGAATCACCAGCAACCCTCCGACAGATTACACAAGTGGGATAGAATACTAAAACAGCTCCAGTCCAGACGCAGCCAAAGAAAATATAACTACAGATGTGGAGAACTGCTGTCTGTCCATCACAAGTAGGAGTATTAAAAATTATTAAAAACTAAAACCCGACTACTGAAATCCGAGCTCTAAAATGTATGAAAAAAGAAAATATTGTCATCTGAAATTGTGAAGTTAAGTATTCAATTTAGCCGTGGTCATATTTGGCCCTGCGGTATACGGCAAGCTTACTTACTTGTATTATTTTGTTACGTAAGGTTAGATTTGGTATAAGCATGACGTCATATAGCCTATAACCAGCGGACGATTATTTCACATCTATTGATACCTCAATTGTCAATTTATGATAAGTAGTTTAGAAGTTATGTGGGAACAGATGAACATTCATACATACATACCGGTCAAAATCATAACCTCATTTTTGCTTCGCTGTAGTTGTGTAATGTTTTGAAATATGCTAGGTTTTTCACATTAAGTAAGCTTGTATACAGCTATTTTTTTCGGGGCGCACCCGCCACTTTGTCCCACCACTGCAACTCCAATTCACCAGGATCAACAGTGGCGTCCATAGATAGAATAATCAACTAATAATGCAGCTGTGCAATAATACACAGGCTGTGCCCGGACACCCTACCGGCTGTCGAGAGACTCGCAACGAATTTAATCAAAAGAAATAGGGGGTAGTATGAAACCGGTTCCAGACTTCCCAAAAATCCAAAGGCAACTGGCCTATCTGGCCTTGTCTGTTCCTTTGAGTAATAAAACGCCGCGGGGCTCGCACGTCTCATAGCGAATAGAACAAACACGATTACTTTCAAACTTCCTGACTTACTGACCGCACTGCAATATAAATACCGGCAATTTAAAACTTGGATTGGGGTCGGCCTGAAGCTTTTAAAGATTTAGCGAAGGTCCAGGTAAGGGTTTAGCGAATTGGAATGGAATCGCTAAGGCCATGTAAATTTATCATAGGATTCCAATAAGTGTTGTAGTATTGACAGGTGTCTATTGTTTTGGTCATGTGGAACATCTTCTTTGGAATCGATTAATGGATTTCAATAGTTACTAGATGTATATAGTCTTATACATTATATAGTTATAATTATATTAGTGTGAGGACGTGGTAGCTCAGTTTGTTACGTGCCGTGGTTAACCGACCGACCCGACCCGACAGGTCGAGGGTTCGAGTCTCGAATTTCCGTAAGTTGTAGCTGCCATGTTCCTAATTGTGGCCGGACAGTGGCGACAGATTCGCAACCTGTGACACTGGGACTTGACATAAACATGCGAACTGTGGTGTTTAACACCTTAACCAACCTCTTGAGGGATTACGGCGTGAGTTTATGTTCATGTATAAGGTAGTGTTATACAGAATTTTTAGGATTAAGAATCTGTCTTTTACTGATTTAAATCTTCTTTTCGACATTATTCGATTTACTTTCAATCCAATTCTTATATTACAGCGACTATCTTGATTTACTTTAATTTGAAAAGAACAGCGAAAAGCATAACACTTGATATATATTTTTTTTTTGTTTAGTTCCTCCTTTGAGTCGGGAAAAGCAAAGAACCCATACAGTACACATATTCGGTAATTATAATTTATTTTCTTTCACTTTCTCCACACATTTACAGCACTACAGATATTCACTGGTTAAAACACTAGCATTTTACACATTGAATTCTGTTGATATGTAAGAAAATTAAAACTGACTCTTCCTGGCAACTTCTCTTTACCGTATTACGGCGAAGCAAAATGGATTATATATATACTACTCAAAACAAAATAAGGGCCACGAGGTATTTTGTCATTTTGGTGTAAATTATTAAACATTTACATATTGAAAGTAGTAAAATATTGAGTATGCAAACTCTTTGATACCTAAACTTTTTAATATTGTAGTATTCATCTAATGCTGGCAACAATTTTAAATAAAATTTGATTCAAAATTATTTTTGAAAATTTTGATTCCATTTTCTTTGTCGTTTTGCTTTCCTTAGCTTCTTGGTTTATTAAAAATTATCAGAGTTCATTGATATCTCTAGTCAGAAACATCTTTTGCAATATGCCACAAGCACGCAGGCGTCATATGGACTCGCTGACAGCAACCAGAGCCGTTACAATGATTGAAGAAGGTCATTCGCAGCGATTTGTGGGTTTGCAATTGGGATTTTCTCGAAGAGCTATTCAAAATCTATGGAATCGTTTCCAAGAGACCGGCAGTGTTAGAAGAAGACCTGGTTCGGGCAGAGTTCGCATTACAACAGCTCAAGAGGATCGTTACATTACATCGTTACATACAGAGGACGGCCCGCAAGCTGCAAAATCGTTTACGGCTCGCAACGGGTACTCGTGTCAGTGACCAAACTATTCGTAATCGATTGCATGAAGACCAGCAGGCATCAAGAAGGCGAGTTGTCCGTGTTCCATTAACCAGAAATCATCGTGCAAATCGTTTAAGATTTACCCGTCAACATTTGGACTGGGACATAAACCGATGGGGCATGGTGCTCTTCACAGACGAATGCAAAGTTAATTTTTTTAATGACGATCGGCGTATTAGAGTATGGAGAAGACGCGGCGAGAGATTTTCAGATGCCTGCATCCATGAAGTCGATCGTTTTGGTGGTCCAAATGTAATGATTTGGGGCGGGATAAGCTTACACGGCAAAACTGTAGCTCGCTATTTTAAATGAGGGTACTGTTACTGCTCAGCGGTATTTTGAGGAAGTTGTCAGACCACAAGTGATCCCATTTGCCCAGCGAGCGGGTCCTGGATTCATCTTGATGCAAGACAATGCTCGTGCTCACACGGCTCAAGCGACTCGGTTTGTACTGGAAGCGTCTCAAATTCAAGTCTTGCCGTGGCCGGCTAACAGTCCGGACTTAAATCCAATAGAGCACATGTGGGATCAGTTGAAACGAAGAGTTAGAGACGGTGATCAGGAAATCCACAACCAAAAGCAACTCATCAACGCTGTTAAAAGGGCCTGGGAAGAGATTCCAATGGAAAATGTCAGGCATTTGATTGAGAGCATGCACTCCAGGCTTCAGGAGTGCGTAGCGAAACGAGGAGGGCGTACTCGTTACTAAAAGATGAGCATTTTCTTTTGTTTTCAGTAACTTTACATTGTTTTTATTTTTAACCTTAAATGTGTTTTTTTCTTTCAAAAGCAAATAAAATTTTTAATCATTATTATTGGAATAAGTTTATTGGTCTACACGGTAAAAACAACATTAGTTTTCGTTATGGAGACAAAAAAATAAATATTGGTTTTATTATTTTCATGATACAGACAAAATACCTCGTGGCCCTTATTTTGTTTTGAGTAGTATATATAGAGTTTGATTTCTTTATCACTAAGATGGCAATCGAAAATAGGGAATATGTATGACTTTTAAATTATTTATTATAATTCGATACCACACATTTAGACAAATCCGTTAGATTTTCTCGAATATCTGACTTATTAACTAAGTTATAAAGTTTCAAAATCGTTAGTTAGACAGAGAGATCAGATATGCACTATGACGTCAAAGTACACAGGCGCCATACAACTTTTATATAAAAGGTTGTTGTAATGAGCGAGATATATATATTTACTTTTAATGGTTATATCTCCTTGGTCTATTGTACAATTCTAATTGTTTTCACTGTAAACGTACTATTTCAACATTCTTTAAGGTAAAATGATTGAATAATGAAATAAAATTTCATGCATATTTCCTGTTAATTCAAACCAGAAGAATGTAATCATTACATCTTAAAAATCTATAACGCATATTTAGTTACTGTCATTGTACTGTCAAAAGTAATTGTCATCATTTTTTTTTCTGTCACAAAAAAGAGCAGTAAAAGTAACCTAAAAATGATTTAAAAAGTAATACCTGCCTGGTTTATCGTTCAATTATATTGTTTTCGCTAAAAATATACTATTTTCTTATAATTAACGATAAATTGATTGAATAATCAAATTGAATTTCATGCATATTCCCTGTTCAGCCTGCCTGTTGGTAAGCAGTCACCGTAGCTTAAAAAACGCTTGCTAGAGGCATCATGCAATTTTTAACCATGTGAAATTTTAACACCCCTACTTACCCCTCTCGAGGGATTAATTACGGCGTGAGTTTGTTTGTTTATGAGTTATGTGAAATGTCTACTACTTTTCTTTCAGATACTTGAGAAAGAAGAAAGAATCTTTGGTTTTATTCGTACCATGATAACACTTACGCAATGGCAATGGAGGTGCCAATTACAATCGGTATCCTTTCCAATAGCGTGTCGCGTTTTTTTTTTTCCTTTTCTTTTGAGAATCTTAAAGGAGTTTCGGTGACACTAAACCGAATCAGTATTACACTTTTCTAATTCCGATATTTATTTTTAGGGTTCCATAGCAAAGGGTAAAAAACCCTATTACTACGCCTCCGCTGTCCGTCCGTCTGTTAGCGGGCTGTATCTAATGAACCATAATAGCTAGACTCATGAATTTTTCACAGTATGTCTATATCTGTAGCCGCTATAGCAGCAAATACTCAAAACACTAATAAATTATAAATTAAAGGTGGCTCCAATACAAGAGACGTTATTTTTTCGACACATTTTGATTCTTTACAAAACTATCTAAATAGTACGTAATGTTACATTTCATAAGGTACTACGGAACCCTACATGTGTGAGTCCAACTCATACTTGACCGCTTTTTTATAACCTCATTTGTGTCCATTTTTCCTTCATTTATTAGTAAAAACATTGGTCCATGGATCCTGAAATTAAGTGTAAATTTTACATACTTTTGCATATTTTTTTCATCAGTCTTAATAAACCGATATTCTTTTCAGGCCATTTATTTATTTATGAAATAAAACTTTCAATTAATAAATTATAGTAAATTACTTGTATACTAATTTAATTCAAAACAACATTGTTTCAGAACAATTGGATCATTTTATTTTCCTTAAATTAAATTGAATGTGATATGTTATTTGTAATGTTGTATATTTTAATTTTTATTAAATATTTTTAATAATTTGATTGTATTATCGTTTACCGCACTATCGAATTGGTATATAACTGTTATATAGATACTGCAATTGTTTAAATAAATAAATAAGAAAATCCCTTACCCAAATACATATATAGCCACAGCTTACTTCTTCTATTATAGATATATATCCAGAGCAGAATTGAAAACTACAAAATTGAACTGCCGTTCGTATCGGTGTGAAGGGCGGCCTTTGATCCGCTGCACAAGTGAGCTCTCACCAAGTGTTAGCATTTGCCGTCACCACTCCACGTAACAGCTCTTTAACCGAAGGAAAAACTTCTTCATTCCACCTTACCCTTAAATAGAGGGATTAGAGTTCAAAATGGAAAAAAAATCTCTTTCACAACCTCCTGTTATTCGATATCCTTAACGAACGGCTTTATTGCGTTGGGTTAAGATTGAATATTGATTGATTGTTGTATGTTATAGTTAAATAATTGACGTTAGTCTGAAAGGCAATAGATAGGAGAATTAATTTGGATTGGTCAGATCGAATGTGATAACTCAGTTACTATTAGAGGTGAAGTGACTGTATTAAGAGTCTCGGCTTGTGGCATTTTTTTAAGTTTTGACGACCTCGGTTGCACAGTGGTGTAAACAGCCAACTGCTACGCTATAGGTTCCGTCTTGCGTCTAGCAAATAATACAGTCTCGCTCCTGCCGGGACTCGAACCCGGAACCTCAAGCGTAGCAGTCGGCTGTATACACCACTGCGCCACCGAGTTCGTTAAATGTAATGGTTATAACTCAAACAATGTTAATTTTTATTGTCAAATGTACAAAATGTCAACAAAACCAACTTACTTAGTTCCTTACATAATTACCCTAAAACTTTTAATTAATCACCATTTATATTCTAAATAATTGTATAAATAATATAAATACAATCATAATTTATAATTGTTTTTTTTTTTTTTTGAAACTCTATTTAATATAAGAACATAAACAATCCATAAAATATCTTATTCTGATATATATTATAAATATGGTTAGACGTTTCTTAGGCTATCATACCTTTATCAAGATTCAACAGGATAAATAACACTTACCCATATTGGATAACAGGTCAGGATGTGGAATAATACCAACAACTTCAATTTAAATTTTATTCGAAAAAGTCATAATCAATTTTACGCGAAGAACTTCGAACGAGCTCCGAATTAATTATGCGCCCAACGTATTTTTCACTGACGCACCTTTCGCGCCAAACATAGATTTACCGGAAGTGGAATGTTACCGGTGTTCAATTGAAAAATAATTAATCTTATATTATGTACATAAACAAAATTATGTAAAATAAGGGATGTTAATAATCAATATAAATATATGTAATCTCCTAATTAATAATTAGTGTTTCAATATCTTATCTATGAGTACCGTCAGATAAAGCTAACAACTATTATAAAATAAATAAATAATACATTGTTTACACTGAGGAACATATGGCCAACTAAGATAACACAGCACACACATTTTATAGTAAACAAATAGTTGTTCTCTAAATAAGAAATAAGATGGGTAAATTAATAAACATCACAAGCCTCTTATATACTTGACGGCGCGTCTATTATTAAATTGTAATTATAAGGGCTGTATGTTGAAACGCCCTTGACGTAATGAAGAACACTGGTGCTTGATATAAAAAAACAGTCAGTGAGACAGCGCGGGAAGGAAAAAAAAGGAAGATCGGGAGATTGACTCTTGGACATTATCGAATTGGATGTTCGCAATAAGATTGAATTTTATTACATTACCGAAGCACCACGTGTTTTGCAGAACGTCTTTGAAGTGACTTTGCTATAGTAAACTTTTGTGATTCGTTAAACGTGATTTTAACTCCTCGCCCGTTAACCCACGTCTTGATAACCCATGATGGAGGACCCAGATAGATTGGATACTGTATCTGACAATCCTGGTGTGCCTTCAATAAGATAATCGTAAACAAGCATACCGAGTAAAAAAGCTACGACGTTTAGCAATTCATATGCAGAAAGTGGGTAATTAAACAAATAACCGAGGTTTCCGCATATAAGATCGGCGTCGGGCGCACAGCGACCGGCCAGCTGGTAAACACGTTACGTCATGATTAAAGGAAATAGTGATGTGGTAATTTGTACCTATTATAGCTAGTCGCTGCTCAATATACCGCTGAGCAGTAACAGTACCCTCATTTAAAATAGCGAGCTCAGTTTTGCCGTGTAAGCTTATCCCGCCCCAAATCATTACATTAGGACCACCAAAACGATCGACTTCATGGATGCAGGCTTCTGAAAATCTCTCGCCGCGTCTTCTCCGTACTCTAATATGCCGATCGTCGTTAAAAAATTAACTTTGCATTCGTCTGTGAAGAGCACCATGCCCCATTTTATGTCCCAGTCCAAATGTTGACGGGTAAATCTTAAACGATTTGCACGATGATTTCTGGTTAATGGAACACGGACAACTTGCCTTCTTGATGCCTGCTGGTCTTCATGCAATCGATTACGAATAGTTTGGTCACTGACACGAGTACCCGTTGCGAGCCGTAAACGATTTTGCAGCTTGCGGGCCGTCCTCTGTATGTAACGATGTAATGTAACGATCCTCTTGAGCTGTTGTAATGCGAACTCTGCCCGAACCAGGTCTTCTTCTAACACTGCCGGTCTCTTGGAAACGATTCCATAGATTTTGAATAGCTCTTCGAGAAAATCCCAATTGCAAACCCACAAATCGCTGCGAATGACCTTCTTCAATCATTGTAACGGCTCTGGTTGCTGTCAGCGAGTCCATATGACGCCTGCGTGCTTGTGGCATATTGCAAAAGATGTTTCTGACTAGAGATATCAATGAACTCTGATAATTTTTAATAAACCAAGAAGCTAAGGAAAGCAAAACGACAACGAAAATGGAATCAAAATTTTCAAAAATAATTTTAAATCAAATTTTATTTAAAATTATTGCCAGCATTAGATGAATACTACAATATTAAAAAGTTTAGATATCAAAGAGTTTATATACTCAATATTTTACTACTTTCAATATGTAAATGTTTAATAATGTACACCAAAATGAAAAAATACCTCGTGGCCCTTATTTTGTTTTGAGTAGTATATAAAACAAAATTCAATTATCAGAACAACACACGCTGCAACAACAACCGACCATTAAAAAGTTCCAGTTTTGACATTTCCACAAATTTTCAAATCAAATGTTACCTCATAAAATAGTGCTTCGCCACAACAAACGAATTTCATGCTCTGCTGCGTATCAAAAGAGATGATAGTGGTCGTCGCACACCTATCGACTCAGAAACAGCATATCAACGCCTCGCCTTTCGCCTCGCTGTCAAACCTAGGCTGTACGGTACCCCTACGACGCTCCGATGCTGTTAAGTGTGGAGTAGTGTAGTTGTTGTTTAGCAGTAACATTCCACACTGCCACATAGTGACGCGCATTGGCTGATCAAGCACATAATGTTACATAAATACTTATTTTTAATTAATTAATGAGGAGAATATTTTGATACGTTTGAATACAATACACAACTTAACTGTATTAGGTTTTTTATTTGCTTTTCACCCTTTACCACAGTAAAAAAATTTTATAAAGAAAACACCGATCGACTCGAGTTATGCGATTTTTATCGATTCACGAGTAGATAGGTGTGTTGCGACCTTAAAAGCTTTATTTAATTCGAAATGAAACAAATAACTGAGTTGTTGTTTACATCTTCAGGCTCATTAAACGCTTTTACTTGAATTGATTGTGTTATACAATGTGACTAGTTACAAACTGTCTGTGGCGCAGTTGTGTGAAAAACCGACTACTAGACATTCTGGGTTTGAATAGCGGCGATGTTATTTGCAAGACGCATTGTTTCGCTTACCGGTATTATGTAGTTTATACAATATCGTTTGTTCCTGTGACACAAGTTCTTAAGGTACTTACTGCAGGGCTGAGTCAATGTGTGTCGTGATGTGGTTATCATTATTTACTGTAGAATCCAAATAGCAACGAGTATGTTAAGTTTTTATTATCAAACAATATTACACTATAAACGTACGAAAGGACTTTTTAACCATTTTAGTACAGAAGACAAAAGTTTCAGTCTATAACAGGTAATGATTTTACTGTACGATCTTGCAGTGTTTTAGTTACCACAAATCAAATCAAATTAAATAAAAGTACCAGTATCAATCACCGAGTCACGATACACAATCAAGATCATACCCTTTGTAGGGCCATGAAAGCCAGATCCCTGAATATATTTCTACAAACTCTCAGAAATAACTTGCATACTGTTTCAATGTGACTTTATGCCAGTTTGTACACATAACAACATAAGCTAACGCCGTAGTCCCTCGAGAGGGGTTGGCAGAGGTGTTACGCCTGTCGCATGTTTATGTTGAGTCCTAGTGTGAAAGGTTGCGAATCTGTCGCCACTATCCGGGCACGTTGAGAAATATGGCAGCTACAGCGTAAGGCAACCCGAGACTCGAACCCTCGCCCTGTCGGGTCGGTAACAAACTGAGCTACCACGTCCTCCTATTTAATTAGATTAATAAGATGGACATAAAACGAGATACTGTTATGAGGTTCTCAATTATATTATTATGCATTAAGATATAATTTCGCTCGCAAAATATTATTATGCATTATTATTATTGACGACCTCGGTGGCGCAGTTGTATAAACAGCCGACTGCTACGCTAGAGGTTCCGGGTTCGAATCCCGGCGGGGGCGGGACTTTGTGTTATTTGCAAGACGCATTGTTTCGCTTTAACTACCGGTCTTGGATGTTGTATTCTTATCGATGTAGTATATACCATATCGTTTCTTAGCACCTGCGACACAAGTTCTTTCGATACTTACTGCAGGGCTGAGTCAATGTGTGTGTCGTGATTAGGTTAGTATTATTATGTCATGATTTTTTTTTGCAATTTTATTGTATATTTCAATATCACATCCTTCAGTTTTCGTTGCCACAAAACTGCGATACGGAGCGACCTTAAAGAAAAATCGCTGGGTCGATCCTCCGCAACTTAGATAAATATTGGCACATTCTGTTATTTCTCTCATAAAATACAAATCTTAGTGAATCCCCTTTACACTCTGCCGACCCCTATATAATTTATTACGAACATTTTTGTCCGGAGTGTTTTCCAAAGTTTAAGATCGGCCGTAAATACTTCTGAATTTTTGCTTACCTAAAGGGTTTTAGGCTTAATGTGGCCCCTTTATTTTTGTGTCTTATGAAAATCAATCATAAAACGCCTTTAAGGATTTCATAAAATTTAATATTTTAAGAGTTGATATTCGATTTAATGTTTTTCTGTTTCTGCAGGATAAGTTAAACGACGAAAAGTATAACAACATACATAAACGTAACTCACGCCGTAATTAATCCCTCTTGAGGGGTAGGCAGAGGTGTTACAAAACGCACTTTATGTTGACCAGTGTGACAGGTTGCGAATCTGTTGCCACTGTCGCGTCGCAATGAGGAACATGGCAGCTACAATGTTCAAAAAAAGTTAGTGTAGATAATATTTCACCTACTCTGCGCTAAATTATTTGCTGTTTTGACCATTGTTAATCAAGAAACAACGATTGCTATAATAATAACCACATCAAGACACACAAATTACTCAGCTCTGCACTAAGATATAATATTGTATCGCCGGCACTAAGGAACGATGTGCTATAAACTATATATATATCAATATAAAACGGAACCTCTAGCGTGTTTACACCACTGCGCCACCGAGGTCGTCTACATGATATATTTTTGGTTATAAAACTCTTATTACTATCATTTATTTACTGTATGTCGTTATAAAACTCAAAACCAAGAATCCATACTTTAATCCTACAATTTTGTATGTATTTTAAATATTTACTTAGATAACCTACACACTTAAAACTATAAAACATGTGAGACTATATTTATATTCTAAAATCTTATTTGAGCCATGTTTTTATAATCCTACGTATATAAACCTCTACTTAGCTATACTTGTTTATAAAGGAGTGTTGCAATCTCCCCGTATTTAAGGGGAAATTTCGGTTATTTTTTACCTAGTGGCCGTCTCGCAAGTTTCATCAAGTCGCATATTGCCAGCTATAAATTTTGCGACTACCCCTTGTATTTTTAGTAGATATTTCCCGTGACGAGCCTCGTATATATCAGGGTCACTAGAGTATATGAAGAACAGCGTTTTTTATAGTATAAATCATACATAATCAAAAAAAAAAACTATAGTTTGAAGGATTGGAGACCCAGTAATTACTGGAACGAGAGATATAACATCTTTACCCCTTCATGGGCAACGCGTTTATGTTGCTTTTGGCGTTCCAGACAACAAAGGCATTGTCGTGTTAACTTTCAGATGAGCCGTGTGCTTTTTGGCCCTTGATGTTAAAAAAATCAATATGGACACCATAATGTAGTAAATAATGTTTAAGTTTCAAGAGCTAGTTATAATTAGCCCATTATTACATGAGCTGCAAAATGCTCTAGAGTATTCCCCGATCATTATAACATGGGGCTCTTTAGGGCATAGGCTTCACCTGGCTAGGCGTGTTCCACCTTAGACTCCATCGCCGCTTAACATCAGGCGAGATTGGGGTCAAATGATCTCCTGGTAAAATCTTCTTGCCGGTGGTATCTTCCCTAACCTAGCTCTGGATTTGTACCGTGACTACAAAGCAATCACCATAATATAAAACAAAGTAATTCCCGCTCTGTCCCTAAGTAAGCTTAGATCTTTAAAACTACGCAATGGATTTTGATGCGGTTTTTTTAACAGACTGATCCAAGAGGAAGGTTTACTTACTTGCATAATATCCGTGCAAAGCCAGAGCGGGTCGCTAGTGACACATAAAGAAAAAAACAAATATTTTAGAAGAGCCCATCAATAGCTAGGAATCTTCTCTCCGTTCTTCGGAGGCATCTTCAGGATTCTCCCGGCCAATTTCTTGACCGAAAAATTTATAACGGTCGCCGAAACCGTCCTGATTTATGAATCGTCCTGACACGCAAACTTGTCGGCTCATACCTACAGCCCATGATATCTGTGGATATTCCGATTAATATTCTGCACAAAGTGTCTTTGAAGCTGTCCCGAAGATACTCCACAAACTTGTTTCTGGTGACGCTGTCTCAAAGACAGGCTAATTTGTGGCTGGTGACGAAAAGCAGCCACTTTTTGCTGCTGACACCACACATCAACAATAGATAGATGTAGTTGCGGTGTCCGGTGTAGGCAACCGAACCTGATGACATGTTTGTAATTAGTTTAGTGGCCGGTGGCTTGAATCTAATACAAAACACATGTTGACGCCTGCATGTTTGTTGATAATTTTGTGAACGAATTTTTAAGAGCTATTTTGACTTCCAATAATAATTACTACACAATTCACATTGACTCAGCTTTAAGGTAACATTGTAGAATCTTGTGTCACAGGTTCTAAACAACGATCCGAATCCGAACAGAGACTCGAATACTACATCCAAGACCGAGCGAAAGAATGCGTTTTGATTTGGATGCTTCCAAGGGCGAAATATGTAAGACCAGACATAAAACTTTCTTCTTGACCATGTTTCTCGCAAATAAATTTGATTTGAAAATGATAAAAGTTCAGCCCCCACCGGGATTAATAATTTATTAGATTTGACATTTTGCTGTTTTATAATAATCTAATATTGTATAATTTGACTAGCATGTGTGATATTTTCAGCTATGTTTAATTTAATTGTTGATATGTAAATAATAATATTGTAAGCGCTTTGGATGTTTTATCTGTAAGATTGTAAGATGAAATTAATAAATGTAATGAACTTGTAAGTTGTTGCTGGCTTAAAAGCAAATTTTTACAAGAAATATGACAAAAAAAATATTTATTTTAATAATAAAATTATTTAAGCCACATTGACCAACTCTAACTACGAGTACAATACAGTCTTTAAGGCTGTGAACCAAGTTTTATCACAAAACCAGACCTTAACGAAAAGCCAATGAGAATCGCTTCCATCCGCGGCACCTTTGAATAAACTCGGTTTAAATAGCTTAATTCCACAAGTTGGTACAATACAAAGTGGTAAGGGACCGTATAATGGTAGTTTTATAATGCGGCCGGGACCGGGATCGAGTCTCGAGCGGCGAAGAGCAATTTGTATGTAAATACTAAGAGAAGCTCTCACAGAACCGCAGTAGGACCCAAGCGGCGAGATGAAGCGTCACATTTCATTATTATTAACCAATAATAATAATAATAGCCACATTGCGACACATACTAAGCAACGCAGTAAGTATCGTAAGAACTTGTGTCACAAACACTGAGCAACGAAATGGTATTTACTACATAGATAATACTCGTACTACATGCAAGACCAGAACGCAAAAAAATGCGTCTTGCAAATAACACAAAGTTCCGCCCCGACGGGATTCGAACCTGGAACCTTTCGCGTATCAGCCAGCTGTTCTACCATTATAAGGTTATTTAAAAATTTGTGGGTGTGAGTTTCGTATTTTTATTGTTTTTTTACCGCAATTTCGTCAACTTTGTTAATTTTTAAACAAAATTTTATCTATTTGTTAATTCTAAATGTTGGATAATGATTTAAAATCATTAAGATGAGAAGGTAACATTACCTATTTTGCAGGCTCGGTGGTGCAGTGGCGTATACTGCCGACTGCTACGCTAGGTTCTAGGTTCGTAGCCCGGTGGGGGCGGAACTTTGTGTTATTTGCAAGACGGATTATTTCGCTCACCAGTCTTGGATGTAGTATGTAGTATTACGATACTTACTGCAGGGCTGAGTCAATGTGTGTGTCGTGATGTAGTTTGTTTGTTATTAAGTCCATTCATCCATGCCGTTCGTCCATTCTCTTGTCAACTAGCTGTATATCTTAAACCGCAATGGTTATACAGTTGATACATATTTGTTTATATTTATGATTAAAATAAAAAAAAATGAATTTTTATCTTCGTTTTTGACCCTTACAAGAGTTAAATATCTATTTAACCTTATACCCTGCATCGGTTTTAATAATAAATAACAACATCACGACACACACATTGACTCAGCCCTGCAGTAAGTATCGTAAGAACTTGTATCGCAGGTGCTAAGCAACGATATGATATATACTAAATAAATAAGAATACAACATCCAAGACCGATAAGCGAAACAATGCGTCTTGCAAATAACACAAAGTCCTGCCCCCGCCGGGATTCGAACCCGGAACCTCTAGCGTAGCAGTCGGCTATTTACACCACTGCGCCACCGAGGTCGTCAAAGGAGGGAGGGAGGAGGTTTTATATTGATGGTAAAAAAAAACCTTGTCGGGACCGGGAAGTGGCGAGCAAAATTTTCTTATTGTATTATTTTTCTTGTGTATCATCAGAATTTACTGTGTAAAATGCTAGTGCTTTAACCAGTGAATATTTATGGTGACAAGACTACATGTGAACACAATGAAATCTGACGGCTGCTCTCCGTCATCTCCCGAGTTACTCAATAAAGCCTACAGTAACAGTACTAATACGATACTGTAACCAGTTTTTTTATGCCATGCATTCGAGGTACTTAAAACATAACGTAAACTCACGCCGATTTAATCCCTCGAGAGGTGTAGGCAGAGGTGTTGAACACCGCATTTCGCATGTTTATGTTGAGTCCCAGTGTGACAGGTTGCGGATCTGTCGCCACTATACAGGCACAATGAGGAACATGGCAGCTACAATGTACGGCAAACTGAGACTCGAACCCTCGACCTGTCGGGTCCGTCGGTTAACCAAAGCACGTAACAAACTGAGCTACCACGTCCTCCACGTTTTTTTTTTTTGTGGCGATGCCAACAAAAAATAGAATAAAATATTAATTAAGGTATCACTTTCCCTGTAACTTGGACAGTATCGCAGAAGATAAACTTAGTTCACTGGTCATATATTCCAAGCTGAAGTAACCGTTCAACATTTTAAACAGGAAATTATGTATCAGAATGTAACGTTTTCACTGTGTAATTGAAATTTAAATGCCTTTGACGTCCATCTCTACAATACAATGAGATATCACGCTGTTTTCTTTTCTCCAAGGAATTCCCTTCTTAGCAAATCACAGGTATCCTTAACGTTGAAAATGTACTTTTAATGATGAGAAAATTAAATTAATTAACCATATCTCGACCGGTCGGTTGACGACCTCGGTGGCGCAGTGGTGTAAACAGCCGACTGCTACGCTAGAGGTTCCGGGTTCGAATCCCGGCGGGGGCGGGACTTTTGACGAATTGTTGCGCTTACCGGTCTTGAATGTAGTATACTTATCTATATAGTTTATACCATATCGTTGCTTAGTTCCTGTGTTCCGCCGCCTATTGAAACGACGATGCCCTAAATAAAAATAATAATCTTTATTGAATTTTCTTAGTTCTAAATTTACAATATATGTTTTAAATAATTTACAAAAGAAAGGTATAATAATAAATAATAATTAAATTGTATTTCTGATGACTCAAAACATTAGCAAAACACTTTAAATAAAGATATTTTAAATGAAATTATGCCCGAACTAGGAAAACCTGTGTTTCGGGCGAAAGTAAAAGCTAAACATTAAATACGCATTAAATTACAAAATACACAGACACTAAAACAAAACAATAGGCATATTTAAAAAGATGAAAAAATAAAAAGAATAGATGAACATAAATATACTTGGCAGCAATTAATAACTGCTCAGTTTCATCATATGACATGTTCAGTAGGGCATTGCTGAATTGCTTTTTGCAATTAAAATAAGTCATATCGTATAAATATAATTTACGGTTTAGTTTATTGTACAAGTAGGGATCTAGAAATGTAAAGAACGTGGAAGAGAATGCATGCTTCGGTAAATGCCAAGAGCACCACCAATACATAGCCTTTGTAGAAGAGATAAAGATGTTTACCTCTCGTGCCGGTCTTTATACTGGTTTGGAGAGCGAGTATCGAAACACAGCGAACTGATTCACGCAAATAGAAAGGAGGTTGATAGCCAGATGATCTCGCACGTAGATCTACCACCTGAAAATATTTGTATTTTTTTCCGTCTTCTATATACCTATTTTAATTTCACATGAAAACGCAAAATTAAAAAAAAAGTTCCAAAAGCACACACAATTTATTACTGCAATTAAATCACTTTCTTGAATGTGAAATATTTTTATTCGAATTAAAATAAGTAATTTCAAATCGCCATATTTTTACTACCACCGGTTCGGAATTCTATTTCTATGGGAAAGAAACCGGCAAGAAACCTCCGTAGTAGATTTTTTTATAATCAAAACACAATAATTTTCCATTACAAATGACAATTAATTTAATTTGTAAGGATTCAAATCTAGAGCTTTCCCCTTTAAACAATTAAATAAAACGTTATATTACACGTAATTTCATGGAAGCTGTACGTCAAAAGAGATTTATATTCAGATGCTGTTAAGGAATTAAGATCAAAAGTTCGGGATGTAGGCGTCAGCTATTTACCATGTCGAGCGTGAATTAGTAGCTTTCATGAGATGCTCTGCAGCTCAAAGCCTGAACTTCCAACACTAGTGGCATAGTATACAAATAAGACGCGACAACTATTAAATTATATTATCAAAGTCAAAATGTTTTGTATTCGAAAAGACTTATGATGGCTAAGATATTTGATTTAAAATGAGGACGTTGGCGATCCGTCGTATGACATGCGCTTTCCTTGAACGGTACTCATAGAATGCCGGTCAAGATGGCTGCCTGTCCTTCGACGTTCCACCAGAGTGCCGCGTACACACTCTCGTCAATCACTCAATCAATGAGTAAGTTAATAATAATAAAAATAATAACCACATCACGACACACACATTGACTCAGCTCTGCAGTAAGTATCTTAAGAACTTGTATCGCAGGTGCTAAGCAACGATATGGTATATACTAAATAAATAAGAATACAACATCCAAGACCGGTAAGCGAAACAATGCGTCTTGCAAATAACACAAAGTCCCGCCCCCGCCGGGATTCGAACCCGGAACCTCTAGTGTAGCAGTCGGCTGTTCGAAATCAATCAAATAGATGGCGCCTCACTCGATGCGCCGTCAAATAGATATTGTGTTTGTTATTGTAAAATATGTACCTAGCGAGATATGTTAATGGATCTCAAACTTACTGTACAAGTTGTATGTTTTACTTTATAATGTATTTTGTTATGTTATATCTCCAATAAAGAATATAAACAAATATGCTTAAAATAAAAATAAAACTTTGACATTTATAAACTGTGTAATATAATCTAATTCTAATAATAATATTTTTTTATGACTACAGACGACCTTTGACGACCTCGGTGGCGCAGTGGTGTAAACAGCCGACTGCTACGCTAGAGGTTCCGGGTTCCGGCGGGGGCGAGACTTTGTATTATTTGTAAGACACATTGTTTCGCTTACCGGTCTTGGATGTTGTATTCTTATTTATTTAGTATATACCATATCGTTGCTTAGCACCTGCGATACAAGTTCTTACGATACTTACTGCAGGGCTGAGTCAATGTGTGTGTCGTGAAGTGGTTATTTATTATTTATTTTATAGACACATTTTTGATAGTATATTTTTAACACATACATTTTTGAAAATAAATTATTTAAATTCTGCTCACTGTTACTTTAATACTACGTCATGACCCTTCAACATTTAGCTTGTAACTCTCAGAGATTGCATTCGTTTTACACGTGAAACTATTGGAATATGCTACTTGCTAAAGGTGTGAAACCTTTCGGCCTTGTTCTAGAAGTTTCTATACTTATATAACCTTTTAGTAAGTTGGGATATGTGGTAGTTATTAATTAAACTCACTATTAAAATCCTGAGTTGTGTCACAACACACATTAAAACCAGTTCTCACACAGCAATCCGAATCAAAAGCAATAACAATAGTCCAGTAATCAAAGCAGGGTTAGAAATTAATATGGGCGGTTCAAGTATAGATAAGCAAGAAAATATAGTGCGTCGCGCGTCGGTTAAGTATCGACTAAAGATCTCTTTTCAATCTGTTATGGTTCGATTTCTGCGTCAATCTCATAACATAGATCTAAAACTTCTTCGCAGAAATGCGCGGACGAACAGGCGGTTCACCGCATTAACAGATGTGTTCGGTGTCATTGAACTTTTTATGGTATCGGTTATAGAAACAAAATTTGTCAACATCAAATACAATCGAATACCAAGTGGTATTAGGCTTATTTTTAGGACATTTAAAAACGTGGGTTTTTAGATTTTTTAAATCTATTAATTATTTTATTATTTTATCTTTGCTGTTTGTCTGTTTGCCGATAATTTCAGCCTGCTAACTTATCGGGAACTGCGTCAAAAGTCACTCCATACCAATTATATCAAAATCGGTCCAGCCGTTTTTATAGTTGTAAATTGCATTGTCATCTGGTTTGAAGCTATCCTGAACATTTCAGCCTGCTAGCTTATCGGGAAGTCCCTCAAAATTGAGTTGCAAAAATCCAACCGGAACGACAAACAAACAAGAAAGTGAGTGTATAAAAACGTGGGAAAATGTCGTAGAATAATAATAACGTTTCTTGTAGGCGTAGGGGTCACGTTTAATTGAATTTATATTTTTCGTATTTGTTGTCATAGCGGTAGAAAAAATTGACATTCTATGAAAATTTCAAGTCTAGTTATTATGGTTCATGGTTACAGCTCAATCACAGACAGACAGACAACGAAGTCCTAGTAATAGAGTCGTTGTTTAACCCTATAGTTACGGAACCCTAAAATTAACGTTTTCTTTCAATAAACTACTTTGAAACTAAAACTTGAAAATCTCCAAAATAACATTGGCCCGGTAATGTATGCGACATGAATATAACATTACGTTCATACGTAACCGGAATGACTGAAGCCATTGTGTGAGGTATCAAGAGATAAACAGCATCTATTTTAACACACGGATTTACTTCAGACATCATCTGTTCCGCGGAAACATACGGGATCAGGTTCTGTCAAACTTTATATAAATGTGGACAAACATTGACTCAGCCCTGCAGTTAGATTGAATAATCTTGTATAAACTACATAGATGATAAAACTACATCCATGACTAGAAAACGAAACATTGCATCTTGCAAATTAAACAATGTTTCGTTTACACCGGGATTCGAACCCAGAACCTCTAGCATAGCAGTCGGCTGTTGATACCACTGCGCCACCGAGTTCATCAATAAATAAAAATAATAAGGTATAAACATGTATGTTGTTCGTCTGTTTTAGCTTTTGATGAATACCACTACGATTGCGAGAATTCATTTTCCGCAGAATGAATTTTTTAAATTAGATGCATTATTTTATGGATCAGGAAAACTGCTATCTAAAAACAACACGGTTTTGTGGTATTGGATTTTATATTCTTATCTTTGTATTACATTTCATGGAATTCAATAAAATCTTAGTAGACTTAAAATGACAAATTTTTATAAGGTTAAATATTGTCCTTTACTATATAAAGGTAGTTATAGTAGCTTCAAATTGTATAAAATCATTAGAAAACTCAAATGTTCTAACAAGTACCTAATAAATAAATATTGTTTTTTTTTTAAAAGTAACTACGGAGGTTTCTTTCCGGAATCTTCCACGTATTCACCGATTTGAAAGCACTTATTTAAATCTATTTGAATTAAAAACATTTTGAATTTGAACTTGATATTATTTATTATTTTATTTTATATATCATATCGTTGCTTAGTGCCTGCGATACAAAATATGTTAGTGCAGGGCTGAGTCAATGTGTATTCGGGGCACACCCGCCACTCTGTCCCACCACTGCAACCCCTGTTCTCCAGGATCAACAGTGGCGTCCTTTGATCGAATAATCAACGAATAATGCAGCTGTGCAATGACGCACAGGCTGTAAAGTAAGCAAGTCAATGTGTATGTCGTGATGTGGGTATTATAATTATTTTACTTCAATATTTCCCAAAGAATCTCTCCCCGTATGTCCACACGTTATCATAGGCCCCCCACTTGACTGAGCACTGGAGATGACGTCATAATCTCCGTCATCCAACCTAACTGTCACATTGACAGATTGACAGCCCGCACAAATAAAGGTGGCGGTTTCAGTTGTGAAGCATATTTACACATGGGTTGGTCATTAGTCAATAATATCTTACATTAAATGCATAGATTAATGATTGGTCTCCACTGCGGGCGGAACTTCTCGACTATCAATAATTAATACATGATCATTTGGTCATAGATTAGTGAAGGACGATTTACAAAAACTTTATTAGTAACTTTATATCAATTTTCTACTTTATATTAATCTAATACTGTACAATTCAACGAGCATGTAAGACTTTTTCAGCTGTATTTATTATTTTTAATTTCGTGCAGGTAAATTAATTTTGTAGGCGCTTAATGTTTTATCTGTCATGAACTAAAGAGAAAGAGATGAAATGAATAAATGACTTTAATTGAATTAAGTTAAGGTTTTATTTATTAATACAGTACTCAGTTGACAGTCAACATAAATCTATTTATATATGAAGGCACGAGCGATCCTTCATCAGAGTAGTTCATCATGCGGGCGTTGGGTTAAGAGCGAAGAAGCAAAGAATGTATTGGCTAGCACACACAACACTAATAGTCACAATTAAAACACTCAAAAGCTTAAAGTCACTAGGATAATCGCACTAACGATAGATAATAATCTATCGTGTCTATTATAACAACAATTAATATAGTCCAATTTAACGTAATAGCTGAATTTAAAGCGATTCGTCGAAAACGCGGTGCGCGGGCTTTTCTGTTCAAAACTCCATAGCCATAGACTAAAGATCTTTTGAATATGGCGACCCCGCTACCATCGACACGACGCTTCGCTAGAGTGCCACTCTCAATCAATCAAGCCTAGTCAATCCGTCAGTATTTCAAAGAAGAGCCGTCATATAAAATAAATTGCCGAAATGTAAACAAGCGCATAACATCCAAAGAACAGCACGAATCAATTAATTTTGATTTTAAAATGTCCCTAAAAGTTCAAAGACGGTTCCTAGAGAGACTAAAATTTTTAAATATCCCGGAAAAGCGTAAAATACTACTTTTTGTTCCCATAAGAATTACTGTTCCTAGTTGTCAATTAAACATTTCAATCAAAAAATACTTCAAACCGGATAACATTAGAATCGAAATATACATATTTAAGACTGTTAGTCAAGTTATAGATAAAATGTGTTGCTCTGTGAACAAAGATTTATATTTTAAACAATTACAACTATAAAACACAAATTATATTCAATAACTATTAAACAAAAAATATAGCTGTAAACAAAGAAACGCCATTAAAAGTTTCTATGTCGCTCGTCTCATTTAATATAATATTATTTCATTTTTATATCCCCTTTTAAAACAATATATCACAATATTATTTATAATATTAATGTAATAATATTTTTCTTACATATGTCATGTCAGTCACGTCAGTCCACAATAGACAAACTAAAGGATACTCTTTGGTATTCCTTTACACATAAATAATATATTAATAATCAGCATCAAAGCTCCTTCATAAAATCCAATTAAATTGACAACACTCATTATCTTTCATGAAGCAGAAAAAAAAACAATATTTTAACATTTGCAAGTTAATAATTTTAACAGTTTGTTGATAGGTTGTCATGGCAACAAGGAGACGTGTTTATTTTTCTTTTGACGGTGCTGTCATCATGGCAGTAACTTTAAGTATTTTGCCAGTGTTAAGTTATTTTCGGGGCACACCCGCCACTCTGTCCCACCACTGCAACTCCTGTTTATCAGGATCAACAGTGGCGTCCTTTGATCGAATAATCAACGAATAATGCAGCTGTGCAGTGATGCACAGGCTGTGCCCGGACACCCTACCGGCTGTCTTGGGACCCGCAACGAACTTAATCAGAAGAAATAGGAGGTAGTAAGAAAGCGGTTTCAGACTTCCCTCCCAGCAAAGCGGAGACAGCAATTGAAATGGCCCAGAGGCCCAAAAATCTAAAGGGGAGACAGTCAGGAGACGCTTGACCGTCTAAACACCACGGTATGCCACTAACTAACAGGGGATAAATTAGATACTAACCTAAATCTTACACCAGTAATATTGGTGACAAAACTTTTTAAAGGCACGGAAGTTTCCCTTCGTTTTCACAAGATCTAGGTAATAAATAGGACTACACGCAGATACTTGAATCGAATTCAACATGATTAACCGTTCGTCATGCCAGAGACTACACTCCCACAAGATATGATGGGCAGTTTGCACAAATTCTTGATCCGACGTTGAACATTCGCAAAAAGGTGACGGCACCAAGTTAAATGAATAAAGTTTGCCCTTAAAGTTACCATGCCCGGTTAGAAATTGGGCTACGCAATGATCGATATCAAGCCACGTTTTATTTAACCGTTCGCGCACTGTAGGGAAAAATTTAAATAAATGCCGCCCCTTAGTCGAAGTATCCCATCTAGTTTGCCATTCGTCGATTAGTTTTTTATGAACGTTGTCGTTACTATCAAATAATCTACTGATTTTAGCCCTATCCTTCGGTTTTAGAAAATCTGAACTCATACCATTCCGCGAGTTGTAATACATTGCCGCACGCCGTTGTATTTCCAAATCTACCGGTAAAACGCCCGCAAGAATCGGCAGGGCCTCAGTGCTGACGGTTCTATACGCTTTACAAAGAAAAATTAACGCTAATCTCTGACTCTGAAGCAATTTACGTCGCGCAGCGCCAATTGTGGCTCTATCCGCCCACACGGGGGCTCCGTAACAAATGCAACCCAAGAAAGTAGCAGTATAAATTATTTTTAATGACTTAAACGACAATCCCCAGGTCGAAGTTGATATTCTATTTAACGCATAAAAATTTCGTTTTGATTTTTCGCTAACTTGCTTAATGTGCTCAATAAAATGAAATTTATTTTCAAGTATCAAACCGAGATAACAAACTGAGTCTTTCTTTTTAACTGTAACTGAATTAAATTTAAAGCGCGGTAGCCCTACTAAGTTTCCTTTTAACATTAAATACTGTGTTTTATGGGCTGCGAACTCAAGATGATTTCTCTTTCCCCAGTCGGCCACCAGACGTAGGCAGGACTCAGCTAACAACTCAACTCCTGTTCTTGTATGAGATTGAATAAGCAGGAGACCGTCGTCTGCATATCCCGTCAGCGAACAGTTAGCCGGTAACGGTATAGACAAAAAGTCATCAAATCCGATATTCCAGAGATACGGCCCTAGCACTGAACCCTGTGGGCAGCCCCGAGTCAAAGCCTTCGACACTGCATGATGACCAAGTTGAAGCTTAGTTGTTCCATTTCTAAAGTAATTGTATATTAAGGAATATACATTGCTGTAACAACCTCTGTTTTTAAGTTTGAGCAATAAGATTGGCCACCATGCATTATCAAAAGCACCAGAGATATCTAGGAATACACCTATGACGTATTTAAACTCCGACGATTCTACCGATTTTCTCACCGCGATAGCCGCGTCGATTGTTGATTTGCCGATAGTAAAACCGAATTGACGTTCGTGAAAAGTTGGACCGCCCGGAAGAAGCCGAGGTACGATAAGACGCTCTAGAAGTTTACCCAGGGATGGTAGAAGGGTAATGGGTCTATACGATTTCGGATCATCAGGTGGCTTATCACCGCTTTTAGGTATGATTTTAATTAGCCCGCGGCGCCAAATTTGAGGAAAAACCCCTTCAGCAATGCAACGGTTATACACAATTAAAATAGAATCCCCAGCGGACTTTACGGCTTCCTGGATCATCTTATTCGATATTTTGTCTTCCCCAGAGGCCTTATTAACCGGTAACGCCCTAACAATTTTGACAAATTCATCTAAAGTTGGAAGATCGGACGAAGGAGATGTGGGTGGAACTGCAGCCATGAGCCTAACTTCTCGATGATAGTCGGTATCATTTTCAGTAGTGTCGTCCGGAATGAGAGCGTTAAGAAGGGCCTCCGCCGTCTCCTCAACACCAAGAGTGTGAGCATCATTTATTTTGATGTTTGAAATAAATGCTTGATCAGTTGCTCTGTTAGCTTTGAACTCATGATATATGGGTGACCATGGCCCCTCTTTGTCTAACCTATCAACTACTTTCCGAAGTAAATTAGTTTTTGATTTTTGGACTGCAGCACGGTAGTGAGACCTAGCAACTCTTAAAGCAATTAAAGCGCTATCATACCTATCTGACGAAGTATCTTGTCCTAGGGATTTTTTAGCTTTATTTAATTTACGACGCGCGCTTCTAAATTTCTTACGAATTCCTATCAGAGAATCATTCCACCAGTCACATCTTTTCACACTGGATATAGATGTTCGTCCCAGTGTTACATCAGCACAGTAATTGAAAGTATCCGTCATAATTTCAGCGCTTTCTGTTGCCGATAGACGCGGGTGAGTGAAGTCTCCAGCATGTGACGCAAAAAATGAACTAAAAAAGCACCAGTCTGCACGTCTGGTTTTATAACGAAAGCTTTGTGAACGGGGCGCGATATCTTGTGTCAGCTTAGGGTTGTACTCGTACACGATCAAACGGTGATCACTACATGACGCATCAGGAAGGACACGCCAATTAGAGATTTTTACGTACGCACTTGAAAGTGTGACGTCAATGAAAGATTCGCCCATAGGGCTGCTGTAAGTAGGTGGTGAATCAGAGGTGTTATGAATTTCTAGGTGCATTTCTGCAATAAACTCTTCTACTGCGGCGCGACGATCCGCATCTGCTGATCTAATTTTACCAAACCAAAGGGGGGAAGACGCGTTGGCATCCGCGCCTATAACTACAGCCTGCCTAGGAAGTGCATATAATACGGACCGCAAGTGATGTAAGTGAGGGTCTACGCGATCAGAGAACTGAAAGTAACAGCTAACTACATATATACTAAAAGAAGGACACGAGACCTCCGCAACGGCACAGTGGGACGACGAGAGATTATTAAGAGCTGTGACAGTGAAGCTTGAACGTGACACGTATATTCCCGCGCGAGCTTTATTGTTTATTTGAACTATCTTATTACGAAGCCAAGCGCTATGGTACTGTTCTTGAACGAGAACTATGTCCAAACTATACTCAATTACAAGCCTATCTAACTCAGACGTAGCTACTTTATCGTTATGAAGGTTTAATTGTCCTATTTTAAGCTTGGCCATAGTTAGTATTTATAATCAGTTGCTCTAATTTTGCCTTGTAGGTAGGACAATCCTGAGACCCGGTCTCATGATCGCAGGGTTTTTTATACTTTTTACACGACGCACATACTCGTTTAAAAGTTGGTTGATTTTTGTTGGTACAATTTTTTGTGTCGTGTGACTCGGCACAGTGAGCGCACGATGGTGTTTTTTCAGTACAATACTTCGCGGGATGACCATATTGTTGACAATTTAAGCACCGAATTAAATCTAAATCGTCGATGAACCGGCAAGTTGTCCAATCAATGAATAACTTTTCTTTCGTGTTAATCAAATGATTTCGTATAGAATGCTCTAACTCGATCCCTAACCATTTACGGTTGTCATTAAAACTGCGACGACGGTAAATTTTTGTTGAACGTAAAAAGTCACTCTCGGAAAGAGTAATCTCATCTTTAATGTTCTGGCGGTATAAACAAACTAAAAAATTATTTTCGTCCATCGAGTTCGGGACATCTTTTACAAGGATTCGCGGTTTACGCCCTTTAGGTTTCTCCAAACGCAACCCTGCTGATTTGATAGCCGCAACGGATTCTAATTTCTTTATTTGACTCTGATTTGTGACGCGTAACACGACGCCAGACTTAGCCGTTTTTTTAACGCCAACAATTTGGAAACCATCTGATGGTTTGATCGCTTTCATTAGCGCTTCTTTCGTCGCGGACGAGGATTTAATTTCGGCCGAACGTTCCTCCGTCGGGTAGGCCACCACACACGGGAGCGGCGCGCGAGCCTGAGCTGCCACCGGGGTCGTTTTAGGTGGCAATCGTAACTTTAAAGTCTCCGAGTACGATTTGGTTACCGCCGGAGGACTAACGTTAACTTTATTTTGAAGAATTACTAAATCACGCTCCGATTGCGCCAACTTAGTCTCGAGCATCGCAGATTTAATTGCAAGTAAAGAAACAATCGAAGTTACTCTCTGCGTCATCTCCATAATTCCTGTTTTATTCGCAATATTCAAGCGCGACCCCGAGTCGTTTAAATACTCGTTAATGTTGGTTAGGCATGTCGATGCCTCTTGCACGAGATCATACGATGTACTATCGTTACCGGCGGAGACGCTCAACTCAGAGGAATGTGACGTATTCAAATTAGATCCCAACCGTTGCATACGCTTACTAGTTACTGGCGAAACACTAGCCGGTGATAATTGACTAAATGCCCTTTTATTATTAGTAGGAGATCGCTGAACTATTTTGCTTTTCTCAAACGGGTTTCCCCCCCCGTCAGGGGGATCATCATTACGCCCGGACATCAAAGTGTAATAAGGAAACTTTAAAAACTTAAATATTATATCACCAGGTACAATAAAATAGATAATACCTAACAACGATCAGCTGGCTGCCGGGTCGGCGCCCCGACCGGCCGCCGCGCGCCTAACTACCTACACACTATAATAAAAAGAAAACGTTTGACTTACCGAGTAATGTAGCTATTTATCATCCAAAACAACGCAAATGTTTAAAAACTTACGGACCCGACGTTTATCAAACCTTTATTTTACCAATCACTACACCAGAACCCTAAAATATGCACTTCACACACGTAATTTAATTAATTATCGCGATCGCATAAAAAGACCATCCGCACACGCCAGAGGTGGGGAGGGAAGTTTTTGAGTTAAGTTATTATTGATTAATTTATTTATAATTAAACGGGCCTACACCCGATAGCATAATTATTCAACAATTTATATCGATTATTTTACCAATTTAACGAAGACAAAATAATATTATTTACTATCAAGTTTTAATGACTAATGAAGAGATAAAATAATAATGATAGATATAATCACGAATCTGCCTACAGGAATATTCTAGTACGGTTACTGTAGGCTCTGATATTTTACTTGGGAAATGACGAAAAGAGCAGCCAAATCTTCATATTTCACTTTCTCCACATTTGTACAACACTTGATAGTCACTGAGATACGAGAAACGAAAATAAAATAAGAATATTTTAACTGACACTTCCCGTTTTTTTTTTAATCTTAATTGTAACCAAATTAAGCAGGGGCGGTTTGCTGGTAATATATAAATATAACTACGACATAGCGGCTACGGCGTAGTCGTGCTACGGGCGTAGTAAAATGATGGCCAAGCTTTATTTCTTTATTTATTTGGAGATAAAACAGTGGACAGATTGTAAATAATAATACAAAAAAATATCACAAACATAAATCTGACAACCATGAACATATCTCACTAAAACACAATATACAAATACTCAAAATAACGCTACATACGTAGAGGAAAAGAACAAACATGATAACGAGGACATATTAAAACACAAAAAAAAACAATAAATATATTAGAGCAAAAACCGTTACTGTCACTCTTCCCATCCCAATGCAAGAAGAAAAAAAAGGTATATGAAATAATTTAAAACCATATTTTTTTTTAAATTAAGCTAAAAACTGATAAAATTTAATTACATTAAACAAACCGTCATGACACCCTAGATAGTTGAAACAAAACTTCTTTCTTAAAATGAGACATGGAAATGAAAATGATATCAAGATCAGAGAAATGTTTATTATAGCTGTCGCACATCCGTCTTAAGGGTTTCCTAGAGCCAGAATTAGTCAAGGACATTGGAGTATGTAGAAAAGGTGTACGCCATGTTCTTTTTTTTGGGGTAGCAAAAGATATATTGGACAAGAGCTCACTGCTGTTATATTGGTTTGCGAGAATATTTTTTAGAATGACCATGTCGGCGAGTACTCTACGGTTGCTGAGTGTTGGTAATGCGTACATTGGACATAGGTCAACATATGAAATGTGAGGGGCACCTGTGCGACGTTGTAGACCGCGAAGAAACTTCTTCTGTACCATTTCCAGTTGAGCGCTGTATACGTTATAGAACGGATTACAAATACAAGACGCATACTCTAAATTAGAGCGTACAAGCGATTTGAACAAAGTTATGAGGCAAGACTTTTTGTCGAAACCTTTAGTGCTACGAAATAGGAAGCCTAGCATCTTACTTGCGTTACTGCAGATATGGTCAATATGAGCAGCAAAAGAGAGTCATCAAAGTAAACCCCTTTGTTTTTATTAACCGATATAAACTAATTTAAAACAATAGGATAGTTCTCCTTTTAATTAACGGGTTTTTTGTAATCAGTTTTCATCCTGTGAACCGTCTGCTCGCGTGCCCAAGATATTGTATAAAAATTGACAAAACGTAATAAAATAAATTATATAAAGACGGCCTTTATGGCGCAACGGTGTAACAACTGGTTACTTCGTAAGAGGTTCCGGGTTCGAATCTCGATGGAAAAAACTTTTTGCACGACGCATTGTTTCGCTTATCGGTCTTGGATGTAGTATTCTTATCTATGTAGTTTATACCATGTCGTTGCTTAGTACAACACCATATTATACAATTTTAGTGCAGGATTGTTGCTTATTATTATTGATATAATCTCTTAGGAAAAGAAAATTATATTTACAAAACGACAAAGCTGAGTGCAGTATTCGTTAAATGAAAATTCCGAGGCCCCAGCTCCGGTTCCGGGCCCTGCAATTTTAACAGGCCCCTGTAATTCCCTGGCACAAGTCAATTTACTCTCGCCCTCAAGTCTAACGAGCGTCATTATTTTCTGTGGATTTTTCCTGATGACACCGCAAAAGGGCCACCTGAGATACAATTCCTGTTGACTCTGAAATGTTTATCGCAGTCCCTTTGAATTTTTAATGTCATTATTAACAGTGTGTGAAAATTGTTTTGTGTTTTTTAATTAGGTAACCTGGTTGAGCAAAGCGTCAACAAAAAATACGTACAATAAGTACGTTTATTTTTTGTTGTATTACGTTGTGTTGTGTGTATAGACCAGTGTGTAGATCAGTGGCGTAAACAGCTTACTGCTACACTAGAGGTTCTGGGTTCGAATCTCATTGAGGAACTTTGTGTTATTTGCATGACGCATTGCTTCGCTTACCGGTCTTGGATGTTGTATTCTTATCTATGTAGTTTATACCATATCGTTGCTTAGTGCTTGCGATACAAGATTATATCTTAGTGCTGGGCTGAGTCAATGTGTGTGTCGTAATGTGGTTATTATAAGTTTATGAAATTGATCATCTTTAAATCCCATCATCTGATTAAATTATATTTATATATTTTATATTTTTAACTGATTTCCAAAGTACGACTTTTTTGTATGTTACTGAATGACATGACCGATTTGAATCATTTGTTTTCGTTTGAATATATTTAGATTGCAGCTGTACTACTTTGTAGTTGGCTCCATTTTCATCAGGTCAGGATCTCATGATGGGAACTCTTCGAATATTGTAGGCACATAGATAAGCGTAATAACAGTCGGATTGGTTTGGGCATAATTTACAATGTCATACAAACAAGCAGAAAGCACCTGATGAAAGGTGATACCGCCTATTGAGACGACGATGCCCTTGGAACGCCAAGAGCACTGCCAATGCCCTTAAGAGCTGAATATGTTATACCTCTCGTGCCGAAATATACTGGCTCTCCTTCGAACTAAACAGCGGTCCAGCAGCTATTAAAGCAGATAAAAAAAATACTAAATCAAATAACTCACCCGTACTAACCGTTACAACATTCAATTAAAAAATAATAAACAAGACTAAATTGCATTTGAGATGTGTTAGTTGAAAATAGCAGGTCATTTCGTTCACAAGTAAATAAAGGTGAGCTCACAGCGACATTACGACGCAGCGGGAGTGAAAAGCAATTTGCGAAGACTTGCGTTTCGCATGAAAGAACCTTAATTTTCAGCACAATTATCTGGGATCGTGTGAAACTGTGACTTTGTCGCTTTTAAGCTGTAAGTAAGCGATAAGCGTTGGTGGTAAGCGTTAGCGTTAAAAGTTAGCGGTAAGTGTGAGCGATAAGCGTTAGCGGTAAGCGTTGGCGGTAAGCATTAACGGTAAGCGTTAGCGGTAAGTGTGAGCGGTAAGAGTAAGCGATAAGCGTAAGCGGTCACGGCCGATACCTGATTTGTCGGTACGGAATCGGTATAGTCGGTACCAATTTTTTTTTACTAAAGCGATAGACTTGTGGCGACACAGTGGTACGTTATGCGAGACTTGCAATATAACATACATATATAAAAGTAATTATGCAGTTTACAAGGCAGTCCGCGTGAGGTACTACTTAAGAGCAGTAGCATCCCTGCTATACAAGTGTGTAAGTATTGTTGGCGAAACACAAAATGTGTACCTTACAACCTGTGTATAATTCAGCATTGAACACCCACTGAGTACTGAGTCCCTATATTCACATCACTACAGACTTAAAATCACACACATACATTTTTGTAAATTTCATTTGGCTATCAAGCACTTAATATCGTCGTTTTTCAGAAAACAAACTGTTTTATATTCAATTATTAGAAAACTAGAATTATCACGTGTATTTTGGAATATTGAAAAAAATCTGCGAAGTTTTCTTGCCGGATTCTTCCCCGTAATAATAGCATTCCGAACCGGTGGTAGTGAAAACTGACGATTTGAAATTGCTTATTTTATTTTAGCCTTGAGCTTTTTAGGTAGCTTTTGGTACCGCGTATATCGAAAATACCGGCATCGAACCGACGAATCAGGAAACGAGATTAGCGTCTTGCTTTTTGAGTTATTTTGCTCGAATAAAAAATACATTGCTACTAATGTCTAATCTTGGATGTTGTATTCTTATTTATTTAGTATATACCATATCGTTGCTTAGCAGCTGCGGTACAAGTTCTTACGATACTTAGTGAAGGGCTGAGTCAATGTGTGTGTCGTGATGTGGTTATTATTATCATTATTATTATTACCGACAAAGGTCGGTGATTTCAATTTCGTAGATTTAGTTTTTTTACCCCCCTAAGAAAGATAAAAATATTTCGAGAGAAAAATATTCTATATGTCGATCAGATTCACATAATTTTGAATTCCTTTAGACATTGCTTATACTTATTCGCTGTTTAACATCAAGTGGGATTCTGGTCAAATGCTTGCCTAGTTCTAAATAAATTATAAAAACCGGTCAAGTCTGAGTCAGACTCGCATATGGGTTTCGTACCATTTTGTAAGATAGTACATTATTTATGTAGTTTTAGATAATTTCGTAAAATAAACACAAAAATTGAAGAAAAAATAGAGTTTGTGTTCGACAGTCAATATAAAAACAGTTTAACATGAATTTTTATGTTTTTAGTATTTGTTGTTATTCTCTGAAATTTTAATGAGCCCAGCTATTATGGTTCATGAGATACAGCCCGTTGACAGACGGACGGACAGCGGAGGCTTAGTAACAGGGTTTTTTTAACCTTTTACATCTGACGGTCACCGTCCGGTCACCGGGTGAAACAAAATGTATTGGCTATTTAGACAACACTCATACTAATTTGTCCGGGAACCGGTTAACAACCGGACGCGCGTGCAAAGGTACCTTCGATTCTGAAAACTAAGTTCTAGGCGGGGTTAGAACCCGAAACCTCTGCTCATGCCTGGCTACCTTTACCCAGTGATGCAGCACTGATGCCGGCATATATTTATGAAACAAAACACCAAAAGTCGTCAAAACAATAACATACTAATGTGATTGCAGTAGTTTGTTTGTACCAAACCCTTTTCTCAGTAAATATGTGGTTGAAATTAAATTATTTCGGTACACAAATACATGGCTCAGAGTTAACATCCAGGTGAGTGTTGATTGAACAATCTGTTATTTTATGATAACCCGCCCCTGACGGATAAACAACAACAACCCGGCCAAGCGCAAGTCGGATTTAAACAGGAGGAGTATTACTAATCAGGAAATATAGACAGTCACGCACGGGCTTGGTTATAGAGTCCGATGGTAACAGATACTTAAAATATAGTGAGACTCGAGCTCACAACCGATTAGTTAATTACCCATTTTTGGTGAAAAATGGAACGTACCGAACGGCAATAGTGAAGCGTCTACGTTCCAGAATACGTCGGTCACAAAATCGGTTAATAAAACCATTAAAAAAATTACAAAAAAATCGAAAATCGGCTCGACTTTCGGTCCGACAAAAATAGTTCGTTGGCTGTAAAGCCTTACTTCCACGGAATGCTCGATAAAGCGATGTAGGTGATTAGTTTAAATACGTTTCGGATAGTTCCAGTCAACCCTTATTAAATTCAACCAAAATTGAATAAAAGAAAAATAAAAGTAATGCCTTCATGTCGTTATTGAACCTTCCAGAAAGCAAGTTGAATGTGCAGTTTGATGTTGCCGACACAAATGCAATATTTGTTGATCTCATTTATAAAGTTACTGATGAAACGGATACTACAGTAGTTCGAATCAAGCAAGGCCATAGAGTTTTTTTTTTCAAACATTGATAAATAATGCAAAGGCATATCCAGCAGTAATTACAATTTAATTGTAAACGCACATTACTATATCTAATTGACGGCATTTGTAGCGTAGTGTGAATAGCCTACTGTTACGCTAATGGTTCCGGGTTCGAATCCCGGTGGAGGCGGAACTCTGTGTTATTTGCAAGACGCATTGTTTCGCTTTGTCTTGGATGTAGTATTCTTATCTATGTAGTTTATACCATATCGTTGCTTAGTGCCTGTGATACAAGATTATATCTTACTGTAGGGCTGAGTCAATGTGTGTCGTGATGTGGTTGTTATTATCTAAGTGAATGATAATTGTCTTGAATTATCATCTTTTTCCGCTTGCTTCCAGAGGCTTCCAGCAGCCCTTTCAAGACCGCTCGTCCACCTCGTGGAGGGCGTCCAGCCCACCAACACTAACTAAAGAAAGCTAAATTGACAGATTGGCTTAAAACTCAATGTTACAATTAAATTTAAAATTTATTTGAACTGAATAGATTTGTATGCATAAGTAATATAGAAATATAGATGTATATATGTGTGTATATGTTAACTGTAGATAAAGAATAAGCAATTTATCATAAAAACTTAACAATCTTAATGAAAAAAAATGTAGCAGAATAGAGTGATGTTATAAAAAATTAAAAACAGAAATCAATTAAACTTTGTACTAACTAAATCGCATAGCTATGTAGCATAAGAACTATCACCTTGGGAGAAACTATTATAAGATAAATGCTAGGCCTAGTTTAGATACGAACCACAAACGATAGGTACATGAAATTTATATTTCTATTATAGTAAATCTAAAAAAATGCTAAAAACATTCATTCTTTTGATTTTTTTATTTATTTATTTTTCTAAACTTGTATGTACCAATATTTTATATTGACGAACTCGGTGGCGCAGTGGTTTAAACAGCCAAATTGTTTCGCTTACCGGTCTTGGATGTTGTATTCTTATTTATTTAGTATATACCATATCGTTGTTTAGCGCCTGCGATACAAGTTCTTACGATACTTACGATACATACAGGGCTAAGTCAATGTGTGTGTCGTGATGTGACTATTATTATTATTATTGAATTGAATTGATCCCGGGGTCTCATGCCGCTCTCGCCTTGAAAAATTTAGTTTATCTTTTTAATTTAAATGTCAATAAAAACCTACTGTACAACAAAAGGTGTGACTTACGGTTCAACTGCACAGTTTGTGACACAAATAACTGAGTCATTAGCAATTAATTTCAGTTGAGCTGTAACAGAATTTAAGTACATAAGAGCCAACATATAGTGCACAGTTTGCGTTAATAGGTTGCTTTGTTTAGTTTGTATTTAATTATATTTTTTTGAAATAAAGAGTTTAATATTAAAAGATTTTGTAACTGAATTAGAGCGTCCAGTGACTCCCGAACAAGATTATCATAGACATCATCATAAAAGCGTGGTAGCTGAGTTTGTTATGTGGTTTGACCTACTCGATATTACAGGTCGATTTGCTGCTATGTTCCCCATTGTGCCCGGATAGTGGCGACAGATTCCTTTAACGCCGGGGCTCAACATGAACATGCGAAATGCGCCGTGTAACATCTCTCAACCCGTCTTGAGGGATTAATCACAGCGTGAGTTTATGTTTATTTTATGCTGTCAAATAATAACTAAAAACTGCTATAGGAGATCATTTTAAGTCAACTGATCCCGCACAAAATGGACCAGATGAGATTTTTAAATTTTATGAAACTTCGACACTTCAACCTTTCGTTTAATCATCCGTTAACACCGAGACCACAACCTGTCAGATCGGAATCAGCAGAAACCTGATACAGGCTGGCAGATGGATAAACAGCGAGGACTTTGTGATGCAAATAACGGCACTTTAGCCTGAAATTCAAGCTGAAAAGACGTTCTTGTCACACGACGCCGCCTGAATTTTTATTAGTCTCCAAATAGAACTTAGAATAGAGATTGGACACGAATCTAGCTGATTTATAGCTCAGTTCCTTTTTATCATGAACTGATTAAAAATTCTTGAAAAAAACACACAAATTGCTAAAGTTTTAAACTAAGTGTTATATACGACCTCGGTGGCGCAGTGGTGTAAACAGCCGACTGCTACGCTATAGGTTCCGGGTTCGAATCCCAGCGGGGGTGGGACTTTGTGTTATTTGCAAGACGCATTGTTTCGCTTACCGGTCTTGGATGTTGTATTCTTATCTATGTAGTATATACCATATTGTTGCTTAATTCCTGTGTAACAAGTTCTTACGATACTTACTGCAGGGCTGAGACAATGTGTGTGTCGTGATATGGTTATTATTATATAAAAATATTTTATATATAATTATTGTAAGCTTGTATATTTTAATGAAAAAAAAACGTTTGAGTAGAAATTATCAAATTTTGATTTTATTTGCTGCAGGCCCTTTGTCAGTCTATATTTTACTATACGCTATATTATTTGTTTCAAAGGGCTTTTAATTCTTGTTAACATTTAAACGATTTTCAATCTTAGGACAGTTCAAAAAAGGTTAAAAATTGAATTTTAGAACTTAAACATTGTAGGGATATATTAAGCATATTTTCCGAGGAGTTTTAGTGGTGGGGCAGAGTGTTGGCGGTGAAAAATAAATTACATGGAACTTAAAATAAATAAAAAAATCCAATATTTGCAAAGTGACATTGCTAAACAATGACACATCTAGCGATACAAATTGTAAATTTATATTAATGACACTAAATCTGTTTCAACATCCCTGTTGCCGGGCCCACCAGGGACATTGAGACAAATTTTCCCAACGGCCTCCATAACGAGGCAGGCCACAAGGGAAGTTGACATCGACTCCTAGTTTAGAAGTTATGAAGGAAGAGATGGACATTCATACATACACATAATGTCAATGCAGGGCTGAGTCAATGTGTGTGTCGTGATGTGGTTATTATATGCTAAAAATCCATGTTTAGAATTCCACCAGCTATTGTCATATCGTGATTTAAATAAGATTTTGATACGAAACTTATTAAAAACATTTTTCTTATCTACTCATGGTTATTTAAGTTAGTGACACTATGAAACTTTACAGACGCGAACATTGAACTTAAGGTAGCGGATTTGTTGTGAGGATAAGCGGAAACACCATTCACATAATCGTATTAAATAATAAAAGGTAAAACAATAAAATATCAAGAATGTAAAAATAGCACTTAGAATACATGAAAATTTTTATTTAGTATTCAAACGTATGTAGTATGACATTTAATAAGACTAATTGAATAAGAATAATTTTTGTATAATTTATAAAAAATATTTAGAAAGGTTCATTTTGATTCAAAATTTCGTATATAAACAATTTTGAATATCCAAAGGCTGATTAGGTTTTATTTATACAACGTCATGGACGAAAAAGCAGACGGTCCAGTTTCATGATGGAAAGTAATACCACCTATAGATTAGGCGATAGATGTATTAGCAAGCCAAAAGCACGGCCAATGCAAAAATCAACGACATTCATCATATTCTGCCCATACGGGTGTCGGATAGACTAGGTCACGGTATAAATACTCGTAACAGAAATAATGATAAACTACGTATCCCTACAGTTAGATTAGCAAAAACTAGTAAGTCATTTATTGGAAATTGTGTCTGTTTTATAATAGTTCCAAGAAATGTAACAGAAATGTCAGATATTAAATTTAAGCACTATGTTTAACAAATTTTAATTAAGAAGACTTACTATAAATTTTAAAGTTATGTAGAGATTACGTTTCTCGCTAAAATATAACGGATTTACCATACACCTATATATTACTGTCTAGAAACGATATTTGAGACGAATACTTTTCTATTCTTATATGTCATACACAATAGTTCATGGTTAAATCTTTCGCGCTTAAAAACTTTTTGACAACTGTCAGACACTATTCATCGACAAAACTAGACTATAATCCTGAAATGGACTGGACTTCTTCGAGGTCATCGAGCGTCCGGCGCTGCGGAAAATTGGACTTCTAAGCCCCTTGGTCAGTGTTACGAAACGTCTCTCAATAAGCATTAATGTCGACATCACCTGAACCCCGTTTTAAAACTTAAAACAGTTACAGAACAAATCTGATGACCGACTCAGCTCACACGTAATTTATGTACGCTTTTATTTACTATGTAATTCGGATTAAATTGCTAATTTGTTAAACACAAAAAATTGTAAAACAAGTCGTATTCTTTGTACTAAGTGCCACCTGGTAACGGTGGTGGCGCGGCGCGGGCGCGTCCATCACGCCACTCGCGCCAATAGGTCACATCAAAAGACAACCTGTGATTTATTATTTGTAATATTAGTTGCGAATCTGAAATGGCCAAATTGAAGCATTTTAAAATGTGTAATTTTTTTGGAAAGGTTTTTTGGCAGTGGAGAAGGTGAGTGTACTGTTTTTTGAGTGATTACAAAATGTTTACTAGAACAAGTTAAAGCTATGAATTAAAGTTATGGGACTTCAAATTTGCGCTTCCAAGAATAGATGCAAGATTTTTATCTGACATTTCAACTCACAAGCATTAAGGGCCCATTTTGGGGTATGTCATCATTTTCGGATTTAATACATAACTACCTTTTTAACTCCGCTAATCTTACCTAATATGACACAATCCGAAGCGCCTCTAAATGATATCTAGCAAGAGTTATAAGATGACAACCTTTTGTTGTTTTAAAACGTTATTTAACTTTGTTTATCTCGAGAGAAAATGTATTATCTCTCAGAGCTATTGTCCCGTAATGGTTTATGGCACGGCTTAGTTTTAGAAGAAGATTGTATCAGCTAAAATATTTCTTGGTTTTTAACGCATCCCGGTTTATTTATTTATTTACTTGATAGACATACATACAGCACACATACAAACGAAACAAATACAGTTGATGAAGTTATGTAGTAGAAAAAGAAAAATGTGCATTTTGGTTTTGAAGATATATATGAATACTTGGATATAAAGGTAGTCAAAGTAGCCTTGAATTGTACAAAATAATAAGAAAACTTAAATGTTCCAAAAAATTAATATTTTTTTAAAGCAACTACGAAGGTTTCCTGCCGGCTTCATCCCCGTAGATAGCATTCCGAACCGGTGGTAGATAAAAAATGACGATTTGAAAGCACTTATTTAAGGGTATTTAAATAGAAAATATTTTGATAATGAATTTGATGTTATGATGGCTGTAGTGAGCCGCTAGGCTATACCTACTTGAGGGTGGCCTTTGTCTAGCAGTGGACATGAGGAGTTGAAATACTCAACAGCGTACATGATGAATATGGAGGCCAGAGGTACTAAATATTTCATTAATATTCATTAGTCACTTGTAAATTACTTTTTCATAGCTTTATATTATACCATAATGATAATAATAATAAACCACATCACGACACACAACACCACCTTACACCTGACTCAGCCCTGCAGTAAGTATCGTAAGATCGTGTGCCGCAGTTGCTAAGCAAAGACTTGGTATATACTACATAGATAAGAATACTACATCCAAGACCGGTAAACGAAACAATGCGTCTTGCAAATAACACAAAGTTCCACCCCCACCGGGATTCGAACCCGGAACCTCTAGAATAGCAGTCTGCTGCCTACTTAAGTGAATGTGTGATTTTTAAATACTTTTTAGTCTCTAAGGTTTACAAACGGGCGCGGGACTTTGTGTTATTTGCAAGACGCATTGTTTCGTTTTCCGCTCTTGGATGTTGTATTCTTATCTATGCAGTATATACCATATCGTTCCTTTGTTCCTGTGACACAAGTTCTTACGATACTTACTACAGGGCTGAGTCAATGTGTGTGTCGTGATGTGGTTACTATTATTATTATTTTGAAACGAAAAGTTAAAATTCTAAATCTGCGAAGACAAAGGCTAAAACTTGTTCAAAACAACGAAGGTTTACAAATAAAAATAAAAAGGGAAGTGAGTTATATCCATAAAAAGTTATTAAAAACAATACAGCAAAGAAAAGTAATTACCTCCCAAAGGAATAAAACCTTTTAACTAATGAATTAAATTTTATTTTTCCGTAATTGTTTATTATTACAATTTAAGGGTTTCTTTAGAAATTGTTTTAGGATTAAGGTCTCAGCACACCTGGCAGTTTGGAAAACGACGCCATTCCCATCTGTGACTCGCTGTCGGTGCTGCAGATGCAATTTATGATGGTAGTTTTGAAAATTTTCCTTGAAAGCAGACTATTGTTCCAAAAGATGATAAGTTGTTTTATACTTTTTAGTCAAATTTTTAGGAGTTAGTTTTATTTTTACTCGACTAAGGCGAAGCAAAAAGGAGGGTTATGATTTTGATCGGTATGTATGTATGTATTTATGAATGTTCATCTGTTCCCACATAACTTCTAAACTACTTGTCATAAATTGACAATTGAGGTATCGTTGGATGTGTCATGATTGTCCGCTAGTTATAGACTATATGACGTCATGTTAAATGTCAAAGATATCTACTTTTAGATAGTTCTTCTGTACTTTTGTTTGTCACCTAACTTCTTCTAAACGGGTGGACCGATTTGGATGAAATTTTGTGTATATTTCAATGCGTCCCTGGATGGTTTAGAAATACAATTGGACCCGCCAGGTGGCGCTGCTGTAATAACTTTAACTAAAGGCGGTACGAAGTTCACCAGGTCAGCTAGTCTTTACTAACATTATAGACGCGACAGTTTGTAAGGATGTATGGATAAATGGATGAAAATTACTGAAAGGATTTTAATGAAACATTACAATAAAATACATTAGAATAACAGATGGGCTTTAATTTCTGAAAATATTGTGTTATTTTTCCAAAATACAATGAAAAACTTCAAGTAATTACAAATTCTATTAGAACCATTTTCTACTTCTACGCGGACGAAGTCGCGGGCCAAGGCTAGTTTTATATTAAAGACAACACAACAACAAATAATCGGTACACCAGGTTTATATAGTATTAGAGGAGTCCAGAATGGAAAGGAACGCGTCCTCATCCGATTCAAATCCCAGTGTAACCGTCGCCGCGTCATCGATCACGCCACCTGCCGAGACACTCCCAGGCGCCGACTACGAACGTAGCAGCCGTAGTCTCTCGTAGCTGACCGTAGTACACCACCAGGCTTACTCACCTATCTCAGGAGAGCGTGACGTCACCGCAAGCGGTTGGCTTACTCACCTATCTCGTATTTTCTTATAATAGTTAAAAATTACTGAAACTAGATTTTATTACTGTTTTACAGCTTGACAAAATAAGTGGTATTAATCAGATATGGCGGACATTAAAAGTTCTATCATCTAATCAAACAAGATAAAATCTGAACCCTGAAAACAGTATCTAAGCAATAAGTTTGAATATTTTATAGCATGATAAAATCTTGTTCGTTTTTAATTTTATTAAATTTTCATTCCAAACAAATATAATTTCGTTATAACAGATTCAAAACACATTAGTCGAACCAGCAAAGAGTGCTTTGTGAATGAATTAAATTATTTAATTTAAGTATTAATTCACAGTTATAAAAGTTTCCAACAAACAAATAATAAACCACAAAGTGAAAAACAACTTCTCTATTATCATACGAACTTTAAAATATTTAAAGAATTGTGTATACAATTATATGATTAAACTACTTGCCTTAGAAAAGCAAAATTTTCATAATCGACTTATTAAAAAGCTAATACGTATATCTCTACTAACAGCTGAGCCTTTTTATTACAGATTTTTAAAGCATTTTTCTGTACAATGATGAGAATTTAAATCTATTTTTTCAATAACATCCCTGTGTTTATCACCACATTTAACCATAAGCTTTAAAACAGAAGTTTCTTAAAAAATGGCCATAGAATCGACATTCCAGCACATTCAATATTTTGTGATTTTCCAGTCTGTTTTCTGTACAAACAGATCCGATATCTTGAAGGAACCTTTTAAAACGATCTGCAATGTCATTTTCCTCATATCCTGTGTCTTGGTAACCTGTGCAACCATCATCAACTGGTTCTCAGAAATCTCTTTACCGATCCGAGCCTTCCAACTGTTCCTTCTTCTTGAGCTGCTCTTCGTCACAGTCATGGCCAGGTTTCAAGTGAACACCTTTGAGAGCATCGAAAGGTTAACAAAACTGTACTGCATGGGGGATACGGCTACAGAAAAATTGAAAAGGGAAGCCAATAAAATAGCGTTGTTGGATATTGTGTCAGCATTTCTGGATTTGATCGGAATAAACTCACAACCGACATTGATGTTCACTTTCTGGGTGTCATCTGCTGCCCATAATGCGGAGATGTGTTTCTATACGATGCTGGTAAATGAAATAAATGAGAGACTTGGCAAACTTAAGGCGACAGATCCTGTTTTCGGTTCAAAAGTCTACAGGCAAATCCTACTGATCATCGAGCAGATAAACGTGGATTTTGAATTGCTGGTAATTATAATTTTGACTGACTTTTTTGTTATATAATATCCGGGAAATGCTGACGGTTCAGCTGATGGAAACATACTGGCGCCAATTGACACGACAATTCCCTGGAAAACGTTAAAAAACTATAGAAGACAGGTACATAACGGAAATTATTCAGCACACCTGCCACTCCGTCCCACATGTTCACCAGGATCAATTGTGTCGTTTGATCGAATAATCAACGAATAATGCAGCTGTGCAATGACGCACAGGCTGTCCCGGACACCCTTCCGGCTGCCTTGGGACCCGCAACGAACTTAATCAGAAGAAATAAAAAGTAGTAAGAACCTGAAAAGTATTTATTAATGTAGGTTAATAATTTTATTGTGTTATGCGGGTGTTAAGGTTTTTCGCTATGATGATTTTTGGGTGTACACCGTTAGCGCGATGTATACCTGGGCTACCGACTGGGAATGCAACGGTAGTGCGGTGGTGGTAGGCAGTGACAAGACTGACTTTCAAGAACTCCATATATTGATTCCTTTCTCATAGCTTACAACTATGAGCTTAATACAATTAATCTATCAGCTGATAGTCACACGCATTACGTGCTGACCAAGAACTGCAGCGCCAGCACGTAATAACACTTATTTATTTATTTTATCACACTTCTGTATCAACTGATAGATTTACCAATCTGTGGAGATTATTATATCATCCATTTAGAAATATGTCTTACTTTAATTTCAGATGTTTATAATACTAGCAGTTTCTATAATCACAACGACAATATACGCAGTTTTGGTTGTCCTAAGCAGCAGTGTGAGTAAACTTTATTACGTAACTTATTTTTTAAATAAAGAAAACACAAAGACAGGAGAGGTTTCAAAATCAAAATCAAATTCACCTATATCGTTTAATCAAACGTCATTTAAACTTTATTTGTCCAAAATATTATTACACTTATGGTTCATTTCACCTAAATCCAATATTCCTGTGGTTTTTTACAATAAATTCTTTTACACGAATATCGTTTTACCGCAATTTCATTTTTACGCAACTACAACAACATTTAAATCTACTTGAACATAATTGTCGTCAAATATTAAAGCAAATGGCGTTTTGATGACGTCCAATTGACCTAACTCCTTCTTTGTTTAATTCTTCCCTTTTCTCGAGAAAGGCAAAGGGCTTTAGCCCATAATGCACAAGTCTTACCTGTTATAGTTTTCTTCTTTCTTAACTGTTTCTAAAGTAACATGCTATTAATGTTACTGTAGGCTTTATTGAGTTACTTGGGATGACAAATAGCAGCCAAATCGACGTATTTCACATAATTGTTTAGTGGTTAAAACATTAGCATTTGACACATTAAACTCTGCTGATAAACAAGAAAAGGCAATAAAATAAGAAAATTTCAACCACCACTCCCCGTTCCCGCCAAGTAACTCCTTGATGTAACCTACGTTAACGTCCAGTATCTGTATTTTTAACGGACGAAAAAACAAAATCGAAGGAGGTTCCCAAATAGACGCGAAGTTTTTTAAAAAGAGTATTTATTGAAATTGGTCCCATTTAAATTTGAAAAAAAAAACATTACTCTAAGGGCGGGAAAAGTTCCATCAGTTATTTGCAGTTTTGCTTCTTATTAGTTTCTGATGTTGTTATTTTGGAGTTTAATTTGAGAAGGTAAATAATTAATTTAAGTTTTCAACGCATTACCATTTCACGGGGCTTATAACAAATTGAAAAGTTAAGCACTTGAACTTAAAAATTGTTATATTTGAACTTCATTTACTGAAGTACTAATAACCAAGTTCAAATTATTACTTTAAGTATAGTATAGTGTAGTATAATATTATAGTATAGTGTAGTACAGTGGCGTGCTTAGAGTTTTAGTACAGGGCAAGCCGAGAGATATACTTCATAATTCCGTTATGGACTTGCTGGCGTGGACGAGCTCAGCAAAACACTCAGAAGTTTGCGAACATGTCAGCAAAACCACAATTTCGGTGGCTTTAAAAAAGTCGTTTGATTTGTTAATGAATGAATAAGAGTGCGAACTTATTTAAGTTTGATAGGGCAAGACGGGCTTTTGGGCTTCTATGACAGTACCGTCACTGGTGTAGTAGTGATTATGGAAATAGCTGTTTGGCGTGATATGGAACATTTGCAATTTGTTCGAATCATTCCATACTTTCCCCATAAAAACTATTAATTGGAATTATTTGCCAGATGTTCCCAAATATCCCCAAAAGGGCAACAGTCGTAAGTTTAATTGGTAACTTTAAATCATATTTTCCGTTTCGATGGCTAGCTTAGCCCAATGAACGTTACCGAAAATGTTTTGTTTTTGTCAACCGACTTCAAAAAAAGGAGGAGGTTCTCAATTCGTCTGTATTTGTTTATTGTTTGGTTTATTTATATCATTTTACACGTATGTTTATCATACGATTGTTTTACAAAACCAATTTATATTTGTAATATAAAATAAATGTACAAGAAAAAAAAAACAAAATGGAAACTCAAATGAAATTTCTCGATCAATCTAGAATAACTTAAAATAATTAAGGATAGAATAGAACCAAACAACGTCTTGTATTTTAGTTCAATACCTATCTAAAAACATTGATTTCATATACTGAAATAATTGATTTAGTCATTCTATTTTATTTTAACATTTAAAAGATCTAAATTCAGAATAATTTTTTGTAAGTATGTGTACAGTTCGGTAAAAAATATAGTATTCAACAATATTTCTTCTTATTATATAATAAGAATTAGAAATTCTTACACAGTTCACAAAAGTCAAAGCATTTTTAAGGGCAGTAAAATAAAAACAAATCCCAGAAATATAAAAAGCGCCATCTATGGGATGGCGTCGAAACTCATTCTGTTTCAGGTTGCGACCCTGCTGGTGTTTTTAATATGGCGTCAATTCAAGTCCCTGTACTGTTTGTCCAAAATGTGCGTCGCAATCGATCGCACCGAGACTTTGTGTGACGATTTAATATTTGAACTTACAAAGCTGCTGGTAAAAGAAGGTAGATTATTTATTATAACTGTAAATTAGTTGATAGGTCACTCAAATTCTAATTAGGGCCAACTTTTGCTTCGGTTAAACTATCTGTACAAACTACGTACCTATTATCTGAATATATTTAAAAAACTGGTCAAGTGTGACTCGGACGCACACATAAGGGATGCCGTACCATCGTACAAGAATAAACAATATGCAGTTTGTAGCTAATTTCTTAGAAGATGTAAGAACAATGAAAAAATAAAATAATAATAACATCACACCACACATATTGAGTGCAATAAGATTAAACAATCTTGTGTCGCATGTGCTTAGCAACGATGTATTATAAACTACATAGATAAGAATACTACATCCAAAACCGGTAAGCAAAACAGTACGTCTTGCAAATAACACAAAGATCCGCCCCCACCGGGATTCGAACCCGGAACTTCTAGCTTAGCAGTTGGCTGTTTACATCACTGCGCCACCGAGGATGTCTTTATTTATTATAATTCGATACCACATATATACACATATAAACAAATCCGTTATTTTCTCAAATATCTAACTTATTAACTAAGTTATAAAGCTTCAAAGTCGTTGGTTAGACAGAGAGATCCGATATGTACTATGACGTCAAAGTACACCTGTTATACAATTTCCATGTAAAAAGTTATTCTGATGAGCAAGATATATATTTACTTTTAACGGTTATATCTCCCTGGTTTATCGTACAGTTCTTATTCTGTTTTCATTGCAAATACTATTAAAATAAAGAAAAAAAATGGCGACTGAACAAGAAACGTTATTTCTAACACGTTTTTACGACCTGTATGTAATTAAGTATGTAATGAAATCTAAGGTAACTAATTTAACCATCTATATATAAGCAAAACAATGCCTTTACAAATTTCAAAAAGTTCCGCTCCCGCCAAGATTCGAAACCGGAACTTCTAGCGTAGCGTAGGCTGTTTACACAAGTGCGCAACAGAGGCCGACAGAATTACCCGTCCCCCGGTCCCGTTTTTTACCCTTTGGGTACGGTTCCTAAGTAAAAGTGAACAGTAAAAGTGGCGCAACCGAGGCCTGTTTCAAAAATTACTTAAAATCAATTCTTTTAGGATACCAAAATCTAATACAAATTTGTATTCGTTTGTATTTGATGTTTTTATATTTTGATGTGTTAAGGGGCGGGCGTGACACTTTCGGTCCCGGTTCGAGTCTCAATTCGGGCAGGATCTGACAATTTTTTTTTAATTTTTTTTAGAAAAACCAACATTTTTACACATCATAACATTACAAACTAAGAACATCCTTTATTAACATATTTAATGAGAAAAACAGTTACAGGAAAACACCACGTGCTTCATTCGTAATCTTATTGTATACTTTTACAAATAATGAAAAATCCAAATATTTCGAATTGAATGAGAGAAAGAGAAAAAAAAAACAACACACATTTCGGAAAACAAATGCTCTACGGTCATGAATGTTTACTACCTATTTGAGTTGGTCTACAGCCACATATCTGTATATCGTTTTAGCAGCCAGCTGCTACATCGAGTCACAGAGGCAACACACGGTATAGACAAATTTATTGATAGGAAAAATGTAAACAATAACCAATGTAATTTGACAGCTAAAAATTCACCAAGACGGAAGGTCATACAACGCTGGCTGTTCGCCGCTCAAGAAGTGAAACCTTACTATTCTGGGTTTGCCACCATCATTTTAAATCTGACGATACCAGTCCAGGTCTTGGACATCAGCGCGAACTACCTTCTCATCATTGTGCAGGTTTCATTTTTACTACTACAAGATTGCTAGGAAAGTCACGTGCGAGATCGTCTGCGTAGATAAGTAATTGGACCCTAACTGCGGCCCTATTGGCCTTCGCAGCGTAACCGGACTAACCGCGCGGCGAGTGCTTCCCCGCAAGGGAGCGAGGCGCAGCGTAGCTGCGCTCCGCCTCCTTGCGTTGATGCCCTCAAAGCCGGGCATTACGTTGGGTCTACAAGCCTTAAGACTAGGAGGCCTCAAAACTTGTAGCCCCAACGGGCGTCTGCGTTGGTGCCGCCCTCTTTTATATTTACTACGGGAAGTAGTTCGCTGTGTTTTTGGAGAGCCAGTGTAATTACCGGCATGAGAGCTACGCATGGTGCTTTTTATGTTCTACCAATAGGGGGCATCGTTGTGTCAATAAGCGGTGATCTCACTTTCCAACAGGTGAACCGATTGACTGTCTGTCCATGGCGTTTTGTAAAAAGTACTTTTTAACTTCCACATGAGCAACACATTGGCCATGATAGGCCTTCGGACATCAAGGCCATCATCGTCCTAAACGACGGTACTTCTTCCATCAGCCGTCTGCATGATTGTCTATGACGATGCTGAAACAAAAAACAATCCACAAGTGATCAATTAGCAAAAGATTCTTACCGTAGAAATAGCATTCCGAGCAGGTGGTATTAAAAATTGACAATTTAAAAGTCCTTATTTAAGTCTATTCGAAGAAAAAACATTTTGAGTTTGAATTTGACTTTGAGATGATACTAGGGATATTTTACAATATAGGTAGAATTAAATAAAAATCCTAACTACATTTAGATCCTATTGACACTGTCAATCAGCCATCCAGGGAGTGTTATTGTTAATCGGCTTAAATAAAGCTAAACACACTTGGTCGCTGGTCGACGGGCGACTCTTCTAACTGTTTTAATTGCCAATGAATTATTTAATTGCCGTTTAGACTACAAAATAATGTTACTGTATTTTTTTTTTTCAGATCTACATGGCGTTCTACAGCAATGTATAGCTTGTATCTGAGAAAACTGAATTTTCATAGTTTTATTTGAATTGTAAACATTAAAATCTAATTAAAGTTTAAAACACAAAATATTTGTAGTAAATACAATTTGCAGTTCGTTTTCAATTTGTAATTTTAATCATTAAATTGATATACCATTAAGATGGCAAACTTGCGTACGTCCAGCCTGATGGTAACCAGTCACCGTAGCCTATGGACGTTTGCAATACTAGGGGGTATCATGGACGCCGACCCTGCAATAATCTTTCAACATCATTTTTAATATAAGATAAATAAAACGATATTGCAAAGTTAAGTAACAAAACGATAAATTAAGTTTAGTCTAATGACTGTTGAAGTGTAGACGTTGCAATGAATGATTTATCCGTGCTTTAAAGGAACTTTGCGTTGTGTCCAGTGTTCATGCTCGCTTAAATGTCTGTGCTTACGGTAACGTTGGGTTCCGGGTCGTTCACTTCCCTCTAATATGGTTGAGGAGGGCGATGGCTGAAATCCACGTAATACTCGTGATCGGGTGCTGTTTGTGTGGACTGGCTCAATTGGTCGCAATATTTATGATAATTTTCGATCGCATTGTTCTGTAGATTAAATCCGTTGCATCCCCTATGTTTCATGCAATTGAATCAAATTTATTTAAATAAACGCCTTGTTAGACTTAAAATCACAAATTATTAAAAATATATTTAGTAAATTGCTTTATTTAAAGTTAGTCATAGTAGTTTTAAATTGTAAAAAATAATTAGAAAACTTTTGACTATTGTTATTATTTTAAAAAAAGCAACTACGGAGGTTTTATGCCGGCTTCTTCCCCGTAGATAGCATTCAGAACCGCTGGTAGATAAACAAATGACGATTTGAAAGCACTTATTTTAAGTCTATTTAAATAAAATAAAAAATTGAATTTGAATTTAATCCGCGAATTGATTAAAGACATGAGTTACAAACACCGGTCGAGTGTGAGTCAAACTCTGACCTTAAGGGTTCCATAGCATCGTATGAGATTAAACTAAATGTACTTTTACGGTTATCATATATATAAAGTTCTCGTGTCACAATGTTCGTTGCCGTACTCCTCCGAAACGGCTTGACCGATTCTCATGAAATTTTGTGAGCATATTGAGTAGGTCTGAGAATCGGCCAACATCTATTTTTCATACCCCTTAGTGATAAGGGTTGTCCACCCTTAACATTTTTATTTAATTTTTAGACATTTTTTAATTTCTTTATTTTCTTTATTATGTCACATTAAAAAATACATACAACCCAAAATTTAACCCTTTTATCACCAACCAATTTTAATATTCATTTTAAACATATGACAAAACAATGTTTCAAGAACATTAAAAAAAATCTGGTATTGAAGCCCATCTTCATTTTGAATTTATTATTTTTTTTATTATTTGCCATACCAGCGGTAACAGAAACAACATTCCCTGTAATTTCATGGGTGTAATTATGGTTCATGAGATACATTCCACTGACAGACGGACGGTGGAAGAGCTGAGGCTTAGTAACAGGGTCCCGTTTTTTAAATTTTGCGTACCCTAACCCTAAAAAGAAAAATTCAAAAAAATTAATTTATTCGTCGAACATTAACAGTAAATAAGCTCCGAGAAACATTAATCAACCGTTAGAGCTTGAAGAGTTGAAGGTTCTATAGAAATTCCATCTCACCAAGACACTTTGTCTATAGCTGTGATTAAAAGTGTACACACACACTGTTCTAGTGTGTATACGGTCTTTACTGAGGGAACTCGAGATTAGACACACTGAAATAGCGTGCATGTACACGCCTGACGAAGCTATAGTAATAATAATAATAACCACATCACGACACACACATTGACTCAGCCCTGCAGTAATTATCGTAAGAACTTGTGTCACAGGAACGATATGGTATAAAATACATAGATAAGAATACGACATCCGAGACCGGTAAGCGAAACAATGCGTCTTGCAAAGAACCCGCCCCCGCTGGGATTCGAACCCGGAACCTTAAGCGTAGCAGTCGGCTGTTTACACAACTGCGCCAAAACAACAACCTTAGACAAACTGCCATCGTGACATAGAAACATCTGACATAATAATGCGTACAGGATTTTTTTCAAAGCTCAATATTAAATAAAGGCAAGCGGTGTTTTCTTTTGCAAATTACAGTTTTATATATACTACTCAAAACAAAATAAGGTAGGTATTTTGTCTGTACCATGAAAATAATAAAACCAATATATATTTTTTGTCTCCATAACGAAATCTAATGTTGTTTTTACCGTGTAGACCAATAAACTTATTCCAATAATAATGATTAAAAAGTTTATTTGCTTTTGAAAGAAAAAATAACATTTAAGGTTAAAAATAAAAACAATGTTAAATTACTGAAAACAAAAGAAAATACTCCATGCTCATCTTTTAGTAACGAGTATGCCCTCCTCGTTTCGCTACGCACTCCTGAAGCCTGGAGTGCATGCTCTCAATCAAATGCCTGACATTTTCCATTGGAATCTCTTCCCAGGCCCCTTTAACAGCGTTGATGAGTTGCTGTCGGTTGTGGATTTCCTGATCACCGTCGCGAACTCTTCGTTTCAACTGATCCCACATGTGCTCTATTGGATTTAAGTCCGGACTCTTCGCCGGCCACGGCAAGACTTGAATTTGAGACGCTTCCAGTACAGACCGAGTCGCTTGAGCCCTGTGTGCACGAGCATTGTCTTGCATCAAGATGAATCCAGGACCCGCTCGCTGGGCAAATGGGATCACTTGTGGTCTGACAACTTCCTCAATATACCGCTGAGCAATAACAGTACCCTCATTTAAAATAGCGAGTTCAGTTTTGCCGTGTAAGCTTATCCCGCCCCAAATCATTACATTTGGACCACCAAAACGATCGACTTCATGGATGCAGGCTTCTGAAAATCTCTCGCCGCGTCTTCTCCATAATCTAATACGCTGATCGTCGTTAAAAAATTTACTTTGCATTCGTCTGTGAAGAGCACCATGCCCCATTGGTTTATGTCCCAGTCCAAATGTTGACGGGTAAGTCTTAAACGATTTGCACGATGATTTCTGGTTAATGGAACACGGACAACTCGCCTTCTTGATGCCTGCTAGTCTTCATGCAATCGATTACGAATAGTTTGGTCACTGACACGAGTACCCGTTGTGAGCCGTAAACGATTTTGCAGCTTGCGGGCCGTCGTTGTGCGATCTCGGCGCGCACTTAATCGAATGTAACGATCCTCTTGAGCTGTTGTAATGCGAACCCTGCCCGAACCAGGTCTTCTTCTGACACTGCCGGTCTCTTGGAAACGATTCCATAGATTTTGAATAGCTCTTCGAGAAAATCCCATTTGCAAACCCACAGATCGCTGCGAATGACCTTCTTCAATCATTGTAACGGCTCTGGTTGCTGTCAGCGAGTCCATATGACGCCTGCGTGCTTGTGGCATATTGCAAAAGATGTTTCTGACTAGAGATATCAATGAACTCTGATAATTTCTAATAAACCAAGAAGCTAAGGAAAGCAAAACGACAACGAAAATGGAATCAAAATTTTCAAAAATAATTTTAAATCAAATTTTATTTAAAATGATTGCCAGCATTAGTTGAATACTACAATATTAAAAAGTTTAGGTATCAAAGAGTTTGTATACTCAATATTTTACTACTTTCAATATGTAAATGTTTAATAATGTACACCAAAATGAAAAAATACCTCGTGGCCCTTATTTTGTTTTGAGTAGTATATAATGGGTTGATTTGCTGTCCTTCTCTTTAATTTTCCCGTCTAAAATCTATGTACTAGGTGACCCCACGATCTTCATTCCACGTGACCTTTTCACTTTTTAAACCTTCCTTGTACTGCGTGTGTCGTGATGTGGTTATCATTATTATTATTAACGAACATAGTAATGAAAGAATCATCCAAATCGGTTGAGCCGTTTTCGAGTTTTAGCGTGCCTAACGAAATTTTTTGGAAGATATAAACGACTTCAAACGACCTCCGATTTAATCAACCCTTTGTTTATAACGTTAAATGGAATTTCACATTGGACACAAGCTAGGTATCTTGTTTAAAAACTTGAATTCTTAACGAACAAAGTCGTGTACAATAACAAGTACATTAAATATTCATAAAACGGAACCCTCTTTGTTTTGTTCCGACTCGAAATGAAAGGATTTTTATTTTCGTTATGAATTTCTTAAGGCATCCCAGGAAGTGATGTCAAATAGATTTCGGTTCAAAGAACTTTAAACTACACGTTTAAATTGGCTGTCAAAAGTAGATTTTTAGTATTCCGTACTGAAATGGGTGAAATACGGGACCCTAATACTAAGCCTCCGCTGTCCGTCTGTCCGTTCCTCCATTGGGTTGTATCTCATGAATCATAATAGGTAGACTCTTGTAATTTTCAAAGTATGTGTAGTTCTGTTTCCACTATAACAACAAATTCATTTAACTTGGTGCCGTCACCTCTCTGCGAATGTTCAACGTCGGATCATGAATTTGTACAAACTGCCCATCACATCTTGTAGGAGTGTAGCCTCTGGCATGACGAACGGTCAGTCATGTTAATTTCAATTCAGGTTTCTGCATGTAGTCCTATTTATTACCTAGATCTTGTGAAAACGAAGGGAAACTTCCGTGCCTTTTAAAAGTTTTGCCACCAATATTACTGGTGTAAGATTTAGGTTAGTATCTAATATATCCCCTGTTAGTGGCATTCCGTGGTGTTTTTGACGGTCTCCTAACTGTCTCCCCCCTTAGTTTTTTTTTTTGATTTCGATTGCTGTCTCCGCTTTGCTGGGAGGGAAGTCTGAAACCGCTTTCTTACTACCTCCTATTTCTTCTGATTAAGTTCGTTGCGGGTCCCAAGACAGCTGGTAGGGTGTCCGGGCACAGCCTGTGCGTCATTGCACAGCTGCATTATTAGTTGATTATTCGATCAAAGGACGCCAATGTTGATCCTGGTGAACAGGAGTTGCAGTGGTGGGACAGAGTGGCGGGTGTGCCCCGAAAGTATAACAACAAATACAAAAATTTAAACAAATTAAAATTTATAGTAGAAACATGATTAATTGTAAATTTTTGCTTGTGCTTGTTAATTATACGAAAACATTTCAAAATAACATATTGTTTAATCTTGTACGATGGTATGGAACCCGTCATGAGCCAGTCCGGCTCACACTTGGCCGGTTTTATTACATACAACTTTATCGGAGACACATGTCGCATGGAAAGGTTGAATCATTCATGATGTATGAAAACTTTGTATTCTGCTAATTTGTACCTATTGGAGGACTAAGCGAATGTACTTCGACCCAGATTGCCAACGTTCTCAGGAGAGGCCAGGTCAGCACCCGTAACGTCGTGTGTATGAGGAGATACATGTATTTACAGGTGGTAGATCTACGTGGTGAGACCGTCTGGGTTGGTACCACCCTCATTTCTATTTACAACGTGAAGCAGTTCGCTGTATTTCAGTTCGAAGGATTGGAGAGCCAGTGTAATTACCGGCTAGAGAGTTATAACCTCTTTAAATCTACCTGGACAACGCATAGGCAATACTTTTGGCTTTCTAGACATCAAGGCATCTTCGCGTAAATAGGCTGCGGTATTACTTTCCACCTGCTGAACCGTTAACACTAGAGGTTCTGGGTTCGAATCCTAGCGGGATTGTGTCCCTTACCGGTGTTGTATGTTATATTCTTATGTGTAGTATACATTATATTTACTTCCCTGCGATGAAAGATATTTTAATACGTGGATGAGTGATTGTGTGTTTACATAAACAACATTAGGCAATTTAATAATTAATTATTTCGGTACAAACATAAAAACAAGTTCATAAATAGATTGAAAAAGTAAAAAACTTAACCAGCTCTAGTTGAGTTAAAAAAACCGCTGTTTCTAAAAATTCTTCGAAAGAGCAGCGTCAAACGTCACCCATCATTAAACCCTGGATAAATTAATTGCACAGCGCTAACACATTTACGAAAAGCAGCAAACTAGATACTTTAATTTGACGATTATTTCAATAGGTCAAAACTTAAAATTAATGATAAAAACCTAACATGTGGCTTGGATGTTGGCATTCAAAATTTCATGTTAAATACGTAACTAATTTCGGGTGACACCCTCCACTCTGTCCCACCACTGCAACTCCTGTTTATCAGGATCAACAGTGGCGTCCTTTGATCTAACGAATGAAATTATGTAACTGAATATAATTTAACACATTTTTTTTAACTGCGGTACTGAGACGTATAGCGACTTCGTTAATCTTCGGTTTTACGAAGATTTCCGAATGTTATCGTATTTATTCAATTGTTAGTCCAGTCATTACGTTGTTGCATGTTTGTCCACTACAATGCAGGCAAATAACGGAGCAACTTATTTATGCGAACCTCGAGAACAATGAACGATACGTAAAAAGTGTAAAGGATCTTAATTATAGATCGTGAGGAAAGCAACAATAGTATTCAAAAGTATTCTATAAAAATTTCGTATCTCAACGAAGAACCGATTTATGATGAAAAAACTGAATTTAACCCTTTATTCAAGATGGTGGAAAATGCACAAGGTCATTTTGGTCACAAATTTGAAGTTTTTCTAGCCCCCCCCCCCCCCACCCCCCAAAATTTAGCTTTCTCGGTTCATTTGCATTTCCAAATGTATATAATGACTGGACTATATTGCTCAGATTATGACAACTTAAAGCAATTTTAATGAAAAACAAACCAAGCAGACAAAACACAAAGTCACATAATTTCTGACGCCTTCAGTTTAATATGAAATTGAGTTTTAAATCAAATAAGCGCGTACTAAAATTTCATTGGCATATATAAATGATCCTATATAACTTCTTTTCTCAGCTAATTTACTAAAGATCTCCTTATTAAATAGTTTAAAGAATAACTGAAAGAAAACGGTAGGTAGTTTATACTCATATAAGAATGATTTGATACATTATAGGTTCGTGTATCATAACGCTAATCCAGTAATAACATTTGTCAGCGGATCCTAAAAACAACCGTACAGCATTTTTTCTACTGATTTCACAAATAAATACAGTGAAACCTGGTTAAGTGGAACCTGGATAAGTGAGAAACCTCTAGTATTGAGAATTACAATGAGGTCCCGGCACTATTTCATCGAATTACCTCTGTTAATGGGACTTTTCGAACCTGATTAAATGAGATTTGATTTCTAGGATTTTTTTCATGTTTACCTCTATAATTGGGACTCTGGAGCTCAGTTCCCTTTATAAGTGAGATAATGTATCAGGTTGGGACAGGTTTCGACACGATTGTTTACAAACATTCGAATTTCTTTTGCACGTGTTTTGTTTACGGCCTCTGTAAACGAGACAACAAATTTTTAAACCTGTCTAAATGGTAAACTGGATAAATGAAAACCTCTTTAAATGGTACAAAATCCTTGGTCCCTTGAGATCCCAATTAACTAGGTTTCACTGTATTACATAATAAACTGTAAAATAATTTTGCAGGCAATATGTATACAGCCTGGCTCACCGCCTTGCATCACCCTTAACCACCCACCTTACCCACCCTATAATAATAATCAGCACATCACGACACACACATTGACTCAGCAATGCACTAAGTATCGTAAGAACTTGTATCGCAGGTGCAAAGCAACGATATGGTACTGCGCCACCGAGGTCGTCAACCTTATTACCTTAACCACTACATTGCTCCATAACACTTTTCTGTTTTATAAATAATCAATTTAAAACTAATAACTCTTATTAACTTAAATTGTTAGTAAAAGAAAGCCTTAGGTGTCATTAATTCAAGAAATATTTAACTTTTTCAAATATCTCAAGCGAAACCAATTATTTTTCAAGGCGAATTGAATAAGAATTAAGCAAAAAGTTTTTCAACGCGGAAACAGTTCGTTAGGGGCAGTCAGAACAAAAGGAGCCCCAGATGAGGCCCTCAGGTGAGGGGCCTCGAATTAACCCTTAATTGTTGGGGTAAATAATCAACTTTATACACCACGTGAAGGAAACACAACGTTTCGTTTTGAAATAATTTCAAACAAAGGGTAAATATTTGATTTTGAAGTAGGTACTCGATCCCAGAATACCTTCCATGCTTGTCATAATGGTCATTAGCGGAAGTTATTCAAAAAACATATCCTATATAAACAATTGAATTTTAAGTTAATATTAATTACCAAATTACTATAAAATTAAATCTTATTTAACATTATACATAAACACACAGCAAATTATACATAAACACGCCGTAATCCCTCGAAAGGGGTAGGCAGAGGTGTTACACACCTCATTTCGTAAGTTTATGTTGAATCCCAGTGTGACAGGCTGCGAATCTGTCGCCACTATCCGGGCACAATGACAACAGGGCAGCTACAACTTACGGCAACCTGAGACTCCGACCCTAGCCCTGTCAGGTCGGGTCGGTTTGTTACCAAAGCATGTAACATTCCAACACACGTAATTAGCTTGCTTAAAAACTGTGACATATTTAATTTAATTATGTATATTTTTACCTATTGTCTTACCTTTTAACTAATTTCCTTGTAAGCAGCCATAATTCCAAAATGTAATGAGTAATTTCATACATTTACTGTAATTTATTCTAGTAAGAGCACATATTATTTGAAAAATTACATTATAATAATTATTAAATATTTTTCTCGTGTTTTTTTAAACCACTCACACCAATTTTAAGACCATCTCACAAATATTTAAGTTAAACCTGAAATAGGTTTTTTTAAAATAAAACAATTGACAAAACGTTTCGAATGTTTTATTAAAATTTTCATAATAATTAATCAATTTACAATAATTTAATTAATCTCAGTCAGTTTTTTTTCTTAACAAATGTCTAAGAGATTTTTTTTTAATAACCAACACGACGATCATTTACATTTAACAAATTCAAGAATTAATTTTTGTATTTATTTACAACTTATTAGGTAGTCTTATTTACTTAGTACATAGTAACAGTAGGTATGTACTATATGTCTTATGGATAAATACATGATTAATTTCACAAACACTCAATTTACCATTATCTAGCAAGTTATTCTGAAATTTATTCCATACAATTAAGCCTTCACACGGCATTGCACTAAACGATTTCTGAGCTCAAGTTATGATGGTTTTAATTAAGAAAGACAGTGAACCATTGAAATAAGACCCCAGTGAACGTATCGGTTTTAATACGTCGTTCAAGTTACAATGGACTTTCTTTTATTTTGTTGATCAAGTCTATTGTGAACGGGGTAAATTCTAAAAACTACAGCAACATAATGATTGAGCCCTAAAATTAAATACGCAGGTCTTGTATAAAACTTATAAATACACTCCTTAAAGCGTTGAAAAACATAATATGGAAGTAGAAATACATGAAAAATTTTGCATGTGTGGCGGCACAGTGGTACGTAATGCGAGACTTGTAATATTAAATAGATTTATCAATAATTATTCAGTGTACAAAGCAGTCCGTGTTACAACCTAAGTACAGCAGCCTCCCTACCTTACCGATGTATTTTACTGGTTGGTGAAATACATTATGTGCAGCTGACAGCAGGTGTATTATTCAGCACTGCACAGTCTACCATAGTCATCCCCACACATTTTTTTTTTTCGGGGCACACCCGCCACTCTGTCCCACCACTGCAACTCCTGTCCACAAGGATCAACAGTGGCGTCCTTTGATCGAATAATCAACTAATAATGCAGCTGTACAATGAAGCACATGCTGTGCCCGGACACCCTAACGGCTGTCTTGGGACCCGCAACGAACTTAATCAGAAGAAATAGGTGGTAATAAGAAAGCGGTTTCAGACTTCCCTCCCAGCAAAGCGGAGACAGCAATGGAAACGGCCCAGGGCCAAAAGCTAAAGGGAAGGGAAGGGAGGAGACGCCTGACCGTCAAAACGCCACGGCAAGCCACTAACTAACAATGTGTCATCCCCACACATTAATTGTCCTTTTCCTTGTAAGGTATACTTGACAAGATTTTTTAAATTCGCTACATCTGTATTCGACTGATAAAATAAAACACTCGTAACTGATATTCGCATGATAGTGTCACTGCAGCCTTAATTCAAAATGGTATAACAATTCATTTAATGTTATATTTATAATTAAAACAAGTGAAAATGTTTTTAAGATAAACGATTTATCTAAATTAAAGTCGTTATCTGTTTTTTGTTTTTTATTTAGCGGCCAAATTGCATTTTTTTTCATTGCGTACTTTATACTTCTAGTCAAGCCCTATCATTTGATACCCATATCGAGGGGGCTGTGAAATACATCCGCCATTTTGTATCGTTGGCCATCTTGGATAAACAATGAATATATCATAATTTACTGTCATCAGAACTAAAGTTCCGTGTCAAAAATCAGGTCGACCTGTCAACAGTAAGGGGGTAATATTTCAATCACTAAATTTAACCCAAACAAACTGATCAAGCTAAATAAAATCGTTTAACAATATTTAATTCATGAGCTTCATGTTTCTATACTTCAATATTTTTCTTAATACATATTTATTCGGACAAATTTACTTATTGTAAAACTTTTTTACATTATTAAAATGTACATTTACCACATAATGTTTCGTTGATTTTATAAGATTAATTGACTTTTAAAACATTAATATATTCATATCATATCAATTGGAAAATTTATTTTGGAGAACAAACCGTAATGAGTCCATTGTTTCACAATTAAAAACGGATATTTAAAGTTGAGCTTAATTTTGTTTCAGTTTGTGTTTAAAAATTAATAAGTAATTACAACCTGGCTTCAGCCGAAATCTTTAAATAAATTGTAGTTCATATATCAAATAACATTATAATTGGCAACATTACAACTTATTGAAAACTAAGCCGTCTCCTAATTTGTCAGTGCGGTATCGGTGCGGTTCCGGTATTCTTGGCAATCGCGGTACCTATAGCTCACAAAAAGTTGAAGGCTAAGCACCTATATCATATAAGCACCTCAGATCTGTCTGCGGTGCACAATTTTTGGATAGCTGCAGGCCCCTATTCAAAAACAAGAAAGTCCTACCACTTCCTAGTCTTTTATATCTTTGAAACATGTTTGTTTGTGAAAAAGCAAGTCAGCTTATTCAAACCAAAAATAGGAAATCACAGTAAAAAGCGACCAAACAAAAATAATCTAGATGTACCTCTGCAACGACTACGCATATACTCTAGAAATGCACCTATAATAAGGATCTACAACAAATTACCTGCAGATGTGGTAAATTTGACATTCAATAAATTTAAAAATACAATATTTAATTTTCTTCTTTGCAGATGCTTTTAAGACATCAATGAATATTTAAATTGTAATGACATAGATGTAACTAATTTTCAGATTCCCAAATAATTGTGACATTGTTTAGTCATTTGTAATAAGTTGATTTAATATTAAGTAAAGACTCCTATTTTAGGTAACAAAGACATTTGCACGCTAATACTCCTCGGCAAAACATTTTGGACTGTATTCAATAATCTATTTAAGACCTTTGGAACAAATGTTTCTGCGAATAAATATATTATTATTTTATTTTATATATTTCTTTGGAGCATTTCTGTTTGATGCGGTAAGCGCGGTATAGATTCGGTAACGCACATTTCAAGAAACGGCCTAAGCATTTATAAGTACAGACATAATACGGTATATATTTATATTTGTTTTGCGAAATTTTCAACATAGTTTTATTAATATTGATTTTTAAAATAAAACTTAAAATTAAAAATCTTTAATTGTTTTGATTCGAGTAACAACATTTTACTTTTTAAATTTAATTAGGAAAAATACTAATTATTTATTTACAAATTGGGCAGTACTTTATTTTCGTACAATCTCATTGAATATAACATTTTTAACTTTAATTATATTTACATTTTGTCCCTTTTATACTTGCCACTTAAAATTCTCATGAGCATCATTCAAACAGAAAGGCCCTTTTATTATTAAAAAAAACATTTTTCAAGTTGACGTTGAACAAACCTGTCAATATCAACATCATGTGCCAAGTAGTTAGCAATATGCATAAGAACTTTCAACTCTAACCTCTTCAAGGCGAGAGTAGAAGAAACGTCCTTCAGTCGTCCGTGCTTTTTCAAAAATGCTTTTGTATTGTTGATTATAGAATAGAAAAAATCAATTTCCAAATCAGATTTCTAGTTTTGCCTGTTAGTTGAAAGCTAACGTCCGTCATGACGAACAATTTTATAGGTATAAATAAATGAAACGAGTGACATTTAATCGTAAAACATTTTAGTACTGTTGCAAACTTTTTTAATCAACAAAGATTTTCAATTCGACTATTTTTCGAATCGTTCGCATGTTTGCTATTAAAACTTTTTTTTTTTTTGCAATAAATATGGTACGTTAAACTTTATTATTACTGCCTGAATGACAAATTCTATATAAAAAGTTTGATCATAATTTTAAATTGATAAAAGTTAACTTTCATTCTGATTGACGAGTTTTAGCGACTTTAAAATAGGCAATAATGTTATTGTTAAATACAGTGTTACGCAGACGTGTGCCTTGTGTGTAAATCCGAACAAACCAGTCACTGAATCTAGCAACCGGTTACCATATCGCTTTGCCGTTACCGGACACAGCAACTACGGTTTCTAATAGTGGTGTGCCGAATCGGCAACATAAACGTACATAAACTCATGAAATCATTACCCTCCTTTCGGCTCTGCGGGCCGGGGTAAAAAAAAGTAAGTTAGTTGTTGACACGATAGTGTTAATGATTGTAGACATTAGCCCAGTCCCAATAACAGATTCATATTTAATACATTCATTTATCGCCTTTAATTCACATTTTATTTACTTTTCAACATAATTGACACTTCCTCCAAACAATCACCTAGTAACCGCGCCCGTCATCTCACCGTCATGTCAGCGGAAGTCACGATGTTTTTATAAAGTTAGTCCTTTAAAGTTCACATGTAATTTGAATAGATTGATTTACTAAGCCAATAATACTATGAATCGATCTGAACATTATAACGAATGCACCTAACATGATGGATAGAACCAAAACAGGTGTATGAAGTGCTAGAATACAATGATATAAGGCTATGGTCGTGATTTAACGTGTTCGTACACATCGTTCTATTATACCTCCGTACTACCTCTACCTCTCTCTAACCTCTTTACTGATCAAACTCAAGGTTACACACACTGAAACAATATGCATGTGCAAGCCTGACCTAACTTACACTACCTTAAACAAACGTTCTTTGTGATATAAATGCTAAACGAATGAATAACTTGTAAAACAAAGTTATAATGGAACTTCTCAGCAAATAGAAGTAAACAGTGGGTTTATTACAGGTACGTCTACGTGCGAGATCGTCTGCGTTGGTATCACCCTCCTTTCTATTTACGACGTGAAGCAGTTCGCTGTGTTTCGTTGCGAAGAATTGGACAGCTTGTGTAATTACCGGCATGAACGATATATCATCTTTAACTCTACATGGTCATTTTGGCGTTCCAGACATGAAATATATCATCGTGTTCATAGGCGGTGGTATCACTTTCCATCAGGAGAACCGCCCAAGGAGTTGTTCATAAAAATTATTAATACTACAAAGAGGTAATGTTTATTCGTTTGTATGTAGGAGGTAATCTTTGAAACTATTCTACGGATTACAAAAATGTAAAATAATAATTCAAGCTAAAAATACTAGTATTTAAAAATATACTCGTACTTTACTGTGCTTAAAAATTAAAATAATATTGATAAATTTAAGTTTTCATCTCAACAAAGTTACAAAACTTTAATTGAACTATGACCCTGCTATTTTAGCAGCTAATATGTTTAACCACATATCTCTTTTTAAGATCGACATTGATCCTTAACCCAGTAGACTTAAAGTTGATTTTAAACCCCTTAAAAATCAATACTAAAGCCAGTGCTCAGTTTTCAGTAAGACAAAATTGATTGCTCGCATTCATTTAGTCAACTCTATAACTGGTAAAGGTTACACTCTCTTAAAAACTTATCAACTCGGATACAAAACATCAACATCTCCCATTTGCCTCAACACCAGCCAGTAAAATACCATTACGATGGTGTCTCCTCACGTAAGCTAAGGATGCCTGAAAAATCATTTTTGGGAAGGTGAACATCTGTTCCTTCGATAATTTTACCACCAATAAGGGTTCTCCGTTCTGTCGGTTACGTCCTATTTCGGTTCTTCAAAGTTAAAGTCAAAATATTTTTTATTCAAATAGACTTAAAATTGTCATCTTTTATACTACCACCGGTTCGAAACGCTATTTCTAATTCGGTAACCCTTTGCTGTTAAATTCCTCTTGTCCCTGTCACGCAAGTCGAGGTCGAGCCGGTAGAGGCAAAATCGGGTGACCTATAGTTTGTGTCTCTCCTTGCCTTTATAAGGGTTGGAACGCCTTCTGCGTGGAAACTCCAAGTGTCCCTCGATAGTCCGGCTCCTGACCGGGTCTATACTAGGTCAGGCTCGATGAGGAGGCGGACGGGTATGGCGGTCGTACCTATGCTCTTCGTCTTGTTGTGTTGTGTGTGTGTCTTTATAAAGACGATAAATTCTGATCGATTGTATAGGAAACGGTAGCCACGGTAAAGTAAAGTCACAGAAACGCTGGCCGAGACGTAGCATTCGTCGTTTAGGGAAAAAAATCAATTGAAATGGTGATAAGAGTGCACCATACAAAGAATACCAAACGGCTAAAGTCGATGCGTTGATCGACGAGTTCTAACAACTTATCTGGGCCATGTTGAGGCCAATGCGAGACGATGATGGTTCTTTTCCGAGGTGATAGTATTTTTGAAGAGTGCGTGACCTTTATCAGTTAAATTGTTGACTAAGTGAACGCTAGCAGGGCACTGGTTCTACGACTGACTGAGTTAAGGGTTAATGTCTATATACTAGGATCTTTAAAGTAGTTTTACTAACTAAAACTAAAGGTAATACAATATATACATTTATATACAGCTTTCTCGAACTTTCGTTGAAGAGGTAACAACTTCTGTCCGCCTCGAGGCAGATATCTCGCTGCCTCTCGCTGTCACGCCTCGGCTCACCACCTCTACACTCTGTGATGTCTAGACAAAATAATATTTGACCTGTCAAAATGTTAACAATAGCAAACTGGACCTTTGTGTGAAGTTTGAGCAAATCAAAACCGTTTTATTCCTTATTATTTAATTAATTTTCTGATTTGTTTGTGCGGTATCTCTGCGGGACCAAAACCTACTTAAAAGCTAATCGATAAGTGCCTATAGTTCTATGGTGTCATATTTCTTTGGAACATTATGAGAGCTTCAGATTCGGTTCCGCACACATTCGGAACGCTCCAAAGATTATAGGCACATGGCTTTTTAGACAGCTTTTGGTACCGTGTATTCTAATCATCAGCTAAAAGTCTTAATTTAATAGCAAATTGGGTCTTCAAATCAGTCCAGCCGTTTAAGAGGAGGTGACAAACACACGTGCAGAAGAATTATGTATTGAGATATACTTACAGGACTAAATGAAATTGGTCGATCTGAACAGGAGTGCTGTTCTTCTAACCCCGGAGTCGGCAGCTGACTGAAGTCACTCAGAGATCGCTTGCCTGAAAATTGTTTCTTCAAGGTATTGACAGAACCAGCATTGATAGATGTTTCTGTTAACTTGGAATTACGCCAGAAACCTTTTATGGCAAACTAGCTTTTTCCCGCGACTTCGTCCGCGTAGAGGTCGATAATTGTTCCAATGGGATTTTAAAATATTTGACATTTATCGTTATATTTTTGACAATTCAAACAATATCTTTATCAATTATAGCCTATATGTTATTCTGATGTAAACGCTGTTATAAGATTTTAATTTGACACTGTTTGTTTTGCTAAATAAAGCGAAGATGAAAATGATAAATGATGGTCACATCTTAAATAGAAACCTTACCATAAACACAGGGTATGACATCAGGATCAGTTTCCTCGGTTTCTTGGTCTACCTTCAGCTCGATTTGGCTGCAGTAGTCCAGCTTAGTACTGTCAGGTTTGCTGAGGGAGTCGCAGCAACTCTGTTCCGAGTACAGCCCACTAAGGAAAAGCACTGAGATATATATAATATATAATGAAGGAATCCGAATTCTTAAATCTTAAGAGGACAATTTGGTCTCGAAAACAGAGATGTGTATTTGGTTTTGTTTATTATGTTCTGTACTGTAAAATAAATTAAAAAATTTGTAAAGTAGTCGATCAAATAAATACATATTTTAATCAATAAAAAATCTTTTACTGTCTAAAATTAATTACCACACGAAACACACATTGACTCAAACCTACAGTAAAACGAAAGAATCTTGTATAGCAGTTGCTAAGCAACGATATGGTATAAACTACATGGATAAGAATTCTACATCCAAGAGCGCTAAGCGAAACAATGCGCCTTGCAAATAACACATTGTTCGCCCCTGACGGGATTCGAAACCGGAGCAGAGGCCTTCAAACGTACGTGCGTTCTGTTTATTTGTGGTTTACTTTACTGACTTAAATCTGCATCGAACATGTACCATCTCTACAAAGAAAACTGTTTGATTTGATTGCCCCAATTTCAAATTACAAGCCATCTTACCAACAATTGCCCAAGACCATCAAGGAATGATAGGAGAGAAATTTAATGTTATATTACCTGATTGTCTGCTTATGCCTCTGCTGATTCCTGGCCACGTGCCGACTGTACAGTGCGCTAATGACTGTACACACTCCTGCGCAGAGCAACCCTGCCACCACCAACAACGTCACCAGCATCGGGGACAGTGGCAATGATGAGGTGGTTCCTAGTTTATTTTTTTTCTTATGAAGTAAATTTTGAGATTTTAAATACCTTTTTATTCGTATAACGTATTTTTCCTTTTTCCTTTTCTGTACTTGTGGGAGTAGGAGATGGTTACCATTTCTTACTCTTCGTGTTTTATTATACAGGTATATTAATATTTGAGGTAAAAATAAAAAAGGAACAAAATGAATCATTGTAATACAAATTTAATATGTTCTCTGTACAGTAGGCTTAAACCACTTTGTGCCGAATCTGATTATTTTCTGCTTATGTCAAATCATTCAAATGATAACATTTGCAATTCGCGTATTTAACACTTTTCCATGGAGAGAAAATGGTCCCTAAAAGGCGAATTGCTTTTACGACAAATTTAGAACATGAAAGCTTCGAAAAATGCTTTAAAAGACCTTTTAACCCCACAGATTATTATGTTGTTTTCCGAATGTTTCGCGATCTCTTTTTTGATTTGTATACTTTATCATTTGACTATCTTAAATAATCACATACAAACATAAACTGACGCCCTAATCCCTCGAGAGGTGTAGGCAGAGGTGTTGAACACCGCATTTCGCATGTTTATGTTGAGTCCCAGTGTGAGTCGCGAATCTGTCGCCACTGTGCGGGCACAATAAGGGAGATAGCTACAACTTACAGCAACCTGAGACTCGAACCCTCGACATGTCGGGTCAGGTAACAAACTAAGTTGCCACGCGCACCATAATTTTTTAAATTGATAATTCCGTAGAAATTCATTATTTTGTTAGTTTAAAATTTCCACTTACCAGTATACTTATCTGGAGGCCTCAACGCGACAGTAAAAAGACTTTGGGCTTCACTTCTGCCCTTAGCGTTGGCTGCGTACAAGTTCAGCATGTAATTGATACTGCTGTCTAAATCCTGAACCTCGAAGGTCGGGACGTTCGATGCGGACACATTTGCCCGAACCTGCGAAATGTCGGTTATTGGCACTAGTTGATCCAGGAGGTGCCTAGAGGTTTGAGTCCCTAGGAGAACCTAAGTTCTTCAGAATTGTAGCCCTTAGTTAAAAGCTAAAATTCGTGAGGTCAAAGCCCCACCCCTAAAAGTGTGTCAAAATAAAGATTGTGTAGTAGGTGTGAAGGGGTAGGGTGAAGTAGTCACAACGAGAAATCGTGAAAGAGTCGATTTAAGCTAGGAACAGATTGAACAACACTCCATTTTACAAGCACGAGAAATTATGATAAATTTGTAAACGCCGAACCCACCTCTGTAAAATAATCTGTCGGTGTTGCCATCTATGACATCATACCTCTCGAATTAATGAAGCGATTTTAATGTAGTTTTTTGTTTGAAAGGTTTTAATTGAGCATGTTCCAAGCTATGTTTGGTCAATATCGGTTAGTTCATTTAGAAGTTATGGGGGATGAAAGTGGGGATGAACAATCGAATGTACGAACAAAAAAATAGGCAGCCATTTGACCCCAAACCCGCCTGATGCTAAGCGGCGATGAGGTCTAAGGTGGATCATGCCTGCCTAGGAGAAATCTATTCTTGCCTTTAAGAGGCCCAAGTTATATTGGTCAGGGAACACATCGGCAGGCAAAGAATTCCACACCCTTGCAGTATGCATTATGAAGGAACTATCGAAGCGTTTAGTCCGGATGGTCGGAATATCTACCACAAAAGGATGCAATTTCAGCCTACGTCTTGTATTCCGATTACAAAAGGGGGCCGGTGGAATTCAATTATTGGCTTTTCAGTCATTCCATCTGAAGATGACAATTTGTCTATGGTTGTAGTTAGTTTCGTCAGGCGTACATGCATGTTTCAGAATGCGTAACTTCCAGTTCGCACAGTGAAGACGACACGCACAATAGATCAATGTGCATGAACACGTCTGTGGCGACAGTACGTAATGCGAGACTTGCATTATTTTATTTATTTATTTTTATTTATTAATTTACAAAATCCACACCTCTCATTACAAAAAGAAATACAAAAACAGAATATCAAAACCTAAGCCAATTACGGATTTACATTTTTTTTATGTAGAACATTGATTTTATTGGAATCTGACAAAAATATCGATATATAATAAATGCATGATTCTTGCCTGTGCGTGTAAGTGAAAGGATTGTGTTAGTGTGTTTCTGAATAGTGTGGTGAGGTGAAAGGTGAAATAGAGAATAAGGGTTTAATAACTATACAGTGGAATTCAATTATTGTAAGACCTGATGTCTGAATACTTCCTCACCAAGGTGGAAAAAGTCAATGGAGCTGAAATATTAAAATTAAAGTATATATTGAGAATTATGTCGTTTACAAGGCAGTCCGCGTTAGGTACTACTAAAGCGCAGTAGCCTCCCTACTATACAAGTGTATCAGTATTGGTTGGCGAAATACATGACCTAACAATCTGTGTATTATTCAGCACTGTTCAGTTCCCGATAGTCCCCTCTACACAACTATAGTTGAACTGTGTTTATAAGATTGGACGGACTTTATCTATCAGATTTTTGTTTGTAACGGTATCCTGAAACTTGATTGTCACGCATTTCGAAAGGTTACTGTCCTTACCATGAGTTTAACCTTCAGTAGTAAAAAGTCCTTCAGTAGTTCAGTAGTTTTTTTTAAATTCTAATATTAAATTTTAAACCTTCAAAGTCGTTGGTTAGACAGAGAATTCTAATATGTACAATGACGTCAAAGTACACGGGCCCCATACAACTTCCATAGAACAGGTTGTTCTGATGAGCGAGACAAATATATTTAATTTAAATGGTTATTTCTCCCAGGTTTGTCGTTCAATTCTAATTCTGTTTTCACTGAAAAACACGATTTCTACATACTTTAAGATAAATTGATTGATGAACCATATAAAATTTCAGGCATATTCCCTATTGCCGCTTACAACTGCAGTTACAAATTTGTGTGAATCATTGTAAAGCGGCTCTAACGGATTCTTGGGGAATTAAGACAAAATAGTATCTGTGTTACTTGACGTGTACGAAAACCAAGCAAACTCGTAAATAAAATGAGAAGCCTTGGACATTTATCAAGGATAGAAATACAATTTGTTTCACTGTCAAAGACCTTAAACAAAGATCTCATTTATTTCTATTTCTGAAACAGTTCGCTGTGTTTCGGTTCGAAGGATTGGAGAGACAGTGTAATAACCGGCGCGAGAGGTAAAACATCTTTACCTCTACAAGAGCAAAGCATTGGCGGTGCTCTTGGTGTTCCAGACATCAAGGTCATCGCCGTGTCAATAGGCGGCGGTACCACTTTCCATTAGGTGAGCCGCCTGCCTGTTTGACCGAGATGTTTAAAAAAGGGTTTAATAAACATTTACCGTAAAGAGCTTTGGGACCTTCGGTAGATCCTTAATCCTGTGAAACTTCAAATTAAGAGGGGTTCGTGTCATGAAAAAACGAATGGTCTCCTGGGAAATCCTCAGGTAGTTTTCGTGTCACGGCTGGTGATATTTCGAGTAAGTAAGAAATGCAATTCAGATTCAATTGCTTCTGTGCATCGTGTATGCGTTAGCCCAGCATTCATTTATCGTCTTTAATTTCAAATTTATTTCCATTTCAATTTAAATGACACCTCCTTTTAAGAATCACCTAGTAACATGCCCGTCATCTCACCGTCATGTCAGCGGTAGTCACGATGTTTTAAAAGGTATTCCTTTAAAGTTCACATGTAGTTTGAATAGAATAATTGATTTACCAAGCCAATAATATGAATCAATCTGAACATTATAACAAATGCACCTAACAATCGTCAGTGCCAAGATCAAAAAAGTATTTCCTTCAATTTGAATCTCCAATTTTGAAAATGACAAGAATCGTAAGCGATAGCAGGGAAACACACACACGACACACATGTTGACTCAGCCCTGCACTAAGATATAAACTTGTATCGCAGGCACTAAGCAACGATATGCTAGGTATCCAACAATACATCCTAGACCGGTACCCCAGACCGGTAGTCCTGTTCGTCAGGTAACATAGATTACTGCAGTGATTTTGTATGAGCTATCTTAATTCCTCATCAATCCGTTAGAGGCGCTTTACAAAGATTCATACAAATTTATTATTAAACTCACAAGAGACAATCAAAGTCAAAATAGTTTTTATTCAAATACACTTAAAATAAGTACTTTTTAAATCGTCATCTTTTTATACTACCACCGGTTCGAAACGCTATCTCTACGGGAAAAAATCCGACAAGAAACCTCCGTAGTTGCTTTTTTCAAAATAATAAGGTACAATAAATTAATTTATTTTACAGTTTGTAAATAAAATACTGTTTTCTGATTAAAAACTAGATTTTTCTATAAATTAAAGTTTTATGAACCAAATTTTAAATAATATTACGTCGATCACTAAGTCTATATTCTATAATAAGAATAATAATCGAAGGTAAAACTCAACGCAGGCACACTATTCAATTTATAACACTTTTTGATGTTAATTATAAAGTAACTAGTAACCTTCCAGCTCTAATCAGGTCGTTACAATATAAAAATTGTTTATTAAATCCATTTCGGGTTTCACCCCATATGAGGGGATAGGCCACTAGGTTTCTGGCTAATAATTCAAGCTTATTGGCATATTGGTGAACGCTCAATTCCATGGCTTGGTTTCCCCAAATTACTAATAATAATAACCACGTCACGCCACACACATTGACTCAGCCCTGCAGAAAGTATCGTAAGAACTTGTGTCACAGGAACTAAGCAACGATATGGTATATACTACATAGATAAGAATACTACATCCAAGACCGGTAAACGAAACAATGCGTCTTGCAAATAACACAAAGTCAGTCGGCTGTTTACACCACTGCGCCACCGAGGTCGTCAAATTTACTACAGCTACAGGGGTTCTTTAAAAAGGGTGTTAAAACGTTCTTACAGGGTCGGCGTGTGTGTCACCCCTGATATTGCAAACGTCCATAGGCTACGGTGACTGCTTACCATCAGGCGGGCCGTTCGCTTGTTTGCCATTCAAGTCATATAAAATTGAAAATAAACGATCGACTGTCTTCTTGCATCAAAAAAAAAGTATTTTTCCAATAAGAAAGAACCAGACTTGGAATCAATAAAGGAATACAAATGGGTATCAATAGAAATCAGTATTGTCCGTGACAAAACGGTTTCTGATTGGCCCTCTGCCGGCTTATGTTTAGTCTGAAAGAGCAGGTCAAGTTACACTGGTGACAGTGATAAAAGATTTCCCATTTCGAAGATGAAGAGACAACTTGTTGGCTTCTTTTGAGTAACCATCAGAACTTTTGTTAACTAACTGATGAGACGTGTTAAAGTACGATTTGTTAAAGTATAACGGAAGTTTCCCTCCTTTAAAAAACCGGTCAAGTGTGAGTCGATTAGCGCATGATGGGTTCCGTATCATATTATTATGATTTACACGTCATCTCTGTGATATCTTAGGTATCCATGGTTTGTACAGTTTAATTACTGTCAGTTTGTCTAGAAATAAATTAAAGTAAGGATTTTTCTAATAGTTCGTTATTTTATTACAAGTACTTCACTTATGTAGATTTCTGGTATGATAATTTCATAAAAGAAACAAGAACAAGCAAAGAATTACGAAAAAATCAGGTTTCTTGCATCCATTTTTTGTTTTTTTTTTTGTTTTTTATAGCGACAAAAGAAATAAACATTCTCTGAAAATTTCAAGAGTCCACATATATGACGGACGGACTGCGGAGGCTTAGTTACAGGGATCCGTTTTTAATCCTTTGGGTGCGGAACCCCAAAAAAAACGGACAAGTGCAAGCTGAACTCGGGCAACGAGGCTTCCGTAAAACTTTTAGAATCGCAAAATCCCAAAATAGTTTGGTCTCATTTATCTGAAGACTCAAGTTAAGGTCTTATCATAATGGTAAGAGTTAAGCGACTGCGCTTAGTGTTCATTGAGCGAGCAATGTGATAAGGCCTTAAAAGCACCTAAAAATTCTAAATCTTAGAAAACAATAATCATAACCACTTCACGATACACCTTGACTCAGCCCTACACTAAGATATAATCTTGTATCGCAGGCACTAAACAACAATATGAACTACATAGATAGGAATACAAAATCCAAGACCAGTAAGCGAAACGTTGCGTCGTGCAAATAACACAAAGTTCCGCCTCCGCCGGGATTCGAACCCGGAACCTCTAGCGTAGCAGTCGGCTGTTTACACCACTGTGCCACCGAGGTCGTCAAAATTACCCAAAAACAAACTTGTCTCTCAGATTTTTTAATCAGCTTATGCCTATGTATTGCTTATTAAAAATATAACTCAAGGTCAACGGGAATCTAAGTTTTGATCATTTCACAATAAAATTAAATAGGTACATATTTTTTTCAAAAAACTTCATTCTTTCCAAATATACCAAGATAAAACTCACATTAAGACTCGGCAGTTCCAGAACTTCCATGATGAAAATCTGATGCAGTCCGCCGTCGAAACCCTCGGAGCATTCCACGTGGAGGCCTGAGGAGGTCTGGTTCACCACTGAGCAGTTCTGCAGGGAAGTTGGACGACCTGGTTGGGCAGGATCAAAACAACATTTTATTTATTTATTTTACTTTTATTTTGTTGGGAAACGAACAGTTTTATATTTTAATTTAAAGTAACAAATAATAATACAATTACCCTTAATCACCCAAGTACCAATTTTAGTACTTTTAAAATTTTAGGGTACAAGCCATCGATAAATTTACATAAAAGATAGAGAAAAAAGATAAAACATTAAAGACCTAACAACAACTAAAAAAATATCTACCTGAGCCGGGATTTGAATCCAGAAAGCATTGAGTAGCAGCCGGCTGTGCCACGATTGTGCAACAAAGGGTATCAAATCTGAACGTTAATCTATTTTAAGCATGAACAGATCAGCGTTCTTCAATTTAACAATCTTACCATGAGGACTGTATTTACAGCTGCCTTAATAAAGGCTATGCAACAGGAGCCCTTTTAATTTATAGGTACCACCTCAAATCAGTGCCATTAAACTAAAAAAAATATCATAGCGAAAGGTTTAACAGAAACCGGTGAAGTGTAAGACAGATTCGCACAGGACGGATCCCGTACCATCGCAAAATATTAAGCCATTCACATAATATTGTAAAAAAAAAAAAAATGATGTCACAAATATAAAAGTTTAAAAACACTAGATAATCACGCTTAGAGCTCCATCACAAGACCTTGAAACCTAATACCGTGGTCAAAGTTCATTACAAGAGTTTTCTAAGAAATCCAAAACAGCCATGATTTTCCATCATGAAGTTCCAGTTCACATCTTCCGGCTCCATCATCAGATCAGTTCGACGGTACCATATTATTGTATTGTCATCAGAACTACAAACAGCTGCCAATTTTCATTACGCTACGACCCTTGGAAGATGGTTAAATTGGTCACCTTAGATTCCATTACATAGTTAGTTACATACAGGTCGTAAAAACGTTTCAAAAATCACGTTTCTTGTTCAGTCACCATTTTTTTTTCTTTAAGTTGTTATAGCGACAACTTACATAGAGATTCTCTGAAAACTTCAATAGTTCAGCTATTATGGTTCATGAGATACAGCCCGTTGACAGACAGACGGTCAGCGGAGGCTTAGTAGTGGGGTCACGCTTTCACCCTTTGGGTACAAAGCCCCATAAATCGGTTTAAAACATAGAACCTGCATCAAAATTGGTGCATAGGTTGTCTACATTTTCTATGTCAATGTGGAATTTGCATGATATTTAATTTGATTATTCTATCAGTTTATCGTAAAGTATGAGGAAATATTATTTACAATGAAAACAGAATTAGAACTGTACGATAAACCAGGGAGATATAACCGTTAAAAGTAAATATATATCTTGCTCATCAGAATAACTTTTTACATGGAAGTTGTATAACAGGTGTACTTTGACGTCATAGTACATATCGGATCTCTCTGTCTTACCAACAACTTTGAAGCTTTATAACTTAGTTAATAAGTCAGATATTTGAGAAAATCTAACGGATTTGTGTAAATATGTGGTATCGTATTATAATAAATAAATACAACCTCGGTGGCGCAGAGATGTAAACAGCCAACTGCTAAGCTAGAAGTTCCGGGTTCGAATCCCGGTGGGGGCGGATCTTTTTGTTATTTGCAAGACGTATTGTTTTGCTTACCGGTCTTGGATGTTGTATTCTTATATATGTAGTATATACCATATCGTTGCTTAGAGTCTGCGATACAAGATTACATCTTACTGCAGGGCTGAGTCAACGTGTGTGTCGTGATGTGGGTATTATCATTATTTTTAATCCGCAAAAACAACCAAATTCAAAGCATTATTTACTCAATAATGAACATCATGATTTTGTTCCCTTAATCCTCTCCCGTAAAAGTCAATAAGCCAAGCTAATCCCCCTTTATCTTTACGACGTAAAGATGAATAGCTTCTAGGGAGGAAAGAATGAAAACCAATGAGGAAATTAGTAATTAATGAATGCTTAATTAACAAGTCGATATGGCGGAAAATTAGTCCAATCAATGGAAAGGAGGTTACTATGGAAGCGAAACTGGAACAATTCGAGCGATTCGAAGCACAATAATGCTTCATTTAAGATATTTACGACTACGCTATGTTTTGAAATTCTCTGTTAGATTTGAAATTTGTTTACAATGTAGCAGGAAAACAACGCTAAAAAAATTCAGAATCGATAACATAACAGACACAATAATAATAAACCACATCACGACACACATTGACTCAGCCCTGCAGCAAGTATCGTATGAACTTGTGGCGCAGGTGCTAAGCAACGATATGGTATAAACTACATAGATAAGAATACTACATCCAAGAACGGTATGCGAAACAATGCGTGTTGCGATTGACACAAAGTGCCGCCCCTGCCGGGATTCGAACCCAGAACCTCTAGCGTAGCAGTTAGCAGTTTACTGACGACCACTGCGCCACAGAGGTCGTCGTCAATAATGGTCATAATCGAAATACAAACTTTATTAAATACGTTTTTAACGAGTAATTAATTTATTTGATACGACAGTTACAGACGAAATGGACAATAAAATTGTTGAAAACATAAATTACTGGGTGGATTAAAAAGATAATTAACGAAAATCATACACAAACATGTATGGCCTCAGATCGTTTAATTAACAATTAAATTTTATGAAAATTAATTATTCATTCGAGCCTTTTAATTAACCTCCACTGATTAATTTTTATTGCATAACAATGCATACCTTTTATAGAGTGGTCCGATTTTGATAATTTAATTTTTGTATTGGATAAAGTAAGTTGAAATTCTCTTCCCACACAAAATTAAAAAAAAACTTCTGTGGGATCAATTAATTAATCATTTATTTGCACAAAAACATTGTATAAACAGTTTTTTAAAAATATTAATACCTAGTCTAGGTCTTAGATCTACCAATTTTACCGTTTACGGTCGGTTACAGTACCGAAGCCGTGCTTAGTCGTCCTGATAACGGACGATCGCTATTTTCATACAAAACAAGCGGAGCGGTGACTGAGCGGTGACCGCACGACAACAGGACGGGAAAGATTTGTATAAAAAACGAAAGTGCGCTAGCAGGACACTGCTTCGACACCACAACCGGCCAATAACAAAAGTCTAAATTGAAACGGTGGAAAAATGGCGGATGATTGACAATACACTTACCAAATTTTAATCTCTAAAGGTGTAAACAAAAATTAATTTAGCATCGCTCAGAACAGTTATAAAACCTTCAGAATAATTGGTACCTCCTTAAGTATAGCAACCTACCAGTAAATCAAATTCAAGAGCTAAAAGTTTTTTTCCTAAACGACAAGTGATTTGGCCCGGAGGCCTTACCAGCTTCACCTTACCTATCGTTCCCAATACAATCTATCAAAGTACAGTATTTATAAAGACAACACAACAAGACAGAAATTATAGTCACGACCGCCACACCGGTCCGCCTCCCCATCAGGCCTGACCTAGTACCTAGAACTTTTACACTACTATTTACAAAAAAAAAACACTCCTAGATATTTTTGGCTCAGAACATTAAAGGCTGGAACACATCAAATCCGATTGCGATGCGGTTGCGGTACACATGTATGCGGTAAGGAGTTGTAATGTATAGAACTGTGTAAACCAGACCAAATGAGTAATACTCATGTGTCGCAAACGGACCGCATTTGGTGAACCTTCTTTCAAAGAGTACCCAGTATTAAAGCCTCTTTTAAGTAGTGTTATGTTTGTTTGCTTTTGCCTCTGACACAGTAATTTGTTCGTTTTTGTTCGTTTTATCTATGAAATTATTATGTTGAGTTGTTTATTGTAATTGGTTTACATTATTTAATATTATATTATTTTTATTTATTATGTATTTATATGTTTGGACATTAAGTTTTAGGCAGAATTTTTACTCGGTTTTTGATGTTTTAAATGTTTGACCTTTTTTTTTTCTTGCACGCTGTCTTCACCTTTTTTATAGTGACATTTGACTTGTTTTTATACTGTGATTGTTCTACAATTGTATGAATAAGTGTACACTATGTTGGTGATCTTTTTAATAAAATAAATAAATAAGATTTCAAAGCTACCCCTAAACGCACCTACCCGAAGTGTGCGCGTAAGAATGTGTGCTTTAACTTTGAAATGCTTCCCCATTAATTAAAAGCAAAAAGGTGCCCTTAAAGATGCATATCACAATAACCACATCACGACACACACATTGACTCAGCCCCATAGTAAAATTAAAGAATCATGTGTCGCAGGTGTTTAGCAATGTTATGGTATAAACTACAAAGATAAGAATACTACATCCAAGACCGGTAAGCAAAATGTTGCACCTTGCAAATAACACTTGCCCCGCCGGGATTTTAACCCGGAACCTCTCAGTCGGTTTTTTTACACAACAGATACCGAGGTATAAAACCCTTTAATATCTATATAAGGGCTTAGTCGCTAAGCAACAAGCAAGAAAACAACGGCCTGTAAGTACAGACTACAAAAATAACAAGCAACAATTCAAATAATTATAAAATTCGACGTACCTGCAGCTACAAGCCTGTAGACGCATGGTGTCGCTTGCTTCCCCACGATGTTGGTGGCGGAACACGATATGGTGCCGTACTCCATATCTGATGATGGAGTGTAGTGGAGAGTCGAAGTGAAACCCTCGTTGGAGAAGGCACTGTTCGGAAAACATATTATTTGTGGTTATTTTTCTATCAAGCTTACTTTTATTAATTGGTGAAGATAAAATTACTTAATGTACATACATAGATAAACTCACGCCGTAGTCCCTCGAGAGGGGTTGGCAGAGGTGCTTGCTATACACCGCTTTTCGCATTTTGTGTTGAATCCCAGTGTGACAGGTTGCGAATCTGTCGCCACTATTCGGGCACATTGAGAAACATGGTAGCAACAACTTACGGCAACCCGAGACTCGAACCCACGACCTGCCGGGTCGTGTCGGTCGGTTATGCAAGGCACGTAACCAACTGAGCTACAACGTCCTTAGGTCGTTAATTAATGTATTACTGGTTCATGATTCGAGTTCCAGCCTGTGATGTGCTGAAAATAGTATTACCAATAGGGCTATTCACAATCGTCTCACAAATCGGAATTGACTCGGTACCGACAATTTCTCGAAGGGAAATTCACCGTTCGGATAAATTTGTCATTTGTTTTCGGAAATGTGACGGTTCGCATCGGAAACTTTACTGGAGCTGTGAGGCTGGCGAGATCGTGAAAATTGATATAATTATCTCTTGTAATTAAGAGATAATAAGCTTTTTTAAGAATCAGATAAGTAACACAAGTCAATTGCACTTGTTTATAGGGCGTGTTTTTATTTGAAAAGTTAGTTTTTTTGTGAATATTTGGAATATTTGCGTTTTTATTTAGTAACTTTCCGTGTCGAATAATAAACGAGAGGTAATGTGAATTCAGTCTGACATTCGGATTAAATACGTGACGTTAGAAACTTTCCCGCTTCCGAGAGAAATCTTTTCGAGGCATTGTAAATAGAATAGTAGGTTTTTTTAGGAGGGGGCGGGGTTAGCCACAGCACAGTTTTCGAAGAATGGGTTTTTATATGCAATTAAATAACGTAAATATCAACACACACTAAATAATATAACAACAATAACATATCATTACAAATTCCTGACATTTTTGTTTTCCGGAGAAACGCAAAAAGTCCTGACATGTAAGGAAAACTCCTGCAATCTGGTAACCCAAGGTGAAAGTGAGTTTCAATCTGGGGCTAGGAGTGAGTATTTAAGTCTTTTTTTATTCACATTTATTTATATATTTTTATTATTATTACACGGGAGATCCCAATTACAGAAATAATAAGAATTAAATGACACACTATATGATAAATTGTTACAGTGAATAAATTAAAAATTAAAATAATGTAGAGGTCTATACCATACCATAATAATATAAATTAATTCAAAAAATATTCAAAATTAAACATATAAAATAACGAAAATTCACTAATTAGATGATTAAAAATAAAAAATTAAATAATATGTATGTGAATATCGTTGTTCGTTTTATGTAGTATTCATAGCGCAGGCCTTAACTTAAATTGGGACCGACAATTTTATAAAACGTCTTAGGCAAACAAGTTCATTTGATGGTTTGACGATACCCCTGAAGTCGCGGAACGTCAGGAGCACTGCCAATGCGTTGCCCATGTAGAGGGGGTCGGTTTTATATATTCATATGATACTTTTATTTCCTATTAAACAGCTATTTAACAGTAGGTATTATTGTAAAAAACATAAAAGACAATTAGCCAAAACAAAAAAATACTTGTATTTCAACAATATATCAACTGACATCAATTTAATATCCATTGTTTCTGAATCTATCAATGATTGAGTGTTTTCGTTAATACGAAGACTTTCAATTAGATCCCCCTATTTAGATTAATAGTTGCTACCATTTAAATCAATTTTCAGATGTGGCAACATTCAATTTGCCGGCTTTGATGTTGGCTCTAATAAATTAGACTACAATCGGGAATTAAATCACTACTGGAATAAACGCCGTTGACCATAAATTGGGTCAAATTGAATAATATTTACTTTGATCCAATTTATGGTTTACATATACTAATGAAGTGGGTAGTTTAAGGGCAAAAGGGCCACTTTGAGGTAGTCTACATATAGTTTTAATTATATGTTTACATATATACAGTAACATATAATGGTTAATTCATAATTTATCTCTACTGAAAATTGTAGGAGGAAGTGGTAGCTCAGTTTGTTACGTGTCTTGCTTAAACGACTGACCTGACCATACAGGTCGAGGGTTCAAGTCTTGGGTTGCCGTAAGTCGTAGCTGCCATGATCCTGATTGTGCCCGAATAGTGGCCACAGATTCGCAACCGAACTCAAAATAAACATGCAAAATGCGGTGTTTAACACCTCTGCCTACAATTAATATTTTATGTAATTTTATAATATATTTTAAAATTATTTTTTCGGGCAAATCAATCTTATTTATAATATTTTTGAAATTAAATTCTAGCGACCCGCCCCGGCTTCGCACTGATATTATGCATGGTTAATACACATATTACCGCATAATCCGCATCAAAATCCGTTGAGTAGTTTTAAAGATCTAAGCATACATAGGGACAGACAGCGGGAAGCGACTTTGTTTTATACTATAATAATAATAACCACATCACGACACACACACTGACTCAGCCCTGCAGTAAATATCGTAAGAACTTGTGTCACAGGAACTAAACAACGATATGGCATAAGCTTTATAGATAAGAATACAACATCCAAGACCGGTAAGCGAAACAATGCGTCTTGCAAAACACAAAGTCCCGCCCCCGCCGGGATTCGAACCCGGAACCTCAAGCGTAGCAGTCGGGTGTTTACACCACTGCGCCACCGAGGTCGTCAATGTCGACGTAGTGAAATATAATACAAGATGCAACACAATCAAGAATATCTTACTGTAGGGCTGAGTCAATGTGTGTGTCGTGATGTGGTTATTATTACTATAAAATCTTTTTTTAATTAATACGTGCCTCAAATAAGATCAGTATAGCTGTTTCTGGAAGGCGTCGGTAAATATAACAAGCTCATTTTTGTCGGTTAAACCGGAAGTACGAGTCAATAACCAAAGGAACTGCTAAATGACAGTTAGATCAAAGGGCACCCCCTCCCCCTCCCTAACCGGGTGGTTTAATTCATCCCTGGTAATCTATTTACTCGTCGTTCTGAACAATGAATTCTATACCTTTAAACTATTGATTGACATTTTCGTGATCAAAGTCTAAAATTGTTAGAAAAAGAAAGTAATAAAAATATTTCTCAAACACACATTACAAAAATACAATTGATACAAATATGTAATTTATTGTTTTTATTTTAGAATGTTGTATAAAGATTGGTTTATATAACTTAAATTAATAGAAAAAAAAAAGATTTACAATTATAAAACTGTGTTTAATTTACAAATTGTAATAGAAATTAATTTATTGTACCTTATTATTTCGAAAAAAACAACTACGGAGGTTTCTTGCCGGATTCTTCCCCGTAGAAATTGCTTTTTCAACTGGTGGTAGTATAAAAAGATGACGATTTAAAAGTACTTATTTTATGTCTGTTTGAATAAAAAATATTTTGACTTTGAATATGAAAAAATCGGACAATATGACTCGCAGATGAAGGGATCAGTAACAACGTACCAGTTTAAACAATTTGCAAATTTAGATTATATCGTAATAGATACTTATATGGAAGCCGCCTTTTTAGTAATTTTTGTTCTTTTTTGTTGATCTCTAAAAAAATCAAGAGTTTAACCGTTATGGTTATGAGTTACAGCCCGCTGACATGGAGACAGACGGATGGACGGCTTAATTGTTTACTTTTGGGTACAGAACACTTAAAGCACAAAAACATTCTACACTCTTTTTATTTATTTTTATTCATGACCAGGCAGGCATTTGACCCCAAGCCCGCCTGATGTTAAGCGGCGATGAGGTCTAAGGTGGATCATGCCTGCCCAGTAGAACCTATTCACTCTCGCCTTAAAGAGGCCCAAGTTATATTGGTCAGGGAACACATCGGCAGGCAAAGAATTCCACACCCCGAAATAAGAATTGCGAAATAAGAGATAGAATAATAATTAAGAGAACAAGAGTTAGTTTCATTGAGTGTGATTTGATCTATTTCAGGCCTTTGTTTGTTCTATTCATTATTTTTATTCACCCTAATCAGTTTAATCCATATAACATCTACCTCGACATGGGCAACGCATTGGCGGTGTTGTTGCCGCTCTCAGGCATCGGGGGCATCTTCGTGTCAATAGGCGGAGGTGTCATTTTCCATCAGGTTAACCCATGCCTGCTATTTTGCCCCTAATGTTGTATAAATTTAATTTGAGATTAGTGATAGATCAGCGCTAAAAATATTTCATTGCTTCGTATGCCTTTTATGTAAGTATATTAGGTATGTATATGGTAAATCTTAAATGTATAAATTTAAATAATGTTCAAATCATAAAACTGCATAGTAACATTAGTATTTTCCAGGTGGTAGGTCTACGTGCGAGATCGTCTGTATTGGTACCACCATCCTTTCTATTTACAACGTGAAGCAGTTCGCTGTGTTTCGGTTCGAAGGATTGGAGAGTCAGTGTAATTACCGGCTCGAGATGGATACTATCTTTATCTCTGTACGAGTTAGGCATAGGCGGTGCTTTTGGCGTTCCACGACATCAATGGCATCGTCGTGTTGCTAATTGTTAGCCCATCAATTTTTTTTTTTTGGAAGTCTCTTTAAATTTTAATCGTCTAAAAATCCACTGTTTTGGCCTATCTAGAACGGTGAACCAATTACTGTCACAACAAAAAGCAAAGAATTTAAAATTATATTTATGACTTAATCACTCTGAAATTATACACAATGTACTATGAAATTCCGCTTTGACTTTCTGAAAATCTAATATCAAGACAAAAGGAGAAAATTTCACCGCAGAGTAAACAAAACCTTAACGTTAGTTGTTAAAGTTTGAAATTGTTTGACGAGTTCTTGAAGTGTTTATCCACGCGTAAAACTGAATAGGTTTTTCGAGGTGGCCATTTGGTGAGAAACAGTCTTCCTTGGCACCGGCTTAGGTATAATTTGGGATTTATGTTCCCGCGGACACCGTTAACAACTTCGCTGTGAATTTTCGAAATTTTTGAACGCGAAAATTTACGTTTTTGTAACAAAACACATAACACAAACTCACGCCGTAATTAATCCCTCAAGAAGGGTAGGCAGAGGTGTTGAACAACGCATTTCCGCGTTAAGAATCTGTCGCCACTATCCGGGCACAATGAGGAACATGGCAAGTATAAAGTACGGCAACCAGTGACTCGAACCCTTGACCTGTCGGGTCGGATCTGTCGGTTAGATAAGGCTCGTAACAAACTGAGCAACCACGTTCAAATTCAAATTCAAACTAAAATTGTCACATTACGACCTCGGTGGCGCAGTGGTGTAAACAGCCGACTGCTACGCTAGAGGTTCCGGGTTCGAATCCCGGCGGGGGCGGGACTTTGTGTTATTTGCAAGACGCATTGTTTCGCTTACCGGTCTTGGATGTTGTATTCTTATTTGTTTAGTATATATCATATCGTTGCTTAGCACCTGCGACACAAGTTCTTACGATACTTACTGCATTGCTGAGTCAATGTGTGTGTCGTGATGTGGTTATTTATTTATTTATTACTGGGTACAAAAGATGTTAACATAAATAGGTATACATCTGACACCCTGTAAGGGCATAGCAAAAATATATACTAAAGTTCTTCTCGTGTCAAATAGAAGCTAGTAAAAACTGCTTCAGTTGGTAAAATTTATTAATTTACGAGGAGTGAGAGACCATTTACTAGCTATTTAATAATCTTGTGATAAACAACAATAAACGCAATAAGACGGATTGTCTCGCCTACCGGTCTTGGGTGTAGTATTCTTATCTATGTAGTTTATACCATATCGTTGCTTAGTTCCTGTGACACAAGTTCTTAAGATACTTACTACAGGGCTGAGTCAATGTGTGTCGTGATGTGGTTATTATTATTAATATTATAAACTTTATATTAATATTATAAAACATTTAAATAAACAAGTAATCAGAAAGAAAATATGGCCTCGGAGCAAAGTTTCAAACACGGGACCTGTCAGGTGACAGCATGGGCTTAGATCGCCGCATCTTTCATGTTTATTTTCCTTTATGGTAAGTCTTGTACAGGGTGCGGCGCGGAAACTTCCGTATATGAAATTAAATTATAGGTCTGAATTGGAGCATGCTCGCCACGTAAAAACAAAATGATGAACACCAATTTTTTTATGAAAGTACCCTAAATTCTTAGTGCGTATCAATCTTCAAAAATCCCTGGATGACGTAATGACCAATATTCGTAATTCTATCACCAATATTGACTCAATATCGCTGGGAAATTGGATAAAAGTTCAGTTTTTAACTGTCTCTGTGTTGTGGCCGGAACGGAGACCACCTTTAAGATATCTCCTTCAAAAAGCATTGACAAAAACTTAGTCAAATCAAAATCAATTTTTTGTTAGATTTTTGGTTAAAATAGGTGGTTGAACAATTTTAATTCCTAAAAATCTGTCCTTTGGACGTACAAACATTGTTATTTACATACACATACATAAAAATATAAACTTACGCCGTAGTCCGTCGAGAAGGGTTGGCAAAGGTCTTTGCTACATACCGCTTTCCGCATGTTTATGTCGAGTCCCAGTGTGACAGGTTGCGAATCAGTCGCTACTGGCACATTGAGAAACATGGCAGCTACAACCCGAGACTCCACCCACGACTTGTCGGGTCGGGTCGGGTAGGCACGTAACAAACTGAGCTACCACGTCCTACGTGTTATTTACATTGTTATAAATATTTAAAAAACATTGTTGTAAAAAATATAAACTTTAACGTGGGTTTTTAGATTTTTTAAATCTATTAATTATTTTATTATGTCTTTCTGCCTCAAAAGTCAATCCATACAAACTTTATCAAAATCGGTCCAGCCGTTTTTATAGTTGTAAATTGCATTGTCACAGGGTTTGAAGCTACCCTGAAAATTTCAGCCTGCTAGCTTATCGGGAAGTGTCTCAAAATTGAGTTGCAAAAATCCAACCGGAACGACAAACAAACAAGAAAGTGAGTGTATAAAAACTTGGTAAAAATTGCGTGAAAGAGTAACACACATCTATTAATACTTACAAAGTTTCGCGTTGATATATCAGTAAGGATTGGTCCTATTTCATGTACCTATTTTATTTTGACATTATCGTTGTATCAAAAAAAAAGTTGGTATTTTATGTTTGCAATTTCTCAGGAAAAGCACAGTTTGTTACAACACAAGGCAATAATTCGGTTACATCAAAGAAGGGACTAACTATCTTGTGTTTCGTGCGATCTGCAATAAGAATACAATACTGAATAAAGGCCGGAGCACACCAAATACAGTTGCGGTACGGTTGGGGTGCGTGTGCGTGCTTTGAGGAGTTTATTTCTTTAATTATTGTCACAACAACAGCATTAAATAGCGGTAGTTTACAATGTGTGGTTATAAATGAAATATAAATATAAAGTGTATGCCAATTAAAGGTGTGCACGCCATTGACTCATCAGACAAACACTCGTAAACTGCAAGAAAAATAAAAATGAGTTCAAAACAAACTGATGCCTAACTAATAAAAAAACCAATATAAAACAACTTACAAAATGAAATTTGAAAAAATAAACTCAAAGATCTTAAACTTAATTTAACGTAATTTACCGTGAGTTTTGTCATAAATTTTTCAGCAACTCATTTCTAAACATGCATCGTGAGTCACTATATAAATATTAGCGTTACATTCATTATAAAGTTTCGGGATTCTTGTTAAAGATTGGAGCAAACCCAGGTTAGATCTACAAGAAGGAAAAGTTCTAGTGATACTGTGGCGAGGTAGTTTACTTGGAACATAAATATTGACATCATTGAGAATAGAGTGACAGTCGATTTCTCCATTAAGGACCTTATGTAGGCACAATAAGTCATCAATTATGCGTCGATGCCTCAGGGTTACCAAAGAAGTTAAAATCTATGAAAGATGTTACATCTTATCTTATGCGGTTCCTGTGCGGTGCGGCATCGCAACGTGTGACCTCATTTGTTTACCGCGACCAAATTCGTCGTGCTCCAGCCTTAAAGGAGTTCACAGACATGCGCCATAATATATATTACCAGCAACCCGCCCCTGCCCCTGCACGGATGTTTTGCATTAGACACATATAAACCTTTCTCTTGAATCAATCTATCTTTTAAAAAAATCCGTTGCGTAGTTTCATTTCAATTATTGCCATAAAAAGTTGGTACATAAACCGGGAGGTAACTGTTAGAGACAGAGAGAGCCATTTTACCACAAGGCTATTTGTCATATATGTGAAAAGTAATTAATTTAGTTTTATTATTTACTTTACTAGAGTTTCAGAAAACAAACCAAATTTAGAAACGATAGAAATTCAAATGAATAAAACTTAAAGTTATGGGTTAAGGTATTGTTCAATATTGTAGGGACACAGGTTCATTAAATAGATTTTTGATTTTGTTATAAATTTTAAAGGGATTTTAAACTTTCTGGCAACTTATTGTACACCATAACAGCATTATATCAATTATTAGTTAGTAATTTATTTGTTTAAAGATCTAAGCATACATAGGGACAGAGAGCGGGAAGCGAGATTTATACTACGAGTATGTAGAGATATAGCGATCGTAAAGATTTATATTATAGCAAAGTGTAACACATAGCAGATAATTTAATACAAATATTTCAAAGGTTGACGTTTCGAGTGACGTAAATTTTGACCGATAAGAATATTCCTTAATTTTACCATCAAAATTTTAAGGGTCTATTTCTTGGTCAGGTTAAAATAATCTTGCCTAAAACTATTACTAGTAAATTTTTGAACTGAAATTAATATGTCAAAAATGATAATATAAATTAGGTTTGTGAGTTTAAAATTAAAAACTACAAAATTTTGTTGACAAAATATTATAAAATAATCTTTCTTTTAATACGGCCGCTACACTTATACATAGCTACTTTATATATTTATTTAAGATAACACCACGGGCAAACAAGACGGTTCTCCTGTTGGAAACCGCCATCTATTGACACGACGATGCCCCTTATGTGGATGCCAAGATCACCGCCTATGCGTTGCTCGTACAGAGGTAATTACATTGGCTCTCCAATCCTTCGAACCGAAACACAGCGAACTGCTTCACGTTGTAAATAGAAAGGATGGTGGTACCAATTCACACAATCTCGCACATTGATCTATTACCTGTAAATACATAGCGGCCACCTGTGAACCGCCTTTCCCGCAGTGTGTGCGATATCCTACGATACCGCTATATATTATAGCGTACGCCAGTGAAGCCCTTAAGACTTGGTTGCTATAGACTTAATAAGTTATATTGCATGAAATCCCAGTTCGACTGGGCTCTTCATTACGTGGCCCGACTACAAAGGGCAAAACGAAACCATATTTGTTAAACATGGCAGCGAATAATTCACAAATGTTAATTATCATTCATTTCATGGAGTCCATCGGATTCGACAATGATATGTTACAAAATTCAACGAGATTTTTGGTGAAGTTTAAATTTTTGAACCATTTTTTTCGTGGAATATTTTCTAACAATTTCTGTCACCATAATTTACTTGCTATACTCTGAAGATGTTGTTTAATGCTATTAATCATTTCAAGAAGTTTTATAAACAACTCTACGAAAATCCATGCAGTCAATTTTAGAACCTCCTACTTTTTAATTTGGTTTAAAATAAGTTAGGTAGGCAAAACTTTACACGTGCAATATCAACCATGTTTTATGCAGCTCTAGAGAAAATGTCAAATTTGTCCACCACATGGTCACAAGAGGTTTTTGGGGTGTCGTGTGACGTCCTGAACGTTTAAGTCGCCTGAATTTTTAAAGCACCCTGATAAGGTAGGTATTTCAAAGACATTGGTGGGGAAGACATAGTAGCTCAGTTTGTTAACCGACCGATCCGACCAGACCGGTCGGGGGTTCGAGTTTCGGGTTGCCGTAAATTATAGCTGTCATGTTCCTCAATGTGCCCGGATAGTGGCGACAGATTTGCAACCTTTCACACCGGAACTCAACATAAACATACAAATGCGGTGTTTAACACCTCTGCCAACCCCCCTCGAAGGATTACGGCGTGTTTATGTATGTGTGATGGAGTACAAAAGTTCGATAGAAATAAAAAGATATTAGAATTTCTAACCACAGGTTAAAGAAATATTAAAAGGAATAAATAAATTTTTCTGCCTCCCGTTTTTAAAATGATTAATCCTGATTTTTGTAATTCATATCTTAGATTTTCTAAAATTGTGGTTGGCAACTCTTAGCTTGACCAAATCTGAACATTTACAAGATTAGAGACCTCAGTTCCTGTAGCTAACGATTACCTAAATTTAGCATGGCAACATTACTCCTTAAAATAATAAGTAAAGGCAATAAGAACAAATTTATCTCAAATTTTCATAGAAACGCCACAACTCAAATTAGCTTTGCTTCTCCTAAAATTGTATTGGAAGCTAAAATCAAAGTACTTGGTAAATTTCCTGCTAAAATTGATTTAAATCTCTAAGCTATCAGAATAATAAGAAAAAAAATGATTCAAAAGGAAAACATCCACTGATTAAAATACTAACGAGATATTAATTAATTAAGTTCCTCACGCTGTACCTTCCATCCTACGTACCTTAGCTACCTTCGAGTAGTTTTTTCTTCGAGTATCTTTTGTTTATGGGGATAAAACAGTAGGGAAAATAGGAATGGAGATATGCAAAATGTACATACAATACAAATTAAACCTAAACTCACGTAAATAGAAACAAAGCCACTGGCCTGTATAAATCAATATAAAGATACTTCCTCACATCATTCGCGTGTGATGTAACATCTCACATTCGATTTCTAGTATTACATTATAATACTGGCTTTCTAACCTGAAGAGCATTCGCCCGTTATGTAACATTTGATAAAAAGTTTTATCAAAATTTCAACCAGTTCTCTTCCGTCAACAGTGTAATGCTTGAATCTGTAACATTACAGGTAGCGCACTGTAATGCTCGAATCTGTAACATTACAGGTTGCGGACTGTAATGCTCAGTTCGGCTCCTTCACTTGTGTAATGCTCGAATCTGTAATATTACAGGTCGCGCACTGTAATGCTGAACTCTGTAACATTACAGGTTGCGGACTGTAATGCTCGGTTTGGCTCCTTCACTTGTGTAATGCTCGAATCTGTAACATTACAGGTTGCGGACTGTAATGCTCCGTGCGGCTCCTTCACTTGTGTCATGCTCGAATCTGTAACATTACAGGTTGCGGACTGTAATGCTCAGTTCGGCTCCTTCACTTGTGTAATGCTCGAATCTGTAATATTACAGGTCGCGCACTGTGATGCTGAACTCTGTAACATTACAGCTTGCGGACTGTAATGCTCGGTTTGGCTCCTTCAGTTTTGTAATGTTCAACTCTGTAACATTACATTTCACGCGAACGCTCCAGATAATACCAACAACAAATAAAAATATGCTTAAACAGATATCAAACGACCAAGACAAGAGCATAGAAATATCAAAAAATGCCCGACGATTTCATCCTGGGACAACCGACTTCGCAGTCAACGTTTTCTTGCTACAACACCACGTCACCACTTTCATAATTCATTTCTCCCTCAATTTTTAAAAGTGGTTGTTAAAAACAATTTTGACAATTTAAAAGTATAATCAAAAGTATTTGATTTTGAATTCGAAAAAATCTCACTTGAAATAGTTTTATTGAAATAGACTTACTTTAATGTTTACCCTTAATCTACCACTTATTTGGGAAGCTTACCTGAAAGGAAAAATTTGGCGAGAAACCTTCATAATAGCTTTTTTTCATTATCTTAGACTGGTGACCTTGTAAGGGATGAAGGAAGGAGGATGCTAGCGGCCCAGAATCGAAATATTTGGGAAAGACATAGGTCCAGAAGTGGACGTAGCTGATGATGATGAAATGTATTCTAGAAACATCTTACCTGTTGTCCACGTCCGTTTGTTCCCCTGAACTGTTGAAGGTCCAGCTGAAGGTTGAGGGTTCAGGGTTGGAGTCTACGAAGCACTGGAGCGAGATCGTCTCATGCTTTAGGGCACCATATACTTCACCTTCTTCTTGAGTCTTGCATATTGGAGCGTCTAAATAGAGAAATTTAACGCATTATTGGTTGTACAATTTTTGAACCAATACCATGGCAACTATGTAAATTATTTATATATTTTCGTATAGTATAAAGTTTTATGAGAAATTTAACGAATTCACCAATAATAAAAGACGGAATGATGAATCTGCCTACAGTAACATGCTAGTAGGTATATTTACTGCAGGCTCGAATAGATCACTTGGGAAACGACGAAAAGAGCAGCCAAATCGTCTTATTTCACTTTCTCCACACTTGTACTGCACTTTAATTCTCTAGATAGAACACTAGCATTTTACACATTAAATCCTGCTGACATATGAGACGAGAAAATAAAACTAGAACGTTTCAACTGACACTTTCCGTTCCCGGCAAGCAATTTCAATATAGTTTAAGAAGAATAAGTCACTGATTAACTCTATTAATATATATATATAGTTTGCCTCTTTTTTTATTCAACTTCATAGACAAGCAGACCCAATGGAAAGTGATACCACCGCCTATTGACACGACGATGCCCTTGATGTCTTAGAAACCCAAGGGCACCGTCCATGCTTTGCCCATGTAGAGGGAAAAGATGCTATACCTTTCGTGTCTGTAATTACACTGGTTCCCCAATCCTTCGAACCGAAACACAGCGAACCGCTTCACGTTGTAAATAGAAAGGAGGGTGGTACCGACGCAGACGATCTCGCACGTAGATCTACCACCATTAACTAAACTATCGCTAAACAAGACTATTCCCTATGTAAGTTCTCATCCATTTTGAGTAAAATACTCGTTTAGGAAAATGCTAGACATGTATGAAGTAAATATATTTATTTAAATTAAGATTCGCTGAACCATCCGAAGAGGTAGTAATGCTTAAAGCCAGTAAGTGACGACCTTGGTGACAGTGGTATAATCAGGCGACTGATACGCTATAGGTTTCGTGTCCGGAACCTCTAGCGGGGGCGGAACTTTGCGTTATTTGCAAGACGCATTGTTTCGCTTACCGGTCTTGGATGTTATATTCTTATCTAAGTAGTTTATACCAAATCATTGCTTAGTGCCTGCGATACAAGATTATATCTTAGATCAGGGCTGAGTCAATGCGTGTGTCGTGTTGTGGTTATTATTATTAAAGTTTAATAATTAAATTAAATTTCATAACTAAATTACTCTTTAAATTTGATGTTCGAAAAAGAAATAGAAAAATTGCTTGACATGATTCGAACCGAACAGAACGGAACAATCGCTGTTTTTTGTTAAGAATTTCCTACTTTTTTTACAAATGTTGTAAATTAAATATGAGAAATGAAGAACACTGTTTTCTTGTAAGTTATTTGTAAAGTTAGGTCTTTTGTAACTTTTGATTTAGCTGGAAACTTACTGTCTCAAAGAGAATGAAGCTAACTCCAGTGTTTCCAGATGGACTTCTACAGTTCTAAAGAACCAGTTTCTGAGCTTTTAAGAACCAGTATCTGAGTTTTTAAGAACCAGTATCTCAGTTTTGGGACGAGACATTTGCATTTCATTTTTGTGTTTCGTTCTGAGAATGATTGAGACCGAGTCAATTCTTAACCGATCTTGGTCATTCCGATTTGCTTTGAAAAATACCATAATCCAGAGGTTCTGGCAATCAAGTTGACATTGTTGACTTCTTCTGTTGCGCAGTAGTGTAAACAGCCGACTGAGAGGTTCTGGGTTCGAATCTCGGCGGGGACGAAAATTTTTGTTATTTGCAAGACGCATTGTTTCGCTTACCGGACTTGGATGTTATATTCTTATCTATGTAGTATATACCATATCGTTGCTTAGTGCCTGCGATACAAGTTCTTACAATACTTACTGCAGGAATGAGTCAATGTGTGTGTCGTGATGTAGTTTATTTATTGTGGCATGCTGTTAAACGTTATCGGTAATGCTGCAAGTTGTTGTGGAGGTTTGAATAAGAAGAAGTTTGAAGTTGAAAACAATTATAATTTAAATTATCAACTTCCAACTGAATATAGTCTGACTTTAGAGCTACTTTTTTCTAGTTACTTAATTTTACCTTGACCGCGAATGGAAATGAATATTTAATACGAGTTTTTAAGAACCAGTCTTTGAGTTTTGGAACGAGACTTGGTCTTGGTCATTGGACGAATTTGGTTAACACAAGTTAAGTGGTCCCGAAATTATGTAAACGGGGAAGGCAGATGATCACTTACATCTGACCTGTAGCGACACCGAGTTGCTGGTGGCACTGCCCTCGCTGTTGAAGGCCAGGCAGCTGTAGTCGCCAGCAGCTGTCCTGTTGACGCTCTGCAGCACCAGACTCTGGTCGCTGAGGATCACACCGGCGCTGGCATTGTGGTGGATCTCCTGCATCTAAAACCATGATCATTGTCAGCTAGATTATAGCATCCAGCTTTATTTCTGGGAACTAAAGTGACTGTTAATTGGAAGGTTGATGCTTTAAACCTTAAAAGGACGTGGTAGCTTAGTTAGTTATGTGCCTTGGTTAGCTGACCGACCCGACCCGACAGGTCAAGGGTTCGAGTCTCGGGTTGCCGTAAGTTGTAGCTTCCATGTTCCTCATTGTGCCCGAATATTGGCGACAGACTCGCAACCTGTCACATTGGGCCATAAACATGCTAAATGCGGTGTGTAACACCTCTCGAGGGATTCATAACGGCGTCAGTTTACATATGTATATTGTTCTAGTGCAGTGCTTTTCGAAGAATTAAATGATCATTAGAATTTTGATTCACGCATTAGCTCTAGGCGCTCCAGACATCACGGGCATCGTCGTGTCTTCAAGCGGCGGTATCACTTTCCATCAGGAAAACCGTCTCCTTGTTGGCCAATGTTGTATAAACACTTGATTTTTAACTCACGATAAGTTATTTGTTTGATAAAATACGTTAAGTTTCTTTAGAGTCAGTAAGGTTCTAAATTGAACCTTTTGGCTACTTCAATCCTTATAGGATTCAGTAAATATCTTGTTAATACAAGATCCTAAACTAACCTTGAGACCTATCAACCACCCTAACAGCACAGTGTTTCCCGGAGAAAATCCAATCTTTAGATGTTTTGTTCGCGGCATAACGTTGTCGTTATGATGACTTCTTGGACGGAAATCATCCACGAAGCTGTCACAAGTATCGGTTCACACGGAAATTATTGAGGCCTATCCCTAGCATTGTAAGGTAACAGAAAATTAATAGAATTCACTTGGTACAGATTCTTGTTTTGGTAAACTTTGGAATATTTAAGTAATTTTAAACGACCCTAAAGGAAAAGCACTGGGCAGTAAACCAAACTCCAAGTTCCTATAACATAAAAATAACTCAAACACAAGTGCTATAAAATTTCAAAAGTTTCTTCAGCGGACTTTAAGTTTATTTACTCGTTCGGAATAAGCAACTTTGTTATCGTTTTCTTATAAAATACAAGTTACTTTTCCGACTTTACTCAAATACGTGTACTAAAATATCATGACACATCAAACTCATTCCAAGAGGGGTTAGCAGAGGTACAACACACCGCATTTGACATATTTATGCTGAATCTCAGTGTGACAGATTGCGAATCTGTCGCCACGCTACTGTCCGGGTACCGAGGAACACGGCAGCTACAACTTACGGCAACCCGAGACTCGAATCCTCGACATATCGGGTTGGGTCGGTCGTTTAACTGAGCTACCACGTAAAAATCATGATTTGACACAAGAAAAAATTATTTATATCATAAACCTGGGATGTTACGTACAGACGGTCACACATATATGAAGCTTCACATTACAAGTGCAGTATCAATCCTTATGCTCAGTGGCGGTACTGTCATAGAAGCCCAAAAGCCCGGCTTGCCCTATCAAACTAAAATAAGTTCGCGCTCTTATTCATTCATTAACAAATCAAACTACTTTTTCAAAGCCACAGAAATTGAGATTTTGCTGACATGTTCGCAAACTTCTGAGTGTTTTGCTGAGCTCGTCCACGCTAGCAAGTCCACAACGGAAGTATGAAGTACTCGTATATCTCTCGGCTTGCCCTGTACTAAAACTCTAGGCATCCCACTGCTTATGCTGTACAACATAAGAACGGTACAAAGTCCGAACGGGCTAGGTTGTCCCATGCCATGGTACTCTTGTATAACATTGGGAAATAAACAACATTAAATTATGTCATTATTCATATCTCTGGCCTTATCAAGATTCAACTATGAAATATATGTAAGAACTATAGAAAAATGCACGGATTCACTAAAAAAAGTTGAGGGGAGCCCAACCAATTACATAGTCTTAAGATGTAAAGAAATAAATTAAATTTATCTAAGTAATTATACTAATGTGTTTTTATTCTATTATTATTGATATGTTATTTCTCTTAATAATTTATGATTCAATTTTTGATTAGTCTATGTTATTGTTGTAAATGTCGTGCTTGCCTTTAATTGCTATGTGTATATGTCCTGTGAAAATTAAATGTATTTATATCATTGTGATGCAAGTACTGTTGGCTTGCCTTAATAATAAAATAATAAAAAGATGTTGTTTATTTTATTTAGTTCTAGCCCCGTCTTCACACGGATATTAGCCACGTACTATATAAATATAAACCTTCCTCTTGAATCGCTTTATCTATCTTAAAACACCGCATCAAAATCCGTTGCGTAGTTTTAAATATCTAAGCATACATAGGGACAGACAGCGGGAAGCGACTAGTGATTTTAGTAAAGTTTTCTTATTAATCAAAATTTTGTGTCCACTATTACAAGAAAAACAGATAATATTTTTTTGCTGTTTATTTTTCTGTATAATGTGATGATTGTTATCGGTTTTTGGTCTTATAAATAAATCAATTTAAGAACGATCATAACCTCTGTTTTGTTCTTCACTATTGAGTTTCAGATTTCATAGATAACTTATTGAAACGCTAATTCAATTAAGTTAGTTGTTAGTTGTGGGGTCGGAAGCCCTTTTGAGAATTCGTGTTGCTTGCAAACTCAGTCACTAACTTAGCGCAGTATAATTTAATATCTATTGTAACATTTAAGTCAGTATTGCATGACATTCAAATGTTTTAAGAACGATTCAGTCGTATTCATATTTTTAAACAACATCATAGGCAAACAAGCGAACGGTTCACCTAATAGAAAGTGATACCGTTTAGTAACATGATGTCCTTAATGTCTTGGAACGCATAGAGCACTCTCTATGCATTGTCCATGTAGGGGTAAAGATGTTATGAATCTCGTGCCTGTATTAACACTGGCTCTCCGATCCTTCCAACCGAAACACAGCGAACTGATTTGACGACCTCTGTGGCGCAGTGGTGTAAACAGCCGACTGCTACGCTAGAGGTTCTGGGTTCGAATCCCGGCGGGGGCGGAACTTTGTGTTACATATTTGCAAGACGCATTGTTTCGCTTACCGGTCTTGGATGTAGTATTCTTATCTATGTAGTTTATCGTTGATAAGCACCTGCGACACAAGTTCTTACGATACTTACTGCAGGGCTAAGTTAATGTGTGTGTCGTGATGTGGTTTATTATTATTATTAACTGCTTCACGTCAGAAATAAAATGAAGGTGGTACCACCTCACGCTCTTGCTAGTATATCAACAGGTGCAGTGAGAAATTATGTGACATTGTTTATTGTCAGCAAAGTTCGTTATCCATAAAATATAGTATTAAGTTGTAAGAAGACGTCATTTCACTACAAAATAACATACAACTTACCCCTTTGTACCACAGGAGTTTATGAGTCTTAGGGTTGGCTCTGACGCTGCACTCGAAGTAGACATCGTCGCCTTCCTTGATGAGGTCCGGCATCAGATTGGAACCCATCTTCAAAGTCACGATGGGGACATCTGTTAAAAGACACAGGACAATAATAATAATAAATACAGGTTTTGAGTACGAGGGTTTGAGTCTCCGTAATTTGTAGCTTCCATGTTCCTCATAGTGTTCGTAAAGTGGTAACAGATTCGCACCTGTCATACTGGGACTCAATATAAACATGCGAAATGCGGTGTTTAACACCTGCCTATCCCTCTCGAGGGATTACGGCGTGAGTTTATGAGTGTGAGTAATAAATATCAACTGATGTTGATGACACACAGAATCTTGTTAAAGAATCTTGTATCGCAGTTGCTAAGCAACGATATGGTATAACTACATAGATAAGAATACTACCGAAGACCGGTAAGCGGAACAATGCGTCTTGCAAATTACACAAAGTTCCGCCCCGCTGAGATTCGGACCTGGAACCTCTAGCGTAGCATTCAGCTGTTTACCGAAGATCTTTACATGAACTTAAATACCAGTTGAAGCAAATTTTCCAAAGGCTCTGTGTGTTTGTTTTAATCTGTTCGTTCGTTTAATTTAATCGTAAAAATCTGGACTCTATTACTAAGACTGCGTCCATGCGTCTGTCAGGAGACTGTATATCATGAACCATAATAGAATATTAAAATTTTCAGAAAATGTCTATTTTGTGCTGTCGCTACAACAAATACTTATTTTTTTTCATGTTTATTTGAAGAAATTATGTAAAAATAAAACATCTTTAAGCCTCAGACGGTACGAAATCACGTGCGAGTCAGACTCACGCTTGACCGGTTTTTCATGTTTTTTGCAAGTTGGCCGCTCATCAGTAGATCTCTGTCAGTTCAATTCCGAAGCAGTGAATTGCCATTTTACGATTTTTATGCGTCAAAAAATACAATATTGCCAAAGCGGCCTCTTTGTCCCGCTTTAAACTTTAAATGGTGTACTTTAAGTGGTGTTTTAGAATGTAAATGTTTTTTGTAATTAATACAGATAATATCGCCAAAGCAGCCTCTTTGCCCCACTGTTTGTAAACTTTAAATTCTGCTATTTTTCAACATGTTGATGTTATTTCAGCTTCAATTATTATACAACAAATTATTATTAAAATTAAAATGTGTTAGTTGTTTCATAATACGGAAATAATTTATTTTATTTTATTTTATTCAATAGGATCCTCAACAGGAGATACAATATTTAATTTACAACAGTATTTCCATTAAAGTATAAGTTAATTGTTCTCCCAATTATAGAGGAACACAACATTCTCATTGTGACATTGCTCAAATTATTACACGGTAAAATTAGATCCATTAAATTAAATATAAATCCATTAAATTAATTCCAAAATAATAACACTAGTTACATGCATAATTAAAACAACAATAAAATCACGTAAAAAAAAAAGATTAAAATGAAAAATTACATTATAAATTAAGAATAAACATAACCAACACAAATACAAATACGGACAACCAAGATTCATTTATTATTACATATTTTCTTTGTGAATGTGAGCAGACTGTTAGAAAATAAGTCCAAATGCAACTGTTTGCAGTAATCATTGAAATTACTAGAGATTCGATATGATGGTCTATTTTTACCCAAATTAGTTTGACACTTTTTAGTAGTGAATAAGCAGGTTCGATATCTGGGTGGCCTACGAGGGACATTAATATTAAAACAACTTTACTTATCATTCTATAATTAATTTTACAGTTAAAACTTTTTAGCTATAAAAAGGCTTTATTCATGAATTCTCGTCGACCAACCATCAAACGAATCATGACGGTTAAACCAGGTTCACCTTAAATAACTGAGTTAAACAAAATATTACAAGTAACCTTTTTTTTCGTACCTCCCTACCGTTTCTTGGGGAAAATTTCCCAATTCCCCTTTTACGCCCTTCCTGTATAGCGTAAATTTTTAAACAGAATCACTCAAATTGGTCCGGCCGTCTTCGAGTTTGAGACAGACTAATGAACAACTTTTAATTTTTTAGATGAGATAAATTTTTATGGCTTATGTTAAGATAATTCATTTTAGTTAAATGAAAATGTGCCTATTGGTTTAATAAAAAATTAATAACATTATTGTTAAATGAAAATTAATAAACAATTGTAACAATTACTCACAGTGTATATTTAGTTTCCACTTGTCCTCTATCATGGAGTCAGGTAGCCGAGGGTTATCAGCTCTGCAGTATAAGAACACGTCATGGTCCTCAGCTTCAGGTATGAGGGTCAGGATGCTCACTGAAGAGTTGGTCTCCGTGAACTGATAGGAGAAAAAATACAAATGTAGTGGAACATCGCTTGCTTATCTACAGCCTATCTTTCTTCTTTTATTAGACGTAAAAACAATTAAGAAACATTTTTCTCCGAATCAAAGAGTACTTTTTTTTCTGCAAAGTACATGCATCACAATTATACAAATATATTTATTTTTCATATATATGACGGCGCGTCTATTTTTAAATTGTAATTATAAGGGCTGTATGTTGAGACGCCCTTGACGTAATGCAGAACACTGGTGCTTGATTAAAAAAACAGTCAGTGAGACAGCGCGGGAAGAAAAAAAAAGGAAGATCGGGAGATTGATTCTTGGACATTATCGAATTGGATGTTCGCAATAAGATTGAATTTAATTACATTACCGAAGCACCACGTGTTCTGCGGAACGTCTTTGAAGTGACTGTTGTATTTTGCTATAGTAAACTTTTGTGATTCGATTTTAACTCCTCGCCCGTTAACCCACGCCTTGATAACCCATGATAGAGGACCCAGAGAGATTGGATACCAATTATAGGCAAGCACGACATTTACAACAAAAATCAACAATAACATAGACTAATTGAAAATCGAAACGGAAATTATTAAGAGAAATTACTCATTAATAATACGGCAAAACAAATTAACAGACATAAGTGTCACTTAGATAAATTTAATTTATTTACGGAATTTGACCGTCGGTTTGAAATGTATATAAATTTTATTATTCATAATTTAAATTTTTAATAGAGAATCAAAAGATATATCAACGTCGGGATTATTTATAACAAAAAAGACACAATAAATATTAAAAATCAATTCTCAAAACAGGTCAATTTAAATAAAAATTTAAAAAATAATGTCAATTTGTAAGAAAAATGAAATACAAGTCAAGAAAATATTCAAGCTACGTACTTATTAGACAATTTTAGATTTCGATATTAAAAAACTGAGTAAACAATATCTTTTGTTTTCACACCTTTCCCGACGGCTTGAGTTTTATTTTTCTCGTTAACTTCGTCGAAAATAATGTTTTCAATTTATACATTTCGATTTCCTTTAGTACTCTTACACACAGAGCGTTTTTTAAAAGGGAAGAGATTTTTTTATCTCCATTACACATCGACCTTTTATATATTTTATCAATAGGGTTTCAATACAAACTGCTGCTGTGCTCGATATCGTAGGATCGACTAAATTCTTAGGCATTAATATCGATTCAAAACTTGAGTGGAACGCACATTTAGAATTAATTTGTAGTAAATTAAGCTCGGCGGCATATGCAGTAGGGAAAATTAGAAATTTAACGGATCTCCCGACAGCTAGACTGGTATATTTTGCATATTTTCATAGTATTATGTCCTATGGGTTACCACTATGGGGTAGTGCGGCCGAAACAGATACGATATTTATTTTACAAAAAAGAGCTATAAGAGCTCTGTAAAACTTAAAGCCGCGACATTCATTACGACAATTATTTAAGGAAATTAATAGACTCACCTTACCGTCCCAATATATTTTTGACAATATCATGTATGAAAGGAAACATCTACATGAGTTTGATAGACTAGGTCACGGCATAAATACCAGAAATAATGATAAATTACGTATCCCTACAGTTAGATTAGCAAAAACTAGTAAGTCATTTATTGGAAATTGTGTTCGCTTTTATAATAAAATTGAATTGAAAAGAAATGTAACAGAAATGTCAGATATTAAATTCAAGCAATATGTTAAACAAATTTTAATTAAGAAGGCTTACTATAAAATTCAAAATTATGTACAGGATAAAGATATATGGAAGTAATTGCACAGGTTTATCTTATTGACAGTTTAGCTAGATTTATTATGTTGAAAAATTGTAATTTGTAGTAGAAAATATTGTAATTGAATAATGAAAAAAGCAACTACGGAGGTTTCTTGCCGGATTCTTCCCCGTAGAAATAGCATTCCGAACCGGTGGTTGTAAAAAAAATGACGATTTGAAAGTGCTTATTTTAAGTCTAATCGAATAAAAACATTTTAACTTTGACTTTAAAACATTACTAAATAAATTGTATTCCACTTGTATACACTGCATAATCTAAAGTGATTGACGATTTTAAACTAGTTTTGCTCTGACTCATTCCACGTAGAACTGTTTTGATTTTTAAAGCAAAATGTAGCTGTTTAGGCAAAAAACGGTTCGTGGTAGATCTACGTGCGAGATCGTCTGTGTTGGTACCACCCTCCTTTCTATTTACAACGTGAAGCAGTTCGCTGTGTTTCGGTTCGAAGCATTGGAGAGCCAGAGTAATTAGCGGCATAGTTATAACATCTTTACCTCGACATGGGGAACGTTGCGGTGCTCTTGGCGTCCCACATCAGGGGCATCGTATTGTCAATAGACAACGGTATCATTTTCCATTAGGTGAACAGTCTGCTAACCGATATTGGATGAAAATTAAATAACCGCTTCGCGTGTAAAGCGCCTTACACCCGTTATTTAACGTTCCTTTCACAAACAAATGATCAATTTGTTTCCAAATCATTCAGAACCGTCGCTGGCATTCGCCTCGATATTGATGGAGTACTAAACAAACAGTACATGTGCTAATTGAGTTTTCATTTTTCATTTTCATTTTTTTTAATTAAATTTATTTTTTACTTAATTATTACTAACAAGCGGCCCGCCCCGGTTTTGCACGTTTCGATATAGGCATTTTACTTTTTTGAAAATATTTAAGTCTATGTTTATCTGGGATATAATAAATATTACTTAATTAAAACTTACAAACGGCTCTTCCCGGTTTTGCACGGTTAGATATAGGCATTTTTCACAAGTTTTATACACTCACTTTTCTTGTTTGTTTGTTTGTCGTTCCGGTTGGATTTTGGCAACTCGATTCTGAGGCACCGATAAGCTAGCAGGCTCAAATTTTCAGGGTAGCTTCAAACCCGATAACAATGCAATTTACAAGTATAAAAACGGCTGGACTAATTTTGATAAAATTTGTATGGAGTGACTTTGGAGGCAGTTCCCGATAAGTAAGCAGGCTGAAATTTTCAGGGTAGCTTCAAACCCGATGAAAACAGAATCTTTTGCATGTTTTCGCTCAAATTATCGGCAAACAGACAAACAACAAAGATAAAATAATAAAATAATTAATAGATTTAAAAAATAAGAAAATAACCCTACGGGGCTGAAAGAGGGCCCACTTAAAACGTAGGAGCGTATATTATTTATGGGATTATTAATGGGATATATTTACATGACGTGGATAGACCGTGGGTGTAACTTGCAAAGATTATTACTTTTCTAAAAACAAAGAACTATTCATTTTCTGTTTTAAAAATGCGTTTGTGTTCGTCAGGGATATAGGATTCTAATGGTGAATGAATTTTACAAATCAGTCCAGTAGTTAAAGCCTATTCGATTCAAACAGACAATCAATTTTTTCCTCTTTGTAATATTTGTGTAGATAGAAACAGGGTTAACTAAAAATATGTACTCCAGAAATCCAGCATGTAAGTATGTGTTGGTTTATTTTAAACAAAATCCTTTTCCAATTATAAAGGTGAAGGTCATTTACCTCTACATGAGCGACGTATTGGAGCGTTGAAGACACCAATGGCAGCGTCGTGTCAAAGTTACCCGTTCTCCATTAGCTGAACTATGTGCTTGTGATACATGAGACACTTACTAGTTTGGAATTCCTCTTCAACTGTCTGGTACCTTTCCACCAGGTGAGCTGGGCTTCAGGCCTGGACCCTGAGCTCCTGCATTCCACCTCGTAACTCCTGTCTGCTGATAGCTGTCGACTCTTATTGACGATCTGGACGGCGAGAGGTCTTACTGCAACAAATAAATATTGAGATATATTTGTCTCAAACCATAAATAAAAAATAATAAACCACGAAACCTCGACGACGGTTTTCGGTTTTGACGACCTCGGTGGCGCAGTGGTGTAAACAGCCGACTGCTACGCTAGAGGTTCCGTGTTCGCCCCGGCGGGAGCGGGACTTTGTATTATTTGCAAGACGCGTTGTTTCGCTTACCGGTCTTGGATGTTGTATTCTTATTTATTTAGTATATGCCATATCGCTGCTTAGCACCTGCGATACAAGTTCTTACGATACTTACTGCAGGGCTAAGTCAATGTATGTGTCGTGATGTGGTTATTATTATTATTAATAAAAAAAATATATAAATAATAAAAGTAAAAATTATACTATATGGAGTATTTAATTTTGTATTTTTTAATAAAACAATATCACAGTTTAACATATAAATATATAAGATACCGTATGATTCTTTAACATAATAAATTTGTGATTAAATTACTCTCCGACTAATTCGATGGCATATCATATTATTACAGTCTCAGTTACCGTTTTTTCAATAGAGATCTACTATAACGAATTGAGTGAGAAAATTTACATACAACTGATCAACATCCATAGAATACAAAAACTAAAATGAATACATAAATATCTATAATACAGTTTTCTATTGTGATATCACCTACAAATATAACGAATAATAATGTATATGCTTTAAGGGAACCCATACGGAATCACCACAGTATATTCATACCGAGAAATATAACACATTTCTTTTAATATATTCAAAATAAAAATTGAGAATCTCTTTGGAGTCGGTTAAAAAAGCATCCGTTAGCATAGTAACAATGTCTCTCAAAATCTACATTATAACAATAACAATAACGACACACTCATTGACTCAGCCCTGCACTAAGATATAATCTTGTATCGCAGAAACTAAGCAACGATATGGTACATACTACATAGATAAGAATACAACATCCAAGACCGGTAAGCGAAACAATGCGTTTTACATATAACATAAGGTTCTGTCCCCGCTAGGATTTTAACTGGGGACCTCTATCGTAGCAGTCGGCTGTTTAAATAATAAAAAAATAAATAAATAACCATATCACGACACACACATTGACTTAGCCCTGCACTAAGTATCGTAAGAACGATTTGGTAAATACTAAATAAATAAGAATACAACATCCAAGACCGGTAAGCGATACAATTTACAAATAACACAAGGTCCGCCCCCGCCGGGATTCGAACCCGGAACCTCCAGCGTAGCAGTCGGCTGTTTACACCAATGCGCCACCGAGGTCGTCGTTTCATTCATCTTAAAATATAGTTTTATCGTATTTAATCAAAATACCACAATTATCATAATAAAAATATTTAAAACTTGAATGTTTTTTGTAGGTCATGAATAGAGAAAGGTTTTATATCTGATATTACGTTTCTTGAGATAAAACCCCTCACAGATTTGCGGACGGTCTGTCGGCTTAGCTACTTAAAGATTCATTTTAAAACACCGTCATGGGCGAACAAGCAAACGGTTCAACTGATGGAAAGTGAAAAGCTTTTGAAAAGACGACGCCCTGATATCGTGGAACGCCAAGAGTACCCATGTAGAAGTAAAGTGGTTATACCTATCGAGTACCGGTATTTACACAGGCTTTCCAATCCTTCGAACCGAAATACAGCGAACTGTTTCACTTTGTTAACAGAAAGGAGGATGGTAGCAATCTAGACGATCTCGCACGTAGATCTACCACCTGTGAAACCCTACGTCTCCTTAAAGACGCCAGGCTACCCAGTTAAGAGCATACACCTCAAATTTAATCTGCAAACTGGAACAAGTCTCGTAAACAAGCAGTTTATGAAGATACCGTACAAGTTAGCCACACCCTAGCGACCACTCAGGTAATGCTGCGTAAACTTTGTGACATACTACCCTATAACTAATAGGGAATATGCATGCAATTTAATTTGATTATTCAATCAATTTATCGTAAAGTATGTGGAAAGACTATATTTACAAAAACAGAATGAGAATTGTACGATAAACCAGTGATTAAACCATTAAAAGTATATATCTCGCTCATCAGAAAAACCATTTCTATGTAAGCTGTATGGCGCTCGTGTACTTTGACGTCATTGTACAGTTGGATATAATTTAAATTTAAGAAAATCTAACGCCTTTTTGTATACGAGTGTATGTGGAGTCGAATTATAATAAAGAAATAAACAAATTCATGCATATTCCCTATTGGCCACACTACGTTAACACAACTGTAGCATATTCAAAAGTAGCAAAGTACTCAACACTATTCAACAATAGCATAGTATGTAACACTAGAGTCATCTAGAATTACTCTGTTGCTCTGTTGGTTCCGTGCCTTGATTAACCAACCCACCCGACATGACAGGGCAAGGGTCCAAGTCTCGAGTTCGATAGTGGCGACAGATTCGCAACCTGTCACCACTTGCCAGGCAATGACCCCCCTACGAGCTAAAGCCCCCTCCCTGGATCCGTTGAACTTCAGCATCGCATGACAACCTCGATACTGACTTTTAAACCGCATGTTTCTCGCTAAAAGGATAAATAAATAAACAACATCACGACACACACATTGACTCAGCCCTGCTGTAAGTATTGTAAGAACTTGTGTCGCAGGTACTAAGCAACGATATGGTATAAACTACATAGATAAGAATATTACATCTAAGAACGGTAAGTGAAACGATGCGTCTTGCAAATAACACGTTCTTCTGCTACGCTTGAGGTTCCGGGTTCGAATCCCGGCTGGGGCGTAAATTTGTGTTTGTAAGACGCATTGTTTCGCTTACCGGTCTTGGATGTTGTATTCTTATCAATGTAGTTTATACTGAGTCATTACATAGCACCTGCGATACAAGATTACATCTTAGTGCAGGGCTAAGTCAATGTGTGTGTCGTGATGTGGTTATTATTATAACATCACAGCGAGACAATTCGAATTTTCACACTAAGACTATTTCAGTAGCCGAAATAACAGCATATACTAAAATAATAGAATGTTATTTTCTAACTTGAACTTTCTAGATGTAACTAGAATTTCCAATGTATTTTTTAACTAGACGACTTTTTAATTTAATTAAGGAGGTTTATTTAATTACATTACTGAGATAGCTGGTATATAATATTTACCGTTCCAGTATGTTTAGTTTCCTGCAATGTTGCCTCGACGCCAGCTGGCGAGAATTTGCCTTAAGTTTCCTTATTTTTGTTACTATTGTAATATAAAATATTATTTCACCAGCTATTTCACCTATTATATTTTATTATTTCTTTTGTCATAAAGAAACGTGTAAAAGTTTTTCATCATTTTGTCTATAGCATAATTTGTTAGTTTAAATTTATATGCAACAAAAAATTTGATTCACTGTTTGTTGTAATTAGATTGTTTTGTTAATTGTAATACTAAAGTCTACTCTTTTTTTATTTTCTTTTCACTCAAATTTTATTTATTTATAAAAGTATATAACAGGTGACATTCAAAAACTTAACAGTGATCGAGTAAATGTATAAAACTAGATTTGGACACAAAAATCATGTACACAGCGTGATATAAATTCTCACAAAAACGATACGAAAACAGTATAAGATACAAATATAATCAATCAAACGTGTGCAAACAAAAATTTTAAGAAGTGCCAGTTCTTAAAATGCTTCAAATTCAACATATTTTAGAGAAGGAGAGAGGACGCAAAGATGCAATTACGAATCACGTTATTATCTCATTCATTAAATACTCACTAAATCTGTGACTAACGATGTTTGTGGCGTGATAAGTGATTTGTAAGTATTAAGATAATTAAAAAATACAAATTTTGTTCCACTGTTTGTTGACTTCAATAAATTAAAAAAATATATATCGGGAAATCTTAAACGTTTTGCTTGAAAATTTAAAACCAACATTCTTATCTAAATACACAGTCAGGTCATTAGTATTGTCACACAGTAAAAACTTTTCTTTTAGAATGCTGGCCACAAAAAAGATTATTGAATTCGAATATCGAATTGTTAATGAAAATAAAAATGAGAAGATTTTTTTAGAATTTTACTCATTTTTAAATATGGAGTGGACGCTCAAAGAATACCGTGTTGCAGTTATTGCGTTGCATCGTTGCGGTTACGCGCCTATTAAAATTTTGGACATACTGAAAAATTGAAGGCCTGTATTCAAAATCACGGAGGTCATTTTGAATAAACTTTAGTGTCATAAGAATCTATGTTTTGTTAAGTTCATTTTGGTATATAAATTTTTATATAATGAATAAACTTGTTTCAATTTTTTATATTAAACATGTGACAGAATTTAAGACCTGACTAGGTATGTGCAACGTTGTAATAATAATAAATAAACCACATCACGACACACACATTGACTCAGCCCTGCAGAAAGTATCGTAAGAACTTGTGTCACAGGCTAGCAACGATATGGTATAAACTACGTAGATAAAAAAACAGCATCCAATACCGGTAAGCGAAACAATGCGTCTTGCAAATAACAGAAAGTCCCGCCCCGACCGGGATTCGAACCTAGAACAGCGTAGCGTAGCAGTCGGCTGTTTACACCACTGCGCCACCGAGGTCGAGGTCTAATATGTGTAAGCGGAAGCACAGTCCAAATAACAGATTCATACTTAAAGCATTCATTTATCGCCTTTAATTTATATTTTCTTTTCTTTTCCACATAAATGACATCTCCGCCAAACAATCACCTAGCAACCGTGCTCGTCGTCTCATCGTCATTTCAGCGGGAGTCACGATATTTAAAACAATGTCCTTTAAAGTTTGTAAATCATTTTAAAAGATTAATCGATTTACTGAGCCAATACAATGAATCAATCTGAACATTATAACAAACTTAACAATTCATCCAAACATAGAGTCATGTAATCTACCCTAGCGTTTTAATTTAATCTGGTATTCAGATAAAAAGGGGTGAGGGAAACATTTTAACGAAAATCAATGGTCTTGAACGGACCTTTTATCTATTTAATACTTCGATGGATCCCATTGCACGAATAAGTTGTGAAATTATAACGTAACTATATCTATGTATAATTTAAATGTACATGTACTACATACATGTGTTTATGTGAACAGAAACACAATTATTTGATTTAGATTCGATTGCCACAATCAAAAAACTTATAATTAAAAAAAAATCGAAATTCGATTCCTAATCGATTGCTATGGCCCATTAAGAAATTTGGCATAAGCTATGTTCTCTCTCCATTAAATTTTCCAAAATTAATTCGGACTAAAACCGTAGTGGTCTTCCTTTTTCGGGGTCGAAATTTGTCTAAACGTTTCTATTACGGATCATGAGATACATACCGCTGACAGACTGACCGTCGGACGGTGGATGATCAGTATTAGATCCCCGTTAACAAATTTTAGTTACGTAATCGTCAGTGGCGGTACTGTCATAGGAGCCCAAAAGCCCGGCTTACACTATCAAACGAAAATAAGTTCGCGCTCTTATTCATTCATTAACAAATCAAACGACTTTTTCAAAGCCACCGAAATTGTGGTTTTGCTGACATGTTCGCAAACTTCTGAGTGTTTTGCTGAGCTCGTCCATGTAGCTGTAGCAAGTCCACAACGGAAGTATGAAGTATATCTCTCGGCTTGCCCTGTATTTAAACTCTAGGCACGCCACTGGTAATCGTAAAGACTAAGTAATAATTTAAAAGTAAAAAAATTACAAAACAGTGGTGTAAACAGCCGACTGCTACGGTAGAGGTTCCAGGTCCGAATACCAGCGGGGGCGGAACTTTGTGTTATTTGCAAGACGCATTGTTTCGCTTACCGGTCTTGGATGTAGTATTCTTATCTATGTAGTATATAGCGTTTCGCTGCTTGGGGCCTACGATACAAGATTATATCTTACTGCAGGGCTGAGTGTGTGTCGTGATTTGGTAATTATTATTGTTACTCATTCATTATTTATAAATCATTTAAAATTCTAAATACACAAACGACTTTATGTAACATACAAATCAAAATTACTTTTAGTAAATGCTAAAATACTTACAATTAATATCTAGAATTAGTAGCTTGGTTTGCGGTGGGGCCAACATCGTGTTCGACGCTTGGCAGACCAGCCTAGCATTCAGATGCTGGCGTCCAACGCTGGGGAAGGTCACGGCATTTGCAGTGACCCCATCAGCCCTCTGCTCGTACGAGTCATCGATCACAGCGTTCTCCAAATACCAGATTACTCTTGGACGTGGGTCGCCTGGGGAAAGGAAATAATTTACCGCGATACTGTCGACTCAAGGTCAGATATTGAAAAGCTTTTCTATTTGTACACTAAAAGGTTCGGATAGGATTTCGTTGATAAATTTTAAAGGGTGTTTTATGGATAAATTTGTTGCAGAGCGGTATGGGTAACCGGGTTACGCCATCACAACAAAAGTCAACAAAAAAGCATAAAACTCATCAACCAAAGTAAATTTCGAGTTTCGTTCGAAAATCAAGTGGAATAAATACTTTTTCTGACACCGTATAAGTATTAGAACGACGTAAAAAGAGTAGGACTTAAAAACTTATAGCAATCGACATAATGATAGGTTTCTATGGGCACGGTAATGCAATTCAGTCAGAGTATCCATGTGTATCATCTTCCAATTTCAACTTTGTTTTCTAGAAGAAGTTATTTTCTAATTTTCAACGAAAAGATTTTCCCGAATTTTTTGCCACGTTCTTATGGTCTTAGGTAATAAAGAGTAATTTTCTAACAAATCTGATCTCAATCATGCAAAATAAAAATCTTTTATGAATTTTAATTGTATCAATTAAAAAAAGAATTACTTCTAAAAATTTACTGCCATTCCCTAATTAGTAGAAAATACAATTAATTAAAACGTTCAGCTATTAGCAATATATAACGTTCAATCCATTATTCTGCGAGCGTCTACTAGGTATCGTATCACACAAACCGTTGAACCGATCTTTATCAAATTTGGCAATGAAATTATTGGATAGTTTGTGTCACTGGAAGGGGCAAGCTTTCGTCTTACAATACACAACGTTCGTGTGAAATACCAATAAGATATATCGGGACCAATTTGCGGACAAGAACTGTTTGATGCCCTTTATACAAATTTCTACGCTCACCATCTCTTCCAATTTCTGTTTGAAATGTAAATAGAAATACCACCACTTGACCACAATCTCACCTAATAATGTGGGAGATGAGTTCCCCTAAAATTACCAAGCTGTTGGTATAACAATATTTTTTGCATTTATTAAAGTTGTATTTTTTCTTGGCATCACCATGATTTCATTGATACAGAATAGAAAATAGCAACATAACTACCGGGAGTTATACATTCTATTGCTGCAAGTGACTGCAGTCACTAATTTATGTGACTCATTACAAATTTATCTGATCGATAAGGAATTCAGATCGCTCTTCAACTACCATATTAACCTGTGGTAGACTAGACCGTCGTGGTGCAGGGGAAGGTAGAAGGAAAAATGCCGCGAGACAGATCACCAATGCGTTGGACGGACCAAATAAAGGCGGTTGTTGGTGGCCCTCTACATGAGTGCACCTGTATAACGGAAAGCAGGTGGAGGTGGCGATAGCGGAGATATTGCGGCGAGTCCTAACGGTTGCTGACGAATTCATGAGAACCACGACCACTCTGCCAAGAGTGTAACGACAAAGAAGTAGAGACTAGACATTATTTAATATGGGTGGTATAGTAGTCATGAAAAGCACAAATTGATGAAAAGGTTACCTCCGAAGACCTCGCAGACCAGCTCTAAGGTGTCTCCTTCGTTGTATGGCTCCAACAGCCTTGTATGGTCCCTGGTCTTGGCATCTAGAATGACTGGCTTGTTAGGTGGAGCTAGAACAAAATCTAAGGTCATTCATCAGGCCATATATTTTAACTTCAAATACAAAAGGTTCAAGTACAAAAAGGTAGCAAATAAGAAGGCGGTCGACCTGACGAAAAGTTAATTTTTGACCAACGCCAATTAACATGACGATACCCATTAAGTCTTAGAACGTCTAGAGCCTCACCACGCATTGCCCATCTAGGGTATGTTACATATCTTCTGCCGGTAATTAACCTTCAAACAGAAACATCCCTTTTTTTTGTCTCTAATTGTAAGTAAAATAATATAGGTTATACCGACCTTTTTTTTTGCCGAAGTATTTTTTTTTTTGTTTTAAATTTATTTTAATAGTATGTTATGTTTGTAACTGAATGAATAAATCTTGAGCTTAAAAACTAATACTTTATTATTGTAGATCGACGAATCTTGCATTTGACATTTTCAATCGGTTTCGAATCCATCCAATTATACTAAAAAACAAAAATAAACATTCGTGCACTCTGATGTCGGGGTTTTTTTAAAACAGTTATATCACTGTCCTCTGTGACAGAGCTGAAAAAATACGTTGAATTTCCAATTAAAAGTTTATAATTAAGATGGAATAGCTTTTGTTTACTCGAGACAGAACAAACATCCATCGGATAAAATAAATCAATCAATTAATCTGTTATTTATCATTTTACATACGAGTTCTCCACGTCAGCAGTTGTGAATTACAATAAATAATTTACACACCGAAAAATATCAGTTTTCTGATTAATAATAAAATTAATTTTACTAGCAGCATCGGCTCAATTGTTCGTATTAAATAAACATTCATAATAAACTTATACACTATGTTAGTACAAAAAAAATAATTCTAAATATTGGTGAATCGTACTTGACTCCTAACGTCCTCAAGATGGGATGGGATTGTCCCGCGCCCTAGCTACCAATGAGACTGTGCTTTTGCGCATTATGGCAAAGAAGTAATCAGTTTTCTAAGTAACAAACATGCCAGACGCACTACAATAGTGCGACAATCCCAATAGCACCCTGAAACCCTTATATTTTACCCTTAGTGAATTTAAGGCCTTGTGTATCGTTGGCCCAGGCTAGAATGATTGGCGATAATCTTTAAAAAGAGTTATTTTAGCCTGCCTGCTAAATCTTGCAAACCAGAATAAATACCAGTAAATACTCTCACCTAGCTACATCATCGTGGAAAGATGACACCTAATAAGCATAAATGTGTATATCGACACCGTACTTTGATAACCTCATAAATGCCTCATAACTTTGATATGAAACGTATTCTCTACAGAAATCTGCAGTTTCGACAATCATACAGTGTGACATATGATCAATAAAAACAATGAAGTATTCCAGTCTCTATAAACCTTTGTTTATAGAGACCTTTGTTTATGGAGATATGTGGCAATTTTTCACTTCTTCAGTAAAATTTTATTGAACGCTGATACGAGAATTGTACAGTCGATTTATAGATCGGCTATTCATCTTGCAATGAAGACAATGTTATTGGTACGATGAGATTTTTACAAAGGGAAAGTTCTTAGATAGGTGGCGGCAACAAACCAAAAGCTTTGGTAAGCAACTGGACTCAACAGAGGTACTAAATCTCATTAAACTTTGATAATTTAATAGAATCGTTCGACATTTTCTTTTCAAGGGACATAAAGCAGGATAAAAAGACATTAGCCACTTCATCGCATCACAGCAACTTATTTTTAACTGGAATCAAATGTACCGTCTTAATACCAATATTCAAAATGTCTTAGACTGGCTACATTACATAAAATAACAAAAATATATATACTCCTTTATATTGACATCTTGAAGCAGTTCGCAGTGTTTCGGTTCGAAGGATTGGAGAGCCAGTGTATCTGGCACGAGAGGTTTAACAACTTTAGCTCTACGTGGGCAAAGTATTGGCGGTGCTCTTGGCGTTCTAGACATCAAGGGCATTGCCTTGTCAATAAGCGACGGTAACTCTTCATCAAATGAGGTTATATAAAACATGATTTTCACGGACAAAGTCACGGGTAGAAATGTGGTTCAGAATAAATTGACAGCAGGTACATTGACAGATCAGCGGCCAGTTCGCAGCGGGATCCAATCCGTCATCGTTTGCTCCATAATCAAAGGCTCCAGCGGATATTTACATAAACAGAACACGCACTTTGTCGCACATGTTGGAATATTCAAGTGAACAACGCTGAGCGAAATATTTCGAGATTGTCAACGGAAGTATCCGAACAGTTTTTAAGCTGTGAACAAGTTCTTCGTATTTATTTTGCTGGCTTTTTCGTATTTGTGCTCTATGAAAAATGTTCTATCAACTTGAAACTTGCTTTTTAGTAGAACCGACAAAAAACATGGTATCCATTTTTATGACGGATAAACAAGCACAAATTTGGAAAAAGAACTTACAGCATATATGTCGATACCATTGATGTCTGAACACCCGGAGCATCGCCAATGCCTTGCCATTACAAGCATTTTATTGGTAAAGGTGAAGGATGCTATACGCCTCATGTTAATTGAACACATTATGATAAAATCGTCGAGATAAAAGAATGAAATGTAAGAGCCTGTACGCAAAGTCGACTTGTCACCGGTCACCTAGCAGCTGTTACTATTTCTAGTTTTTAAGTGGGTTTTGATGAAGCTATGTACTTGGTCGCCGGTAGCCCTGGTGATTCGTCGGTCGGGAGACCTAACCAGTGATTGATCGACAATGATATAAAATTTAAGCAAAATGTTAAACAAATTTTAATTAAGAAGGCTTACTATAAAATTCAAAATTATGTAGAGGATAAAGATATATGGAAGTAATTTAATTAGCTGCACAGTTTTATCTTATTGACATTTAATTATTATGTTGAAAAATTGTAATTTGTTGTAGAAAATATACGGAGGTTAATATGAAGGTAGGCAAATACGGAGGTTTCTTGCCGGATTCTTCCCCGTAGAAATAGCATTCCGAACCGGTGGTTGTAAAAAATGACGATTTGAGAGTGCTTATTTTAAGTATATTCGAAGAAGAAAAATTAAAACTGTCTTTAAAATGAGCAAGGCTTAAATCCCGACACAGATTTTGTATAAAAATTCTTTAACTTACCTTTTAAATGCCTATCTAAATAATATCTTAACAAAATACCGGTAGAGTTGGAATACTTTAAACCTTTGAATTACATTTATTTTTCTTCATAAATTTTTGTAAAATATTATTTTAGAATCGAATCAGAGGTAAAAGGTTTCTCCTTCAAACGTTTGTTCTGTGGGTAATTCCTTTCTACCTTAGGATTTAATTAATTAATTTGTTTCTTATTAAAATGTTATTTTTTGTAGAATACACAAGCAAACGGCTTTTAATATAAAAGTTTTTAGAAAAGAAAGCCGGATTAATTATATAATTACTTAATCTAGCTAGAAATAAACATTTCGACAATCGACTTCCACTTAAGAAAAAACGAATTCAAAAAAGAATTTCAATAGAAAATTACGAGATCTCAAATAAATGAGAGGATCGTTCGAAAAATGAAATATTAAAGTAATAAAATTCGTTCAAAAACCGTGTTCATGTAGGAAAATACGCTCCCTCACTGACGTCCCGGCTGACGGACCGAATCCTACAATGGCACAATCGCCGGATTTTTTTCACTCTAGAGATAATAATTTTTCACTGTCATCTTTATTAGGGTACGATGCACCCTTTTAGAGAAATTGCGAGCGCGATTCGGAACGGAAGTTTGGATACTTGAATTATTTATTCGAAACTTGCTACCGCTCTGATTTGCTCGCAGCTAAATAAGGACCGATTGATACTTGTAGTCCTCCGAATATCATTTCGGAGAAAATAAGGAAAACGTAAATATATAAATGTTTATTTTACTATTCCTTAACAAAGGTTGTTTTGGAAATTTCCGTTCCATTTGTTCGTGACTCTTTCTCCTAATTTTATTTCTTATATATTTTTCTGATTGATTAGAAAACGTATGGCTACATGCCTACTAAAACTATACTAAAAATATACAGAGGGGACGTGGTAGGTCTGTTACGTGCCTTGGTTAACAGACCCGATCCGACAGGTCTTAAGTTCGAGTCTCGGGTCGCCGTAAGTTGTAGCTTCCGTGTTCCTCATTGTGCCCATTCAGAATCGTCAAGAAGCTGTTTTTTCAAAATAATTAGGTACAATATTTTAATTGACAATTTGTAAATAAATACAGTTTTCTAATTAAAAAACCTAATTTTCTGTAAATTTAAGTTATATATACCAATCTTTATATAATATTTAAGTAGATAACTAGTCTATCTTTCAAAATTAAATAAAGTACTAACACATATACATACATACACATAAGTAAATACATATATATGTGTGTTACATATTATATATCTAATCTATATACGAATGTTGATTTCAACTCAAAATTTCATTTCAAATGTAAGACAGTAATATTTGAAACACCCATTTACCAGTAAATGGAAATAGGCTAATGTTTCGATTTCAGAGACGGCTAGTTAATCACTGCATTATTCAAATATAAATACCTTTAAAATATCATAACTTTTTAACAACAAAGTAGTACTAATGTCTGTTAATTAGTTTTTACCGTATTATTAATGAGTAATTTCTCTTACTATATATTTAGACTATAATAATAATAATCACATCACGTCACACACATTGACTCAGCCGTGCAGTAAGTATCGTAAGAACTTGTGTCGCAGGTGCTAAGCAACGATATGGTATATACTACATAGATAAGAATACAACATCCAAGACCGGTGAGCGAAACAATGCGTCTTATGCGTATTATGTTATTTTTTATTTTTGTTGTAAATGTTGTGCTCGCCCGTAATTGGTATGTGTTTGTGTATATGCACTATGAAAAGTAAGATACATGTATAATTGTGATGCATGTACCGTTGGCTTGACTTAATAAAATAAATAAACCAACAAATAAAAGTAATTTAATCGTGTTGAAAACAAAATTCTCCATTGTTTTAAAATTATTTCCTGTAATTGCCAAAACATATGGCCCTTTAATTATTAACTTATAACAGTGTGATCTTATGTTTGCTGGTTGTGTGAAAAAAAAATGTATTCTATCAATTTGTTTTGCGATTTTGATTTTGACGACCTCGGTGGTGTAAATAGCCGACGCTACGCTAGAGGTTCCGGGTTCGAATCCCGGCGGGGACAGGACTTTGTGTTATTTGCAAGACGCATTGCTTCGCTGACCGGTATTGGATGTTCTATTCATATCTATGTAGTTTATACCATATCGTTGCTTAGCGCCTGCGATACAAGAATATATCTTAGTGCAGGGCTGAGTCAATGTATGTGTCATGATGTGGTTATTATTATTAATACAAAATAATATGTGAAGGAAAGTTGAACGTTTGCCAATGGTTATTGATACAAATAAGTTCAACATTTAATACAACACTGAATTACTTTCAGTATAGGCGTAATATTCTGCCAGAATTGATGTCATACGAATACATATATAGTTAGAACATAACGATTACAGATTAGAAAAAAATGATTTTTTAATATTTTTTACAGAGCAACTTTTCAGTAGCATGTTTTTTTTTAATTCGGGAAACGAACAGTTTTATATTTTAATTTAGATTAAAAAATAATAATTCATTTACCACCATTAAAATAACAAATTGAACAATTTTTGAATTGCGTTAAATTGAATTTTCTTTTTTAACATCCTTTTTTAATTTAATTTATTTCGTGTATTCTATAAGTATTTGGTAGGCTCGGGAACGAAATGAGTTTGGTTCACAGTTTAAGCGTTATTTTATAGAAATTATCCCCTTTTACCGCTTCAATGCAACTAAATCCGAACATGTAACATTGTTTATCTTTTTAAAACCCATTCGATATTTTAGCTAATAGAAAATAAGATTAAAACATAGATCCGACTATTGAAAAGTGACTTTTAAAAGTGTGAAACAAGAAAATATTATCATCTGATATTATTAAGTAGACTATTCAATTTAGCCGCGGTCATATGCCGCCATGCTTTTTAAAAAACTTAAAGGTTTTCATTAGTCGGGTATTAGTTTTTCCCACGTTTTATACACTAACTTTCTTGTTTGTCGTTCCGGTTGGATTTTTGCAACTCAATTTTGAGGCACTTCCCGATAAGATAGCAGGCTGAAATTTTCAGGGCAGCTTCAAACCCGATGACAATGCAATTTACAACTATTAAAACGGCTGGACCGATTTTGATAAAAATTATTTTATTATTTCAAAAGTCTCTCCATACAAATTTTATACTTAATCTGGAGTTATCTGTAATGCAAAAGTATTGGTAATTTACGTATGTTGGGTAGGGTTTGTGAGAATAAACGTTAAATTCACATCTTAGGCGTGATTAGAGACTTTTAAAATATATATACTCAGCAAAACCGCGAGTAAAAGCTAACTATGTGTAAAATTGAAATGTGCTTATTAAGCTCTCCAATTTGATACCAAACAGGGTCACATTACACGATATTTAGTTCATAACTTTACGTCCTATAGAGGGCGCCCTACACAAGTTAATGTGACGTCATATAGCCTATAACCACCGGACAATCATGACACATACAACGATATCTCATTTGTCAATTTATGACAAGTAGTATAGAAGTTATGAGGGAACAGATGAAATTCATACATACACATACCGGTCAAAATCATTATTTTTTGCTTCGTCGTAATTACTGTCACCGTTTTAACGCATACATTTTTTACCACTAAATGTTGCCTATGTCACTCGTACTATAAATATGAATCAATTGACAGCTCGTTCATAAAAATCCGTTCATTATTTAAGGAGCTACGGTGGAACACGCAAAATACAAACATAACGACTGATGAAATCATTACCATGTAGGCGAATAGTAAAAAAGCAAAACCTGTTAATAAAATCGTTGAATAGAGTGTTAAGCTTCCATCGCTAGAGACAAGAACAGAACTCCTTAGAGATGCCGCCTCTTTGGATGCACACAATTATTATTTTATTTAATGCTAGTGTTTTAACCAGTAAATATCTGCAGTGCTGTACAAGTGTGGAGAAAGTGAAATACGACGATTTGGCTGCGCTTTTCATCTCCAGAGTAACTCCTTAGAGCCTACAGTAACCGTACTAGCATGTTACTGTAGGCAGTTTCATCATTTGCATTGTTCATATTTTCATCTTCATCTCACTTATCATCTCATCATCTTCAAGAAGTCATAATTATTAATGATTAGGCAGTGTGGTACTAAAACCAATGCCGTTAAAGAAATACATTTAAAAAAAAATATTTTATTTATGACAGAAGTTTGTCTTTTGTTTATTATTGATTTCTAACATGTAAAAATTAAATGTCTTATAAATACCAATTAATTTCCAATTATCATCATCATACTCATAATATTAGCCAGCTTAAAGACGCCCTTTTCTTAACATAAACCATTATAAAGGTACAAAAGGTAAAAGTGATACAACCTGATTGATTTTGATGCAAAAAAGTACTAATATATTGTGGTATAGCTTGAATAAAATTACTACATTTTTTTTTTATATAGCATCAAAGACAGTCAGGCCAACGGCTCAGATTATGGAAAGTGATACCACCGCGTATGGACACGACGATACTCTTGATGTCTGGAACGTCTAGATGCGTTGCCCATGTAGAGAAAAAGATGTTATGCTCAATAATCATGTGAAGATTTTTTTTTATAAAATTTCATTGGCATAAAAGCAAATAATTCACCTGATGGAAAGCGATACCGCCGCCTATTAATACAAGGAAGCCTCTGATGTCGTATCCTAAGCATTGCTTGTGTAGAGGTAAAGATGGTATACCTCTCGTGCCGATTATTGCTCTGGCTCTCCAAGCCTTCGAGCTGAAACACAGCGAACTGCTTCACGGCAGAAATAGAAAGGAGGGTACCAACCCAGACAACCTTCAAAAATATAGAAGTTTAACAATGAATTTAAACAGTTTATGCCAATTTATATACACAAGGCTAAGACGAAATAACTAAATTAATACAACGCACTTCACGAAGACGCTTTGTATGAGGTTGTTGTTAGTGTCGTCAGGCGTGTACATGCGCGATGTTCCAGTGTGCGTGACCTCGAGTTCGCTCAATAAAGACGATACGCACACAAGGATAATCTGTACATACGCGTAGGATCACAACCATAACCGAACCGTCTTCGCGGAATGTAATGGCTGTAAGTCTATTCATCTTTCTAAATTGAATTCCCTCTTTTTCGTAAAACGTCAAATTGTTTAAAAGCTCCCATTACCGCTCCCCCCCCCCCTTCCTTTAGTTACGCCCGACTTGAATTCTGAAGTTGGTAGTTAATTGAACCCTTTATAATACTGACTTCGAAGTTCTGCCTAGGAAAGAGAAATAATATAAAGATTTTCCGCCGAGTTTAGTCGAAATTTTGTCTGGTAAATGGAGCGACGTCCCGAGGAATTATTTGAGATGATTTATACAGTTTATATTTATATAGAACTGTATAATTTACGGGAAATTTCCCGCTTCGTGTTACCACTTGGAATCAGCTGCCGGAAGCTGTATTACCGAATATATACAATATGGCCTTGAAAATATGGGCATACTCCTTTTTAGGTCGCCAACGCATCTGCTGACATTTTTTGCCTTCAAGTGTCCATGGAAATCAGTATAACTTACCATCAGGTAAAAAAAAAAAAATGGTATTAAAAATGATTCTACAAAAAATCTTAATTTATGATTCTATGAAAAATTTAAATCTATAGAGCTTTTTGGTGGCAAAGAAGTGAAATTTGGAATGGCCCTAGTTATTTCAGACGCTAATAAAAAATTTACACACGACCATGGATCAACTAACCGATTTGACGACCTCGGTGGCGCAGTGGTGTAAACAGCCGACTGCTACGCTAGAGGTTCCGGGTTCGAATCCCGACGGGGGCGGAACTTTGTGTTATTTGCAAGACGCACTGTTTCGCTTGCTAGTCTTGGATGAAGTCTTCTATGTAGTTTATACCATATCGTTGCTTAGCACCTGCGACACAAGTTCTTACGATATTTACAGCAAGGCTGAGTCAGTGCGTGTGTCGTGATGCAACAACCACATAAGTCGATTAATTATTTTATTACTATTTTCTTGTATATGACCAGAATTCAATGTGTAAAACGCTCGTGTTTAAACCAGTGAATATCTGTAGTACTGTACAAATGTGGAGAATGTTAAATACATTTTTGCTGCTCTATTCGTCATCTCCCAAGAAACTCACTTGAGCCTAAAGTAACAGTATTAGAATGTTGCTGTAGGCAGATCAAAGTCATCATTCAAAATCATTTCGTGAACATGAAATAAGAAATGCAGTTGTTATGGCAACGGTTAGTGGGGCACGTTCTACCATATTGGCATAGGAAATACCAAATTTCTTATGAAGCTAAATTACAAGATTCAATAGTCCATTCCTTATCAAAACAGGATTAACAGAAGAAAAGAAAAACCTACAACTTCACGCTAGAAATAAAAAGATTTCTAGTTTCTAGAAGTATCCTAGTGCAAATATTAGACAAGTTTTGGAGAAATGTTAATAGAATTCTTCGAAAACAGATCTCTTGTGGAGTACAGTCGAAATGACTGTGAAATGTTATAATAAAACCACAAAACTTGGCTCATTGTCAAGAGATTTTCCTATAAAATAACAAAAGAAATTCCTTAATAAAATTTTGACGACTTCTGCGGCGCAGTGGTGTAAACAGCCGAATGATACGCTATAGGTTCTGGGTTCGAATCCCGGCGGGGGCGGAACTTTGTGTTATTTGTTTCGCTTACCGGTCTTGGATGTAGTATTCTTATCTGCGTAGTTTATACCATGTCGTTGCTTAGCACCTGCGTCAGTGTGTGTGTCGTTATGTGGTTATTAATATTATTACGTTCTCTAAATTTCGAAATTTGCTGTCGGCCGCCTGTCGAACGTTTGTCGTCCTGCTTTGTTTTCATACAAAACATTCCCGTCCTGTTGTCGCGCGTTTACCGCGCGGTCGCAGCTCCGCAAATTTGTATGAAAAATAAAGCGATCGAAGCTAGCAGGCCGACTGACGTTAGATATGGCGGCCAACAAGAAACTTCTTAACAGAAATTGCCTTTTATGATGAATCTCTATATTGTATATTTACTTCGCACTCTCTCACCCTAGACTGTAAGATGTATTCGTTTTGACCACCTCGGTGGCGCAATGGTGTAAACAGCCGACTGCTACGCTTGAGGTTCCTGGTTCGAATCCTAGCTGGGGCAAAAATTGTGTTATTTGCAAGACACATAGTTTCGTTTACCGGTCTTGGATGTTGTATTCTTATCTATGTAGTTTATACCATATCGTTGCTTAGTTCCTGTGACACAAGTTCTTACGATACTTACTGCAGGGCTGTGTGTCAATGTGTGTGTCGTGATGTGGTTATTATTATTATTATTCTAAGTGTCAAAATATGTTGAAATACTCACATAAATAACAGAATCAGGGGTTTCTAAATTTTCCAAACCCGTGGTCGAGTCTTTTCTAACCAAATTTTAAATTACTTTCACGATGTAATTTTTAAGTTAACGGAACAAAGTTATTTTTTTTAGATTTTAACATGAGAATCTGAAATCTATTGAGAATAAGTTTTTGTCAAAAAACGGACTGAACTTTTTTTCGTCTTTTTGCCCACATTTAATTATTTTTATGATTTATTTATTAGAACTACCAACAAGAAAAACACCTTACAAGCAATAAAAATAATAACATTAATACAATCCATTGTGATTGCTTAGTTATAGGGAGTTACACCTTGCACAATTAATAACAATAAAGAGAAATATAAGTTACCAATAATATTGTTAATAATCAATAACAATATTGATACAAATCAATAAAAAATCTAACAAAATCTGAATTTAGAACAAAAAATTAGAAATTTTGTATTATAATATATCTACAGCTGCGAATATCACGCCAGTTAGTAAAGTCAGTCTAAACTGGGAACTTGCTTTTATGATTTCTCTCTATCTCCATATCCTTCTGAATATTAAGTAGTCTATAACTACACCGTGCAAACTTTTACTTCATACTTTAAGTACATTTTATTTCCAAAACCTTCGATACATCCCCTACGTTTCATGCAATTATTTTTTTTAAAATTAAAACCTCAATAGACTTAAAATTCACAAATTATAAAAAAATATTACTTGTGTAAATTTGCTTTATATAAAGGTAGTCGTAGTAGCTTCAAATTGTATCAAACAATTAGAAAACTTAAATGTTTCAAAATGTAACACAAAATTATTGTATTTTTTTTTTTAAAGCAACTACGGAGGTTTTATGCCGACTTCTTCCCCGTAGATAGCATTCCAAACCGGTGGTAGATAAACAAATGACGATTTGAAAGCACTTATTTAAAAGTCTATTTAAAACATACATTCAGAGTTTGAATTTAAAAAAAATCAATAGATTTTTCTAAAATATACGGAGAGAAACTGTTAAAAGGAATCGTTGATTGAGTTTGGTGAACCATAAAATATAATAACATTTCCGAACAATAGGCGATCAAGTTTTGTTAAATTTGATTAGAGTAATGACTTCTTTAATTAAAAGTTAAAGTACACCTTTAAGGGGATACTTTATGGAACCATTTAATGATTCTTACTATCCGAAACTTATTACATCACATCTTACATCAGCATAAACTTACGCCGTTGTCCATGGAGAGGGGAAGGCAGAGGTACTACACACCGCATTTCGCATGTTTATGCTGAGTCCCAGTGTGACAGGTTGAGGCATATTGAGGAACATGGCAGCTACAACTTATTCACATATTATCATTACTAATATTTTAAAAACTCACTGATAACAGTGAAGTTGAGCCTCAGGTTTCTGGTCGGAGAGTTCCTGAAGTCAACCCTGCAACGGTACACTCCAGCATCGGTGGAAGCCACGTTGTCGATGAGCAGCACAGCCGGAGCCGCTGCTGACCTGAAGAACGCTCTGGTCCCGAACACGGCTGATGACGACCAGAGCTTCGGCTGCGAGGCCAATCGGCCACGGACGTCGTAACTGGAGATGATAGGTTTAATGTAAATTTTATTTATTTGCTAGGTAAAACTTCATCCATAAAACTTGATAAACTTCAAACTGAGTTATTTGCAAGACGCATTGATTGTTTCGGTTTTCAACAAATTAATTAAAAAAGATTTAACATCAAATCAAAACAAGATTCAAAAATTTTCTGGTGATATTTTAATAATAATCACATTACAACACACATTGACTCAGCCCTGCGTTAAGATATCTTGTTTCGCAGGGACTAAGCAACGATATGGTATACACTACATAAATAACAATACTACATCTGACACCAATGATGGATTGGAACATTTGTATGACAAATATCATGTTATTTTAAATGACATATTGTATACTTAATGAATTAATGCATATCTGACTCATAATTACTATGACTTACAATTTTTTATTTATTTTATTATTATTTATTTTTATGAGTTGAAGATGAAATGAAATTTTCATTCTTCTATACTAGTATATTAATCGTTCTCATTTTGTGGTATTATTTTTATTAAATTTGACCTTTTGCTATTTCATTACAATCTAACATAGTATAATTTGACGAGCATGTGATAAATAGATCAATTGTTAATAGGCAAATAATAATTAATCTTGTAAGCGCCTTGGATGTTTTATCTGTTAGCTTGTAAGATCAAATTAATAATAAATGAAAACGTGTAAAACTATATTTTACTAGGTTTTACGTTAAAAAATTAAAAATGGAACCTCTTACGTAACGGCCAGCTATTACGTAACGGCCAGCTTTTACGCCGCTGTCCGCAGAAGTGATCAAATACCATCAAAAAGGAAGATGATGAAACGATAACATGCAAGATGTATACCTGTACAAGGGTTCACCATCAGCCTCCTTGAACCACAGCACCATGGAGACCAGGTCGCCGGCTGCCAGCGGCTGGATGTCGCACGGCAGCGCTGCCTTCTTACCCAACACTCCCTGGACATGGGCTGTTGGAACTGCAACAAGGATAACGAATTAAGACCTTCATAAAAATATTCAATAAGACCACTAGAACGAAGATGAGGCTGATCGGATATTTACTTTTAGTAATACGAGCCAGTAGCATTCATCTTATGCTATGAATATAGTTAATTTATTAATTTATTGTTATTATTATTACACGGGAGATTCTAATTACAGTAATAATAAGAATTAAATTACACACTATGCAATAAAATGTTAGAGTGAATAAATTAAAAAGTATTTTTAAAAATTAAATAATTCAAGAGGTCTATACTATACCATAATAATATAAAAATTGAATCATCCATTTAAAAATCACAAAACCCACATTTTTTAAATGTCCTAAAAATAAACGGGGCCATTTAAAACGTGGGGGCGTATATTATTTAAGGGATTATTAAAGGGATATATTTACATGACGTGTATAGATCGTGGGTGTAACTTGCAAAGGTACGCCCCCACTCTTTCTCAGTCCCGTAGGGTTATTTTCTTACTTTTAGGACATTTAAAAACGTTGGTTTTTAGATTTTTTAAATCTATTAATTATTTAATTGTTTTTTTTTTCTGCCTCAAAAGCCACAAAATCGGTCCAGCCGTTTTTATAGTTGTAAATTGCATTGTCATCTGGTTTGAAGCTATCCTGAAAATTTCAGCCTGCTAGCTTATCGGGAAGTGCCTCAAAATTGAGTTGCAAAAATCCAACCGGAACGACAAACAAATAAGAAAGTGAGTGTATAAAAACGTGAGAAAAATGAGCAGATCAGTATAGGTCCTCACAGAATATTTGGCAATAACCATACATAATATTGAGTTGGTCAGCAAAGGTAAAGATAAATACATTTATTTGTCTGATTTTCATGTCAGTAAGATGTTAGTAATTTACAATAAAGTGTCAACAAAAATCTGCGATGCATGCGTACAAATGTCAGTGGGACGTAATATTATTAATTCAAATTGCAATCTAACAAATTATTTAGTATCTATAAAATTATAATTAGACTATTAATTTATTACGGGTGCGTCATTTATACCACAATAAAACCTAATTCAGTGTCAATATATTTAAAACATTAAATTACAACATTCATAAATAAATATTTTTGTTTTTCAATTTGTATTTGGTTTACAAATTCCATGAAGTCAAGGTTCAAGAAGTCGCATTGTGGATAGCGTTGATATAGTTGTATGGTATGGTTTCTTACGTTGTTCATTATTATTATGTAAAATCTCATGTGTCTTATGTTCCGACTTGACGGCTTCCGCTGTGAAAGACCGCTACGCTATAGATTCGGTTTTACTTTTTTCATAGAAACGGACCGGTACCGGATTTTTTTTTCCACATCACGACACACACCTTAACTCAGCCCTGCACTAAGTTATAATCTTGTATCGCAGGCGCTATGCAACGATGCGGTATAAACTACATAGATAAGAATGCTACATCCAAGACCGGTAAGCGAAACAATGCGTCTTGCAAGTAACACAAAGTTCCGTCCGCGCCGGGATTCGAGCTTGGAACCTCTAGCGTAGAAGTCGGCTGTTTACACCCAGCCCATCAAACTTTACTAGCCTTTATTCCCTTAACACATCCTTCTGATTTATTTTTAAATTAACACACTAATACTTCTCAACTTTCACATTCATAATGTAAGCTTTTAAGAAGATTTGATATTAATTAACAAAATTTAATTAAAATACGTCTTAGCAGCTTGTTCTATCTCTTTCGTATAATAAGATTAAATAAAACAAAAGAAGAAAATAATGCAAAAAAATGTGACTTGAAACGTATCAGATTTATTTTACATAAAAGAGGTTTGAAAGTTTTGCCAATTTGTTTGTCTGTTTAAGTTTTTAAGTGTGTGCTTTTAAATATTAATTGTCTTTGATTTATTAAAGAAACTACAATATTGGGTTAGCTACGTCTACTAGCGAACGAAGTTCTCAGAGTCTACTAGAGCAATCCGGCGTTTCTATGTATGTATTTATTTATTTAGGGAAACGAACAGTTACACTTTTATGATCGACAAAACATGAACCAAAAACAGTTTCCACAGTCAAAAAATCAACATATAGAGCGAGACACACAAAAACTAATATATCTGAGATTGTACATGAATAAATATTCAAAAAACAATTTAGAATGCGAACAAAAAAAAAAGCTTATCTCAAAACAATGTGTACTGCACGGCTCAAATTTTGAAAATATTTATAAATGTCCGACGATAACTCGAGTATCGTTCATCGGATCGACTTGAAATTTAATTGAAGTAATGACAAGACAAACAGTATTTTTAAATTCCAATCTGAGCCAAATCGGTCAAGGGGTTCCCGATATATAGATTTCTCAGGTCGGAGCAAACCACAAGTAACACCAATCAAAATTTAATTTATAACCTAACGCATACGCATTGAATAAAACTGGCTGTTTTAGTGCTGAAGTTCAATTCATTTTGTTCAACAAACATGAATCAAGTAATGAGTTGAAATAGTTCTTTCATTGACGACCTTGGTGGCGCAGTGGCGGTGGCCAACTGCTTAGTAGAGGTTCTAGGTTCGAATCCCAGCGGTGGCGTGTGTTATTTTCAAGACGCATTGTTTTGCTTATGGAATTGACTGTAGTATTCTCATTTAAATAGTTTATACCATATCGTTGCTACAAGATTAAATGTTAGTGCACGGCTGAGACAATTTGTGTGTATCGTGATGTGGTTAACTTTTAGAAGGCGTATTCTTGAGTGTTTCTCAGTTCTGTATATGTCTGTTTTGATATATTTATCTAAATAGTGTAGTATTCCTATAATGCATCGTAGTGGAACGAACCACTCTCACGGTATTAAGTGACTTATATGGGAACTTTAGATACAAGAGATCATTGTACAGTCGACCACACGCAAAGCCTCACATAACTAGCAATATCAACCCTTATGCTGTACAACTTAAGGAACGAAACAAACTGGACTACCACATCCTCTTAACTCAAATTAGTTTATTTGAAAATTATATGTTTGGTTAAAAATCAAGTATGAATATTTTTCCCGCGACTTCACCTGAAATCTTATTTTTTCGCGATTCAATTCAAATATCATCAAAAACCAAAGTTTTTACTCGATTGAGCTACAAACATCCAAAAATCCATACGTCTAAATATCCTTTATAATAATACAAATAAATGTACAGGGTTCAAACAATAATAAACAACATGGTTCATATATGACAAAGCACCAAAAAAAATAACCTCAAAAAAGTCAACCAAGCCAGTCTTTGTTATACCAACTGTTGTTTCCCAAGAATGTTTGTCTTTATAAAGGAGTGTTTTCTTAGCTTCTGATTTGGTGAGGGTACCCGACCAAGTCGTATGGCTTTGCACTGAGGGAATATGTTAATTAGGTTCAGGGTTCAGAAGGATTCAGATTCTGCTTTCGTAAGTTTTTTCATAGGTTCCTGTAGTTATAGATTGTATCATGAAGAACCTTTTTTGGTCTTTATTTTATTTTATTTCTTAAATCAAATACACTATCATAACAGTTACACACCAATTCGATAGTGCAGTGAACAATAATAGATACAATTAAATTAAACAGTAGATAATAAAATCACATTATACAACATTACAAATAACATTCAAATTCAGTTTAGAAAGAAAAAATGATTAATTGTTCCGATTGTTTTGATTACGATGGAAATCCGAATTCATAAAAAGTATTTAATAAATTTAAACCTCCACCAAAACTTTAAAAACACAAAATAAATAAAAAATCTAATAATTATAATATTCATCCATTCACAAACATGAACATGGCATGTTCCTAGACTCCATCGCTGCTTAACATCAGGCGGGATTGGGGTGATATGGGGTGGGGATATGACCGGTGGAGAAAAAAAAGAAAAACTTGCGAAGGCTACCGGATGGCCCAACTCTGAAATGCCGCCACCGAACCTTCGAGACGACTGAGAAACCGACCGAACATAAAATCTATGATAACACTTTTGAAATCAATGCGTCGGTCTTGTATTCGGAGTAAGGTTTTTGATGCAATATATGTCAAACAAACTTGACCCGACTGACCACCAGACCGAATCACTTTGTTTCCTACACGCGAACTTTCGGCCGATACTTCGTTTTTCTTCGATTCGGAGTAGACGCTCTCTTCTTAGCTTCAAACGAATCATAATATTCTCATAATGACGTAGAACGTTCTTTAATGCGATTGTCATTGAATTATATAGCCTGTTTGTTAAAGATTGTATTGTGATATTTAAAAGAGCAACTCCGGAGGTTTCTTGCCGGATTGTTCCCCGTAGACAGGCATTCCGAACCGGTGGTAATTTAAAAAGAATTTTGACGATTTAAAAGTACTTATTTTAAGTCCGTTTGAATAAAAAAGTATTTGATTTTTTGTTCTTGTCATGCACACCTCATCAACTCGATCACATCGTATCAATTTGAGCCGTTCGATGTTTTTTGAATGAAATCCATATTATATTGAGTAATGATCACTACATAGTACAAACAAAGTCGCTTCCCGCTGTCTGTCCCTATGTTTGCTTAGATCTTTAAACTACGCAACGGATTTTGAAGCGATTTTTTTAATAGATAGTAATTCAAGAGGAAGGTTAAAATGTAGACAATACATGAAGAATATCTGTACGAAGCCGGGGCGGGTCGTTAGTTTTGTAATAATATTATTTGTGAGATCATTGCAACAAAGTCTCTTGTCCCATTGTAAGCAAAAAAAACTAGTGTTATGGAATGTATTGGATGTTTTTATCTTTACCTGTTTAGTGATACAAATGCCCTAGTCGGGATTCAAACCCGAGACCTTGCATATAACAGCCAGACTAGGATATGAAAACAGTAGTCCTGTGTTTAATTCAGCACTGATATAATGATTTCTTCAAATATTCGCTATACTTTGTTTAGTTTAAATACAGACAAACATTGGGTTCAGAGCAAATACCCAAAGAAAGCTGAATAAACAACTTACAGCTTGAAAGATCTTTAGCAAAATAGACCTTAATCCATTGAGATAAGAACCTTTAAGACTGTATTCTTTACTGTGTCTTATTTCCTACAAAACACAATAAGAAAGCAACGGAGCGTTGACCGAAAATCTAATAACATTACTGTTGGTATATGGTTTCAATGTTTGGAATACTTAAAAAGATTTAATATCCGCATTATGTACAGGGTTTTATTAGTTTCACATAAAAGAAAGGTACTTTATATATGGTATATCTCTTTGATATACGTTTTTTTGCCGCTAAAATATAGGTAATAATTTGTTTTCGGCACAACATAACATGTTAAATTTTCTTTTATTTATTTTGGTCTGAAAAGATGTTAAGAAATTGTATGGCAGAGATACTAGTATGAAGAAAACAGGCTTATGTCACACATTAAAACGGTACAATTCAATTCAATTCAAATAATTTATTTGCTAAATGTAGGTCCTTACAGATCTTATTATAAGTACTATAATTTAAATTATTATAATACACTTTGCTTTTTTAATTAAGCCTGCAATTATTAATAATAAATTACGATTCAATATTTAAATAATTATATGTATATGTGAGCAAATCATTAATATTAGTAAAGTTACGTTACGTTATAAATGATGAGCTTTGTCATCGAAGAATTCCCTTAAACAGTAGTATGCCTTGTCAATTAAAATATTTTTCAATGTCAATTTTGCTGTGTAAATGTTATTTATGTAAAAAAATATATGAATTTTATTGTATATTTTTATTTCCAAGTCAATCACATTTTGCCACGTTTTATACACTCAGTTTCTTCTTTGTTTGTTTGTTTGTTTGTTTGTCGTCCCGGTTGGATTTTTGCAACTCAATTTTGAGGCGTTTCCCGACAAGCTACCTGGCTGAAATTTTCAGGGTAGCTTCAAATCCGATGACAATGCAATTTACAACTAGTTATAAAACGGCCGATTTTGATCAAATTTGGCAAACAGACAAACAACAAAGATAAAATAATTAAATAATTAATCAATTTAAAAAATCTAAAACCCCACGTTTTTAAATGTCCTAAAAGTAAGAAAATAACCCTACGGGGCTGAAAGAGTGGGGGCATACCTTTGCAAGTTACACCCACGATCTATACACGTCATGTAAATGTATCCCATTAATAATCCCTTAAATAATATACGCTCCCGCGTTTTGAGTGGCCCCTCTTTCAGCCCCGTAGGTTTATTTTCTTACTTTTAGGATATTTAAAAACGTCGGGTTTTTGATTTTTTAAATCTATTAATTATTCTGAAACATTGATGTAATTCTTGTTGTTGTGATTATTCTATGTGCGTTTCTTTTACTTTTAAGATTTGCGGGGAATTGATTTTTATTTTTCCTTATTAAAAGATACAATTCAAGAATATACATTGAATAAAATGTTAATATTTTTAGGCTGATAACTCCACCACTCCATTGAATATCACTACATAGTTTAACAAAGTCGCTTCCCGCTGCCTGTCCCTATGTATGCTTAGATCTTTAAAACTGTGCAACAATATTGATGAGCTTTTTTTAATAGATAGAGTGATTCAAGAGGAAGGTTTAAATATATTTAATACATAATATCCGTGCAAAGCCGTGGCAGGTCGCTAGTTTGACTATAGAAATAAACTTGGTTTATAAATAAAATTTTCCCAAAACCGCTTTATTACGCGGACTCCATCAAAACGTCCCTTAATCGATTCTAAATTCGATTTTATTTATTATTTTTCACAATAAATCGCTACTTGCCAATGAACAAAACATTGAACAATAATAAACCAATAACAACAAAGGAATATTAAAATCCTCATAGACAAACAATCAGATGGTCCATTGACACAGCCCTGCAGTAAGTATCGTTAGAACTCGTGTCACAGGAACTAAGCAACGATATGGTATATACTACATAGATAAGAATATTACAGCGAAACAATTTATCTTGTGTAAATAACACAAAATTCCTCCCCCGCCGGGATTCTAACCCAGAACCTCTAGCGTTGGCTGTTTACAGCACTGCGTCAAAGAGTTTAATTAAATACACTAGCGTTGCTATTTTTTTGAATACTAATGCAAATATTGAACAAAAATAAGTTGAAATATAAAAAGTGGAGATAGCAGACAGCAGAGTTAAATCATTCCATAAGAAAAATATTTATTTCTTTATATCCCCCTTGAAACTGTTTTGACGTCAATATGCATAGATAAATATGACGGTCGTAGTGTCCGTGTGTATTCGAGACAGCTGGCCACGTGTGCCCGGTAAATAAACAATTTAGCTCCATACCGGGTTTGAAGCTGCACCGGCATCGGAAGTCAGTGCAGCGGACTGATGTCACGCTAATACTTCTTTTAATATTAATAAAATCATAACTTTTGATTGCGATAGTAATTTTGGATTAAAAAGCGAGCAATCCAAATGGATTTTTAGATTTTCAATGTTTGTTTAAAGTGTGACTACACACGGAAATGTTTAAACATACATTTGAAATGTTCAAGATTGAAAATTACGGATGATATATAATGTTTTAAACACACTTTTTTTTCTTGTGAAAACGCCGAAAAGGGAAACTTCCGTGCCCTTAAAAAGTTTTGTCACCAATATTACTGGTGTAAGATTTAGGTTAGCATCTAATTTATCCCCTGTTAGCGGCATACCGTGGTGTTTTGAAGGTCAGGCGTCTCCTGACTATCTTCCCTTTAGATTTTTGGGCCTCTGGGCCATTTCAATTGCTGTCTCCGCTTTGCTGGGAGGGAAGTCTGAAACCGCTTTCTTGCTACCTCCTATTTCTTCTGATTAAGTTCGTTGCGGGTCCAAAGACAGCCGGTAGGGTGTCCGGGCACAGCCTGTGCGTCATTGCACAGCTACATTATTTGTTAATTATTCGATCAAAGGACGCCACTGTTGATCCTGATAAATAGGAGTTGCAGTGATGGGACAGAGTGGCGGGTGTGCCCCGTTACACTTCATTTGTTGTGAAATACCAACCAAAATTGAGTTTTTTCTGAAAATGTATTTTTATTAAACACAAAACATAATGAAACAGGGTTCAACACACAGATTTAACTAAATAAATAGCTTACCTAAATAGAGAAAATAACAGTCAAAGCTATTACTTCACAAATTAAGAGCTTTCAAATAATATTTAATCCTTTTTATATGTATCTCTTTAACGGCATTGGTTTTAGTACCATACTGCCTAATCATCAGTAATTATAATTTCTTCATTCTTGAAGATGATAAATGAGATGAAGATGATAACATGAACAACGAAAATGATGAATCTGTCTACAGCAAAATGCTAGTACGGTTACTGTAGGCTCTAAGGAGTTACTTGGGAGATGACGAAAAGTGCAGCCAAATCGTCGTATTTCACTTTCTCCACACTTGTACAGCACTACAGATATTTAACTGGTTAAAATACTAACATTTTACACATTAAATTCTGCTGATATATAAGAAAAGACAGTAAAATAAGAAAATTCTAACTGACACTTCCCGTTCCCGCCAAGTAACTCCTAACAGTCCCCCTCCTTACTATTTAATCATTTACTAAGACGTCTTAAATTGTCAATCATTTAATAGTTATCTTCAATAGCCATGGATTCTAGGTTAACAGGCAGCCACGGATTCTCACTCCTGTCAGATAACTAATAATTGAATGAAGGGCACTGAGCTTCATTTAAGCCTCTTTTTTTCCGTTCGTGGCCGATTCGCAGAGGATTTTATAGCTTGAACGAATACTTAAACTCAAAATTAAGGTATATTTATTTTTGCATACATGTAAATGAGTGTAAATGTTAAATATTTGATATTTAGTTTTTTTTTTTTTGACGTAGGTTTCTTAAAAATATATTGTTACATTTCCAAACAATATTTTTGAATTACGTATAATAATCTCAATAACAATATCTGTACATCCAAAGGACAGATTAATAGGAGCTAAAATTGTTAAACCACCTATTTTAACCAAAAAATCTTACAACTAAATGATTCTGATTTGATTCGATTCGATTAAAATATAATTTTTTTTTTGCCTCCACAGAGACCACTGTACCATGACCACCGAGAATGCAGCCAAAGAAAACCAGCGTCGAATTTCGGATCCATTTTTTCGATTGAAAAATGCACAAACGCCCGATATCAGACTGCAAATGGGCTTAGCAATCGAAACAGCGGCGCTTCGAGCCTTCTCGAACCGCGCTAAACTAAAATGAACTTTCAATTTGACGTCTGCGAAACACTAGCAACCGTTTGTTTTGCACCTGATTTTTCGCCTCGTATAAAAAGGTACTCAACGATGCACAATTCCCGTGAAAATATTATTGCTCATTTCATAGTTGCAAGCACAATTCCAACTGAGGATGAACAGTTTTTTTCCCATGTATATTATTTTTCTCATTGTGCCCGGATAGCGGCGGCAGATTCGCAAGCTATCACACTGGGACTCGACATAAACCATGTCACATTTGTCAATGTCCTTATTAAATGAATATAATCCAATAGCATTAAAATGTTTCTGTGATTTCCTTGTGCTGTCTTCAAATTATATAAGTGTTTTATATTCCAGATTCAACAACTGATCACTGGTTAAAGTAACGATTATGTTTATTAATAACAACGTTTGTTCTCATCACGTGACATTGGCATTGACGTCAAATACGATTTTCGCCATAAATAAAAAAATTGAAATGAAATTAAACAAGCGAAATGCGGTGTGTGACACCTCTGCCAACCCATTCGAGGGATTACGGCGTGAGTTTATGTTTTGTGTATGTAGTTTTTTTAACAATATCATGGACAAACTAGCAAACGGTTCACCGAATGAAATGTCAACGCCAGGAACGCCAAATCACCGCCACTGCGTTGCCAATGTAGTTACCGTAACCCACAGATGTTTACTTCATTTACCGTCGCTTACTGCTTTTGCCTCCCATTCATAAATTAGATCACCAAACTTACTCACATCCATTCCATTTCCATAAGATTTGCTGTATTAAATGCTTAAAAATTATGGATTTTATCTGATACCACATCATGGGCAAACGACAGTTCACCTGATGGAATGTCATACCGCGGCCTAATGACTCGAAGATGCCCTTGATGTCAAGAACGCCAATAGCACCACCGATGCGTTGCCCATGTAGACTTAAAGATGTTATACGTTTAAGGTTTTGACGACCTCGGTGGCGCAGTGGTGTAAACAGCCGACTGCTACGTTAGAGGTTCCGGGTTCGAATCCCGGCGGGGGCGGGACTTTGTGTTATTTGCAAGACGCATTGTTTCGCTTACCGGTCTTGGATGTTGTATTCTTATTTATTTAGTATATACCAAATCGTTGCTTAGCACCTGCGACACAAGTTCTTACGATACTTACTGCAGGGCTGAGTCAATGTGTGTGTCGTGATGTGGTTATTTATTTATACGTCCCGTGTCATATAGTAATAATACTAGGTCTCCAATCCTTCGAATCGAAACACTGGGAACTGTTTCATGGCAGAAATAGAAAGGAAGTGGTACCAACCCAGTCGCAGGTAGCTAGAAATGCTGAACTAACAGTGGCAGCGATATACAAAATGGGTGACATGAACCTTGCGAGGTCCTCCTTTCATGAAATGAGTCCAATGACAAGAATAGACGAGAAACTTGCAGCCATTTTGAAATCTTCATTCTCAATATATTTTACTATATGTAAATTTCCATCATTGAAAAAAATCTGAATATCCTCATAAAGTCCGTATAAGTTCCAAATATTTTGAGAGGTCCCTTGAGGCACACTATAACATGATACATATAACCACTACAATATTGGATGGGTAGGAATCGAGAGATATTTAAGGATGTGTCTGTGTGTGTGTAAAACGAGTCCACAGAGTTTTGTCACAATAATGTGATATATACAAAAGTGTTCTTGAAATTAATATTTAAATGATCAAATTGAAAAAATATACTTGTGGATGTATGTTTGTGTGTACGTGTGTGTGTTTACGTAAGTTTATCACAATACTGTGTTAGGCAAAATTGTTCTTGAAATTAATATATAACTGATACAATTGAATGCTTATACAATATACTTCACCTTTTTACAGACGAGTCTCATTTAAACCAGGTTATTTTTGCTTTGAGTTTCCTATTTGTTATTAAACGAACATACATTTGTTAACTCACCCGTTACTAAGCAAATTACACAGCAAACTGAGAAATCTACGATCTTTTTAAAATTGTAGAAACGTCCGTTATAAAATTCTTGTAACATTGCCTTGTTAGCTTTGTAACTTGTTTTCAGTGTCTGCTGAACTACAAAATACGCAGAATATATGTTAAACAAAGAAAAATGTCATTTCACGAAGGTGGTTTTTCTATGGTTGTTGTTAGTGTCGTCAGGCATACATGCACGCTGTTTCAGTGTGCGTAAACTCGACTTCGCTTATTAAAGACGAAACGCACACTAGGAAATTTTGTACAAACAAGTGGGATCACAACCAAAGTTGAACGGTCATTGTCAGACAAAATAACTTGATTCGTGTGGATACAGTATTGTCATAGAGATGCACTTTATTTTTTGCCCCAATGATGTACCAAGACAGAAAATTACAAACTGACCGACAGTTGCGTTTAACAAAACGTGAATTATAGAAAGATAATTTACTTTTTTCACTGACGTTGCTACATTAAGGTCAGTTTGTTGAAAAAAAAATGAATTGTTTTCTTTTAAAAGTTGGTAAAATTTCTAAAATATTATATAAGTTAATTATATATTAAAATGTAAAAGCGGTAGAACCATAATGAATGTTATAATTTCCGATTCCGATGAATAATTTAAGTATTTATCAGAAATTAAACCATCAATACCAAACGTCATCATTTCACTGCTAATTGAAAAAAATACGCTGTTACATCGAATCGCTCAATTTCGTCATGAAAATGTGTTAAAAATCTACTTTGACAATGTGCAACACACCGCACTTCGCATGTTTATGTTGAGTCGTAGTGTGGTAGGTTGCGAATCTGTCGCCACTATCCGGGCACAATGAGGAACATGGCAGCCATAACTTACGGCAACGGTCGGACAACTAAGGCACGTAACAAACTGAGCTACCACATCCTCAAGCCCACGTTGGTATTATTATTTTTTAAGACACAGTTTTTAACAAGCATGTCATTACTTCTGATTAACTTTGTTGCGGGTCCCAAGACAGCCAGAAGTGTGACCGAGCACAGCTTGCGCGTCACTGCACAGCTGTATTATTTGTTAATTATTCGATCAAAGGACGCTACTGTTGATCCCGGTAAACAGGAGTTGGAGTGGTGGGACAGAGTGGCCGGTGTACCCCGAGACCCGAACCCACAAAATATTAGGTTGATTCGGTCGGTTAACCAAGGCACGTAACCAACTGAGCTACCACATCCTCAAACCCACGTAGGTATTATTATTTTGTTAAGAAACAGCTTTTTAACAAGCATGTCATTTTAAATCTCTTCTACTAGTACCCAGAACGATAAAACCAAATGAAAATGCGATTCTGAAAAGCATCCTTTAATCTCTTCTAATTCGAAGCCGTAAAGCGGCACGATCTTAACTGGTAATTCCCATGAAAGACTGTAAAACTTGATCTCTGATTTAAAGTTGTTGTAATAACAAATGGTTTACTGATCGTGCCCATGTGTGGTTATAAGAAGCACAATACGCGTTGTTTACAATTGAGGGTTCTGGCCCAAGATGCAAGGGGCGGGTCGATTTTACTGTCCTACATCTTTTTATTGTTCATTTCATTTCATTTTCAATAACAATGTTACATATTAAACGTCAAACAAAAATGTTATTAATAAAGTTGAAAGACAATGCAATATTTTTAAAATTATTTAGGTCAAACAAAATGCTAAAAATTAATAAAAAATACTCTAAGTAATTCTCTAAAAATATCAAGCAATAATAGTCAAATGCCTTAAAGGTTTTGTGATCATTTTATCAGAGACTTAAGCAGTGACCTATGATTGCATAGAATAGACTCCGAAACTACCGGACTGATCAAAAAATTCTTTCACCATTATAATCCTATATAAGGGATAAACAAAGGCGATAGAATAGAAAATATACAATGAAAATACTAAATTGAACATTTAAATTTTACTGATTAAAACATACAGCAAAAAGTTGAACCTAGAATAATATAATAATAATAATAACCACATCACGACACACACATTGACTCAGCCCCGCACTAAGTATTGTAAGAACTTGTATCGCAGGTGCTAAGCAACGATATGGTATATACTACATAGGTAAGAATACAACATCCAAGATCGGTAAGCGAAACAATGAGTCTTGCAAATAACACAAAGACCCGCCCCCGCCGGGATTCGAACCCGAAACATTATTCGAAATATAAACATTTGTTACACATATTAAACAGCAAGTGGTTTTGTTCGGTTTCCTCCCCGTAGTTCAGCATTGTCAACTAACAACTGACTGTTAATTTGACTATACAAAAATGTTTTTCATTAACCAGTTTTTTCTTATTAGACGTTTTTTAACTTACCGGTCTTAGATGTTGTATTCGCATCTATGTAGTTTATACCATATCGTTGCTTAGCAACTGCGATATAAGATTATATCTTAGTGCTGGGCTGAGTCAATGTGTGTGTCGTGATGTGGTTACCGTTATTGTTAAACCGCTTTCTTCCCATCCCTTGCACATCATCTCATTGCTTACACTGTGTGACCCTCGCTGAGAATACATTATTGGTTTCGTGAATGGACAACTTCAGACGCGATATTGACATGAAAATAATTATGTTTACTCTACCGCCCGTTCTTTAGTTTTACTAAGACGCTGTTTGTTTATAAGTCTAGATATATGGTCTGTTAATGGAATGATTAGTTAAGTTATTACGGTTCCGTAAACAAAAGGTTCCAACGGAACCCTTTTGTTAAGCTTCTGCTGTCTGTCCGTTTATCTTTGGGGTGTCTCTGATCAACGGAATAGGAATATAATAGATTTAAAGGTGGTAGATCTACCTGCGAGATTGTCTGCGTTGGTACCACCCTCCTTTCTATTTCCAACGTAAAGCGGTTCGCTGAGTTTCGGTTGTTGAAACCAATAATACTTTATTCCGTTAACTTAAAAAAATATACTCAGAAACTTTCATTGAATTAAAAAAAATAATTTTTAAAATTTCTCCTTTGGGAAGATTGACGCGAGAATCCCTAGATTTTGTAATTATTTACATCAATAGCAATTCGACATAAATAAATCTTACAGTCAAGAGTGAAAGAACATGAAAATGAAAAATAAAATATTTCTTTATAAATTACGTGTACCATACTAGCCCGTAACATACATGCTGCTCGTATATGACAAGTTATTGTATGAGCAGCATGCATTTCACTGTCATCAGTTCAGATCTTTTTTTTTATTGTTGATGAAATATTATACAACATGCCATAAACCGTTTGCTTTTTGCTTGCTTTTCCATGACATTGTACAAAAAAAAAACCAGTTAAAACATATTCTTTTTGGATTTTCCCACTCTCTCTTGATTGTTAAACGAATTAACAAAGAATTGTTAAATTTTCTACCATAATGACCAGCACATCACGACACACAGATTGACTCAGCCCCACAGTAAGATTAAGTAATCTTGTGTCGCAGGTGCTAAGCAACGATATGGTATAAACTACATACAAAAATTTTACAGTCAACAACGGAAGCAAAACAATACATCTTGCAAATAACACATAATTACGACCCCACCAAGCTAGGATTCAAGCCCAGAAAATCAAGCGTAACAATTGGCTGTTTACACCGCTGCGCCACCATACTATACAGCACCCTTCGTATGCGAGGCTGACTCGCACTTGGCCGGTTTTTTATTCAAAATTCAAAGAAAACGTTGAAAATGAAAATATAACTAATTTTAAACGAAAATCGTGAGGCGTGCATTAGTTTCCGACATAAATGATGAGTTCGTGCTTCAATATCTGTTGAATTTTACTCACAATTTTTATTTAAAATAAGAGAAATCAATTTAAGCTCGGTATTCATGGTGTATGTCAAAGTCTATTAAAATAGTTACATTATTTGTATTGAAAACTAATAAATACAGTGAAACGTGGTTAAGTGGAACCTGGATAAGTGAGAAACCTCTAGTATTGAGAACTACAATGAGGTCCCGGCACTTTTACATCGGATTACCTCTGTTAATGGGACTTTTCGAACCTGATTAAATGAGATTTGATTTCTAGGATTTTTTTCATGTTTACCTCTATAATTGGGACTCTGGAGCTCAGTTCCCTTTATAAGTGAGATAATGTATCAGGTTGGGACAGGTTTCGACACGATTGTTTACAAACATACGAATTTCTTTTGCACGTGTTTTGTTTACGGCCTCTGTAAATGAGACAACAAATTTTTAAACCTGTCTAAATGGTAAAATGGATAAATGAAAACCTCTTTAAATGGTACAAAATCCTTGGTCCCTTGAGATCCCAATTAACTAGGTTTCACTGTACAAAAATACTAAATTAATTTGAAATATGGAAAATTGTTTTCTAATACAAAACAACACTAACTCAAGCCTTGATTTATCGAGAGGGGAGAGCAGAGATGTTTTACACACCGCATTTCGCTTGTTTATGTTGAGTCCCATTGTGACAAGTTACCAATCTGTCGCAACTATCTGGGCACAATGGGGAACATGGAAGCTATAAGTCACGGCAACCGGAGACTCGAAACCCCGACCTGTCGGGTCGGTGGGTTTACCATGGCATATTTATTTTTAAAAATAATTAAACCAGTAACATATTAATTCAAACAACATTATTATTACAATCACATAAATATAAGTTCAATAAAAACGAATATAAACGAAAAAATACAATTGGACTATAAATGTAAACAAACTTGTAGCACATACACTATATTAATAAATAATCAATAGCATTAACAGAAACAAGGCATCACACATTCTCACTTCCATCCATCTGCAAACACATCAAGTTCAGGATAGGCAGCCAGGAGACCATTGAGGCCAGTGGGCATGTAACAAAGCTACCACGTGATCTTAAAAAAAAATCAAAACAAGCCGCTTTTTCTGCACTAGTATGGTCTGTCTGGACTAAAATTACTTTATGGCTTTCTAAAACAAAAGAAACTTTTGTACGAATATTTATTCATGTGAATGTCATGAATGAACGTTAAACGTATAAAAGTTCTGAAAACTAGCAACTACACATACACAGTACTCTTATGAGTTGCCTAGCCTTTGCTAAACGGCAGTTTACAAAAGACCTTCTTACCACACAACTTAACACACATTGACTCAGCCCTGCTCTAAGATATATTCTTTTATCGCAGGCACTAAGCAACGATATGGCATAAACTACATAGATAAGAATACTATATCCAAGACCGGTAAGCGAAGCAATGAGTCGTGTCAGAAATGTCAGATATGAAATTTAAGCAATATGTTAAACAAATTTTAATTAAGAAGGCTCACTATAAAATTGAAAATTATGTAGAGGATAAAGATATATGGAAGTAATTTAATTAGCTGCACAGGTTTATCTTATTGAGAGTTAGGAGTGGAGCTAGAATTATTATGGTTTTAAGTTATAGTAGAAAATATTGTATTTTAATATTTAAAAAAAGCAACTACGGACGTTTCTTGCGGATTCTTCCCCGTAGAAATCGCATTCCAAACCGGTGGTAGTAAAAAAATTACGTTTTGAAAGTGCTCATTTTAAGACTATTCGAATAAAAACATTTTGACTTTGACTTTAACTTGCAAATACCACGAAGTTCCGTCCCAGCGAACCCGGAACCTCTAGTGTAGCAGACTACTGTTTACTATGCGCCAATGAAGTCGTCAATAAAACAACATAACCAACAACATTTTTTTTTTAAATTCTGTCTGTAAATTATTATTGTTTAACATCTATATGATGTGGTTAACTCAGGAAATAATGACAGCCCTTGTCCTACCTTATGGATCAGCTCTTTAACCTAAACAACTTGTTGAAGCCCTCAGCCCTTTCAAAGGAAGATGCCTCTCAAGCAAAAACGTTTAACCTTTCCGACCCGAAAGTACGAGAAAGGGAAATTTTGAATTAGGCTCGCTATCAACCGAAACGAAGAAGTTTGATCGTTATTATAATAATTGGGTTTTATCAAATATTTTTTTGCTTATTTCTGTTAAGGTATATGCCATCAGAACGTAACTTAAAAACCAGGTCTCGCATCTCATTTGTGAGATCTATTTTTTTTTCAACTGCGCCTGATAGAAAGTGATACCGCCTATTAACACGACGATGCCCTTGACGTCTTAGAACCCCAAGAGCACCACCAATGCCCATGGAGGGGTAAAAGATTCTTCTAAAATACTGCTTTGAAAAAATTATATCCCCGCCAAGTGAATCTAAGAAAACATGTTTTTCCCACCATCTTCGCTTAATTCCTGGCCCTAAGTCAACCAGATTTGACGGATCATTCAAAACTTTGATAACAAAAGTCATTTTCAGATATTTTGCCATAACACCGCACGGGAATCTTCTTATCGAGGCTTAATTTGTTTGAGGGGTTCCATCATCTCGGATGATAGAATATGTAACGTAGACAGGACGCTTTGCTATTCTACAAGAATGATAGAAATACAATCGGTTTTGATGGATTTATTTTCAAATACAACCCTAAGAAAATTACAGGGCACCATCAAAAATGATTTGGCCCCGAAAATAAAATGTTGGCTTTATTCTGTTTTTGCATTAAATAACTTGAATGTTTTCCAAAAGAAATGTATGTAGATTATGTAGTGTATACAAGTAAGTGAAATACAGTTTAGTCATGTGTAATGTTTGCATTGAAACCCGATTGATAAATCTGTTTTGTATTATGTTTTTGTAAGAAAAAAGAAGAAGAAGAACTAAGATGCGAGACTTGGTTTTTAAGTTACGTTTTTGATGGTATATACCTTAACACAAATACCCAAAAACATACACACAAAAATAAATAAATAAAACAAAATTTATAAGTAACTAAACCCATCGAAGCAATTAAGTAATTAATAAATGGCGCTGAATATAACATTAAACAAAAGCTGAATAATAACACTTTAATGGAGTGATAGCGATTTGATTTGAAAATTCTGGTGGCCTGATAAACCAATCGGTGCAAGCTAATATGTAATTTATTTTTACGTTACTAGAGTCACTTATCTAGGCTTAAGCTCGATCCAAATTACTGATTCATATTTAAAGCACTCAATGATCGCCTTTAATTCAAATATTTATTTACTTTTCAACATAAATAACAGTAGCAACCGTGCCCGTCATCTCACCGTCATATCAGCGGAAGCCACTATGATTTAAAAAGTTAGTCCTTTAATGTTTACATAGAATCATTTTAATAAAATAATTGAATTACTAAGCCAATAATATGAATCAATCTGAACATTATAACAAATGCACCTAACACTTGCTACTTAAATAATTTTGTGAAATTGACTTTTAGTACCTATAAATAACATGGCATGATTTTCCATAGTGACTATGGGATTCTTTAAAAAGGGTGTTAAAAGGTTTTATAGGGTCGACAACACCTGAGTGGTATTCTGGTATTGCAAACTTCCATAGGCAACGGTGACTGCTTACCATCAGGGCCGCGAGCTTGTTTGCTACCTTAGCAATATTATTATTATTATATAAACATCTAATCAACGATATAATGATAAATATAATGCTCAGTGTCACAAGCAATACAAACTCCAAATCTCCATGCACACCTGACACTATCACAGCAATCCCTGTTAACCAGGATCATCAGCAGCGTTCTTTGCGATGCAGCTGTGCAATGAAGCTCAGGCTACGTGCCTACGGCTGTCTTGGGAATCGCAACAGATTTCATCACAAGAAATTGGTAAGACTCAAATCCTGTACCACTGTACAACCATAATGACGTCAACTTTAGTGTCCAATATTTAAGCCATTTCACAGGTGGTAGATCTACGTGCGAGATCGTCTGGGTTGGTACCACCCTCCTTTCTATTTGCGCACGCATTGTTTGGCTTACCAGTCTTGGATGTAGTATTTTATTGTGTATAGTTTATAGCATATCGTTACAAGACTATATTTTAGTGCAGGGCTGAGTTAATGTGTGTTTCGTGGTGAGGTTTTTTATTATAATTCTTATGAATAGTCTAATACATGTATTGTCTCGTCTGGTTAATCGCTACACAAACCTAACCTATCAGAGTGTTCTAAGTTTACGTGAATATAAACCGGCTTTCGGAACCATTTCCACGAGCACCATTCAACCAATGAAAGCTTACAAAGTGCAGTTCCGATCCACTTAAGCTCGGAATCGTAGGATTTCGACAATCGAAAATGCTGCTTTTCCTAAACGACGAGTGCTGCGGCTCCGAGGCCTTATCAGCTTTACTGTGACTTTACTTTACCTTGGTTATCGTTCCTTATACAATCGATCAGGCTGCATCGTCTTTATAAAGACAACACAACAAGACGGAAAGCATAGGTCGTACCGCCACACCTGTCCGCCTCCCCATCAGAACAGACCCCCCCATCAATACAGACCTAGTACAGACCCGGTCAGGAGTCGGACTAACGAGGGAGTTTCCACGCAGAAGGTGGCGCAGTGGTGTAAACAGCCGACTGCTACGCTAGAGGTTTTAGGTTCGAATCACGGCGGGAGCGGAACTTTGCGTTATTGCAGTTGGATGTTGTATTCTTATCTATGTAGTATATACCATATCGTTGCTTAGTTCCTGCGACACAAGTTCTTACGATACTTACTGCAAGGCTGAGTCAATGTGTGTGTTGTGATGTGGTTTATTATTATTAAAGTGGAACTCGAAAATTATATATAGGACAGAAAAGGCGCTTACATATGGGACAGCAATGCTTGGAAATTTAATAGGCATCTTCAGAGCCAAGGTTTCGAATTTTGGTCACTTTGGGTTCAAACTTAATTGAAGAGCTATATTTATGCGCTCATGATGGAACCGGGAAAACAAAGCTCACAGCTAGGCGAAGCACAAATGATGCTATGACATTGTCACGAACTTTGGATGCGATTTCCCCTCCAAGAGGGCCTTAACTTCTAGTTGTCGTGAGTTCGCACGAAAATCCTAATAAATTAACCTGATTATTTAAAGAAAAAAATAAGTTTTGCCGGAATAATAAGTTTTTTACCAGTTCATATTACGTTTTTTTTAATTAATACCGGTCAAGTGTAAGTCATACTCGCACGTGATGGGTTCCGTACCATCTCGTTAGATTAAATACACAACAACAAATAAAAATTCCAAAAAACACGTTCCTTGTATTAGGAACCATCTTTAATTTATAATTTCTTTACGTTTGTAGTATTTGTCGTTATAGCGGCGGCAACAGTAACAGAGATTCTCTGAAAATTTCATGAGTCTAGCTATTATGGTTCATGAGATACAGCCCGCTGACAGACGGACGGACAGCGGAGGCTTAGTAATAGGGTGCCGTTTTTTACCCTTTGGGTACGAAAGCCTAATAAAGGGTGGTCGCCTTCAATAATAGTGACTTGTATATCAATTCAGGTCAGGTAACAAACATTAATTTTCAGTGAGGCGCATTCTATAATATGCTGTATTGTTAAAATGATTTGATTTTATATGGCAATTTTTGTTTTGTCTTTATTATAAACTTTTTTTCTATATTATTTATCCATTGATTTATGACTGGTATCCAAATCATAAATAAATTCAATATACATGTCATTCTCATTGGGTGTGGGCCCATTTTGCCTATTGTCTTTTATTAATAACAAAGCATTTCTATAAGCTTCATTCATCAGTTTTTTGACGAACTCGGTGGCGCAGTGTAAACAGCCGACTGCTACGTTAGAGGTTCCGGGTTCGAATCCCGGCGGGGGCGGGACTTTGTGTTATTTGCAAGACGCATTGTTTCGCTTACCGGTCTTGGATGTTGTATTCTTATCGATGTAGTATATACCATATCGTTGCTTAGTTCCTGTGACACGAGTTCTTACGATACTTACTGCAGGGCTGAGTCAATGTGTGTGTCGTGATGTTATTATTATTATTATCAGTAACAAAGTTTATATAAGAAAGGTTGTAAATGTCCTTAACCTAAATGTAACTTATCAAAAGCAACCTTTATGTTAATTTTAACTGATAAATTGGTGAAATTAATCGAATATTTCCGCGTATCTCTAATTAAGTGGTACAATTGGAGCCGCTTCATTCTAATTATATTGGTCCTGTACTATTAACTTGTCACAAGTAATTAAGTTTACAAAGCTAAATACATTACATAGGATTATATGTGTTTTGCGAGTCATTTGATTTAGTATGTTGTTAGAGCTTTAACATATCTCTTGACATTTCATTTCTCCCACAAAAAGGGCTAATTAACGCGAAAAAAGTTAAAAACTTGTGTATTCCCTGTGTATCAAAGGGTCGGCGATGCGTGCGTGATGTTGAGTCCCAGTGTGAAAGGTTGCGAATCTATCGCCACTATCCGGCCACAATGAGGAACATTGCAGCTACAATGTACGGTAGCCCTCGACCTGTCGGGTCGGGTCGGTCGGTTAACCGAAGCACATAACAAACTACGCTACCATGCGTTTACCCATGAAAAATATGGGATTTAATCTTTAAAAATTTAAAATCTTACACCGCTATCTAAATTATTAATTGTTAAAAATATAAAACTAGACTATACTTAAAATCATTAATTAATAAAAATACTACATATCGTTATTTGCTTTATATAAAGGTATTCATAGTAGCTTCAAATTGTATGAAATAGAAAACTTAAATGTTTCAAAATGTAATGAAAAACTATTGTAAATTTTTGAAAAAAGCAGTTATGGAGGCTTCTTGCCGGCTTTTTCCCTGTAGATAGCATTCCGAACCGGCGGTAGATAAAAAAATGACGATTTGAAAGAACTTATTTTAAGTCTATTTTAAAAAAAAAACTACATTTCCTACAAAACTGATCACGAATTCGAGACCAAATAGAAGTTTAAATTTAGTTAAAAAATCGGAATCTTTTACTCGGAAATTCGAAACGTAAGAAATTCTGGTACCTTTATGAAAACAATGGCAAGTTCGATTAGTTCCAAACCGGTTCAAGGCTCAGACGTTCAGATAGTCTAATTGGAATCATTGGAACATATAATCTTGTAGATTAAATTTTCGTACTTATCGATTGTTTTTGCCAACATTTTGACAAAATTCAAGCCTTGAGTAGTTTTTCCCTATGAAAAGGGAAACTACTCTACCGCCGATTTTTGGCTAAACAGAGTTAAAAAGACATAGAGTCCCTTGTGGCAGACCTGCCTGCCGCATTTAAAGTAGAAACTCAAAATAACGATACAAATACTTCAAATCCTACAAAATAACTCCATAACCTCGGTACTCATTTTGGAATGCCACGTAGCACTACAATCCATTGCGAAAGACCGTTACGTCACCTTGCAATGGATAAAAGGACACAGCAACTCTGTAGGTAATGACGCAGCCGACGAACTAGCAAGACGTGGATCAGCGACAACAGTATACGGTCCGGTACCCATACTGCCGCTACCCAAGTCCCAGTCGAAAGCGTGGCTCCGAGAGAGAACAAGAGAGCTGTACCTTAATTAATGGAATAACGAAGGGGGTTGTAGACAGACCAAAGCGGCTGTTCCGGCGGCAGGCAAGAGGTTCAGTCGTAATCTCCGCAGGTTAAACAGGGACAGGTTACGTATAGCTATAGGTATAATAACAGGCCACTGTCCATTAAACAAGCATCTCTTCATTATAGGTGTAACTGACAGCTCGTTATGCAGAGGATACAGTATGTATCCTCATCTGCCTCATCTGCCTGTATAGGCAGAAGAAACGCCAGCACATGAGATATTGGAATGCACAAGTGTAGCCGCACAACGGGCTCATATCCTCAAGACACCACCAACACTCTCGGAAGCTTTCGGCAATCTGAAAAGACTGCTGGACTTCTGGGAGTGTTTGGGATGGCTGAAATAGGGAACAGACACACGACACGCACAATGGCCCAATTAAGCGGCTAAGTGCGGAAAGTGCCCAGCTAAAACAAACAAACAAACAACGTAACAAATAAAACAAAAAAAAAGTTTGGTGTGCGTAAAATACTACAACGTAATTTTACATATTGAATTAGATTTTGCAAGCAGCTTCGTTCGAATTTGATATGTCACAGATCATAAAGGTTTTGCTTGTTGTTTGTTTTTTTGTGTCTGCCGTCCACAAACGTTTTAATTGCTGAATGAGCTGTTTGCCTTTCCTGACAAAATCAAGTCCGACAGCTGACAGTTTATCATGATAATATGTAATTTAAACTTTTTTCGTTTTCACCACATAAACTCAGTGGTAGCTCAGTTTGATACGTGCCTTGATTAACCGACTGACCCGACACGTCAGGTCAAGGGTTCGAGTCTCGGGTTGCCGTACGTTGTACCTGTCATGTTCTTCTTTGTGCCCGGAAAGTGGCGATGGATTCGCAACCTGTGGACTCTACATAAACGTGTGAAATGCGGTGTTACACACCCTCTGCCTACCCTTCTAGAGGGATTAATTACGGCGTGCGTTTATGCTTATGTTGTCATAGATATCAGTGGCAGGAACCGCTTTAACATCATAAAGGATTACAAAATCACTTTACGCTACACAGTCTGAATTTCTTTGTAACTTTTAAATGTACTTTACAAACAAGTTCTTAGCTATGTGAAGTCGAAAGAAAGTCCTGTAACAAGCCAAGCCTGTGATTGGTGGATGCTGATTGTATACTTTCAGACAACGAATCTGATTGGACGTTTGTGAATAACACGGTTTTTCGTTCAGAAACTTTCCTTGACATAAAAGTTCAACTTAGTGGCTCTTTGAAGCGTACGAAAATCTAAGGTCATTTAAATATTATCTTTGTTGAGGTGAATGAATCAATACGCCTATCCGACCGCACCAAATGGAGGATACTGTTTTTTGAGCGTTCGTAAGTATGCATGTCTGCTTCTTAGGCAGGCTCTGAAATCCATACAACTTGACGGATTTTATTTTTTTTTGAGTTTCGATTGTGGGAGAAATGTAATGTAATATGAATTTAATGTTTAATTTTTAAATCATGAACTAAAGGAGGAGGATTTTTAACCTCCGACGCAAAAGAGGGCTTTTACAAGTTTGACGTGTCAGTTTGTGTGTCTATGGCATCATAACTCTCAAACGAATGAAGCTATTTTAATGTAGTTTTTTTGTTTGAAAGGTGACTTAATTGAGCGTGTTCTATGTTATGTTTGATCGATATCGGTCCCCCCATTCAAAAGTTATGGGGGGTGAATGTGCAGATGAACAGTCGAATGTACGCAAATAGTCCAATCGCGTTTTTAAATTTGTAATTTAAGTATTTATATGAAAACAATATGGGAATAACTGAAGGAATTGAATTAGTTAAAGTTGCTTTCAATAACGCGTTTGTTTTAATATTTTAGGATAGCTTTTTTCATTTCATTTTAAGTTTTAATTGTTTGACGGAAAAAAAACTATCTCCCTCTCTTTCATACATAAAACCTTACAAACGTCAAAAAAAAATAACCTTCTGCCGCAGTCGAGTAAAAACAACAATGGTTTACACGAACAATAATTTAGAAGAATATAAAAAATATATACAGATTTACTTAAAACAATTTTGTATAAATTTGTTTGTTATATTTTTACTAACCGTACATTTACTGTATTGTAAATTTAATTTCGAAGTCAATTTATATCAGAAATAAATGAATTACATTCATAAAGTTGATCAAAGGGCTTTGTTTATCGAAACCCATTTGAATATACAAGTTGCGTTTCAAATTTCACCTCTAACTAGTTTTGAGTTACCGAAACTTTGTGATTACTTCAAAAACATTCAAATAATACAGTCACCGAAGCAAATTAGCTGTGACAGTAGTACAATCTGAAAGCAACTTTAACCTTTGGGTGGGAAGTACAAATTTCTTTGACGCTATATCGTAGTTGCTGGCTTCATTGTGATATGGTGTTGTTATGTATGGTTGTTTAGTTCCAGGGTTTCTTATTAATTTTCATTTGAAATCAGTTAGGATGCCAGTTTTGTGTTGTGTGACATAAGTTTTTTTTTACTTCAATGAAAGTTTTGTTGAACGAGCCAGCAAGCGAGTGAAGTTTTTGGAGTCTACTGGAGCAATCCGTCGCTTGTATGTATAAATGTGAGACCGACAGTATCTTTAGTATTATAATAATAACAACCACATCACAACATACACATTGACTCAGCCCTGCACTTAGATAATCTTGTATCGCAGGCACTAAGCAACGATCATATAAACTACATAATCCAAGATCGGCAAGCGAAACAATGCGTCTTGCAAATAACACATAGTTTCGCCCCTGCCGAGATTCGATTGCGGAACCTCTAGCGTTGCAGTTAGCTGTTTACACGACTGAGCCACCTAGGTCGTAATAGGACGAGAGTGTTTAATTGGATCGTCGTGAATTTTAGTAAGCAATAATATTAAGTTTGAATATGAGCTCAATCGATCAATGGATTTCCTAGATCCAGGGAATCGCAAATTCGCAGTTCGAAGCAAACAACTAGTACAAGATTGCGTAACCTAAACTTCTACACCTTACATAAAATTACATACTGGTTTGCATTAATTCCTAATAAACTAGATTTCTGTACAGCAAGGCCTGTATACGTAATTACAAATACTATAACAAACAAATCCCTGTCAAACCCGCTTGTGCGTTGTTCTTATTCGTCAAAACTCTTTTTTTTCGAAGTTTGTATGGACTTATACAAAGATCAGCTGCAATACAGTATAATTACATAAACATAAACGCCATAATTAATCCATCGAGAGTGTTACACACCACATTTCGTATGGTTATGTTGAGTCCCAGCGTGACAGGTTGCGAAACTGTCGCCACTATTCGGGCACAGTAAGAAGCATGGTCCAATTTTTTGTTGTTCGACAGAGGCTCTTACAATAATGTGGATATTAAAGACGTAAGCTGCAACCTGGTAGATATTCCGACCATCCGGACTAAACGCTTCGATAGTATAATGCGTACTGCAAGGGTGTGGAATTCTTTGCCTGCCGATGTGTTCCCTGACCAATATAACTTGGGCCTCTTTAAGGCAAGAGTGAATAGGTTTCTCCTAGGCAGGCATGATTCACCTTAGACCTCATCGCCGCTTAACATCAGGCGGGCTTGGGGTCAAATGCCTGCCTGGTATTGAATAAAAAAATATATATATCAGTAATTCACGAAGACTCTTTGGTTATAGTTATGATAAGCGGTGGAGGTATTTTTTTTCGATGAATAGCAAACGGGCGGCTCACCTGATTGTGAAACCGACACCCTTGGATGCAGGAAAAAGATGTCAGCAGATGCGTTTGCGACCTTTTAAAAAGGAGTAAGCCCTTTTTTGAAGGCCCGCGTGTTGTATCTATCCGGAAATACCGCTTTCTGCAGCTAATTCCACGAAGTGGTAACACGAGGCAGGAAAATTGCTTAAACCGTACACTTGTGGATGTTTGGACGTAAAGACAATGCGGGTGGAACTTTGAGGTCCGACGCAGAGCCCGGTGATGAAATTATTGGTGACATTGACATTGTTTAGTGTGAGTGTCGTGTTTATTAAAGAAACTCAAGGTCACACACACTAAAGCAATCTGCGTGTATACGCTTTACTAACAACGACTTTAAACAAAATGCCCTCTATAATAATAATAGCCACATCATGACACACACATTGACTCAGCCCTGCAGTTAGTATCGTAAGAACTTGTGTCACGGGAACTAAGCAACGATATGGTATATACTACATATAAAAGAATAGGTACAACATCCAAGACTCATAAGCAAAACAATGCGTCTTGCAAGTAACACAAAACCCACCCCTGCCGGGATTCGAACCCGGAACCTCTAGCGTAGCAGTCGGCTGTTTACACAACTGCGCCACCGAGGTCGTGAAATGACTGTACTATTCATGTTCCAGAAGTCAGTCATCCCTTCAGTCGAGTCTTCAAAGATTTTTAACCAGTTAAATTCTTAATCCTTTGGTTCGAAAACTTTTCCACCGAGCGTTTGTGATTGGCTGATTCCGAATTCACTTTTTTGTGAAACTAATTAGAGAAGAAAGTTTTCGTTAGTAATCCGGTTTAGCGGATTCCACGTTTAAAAGCTCCGGTAATTCAAGTTCGAATGTTTCTGAAGTCGCTTCGAAGTGTATCAGTAAAGTTTGGGAATTTGCCTAAAAATTATTCGTTACGTTTAAGTTGATATTTTATTTTATTTTTTCTAATATAGGTACATTTGCAAAGTTGAACGATCGAGCGAAGCAAGTTCTCAGAGTCTACCGGAGCAATCCGGCGTTTGTATGTATGTATAAATGTTCGTCCGACGATAACTCGAGTCTCGTTGATCGGAAATTTATTGAGCGGATTAATGAAGAAAAAGACTTAAATTAAATATTAAAAAAACCCGATTGGACACAATGGCAACATTATGTAGTTCATCCCTACTTTTAACCCTGATCTTTCGGATGGGGTAACCGATATCGATAAAATATAGCTAAGAATACGTTCGAATAAGTTACCTTTCAAACGAGAAAACTGCATTAAAATCGATCCATTCTTTCGAGAGTTATGACGTCACAGACAGACACGTCAAACTCATAACACTCCTTTTTTGCGTCAGGAGTTAAAAATATTTTTCAGTTCAAATATGAGCCCAGTCATTAAAGGGCTTGTAAGTGCTGTAGGAAGTCGTAAGTTCACAGTCCGGAGCGAGCCCCTAATTAATAATAATAAATAATAATAATAACCACATCACGACACACTCATTGACTCAGCCCTGCAGTAAGTATCGTAAGAACTTGTGTCGCAGGTGCTAAGCAATGATATGGTATATACGAAATAAATAAGAATACAACATCCAAGACTGGTAAGCGAAATAATAAGTCTTACAAATAACACAAAATCCCGCCCCCGCCGGGATTCGAACCCGGAACCTCTAGCGTAGCAGTCGGCTATTTACACCACTGCGCCACCGAGGTAAAGTAAATTTGATTTAAAAATACAACGCACTGTAAATAAAAAAAATACCATAAAATTGACCAAAAGCAGAAATAATTGGTAGGCGGTATATAATGAGACAAGCAAAATGTTTCATTTCAAATATGAATTAAATCGGTGAAGGAGATTCCGAGATGGAGGGTCAAATGTTCACAGTTCGGTTTAACCAGCTATTAGATCGTTGTCCGATCTCCAGACATGTCGTTGTTAAAGTAGGGTACGAGATGAACCTAAGTTTGTTTTACAAACAGTCAAAAGTTCAAAATTGACCCGAATTAGTTTTGACCAAGTAATTACTTAGGACAGATCCAGATGTTAGGTCCCAGATGTGTGGACTAACTTCATGTGGGTTTACAAGTTACGTTCAAAAGTTTGTGATTTCTCTGATTCTTTCATCTTATTTTTGGAGTATTCAGATTTTTTTTTCTCTTTTAAGCAGTTTCGAACATTTTCCGACGTTAAAAAAAAATACTATAATTGTGTAAATGTAATAAAAATTAGAAATAAGAAAGTTTATTTTTGTGACTAACTTTGACCAAGAAAAGTGAAATAAGCTAAATTCTAATACAAGGCGAAATTATCACCAATACTTTTTGTGTAATAATTCATATAAAATAATTAAATTGCCGTAGTAGTAGTTCGCTCCGAATTATGGGCCTCAACATATCTTGGTAATCCCATAACCGATTTGGCTCATATTTGAACCTAAAAATTATATTTACCTCATTATCTCGCCTACTTAATTTCACGACGATCCGATCAACGATACTCGAGTTATCGTCGGACAAACATTATTACATACACACATAGAAATGCCAGCTCCAGTAGACTTTGAGTACTTAACTCGCTTTGCTCGCTCGTAATAAAACAAATAAACCAGTGGTAACAAATCAACTGAGAGCAGAGAAGTCGAGACTCGTTACTGGATTCCTAATATTACTAGCTACAACAAGATTACTGTGCCAGTAAAAATATCTCGTTACAAAAAGCACTATCGTAGAAAATTACGTAACTATGTAGTGTAGAGGTTTAATGTTTACTTCTAAACTTTCACTCTTTCATTAGGTTTCTGTTCAATTTAAAAATTAAATAAATAAACCACATCACGACACACACACTGACTCAGTTCTGCACTAAGATATTCTTGTATCGCAGGCATTAAGCAACGATATGGCACATACTACAGAGATAAGAACACAACATCCAAAACCGGTAAGCGAAACAATGCGTCTTGCAAATAACACTAAGTCCCGCCCCCGGCGGGATTCGAACTCGGAACCTCTAGCGTAGCAGTCGGTTATTTACACCACTGCTCCACCGAGAACCAAAGAGTAAGTATCGTAAGAACTTGTGTCGCAGGTGCTAAGCAACGATATGGTATAAACTACATAGATAAGAATACAACATCCGAGACCGGTAAGCGAAACAATGCGTTTAGTTATATTTGCATTTTTTTAGTGGTCCCCGCACTGGGACTAACAATGCGTTTAGTTATATTTGCATTTTTTTAGTGGTCCCCGCACTGGGACTAACAATGCGTTTAGTTATATTTGCATTTTTTTAGTGGTCCCCGCACTGGGACTAACAATGCGTTTAGTTATATTTGCATTTTTTTAGTGGTCCCCGCACTGGGACTAACAATGCGTTTAGTTATATTTGCATTTTTTTAGTGGTCCCCGCACTGGGACTAACAATGGGTTTAGTTATATTTGCATTTTTTTAGTGGTCCCCGCACTGGGACTAACAATGCGTTTAGTTATATTTGCATTTTTTTAGTGGTCCCCGCACTGGGACTAACAATGCGTTTAGTTATATTTGCATTTTTTAGTGGTCCCCGCACTGGGACTAACAATGCGTTTAGTTATATTTGCATTTTTTTAGTGGTCCCCGCACTGGGACTAACAATGCGTTTAGTTATACATATGATTTTTTTAGTGGTCCCCGCACTGGGACTAACAATGCGTTTAGTTATATTTGCATTTTTTTAGTGGTCCCCGCACTGGGACTAACAATGCGTTTAGTTATATTTGCATTTTTTTAGTGGTCCCCGCACTGGGACTAACAATGGGTTTAGTTATATTTGCATTTTTTTAGTGGTCCCCGCACTGGGACTAACCTAGTAGATGGATAACTTAATTTATTTTATGTTTTTGAACTGTATTTTCTCTGAAAATCAAGTTTTATTCTTCGGTCGACTTTTATCCTGAAATTGCTTGAATCGAATAAAAAGCTAATAAAAACCGGTCAAGTGCGAGTCGAACTCGAACACTTTTAGGTAACATACGACAGACAGACAGACGAACAACGAAGTGATCTTTCAATACCTTTTTTCATTCAGAGTTACAAAGCTTTAAAAAAACATCAAAAAAGCTGTTCACACGAAGAAACTGCATAGAAATCGGTTTATACATAGTAGCAATAAAACCACAACCAGACATTAAACATTTCACAGGATCAGTGTAGTTTGTCACTGATTTTGAATTGTATAACAAACCCTTTTACTCAACATTTTACATATCTTTTTCTGGTTTAACCAAGATAGAGCCTCATGGAACATAACAGGCCAATACCGCCCCTAAAAAACTGACGCTAAAATGTTTACCAAAGTTTCCCGGCAAATTACCTTATAAATCTACAGATAACCTCAAAACGTTATTAAATAGCAAAGGGCAGGGATAAATTTGTTTTCCGTGCTCGAATTTGTCGTGACTGTCGCTTGGGACATAGGATGTGCTCGGAAAATTGCTGTGGCCTCCTATATGACTGTTTTAGTTAAAATGTTGTGACATAGAACTAGAATGTAGATGAACCAACGGCTGACTGTATTTCACGGAATACAGACTCAATAGTCAATTACTTTCCTATTAACTCGTCATCAAAATATCAACCCACTTTTGCCTCACTATCAAACAGCAGGCCAAAGTCCACTTCACCATCAAATTCACCATCTTCTTTCCCTGTCATGACAACGAAAAACAGAAAGAGATAGTTGCTATCAGTTGCGCCTTTCGCGTCTTAGTGTGCTTATCCTGAGGAGGCAATACAGTTCACACAGAACAGGTTCAATACAGGTATACAGGGGGACGTGGTAGCTCATTTTGTTACGTGCGTTGGTTAACCGACAGTCTCGATGCGACAGGTCGAGGGTTCGAGTGTCGGGTTGCCGTACATTATAGCTGCTATGTTCCTCGTTGTGCCCGGATAGTGGCGACGGATTCGCAACCTGATACTCTGGGACTCAACATAAACATGTGAAATGCGGTGTTTAACGCCTCTGCCCTACCCCTCTCGAGGGATTAATTACGGCGTGAGTTTATGTTATGTTATGATTCGAAGTGTGCGTTGTAGTATGGGATTTCATAAGAAACACCAAACGCCTTCAGATGCGGTGTGAATACCTTTACGATGTATATCTGAACGACCTTTTTACACATTTTTTTCCAAAAGTCATTGCTCTGTAGCCCTAAGCTACTCCTAGTTACAACCCCATGTATATTTTGAGTTATTTCGTTATACTTGTTCTTTGAATTGAAGGGTAGAAGTTTTCTCTTCTGGGACCGCCAAGCTTCGCTCTCAAACGATACCCACAGCATCAAGAAGATTAAATATTCAAACCGGTAGAGACTTAATGGAGAAAAATACGACCTGGGTTAAATTTCTTCGGAATTTTGACTTTAAAAACATTAAAAATAATCAGTTTGAATGGAAGCAACATTTTAATTAAATATGTGAACTGTAGTTTTTAATTTTGATGTAACAGTAAAAATGAATAGGATCTTAACTCTATAATCTTAGTGTACAGAAATATTACAAAATCATTGCGAAGCGAGTGATGTTCTTTGAGTCTCCTAGAGCAAACTGGCGTTTGTATGGATGTATTAATGTTTCTCCGACGATAGCTCGAGTATCGTTAATCGAATCATTCAAAGCGTTACCAAGATATTGAGGCTGCGAGTTCTTAATGAAGAAAAAATTATTATTTCAATTTAGAGGCGAGTCAATCTAGGGGTTCCCATGACCCAAGTCCCATGGTTCACAGTCCGGAACAAGCCACAATTTTCATTTATATTAAAAAGTACAACGAACTGTACATTATAAATACCATTGAATATTCATATTATTTATTATTTTTGTTATAGAATATAGACACGGTCATCGAATATTATGATAAATTAAATATTACATAAAAATTGGTTTATATACTTAAATTTACAGAAAAATAAGTTTTCAATTAGAAAACTGTATTTTATTTACAAATTGTAATATAAAATAAATTATTGTACCTAATTATTTTAAAAAAAAGCAACTACGGAGGTTTCTTGCCGGATTCTTCCCCGTAGAATTAGCGTTTCGAACCGGTGGTAGTATAAAAAGATGACGATTTAAAGGTACTTATTTTAAGTCTATTTGAATTAAAAATAATTTTGACTTTGAATTTGACATTGAATACTTTAAATTACCTTTCAACAGAAATAGTTAAAAAAAAAAAACGCCTGATTAGTTTTAATTCATTCATTAACAAAAAAAAATATATACATAATTTTACATTGAAACTTCAAAATCCAAAATAATCTTTCGGTCAGAAATAACATTATTATTACCATATCAAGTAATCGTTGCACAAAAAAACACACATCAAGTAATTAAGTTCTTTTATGTATTCATTAACAACACCAACAGCGAATCTGCTTTATTCCGTTATAACAACATCAAAGCTTAAGAAACTAAAGCTGGGCCCATACAAGTGTAACTTACTGTGTGTTAACGTGAATTGCCGATCATTAGTCAACCGTATGTAACAATTTTAAATAATATACTATATTTTTTTAATATGATTTAAAGTTACAATTGCTGAAGGTTAGGAACTCTTCTTTTAAGTTTAAAGGATTATGTGTAAGAACTATTCCAACTATTATAACAATATTCAATTCAAAATCAAATTGTTTACTTTACTAAATTGTAACAAATTTTATTTTATTTTTATTAAGGGAAACAAACGAATGAAATTGAAACTAGTAAATTTAACACACACAAAATTTATTTTATGCTAAGAATTAATAGCTATATTTATTTCTATAAAAAACACATATTACTCATGTAAGCGTGCACGATGGGCTTACAAAGCTACACTCGTGTAGGCCGGGCTTTAGACTGCATTAACATTACTCTCCATAATAGGAAAGGCAGAAATGCATTAGTACAAACAAACTTATCTTTCAGGATTTAATGGATTAAAATCAAATCAAAGAAGCATTAAAACTACGACAGATTTACGTTTCAGCATCTATTTTTAGGGTTCCGTACACAAACGGTGTGAACGGGACCCTATTCCTAAGCCTTAAGTCTGATTGTTTGTCTGTCAGCTAGCTGATCTCATGATACGCAATACCTACTCTTGAAATGTACATATTTACACCGCCGCTACAGCAAAATACAAAAAATATAAACTGAAAAAAATTCGATCTTCATAATTGTTTTTTTTTTTCGCTTGTTTTTGTTATATTATTATTATTCTAAAATGACATTTTTTAATTTTGTACTATGGCACTGAAACCTTCATGAGCGAGGCCGACTCACTCTTGGCCGATAAAAGTGAAACGCCCACGTTTCGAAAATCCAGTCTCAGAATCACGTTTCAAAAATGATCGATCTTACAAGAGTCAGTGCAATAGAATGAATGAAGAATGTAACGCCATTTTTAATCTAATTCTTTAACAACGCATTTGTGCAGGCCTGAAAGTATACCAGCGCCTATTGACACGACGATGCCCCTGATCGTGAAGCACCAAGAACACCTCTAGCTTTGCCCATAGAGGTAAATATACTATAACTCTCGTGCGGGTTATTACACTGGCTCTCCAATCCTTCGAACCGAAACAACGAACTGTTTCACTTTGTAAATAGAAAATGATTCTAAAAATTTTATATATAAGTGTGCATTCACCTCAAACCATCTTTGACGGAATCCATATGAAAGTCCCCTTAAATTACTAAATTCCTAATACTTTATTAAAAATTCTGCAGCTCCAAACTTCCATTATCCTAATGAAAACCTCCATGTAGAAGTATCTCGCATAGTTCAAATTCTCATCGAACATTGCATCGTTAACTCTGAATTTTTCAAATAAAAATTAACTACATAATTATGCAGAATAGATCTTACTTTTTAGATAATACATTTTACATATTTATCGGGGCACATCCGTCACTCTGTCCCATCACTGCAACTCCTGTTCACCAGGATCAACAGTGGCGTCCTTTGATCGAATAATCAAAATAATGCAGCTGTGCAATGACGCACAGGCTGTGCCCGGACACCCTGACGGCTGTCTTGTGACCCGCAACGAACTTAATCAGAAGAAATAGGAGGTAGTAAGAAAGCGGTTTCAGACTTCCCTCCCAGCAAAACGGAGACAGCAATGGAAACGGATAATATAGTTAATTAAACTTGAATTATACGTTTAATGAAATGCATAAAATATATCTAACTGGATACAACCTAATTTGTAAGTATAAAATTACAATACACCCAGAAATAGAAACTGCATAAACCCAATAATTAGAAATACAAATTACTAGCATTTGCTGAGACTTAATCACAGTCCAGCTCGAACTTCTGTATATTATGAGGCAAGGTGTTGCGTACGTTTCACCTAAGTCTCTTTTAAGTATGTGCTAAACAATGTTTATAATAATAGTAACCATATCACGACACAAACATTGACTCAGCCTTGCAGTAAGATTGAAAAATCTTGTATCGCAGCACTAAGCAACAATATGTTATAAGCTCCGTAGATCCAAGACCGGTAAGCGAAACAATGCGTCTTAGAAATAACACAAATTTCCGTCGCCGGGATTCGATTCCAGAACTTCTTGCGTAGCAGTCTACTGTTACACTACTTCACTACAGATTGTCTAGTTTCGATGCCTCTTAAGTAAATATTGTATAGACGTGAAATCCCTCAGTATGCCAACCAGAATTATACGTACGAAATCCAGGAATCTCTTTTATAGAATTCGAAGTAAATGGACATAATTTATCGAGCCGAATTCTTGACAGGATCCTGGACACCTGGATAATATCAAAATACAATTCGGCGATTGTGCATTAAATTCACGATACCTTTAAATATTCGTGGAATTGTAGATGTTCCAGGTTCCAGAAAGAATTCGTCATTGAAATAAGCTTATTTCAGTATATAAATAACATAAAAAAGCCATTTTTGACTTTACTTGAGTTCAGTGGTTTAAACAGCCGACCGCTTCAAGTTTCGGGGTTCGAATCCCGACGGGAGCGGATCTTTGTGTTATTTGCAAGAGGCATTGTTAAGCTTACCGTTCTATGATGTTGTATTCTTATCTATATAGTTTATACCATATAGTTGCTTAGCGCCTGCGATGAAAGCAGTGGCGGTACTGTCATAGAAGCCCAAAAGCCCGGCTTGCCTTATCAAACTAAGATAAGATCGCGCTTTCATTCATTCATTACTTATCAAATCAAAATTCAATATGCCTTGCATAACAGCTCGTTTACGCCAGCAAGTCCACAACGGAAGTATGAAGATTGAAGAGTAATCGGGCAACTAGGATATTTATCTAAATGAATAATAAAAACTACAATAACGTATCTCTCGGCTTGCCCTGTACTAACACTCTAGGCACGCCACTGGATGAAAGATTATCTTAGTAAAAATTTTCCAACAAAACTTTATCCTCATTTTAATTTTTAAAGATCGTTGCTTACTTTTACTTTAAACAAACGGTTGTAACGAGTATATCAAACGTTACTTAACTTGTAGGAAAGCTTTTAAAACAATGTATCATTTTCCTCCCCTAGGAACGAAGCCTGATATTCTGATAAAATGCCTTTCTATTTCACCCGAACAGAGTTTAAGGACATACTACGTAATCGCTTTGTCTTCCTTTCCCCTCCTTTCCAGGGTTCCGTGGCTATAATAAAATGAAAATAGCCTTTATCCCTTCTAAAATAAATATTAAACATTTAAAGAAAAAATACGAAAACTTAATGTAAAGAAGGTTTCTCCACTTGTGGATGAAGGCCTGCATCTGATGCCATTGGTGTCGATCCTGTGCTGTTCTAGTCCATTAGTTTCCAGTTACTGATACTGTCGTCTTTCCATTTTGTAGTCTGTCTTCCACATTTTTACTTTTTATCCTGGGGGTGCCAGTACAAAACACGCCCGCTCTCGCGACATGATCCTAAAAGTTTCGCAGCTACATGAAGCACATCAGCTAGTTTGGTTGTACTTCGAATATTCGAATATTAGTACAGTTATTTATTATTATTTCTTTATCGTTCTGGGAAAAGGCCAGGTCAGAAGTGCCCGTAACGTAAGTGTATGAGGAGGTGCATGGATGTGGAGGAAGCGAGAGATGTATGTGAAGATCGTTGCGTATGGCGAACCATTGTCTCTGCCTACCCCTTTGGGACGAAGGATTTTTGCAACCCAATTTTGAGGCACTTCCAGATAAGCTAAAAGGCTGAAATTATCAGAGTAGCTTCAAACTCGATGACAATGCAATTTACAACTATAAAAGGCTAGACCGATTTTGATAAAATTTGTATGGATGGACTTTTGAGGCAGATAAAAAGAATAGAATAATTAATAGATTTAAAAACTCTAAAAAACCCACGTTTTTAAATGTCCTAAAAATAAGAAAATAACGATCGATACACGTCATGTAAATATATCCCATTAATAATCCATTAAATAATATATGCCCCCACTTTTCAGTGGCCCCTCTTTCAGCCCCGAAGGATTTTCTTGTATGGAAGACCCATTTAATTTTTAATTTCCTTATGTTTTTTTTTGTTATAGCGGCAACAGAATACACATTATCTGAAACGTTATAAGTCAAGCTATTATGGTTCATCAGATAGAGCACGCTGACAGAAAGACGGATGGTCAGCGGAGTCTTAGTAAGAGGGTAAACGGAACCCTAAAAACCAGTTCAAAGTTGACCAAGTCTCTGGTGAAATAATAATAATAACCAGATCACGACACACACATTGACTCAGCCCTGCAGTAAGTATCGCTAGAACTTGTATCGCAGGCACTAAGCAACGATATGGTATATACTAAATAAATAAGAATACAACATCCAAGACCGTTAAGCGAAACAATGCGTCTTGCAAATAACACAAAGTCCCGCCCCGCCGGGATTCGAACCCGGAACCTCTAGCGTAGCAGTCGGCTGTTTACACCACTGCGCCACCGGGATCGTTAAAAACATGCATATCCAAACACATATATAAAATGATTTATCTGTCGGGTTTTTGATGAAATAAATAAATTTTTAAATGAAAATTCGTTCTTTAAAAATCCTGCCTCACGTGCAGTCAAATAAAGGGACGGACCCTTTTGAAATCGGAAACATTTTTTGTTGAATTATCTTCAGAGAGGTTACAATTTTTTGCTGTATTTTTTTGAACTACAAAAGATAGAGAGCCCGTCCTTCGTTATCTGATGCAAACTTTTACTGTAGCCAGCCGCCCCGCTTTACGGAAACTTTTGAGGAGCTCCCGGTCCCCGAAAACAAAGTCGTAACAGAAATTATACAGAACTATTCTGATTGCGGGCTCAAAGTTATTTTTTTTTGACGATTCACCTGAGGGAAAGTGATACCGTCGCCTTATGACACAACACTTTGATGTCTGGAACGCCTAGAAAAACATTGCGTTGCCCATGTAGAGGTAAAGATGTTTTACCCCTCGTAGCGGTAATTAATGTTTTTGACATACCACTACCGATATTGAAAACTGTTTTTTTAGCAACTAGTAAACCGCATTAGGTTTGCTCTTTAAATCTCTAAAATACCTCTTCTTGAAACGTTAGTGAAACGTCATTTTAATACATTTTTATTTTCTTTTGTTGCTTGCGGAAAACGGTATTAATCTAAGAGACCAGAGCCCTTCTAAAGTGTAATCTTATCTATATTCTTTGTTTATAAATTGACTTAATTCATTTTAATTATAGTCTAAATAGTTTTAAAAGTTTTTGATTATTTACTTAATATCATTTAAATATTTTCTTATGTAAGTTCAATTCTAAATTGGAGTTTTTCTATTATAATATTGTAATTATATTTCTATAAATAAAAATAAAATACATAAATGGGCAACGCATTAGCGGTGCTATTGCCGTTCTCAGACATCAGGGGCATCGTCGTGTCAATAGGCGGCGGTATCACTTTCCATCAGGTGAACTGCCTGCTAGTTAGCCCATAATGTTGTATAAAAATAGAATAATAGATTTTTTAAACAGTACTTAGACAATATTAACTAAAATTAAATAAAAAACTATACATACATAAGTAAAACTATATATACGTAAGTTTATATATACATAAACTCACGCCGTAGTCCCTCGAGAGGGGTTGGCAGAGGTGCTTGCTGCACACCGCTTTTCGCACATTTATGTTGAGTCCCAGTGTGACAGGTCGCAAATCTGTCGCCACTATCCGGGCACATTGAGCAACATGGGTCGGGTCGGCCGGTTAACCAAGGCACGTAACAAACTGAGCTACCACGTCATACACGTATTGAGCGAATCGAAAAGAAATCCGTTACGCACATAAACTCCTAGATTCATTTATTAATCAGAGCGAAGTGTGAACCGTCAGACCGATCCGGATGATTTTTACAGATATCCAATATCCCGAGTGGGAGATAGAAATCTCGCAAAAACTACGGACAAAACAAGGAACGAACTGTGAGTACGGAATTTTTATTTCCAATAGTAATCTTTTATCTAAAAGTACTCGTCCAAGCTATACTATAGGTTGGAGTTCACAGAGTTAGCAATACCCACGATATGCCTCTACTGTTCGAAGCTGTTAGTCAACATCTATCAGATAAGCTTTTTTTTCGGGGCACACACGTCACTCTGTCCCACCACTGCAACTCTTGTCCACCAGGATCAACAGTAGCGTCCTTTGATCGAATAAACAGATAATGTAGCTGTGCATTCACGCACAGGCTGTGCCTGGACACCCTAACGGCTGTCTTGGGACCCGCAACGAACTTAATCAGAAGAAATAGGAGATAGTAAGAAAGCGGTTGCAGACTTCCCTCCCAGCAAAGCGGGGGGCTGGTCAATGTGTGTGTCGTGATGTGATTATTATAATTTAAAAAAAGTTACGCCAGAATTGACATAAAAAAATTATAGTCGAATTAACAAATTCCTCCTTTTTTGGAACCCTTGAAGCCAAAAAACTAAAGGGGAGACAGTCTATCAGATAAGCTATGTCAAAAATGAAGTAATGGGATACCAGAGAATAATTTGAAGCTAATTTATTATTCTTAAATAGTACTTATCCAATTTACTGTAATAGTTTATTTATCAAACAAACACAAAGGAAGTAAGAAACCCGATCAAGTGCTAGTCGGACACGAGCACCGAGAGTTCCGTACAAACTTGTAGGTACGTTAGTAGCTAGTAGTTCTTTCATGTCTGGAATCGAATCTTGATTTTTTTCGTTTTTTTATTTCACTACAAATTTACGAACAACGTTATAATCTTAGGGGTTCCATTTTTTTAATTTCCATTTTTAAAACTTAATTTCAAAGTTTAGAAAATAAGATAAAAGATCACACCATTAGAATAATTATTTAAAAATTTAATAAATATGAATTGAAGGAATTGGGTACATATCAGGAGTACTTTCAAATGCAAAAGTTTTTTGAAAAAGTGTCATTAACAGCTATTTCAGACTTCCGTTTTAGCAATTTTCTGCTACTAGTTATTAACTAGTTCATTATATGCTCTACTGGGAAGGATCCGGCAAGAAACCTCCGTAGTTGCCATATTTCAATCTGTTTCTTATAAAGCGAAAACCAAAAACAAAATCACGAATAGGAAATTGGATTTTAAAAAATATATAAACTCTTAATATTAAAATTAATATTACCACATACATATATATTAATTTATTGTATGTATATATAACACTAAACAGTAAAAATGATTTTTATTATTACAAAAAGGCCTAGACAATCGCCCTGCAAAGGCAATTTACAAAAAAACAGCTACAAAAACAATCAATTGACAATTTTTTAAAGTTTAAATCAGCCAACTTAATTCAAAATCGAGCCTCGTACGATGACGGATTAGAAAAGATGCCGTTAATACAACCGATGTTGTAACGGTTTTCGCCAATAAAAGATTTTCTACTAGAATCGTTTAGGATATTTCAAATCAAATTTTTGCTATCGATATCCTCTAACAAATCCAGTTGCAGGTTCATCAACTATCATGACATTTATTGTGTGTGTGTGTTTATTTTTGTGTCACAATATAAAAATGTCACTTTATAACAATCATAAAAGGCAACAAAGTTACAAATTAGTTTCATACAAGTTGCCGAAAGTAGCAATCGATAAATGTGTCCGTCTGCCGACACAGGTCTCAGCGACTACCGTTTCACATAATGGTGTAGTGTCGGCGACATGAAATGGCTAGTCTCTCACACAACTCACCTTTGACCCTTCAATAGTTTAAAAGCACGACTAAAAAGAATAAAAAAATACAATTCGGATCATAAACAATAAAGTACGACCTCGTTGGCGCAGTGGTGTAAACAGCCGACTGCTACGATAGAGGTTCCGACTTGGAATCCCGGCGGGAGCGGGACTTTGTGTTATTTGCAAAACGCATTGTTTCGCTTAACGGTCTTGGGTGTTGTATTCTTATTTATGTAGTATATACCATATAGTTGCTTAGTTCCTTTGACACAAGTTCATACGATACTTACTGCAGGGCTGAGTCAATGCGAGTGTCGTGATGTGGTTATTATTATTTAAATAAAAGTTATGCCAGAAATTACATTTAAAAAGTTATAGTCGAATTAACAAATTCCAAGTCGATTAAAAAAGGGATGAAGGTTTTCTGCTAAAAATAAATTGGTAGTAACATAAAATTATATTCGGGTTTTAAAATAATTGAGGCAGCAACCTTTGACCGTACTGTCACGGGACAATAAATAAGCGAAACAGATTTTATTTTAAGGACTACGGACAATCCCTTTAACTTACCTTAGTATAAATAAAAAGTAATAAAAAAAAATATCAAATATGATATTTCTGTCTACGTGTAAATTTACTGGATATAAATAAAAGTTTCCTGTATTATTCCTACAATTTAAATAACGAGACGAAAAAACTATCGACATGATACGATAAAATCGGCATTCATAATTAAATTAAATTAGATAAATGCGAAGCTTCTACACTTACTTTATTCTTATGAAAATAGAAATAATTTTGTGTTAAGTATAATAAAAAAATATATTGAAAATAATGACAACTGCGTACAAAAAAAAAATTTGATAAAAACATGAACAAAGAAAATAAAGTAAATCCAAACAAAACTGCTGTTCCTTACTTGGTTTATCTAAATCACTGATGAATTCCTCCGTCTCCACATATCCCCGGACCGGAGCTGACGACGAGCTGATGATGACAAGGAGACACCAGGATATGCCAACCCTGGCAGACCAGATCCCGCTTGAAACCATTTAAACAGTTCCTCCATAAAACCACTAAGAGAAAAACAAATCACTAAAGCTAACCACTAACTCAATTCCCAAACCATGTACATGTAAAAATGTCTTTATATCTCTTTCACATTTCAATTTTTTTTTTAAAGGGTCAGTTAGTTCGAAAACTTTTTTTTTAACAATCTAAGGCGGGCGCACATGAGGCGGTAATAAATATGTCAAATCTGATTAGGACGTCCAGACGTGCGCCCTGGATCACGCCGAGAGGCAAACTGATGAAAAACCGATAGGAACACGATCTCTAGCAACACGTGGAAATATGGAATTTAGTGAAACCGACATTGCTAATATATACCCATGTGACATAGCTCCATGGTTATTTATTTCAGATACATATCCCCGTTTGGGTTAAAAAATCAAATTAAAACAAAAAAAACTTTATGTAATAAAATTTTATGAAAAACACACTTTGATTTTTCGAAATAATTTTTTTAAACTGAGATGTATTTTCGTTTTTAATTTGATTTCTGTACCTTAAGTATTAATTTTAAAATTATTTGTTTGTCTTAAACGTTTCAATTTGAGAGTGGAAAATTTTAAAATTGAAAATTATTTGAAATTGGTATCCAGTTTAAACAAAAGATTCAGATCTATTCATTAAGGATTTTAATTTCATCAATTAAAATATTTACAAAAGGAATAAACGATTTCACTGCATAGTATAAAACAAAGTCGCTTCCCGCTGTCTTTCCCTATGTTTGCTTAGATCTTTAAAACTGCGCAAAGGATTTTGATGCGGTTTTTTAAATATATAGAGTGATTCAAGAGAAAAGTTTGCATGAATACAACACATGCATAATATCCTGGCGAAGCCGGGACGGGTTGCTAGTACTTTCTAATAAAATAACAAAAAAAACAAAGAAACTAGATATTCATTGATTGAATAGGAATTGGTAAAAATACATTACCTTTTATAATAAAAACGTTCAAGTATGAGTCGGACTCACACATGGTGGGTTCCGTACCGCCTTGTAAGATATATATTATATACGTTTTAGAAAATTTCATAAAAGAAACAAGAGCAAACCAAAAATGTCGAAAAAATCACGTTTCTTGTATAGCAGCCACCTTTAATTTTAATATGTCGTAGCGGCAACAGAAATAGACATTCTTTGAAAATTTCAAGTTTCCAGCTGCTATGGTTCTTGAGATACAGCCCGCTGACGGACGGACGGACGGGCAGCGAAGTCTTAGTAATAGGGTCGCGGTTACCCTTTGGATACGGAATCCTAAAAAGTAAAATTAATTTTCCGTTGAAATGTCCAATCCTTTTATACAAAAAAAAAAAACTAGACGAACATTTAAAAACTGTATTTTCCAGGAGCTGCGTTACTAACGAATGGCTAGTTAAAATATTTCAGTTAAAAAGTTTTATTTGTCGCCGTACAGTGTAATTACTGAAAGATTTATTATGAATAAATGGAACAGAATTTAATTTGAATAAAACATTCACAAAGATAAGAGCTATGAGGAAAAACTTGCGTTGTGGTTTTCATTACTCAAAAGGAATTTCTCCATAAAAAATGGAATATATTTCATAACGGGATATTTTAATTTGCTACCTGCCATTTTATGAACAACGTCATGAGCAAAGAAGCAGGATGGTTTCGACTGATGGAAAGTGATACAGGAGCCTATTGACACGAGGATGCCCTTGATTTCTTAGAACGTCAGCACCCCCTATGCCTTCCTTATTTAGAGGTAGAGATGTGTCAGTAATTACACTGGCTCTCCAATCCTTTGACCCGAAAGACAACAAACTGCTTCACATTGGAAAAAGGTGGTACCAAACCCAAAGCGTGGCTCTTTAGACAAACGCCATTATTCCGCAAAAGAAAACGCCAAAAGAACTTAAAAACGTGTGGAAATGACATTACAAACACGTATTTCGAGCGCGAGAAAATGTCATGTCTATTGTCTATACATTTTCCTTTGGCGTTAACAGTTGTGGAATAACGGCGTTAGTCTAAGGGGGCTGGACTGAAAGGAGCAATGTCTTGCTATTCTGAAAATACCAAAGTGTAACTAAAGTCACAAGAAAGTGACTCACGAAATTTTGTTTCTTGTATCCATTAAAAGTTGAGTTCAGTAAAAAAGTTTCGCCACAGCCCTGCTCCGTCACTTTATGGATTTTTTACGAACGGCCCTAAATCCTTTAAACGACTTCGGCGAGTTTTGCTGTTTGACTTTTAAAGTAATGTTTAGGTTTTTTGAAGGATCCAAGTTTATAATGATGCTGATACTTTTCTGTGCCTAAATAATCTTGACAAATAACGAGAAGTCATACGCGTCATTTTAGGTGAACATTTTTTTCATCAGCGTCAGTCAAAGGAGGTACACTGCTGGACAATGACCGTGAAATGGAAACGTGAAATAAAATAGGTACAAAACTGATTCAGAAAAACCCAAGTAATTCAATCGAAAAAAACTGTTTGCTCTGGTCACAGAGGCTACATTTTGTTTAAACCCCTTGAGGCTTGACCTCGCTGACTTTGGGTTCTAACCATGTAAAAACTAAGAACTAAGGTGCTTTTAAGGGGCTTGGATCCCGCCCCGGATCCGCTAATGAAACTTTCCAATATCTAATTTAATATAAATCAGAAGTAATTCATCTATTGACATATTTTTAAAGAGACCATGCGTGGAGCATGTGGGTAGCTGTAATTAGATCATGCGTCAACAGCTCAAATCAACTAGTAGCAGCAATGACAGGTGTCATTCTAGCTGACAGCTCCCGAACAGGCGGCAGCAGCGGCCATCTTGGCTGTCAAACTGTCAAGGTATCAACGATTGTCAATGCGATTCGAAGGAAAGCAATGCAGTCATGCAGATAGTTTTGAATTTAGAGAGAAAAATTATTTTTTGTATCTTGTTTAAAATTACATTGCATTGTTTGTAAGATTTTTATTGGACTATTTTTAATTCGCCTACCAAATACAATTTAAAGGAACTATTTTATTATTTACTATTTTTTATACTCAAACTAAAACATTAAAAACACAAAATTTGTTGAACACAAAATCTGAGCAGTTATAGCATATAATAACTTGTTATATGTGAGTAGCATGTATATTACGAGTTATGGTACATATTTCTTTTGTCACAACAAGAGGTAATAATATAAATAATTTCATTTTAATTCGTATTTCGTGACATGATCATTCTCGCATCTCACCCTAGACTGTAAGATGTAGTAGTGGCTAAGCAAAAAACATGTTTATAAACCAAATTACAGAATCTGGGGTTTCTTGCCGGTATCTTGCCCAGCATATAAAAAAATTGACGATTCTCAGTACTTTTTAATATTTATGGTATATAATAAAGTTATTTTGATTTTTTTTAAAGACTCGTCTATTGTATAGAAGTTATTTCTACTAGAAAAATATTTATTATTATTTAGAATAATGAATTAAATATTTTCTTTAAACAACTGTAGTAGTCTCTTTGGCGTAGGCCCCCGCCAGCTAATTCCACATCTTTCTGTTTCTAGCCATTGACATCCAGTCCGCTCCAAATTTCTGAGTAGAAATGTCGTGCCATTTCTTTATGGGCCTACCTTTACTGTCATAGAAGACCAAAAGCCCAGCTTGCCCTATCAAACTAAAATAAGTTCGCGCTCTTATTCATTCATTAACAAATCAAACGACTTTTTTAAAGCCACCGGAATTGTGGTTTTGCTGACATGTTCGCAAACTTCTGAGTGCTTTGCTTAGTCCACAACGGAAGTATGAAGTATATCTCTCGGCTTGCCCTGTACTAAAACTCTAGGCACGCCACTGATATGATCTCTGGGTATCCACCGGTTATCCTCCATTATGCACACATGCCCATTAAATAAAGTACTAGGAATTAGAACAGAAAGTTTATGTAATTTTTGAATTTTAACAAATACGAAACCAAGGGAAATGTCTGCCCAAAATGTTTTAAGGAACACCTAAAAGGTATTTATTCTAGTAACAAAACATTGCAGTAATGTTTTAAGAGAAAAACATTAATTAACTTTTCTCATCCCCAAACTCATTTATTTCCTATCGACGATGTCTTAAGTGGCTCTCTACTGCCCCCGCGCAACTAAATTAGCTAATTCTAATTCGTTCCCGTAAAAGTTCAGTGCCCTTTTTTAATCTTTCAAACAAAGAGAAAAGGCCGCGTAATGATCAAAAACGCACGAAAATAAATCGCTATCACCGTGTAAAAAACCTTTACGCTAGGACTAGGCTTCTCTGTGGGAAAAAATCGCGCGATTTTATCGGATTTTTTTTTGCTACTGTAGAAGAAGTTGCAAGCTTTCCTGATGAGCAGAGGCAAAATGAGTACTGTTTTCGATATATATTTTTTTTTGTTATTTTTATTGACTTGTACGTGTTATAGGCAAGCCATTTAACTCAGTACGCCCGCGTGGTACAAACGTTGCGGGAGACGACAGCGGGGGTTAAGCGGGGAGCGGGAGGCGGGGGTGACAGTGGACCCCGTAAGTCTGTACCGCTCGGGCGAGAACTGAGTTGCACATGTGGTTTGCCTACAATCGGGCTAGTTTGATATTTAACAAAAAAAAACATTAATAATTTTCTCTTAACAACTCAAATTAATTGTCCTATTGAGTTACATTTAACGAATGATACAATTTTCTTTGATTTAGTTTATAACAGAATTTCTCTTTGAAATAGGCTTATTTTATAATATTAACTAGCGGCCCATCCCGGCTTCGCACGGGCATTAAACATTACATTTAGATTTGTTAATTTTAAAACATTCCTAATAATAAAATTTGAGATCTTGATCTTTTAGGCATTTCAAAATGACAAAAGAAAAAATGCCTTTGAACTAAATTAGCATAACTGTACCTACTATTACAACGTAAACGACTACTATTTATTCAAATTAAATTGAATATCATGAAAATATTCAATTAATTTATGTATTATAATATTCATATCATTTTCATATCATCAATAGTTTTCGCAGCGTACGCGATGAAAGGAAGTTTTTTGATATTTTTTTACACTTTATAGTAATTTAAGTAAGGATCCCCATTTTTTTGAAAATAAAATATAGCCTATGTCACTGAGGAAAAATGTAGCTTTCCAACAGTGAAAGAATTATTCAAATCTGTTCAGTAGTTTCGGAGCCTATTCAATTCAAACAAACAAACAAAAAATCAAACCTATCCTCTTTATAATATTAGTATAGATTATATTAAAAATAAAGCCATTTTTGACTTGACCTCGGTGGCACAGCGGTGTAAACAGCCGACTATGCTTCGAGTTTCCGGGTTCGACTCCCGGCGGAAGCGTAACTTTGTGTTATTTGCAAGACACATTGTTTCGCCAACCTATCATGGAGGTTTTATTCTTATTTTTGTAGTTTACCATATCGTTGCTTAGTGCCTGCGATACAAGATTATATCTTAGTGCAGGGCTGAGTCAATGTGTGTCGTGATGTGGTTATTATTATTATTTGTCGCTCCGAAAGAAATGACTGTGGAGACTCCGCCTTAGGTGTCTTCAGTTATAGAGCCTTTCTTTGTTTTAAATTTCTTAGAATTTTTCGACAAATGAGCCTTATTTGAAAAACTTGAGAGGCACTTATCACAATTTCCATCGTTTATGTGCTTTTGTTTACATGCTCTTTACCTTGTTAGCGAGGATTATTGTAATGGAGTGTTTTTCTTTCTAATAAATCTAGTAACATAAGGGGCTATTTGAACGAGATCGCCAATCTGATATAAGCTTAGTTATCAATGTTATTTAGATTCTAGAACATATTTTTGTAGGCATACGTACATAAACACACATAAACTCATGATCCCTCGAGAGTGTTTGGCAGAGGTGTTACACACCGCATTTCGCATGTTTATGTTGAACCCGAGTACGAAAGGTTGCGAATCTATCGCCGCTATGAGGGACGTGACAGCATTATCAAGCTGAGCTATCACATCCGCATTTTTGTAGACAATCTTTTGAGAATCAGTAGTAATATTTGCCTGGTAAGTGGTTACTGATTTGTATGAAAATAGTCTTGTCTTGTGTAAGTGTGTAAGCCCCGTCATATATTTATACACTTGCCTACTTAAAAAAAATGTCGTAAAATGAAGAAACAAGATAATAATTCAGATAGTAATAAAAAATGTCTAGGTACAAAAATGGTCAAGGTAGAGCCATGGTCGTCTCCACTGTATAACCTATTATGATTATACGAGCGCCAAAATTAAACAGGCAGGTATAAAGTTTGTGCGACCACGGCTCTACCTTGACTATTTTTGTACCTATGCATTTCTGGATTTCTACCTGAATTATTTTCTCGTTCCCTTCCTTTTAACTTTGGCGTAGTCGGATAAAATACAGATATAATACGGTAATATATAAAATAATAAATAAAAAAATAACCACAACACGACACACATATTGACTCAACCCTGCACTAAGTATCGTAAGAACTTGTATCGCAGGTGCTAAGCAACGATATGGTATATACTAAATAAATAAGAATACAAAATCCAAGACCGGTAAGCGAAACAATGCGTCTTGCAAATAACACAAAGTCCCGCACCCGCCGGGATTCGAACCCGGAACCTCTAGCGTAGCAGTCGGCTATTTACACCCCTACGCCACCGAGGTCGTCATATGAATTCATTGTCTTAATGTGACGTCAATTTCACGCCATCAAAATGGCCGCCAGGCGCGTTACTATTTGACGTGGCTTATGTGACATAAATTCGTTTGCGCAATTATTTCCATGTTTGCGCAGCGACAGCCACCCATTTATATTGTTTTATATTTAATAGTTAGAAAAATAGAATTATTATGTTTTACAGATTGTACTGGAAAATTATTGTATTTCGAATGTTGAAATAAGCTACTAGGGAGGTTCCTTGCCGGATTCTCCCTAGAAATAGCATTCCGAACTGGTGGTAGTAAAAAATACGTTTTCAAAGTGACACTTTTTATTATTTAATTTTGTACATTATAAAAAAATCCTTGTGATTTTGACATTAAACAAAAGTTTGTTAACTACCTAACCTCGCACCAAAAATTCAGAATAAATAAATAAAATTGAGGGAAAATCGCTTACAGAAAAAACACGTCGCATTTTCTAAACTACAATACAATTCCTGAGTTGCATATCTATGTTACAGCTATGTCGCTTTTTTAGTTAAAAGAAGATATTTCTAGAAACTCTATTTGCCAAAAGAAAAAAAAACGAATAATTTTTAATAGTATATTTTACACAGGCAACGCTTAAGGGGTGCTCTTTGCGTTGACATCAGGGGAATCGTTGTGTCGGCGGCGGTGTCACTTCCCACCAAGTAAACCTTGTTTGTCTATAAAGTTGTTTAAAAAAACATATTTTTATGTAGGTAAACTACTCAACCTGTTTCGTCCTTATTTATATATGTAAAGAAAGAGGAGATACTCTTTCTTAAGTCTTAGTAATCCATAGACTGGTCTTTCACAGATGTCAGATGGAAAAGGAATATTGACGTCTTAAATTGTATGTATTTAATTTTGGTTTTGTGGAATTATTATTGTGGAATTGGTTTAGTAATTAACGTAAATGTTGTATCTTTATTTGCAGGTTTGTTTTAGTTTTGCTGTTTAGTTAAAGTATCAATTGTAAATAAGTTATTATAATGAAATAAAATCTTTATTTGCAGAGCAACACATTTAGTTTGTTTAAGGACCGATTCCTGGCCTATAAAATAAATAATTTATATATATTAAGTAGTTAGGGTGGACTTATGTTACATACACACACAAAAAAACATACATTAAAATACCAAACTTGACTGGTACTGGATTTACTTCGTCGAAAAATTGAATTTTTTGTCAAAAAATCACATCAGTGTTGCCACAAAGATAAATAAAAACTCGCTTTATCTCTCCATAAAAGAGAACTGGGAAAAACGCATTTCTCCTAAAAACATGATTTTCAAACGACATTCATTTCGTTCAGGGAATTCGAGTAAGTGCAGTTGTATTTGTAAATTTGCTTCAAATCCGTCTAGAAATAAACGTGAATTGAATGAACAAATGGTCTGCTTCAATAAAGTATCTGAGAGAAATTTAAAAAGATTTGCCAGAAATAAAAAACTATTTTATGTAGAAAGAGCAAATAATTTTAATAAAAAAATGATTACAGGTCCATTATATTTCTATAGATTTTATCTTAAATATAGCATACCAGCTTTTGCTGACGACCATGTCAGCGTAGAAGTCGAAAATCATTCTAACAGTCTTTAATTACTTGACATTTATCGTTATATTCTGGACAATTGACAAATTATGTTGATAAATTATAGCCTATGTCTATTGTACACGTATGTACAATACACAAAGGCAATACAATGTATGTGTGTGTCGTTGTAGTTATGCAGGCAAGCAAGGTGGGGATGCAGTGTAAATAAAAATGGTAGCGAGCTGCAACACGGGGCCTTACTCAGGGAGATAACTCAGAAACAACCTCTGTGGCGCAGTGGTGTAAACTGCCGACTGCTACTCATGAGGTTCCGGGTTCGAATCCTGGCGGAGGAGAAGACGAATTGTTTCGCTTACCGGTCTTTGATGTAGTATTCTTATCTTCGTAGTATATACCATATCGTTGCTTAGCGCCTGCGACACAAGTTATTACGATACTTACTGCAGGGCTGAGTCAATGTGTGTGTCGGGATGTGGTTTATTATTATTATTATTAGTTAGGCGTGGTGCTTCCATTATCACGAGTATTTATTATTATTATTGTGTGCAAATTTAATTAATTTACTAGCTGATTATAGTTACGATTTTGAGATTAATTGTAAGATGATTTAGTACAAGTAGATTTCATAAATAAACGATTTTGAGGTTAGGTATTTCAATTTTTTTTTAACCAATTCCACTTCTGGTTCCTAAACTATTTTAATGTAAAGTTTCATTAAATTCCCTTTAGTAGCTTTTGCTTTAAAGAGTAACAAACATCATACACCCTTACAAACTTTTGCGTTTATAATATTATATAGTAAGCATAAAATTAAAGTTACGTTTGCATATTGAAATCGTTAGTGAATCCTATGTGTGTTAGGGATTAAGTAATCGCATGAGACATAGAATTTACCTAGTGTTGCCTATGTCTCAGATATATCTGTGTCTATTCCTAAGCATTTGCCGTACCTAATGCGGAATAACCTAAGAAATTGAACCTGACGGGTTCGCAGTTGAATTCCTTGGTAGATTTAGTGCAAAGGTAAGATCCGTGGCGCATTGCGATGTATCAGCACCAGCTTAGTTTAATTTTTTTTTACAATGGCACGGGAAAACAATCTTACAGTTCACCTAATGAAAATGATACTACGATGCCGTTGATTCAAATTCAAAACTCTTTTTTATTGAAATAAGTGCTTTCAAATCGTCATTTTTTTATCTACCAGCGGTTCGGAATGCTGTCTACGGGGAAGAAGCCGGCAAGAAACCTCCGTAGTTGCTTTTTTCAAAAAATTACAGTTTTCCAATAAAATTTGGAACATTTTAGTTTTCTAACTATGTTTTACAATTTAAAGCTACTATGAATACCTTTATATAAAGCTAATTACAATATGTAATATTTTTATTAATTAATGATTTTTAGGCTAAAAAATTATCATAATAAAATATTGTGACCAAGTGAGCCAGTCCACACAAACAGCACCCGATCACGAGTATAACGTGGATTTCAGCCATCGCCTTCCTCAACCATATTAGAGGGAAGTGAACGACCCGGCACCCAACGCTACCGTAAGCACAGACATTTAAGCGAGCATGAACACTGGACACAACGCAAAGTTCCTTTAAAGCACGGAAAAATCATTCAATGCAACCCCTACACTTCAACTGTCATTAGATAAACCTGTGCAGTCAAATTAAGCTACTTCACTAGTTTTCTACCCTTTTAAGTCTTATAACTAGTATTTCTCCTACAAATCCAACACCGCACATAAGTGGCCTATTTAAAGACAAGATTATATCACCCCTAATAGGGGATAGGACTATTCAATATTACGATTTAAATAAAATATACGTTTCTAGAAATCGAAAAGAAAATTTAAAACCGTTAAATGTTTGCCGAGATACACAGGTTTGAAATGACAGTGTCGGACGGAGATGGCAATATCCACATGTGACGTCACACGTGGATAGCGAAACTTTGCATAGAGAAGCCGGTTTTAGAAAGAGAAAAGGATATTAAGAAGCATTTATAAATAAACCTCATGGGCAAACAAGCAGACGGTTCACCTAAAGAAAAGTTATACCGCCGCTTTTTCCGACGACCTCGGTGGCGTAGTGGTTTAAACAGATAACTGCTACGCTACAGGGTCCGGATTCGAATCCCGGCGGGGGCGGGACTTAGTGTTATTTGTAAGACGCATTGTTTCGCTTACCGGTCTTGGATGTTGTATTCTTATCTATGTAGTACCATTACGTTGCTTAGTTCCTGCGATACAAGGTTATGTTTTAGTGCAGGGCTGAGTCAATGTGTGTGTCGTGATATGGTTGTGATATCATAAATATAAACTCACGCCGTATTCCCTCGAGAGGGGTTGGCAGAGGTGTTACACGCCGCATTTCGTATGTTTATGTTAAGTCACAGGTTGCGAATCTGTCGCCACTATCCGACATGGACTATGGTTGCGATGGTTACTATTATTAAAGAGCCCAAGGTTATATTTATCGAGACACATCGGCAGGCAAAGAATTCCACTACTTTGCAGTACGCATTGTGAAATAGTTCTCGAAACGTTTAGTCGGGGTAGTTAGATGGTACAGTACCTACGTGTGATGGTAAACTTTTAAACACAATTTATTGAAGTTAACTTTTCGCTATCTACTCACAACTACCAGAAGAACTGATAAACTGTTCTATAGATGGGAACATTCACGTTATTAATCCCAATCATCGATTAATGATTGGTAGTCGCATTGCTCCTGCCGCAGTGGAGACAAATCATTAATCTATGGCCCCAATTTAGGTTATAAAAACCTCATAAGAGACCATCTTATTGTGTAGTCTCAAGTTATTAAAAAATATCTTTGATAATTACTACATAGTATAAAACAAAGTCGCTTCCCGCTGTCTGTCCCCATGTATGCTTAGATCTTTAAAACTGCGCAACGGATTTTGATGCGGTTTTTTAAATATATAGAGTAATTCAAGAGGAAGTTTTATATGTATATAATACATGCATAATATCCGTGTGAAGCCGGGTGATTATAAGATGTAGTATTATATATTAAGTTCTTACATAATTACTTATTTCTACAAAGGTTATTACTAAGCAACGATAAAAATACATGCATAGATAAATATAATAAAATCCTTGAAAAAATCACCGTTGCTCGAACCCGGGACCAGCCTGTAATCTCAAACTTAAGCCGCTGCGCCACGAAGATCGTCCAGCTAAATAACAGTATATATTTTCTAGGCATGGAAAATACATGAAAAATTGTGCAGGTTTACTTTTAGTATTCAAAGATGGTCCGAGAGTCTGGCTCAGAATAATAATGTCTGTCTTAACACGACTCGCGCTTGACTCGAAAAATAACTGGGAACAGTATTTGATAAGTTACATTTATTTTTAGTAGGCTTGGAGAGAAATAAGAAAAGTTCACATTGTACAACTACAAGACGTAGCTTAAAGAAAACGCATAAAAAATCACGAGCGGGAATTAGTTTTTCAAAAAACATGTACCTATAGATATTGTTAGCTAAGGGTTGAAAAAAATTTGGAAAGCAAATCTGCTATTGTTTTGTTTCAAAAGAATTTTATTGTAGCTCTCAATATGGCTATAATTTAATTTTGTGGAAACTTAACATGTTTATATTAAAACTGTATTTTTGCAAAACATCAATAAAATAAAACAAATGAGCTAACTAAGCCCTTTCTTCTGACACCCCACTCGATATGGCAGCCAGATTTTGTTAAGCCTCCCCTTTTTTTGTCAACTTCCACCACAACACACATACACACAAAATATTTTCCTTACAACAAAATGTATCTTTTGTTTTTAATGACATTGATATAAACCGTTTGACACCTCGTTCATCAAAATCGGTTCATCCGTTTAGCTACGGTGGATCAAAACACATAACATACAAATCGTTACCCTTACGTTCGGCTCTGCAGGCCCGTAATTGGGTAGAAAAGGGTTAAAAATTAATAATAATAAAATTAATATGTATATCCCAATTAAGTTTAAGTTATATTAGCTTACTGTTAAGTCAAGTTCAAAAATTTAAATTCCACTTCAAATTGATTTTCTTTCAAATTTAATTTAATTTCATTATAAGTACTTTCTAAGTATATAAGTGCCTTTTTTTAAACTGACAATTTATAATGAGTTACATTAAGTCTACTGAAGCTTTATTTCAATACATTTATTTTAACTGCATGAAACATGATGCAATGAATTAATGTACTGCGATCAAAATGTATAATGATAAAATTTACTATGGCACTATCATTCCATCCCACGTATATCGTTTGAATGTTAGCCTAATCAGGCGTAAACAGGTGTAGTGAGAAATTATAAAACTATGTGTTATGTTAGTTTTCCATAATGTTTAATAATAATAATCACATCACGACACACACATTGACTCAGCCCTGCAGTAAATATCGTCAGAACTTGTGTCACAAAAACTAAGCAACGATATGGTATACACTACTTAAATAAGAATACAATAAGAAACAATGCGTCTCGCAAATAACACTAAGTCCCGCACCCGCCGGGATTCGAACCCGGAACCTCTAGAGTAGCAGTAGGCTGTTTACACCACTGCGCCACCGAGGTCGAGGTCGAGGAAGTTTAGTAATTAGTTGTCATTAAATGAAAACGAAAATAAACTTAAATTAAGAACATGCCAGAGAGGAACAGAAATAAGTATGTTAGGGGTCACATTTAATCGTAAAAAGTCTGAAGAAATTAGGTTTTATACGAAGGTAGAAGATGCAGTAAAGAAAATAAGAAAGCTAAAATCGCGATAGACAGGACACATGACCCGGGATTCTAGGAGTAAATAGACGAAAATTTTAACTGAATGGCAACCATGGGATGGTCAAAGAAAAACAGGAAGACTAGGGAAAAGGTGGAGAGATGTCTATTGGAGGAGCAGTATGGCCAAGAACAGCAAATAAAAGACAAAAATGGAAAGAGATGCGTCGCAGGACACGCTAACCACTAGACTGTAGAAAGTCTATTGTTAGCCATAAAGGCTATTAAATTAAATTAAAAAATAAAAATGATTAGTGATACCGGATAGTAGCGTTCGGGAATCTTCGCGAGAACCGAGAAGTAGCGACGTCGAAATATTTGTCACTAGGTATATCTGTACGTTCATACATGCACTTACCTCGAGTTCGCTCATTTAAAAAGATATGAACGTGTATTTACGTTCGCGTGAAAACACAACTGTGACCTCGCTCTTCATGAGACTGTATCCGATCAAAAACTAGTGACAGTACAGAAGGCTTCACGCAATGCGCATTTAGCAACGCACACATAGACATCATCCACGTGTCATTCACGGACATGAAATTTTTGAAGGATCGGGAAGGAAGCATGCGCGATTGACTCTCACCGCAAAAACTTTATTCGCTCCGTTTTTGGTGCAACACAGAAATCATCAGAAGTTAGATCGGTAACAAATGTCAATAATTTGAACATCAAACAATAAATATTTCAATATGAGTTTTATCGTTTAGGGTAGCTTTTATTTTGTTGCATGCTTTTCGGTTAAGTTAAAATTGACATCCCTAGCACAAATGTCGAGTGAAGCCGTCGAAAGTCACTCGGAGTTACTTGGCGGGAACCGGGAGTGGTGGTGGAAATTTCATTAGTTTATTGTCTTTTCTTGTGTATTAACAGAGTTTAATGGGTAAAATGCTAGTTTTTTCACCAGTGAACATCTGTAGTGCTGTACAAGTGTGGAGAAAGTGATACGATTTGGCCGCTCTTTTCGTCATCTCCCAAGCAACTCAATAAAACCTACAGTAACAATTAAGAAATAATAAAAATATTACACGGAAGACTTGTGCTGTATGGGCTAAAGCCCTTTGCGTTTCCCGACAAAAGGCAAGAATTAAACCAAGAAGAAGAAGCCGTCAAAACTGACGTAAGTACAAACAAGTTTTACTTCCTTACAGTATCTATTTTATGAAACGATGTGGAAAAGGCTGGACAAATACCAGTTTCCACAAGCGTTTACGCTAACAGAATATAAAAATATATAATGTCATTTCCATATATTTTTATTTTCTGTTGGCGTTAACGCTTGCGGAATAACGGCATTTGTCTAAGGGGCCAGGTCAGAAGTACCCGTAACCGTCGTGTGTGTACGAGGAGATGCATGGATGTGGAGGAAGCGAGAGATGTATGTGAGGATCGTTGTGTATGGCGAACCATTGTCTCTACCTACCCCTTTAGGATGAAGGCGTGAGTTTGTGTGTGTGTGTGTGTGTGATGGACATTGCCATCTATGCACGCAACACAACAATTTCACTAAAGAGGCTATCAAAAATATCTTATTAGTTCTGAACGTTTCTCTCCTTTTCCTCGTGCATTTTCCTCTGACCTCCTCAATTATTATAAGATTGGGACGCTTTTCGGGTCGACCTTCGATTTGATCCCTTAAAACATAAATTCTATTGTAATAAAAATGAAAGAGAACAATCAACTTTTTCCATGGGTTTGTGTATTAATTTATTAGCATTTATTGAAGACCTCGGTGGCGCAGTGGTGTAAACAGGCGACTGCTACGCTATAGGTTCCGGGTTCGAACTTTGTGTTATTTGCAAGACACATTGTTTCGCTTACCGGTCTGGGATGTTATATTCTTATCTATGTAGTATATATACCATATCGTTGCTTAGCACCTGCGATACAAGTTCTTACGATACTTACTGCAGGGCTTAGTCAATGTGTGTGTCGTGATGTGGTTTATTATTATTATTATTAATGGACACATAAGCCGGTTACAGGGTTAAGGATTTATTGGCGAGGTTGTCTGAGTTGGTACCACCCTCCTTTCTATTTACAACGTGAAGCAGTCCGCTGTGATTCGGTTCGAAGGATTGTAGAGCCATTATAATTACCGGCACGAGAAGTAAAACATCTACCTCTACATGGACAATGCGTTGGCGGTGCTCCTGGCGTTCCAGATATCAAGGGCGCTTTCTATAAGCGGCGGGATCACTTTCCATCAGGTCTACTTGTTTGCCTGTGAAAGCCGATATGTGAATGTTGTTAGTGTTTTTAAGGCTAAATATTCCATGTTAGATATTTTACAATTGAAAATATCACTTAAAGAGGTAATTTATAAATAATTTAACTGTAATTAGTATATTGTGACATGAGCTGTATCAAGTTCTCTCAACTTACTTTTTATGGTTCCGTATCCAAAGGGTAAAATCTTGACCCTATTACTAAGCCTCCGCTGTCCGTCTGTCTGTCAGCGGGCTGTATCTCATGAACCATAATTAGCTAGACTATTGAAATTTTCAGAGAATATGTAAGTATTTCTGTTACCGCTATAACATCCAATATTAAAAAACTAAATAACCTAAAAACAATAAAAGGCCCTTGAAACAAGAAACTTGATTTTTTGCTTGTTCTAATAAAAATAAATAGTGTAATAAAAGCACACAATGTCAAATCTTATAGAATGATACGGAACCCATCATGTGCGAGTCCGACTCGCACTTGACCGGTTTTTTATAAGTCAAAGGAATTAAGTTATTTTGATTTTGTCTTTGAATATTAGCGTAATAAATAATAATATTTTTCAGGTACCTAACTTTTTTAAACCTAAAGTTTTCTTTCTATTTATTTGTATTGATATTTTCTAAGTACGTTAACCTACATCAGTTTTAATGTTCAACAGGAGACATTTCTCGGAAAATAGCTACTTAAAATAAATACCATCCTCATATTGCATTGGTATGCGTGTGTATGGAGATATTACATAAAGCGCCATCTATACGACATCGTTTATTGTTATGTCCCTCCCGCCGTTCAAAGCGTACACAGAGTTACAAAAGAATAAAGTCATCACGCTCTAAAAAGTATGAAACAATAAACGTTCTCATCAGCTATTCAATTCAGCCGCTGTCATATGCCACCTACAGTATTAGTCAAACTTACTCCCTTTTATTGTTAGGTTAGGTTAGATTAGGTTTGGCATAGGCATCTGCGAATCGGTGTTTGCGCAGAAGGAGGCTGCGAAACGGTTGAAAGAGATGGATATTAACGCCGAACTGATCTGCAGGCGCAGACTGGGTTGATGAAGGCGCAGATATGCGCATCAAAGTCAAAGTCAAAATGTTTTTATTCGAATAGACTTAAAATAAGCACTTTCAAATCGTATTTTTTTTTACTACCACCGTTTCAGAATGCTATTTCTACGGGGAAGAATCCGGCAAGAAACCTCCGTAGTTTCATCTTCTACCTCCACCGTTATAGTGTGGCCGGAGTACTGGGTCGGGGGATCCTGTACTCGTAAAAGGCCCAGTGGACGAAGATCCGTTTGCTGGGACGGTGTGGCCTGCCTTCCCAAAACATTTGTTACAAAGGTCTTAAATAGATTATTGAATACAGTCCAAAATGTATTGCCGAGGAGTATTAGCGTGCAAATATCTTTGTCACCTAAAATAGGAGTCTTTACTTAATATTAAATCAACTTATTACAAATGACTAAACAATGTCACAATTATTTGGGAATCTGAAAATTAGTTACATCAATGTCATTACAATTTAAATATTCTATAACTAAAGTTATCAATGCGAATCATAACGGTATCAACATCTCATCAACTCGAGCAGTACCGTACTCTTTGTATCGCATACCGTACTGCAACACACACTTTATCAACACCTTTATGATAATCGCCTCGGTTTGACTCGGTTTCACTCGGTTTCACTTCTTACTTTACAATTTAATGTCAAATCAAATGCAAAAATCTTTTAGTTTATATTTTCAATACTAGATGTAGTTGCATTACTTCTACATCGCGATATCAATGTTTTCCAACAGAGATTACCCTATGAAAATAGTTGTATAGAAAACTGCATTGTGGACAACGAATAAAAGAATTCAATTAGTGTGCGTGTATCATTCGAAAGAGTGAACATTTTCGCTTATAAGATGATACGGAACCCAGCATGTGCGATTCCCACTCACACTTGACCGGTTTTTTGTATTTAAAAAGAATAATAATATATTTATTGCCAAAAACAAAATACAAAAAGAAAACGTACTATAATTAGCTTAAACTTAAAGGTATACAGCAAACTTTGTTCAAAATTAATAATGAATTGTTTGTCTTGTGCGATTCCCACTCACACTTGACCGGTTTTTTATATTTAAAAAATAATAATAATTTTGTGTCACTTTTATAAGAATAAGAACATATTCAAAGTATTAATTCTTTCTTAAATTTTATAATATAAAATAAAGAACTTTTTTACATTGTATACTTAATTAATTAACGTTAAACTGACTTATTATCATTACGACTTACTATTTATTAAAAGATTCAAGTTGAATTTCAAATTAAATTCTACTCTTCTACTCTTCTTTATTTATTGTTGTTATCATTGATTAAATTTGACATTTTGCTATTTTATAATAATCCAACTTTGGTATAATTCGACGAGCATGTGTGATATTTTCAGCTAAATTTTAATTAAATTGTTGATAGGTAAATTAATTTTGTAAGCGCTTTGGATGTTTTATCTGTAAGCTGATAAGATGAGATTGAATTAAAAATAGCATATATAGCAATAGCATTTTTTTCAGTGTTACTAATATTTTTTCTTTCCTAGCTCTGTGGGCCAGGCCAAGTTACTAACTGCCTCTACAACATAAATTTCTAACATAGCTTATCATATCAAAAGGTACATTTGCAGATTGGTGCTACTAAGCTCTGGATATTAAAAAAAATAACAATTGGTTTTTGCTCTATAATTTCCCAACGAGCTACCGAAGCGAACGATCTCAGAGTTGAGCAATCCGATGTTTGTATGTATGTGTGTATGTATTAATGTTTGAACGACGATAACTCGAGTATCGTTTATCGGATCGTCGTGAAATTTTGTAGGAAAAATATGTCCCCTTGTCCAAATATATGTCGTGAGTTCATAGCTAACGATACGTAATTAAGTGTTATGAATTAATTGAATGAAAGATTTCCATATTAATATGTAATTTCGTGAAACTAATACTCAATAATGAAAATCCAACAGTTGCCGGTTTTTGCAACGATTAACTAATTAAGACCTTATGTATACAAAAACCTTAAAAATAAAGAATTTGAATTTAAATAACTCAAAATTCAATTTAATTACTCTCCTGAAAGTTTTCCTAACTTAGATTTATAAAAAAAAAAAGATATTATATCTAGTTACTGCATATTATTATGGTACAATTAACACAAATTCCCAATTTAAACAAAAATATTTTTGAATTCAGTATTATAATGTTATACCTCTCTTGCCGGTAAATACACTGGTTTCCCAACCCTTCGAACCGAAACCTAGTCAAACTCTCATCTACCACATGTGTTTATTTCGCAAGTGACATATTTTAAAAGTAAGCCAAGTTTTTATTTACATTTCCATCCCATTACATTTATTCAAAGACGTTCATTTTCATTGCAAGGATGCGAGTCCGCTTGCTTAAGTCATTATGCGAAGATAAACTTTTTTGAATAGAAATACAGCCATACAACAAACAACCTATTAAAGCCAAATATCAATCTTATGTGGTACGACATAAGAACCTAAAAAATCCTAACAATTTGTTTAGTAATGTGTTGGGCAATATCCATCCTTATATAGTTCGATATAAGAGCGAAAAGTTTAAAGTTTGAAATGTACGGTCTGCACAGACGTCACGACGCGGTGAGTAGGGTCAGCAACGTAACTTAATAAGGATGTAGGTAATTGGCAAAAGGATACGATACAGTATGTTATTACGTTTATTGTTAGCCTATCGAAATCAAGTGTAAATAGAAATAACCTTTTTTTAAAATACAACAAAAATCTATAAAATAACTCAATAATTTTTGTTCGTACGCTTAGTTTTTTTTTTTTTTTTTTGATGCAAATTATCTAATTGCCGAATTTAATCGAAATCTATTCAGTGGTTAGGGCATATAAATGGAAAACAGAAAAACAACCTTAACGAAACAACTACAAGAATGATTACTCTTTACTGTAATCTGTTTCGTGTGAAAAAAGTAAAAAATATTTTTTTAATAAATAAACTAAATACTCAAGCTTTATCATTTAAAATATTATTTATTTTAAACCGGTCAAGTGTGAGTCGGAATCGCACAGGGTGGGTTCCCATACCATAAATATATTTGCATAGATAATTTAGTTTAAAAACAAGGAAAAAACTTAAATTATTTAAGGGATTATTAATGGGATATATTTACATGACGTGTATAGATCGTGGGTGTAACTTGCAAAGATACGCCCCCACGTTTTGAGTGGTCCCTCTTTCAGCCCCGTAGGATTATTTTCTTATTTTTAGGAAATTTAAAAACGTGGGTTTTTAGATTTTTAAATCTATTTATTATTTTTTTCTGCCTCAAAAGTCAATCCATACAAATTTTATCAAAATCGGTCCAGCGGTTTCTATAGTTGTAAATTGCATTGTCTTCGGGTTTGAAGCTACCCTGAAAATTTCAGCCTGCTAGCTTATCGGGAAGTGCCTCAAAATTTTGTTGCAAAAATCCAACCGGAACGACAAACAAACAAGAAAGTGAGTGTATAAAAACGTGGGAATATCACATTTTTTGTGTGGGAGACCACGTAAACTTAAAATATCATTACGATTTCAGTATTTGTAATTAAAACAGCAACAGAAACGGACATGTTCCTAATATTTCATGAGCTATTATGGTTCATGAGATACAACCCGTAGACAGACAGAAAAAATCACTTCACTTTTACTGGGAGCCATCTTTAATTTATAATCTCTTTACGTTTGTAGTATTTGTTGTTATAGCGGCGGCAACAGTATTCTCGGAAAATTTCATGAGCCCAGCTATTATGGTTCATGAGATATAGCCCGCTGACAGACGGACGCACAGCGGAGGCTTAGTACTAGGGTGCCGGTTTTTACCCTTTAGGTACGGACCCTTTAAAAAAGTCTATAATAATAATCTTCATTAGTCAGGTTTTGGTAAATGTAACATGAAAAAAATGCCTTTAAAACCTGTTGTTACTGACATTATTACCATTACCGGTCTTGGATGTTGTATTCTTATCTATGTAGTATATACCATATCGTTGCTTAGTTCCTGTGACACAAGTTCTTACGATACTTACTGCAGGGCTGAGACAATGAGTGTGTCGTGATGTGGTTATTATTCTTATTTGAAAAAAAAGTAAGAGTTAAAGAGAAATTGTATATAATATTACTTATATAAAATTTATATATTTCACTTATTTACACTAAAATCTCTGGCTATAATTTACGTACATATAGTAACAATCCATTCAGATTAATTCCATTCTAATACAACTGGTGTTCGTTTAAACCACGAAATAGCATTTCATCATTATTTATGGCGCCACAGCAATTTAATTGACAAAATTAAATTGTTTGTGTAAATTCATGTGTTATATTTTTTTGTGAACAAGAAAAATCAACAACAATTTCAAACTCAAACCGCCATATTAACAGGACTTAAAAAAATGGGTTTAAAACATTGCTCGAATGCTTTTAGGCAAACAAGCAAACAATCCACCTGAAGGAATGTGATACCGCCGCCTATTGACACGACGATGCCCTTGATATCTGGAACGCCAAGAGCACTGCCAATGCGTTGCCCATGTAGAGCTAAATATCCCTATTCAAGAAACGCATTAGTTACAAGCAGGACCCTGTTACTAAGACTCCTGCGTCCGTCCGTCCGTCAGAAAGCGGGTTGTATTTAATCAACCATAATAACTAGACTCATAAAATTCAGAGAATGTATATTTCTGTTGCCGCTATAAAAAATAAAGGAGGCACCCGTACAAGAATCGTGTTTTTTTTGTTTCTTTTAAAAAAATATTGAAAAACTAGAAACTATTTAAGCTTATAAGACGGTACGGAACCCATTATACGTGAGTCCGACTCGCACTTCCCCTTTTTTGTACTACTTGTACTTTACTACTAACCCATCAATTCATTCATACATATCTACAACAAGTTCATACAAATGAAGCCTCAATGATTAAAAAACAATTATAAATAAATTTTCAGTTGTAAATATATTACAGCTAGATCAGCGAGCCTATAAGACCCACTATGGCAGTTTTGTATTTGAATTTAATTATGATATATAAGTTTTAAGATTTAGTCATCAGGAATTGAAGTGTATGTGTTTAAAAAAGGATCCGAACAGTTGGCGGTTCATGAATGCTGCTCATACAATTAAATAAATAAATAACCACATCACGACACACACATTGACTCAGCCCTGCACTACGTATCGTAAGAACTTGTATCGCAGCTGCTAAGCAACGATATGGTATATACTAAATAAATAAGAATACAACATCCAAGACCGGTAAGCGAAACAATGCGTCTTGCAAATAACACAAAGTCCGGCCCCCGCCGGGATTCCAACCCGGAACGTAGCGGAAGCGTAGCAGTCGGCTGTTTACACCACTGCGCCACCGAGGTCGTCAAATTACTTGTTCTATGTGAGTAGCATGTATGTTACAGGCTAGTATGGTACATATTTGTTATGTTACTACAGGACGTAATTTATTAATAATTTCATTTTAATTCATTGTGACATGAGCTTTATCGCAGTCTCTCATCCTAGACTGTAAGATGTGTTAGTGGCTGTAAGTTAGCATGAAAAAACATGTTCATATAACAAATGACAGAATCTGGGGTTTCTTGCCGGTATCTTCCCCGACATAAATTTTCCGAACCGGTGGTCGAGTCACTTTTAAGAAAAATTTAAATTCATTTGACGATTCTGAGTCCATTATTTTAAGTACAATACAAAAACAATATTTCCAAAGCGGCTTTTTTAGCCCTGCGGTTTGTTTTTGCTAGTAATTTTTGAACATGAATAATTAATATGCAATACTCCATCTTTATCACCAATCAACATTAAGATGTCCAAGGCCTCTCCAATATATTATTTCCAGCCAAAGCGATTCAAGCCCCCTTGCATTCAGTGTATACCAGTAGGCGCTTGTTTTATAAAAGTTGATGAAGACTACCTATTAGACAGGCCAAATAAACGCCCGATAAGTGAGTACACAACATTCTACTACTACTGTACAGAATACAACGGTAAAACCATTTTACTACAAAAAACAACCAACCAAATCATTGGTTGTTTGGGTAAATATTGTTTCGCTTACCGGTCTTGGATGTAGTATTCTTATCGTAGCATTATACCACAGACGTGATACGTAGGACTTGGTAGCTCAGTTTGTTACGTGCTTTGGATAACCGACCAATCCGACCCGAAAGGTCAAGGGTTCGAGTCGCGGGTTGCCGCACATTGTAGCTGCCATGTTCCTCATTGGGCCCGGATAGTGACGATAGATTCGCAACCTGTCACACTGGGACTCAACATAAACATGCGAAATGCGGTGTGTAATACCTCTGCCAAACCCTCTCGAGGGACAACGGCGTGAGTTTATATGTTTATTTTATTATACCATATCGTTGCTGAGCACCTGCGACACAGTATTCTTCTCTTTCTGTAGCGCTGAGTCAATGTGTTTCGTGATGTTATTATTATTACTAGTTTTCAATGTGTATCGTGTTGTGGTTATTTTTATTATTATTGCGTTATAATATTATTAATAATGGGAAGTGATTGGTAACACTGGAGATAAAAAATGTTGTACACTTTATTGCCAAAACGTTTTTAGCTATTTTCATACCGACATACTTAATATATTTAAAAAAGTAAGTGTAAATAGAGAAAAAAATATCTCAATTGTAATGTAAAATATTGTTACATTTAATTGACGACCTCGTTGGCGCAGTGGTGAAAACAGCCGACTGCTACGCTAGAGGTTCCGGGTTCGAAACCCGACGGGGGCGGGACTTGAATATTTGCAAGACGCATTATTTCGCTTAACGGTCTTGGATGTTGCAGTCTTATCTGTGTAGTAAATACCATATCGTTGCTTAGTTCCTGTGACACAATTATATATGTAATTTTTATTATTATATATATAATTATTATACTATAATTTATTACTTAAAATTACTATTAATAGTATAATATTTCTAGTGAAAAATTAACTTTCATCCTAGCCCTACTGTACCTACAGACAGTAGATGGGTATCCAAACACTAGTGCTGCACGAGATCATGTCGATAAACTTGTTCAGCGACTAAACGTTCCGCAAACATTTCAACCCACCCCTAGTAATTACCGCCCTTTGTACTAAAAGAACTGTACTCTACTTGTACTAATATTTAATATTTTAAGTATGCGAACACTTAAAACTATTAACTATTTGACGACCTCGGTGTCGCAGTGGTGTAAACAGCCGACTGCTACGTTAGAAGTTCCGGGTTCGAATCCCGGCGGGGGCAGGACTTTGTATTATTTGCAAGACAAAATGTTTCGCTTACCGGTCTTGGATGTTGTATTCCTATCCATATAGTATATACCATTACGTTACTTAGTGCCTGCGATACAAGATTATATCTTAGTGCAGGGCTGAGTCAATGTGTGTGTCGTGATGTGGTTATTATTATTACAAAAACCGAGATCCAAAATATGAGTGACCTTCACGGATCGGTTTTACGGTTGAAATATATTTTATATCAAATTTAGTATGTTACAAGTGGTAGATGTATGCGCGAGATCGTCTGGGTTAGTACCTGTGTTTCGGTTCGAAGGATTGGAGAGCCAGTGAGATATAACATCTTTACCTCTACATGGGCACGCATTGGCGGTGCTCTTGGCGTTCGAGACTTCAAGGGCATCGACGTGTCAATAGGCGGCGATGTCACTTTCCATTACAGAATTAAAAAGTATATATATTTTATATCAAATTTACTATGTTCAAAATATGGAGTCTCAAGTACCTTGAGTAAATATTTCTGACTAGATTTGCACTAATATTTAGTTTCGTCAGATTTTCGCAGGCCACCCTATCGTCGAGGGCGCTATGAAATATTAATTTTAGTTTTAAAAGAAAGTTATAATTTAATTTGCACTCTCTACAAACTTGTAGTTTTATGTAGGTAGAGTTCTTTCATCGCAAGAATCGAATCTTGGATTATATTATAACGACCCGCCCCGGCTTCGCACGGATATTGTGCATGTACTATATACATAAACATTCAATAAATGGAATACATACAAACACACAGGAGTTCCTAGTTCAGGCACACATGTGTATTAGTTATGAAAATATTTTTTTAGACTTAGTAAAAAATGTATTTGACCCATTTGATGTAAAAAATTATCTTGTGTAACATACTAACAGCTGGTTAAATTATCTTGTGTGACATACTAACAGCTGGTTAAATTATCTTGTGTGACATACTAACAGCTGGTTAAATTATCTTGTGTGACATACTAACAGCTGGTTAAATTATCTTGTGTGACATACTAACAGCTGGTTAAATTATCTTGTGTGACATACTAACAGCTGGTTAAATTATCTTGTGTGACATACTAACAGCTGGTTAAATTATCTTGTGTGACATACTAACAGCTGGTTAAATTATCTTGTGTGACATACTAACAGCTGGTTAAATTATCTTGTGTAACATACTAACAACTGGTTAAATTTGGTCGTTACTCACTAAATGTAGTGTATGATAATGTTTTTTGATTAAATAAATTATTATATTCCCAGATCTTTTGTATTGTGCTGCGAATAAGATAAATAAACAGATCACAAAAAATCTGACCCTTTAATTTATCTTATTTTAATTTTTATTTATTTCACACGAAACAGATTACTGTGAAGAAGAATCTTGTAGTTGTTTCCGTATGGCTAATCCCTCGAGAGGGGCAGGCAGAGATGTTAAACACCGCATTTCGCATGTTTATGTCGAGTCCCAGTGTGGCAGGTTACGAATCTGTCGCCACTGTCCGGGCCCAATATGGAACAAGGCAGTTACAATGTACGGCAATCTCAGACTCGAACCCTCAACCTGTCGGTTAACCAAGGCGTGTAACAAACTGAGCTACCACGTGCTCCATCCGTTGTTTTTTCAAATGTATGGAAATTGCGACACGTCTTTTAATTGCGTTGACTTGAGGGTTGATTTTTATAGCTCCAAGGACGGCAGTCTTCATTATTGTGCATTAATTTTAACTCTATGCCTCTCCGCGTTCTTTAGAAAAAGGTATTTGATGGACAGACGGAAAACGGACGGAAGAAGATTCCTCTTTCCTCTTTCCTTTATAGGTTCGGAAACCCAGAAAAAAACAACGGAGGTTTCTTCCCTGTACACTCTAAACCGGGGGTAGATTAAAATACGATTTAAATGTTCTCATTAATTCCTATTTGTTTATAATAAAATAAAAATTTTGGAACACAGACTGTTTTAAAATAAGTTATAATATCTAAAAAAGTAAATAATTATATAACTATATATTATAATTGACACTGATCAACGAATCTGTATGTAATATAATTTTTTTTTAATCTCGTAATTTAAACAGCTTTACTCTGCCACAACAAGGAGATTCGAAATCATAAATTTATCAAATTGCTAAATACATTCAGCGGGGGCTGTTCGAGAATTCTTCCTTTTTCCACTGAAAGGACGAGAACGATGCCCATTTCAAACAGAATGTCTTCATCACAGTACCCAAAGAGTGATGAAGGTGACAGAGGTGTCAAATTGGCGTGGCTACGAAATGTCAAATGTAAGCTCATATACGCTTAAACAGGTTTCGGTAGGACGTGGTACCTCAGTTTGTTGGCCTTGGTTAAATGACCGACAGGTCGCGGGTTCCAGTCTCGGGTCGCCGTACCTTGTAGCTGCTATGTTGCTCATTGTGAACGGAGACTGGCGATAGATTCGCAAACTGTCACACTGGGACTCAACATAAATATGCGAAACGCAGTGTTTAACACCTCTACCTACCACTCTTGAGGGATTAATTACGGCGTGAGTTTATGTTTCGGTTGACAAATGTGCGCTATAGTACCTATATAGCGTGGTATCGTAAGATATCTCGTATATTTTTTTATTTATTTACATACGAAACAGATTACAGTAAAAAAAAATACATTGACAATGGACAATATATTCTTAGTCTATGACTGTACTGTAGTCCAACAACCCGTGTGACTAGTAGTGTAATATAATATAATAGTAGTGGTATATGAGCGACAAATTTAGAATGGAATCATGGAAATAATTAGTGAAAGAAAAGAAAATATTACTAACAATAGAAAAACAAAAAGAAAACTTAAATCTAAGTAAAACAGGATACGATCTTACGTTTGAAAAAGCTAAACTTTGAATTAAATATGTCTACATCTGCTTTATTTTTTACAAACTCATTATATTGACGATACATACTTACAAGAGGGTTATAAAAGGATGTATTATTAAAGTATACCCTTAAAGCAAACGTTGAAGGGTTACGCGAACGATAGTAGGTGTTAATATTTATTTGCGACAGTAAACTAGGCGAATCTATATGAGAGTGCAAAATTTTGAGATTTTGAGAATTAAGAAATCTTGAATTTTTCTGCGATCTTCAAGTGTAATCATATTGTATTTCGCAAGTCTATCGCTGTAATGGGGGAGCATTCGAGTGTTGCGTTGCCTAACAAATTATTTTTAAAAAACTTTTTTGAATTCTTTCTATGCGGGTAAGGTAAATACTATAAAAGGGAGACCAGATAACTGAATTAATATATCGCAGGAATAGCGGTTCACAGACGGCTTATATATTTATGTATATGTGTATAGCGGCTGCCTGTGAAGCCTGCATTAGTTGACTTTTGAAGCGCAGTGGTGTAAACAGCCGACTGCTACGCTGGAGGTTCTGGGTTCGAATAGGAACGGGCGGAACTTAACTTATTTGCAAGGCATTGTTTTGCCTACCGGACTTGGATGTAACATTCTTATATATGTAGTTTATATCATATAGTTTAGTCCCTGTGACAAAAGTTCTTACGACAAGAACTTAATGCAGAGCTGAGTCAATGTGTTTGTCGTTTGTTTATTTTAATTTTAATTCGCAATTTAAAAAACACATTATTGTTGTGATAAAATCACACTAAAAAAGCGAGTTAACAGATAGACAACCTAACGAATAAAAAGATAATTGCAAAACTCAGTTCTATGAACGTTAAATTCTATGGCAGAATCTGTAACGGGCCTCATTTATAACTCCTAATAATTAAGTACGATGAGATTGCAGTAGGTAAAACAATAATTATAACTCATCCCCTTAAATACCCCCCACTTTGAAATACCCATTAACGCCTTACACAGTTCGAGGGTTAAACTTTCATTGCGTTTAATTTTAAAGAGTAATATTAAACACAAACGGAAATTAATTAATTATTTTTTTTGTGATTAAATGAAATATTAGCTGTCAATTCTATTTATGCCGTGAAGCAGTTTTAAGTAATAGAAATAGAAGGAGTAGTGGTAATAGTTATAGAATTTTAGCATTTAGTATTAAAAAAAAAAAAAAAAATGTTGAATTCAAATGAATGAATTGAATTCAATTCAATTCGAAATCTTCAAATTTAGAATTTTATTATTAAAATTATTGTGTTAACCTAATCATTCATGTCCATATGAGCCCTTTATATAAGCATCATCAGCCAAAAGATCTACGTGCGAGATCGTCTGCGTCGGTACCACCCTCCTTTCTAATTACAACGTGAAGCAGTTCGCTGTGTTTCGGTTCGAAGGATTGGAGAACCAGTTTAATTACCGGCGTGATTATCATCTTTGCCTGTACATGGGCAACGCATAGACAGTGCTACGGGATATCAGAGCCAGGCGTCGGTTTTGATTTTCATCAGGTGTAATGAAAGCTTGTTTGCTAGTGATGTTATAAAAACTAGATCCCTGGTCTCCCAGACGTGACTTATTCGTACACTCGGTTACTACCAAGTGAGTTACTTACAATATACACTAGAACTCATACTCAAGTTGAATTTTATTGAATCTCGGAGATGTAAGACACTAACGATTGTTGTGGCCAATTTCATTTTTTTTTTTTACCAAAAACCACAGCCTAAAAGATAAAAAGTTACAGAAAAAATAAGCTCGTCTTACCCCAAGGATTTTCATTATATAAAATAAAATAAGAATTATGGTAATCCAAAAAAAAAACTTAAATCGCTACTATCTTCGGTGTACATGTGAGTGTGTTTGTGTGGGAAGTTTGTACGTATGGGTGTGTGTGTATGATTAAGAAAATTAAAAGTATAAAAAATTAACCACTTAGGTAATTTAAGTGCATCTTTTTATATTTATTCTTTGTGGAATTAAAAATGTTTAAATGTTGAGGGGCAACGCTCTTGGCGTAGACATGAAGGGCAATGTCGGGTTAATAGGCGGCAGTATTACTTTCCATAAGGTGAACCGACTGCTTGATGTTTTATAAAAATTTAAATATTCAATGCTTCAAATTAAAATTGATTTCTTTTTACTTTTATTCAATTTTACTATTGTATTAGATTCATATATTTTTACTTCAACTCTGCTTGTAGCTAAAGTCTTTTTCAAAAGCTAATGTAAGCACGAACTACCAGTAATTTGAATACACATCTATAATAATAATCAACCACATCACGACACACATTGACTCAGCCCTGCAGTGAGTATCGTAAGAACTTGTGTCAGCAACTAGGCAACGATATGGTATATACAACGAGTACATAGATAAGTAAGCGAAACAATGCGTCTTGCAAATAACACAAAGTCCCGCCCCAGCCTGCATAGTTATCCAATTGAATATTAAGGTAATTATAACATGATTGGGTCTCATTGATCATTTCGTCAATTAACCATGTTAATAGTACTTGCTTTTTTAAGATCGCCGACATTCCTGTTATGTAATGTATATCTTTAATTGGACTTGGTATATTTATTTGGCGGGACTGACGTTTCGTTACGAGCCTTGGTTTACTGATAGTCCCGACCTGACAGGTCGAGGGTTCGAGTCTCAGGTTGCCGTACACAGTAGTCTATTTCTAGCTTGTTTTAATGATCTAAATAAATCATCAAATTAATTAGACGAAATGTTTATAGTTGCTGTGTTGTTTTTGACATTATATACTACTCAAAACAAAATAAGGGCCACGAGGTATTTTTTCATTTTGGTGTAAATTATTAAACATTTACATATTGAAAGTAGTAAAATATTGAGTATACAAACTCTTTGATACCTAAACTTTTTAATATTGTAGTATTCATCTAATGCTGGCAACAATTTTAAATAAAATTTGATTTAAAATTATTTTTGAAAATTTTGATTCCATTTTCTTTGTCGTTTTGCTTGCCTTAGCTTCTTGGTTTATTAGAAATTATCAGAGTTCATTGATATCTCTAGTCAGAAACATCTTTTGCAATATGCCACAAGCACGCAGGCGTCATATGGACTCGTTGACAGCAACCAGAGCCGTTACAATGATTGAAGAAGGTCATTCGAAGCGATCTGTGGGTTTGCAATTGGGTTTTCCTCGAAGAGCTATTCAAAATCTATGGAATCGTTTCCAAGAGACCGGCAGTGTTAGAAGAAGGCCTACAACAGCTCAAGAGGATCGTTACATTCGATTAAGTGCGCGCCGAGATCGCACAACGACGGCCCGCAAGCTGCAAAATCGTTTACGGCTCACAACGGGTACTCGTGTCAGTGACCAAACTATTCGTAATCGATTGCATGAAGACCAGCAGGCATCAAGAAGGCGAGTTGTCCGTGTTCCATTAACCAGAAATCATCGTGCAAATCGTTTAAGATTTGGTGCTCTTCACAGACGAATGCAAAGTTAAATTTTTAACGACGATCGGCGTGTTAGAATATGGAGAAGACGCGGCGAGAGATTTTCAGAAGCCTGCATCCATGAAGTCGATCGTTTTGGTGGTCCTAATGTAATGATTTGGGGCGGGATAAGCTTACACGGCAAAACTGAGCTCGCTATTTTAAATGAGGGTACTGTTACTGCTCAGCGGTATATTGAGGAAGTTGTCAGACCACATGTGATCCCATTTGCCCAGCGAGCGGGTCCTGGATTCATCACACGGCTCAAGCGACTCGGTTTGTACTGGAAGCGTCTCAAATTCAAGTCTTGCCGTGGCCGGCGAACAGTCCGGACTTAAATCCAATAGAGCACATGTGGGATCAGTTGAAACGAAGAGTTAGAGACGGTGATCAGGAAATCCACAACCAACAGCAACTCATCAACGCTGTTAAAAGGGCCTGGGAAGAGATTCCAATGGAAAATGTCAGGCATTTGTTGAGAACATGCACTCCAGGCTTCAGGAGTGCGTAGCGAAACGAGGAGGGCATACACGTTACTAAAAGATGAGCATGGAGTATTTTCTTTTGTTTTCAGTAACTTTACATTGTTTTTATTTTTAACCTTAAATGTGATTTTTTCTTTCAAAAGGAAACAAACTTTTTAATCATTATTATTGGAATAAGTTTATTGGTCTACACGGTAAAAACAACATTAGATTTCGTTATGGAGACAAAAGAATATATATTGGTTTTATTATTTTCATGGTACAGACAAAATACCTCGTGGCCCTTATTTTGTTTTGAGTAGTATATATTAATGTCGGAAAAGTAACTTCACACACACACAAAATATTTTTTAATTTACTTTCATTCTTGTTTTTTAATGATTTATGAATTTAATTGAAAATTTTCCATTTCATTTGCAATATATCGTCTTTTGAGATACATTTATACTTGTAAACCAAACACTACAAAGTAAAAAAATAAACAAATCGACACACAGTGTTAAAACACTACGCAAGATTTCATCTTAGCATAATAATAATAACCACATCACGACACACACATTGACTCAGCCCCACAGTAAGTATCGTAAGAACTTGTATCACAGGAACTAAGCAACGATATGGTGTATACTACATAGATAAGAATTCAACGAATGTAATTAACCCCTCGAGAGGGGTAGGCAAAGGCACACCGAATTTCGCATGTTTATGTTGAGTCTCAGCGTGACAGGTTCCGAATCTGTCGTCACAATCCGGACACAATAACATGGCAGCTACAATGTATAGCAACCCGAGACTCGCACCCTCGACCTGCCGGGTCGGGTCGGTCGGTGTGAACTGTCCCTTCGTCTCTAACAGGGTGCCAGATCAAACTTTTTTTCCCACTCTGTCACCGTAGGAGAACAAAACAGATCAGAATGAACCGGTTAAACAACGAACGTAACAAACTGACCTCCCAAATCGTCGTTTAAATTAAAACGGGACTTATTTTGAACATGATACATGATAACGTAAAATGAAACGCAGGAGTAGAACATCTTAAAACACTCCCGCAGGTGTCATAATTCTTTAGCTGTAACAAACAGCACCTTCGATATTATTGCTATAAATTCTAAAGCAAACAGACATACAAATTGGCCGTATTTCAAGTTTGATAACGTTGATATATGAGATGAGAATGCTTTGTTTCGAACCACCTATAAATGATATCTCGAATTGATCTTGCGTTCGCGTAATATAATAATCTTCTTTCTTATAGAAAAAAATATTTACCATAGAATTCCAATTAGTTTGTTAAGTGCACTTTAATTTAGGTACACACTGCAGATGTGCCAAGATAAGACAGGTATGTGCAGCCGATTGGCAAATGAAAGTCATTTAATTAAAAAATACAACAAAGATATTTACAAAAGAAAGTCATATCATTGAAAAACATTGAACACACTCATATCATGAAGCAAATAGCTATAAAATTGTAGTTAAGAGAAAATAATTAAAATTCCAATAAAATTAGAAAGCAAAAATAATAATAATTCGTAGTAAAATAATAATAAAAATACAAATCAATAAAAAGCCAATGTGATTTTATTTAATAACTAGGTAGGTACTTATCCAAATTCAAAGTTTTTATGCGAACAAACAGGTGTTCGATAATGATTCAAGCCTTTGTCATTTCACCGTTATACTTAAGAAAGCAGTGCAAACAATCATATTAAAGTGAGTGAGGTTTCGGTGACCTCGGTGGCGCAGTGGTGTAAACAGCCGACTGCTACGCTTAAGGTTCGAATCCCGGCGGAGGCTGGACTTTGTGTTATTTGCAAGATGCATTGTTTCGCTTACCTGTCTTGGATGTTGTATTCTTATCTGTGTAGTATATACCATATCGTTGCTTAGTTCCTGAGACACAAGTTCTTACGATACTTACTGCAGGGCTGATTCAATGTGTGTGTCGCCAAAGTTAAAATTCCAGGAAGTTGTTCAAGAATTGGCAACATGGTAATGATATAACTATTGTGCCGAGCATACAAAAACGAATGGTAGCCATTGTTAGCATGTTTGATTGTAGTGGCGCCAGGCTCCAAAAGGGGCCCAGCAAAATTCTGAACGTTTTTATGATGAACAACTCGCAAAGTTCATTTCGAGACACCCACATTTTATCTAGCTTGTCTGTTACTTCATATATATTTTTTTTCTTTACCACCAAGAATAAAACCTACACCTCTGATGACAATATGACGCATCAGCAAAATTTATACAAGAAAAACGTCATAATAGTCTTTAAAAAGTATTTCTATCATAGCTAAACAGACAATGTGATTTCGAAGCCGTTGCATCCAAAGTATTGCAGGTGTAATATTTTATCATATAATCTATTGTACAAGGCCACGAAACAACCGCTCGTGTTTTTCCCACGTTTTTATACACTCACTTTCTTGTTTGTTTGTTTGTCGTTCCGGTTGGATTTTTGCAACTCAATTTTGAGGCACTTCCCGATAAGATGGTAGGCTGAAATTTTCAGGGTAGCTTCAAACCCGATGACAATGCAATTTACAACTATAAAAACGGCTGGACCGATTTTGATAAAAATTTGTATGGAGTGACTTTTGAGGCAGATTTTTTTTTAATAATAATTAATAGAAGAATTAATATTAGTTTTCACCCGCGACTATATACGTTATTTCTTGGAATAAAAGTGTCCTATTTGTTAATCAAGATCGTAAATTGTGTGCTAAATTTCATCTCAGCCGTTTCTGCGTGATTCAAAGTCAAATTCAAAATGTTTTTATTCGAATAGATTTAAAATAAGCACTTTCAAATCATCATTTTTTTCCGGAAGAATCCGACAAGAAACCTCCGTAGTTGCTTTTTTCAATATTCAATTACAATATTTTCTACTACAACTTACAATTTTTCAACATAATAATTCCAGCTACACTCTAACTGTCAATGAGATAAACCTGTGCAGCTAATTAAATTACTTCCATATATCTTCATCCTCTTCATAATTTTGAATTTTATAGTAAGCCTTCTTCATTAAAATTTGTTTAACATACTGCTTTAATTTAATATCTGATATTTCTGTTAAAATTCTCGGTATTTTATTATAAAAACGGACACCAATTTCCAATAAATGACTTCTAGTTTTTGCTAATCAAACTGTAGGTATACGTAATTCATCATTATTTCTGGTATTTAAGCCGTGACCTGGTCGATTGAGAAATAAACATCCAAACTTTGATATCCAACATATTATTGCGGTATAAATTCTCGTTTCTAACGGCCCCACAGTCTTGGCATCGAAGCAAGCACATTGTTGTATTTCCTATTTTGAATTTAAATATTGAAAATATCCTTTGTTACGTCCCCATTGATTTCGTTGAATAATCGGATATTTTACTTTTAAATATTTTACGAGTCCATACATATCGCATAATTTTAAAACATCCCTGTAAATATCAATTAAATTAATTAATAACGGTATTGTATTGAGAATTTCACATACAGTGTTATTATCTTATATTATATCCTCGTTACTGTCTCGTTTTCAAAAAAAAAAATTGCACTTTTTGAAAAGTAATCATTACAAAAATCATACCTAAATTGTATTCACTTATCTGGACGACCTCGGTGGCGCAGTGGTGTAAACAGCCGACTGCTACGCTAGAGGTTCCGGGTTCGAATCCCGGCGGGGGCGGGACTTTGTGTTATTTTCAAGACGCATTGTTTCGCTTACCGGTCTTGGATGTTGTATTCTTATTTATGTAGTGTATCCCATATCGTTGCTTAGCACCTGCGATACAAGTTTTTACGATACTTAGTGCAGGTCTGAGTCATGTGTGTGTCGTGATGTGGTTATTTATTTATTTTATCTCTGAATTCAAGAAAAATCTATGTACGAATTAAATTTTAGAAAAATAAAAACTTAAATTTTATCAATCATTTTTCAATAAAACTGATCTGTTGATAAATACATTTTACATCTTAATTTTTTATCGATATTTTCCTACCAGGTTCTTTGCAATTTTCAATTAATGTTACACCCAACCCCAGTTAATAAATGAATTAAGATCTAAGCATTTCACTATCTCTCCAATACCTTAAAACGAATGTAACGTAATGCTGATACGATTAACACTGTCTAATTCCCTTGAAAATAAATTGTTTCCGTCCTCCACCTATCGGGCCCAATAACTACAAAATATATGGACCTGAAAATTGCCTTGTGGTACTCCCTTACTTTTACCATTTCACAACGAAAGAAAACATACCTTCCTCCTTCGTTATAGAGTCCATTTTATACATGCCACGTTTCCACGCGGTTGAATAAATTTCCCTTCCCAAATACTGAGATGATTATACCCTAAATCTAATTTTGACAAACGATTTTGACATCAAAAATTATTAAAAAAGGAAGGGTAAATTGTTACCGATTTTTTTTTTTTAGATTTTTTAAAATCCAGATAAGCACTTGAACTCAATCCTGCCTGATGTTAAGCGAAGATGGAGCCTGCCCAGGAGAAGCCTATTCACTCTTACCTTAAAGAGCCCCAGATACTGATCAGGGAACACTTCAACAGGCAAAGAATTCCACTCCTTTGCAGTACAGCTTATGAAAGACATTTTATGAAAAAATTAAAATAATAAATTTGATGTTTTAATTGAAGAATAACTTAGTTACTAGACTAAGTTTTTTTATTAAACCTTTCAGCTTTTCAAGTATGAAAGATAGTTAATTTGAATATTCCATTATAACAGACTGTAAAATGAAGACGCAGATTGTCGCAATGTCGGCCATTAAAATAATTTTACTAGCCACATAAGCAACGTGACAAGGCACATTTTTTGATATATATATCTATATTTTTAAATGTTAAATACCACAATACGATGACAGTAGAATACTAATTTCGTTTGTCATCTGAAAACGCGAATGTAGATTAAAAAAAACAACTTTTCCGATAAACACTGCAAACTGTACCATCTGCAACTTAATAACAATAACTACATTACAACACACACAAATTAACAAAGTTAGATTGAAGAATCTTGTGTCCTTTAACATAAACTACATGGATAATAATACGACATTCAAGACCGGTAAACGAAACAATTCGTATTGCAAATAACATAAATTTCCACCGCCGCCGAATTCGAACCCGTAACCTCTAGCGTAGCCAGTCGGTTGTTTTCCACCACTGTGCCACAGAGGCCGACAACTTCGGTACCACCGGAATCAACAGTAGGTTCCTAGTCCCAAGATCAAAGAACAATGTAGCTGTTCAATGGAGCACAGGTTACGAGCTCAGATACCCTTCAGTCCCGCAACTAATTTAACCAGAAGTTTGAAATGTAAGCTTTCCCCGTAAAAAACTATAAGGCATAACAATCTTGCAAGTTAAAAATCAATTTACAAGAATACCATTGACCGAAAACCAATTTATTGTTATCATCGATATTTTTAAATAACTGAAAACATGAATTAGTGCTTGTTGGTAAACGTTAGCCCAGTGACAAGTGAGCGTCGTTTCAATACCACGTCACTGAAGTTGGCAGAGATACTTTGAGTCTTCGCCTCTATAATTACAATAATAATAATACCCTTTCAACTCCGTCGTTGTTGGGTAATTACATTTTGATAGTTTACGGGTAGACATTAAATTTAATGAGACTGGTTCAAGATGAGATGCTTCATAATATTAAAAAACAATTAATTCACTTTTCTACTGGAACTTCAAGTATGTTAAAAGTCAATACTTTCATTTTAAAACTGCTAAAAATTCCAGATATTTGGCTTCTTTTCTGATGATAAAGGATAACCATAAAAACAAAGTGGTATATAATAGCCACATCATACACACATTGACTCAGCCCTGTAGTAAAATCTTGTATCACACTAAGCAACGATCTAGTATAAGATACATACATAAGAATACTATTTCCAAGACCGGTAAGCGAAACAATGCGTCTTGCAAATAACACAAAGTTCCGCCGCCGCCGGGATTCGAACTCAAAACCTCTAGCATAGCAGCCAGCTATTACATCACAACACAGAGGCTGTCTAAAACACAAATAAGCCATCGGAAATACAAGTGCAAGTATAACAAATTTACAGGTAAAAATGTTTCCCACGTTTTTATACACTCACTTTTCTTGATGTTTGTTTATTTGTCGTTCCGGTTGGATTTTTGCAACTCAATTTTGAGGCACTTCCCGATAAGCTAGCAGGCTGAAATTTTCAGGGTAGCTTCAAACCCGATGACATGCAATTTACAACTATAAAAACGGCTAGACCGATTTTGATAAAATTAGTATGGAGTGACTTTTGAGGCAGAAAAAAATAAAAAAATAATTAATAGATTTTAAAAAATCTTAATACCCAAGTTTTTAAATGTCTTAAAAATAAGAAAATAACCCTACGGGGCTGAAAGAGGGGCCACTCTTTGGGGGCCTATTTTTGCAAGTTGCATCCACGATCTATACACGTCATGTAAATATATCCCTTTAATAATCCCCTAAATAATATACGCCCCCAGTTTTGAGTAGCCCATCTTTCAGAACCGTAGGGTTATTTTCTTGTTTTTAGGACATTTAAAAACGTGAATTTTAGATATTTCTCATCTATTAATTATTACAGTAATGTGTGAGATCGTCCAGATACCACCCTCTGCTTTATTTACAACGTGAAACAGTCGCTGTGTTTTGGTTCGAAGGATTGGAGAGCCAGTGTAATTATTGGCACGAGAGGTATAACATCTTTACCACTACATGGGCAATGCATAAGAGGACTTCTTGGCGTTCGAAGACATCAGGGGCTTCGTTTTATCAATAGGTGGCTTAACACTTTCCATCAGGTTAACCGTTTGCTTGATGTATAATAAAAAAAGCATTATCATGAATCTATGAATTTTGTCGTCATTCACTGAACAGTTCCCCAATAGATCCTTCATGACATTTACTCGATATCGTAGTCATTGTATTAATATTCAGACTGTGATCAAACTTTACCAAGTTCGAAAGAGAATATAACAAAATTCAAGCTAAAGAGTTGATAAAGATCATTGTTTTGGCTCATTTACTATTCTTTCACATATCCGGCGTCGTACCACGCTGCGCTGCCGGTACAACAGCTGAGCCCTAGATATCCTCCAACATAAAACTAAGACCAGCGACCTACCGATCCGTACAATATTTTTTAAGCAAAAATACTTTGTTTCTTAAATCGGCTTTTAATAATAATCCTTTATTTCAGGCCTATTTACCCATACATCATTAAAACATTAATGACAGATACAAATCAAATTAGCATTAAAATAATATATTCATCATGTTTATAGTCATCATGGAAGGCGTACAGATAAAGGCATCAACCAACTGAATTCGACAGTACGACCCTGAGCTGGTTTATTTTTATACAACATGACGGACAGACAAGCAGAAGAAGCTTGAAGTGACTCTTTGCAGCCCTAACAAAATCCTCCATCCATGTGGTCCATCCAAAACAACACGTTACAGACAAAAATAACATTGAAGGTGTTATGGGGTAGTCACCATTTTGTCTAATGGCATGGATGATAAATAACAAATAGGCTTACTTGTTACCGTAGCTTGCAGCAGTTTTAAACGCTTTTCTTTTACAAAAATATTTGAAAAACCAAATTGTTTAATCTTGTTTGAGTCTAACTTAAAATCGAACCAATTTTTTTTCTAATATCTTTTATGTATTTTCGATGGTAGAAACTAGGCTTTTTTTTACTAACGTGACATAATAATTTATTTATCAATGAATTGAGTATCACATACATTAGCGTCATCAAAAGCCGCTGATCTGTCAAAAGTACGTACGCCGTGCATGTTTTATTAACGTAGGTACAACTGTACTGGAAGGGCTATCTTTGCAATATTTATTGATCTCTTGTTATTACAAATGCTCATATTCAAGGCTTAACTTGAACGATTGCTCGCTAGCACAATACGAACAGCAATTGACGTCACTAGAGGATTCAAACGAGGCAAGGGTCTTCTCAGGGCTGTTCTTCGGACTAGTACTGCTAACTTTTTTTTAAACTTCAAGGTCAAGCCCAAGAAAGTCAGTTTAAGGAGTCTTTAGCTCCCCTCCTCCCTCCTCCAAATGACAATACTGGATCCAATACTGATTGATTTCAAAGTCAAAGTGTTTTTATTCGAATAGACTTAAAATAAGCACCTTCAAATCGTTATTTTTTTTACAACCACCGGTTCGGAATGCTATTTCTACGGGGAAGAATCCGGCAAGGAACCTCCGTAGTTGCTTTTTTCAATATTCAAATGCAATATTTCCTACTGCAAATTACAATTTTTCAACATAATAATTCATGTCATCAACATGTGAGTTAAAACAATGTATGATTTAGGCAAGCGAGTTTTGTTATTCCATTCCCCATCGGTACAGAGAACTGTGCCATAGAATTGAATAAAAGTAAACTGTACATCAGCATTTCACTCAAGAATTTCATATTTCAAGTTTATTTTTCAAACAGCGCTCGTTGTCAGCGGCAAAATTATTACTTTGCCGTTTTCTCTTGTCACACATTTTAACATTAACTGATTACACTAAGTTTACATTTATTGACGACCTCGGTGGCGCAGTGGTGTAAACAGTCGACTGGGGTTCCGGGTTCGAATCCCGGCGGGACTTTGTGTTATTTGCAAGACGCTTTGTTTCGCTTACCGGTCTTGGATGTTATATTCTTATTTATTTAGTATATACCATATCGTTGCTTAGCACCTGCGATACAAGTTCTTACGATACTTAGTGCAGGGCTGAGTCAATGTGTGTGTCGTGTTGTGGTTATTTATTTATTTTATTTTTTATCTGTAGCCGTATATATAACATTTGTTTAGTTATATTAACATATATACTTTTTTTTCAGAATTTACAAATATTATTAATTAATTAAATTATTTTACAAATTATACAAATAAACAGTACACATACATATCATAATATATACATATTTAATCGTCTACAATATATATATATTTATTTAATCAAAATAATAAATTGATACAACACAATAATCGCATGTAAACGAGCCCTTATGCCTAGCGCAGGCGCTCACACTAACCGGTACTTTTTTCTCCGCTGTGCCTGCGCAACATACATATAACAACTGCCTACGACCGGCCGGGCGTCGACCATTCGATCACCACTGACCAGTCGTCCCGCGGCATTGGCTGAGATCGTGTATCCTCGCTCGCTTGCTGTCTCCCGCGGCTTCGGTTAACGCTTACGCTTGCGCTTGTTTTATGTTAACGCTTAATCTGTGTCGCTTATTTTATATTCTCCTTCTTTCTATCGCTTTGACTATATTCTACTGTGTGTGTGACTTTCTTCCGTGTACTGTGCAAAATGAACTTACATTCCTGTGAGTACTTTCAAGTTTCATTCCACACCTGACTTTACTTAGTGAAGCGAACCATATTATATGGTATCCTGTAGACTATCTTACACCACCACCTACCATATATGTTTAAAAAAAAACTACCCTATAGTATTATCAGAAACTACAGACTTTATTAAATATATAACATAAATACATTGTATTGGAGACCATTTTAGTTTATACTATAATTGAAATGTATGCATTTATTCATTTACTGTGTTCAGCTGTACGCGTTTATGAGTGTATGCATATTTAATATGTCAATTATAAAAAGCATTGTCACAAATATTACTGGTGTAAGATTTATGTTAGTATTTAATTAATCCCTTGTTAGTTAGTGGCATACCGTGTTGTTTAGACGGTCAGGCGTCTCCTGACTGTCTACCCTTTAGATTTTTGGGCCTCTGGGCCATTTCGATTGAGGTTTCCGCTTTGCTGGGAGGGAAGTCTGACCGCTTTCTTTCTACCTCCTATTTCTTCTGATTAAGTTCGTTCCAAGACAGCCGGTAGGGTGTCCGGGCACAGCCTGTGCGTCATTGCACAGCTGCATTATTCGTTGATTATTCGATCAAAGGACGCCACTGTTGATCCTGATAAACAGGAGTTGCAGTGGTGGGACAGAGTGGCGGGTGTGCCCCGAAATTTATTTATAAAAGAAATACTGACTAATTTGACATTTACTCGTTTTTAGTTATATATTATGTTTAATAATAAGTATATATAAGTAGGTATAATTGTTATCAGTACAGATTATAAACATAACATTATGTGGCATACGCTACACACACATAGGAATATCTACGAGTTATTCACCGACATAAAATTTCGGAAGGAACGGGAAGGCAAGCATGCGCGGTTGACGCTCACCGCAAACACGTAATTCACGGCTTCTTTGTTTGCGACGAATTAAAAGTTTTTTGTTGAATTGAATTTTATTTAGTCATATTATTTTTCTAATTCTTGTAGTTTTTAAAATAATTTTTACACCTAGAAAAAAAATTAACTATCATGAATTTCAAATACACACAAATCTAAAAATATCAACAAACAACATTGAAAAACAATCAATTAATGTTAAAATATGAGTTTTATCACCAGAACAGTTTTTATTTTGTTGCATGTTTTTTGCTTAATTCAAAATTGACATCCCTAGCTCAAATGTCGAGGGCAGATGTCAAACTGTAGTACATACACGAGCTTTACTTCTGTACACTATTCTTCTTTTCTTCTTTTTCATTACTCTTAACTCTTTAAGTAAAATAAATCATCATCGTTGCTTTGTTGCAACGCGAAAAAAAACACAATTCTGCATTCATCATATTAGTTTTATCAATATTTTACACTGAAATACGTAAGCAATATATAACCTAACAAATTCATACTACCTCCAATACTTTATTGGAATACCTGTCATTTAATATCCACTGCAAAATCTGTCTTCTGTTAAAGCAATAAAGGTGGTTTTCTATTAAAAGCCAAACTCGTGGTATTGAATAAGATGGAGGGAGCACCTTTATTTTGTGATTTATCAGGACATATTCGATGGTTGCCGCAAACTCGAGAATGTCTTGTATTGTTATGAATTTACTATGTCTGAATTATTTTCTATTCCTATTACCGTATTTATTTAGTTAAAATCTTAACAAAATTTAATGCTCGCCTTGCCTTCTACATTCATACAAGTAACTGAAAGCCGCTTTAAACTACTTAGCGACTCCAGCATGAGGATCTTCAAAAGCGATTCTTGCAAAGAATGTGATGCTCCTGGTGTTGCAAACGTTGCCGTTATAACCTACTTAGTGACTACAGTTCTTCTAAAACGGTTCTTGCAGAGTCCGTGATGCCCCTGGTATTGCAAACGTCCATAGGCCAAGGTGACTGCTTACCATCTGGCAGGCTATCTCTTATTTGCCACCTTAAAGGTATAAAACTCTTTTTTAGTATTTTCAATGCAAACAAACATCCATTTGTCAGGATTTCAATATCGCATCTGAAGAAATTCTAGGATAGGAAACGTTCCGAACTGCTGTTATGAATCTAAACCCAATGACCTGGATCCAGTACGTCAGCTTGGACTGATTTATGGTGTTCTGTCAGATATTGACATACACCTAACTACATAGAGAGCTAGCTTAGCGAATTTTTAACTGAAATCGGAGCAGCTGAAATGTTTCAAATCCAGGGAGATAATAAAAATACAATGCTTAAATTTTTATTGAAGTTATTCATCATCAATTCAGTCAGTTTCAAGTTTACCATTGTTATAACGTTTAATTATCTTGCGGAAGATTATAGATTAATGATTGGTCTGACTACCAATCATTAATATATGTGGAAGGCGATGGTAAAAATTCAAATTAATTTTATTCGTGCACAATACGTCAGTTACATACTGCAGATGCTGAGGCAAGGTAAGACAGGTATGTGCAGCCAGTTGGCATACGAAAGTCATTTCATAAAAATATAAAAATACAACCAAAATATTAAATTAAAATAAAAGAAAAACAATAAACAATTAGCAATTAAATTATAGTTACGATAAAATAAGTAAAGTTTAATTTCAAACAATGAGAATAATTTATAGGAAAATTGTAATTATAAATGAATGGTCTCACATTCAAAACTACAACTTTCTTTTTCTATCAATACATATCGTATTGCGACGCAATAACTGCAACACGGTCTTCTTTAAGCGTCCACTCCATATTTAAAAATGAGTAAAATTCTAAAAAGTATACATTTTTATTTTCATGAACAATTCGAATTCAATAAACTTTTACTGTGTGACAATACTTATGACCTGACTGTGTATATACGTCATATGAAACGCAAACTCACGCCGTAATTAATCCCTCGATAGGGGTAGGCAGAGGTGTTACACACCGCATTACGCATGTTAATTCTGAGTCCCAATATGACAGGTTGCGAATCTGTCGCCACTATCAGGGCACAATGAGGAATATGGCAGCTACAATGTACGGCAATCTGAGACTCGAACTCTCAACCTATCGGGTCGGGTCAGTCGGTTAACCAAGGCACGTAACAAACTGAGCTACCACGTCCTGAGTTTTTTTTTCTATGCAACCTGATATCCCTACATGTAGGTATATATAGTGTATGTATTGTTACAGATCTGGCAACAGGTCACTACAAAACCGAACATCATCAGCTGACATTGGCGTAGTAGTTTTCTAATACGAAATTGGTCACGAAAGAAGAATTTAACTAAATAATTCTCATCTCATCCTTACCTTATAGAAACTCCTGTAGAATAAAAAACGAAAACTATGCAGACAAAGTCGCGGCCAAAAGCTAGTGTTATTTTAAATTAAATATTCCATCCTGTTTATTACCTGGTAAAGGTAAGGTAATTGGGTACTCAGCCTATGTTATTTAGAGTAGTACTTGAGAGCAGTGTCGCCACAAGTGTCTAGGCTAACCGACACTCTTCAACCCTCATTAGATATACACTACAAATACCTAAGATATACATACTCGAATATTTTCTAGTAATGAAATCAAATCTATAGTTATATCGGATGCTGGATACAGCCGCCTTCTACGCTAGAGGTTCCGGGTTCGAATCTTTGTCGTATTTGCAAAACCCATTGTTACGCTTACCGGACTTGGATGTAGTATTCTTATTTATGTAGTTTATACCGTATCGTTGCTTAGCACCTGCGACACAAGTACTTACGATACTTACTGCAGGGCTGAGTCAATGTGTGTGTCGTGATGTGGTTATTATAATATTATTATCGGTCTTGGGTGTAGTATTCTTATCTATGTAGTTTATACCGTTAAATATCGTTGCTTAGTTCCAACGACGCAAGATTTGTCGATGTAGTTTATACCATATTGTTGCTAAGTGCCTGCGATACACACACAAGATTTTTGACACAAGTTTATATCTTAGTGCAGGGCTGAGTCAATGTGTGTGGTTATGTGGTTATTACTATTATTTACTAAAGAAACTAAATGTTCCAGTTTTTGTATTCACTGTCCCTAACCATTTTTTCTTCAAAAGACGTTGAATTAAAATAGGTTTTAAAATTATTTCTTCGGAGATTATTTTATAGTTTTACTGAACAAATTGTTTATTATGTAATATGATTTCAGATCATAAGTATTGGAGTTCGTACGGTACTTACTGCAGGGCTAAGTCAAGTCAAAATACGAGTAAAATTGCATCTTATAAAGGATTTACCATAGGACAGCTTCATGGAAGTTTTTTTAATCTTCTCAAACAAGATGCGTTGAAAATAAAAGGAATAATGAGCAGCCTGAAAAGGGCTCGGAGCTGGGCCTATTTTGTTGAGTTGAGCCTATGTACTATTGAAAAAACTACCAAGAATGAACTGGGTTATTTTACAAGGGCTCCTTTTTGTTTCTTTATTTTTTTATATTTCCAACCAGTCTATATTACGTTTACGATATAAGGAGTATTTGATTCGATAAATGGGCAAGGATTTTAAGCTAAATTATTAAATCGTAAATATCAATAACTGGCGATACCCCCCGACGGATATCATACTACATGACGTTTGGGGAAAAAATCTGAATTTATACTTTTTAAACCTAACTTGTGTTAGAGCAAACAAATTGGCAAAAAAAAAAATCGGGCCGCCTTTTAGTTTTAGCAAAACTGTTTAAATTATATAATACTCTAAATATATAGACTAAATTATGTTTTTTTTCTCATAAATTTATATAATTCACAAAATCAAATTGCTCAGTCTTTCTAACTAATCGTTCTTAAGTAGTCATTTTGAAAAATTACAGAAACAACACTTTAATTCACTCCATTTCGCATTTCGGTACGGGACCCTAAAATGCTCATAATTAGTGCACATCATTATAGTGTGCTCCTGCCTTTAGTTTATCCAGTGTGAAGTGAGCCTAGCTAGTCATAGGTACTGCTGTATATCCCCTTTATATTGTCTGCACCATCAGGAGGCTTAGAATAATTCGTCAAGTTTGATAATTACTGTATTTTTCTGTACTCCAAGACAAAAAATATTAAAAATGTAAATATTAAAAAAAAACACGACTGTCATAGGGACTTTAAAATTAAATGTCCCCTCAACGTCTAAACTAAATATCGTATAAAATGGCCCCTCATCGTCTAACTCGCCGTTTACCGGTCACAAAGTTTAGTGTCAAACGTTTCAGTTCATGTAAATGTCTAGGTGAACTTTAAATTTCGCGACCAGTTGCGAGTTACATAAACAGAGCCTGAATAAATACTTTCGAATTTACTACTAAATGGAAACTTCAAACAATACCTCAATAAAACACTCGTACAGATTACTTTGGACTTTATGTTGCCCGCGTCTGCGTATACTTCGTTTTTATATCCCTCTGTGACCTTACATATTATCCCAAGTTTTTATACACTCACTTTCTTGTTTGTTTGTTTGTCGTTCCGGTTGGATTTTTGAAACTCAATTTTGAGGCACTTCCCGATAAGCTAGCAGGCTGAAATTTTCAGGATAGCTTCAAACCAGATGACAATGCAATTTACAACTATAAAACGGCTGAACCAATTTTGATATAATTGGTATGGAGTGACTTTTGACGCAGTTCCCGATAAGTTTGTAGGCTGAAATTATTGGCAAACAGACAAACAACAAAGATAAAATAATTAAATAATTAATAGATTTAAAAAATCTAAAAACCCACGTTTATAAATGTCCTAAAAATAAGAAAATAACCCTACGGGGCTGAAAGAGGGGCCACTCAAAAAAGGGGGAGTATATTATTTAAGGGATTATTAATATATATTTACATGGCGTGTATAGATCGTGGGTGTAACTTGCAAAGAAACGCCCCCACGTTTCGAGTGGTTCCTCTTTCAGCCCCGAAGGGTTATTTTCTTATTTTTAGGACATTTAAAAACGTGTGTTTTTAGATTTTTTAAATCTATTAATTATTTTATCTTTGTTGTTTGTCTGTTTGCCAATAATTTCAGCCTACTAACTTTACTAATTATTTTTTTGGGACAAAAATTGTTTAGTCTAAGTGATAAACACGATGTGGTAGCCCAGTTTGTTACGTGCCTTGGTTAACCGACCGACCCGACAGCTCGATGGTTCGAGTCTCGGGTTGCCGTACATTGTAGCTGCCATGTTCCTCACTGTGCCCGGATAGTGCCGATAGATTTGCAACCTGTCACACTGGGTCTCAACATAAACATGCGAAATGCGGTGTTTAACACCACTCTTGAGCGATTAATTACGGCGTGAGTTTATATTTGTGTTTCGGTTGACAAATGTACGCTATAGTACCTATATAGCGTGGTATCGTAGGATATCTCATATATAGCAGGAATAGCGGTTCACAGACGGCTTCTATATTTATATATATGTGTATAAATGCGGTGTGTAGCAACTCTGCCAACCTCGAGAGATTACGGCGTGAGTTTATGTTCATGTTAATACGTCATATCTCTGCCAAATTCTATACAAATCTCTTCAGCTGTTTTTGTGTGATCAAATCCAAATTGAAAATGTTTTTATTTAATGTAGACTCAAAATAATTGCTTTCAAATCATATTTTTTTTATCTACCACCGGTTCGGAATGCTATCTACGGGGAAGAATCCAGCAAGAGACCTCCGCAGTTGCTTTTTTTTCAAAAATTTACAATAGTTTTTCATTACATGTTGGAACATTTAAGTTTTCTAACTATTTTGTACAATTTAAAGCTACTATGACTACCTTTATATAAAGCAAATTACAATATGTAATATTTTTAATAATTAATGATTTTAAGTCTACTTAGGCTTTTATTTAAATATATTTTATTTAATTGCATGAAACATAAGGGATGCAACGAATATCGAAAGATCGAGTACCTAATTCACATTTATAATATAAGTACGATATAAGGAAATACGGTTCCATAGCACAATTTATGGCACTTTCCTTGTTTGTAGTAACTTATTCACCGTGGTTTATGCGAAAACTTCCGCTAGATGAATTAAACGTGTAAAGTAGGGCAAGTCAAGTAAATTAGTCCCAGTAAAGTGTTTAGTACCTCGGCGCCCTAAGACAAATTTTCCTCTAGCGTTTACGCCAACGGAAAGTAAAAATGTACAGCTTACGTAATTTGGGCACGAGGAAATGTCATTTTCACAAATTGCATGTTACATTTTATATTTATATTGATAATATTTATTAGATATTATTGTTAGAAATTTACTAAGATGATCTCACTATAAGGATCCTCACACACAAATACACACACACACAATTTTTATAATGCGTTTTTATATAAAGGTTTCAACTAGATTTATTTATTTTAAATGCTTACTAGCTAATGGTCGATGCTATGTTAGATTTTACTTCAATAAAATGCTGTGAATGAGATAACCAATGAAGTCGCTGTGTTACAACCATGAAAGTGTATGCTACTCAGCACCATGTCAGCTCTAACGAGATCGACACTGAGCTTTTGACGACATTTGTGATGCATTGGTGAAAACAGTCGACTGGGTTCCGGGTCGGAATCCCGGCGGGGACGGAACCTTGCGTTAATTGCAAGACGCATTGTTTCGCTTCAAGTCTTGGATGTTGTTTTCTTATCTATGTAGTTTATACCATATCGTTGCTTAGTTCCTGTGACACAAGTTATTACGATACTTACTGCAGGACCGAGTCAATTAGTCCGTTATTTCCATTGCATTCTTATTTATTATTATTTAATAGAAAGCTCAAGTTTTTCTGAATGATTTTTTTCGTAAATGTCTATTAAACGCCTGGTTCAATTATTCAACTAAAAGTAAGAATATAATTTTGTTCGTTTAGGTTTAATTTGTTAAATATACTTTAAATTACTTAAATCCAACTTAATCCTGATTCACTTTAAAATATTATCCATGGAAAAACTAACATACTCATCTACTTAGCTGAACAAGACAAAAGAAGTACTAAAACATGTATTTTTAAACAACGTAATGACATTTTAAGGATCGCATAAATAACGGATTTTATACGGATTTTTTTTTTACAAAACCATCCGAAACGATTGGCCTTCGGAACTGCATATTTTATCACCAAGAACAGCGGTTCAGAAATCAATTTAAAAGTGATAATGCTGAATAGTTGATAGTCTGACAGACATTCAACTATATTTACTAAAAATATCAAACTATCAAAAAGTAGTTGACTTAACAATTTCCGAAGACAATGTTGTTCTTTCATACATTTTAGAGCGCGGTTTTCAGTTGAGTTTTTAAACTTTTTTATAATTTTTTTGCTCACACAATAAGTCTTAGAAAACATGGTTTTCATACAAGTGTTTTATATTTTTATTGAACGGTTTTATTTACTTTGTCCAGTTTGTTTGGGTCAAATTTTGTTATTGAAATTTTACCCCTTCCTGTTGATTGAGCGACCTGATTTTTGGCACACACCTTTAATTCTGATGACAATACAATATTGTATATTCAGTATCATTATATCTTCAAGATGGCCGCCGCTACAAAATGGCGGACTACATGGTTTTTCAATATCAAGTCCCTCAATATGGGTATCAAATGGAAGGGCTTGACTTGACTTGAGTAGAATATGAGTAAAAATTGAGCAGTACGCTATGAAAAAAAATGCAATACACCACCGAATAAAAATTAAAAAAAACAGAGAATGACATTAATATCATTAAAACCGTGGAACTTGAAACATTTTCTTATACTTTATTGACAAGTTCGTTACAGAGTCTTTCATTTGATACCACATATGAAAGGGTTTGATAACTAACTTTTTTTGTGTTTTACATTAATAAATTGCATTCTCTCACCCTAGACACTGTATGACGTATTAGTATATATGTAATATATATAAACACATGTTGACAAACTAAACTACAGAATCTGGGGTTTCTTGTCAATTAAAAACATGTTGACAAACTAAATAACAGAATCTGGGGTCTCAATATCTTTCCCATTATAAAATTTTATGAACGGAAATAAAGTAATTTTGATTTTAAATCAACTAAGAAAAAAAACTTTGCTATCGTAGCTTCGAGTGAGAACGTCTTAAATTAGTTCCGAAATGATCACGAGACAATGCCTTTGCAAGAACAGTAGGTAGATCATTAATTAGAAATGTCAAAAGGAAGACTTCTCAGGCACAATTGTTTAGGCAAAGAAAAATTATATTTCAGCTTGAAATGTTATTAATATAAAATTTGCTTCGACATTGTAGCCTAGTTGCTAATCTGTCAACTGGTTTTGTCGCAATTTTCTTGGATAATGTATTTTATGGGGCAAATAAGCTAACAGTTCACCTGATGAAAAACGATACCGCCGCTTATTAACACGACTATGCCCTTGATGTTTGGAATGCCAAGAGCACCGCCAATACGTAGCCCATGTAGAGGTTAAAATATGATACCTAGCATGTCGGTAATTACACTGGCTCTCCAATTCTTCAAACCAAAACTTATCGAACTGCTTCACGTTGTAAACAGAAAGGAAGGTGGTACCAACACACAAGTCACAGGCGAAAGCTACTATAGAAAATTTTACAGCTACTGCTGTTTAAATTTCAAAATTATGAAAATAATTATGATATTAGTAGGTTCTTGTCATGTATTTCTTGTTAGAATTGATTTTAACAATACTTATGAACATAATTACCAATACTACACAGCACTAATACTGTGTAATACCATTTAATTTAACAAGTTGAAGCTAAAACACGGCAATTTTGGAGTTTTTTTTTGTTTACGCTGATATAAAAAACATTATAAATGATAAGAAGCACTTATTTTAAGTCGATTAAATAAAAATGACAACAGTTTCGTAAAAGATTACCCTAAACACGATCAGTTCAAAATATATCAGAAAAAAATATTAGCACAAAACTCCATCCCTGTTCTCAATAAATGCAGTCCGTAATAGTGCATAGAGTCGGAGCAGCTTAAGGGATTTAGTTAAATACCGCGAGGCCCCGGGGCCCTAACACCGCTTAGTTTAGTGCCCCCGACTTTATTGTCCTGAATACAGTCCTGCTTTGTTTCATTCACTCTCAAGTCCCGATTATGAGACCGTTTACTTTCTATGGAATTATTCCGCTATTTTTGGAAGCTTAACTTTAAATTGTAAAAAAGTATTATTAACTCTTTACTTTTGTATATTACCGTATTTGGAGTATTGAAAATTTTAAATAAGCGCCCTCTTTCTTTTCATGCAGCAGAAAAAGCTTAAATTTAGTCAGATTTAAGCTATTAAAATTTTTTTATTGGTTGCTATTAAGTTTGGGATGGAATTTTCACAAAATACTTAAAACCCTGGTTGGTTTTACGAATTTCATAACGTTTTTGTTATCAATTTTACGTGATTTTGTTAAAAATCTAAGGATTTTTGTGATAGTTCGGTTTTTATATCTTTGGATATAAAGACAGTAGATTTTTATAAACAACGAACTTAATTAAATATTATTTTATGATTTTAATATATTGCAGTGTACGTACGAGTATGTAAGGGTTGTTTTTATCTTCATGCGCCCCCTGGCGACGTGTCTGATTAATGAACGAAGCACGTCCCGACCCACTATATTATAATTTTACACCCTGTATAATGTCACTGTGTTACGTCACTTGTGCCTAGAGAAAAAATATCATCTTGTCTGTTAGTAATTTTACAACTTTAGTTTTTCTATGAAACATTTATAAATTCTTGGAAGATATATATTGAGAGTTCTATAAAACCTAATTTATTAGATATTTTATAAGGATAACCACATCCAACATTGTATCGCAGGCACTAAGCAACGATACGGTATAAAGTAAATGAAAAAGAATACAACATCCAAGACCGGTAAACGAAACCATGCGTCTTAGAAAAAACAAAAGTCAACCCCCGCCAGGATATGAACTCAGGACCTCTATCGTAGCAGCTGATTCCACCACTGCACCACCATTTAGGATAGTAATTTGTAAATACAATAATTTTGAATAATATTAATAGATAGGTAGTTAGTGTCGTTCAAAATTGGAACATATGGAAAAGTTCGATGGAAAGGTGAAAGAGCATCGTTTACTGATTGACAGGCACACTGACTCATAGCCAAAATTATTGGACCTAGAGACTTGACGTTTGGAAGTCCATACTAATATTTAAAGTTTGGTTTGGTTTGTAGGACGTGGTAGCTCAGTTTGACACGTGCCTTGGCTAACCGACCGACCGACCCGACCCGAGCCGACAGGCCGAGGGTTCGAGTCTCGGGTTGCCGTGAGTCGTAGCAGCTGATTCCACCACTGCACCACCATTTAGGATAGTAATTTGTAAATACAATAATTTTGAATAATATTAATAGATAGGTAGTTAGTGTCGTTCAAAATTGGAACATATGGAAAAGTTCGATGGAAAGGTGAAAGAGCATCGTTTACTGATTGACAGGCACACTGACTCATAGCCAAAATTATTGGACCTAGAGACTTGACGTTTGGAAGTCCATACTAATATTTAAAGTTTGGTTTGGTTTGTAGGACGTGGTAGCTCAGTTTGACACGTGCCTTGGCTAACCGACCGACCGACCCGACCCGAGCCGACAGGCCGAGGGTTCGAGTCTCGGGTTGCCGTGAGTTGTAGCTGCCATGTTCCTCATTGGTCCCGGATAGTTGGGACAGATTTTTCACATTGAGACTCAACATAAACTAGCGATTTATAATAACTCTGCCAACCCCTCTCGAGGGAATACGGCGTGAGTTTATTGTTTATTATTTTGTCTGCATTTAGAATGGAAAATGTGTTTTCAATATGCAAATTTTACGTAGACGAAATATATAAAAGCTATTTTAACTGAACTATATATCTAAATTCCAAATTAAAAGTATGTTTATTAAAAATGTTAGACAAAGCAAGAGTAGACGCTTGTATGGTAAACCCTGAGCCACCTCCTTAAGACAGTTGATACGAAGCCCCCGGGGGTGATCCAGGGTGGCTGAGGGGGTGTTCTGATGATGGATCACAGAGCTCATCCACATGACTAGCAATTAACTACCCCTTGGGAAACACTACTTCGTGGATGATTTTTAATTTTTGTATAACTATTTTTTTTTTCTCATCATATCAAATGATCTTTCGAAGCTTAAAAATATAATATCTTTGGGTTTACGATTTTAACGGTAAAATGACAGACACAAACACACACACGCCTTGTTATAATAAACTTTAACTTGGATGAGTGTAAATAAAGTAATGTGTTAACAGGGTATTTTAAATTTTAGGATTTGGGATGCAATTCGTAGCCTAGCAACAAAATGTTGTATTTTAAAGTGAAATAGCTACCAGGGTAATTATAATTTAAGGGTGGACAAACGAAATGAGGCAGCATATTTTACACCAGATTTTCTGTGTGGCCCTTAACAGCACTGCTCACCAGTTGCACAAGGGCGTCATCAGCCTATAGCCTCGGCGGGGGCAGTTGACATATGGAGGACGGGAAAAGTATAAAATGTAGGTACTGTAAGAGTTGTCTTTGTTGAATGATGTCATTATGTAGGTATGCCCAAGTATAGTTGTCAAGGATGTGTGTGTATAGTGTGTATATGTGGTGTGAAGTTCTATGAGTAAAGTTGTATAAGCATTTGACTACCTTTTTTAAGTCTAGGGGGCACCTGCCACCCCCCTGCTACCCTTTAACTATACCATGTAAAGACTTAAGAAAAGGACTTGTATAGATAAGAAATCGTCAACTACTTTTAAACTTGATTTATTGAATTTAAAACGACCTCGGTTGCGCAGTGGCAAAAAGGGCCGACTGCTATGCTAGACGTTCCGGGTTCGAAACAGGGGTGGAACTTTGTATTATTTACGAAACGCTTACTTCGCTTTCATTATTTCGCTTTCTAGTCTGGGATGTAGTATTCCTATCTGTGTAGTATATACCATATCATTGCTTAGTGCCTGCCTACAAGATGTTTTATAGCAAATTAAGAATCTTTAGCGTCATGCATTTTGCCTTAGATAATACACAATTCAACTTCAACATAGTAAAAATAAGAGACAAAAATAAATGAGATAAAGTAGTCTCGTTTCATTCAAACAAGTTTCGTCAAGGAACAAACAAATGGTCAAGCATTACAGAGCTAACGCAAGCCGCAGGTCAAACCCTTAAAGAGATGTCCTATTCTTAAAAGATTAGCTCTGACTGCGGCGAAACAAAACGTATTAAAACAAATGCAAACGGCATCCTCAAAGAAAAACCTCGACATGAGCTCCGACAATAAAATTCAGTGAAACATACCTCTGCTTGTCAGCAACACGGATTAATTGAATTTTTTCCTCTGAATTTCCTTCCATCCGTCAAATAGAAGAACATCCACTGGTACGCACACATCCGACAATCTCAAGCGTTCGCATATCATTGCTCGGCAGTTGCGACCGGTTGGTCGGAATCTGTTGGAAATGCAGCAGTGTATGGTGGTTTCTTTGGGTGGAAATAAAACGTCTTCAGACGCGTGAACAATGCTTAAGTCTGTCCTTTGTCGCTTCGGTAATTCAATAAAAGAACTCGTTTTCTCTAGTTTGCAGCAAAAACGCGTCTAACGATATCACTCACACCGGATCGCATTGGTTCTGTTTTAGTCTGCGGGGCAGGAGGCCGATTGGGTATTTCTGTTTCTAAATTTGCCGCCTATACCGTAGAATGGTCACCTACTGCTTGGGAATGGAACTCTTTGCATATGATTGAGCGGCCATCTTGCAAAATTTGAGAAATTGCCTATAATATGACAACGAATTCAAAAAACTAAATCTTTCAGAAGAATTGCTTTAAACGGCCCTTTTAGGTTAGCTGAAGTATCAAGAACTGAATGGTAAACAATTAACACCTTCATGAAGCTTGCAACATTTTTCTTCTTTTTTTTATTATCGAAAATTCTGTTTAGTTCTAATGCTGCAAATATTGACATCATTGTATATTTAATTTTTAATTGAACGAGCTAGCGAGGAAAACAAGCGGAGGGCTCACCTGATGGAGAGTGATACTGCCGCCAAAGCCCCTGATGCCCGGAGTGCCAAGAGCACCGCCAATGCGTTGCCTATTTACAGGTTGATGTTATACCTCTCGTGTCAGTTATTACACTGGCTCTCCTATCCTTTAAATTGGTTTATTGGTATTGGTTGGTGTTGTAGGTGTATTTGGATACACCGAACTGCATCATGGTAGAAATAGATAGGAGGATGATACTAACCTAGATGATCTCGCACGAAGATCTACCACCTGTAAAAATGACTACAACTCCAGTATAGTTGAGCGGGTCATCGAAAAATTTGATAGGCGTAATAAATGAGCATTAAAACTAACAAATCAAAAATTATTTAAGGTATAATTATAATTACCTACATTTACACGATTTTCTATTAAAAGATGAGGTTTCTAATTTTTAAGTAGGAGTTGAGATATGAGACGGCTCCACCTATTTTAAATTTATTAGTCCAATATTCAGAATGGAGCTCTAGAAAGAACATAGGTTAATGATTGATATCCGCTCATCGATCATTATTTTATGGGCTACATTTTGTATAATTTTATTGCGTTTTTTTTTTTTTGTATTTTAGTATGATAAAACGAAATCAAATCCATACACAAAAACTATCTGTTTAAAAATCATTTTTTTATTTATTTCCGTTCACGAATGTTTATGTGAAGTTAAAGAATTATCGTAATGTGCCGTAACGGTGTGATAGGTGACTTGGCACAGGGTTGTCACGCCATGATAAACGACTCCCTACGCCGCGAGCGGAGATACTGCTAATTACCGGGCTCAAGCACGCTGACAACCCCCTTTACCTACCCCTACTTTGAACACACATCCTCTGATACCCACTGCGAGGTGACTTCATCCCGCATTTATTTAAACCAGAATTTAAAAAAATAGCTATGTAGCAAGCACCACTGCCAACCCCTCCCGAGCGACTACGGCGTGACTATGTTTATTTTTTAAATCATTTCTTTTAACATCACATGACATTAAGTTTTTCCTAAATTGGTATTCGATTATTGAAGTTTTAAATCTTGCATGCTGTCTTCACCTTTTTTGTGGTGACATTTGATTTGTTTTCAAATTATTATTGTTCTCCAATTGCATGAATAATTGTACACAATGTCGGTGATCTTTTTATAAAAAAAATTAAACATCACACGTTGTCTTTTACGAAACGTCATACAAAAACTAGCTGACGATTCATGTGTTGCTTTTGACACGACCATGCCCTTAGCCTTAGAACTTCAAGAGCACCAATGCGTTTCCCATGTAGAGGTTAAGATGTTACCTGTCGTGCCGATAACACTGTCTCTCCAATCCTTCGAACCGGAACACAGCGAACTGCTTCACGTTGTAACTAGAAAGGAGGGTGGCCCAGATAATAATCCAGACCCAGACCTAATAAAAAATGATGACTACCTATTGACACGCTGCCCTTGACGTTCAAGAGCACATGAAGAAGCGATGTAGAAGCAAGAATGTTTCTTCTGCCAACGCTACCTATAAAGGTATTTTGTTCTTATTTACTTTAATTGCTTTATATATGGATCGTGTGTATTTTTTAAATTAGAAAATTTAAATATTTTTCATTGTCTATAGTTAGCTAATCAAATTTTTGTAATACTACATAAATATTTTTAGATTTAAATGTGTCGTATTAAATTTAAGTTGATTACCCGGTATTTAGTTTATGTAAAGCAAAAAGTCCATTCGTGTACTTAAATTAATAGAAAAATCAGGTTTACGTAACTAGAAAACAATATTTTATTGATAAACTGTAATGGAAATTTATTTGTTGCAAATATTTTGAAAAAACTACGGAGATTTCTTGCCGGTTTCTTTCCCGTAGAAATAGCATTCCGAACCGATGGCAGTATGAGTTTTAGTCAGAAAATATGAGATAGGTGAGTAAGCCGCACCGCTTACGGTGACGTCACGCTCTCCTCGAGTTTACTACGGTCAGCTACGAGGGACTACGCTGCTACGTTCGTAGTCGGCGCCAGGGAGTGGCTCGGCAGGTGGCATGATTGATGACGCAGCGACGGTTACACTGGTATTTGAATCAGAAGAGGACGCATTCCTTTCTTTGATTTACTTAGTGGAAATAAATTAGTATATTTGAAACTATTTTGTCTCGTTTCTGGACTCCTCTAATAGTACTTATTCTATGTGAATGAAAAAAAATTGTTTTGAGTTCGCGAGCGATGATCTTACCTCGCAGTAACTTGAAAAAATAAAAACATAACATTTTTGAAGCTTCAGTTCCTGTCCTATCATATTAATTATGGTTTGTCATGAACATATTAAGATTAAAACAAGTTATTTCCATTATAAAGAAGAATATCCAAAATTCACACAATAAAATGTCTCTGTAAATCCACACCAATAGTTTATTTATTTTAAAACTTTCTTATCTCTGTACCTTGAATACTCCAAAATTACAGTTCATTTGAAGCCGTGACATCATATTAAAACCTTCCCGGAATTTCAGTGTACAACGATTTAATGTCAACCTATGGTTAGTTTATGGTTTATGTCAGTTTGTGTTGTAAATAAATATCTGGTGACGTGTCTAGATCAGATATGAAGGCTTGGAAACTTCCATCCTCCAGCCCTTTTCAATCGTAAGTATTTTTTTCGTATGGTATTGTTATTACATAGTTGGCAATGCGTTATGTCTCTAGCGGTTACGAGTTTTCATAGGCAACGGTGACTGCTTATCATCAGGCGGACCGCTATGCTTGTTTACCAACTTAGTGGTATAAAATATCTTTGTATTATGTTTGTGTGTGGACGAAGTTTGTGAAATGGACGCAAGAGCTGATGATGACATTCATGTTCCAGTAAATGATGGCGCCCACATCCTGTGCATCATCAGGGTCATGGAGCGCACCGGGTGATCAGCAGCAGGACATCCTCGACCTGGACCGGTACATGCGAGGGGGGATCCGCTCCGATTCTCGGGATAGGAAGCGGTCAGTTCAGAACTTGGTTATAATTCCATTTAACATTGACTTCTTGCGTTAATTGACAGCTTCTGTGGCCTCCGTCAGATCAAAAGTTTAAGTAATCATTTTATTTATTTTCCAAATAACACTGTTTTTTAATAGCTAGGATTAGTTACAAGAAACTCAATATATATTGAACAGCTGCTTCCGGACTAGGACTAGCCTGTCTCGTGTTACTGTTGTGCAGTCCTGGCTCAGACCTGATTTTTTTAATGATCAAAAGTACTTCCCTTGTGGTATTCGATATTTTCGATCTATGTAAGCATATTTTATTGAAGTACAAACCGGGATTCAAATCCTAGTGACTTATCGCGTTGCAGCCAACATGTACCACGGAGCTTGACTTTTCAAAGATGCATTATTTCAGTGAAGAGCTGGTAGTGGATGCCGGTGGTTCGCGTAAACCTGTCAACGTCATTCGCACTGACACCAGCAGCGATGTGAGCCTTCGGAAAACAAAAGCCAAGCGGTTCTCACACGATTCCGGACTATCCGGAGAAACTTTCAACCGTCAAAAGAATCGATCTCATAGGTAAAGTTTTCTCTTATACAATATGCCGTTTATAACTAGAACCATATTTATAAAATGTCTAAATCCATGAAATAAGATCCTTTAGATTTAAGAACTACTTTAAGTAGTTGAACTATTTTAATTTTTATAAACGCATAACAGTTGTGTACTATAAACATTGCTTATTACCAGCTACACAATGAATTCAATGTTACATTCAATCAATATCACAGAATTTATACTCAGAGCCTAATTAACGATTTCAAAGAAGCTACTTCTCATGAACGCTCCGACTGAGGAATAAACTCCCTGTCGTGGTGACTACTACAGGGGGTTCTCAAACGGTTAACGGGGGGACGTTAAACGGTTTTTATAGGGACAGCAGCATGCGTGATGCCCCTGGTATTGCAAACATCTATAGGCCATGGTGACTGTTTACCAACAGACGGACCGTAAGCTTGTTTACCAACTTAGCTGTTTAAACAAATGTGGATTGCTACAGTTATTAAGCCATTTTTTTCTGATCCAGACGTCCATACTACCCAGCGGCAGGACATAGTCACCAGCGAGACCGCCTTCCAGAGCGGGGGTCCAGCAACTCCACCAAATCCATGATCGCCTTCCGACTAGCCTGCGAACAAACCCTTCTGAAGCAGCAGGTTGTACATCTGATGCCAGTTTCAAATAATATAGCATAAAGTAGAGAAGTTGTCATGATTCCGAATGGAATGTTGGACTATAATTCTCTCATCATTTTTAGGTAATATGACCCCCTTGTAAATGTATTATTTTATACGTATTTATGAATGTAAAATTTTCAAATTCGCAAACAGAAACAAATAGCTCGTGTGGCACAAATTTGCGAGAAATTAACCGAAAATAAACCGAGAGCCTGCGATGACGAATCAAAAGCAAAAAATCCCCAACCAGCTCCGGAAAAACAAGCCAAGAAGAAAGATGAAGTTCCTCAAGAGCAGAGCAAGAGGAAGACGGATCGGACTCGATCCACTGCTGATACAAGTGATATATCGTCGAGTAGCCGAAGCACATTTTATAACAAAATGAACTTCAACCGCCGGGTGAGTGCTTTTACTTGTTGACATTTCTAATACAAGCTGTTTTCATAAACTTATGGGTATGTGTTGTATGTATGATATTTCTTATAAGATTAGTATTAATAATAATAATAATAACCACACACTTCCCTCCCCACCTCTGGCGTGTGCGGATGGTCTTTTTATGCGATCGCGATAATTAATTAAATTACGTGTGTGAAGTGCATATTTTAGGGTTCTGGTGTAGTGATTGGTAAAATAAAGGTTTGATAAACGTCGGGTCCATAAATTTTTAAACATTTGCGTTGTTTTGGATGATAAATAGCTACATTACTCGGTAAGTCAAACGTTTTCTTTTTATTATAGTGTGTAGGTAGTTAGGCGCGCGGCGGCCGGTCGGGGCGCCGACCCGGCAGCCAGCTGATCGTTGTTAGGTATTATCTATTTTATTGTACCTGGTGATATAATATTTAAGTTTTTAAAGTTTCGTTATTACACTTTGATGTCCGGGCGTAATGATGATCCCCCTGACGGGGGGGGAAACCCGTTTGAGAAAAGCAAAATAGTTCAGCGATCTCCTTCTAATAATAAAAGGGCATTTAGTCAATTATCACCGGCTAGTGTTTCGCCAGTAACTAGTAAGCGTATGCAACGGTCGGGATCTAATTTGAATACGTCACATTCCTCTGAGTTGAGCGTCTCCGCCGGTAACGATAGTACATCGTATGATCTCGTGCAAGAGGCATCGACATGCCTAACCAACATTAAAGAGTATTTAAACGACTCGGGGTCGCGCTTGAATATTGCGAATAAAACAGGAATTATGGAGATGACGCAGAGAGTAACTTCGATTGTTTCTTTACTTGCAATTAAATCTGCGATGCTCGAGACTAAGTTGGCGCAATCGGAGCGTGATTTAGTAATTGCTCAAAATAAAGTTAACGTAAGCCCTCCGGCGGTAACCAAATCGTACTCGGAGACTTTAAAGTTACGATTGCCACCTAAAACGACCCCGGTGGCAGCACAGGCGCGCGCGCCGCTCCCGTGTGTGGTGGCCTACCCGACGGAGGAACGTTCGGCCGAAATTAAATCCTCGTCCGCGACTAAAGAAGCGCTAATGAAAGCGATCAAACCATCAGATGGTTTCCAAATTGTCGGCGTTAAAAAACGGCTAAGTCTGGCGTCGTGTTACGCGTCACAAATCAGAGTCAAATAAAGAAATTAGAATCCGTTGCGGCTATCAAATCAGCAGGGTTGCGTTTGGAGAAACCTAAAGGGCGTAAACCGCGAATCCTTGTAAAAGATGTCCCGAACTCGATGGACGAAAATAATTTTTTAGTTTGTTTATACCGCCAGAACATTAAAGATGAGATTACTCTTTCCGAGAGTGAATTTTTACGTTCAACAAAAATTTTCCGTCGTCGCAGTTGTAATGACAACCGTAAATGGTTAGGGATCGAGTTAGAGCATTCGATACGAAATCATTTGATTAACACGAAAGAAAAGTTATTCATTGATTGGACAACTTGCCGGTTCATCGACGATTTAGATTTAATTCGGTGCTTAAATTGTCAACAATATGGTCATCCCGCGAAGTATTGTACTGAAAAAACACCATCGTGCGCTCACTGTGCCGAGTCACACGACACAAAAAATTGTACCAACAAAAATCAACCAACTTTTAAACGAGTATGTGCGTCGTGTAAAAAGTATAAAAAACCCTGCGATCATGAGACCGGGTCTCAGGATTGTCCTACCTACAAGGCAAAATTAGAGCAACTGATTATAAATACTAACTATGGCCAAGCTTAAAATAGGACAATTAAACCTTCATAACGATAAAGTAGCTACGTCTGAGTTAGATAGGCTTGTAATTGAGTATAGTTTGGACATAGTTCTCGTTCAAGAACAGTACCAGAGCGCTGGGCTTCGTAATAAGATAGTTCAAATAAACAATAAAGCTCGCGCGGGAATATACGTGTCACGTTCAAGCTTCACTGTCACAGCTCTTAATAATCTCTCGTCGTCCCACTGTGCCGTTGCGGAGGTCTCGTGTCCTTCTTTTAGTATATATGTAGTTAGCTGTTACTTTCAGTTCTCTGATAGCGTAGACCCTCACTTACATCACTTGCGGTCCGTATTATATGCACTTCCTAGGCAGGCTGTAGTTATAGGCGCGGATGCCAACGCGTCTTCCCCCCTTTGGTTTGGTAAAATTAGATCAGCAGATGCGGATCGTCGCGCCGCAGTAGAAGAGTTTATTGCAGAAATGCACCTAGAAATTCATAATACCTCTGATTCACCACCTACTTACAGCAGCCCTATGGGCGAATCTTTCATTGACGTCACACTTTCAAGTGCGTACGTAAAAATCTCTATTTGGCGTGTCCTTCCTGATGCGTCATGTAGTGATCACCGTTTGATCGTGTACGAGTACAACCCTAAGCTGACACAAGATATCGCGCCCCGTTCACATAGCTTTCGTTATAAAACCAGACGTGCAGACTGGTGCTTTTTTAGTTCATTTTTTGCGTCACATGCTGGAGACTTCACTCACCCGCGTCTATCGGCAACAGAAAGCGCTGAAATTATGACGGATACTTTCAATTACTGTACTGATGTAACACTGGGACGAACATCTATATCCAGTGTGAAAAGATGTGAATGGTGGAATGATTCTCTGATAGGAATTCGTAAGAAATTTAGAAGCGCACGTCGTAAATTAAATAAAGCTAAAAAATCCCTAGGACAAGATACTTCGTCAGATAGGTTTGATAGCGCTTTAATTGCTTTAAGAGTTGCTAGGTCTCACTACCGTGCTGCAGTCCAAAAATCAAAAACTAATTTACTTCGGAAAGTTGATAGGTTAGACAAAGAGGGGCCATGGTCACCCATATATCATGAGTTCAAAGCTAACAGAGCAATTGATCAAGCATTTATTTCAAACATCAAAATAAATGATGCTCACACTCTTGGTGTTGAGGAGACGGCGGAGGCCCTTCTTAACGCTCTCATTCCGGACGACACTACTGAAAATGATACCGACCTCCTTCGTCCGATCTTCCAACTTTAGATGAATTTGTCAAAATTGTTAGGGCGTTACCGGTTAATAAGGCCTCTGGGGAAGACAAAATATCGAATAAGATGATCCAGGAAGCCGTAAAGTCCGCTGGGGATTCTATTTTAATTGTGTAAAACCGTTGCATTGCTGAAGGGGTTTTTCCTCAAATTTGGCGCCGCGGGCTAATTAAAATCATACCTAAAAGCGGTGATAAGCCACCTGATGATCCGCAATCGTATAGACCCATTACCCTTCTACCATCCCTGGGTAAACTTCTTGAGCGTCTTATCGTACCTCGGCTTATTCCGGGCGGTCCAACTTTTCACGAACGTCAATTCGGTTTTACTAGGGGCAAATCAACAATCGACGCGGCTATCTCGGTGAGAAAATCGGTAGAATCATCGGAGTTTAAATACGTCATAGGTGTATTCCTAGATATCTCTGGTGCTTTTGATAATGCATGGTGGCCAATCTTATTGCTCAAACTTAAAAACAGAGGTTGTTACAGCAATGTATATTCCTTAATATACAATTACTTTATAAATGGAACAACTAAGCTTCAACTTGGTCATCATGCAGTGTCGAAGGCTTTGACTCGGGGCTGCCCACAGGGTTCAGTGCTAGGGCCGTATCTCTGGAATATCGGATTTGATGACTTTTTGTCTATACCGTTACCGGCTAACTGTTCGCTCACGGGATATGCAGACGACGGTCTCCTGCTTATTCAATCTCATACAAGAACAGGAGTTGAGTTGTTAGCTGAGTCCTGCCTACGTCTGGTGGCCGACTGGGGAAAGAGAAATCATCTTGAGTTCGCAGCCCATAAAACACAGTATTTAATGTTAAAAGGAAACTTAGTAGGGCTACCGCGCTTTAAATTTAATTCAGTTACAGTTAAAAAGAAAGACTCAGTTTGTTATCTCGGTTTGATACTTGAAAAGAAGTTTCATTTTATTGAGCACATTAAGCAAGTTAGCGAAAAATCAAAACGAAATTTTTATGCGTTAAATAGAATATCAACTTCGAGCTGGGGATTGTCGTTTAAGTCATTAAAAATAATTTATACTGCTACTTTCTTGGGTTGCATTTGTTACGGAGCCCCCGTGTGGGCGGATAGAGCCACAATTGGCGCTGCGCGACGTAAATTGCTTCAGAGTCAGAGATTAGCGTTAATTTTTCTTTATAAAGCGTATAGAACCGTCAGCACTGAGGCCCTGCCGATTCTTGCGGGCGTTTTACCGGTAGATTTGGAAATACAACGGCGTGCGGCAATGTATTACAACTCGCGGAATGGTATGAGTTTAGATTTTTTAAAACCGAAGGATAGGGCTAAAATCAGTAGATTATTTGATAGTAACGACAACGTTCATAAAAAACTAATCGACGAATGGCAAACTAGATGGGATACTTCGACTAAGGGGTGGCATTTATTTAAATTTTTCCCTATAGTGCGCGAACGGTTAAATAAAACGTGGCTTGATATCGATCATTGCGTAGCCCAATTTCTAACCGGGCATGGTAACTTTAAGGGCATACTTTATTCATTTAACTTGGTGCCGTCACCTTTTTGCGAATGTTCAACGTCGGATCAAGAATTTGTGCAAACTGCCCATCATATCTTGTGGGAGTGTAGTCTCTGGCATGACGAACGGTTAATCATGTTGAATTCGATTCAAGTATCTGCGTGTAGTCCTATTTATTACCTAGATATTGTGAAAACGAAGGGAAACTTCCGTGCCTTTAAAAAGTTTTGTCACCAATATTACTGGTGTAAGATTTAGGTTAGTATCTTATTTATCCCCTGTTAGTTAGTGGCATACCGTGGTGTTTAGACGGTCAGGCGTCTCCTGACTGTCTCCCCTTTAGATTTTTGGCCTCTGGGCCATTTCAATTGCTGTCTCCGCTTTGCTGGGAGGGAAGTCTGAAACCGCTTTCTTACTACCTCCTATTTCTTCTGATTAAGTTCGTTGCGGGTCCCAAGACAGCCGGTAGGGTGTCCGGGCACAGCCTGTGCATCACTGCACAGCTGCATTATTCGTTGATTATTCGATCAAAGGATGCCACTGTTGATCCTGATAAACAGGAGTTGCAGTGGTGGGACAGAGTGGCGGGTGTGCCCCGAAAATAATAACCACATCACGAAACACATATTGATTCAGCCCTGCAGTAAGTATCGTAAGAACTTGTGTCACAGGAACTAAGCAACGATACGGTATATACTACATAGTAAGAATACAATCAAGAATACATCCAAGACTGAAGAAACAATGCGTCTTGCAAATAACACAAAGTCCCGCCCCCGCCGGGATTCGAACCCAGAACCTCTATCGTAGCAGTCAGCTGTTTACACCACTGTGCCACCGACATCGTCGATAATTAGTATTATATAGTTTACACACGTCATTAGTTTCGTCAATGGTGGGCTTCCTTCGCTGTCCTACTTTTCTTGCTTGCGTCCTTATTCTAAGTTAAATTAATTTTTCTTATTTAAGCTTTGGCCTTAAACGTCTTCACCGCAGCCTGGAGCCAATCTTCTTAATCATGTGTTTCTGTGTCAGATAGACGAGTGCAGAACTTACAAGATATTGATGAACAAACTGGATGAGCTACACCGCCTATACGTTGTCCGGGGCCGCACAGTACCGCGTCGGGCCGTCCGGAGATCATCCGGTGATGACGTCACCGTCTGCGATAAGGATGTCGCAGCGGACTTCGTTCCCAGGGTCATCACCCCGCGAAGAAACACTGATATTCAGGTTTATAGAGAAGTATTTATTTTATCATTAAAAAAACTATAGGTAACATTTCAATGCTTATGCATAAAATATCGTTTTATGTTTTGCGTCCTAAATAGTCTCAAATTTACAATCTTGTATTTTTAACATAACGGCAGATCAAAAAACCTATAAGTCGAAATCAACTCTAAATAGCTTGAGAATAGTGAAATATAACACAAAACATAAACCCCGTATTTCCCTCGAGAGGGATTTATTTTTAGTCCCAGTGTGATAGGTTGCGAATTATAATTAGGTTTGTTTGCGAATCTGTCGCCACTATCCGGGCATGAGAAATGAGAATAACACCAATCGTTTTATATATCAAAAAACTGTAACCTTTAGTTCAGAGTTTTTGAAATACACTTTTTTTTAATTAGAAAAATCTGACGACATCTCCTCGAGTTCTTGTAGAGCGCGCTGTCGGGAGCGAAGTGAGCGTCAACCAGATAGCTTCCATGCGAGGCTCAAACCGTGCATCTGTGCGGGGTGTCTCCATGCAGGGTCCTTTCGTGCGGGAGTCGACACGAGGCTCCGGCAGAGGGGCCAGTGCGAATAACCACAATTTCCAATCTGAAAGTTTACCTTACAAAGTTTCTGAATGCAAAGATCTGGGTAACGGAAGGTTAGATGCAAAACTTTTAGTGTAATACAGTATCTGATTTATTCTAAAATGTCTGCGGCTTTTTATTTTTAAAATAATCTTTCTTTTTTCACAATTATGGACCCCCATAATTGTGAAAAAAATCCGAATTCCCAAGCCTAGATAGAATAACATGATAATGTTAGTACAAGAATTTGAAAGAAGAAGAGAAACATGTATATTGATGAATGCATTTTTCCAGAAGCACGCCAAAGGAAGGATCCACTTGTGGTGAATTCATGTCGAAGTCATTCAGCAAACACTTTATTCTTGACGATCCAATAAAAGTAAGTAAGATCATGCAAACATATTAACAGGAAGGGAAAATAACTCAAAGAAAGTTCAATTTTTTTTTTGACACAATCTAGGGTAGGGGTATGTGAATTGGTATGGTGTGACAGGTTCCTTTGCAGGAGAAGCACGCTAGTTAAACGTGACGAGAGAACTTAGACAAATGCCCATTTTCTGCAGCATCGAACGCTTGTTGGCCTCCAAGGAGTCCACTTCGGGCAGTAAATTTCTCGATATTCATTTGATACCCCGGTGATTTTGACGACCTCGGTGGCACAGTGGTGTAAACAGCCGACTGCTACACTAGAGGTTCCGGGTTCGAATCCCGGCGGGGGCTTTGTGTTATTTGCAAGACGCATTGTTTCGCTTAACGGTCTTGGATGTTGTATTCTTATTTATTTAGTATATACCATATGGTTGCTTAGCACCTGCGATACAAGTTCTTACGATACTTACTGCAGGGCTGAGTCAATGTGTGTGTCGTGATGTGGTTATTATTATTATTATACTCGAAGTTTTCAAAAAGTTTTTGAACGCGAAATGTTTAGTAAAAAACTATATTATATACGAGTATGTACTAGATATCCTATTATGATATACAAGAATTAAACATTTATAAAGTATTCGTTCCAAATGTCATTTCTAGGCACTATAGTTGGATATAGGGGTAGATTCACTTTTTTCGGATAATGATGAAGCTTTACTTAACAGAAAATACAAGTTATTTACATCGAAATCACATTGAGAACAGATATGCCAATTTTCATCAGTCGTTCAAACAATATCCAGGCGCGTCCGTGAACACGTTTCCAACTTTGCCTTGTTTTTTTCCCAGTTCATTATTTTTATATCCGCTGAATCAGTTGAATGGAAAAAATAAAACGAATCCACTACGTTTATCTTTTATATCTGAATCCAGAGCTATTTACGATAGGAAGCGAAAATAATTTGCATTCAGAATGGATAAGTTAGTTTTTTTTGAACTCTGTAACAAAACAGATGTTCATTTGTCTATAAAAGTTGTACAAACAGCTTGTAATAAGGAATGTACATGAAATTTAATTTCATTATTCGATCACTCTATCGTAGAGTATGTGAAAATTGTATATTCACAGTTAAAACAGAAATAAAATTGTACGATAAACCACAGATAGAAATTGTACCATTAAAAGTAGATATATCTATCTCGCTCATCAGAACAATCTTTTCTATGGAAGTTGCATGGCGCCCGTGTACTTTGACGTCATTGAACATATTGGATCTCTCTGTCTAACCAACGACTTTGAAGCTTTATAACTTAGTTAATAAGTCTGAGATTCGAGAAAATCTAACGGGTTTGTCTATAAATGTGGTATCGAATGAAAATAAATAAATTTAAGCATATCCCCTAAAAGTAAAATTCTAAATTACATTCCTGTAAGATTACAAGCAATATTACTTAAAACATATACTGATTACTAAGACAGAATCAACAGTAACTAGACTAAGAAAGATCTTTTATATTGCAAAGTGTGTTTATTGTGTGATTTTATTTATATGTGAAGTGGTAAGCAGGTATTAATAATGTAGCCATCTTTAGCGTTGCTGATAACACACAAAAAATAAACATCTTTATGGGCAAAAAATCAAATGATTTCGTGGCATGCCAAGAGCACAGCCTATGCGTTGCTCATGTAGAGGTTAAGATGTTATACGTCTCGTGCTGGTAATAACACTTGCTCTCCAATCCTTCGAAGTGAAACACAGCGAACTGCTTCACGGCACAAATAAGAATACTTTTCATTTGCCTTTGTAACCCTCTTAATAAGGAGTACATGTTTCGATATTTTACCTAATTAATTATCTTCTTGCTTAGTACTTGTTCATTTAACTGTTTCACCAAACTGACACAAAAGCAGGGTTGTGATTTCTCACGCACGCATGCTATGTTCGTTTCATTATGACGGCATGTAGCTGAACCGATTTTGATAAATCATACTGTCAGAATTGTCGTCGTCACACATTTCACATACAGGTAATGCTGTATTGATTTTAAACTGCAAATTAAATAGTTTTTATGTTTCAGCTTTATGCCCAAGCCAAGCAAATGCAGGCGATGTACGCGACAACAACGGATTACCGGCGCTCGCACAGCTCGGGTGGCTCGCTTGGCTCACGCAAGCCGCGAGGTTACGTTCGCGTCTCGCTGTGCTCGCTGTGCCGCGGTTACTGGCGGTCCTTCAAAGAGTTTTTATGCTGCCCCGATTCTATATTCAATGGAATCAGTCGATGATGTTTATTTAATACAAGTCTTCAATACCGTTAGATGTGTTTGATTTTAAGATTATATCTGTACCGTATCTATAGTACGAGTAAAATATACTGTATATTAATTAGCCTCTGTGGCGCAGTGGTATAAACAGGCGACTGCGATGCTTTAGGTTTCCGGTCCGAATCCCGGCGGTAGTGGAACATTGTGTTATTTGCAAGACGCATTGTTTCGCTTACCGGTCTTACTTACTTTAATCTTATTGCAGGGCTAAGTCGATGTGTGTCTCTCAATTGACTCAGCCCTGTAGTAAGCACAAAAGGCAGGTATAGTATATTTGGATCCTTATTTAACACATAGGATCATTTAAATCTGGTAAAAGTCTAGGTTCTTGAAATACTAGTTATCTAAGCCTGTGGTTATTTCCTTCCTTCAGTCATACAAATAAGAATAAACGGAATTTTTGACGATTTCCGAGTATGTGGAGTATAAACAATATGAGTACTAATTGTTTTTGAACAATCAAAAGAAACAAAAGGAAAAAACCAGAAAAAAATAGAAATTATAATATGTAATACACCAATGCCATTTATCGCAAGAGAACGCATTAAGTAGGACTCGAATACGCTATAACATTGGATCGTTTCTCATAAAATACAAGGATATGTATGTATGGAGTTGAGTGATTTTTCATCCCTTCTCACCCTAGCCGCTGGGTCAAAACAAAACTTATCAATTTCTTTGGAATTTTCCTTTATGTCATAGAAATCGGTTAAGCCGCTTCCAAGTTTTAACTAGGCTAATAAATGAGATTTAATAAGAACATATCTACATACAACTATAGTGTCTAGAAAAGATATTTGGAACGAATACTTTATAAATGTTTAATTCTTGTATATCATATAGGATATCTAGTACATACTCGTATATAATATAGTTTTTTACTAAACATTTCACGTTCAAAAACTTTTTGAAAACTACGAGCACAATAATAATACGAATAACAATAACGACATAACGACAAACACATTGACTCAGACCTGCACTGAGATATAATCTTGTATCGCAGGCACTAAGCAACGTATTGATATAAACTACGTAGATAAGAATACAACATCCATGAGCGGTAAGCAAAACAATGTGTCTTGCAAATAACATTAAGTTCCGGCCCGGCTTTCCTCCAGTTTCTGCCGCCTATCCGTATATTATCTTCTTAAAACTTTGAACCCAAGACCTCTAGCTTAGCAGTCGGCTGTTTATACCACAGCCCCACCGATTTCGTCAATGAATGAATGAAGGAATGTTTAATCTTTTTATAGTAACAATGCTGCAAATAAATTTTGATCTGTCATTATACTATTTTGACGAATCACTAACCTTTGGTCGTTTTTCCACCGCTGTCACCTAGACGTCAACGAGAATGAGGAATTTTTTCTTCACCGAGATCATGGTGACGAGACGGCAATCGTTCGTCCATCGCGACGATCTTTTTGGTTCAGTTATTTATAATAGGTGACCTTGACAACAAAAACCAACGCGCTTTGACGAGATAATGCAATTGTTGTCTACGTGTTTTGTATTGTTGCTTCATCATTTTTCGACCAATTTTAGCAGCAGCGGTGATCTGCTCAAGATATCATTGGCCGAGATGACGTTGCTCGGATGACGGGCGTGCGGTGGACAAGCGTTAATATTAAATGTAAAATGTTATGTGCCGCTACTTCGGCGCTTTATTTTCCGTTCTCGTTGGCGTTCCCGCGACGGCGCTGTGGATGAACGGCCCTAAGAACAAGAAACAAAAAAAAATTTTGATATAAACTCACGCCGTAATCCCTCAAGGGGGTCGGCAGAGGTGTAAAACACCGCATTTCGCATGTTTATGTTAAGACCCAGGGTGACAGGTCGCAAATCTGTCGCCACTATCCGGGCACAATGAGGAACATGGCAGCTACAACGTACGGCAACCCGAGACGCGAACCCTCGTCCGGTCGGGTCGGTCGGTTAACCAAGGCACGTAACAAACTTAGCTACTACGTCCTCCAAAACAACAAAAAGAGAAATATGATGAATGATAATATTATTTAGAATGAATGCACGACTGAAAGGAGAATTGCCTATAACTTATAACATAACAGATACCTCCGAACAGACAAATATTCAATAAATATTTATCCGGGAACGTTGTAAGTTTTATTTGTGGAATTGTTTCCTATATTTCTCAGGTGGATTTCACAGCTATCCGAGTATTTTTCTTTCAGGTTAAATGTACGAATTTAACTTCTCATGATAGTAGAATGTTCAGGCCTTCACTGTATTTTACAATAAAACCTGGTGCTGTATTTTATACTTATTTTTATTTTAATTAATTACAGGTGGTAGATCTACGTGCGAGATCGACTGCATTGGTACCAACCTCCTTTCTATTTACAACGTGAAGCAGTTCGCTGTGTTTCGGTTCGAAAGATTGGAGAGCCAGTGTTATTAGCTGCACGAGAGGTATAACATAACCTAACCTAACCTACATTGGCAACGAGTTGGTGGTGCTCTTCGACAGAACCTCTTATACATCTGAGTCGGCGGCGGTATCACTTTCCATCGGGAGAAGCGTCTTGTTTGTTTTTTTAAAGAATTTATAGAATATTTATTTATTTGCATTAACATAACAATATAGACATTCACTATAAAAATATAATTCCTCGTTGTTTTATCATTCTAAGTGATATGCAAAAACAAATACAGTAAGTATTTACTATAGTAGTCAATAAGTATTTCTAGCAGCTGTTACATTTCTTTAATCTGAGCATTCAACAATAAAAAATCAAACAACTTACAAAACAGTCAGATTAAAAAAATTAAATAGCATCAGAAAAGACAATTACATAAAGTTTATTATTATTAAAAGTAATTTAATTAAATGTCAAAAATATTATGGCGTAGTTTATGTCGAGTGATATATTTTTGTGTCAAAAATTCCTTTGCTGTGTAGATTTTCAGCACACCCGACACACTGTCCCACCACTGCAACTCCTGTTCACCAGGATCAACAGTGGCGTCCTTTAATCGAATAATCAACGAAAAATTAAATTAAATAGAAGAACATTTCTAACAACCATTATTTATTTATTATAATTAAATAATAATTAAACGAAAAATCCTAAAAACTTAATTATTAAAAACATAAAATTAAAAATTAATTATAAAATTCAAATATATATAAACCACCAAAACCATACTTTTAGTTTTGTTTTAAATTTATTCATCGGTAAAACTTTGATAGATTTCGGATGTTTATCATGTAGCTTTTAAAACTGCCAAAAAAACTAGCTTTTACAATTAACTTCAGCATACGACTCGCTTAAAGTTGAGCAGTCACCGTAGCCTCTGGAATAAAACCATAGCTTTGAAAAAGATTCAAAAACTCGATATTCTAGTTCCTTAATTAAACAGCCGACTGCCACGCTAGAGGTTCCGGGTTCCGGGTTCGGGACTTTGTGTTATTTGCAAGACGCATTGTTTCGCTTGTTTTGGATGTAGTATTCTTATTTATTTAGTATATACCATATCGTTGCTTAGCACCTGCGATACAAGTTCTTACGATACTTAGTTCAGGGCTGAGTCAAAGTGATGTGTTTATTTATTATTTCTTTATTTAATTTGTAAACTTTTTATTAATACCTACAAGTGAAAAACAAACCAGATAAAAAACACAGGCAAAAGTAAAGCTTTTCCTTATAAGGCCTCAGTTTTTAAGCTTGACTTCCGAAAATGTTCCTTTTATCCCCAACAAGGATCCATCTCGTTATTTCGCTACAAATCTTTGAGGTTCGTCTTAATCCAAGATTATCAGCCTGATCCCAGCTCCGAACATTCCACTTCTCCTGTCGGCTTCAAACGTTTTTTTCTGAGCATTCCAATGAAAAACACTAGAAGTGATTTAAGCTTTTTTCTTTATGTTGATAAAGACGTTTATCGCGTGGCTTGTACATTCTTTAAACAGTAAAAAGGCACCTATAACAGCCTTATGCGCTACAGATAAAGTTTTTCGGTTGTGTATTTATTTATTATTCTATAAATTCTTATGAATCTTGTTCGAAGGATTGGAGATCTAGTGTTATTACCGGCACGAGAGATATAACATCTCTGCACAGGTAACTTCTAGGCAGTGTTCATCATCCCGCGACATCAGGAACATCGTCGTTTCAACAGGCGGTATCACATTCCATCAGGTTCCCATGACGCCGTATAAAAATAACAATAGAATTTAAGAAAATTACATTTCTCCCAAAAATCCTAGAGTTAATTGACTGTGGTCTCCTGGAACGTTGAAAAATATGCCAATCTTTTTTTTATCCTTTTCTTCGGAATTCATTAAAGCTTTCATCTTTCCAGTAAAAACCATTACAAACAAAATAAATACATCTGCACATTTTATCCTGCCCGAACCATTATAAATAAGCTCCAGTGTTGCAATAAAATAAAACCCTAGAACTCTTATATATTATTTCTTCCCCGCCCTACCCTAAACACTGCTATAAAACTTTTTAAGTTGGCAACCCCGTTGCGAAGTAATCCTACAGGCATAAAACAGCCAAAACTTTTTGATCTTGTGTTACCAAATAATTAGGCAAAGAAATTTCATTCGGAAATCGTTACATACACTTTATCTTGACAGTATCGCTGTTTCAGTCACGCCATGCGCTCTGTACCTATGCCGGAAAGAGGCAACAGTAGAAGTTGAATTCTAAATTTTCAGTTGGTTAAGCAATGTTCAGGGGAAAGTAAATTTTACATATTCATCTCTGAAAGTGTTGGGAAAGTTTAATACCCTGTTTACCAACACACACACACAACAGCAGTAGGTACAAGGTGGGCGCTTGTTTTCTGCTGAGTTTAATTAAAATGTACCACATATTTGTTTCATCTTCGTTTTTGGAAGGAGTTATACGAGTTTCCTTCACGTCTTTAATTTTATTATTTATTTATTATTATTACATGGGACCTTCTAATTTTTAAATGAATATAAGCATGTAAATATAAATATTAAACCGAAGTACCTATTATTATTGTTACGATTTAAACCGAAAAAAAATATGAATTTATATTAACATTAGTAAAGTAATATTTATAAAAGTTTTTCGGATTTTGATGCGCTTTTTCAATAGATAGAGTGATTCAAGAGGAACTTTCATTTGTATAATGCATAATATCTTTGCGAAGCCGGGGTGGGTCGCTAGTGATAAATAAATAAAAGATTTATTTTTATTATTATTTATTTATTGCAAATACAGATTTAATATCTTTTGACTCATTCCATTGAATATTATTTTAACTGTTGTGATGTATTCAACCATTATTCAATAAGCTTGATTTAATTATCAACTATAATTCGCCAAGTGTTGTTTTAATTAAAATAATTTCGACCAATCTACGAAGCATCATGGTAATAAGAGAAATAGATGCAAATATAGAACCATTATCCGACTGAGCTTATTAAAAGTCGACGAATAATATCTAGATAAAGCTGAAAAAACCAATCTCAAGATGGAAACAAATAACAATTTATAGGAATGAAGTTATGATGATTGACATCAAGCCTGCTCAAACCTCTTACTAATACTAGCATCTCTGTTGACATTAGTTCCTCTGAGCATCCAGCCCTGGCCAGGTCTTTTTAACTGGTCTCCAATCGGCTCGTCATGAGCAGCACACAGCTGTGCCAGAAGCATCCTCCGAGGGTTCGGAGAGTCGTTGACTGGACTGCCGTGCACCAGCAGGTAGGAAAATATGACCACGTCTCCACGATCAGCTATCACAGGAGTTGCGGAAGACAGGGGAAACTTTTTCTGGTGACAAAAAGTATTTGTGTTTTAATAGTGGCCTGTTTTTTAGGATATTAAAATAAGAACAATAACAAAACATTGGTTTTTAAATAAAGATTTTTATTATTATTATTATTATATTATTAATAACTACTGTTAATAGTCAGCTCTGGAGAACTGCCATCACTCGTTTAAACTCACTACCAAAAATCTGTGGTTGACCACGTTGGTTGCAAATATAATAATGTTATAAACGTAAAATTAATTTGTTAGCCCTTTTTTGAAACTGTTCGTTGAACCTCAATAAAAAAATTAAAAAAACAAGTAGATGACATGTTTTTGTTAGATTCTGATTCTTTAATACTTTGCTTCTGTTATCAAAGAAAGGACGATTGCTGAGTTCTTTCCGTAAATGTGAAAGCACGACAGTTTCCTTTCAATGAATAAAAGTCTGAACAAATTTTCTTAAAATGGCGATGAGTTGCCATAAAAAGTAATGAAGCCAACATTTTGTATCCGAATTCAATTAAAAGTTTAATGCGAACGTATTGCCAGAAAAGCTAGTTCCAACATATTTTTTCACCTGATCAACATAATGGTAGTTCCCTTCGGTTGCTCCGACGTCTTCCAGTGGTCCCAAGAGATGAGATACTGGGTACACGAACAGTCCACCGTTGGCAGGACTCGAAGCATCCAGGTGAAGGAACGCGGCCACCATGGAGTGGTGTTTGAACGGGAAGTAGGGGTAATCCTTGAAAATATCATTAATAATCACAATGTTCATTAAAAGATGTTTTCCTCGTATTTTTAAGATTAATTCATTTATTTAAGCTATAACATGAGGTTTCAGCTTAACGAACAGCTCATTTATTTAGCCAGAATAATGTTAAATTTAGAAAAGAGTCTAGTTTAAGTTACTTCTAGGTCTATTCTAACTTTAAACAATACGCCAAAGATCTGTAGGAGTTGATCTGGTGTTGACAATGGATACAGTAATCAACGCACCCTGGTCTGCTCTATTTAAGTAAAATATTTACCAAGACCTGGTTACCTGGTGCATAGGATAAGCAGCACCCTTCTCCGGTGGCTTGAAGTGTGCCTTCGTGTGATGCAGCATGATATCCTCGGTCTCCATAACATCTTCCAAGGCATCCAGGAGTTGATCATTGTACAGATACTTCCCAAATACTGCGTGATGGAACTGCAGGTTGTGGATTCCTTTTACCTTGAATTAGAAAATATTAAAGTTCCTTTGTTTGATATTAATATTGTTTTAAGTCATAAAAGTATGATTCTGAACTCAAAACACACAATTAATCAATTAAAAATATATGTTTGGCTCGAAGACTAAAACGGTCATTGAAAGAAAAAAAAAATGTTCACGACGCGTTGTGGTCACTGCAAAACTTCCATAATTTTATTTTATTTTACAAATATTTGAGAAACACACAATTGTTAATACTTACAAATAACATTACTATAATAAATACACACACCAACAAAGTGTCCGCTATTTAATGAAACGAATAAACGTTTATTGGTACTGTATTGTATTGGTTGTTGGTGGTGTGTTGTATAATCCAAAAATAGTATTGAGGCGCTTATGAAATCCGCCAGAACGCTTTCTGATAGTGCAAAAACACCATGACAATTCAGAATGAAATCAGCCGTTTAAAAAACTTTTCGGTCTCAAAATAGTAGTAAATATATACTCACAGTCAGTTCACCATCGTTCTTCCTATCATTCTCGTCGCTGCCAACCCAAGAGCTCTCCATCTTCTCCTGGTTTTTCCTCTGGAATAGCTTATCGTACTCCACTGATATCCTCGCCAGCTCTTCCTCCTCCAGCAAACCTTTCAGCACTACATACCCGTTTCTCTTGTAGAATTCTTTCTGTTCTCCCTTCAAATACTTTAGCTTCATCATTGGAAGCAACTTTATTTTCACTTTTTAAATAATGTAGTTCATTTAAGATTTTCTATGAAACTGTCACTTGATGTTTTATTTGTTTTTTATTCTGATAACATATTTTTTCCACCGTTTTTTGTACTTATTTGTGTAATGTTTAAATGATTAATTAAAGACTGACTTGTGTGAAATGTTTGCGATGCTTTGTTTGTTTAATTCTGATAACATTAGATTGAACTTTTATCTTTATAAATGATAACTTACCTAGTAGTTCATGAATTTTTGTCTTAAATAGTGTTTGTTAACATGTTTCAACCCATGATTCAATGTGCCATGAACAAACACACATATATTATTAATTAACAAATTGAAAACAACTCCAAATCCATATTCAATAGGAAATTCATTTATTATTGCCTATTCATATGATTACAATTTCTTCGTTTTCGCCATAAACTAACAATCGCACTAATAACAGTATTTTTGAATGTTTGTTACTCAATCATTAAAAAACTGCTACAGAGATTTGGATGAAATGTGCCATACAGACAGTTTATCACTAATATTAATACCAGGTATAATCAAATAATAACCACATCACGACACACACATGGACTCGGCCCTGCACCATGATTAAAACATCTTGTGTCACAGGTGTTACATAACGATATGTTATAAACTACATAGATAAGAATACTACATCCAAGACCGGTACCGAAACAATGCGTCTTGCAAATAACACAAAGTCCCGCCCCCGCTCTCCGCCAGTTTCCGCCCTCTTTCCGTATATTATGTTATCTTTAAAAAAATCTAGTCTGGGTTGGTACCCCCTTCGGGATTCGAACCCGAAACCTAGCGGCCACAAAACTACCGAGAGATAAAAAAAAAACAAACTATACGCAGACGAAACCGCGATCAAATACAACAATAAATGTAAGCTAATGTTACGAAGACGACTTGTTAGCCTGATGTTATTTTTTCTCTTTGATTAACTACATTCAAACAGGGTCTTAATGAGTTGTACATTATAACGAATAGCAAACACTGCTGTAATTAGAGAAGCTGTTTAATTACGCGGGTATTACGCTTTGATTACTTATTTATTTTATACAGCATCATGGGTAGACAAGCTGACGTTTCACCTGATAGTGAAACCGGCGCCTATTGACACGACATGCCCTTTATCTATTAAGAGCAATGCGTTGCCCATGTAAAGGAAGTATAACGTACTTCTCGTGTGGGTAATTACACTGGCTCTCTAATCCTTCGAACCGAAACACAGCGAACTGCTTCACGTTGTAAATAGAAAGGATGGTGGTACCGACGCAGACGATCTCGCACGTAGATCTACCAACTGGAACTTATAACCACTGTTTTTTGGATTGTTGTAATTTTTCTGTTATTAACTTTTTTTAGGACATTTAAAAACGTGGGTTTTTAGATTTTTTAATTCTATTAATTGAATCTGTAATTACAGTATTAATTTAAATTACATGCTGTTGAGGGCCATATTGATGTATATTGAATGCACAATGTATTTAAAGTACTTAATTGAATAAGACAATTATTTAATCAAAAAAGTAAAGGATAGTACTTGTTATTGTGGGTTATCCCTAAGAGGTAGACTATTGTAGATTATTCGTAGATCTTTTTAAGATGTACAATACTGTAGTACATTTTTTTTTCTATCTCGTAGGGTTCAGCCAGCGTTTGCAATGTAAATTGTTTATTCACATCACAATAGAAACCTCTAAAATTATCAGAGTTTGTCTACTGTATTATATACATAAACCTGTCTCTTGAATCTCTCTATCTGTTAACAAAACGCATCAAAATCCGTTGCGTAGTTTTAAAGATCTAAGCATATATAGGGACACACAGCGGGAAGCGACTTTGTTTTATGCTATGTAGTGATGTAGAGTCAAAGTCAAAATATTTTTTATTCAAATTGACTTAAAATAAGTACTTTTAAATCGTCATCTTTTTATATTACCACCGAAACGCTATTTCTACGGGGAAGAATCCGACAAGAAACCTCCGTAGTTGTTTACAAAATAATAGGGTACAATCAATTAATTTCTATTACCATTTGTAAATAAAACACAGTTTTCTAATTATAATAATATATAAATATCAATATTAAAGTCGATGACTTATTCTATATTCCAAAATAAAAATAATGAATTACAAAAGATACTACAGACCGTCGGTCAGATCTAGGGATGTCGAGTCTCGCATTATGGAGTTTTAGCTAGATGACCTGAAAATCCAGTATCCTCCCGGACATTTTCCGTCGTGTCTCGTAACCGATAATTGGACTTCTCGTAACCGATCATTACTTTTGAAGCATATAATATAACTATAATTAAAATAGGGATATCAAAATATCCTGATTTATTTGTCCGGGATGGTCGAATTATTATCAAAACTTACCTCCCTCTTTCGCTTTATACCGATTAAGGGATGAAAGTAGTTATTTATACCCCCCTAGAATTATTCCGGAAATTAATAACCACTTTATGGCGTTTACATCCAAAATGGCGCCCGAACTATTTGACTAAACATAACATACATAAATATAAACTCACGCCGTAGTCCCTCGAGAGGGGTTGGCGGAGGTGCTTGCTACACACCGCTTTTCGCATGTTTATGTTGAGTCCCAGTGTGACAGGTTGCGATTCTGTCGCCACTATTCGGGCACATTGAGAAACATGGCAACAACTTACGGCAACCCGAGACTGGAACCCACGACCTCGGATCGGGTCGGTTAACCGAGGCACGTAACAAACTGAGCTACCGCGTACACGTTCGTATTTTACTATTCTTAAGAATTTTATTTCTTGTTATATAATGTCCGTTTAATTACAGGTGGCATTTGCATCATGGCGAACGGATATTCAAAGAACTCAATAATTTAATACTCCTGGTTGAACACAGTACCAGGTGCACCGAACAGAAATCCTAAAAGAGACCATGCCAAGTGACCAAAATTAGAACTAAAAGAAACCCTTAGAAAACTATGCAAATTATTAAACAAGTAGCGACGTTTGAACGGAAAAGGTAAAATGGCATTGCTTTTCTCGCGACGACACTCGGGTTTTTGTACTGTAACGAGATGCATTTCAACGACCCCCCCCCCCCCCCTCCTTGCACCTCCTGCCACCCTTCTCAAAGGCGCTCTCCGCGAAATTGCGTTTACATAATATAATATTTCAGTACAAGGTGTAGACATTTTGCATTTCTTGACACAATTTAAGGAAATCTCTTAGTTTTCGTTTCTAGTCACTTATTTACATAATATTTGTAACACTTATTTATTTAAATGATTCCTGTATTTTCTTTGTTTTCGTTTTCGCCGATCAAAAAGTTTAAATGGGCACAATGAATAACTCAAGTCACAAAACTTGGTAATAAATGCAAATTAACTTTCATGAGCATGATGTTCATTTATCTTCTTGGTTTCTGGTGGTTTTACCGAATAAAAAACCGGTCGAGTGTGAGTCGGACTCGCACATGATGGGTTCCGTATTTTTTTACTTAATTTTTATTTTATTTTTACACATCTGCACTACCAATGCGATAGTGCAGTACACATACATAAAACAGTAAAAATTCTAGTTACCAGTATCATCTTATTAGTTCAAATATTATAAACTTTTTTGTAAGGGCCCTTTAAGTTCAAATGTATTTATGTTTTAAGTATTTGTTGTTTTAGCGGCAACAAATATAGACATTCCCTGAAAATTTATGGTCTCTATTATGGTTCATGAGATACAGTCCGCTGACAGACGGACAGCGGAGGCTTAGTAATAGAGTCTCGTTTTTTAACTTTTAGGTACGGAACCCTAAAAATAGCTGAACGGAAGGGCAATGAGTACAGATTAACAATTTCATATTAGATTTTTTCTTGTTTTATATTTTTTGGAGTGCAATTTTTCAGTAGGCAAGTTTTAATCTAGAAACTTAATTTTTTTTCGATAAAATATTTTTGCTGTAATAGTACAGTTTTTTATTACTTCTTTTTATTTTTCAAAAGATTTTTTAAAAATTATTTATTAAAATTAATTATTACATTCATTAAATTCACCTAATACAAATTTCATCGAAACAGTACAGAAATTTTCAGTTAAAGGATATAATCATTGCACAAGGAAAATGATCGCGGAAGCTACAGCTGGGGAAATTCATCGCAGTAGATTTTATAAGAATGGAGGCATGAAGGGAGTGGTCTGATTCGGCACTCAAGATAATGGTCAGGAGAATGACCACGTCATTATCATGCTCTACATCACTTCGTACCTATACAACTTCATTAACGTGGTTAAAAATGAGGGTAGTCACGAACACAACTCTTGCTCGTATGTGGCTCTCCAAAATTCAGATTAAAATAAACTTATCAAAGAAAAGGACTGATATTTACGTGACGTGGGATACCCGAAGATTCGAGTCTCGGGTTGCCGTACATTGTAGCTGCCGTGTTCCTCATTGTGCCCGGATAGTGGCGACAGATTCGCAACCTGGAACTGGAAAACCTGGAAAAACTGGAACTCAACATAAACACGCGAAATGCGGTGTTTAACACCTCTACCTACAACTCTCGAGGGATTAATTTCGGCGTGAGTTTAGATCCGATATTTGTCTAGTTTTATATATTGCCAGTAACGTTTTATACAATCGGAATAACTGATTTTACATTCGTAATCAAACTTATTACATATTAACAGGGTTTTTTCTGTAAAGCTCAAAGCTGATTGCGCATTTGCACAAAAACTTCATAACGCCGTCAATGTGGAAATTTTTTAAAATCAAATCAATTTATATGATTTTATAGATGGAAGATCTTGGTGCGAGATCGTCTGGGTCGGTACCACCATCATTTCTATTTACAACGTGAAGCAGTTCGCTGTGATCCGGTTCGAAGTATTGGAGAGCCAGAGTAATTACCGGCACGTATCTTTACCTCTACATGAGCAACGCTTGGGGGGCACTCGTGGTGTTTCACGACATCAGGGGCATAGTCGTGTTAATAAGCGGCGGAATCACTTTCCTTCAGATGAACCGTTTGCTTGTTTACCAATGAAGTATATTTTTTTTTTTTCTTGTGTAACTTATTAATAATATGTTATGCCTTCCTACAGCCTACAGTCCTTATTGTGATAAAATCGCATTGAAACCCTGATTTCCTATGTATATTTTTATTGCCTTAACAACTTTTAGGAACAATAACGAAATGTTGAGTTGTTTGTGTGAGTATAATCTGACAAAATCTTGTGTATGTGTGAAATGCGTGTAAGTTTTTACGAAAACAGCTCCTAATTAAATTTGTTTAAGCTCATATATTTCGTTAAGTTTTTCATTAGCAGGTAGGCTTCATTCATAATGGTGGTGTATTGGCTTCTCTCTGGTCCAATATTGAGTTGAAGGTACAGGAGATGGTGTATTCATGGCTGCCAAGATATAGTCTTCATCACTTTCAGTAGTCGTGAACTTCTTCTTGTACTTCTTGATGTATAATTGAGTACGATCCAAATGTTCTGTGCCCCTTATCAAGTATTTGTAAATTCCGACCTGGTCTCTGATGCACTTGCCCTGATGGACGAACACCCACCCTTGTTAGATAAAGCATAAACGTTAAGTCAGATTTTAAGGACAAAACTGCATTAGTATCATCTGCTATTGGTATTCATTGTAACGAAAAAAACTCTCTAGTTCAAGTTCTACACCTCTCACTGCTACGGTAGAGGTTCTGGGTTCAAATCCCGGCGTAAATGAATAGTGAAGTTTAACAAAAACTACTGACATATAATTAAAATCTATATTGCGAGGCGCCAAAATATTTTTGAAAAATTTCGGACAATTTCGGAGAAGGATTCAATTGAAATATGTGTATATGTAATAAAAAATTAAATCTGTTTTGGTACATGAACTAGATGGATAATCTATATGGCATTGGTTAACAGTGATCTAGACTCCGTATATAAAATTTAATGTAATGTAGCATAATGCACATATTGTTAAGTGCAATTGTTACGTCAACTTTAAAAGATAACTTTTTAAAAATATCTTACGCTGACGTCACGGAGAGATAACGGGCACGGTTACTAGGCGACCGTTTGGAGGAGGTGTGATTTGTGTTGAAAACTAAATATTGTATGAAACAAAGGCAATAAATAAATGTTTTAAATATGAATCTGTTATTTAGACTGGGTTTACTCCCACAATGTATATTTAATATATCCCACTAAATTGGTATCCCACATAATACCAGAGGTATCTGACCCACCTGCAACCTGCACCAGCATTCGTCAAGAACTTTTTAACACCATTTTTGAATAACCCCATGCTGTTGCTAGGAAAAAGCATGCCACGATCTTCGAAAACATGCTGATACTCACTGTAAGGAGCATTTTGTCTGCACTGGTAGTTGAGGAACTGGCAGTAGGTATCGAAATCGATGTAGGTTTTGGTGAAGTCATCAGGGTAGGCGTTCCAGCAGAACTGACCCTGTTTGAAGCAGCCGTTCGAGTAGTCAGAATACCGGTGCTCACGGTGGGCACAAATTGGCCCGATTCTGTCATACAATGTAGTCAAGTTATTTACTTATTTTAACATCAAGTAGGTAAGAATTTTATGTAAAAAATGACACAACAGTAGCGCACTTTATAGAAGAGACATCCTCTAGACTAAGTGATGCAGATGGATAGTCAAAAAAAGATATTGTAAACCTTATTTACAAAGCAGTGGGTCGTTTTTGGCAAAGAAGAGTGGTGACACCTGGTGGCGATAGACTGCCGGTGGCGTCCGTCGCTTGGAGGCATATGCGAATGCGTTGTATTTCGAACTTTGTGTTATTTTAAGGCTCATTTATTCGCCGCCGGTCTTGGATGTAGTATTCTTATATATGTAGTTTATACCATGTCGTTGTTTAGTTCCTGCGACACAAGTTCTTACGATCCTTACTGAAGATCTGAGACAATATGTATCGTGATGTGGTTTAGTATTATTATTACTCTGCCAAAAACGACTCAATGCTTAGTGCTATGGTTAACTTTACGTTTTTATACTATCCACCCCACAACGTCACCAGGCAACACCACTTCTGTATAACTCGCGCCTAAGGTTAGAAAAAAGCACACGAAAAGTCAGTCTGATGATAAGCAGTCATCCGTAGCCAATGAAGGTTTGCAATACCAGCGTAGTCGCTTAGGAAAATAATGCGACATTCATTACACAGCCTGAGCGTACTGTTTTAGGCAACCCTTGTTAAGCAAAGTGCTGACGCCGTTGTGCTGTCCAAGTTCCCACTATGCTGAGTTAGACTTTCTTGGCCACCCAGGTGTCCTACCTACCACCCTACAGGCAGTCCGATTCCTACTTCCAATCCATCGCGATGTTTCTATATTCGTATATATTTCTCTATCTGTTTGTTTTAAGTCTAAGTTAAAATCCAATAAACAGTTTTTCTTGTGTTTCACCTTAGTTCTTTTTTTAAAGACCTCTGAGTCAGATGTTATAACAGTACGGGGGAAGGTAATTTAAAAGCGGTCGCGACCAATTCGCTTCTCAGCTGTGAGAATGAAATCCCTGACGAAGAGGCCTTAATGAAAACTCACTTGGAATAGACATGCAAGCAGTCTTCTCCGCAGACCTGCTCATAAGTAACCCTGGCGGTCTGGTTTTCTGCCAAGGGAGGGTTGTAGATCCAATTCCCGTCCACCCAGTATGGCTCGTACCCGTAGTTTGGGTTGTAATGCGGCGGGGTCGCTCCGTAAGGCAGGAAGGACCAATGCTGGGCGTACTGGAACACCCTTCGAGAAGCATTGACTGGGGATGAAGTGGTAGATTCGTAGCTGTAACGTTACCACTCATGCTAATTAATGGCAGCTGTTAAGGGCTTCTCCAGCTTTTGGCCTAGGGGGGCAGTAAATTATTTTAGTTCTTTTTTGGATGGTTACCGGACACCGAAAGATGCCGCGGTGACTGTGTCCGGTTGTCGCTACCGGACACCGCAACTACAGTTTCCTATAGTGGGTGTGCGCAATCGGGAAATAAGGGGCTGGTGTCTGATACAAGATATGTTTGCGCAGCGTCACTTAAGATTTTATTCCCAATTCAATGTCTGTACGAGAGTAATTTGCCTCTATGACGCAGTGGTGTGACAGCTGACTGCTGCCGAACAGAACCTGTGAATTCCGATGGGCAAGTCGCATTGTTTCGCTTACCAGTCTTGTTCGTGGTATCCTTATCTATAAAGTTTTATAATCACCTGCGAAACGAGATTCTACAAACTTACTGCAGGGCTGAGTCAATGTGTGTGTCCTGATGTGGTGATTATTATTACTAACTTACTTTTAGTACTTAATTACTGTATTAAAACGTTTTATAGCTTAAGAAGTGTCTTAGTCAGTCAGTACTCAAATTGAATGCTTACATCTAATAAAGTGTTGTTATAAAAATAAATTAACCAATAATTTTTAAAGGCAATTACTTTCTAAGAAGCACCTTGTTAACAAATGAACTGACTGCCGTCGAGGGTACTGAAATAAAACTGGATAATTAGAAAAAAAAATAAGAAAAAAAAAAGAAAAATTCTTGTGAAAACCAAAGAAACGACACAAGGAAAACTCACTGAGAAGAAAAAAATATGAAATTCTCAACATTTCCAATAGTCCAATCTAAAATTACCGTGACTTGAGAGAAAGTTGATTAAAATTAAATTGTTAAGAATAATTAATTCAGACGTTTTCTGGTGAAGATTGTTTTTTTTTTATTGCCCATGACAGAGAGGTACGTAAATTACCATGGGTATCGATGTCTTAGAAAACTTATTTGTATAAGATACTTCGGAGATATATATAAAACTGTGTCATGACATAATGCGAAAGTAAATAGAGGAAGAGAGTAAATAGTAAATAGATTTTTGTCTCCCCTTTTAATTCCATTCATAATAGATACCAAATTTATTATATCAGCGCGTACAGCATATTTTAACAATTAATTTAATTTTATAATTTATCATATTACAGTAGTTTTCATTTGTCCTTTTCCAGACATATTTTTAAGGAGTCGTATTTTTTTTGTTTTTTTTTTAAGGTTCTTCCAATCCTACAAATAATTAAGTTCTATATATTAGATGTTTGCTAGGTGCTGTGAGAGGTATTAAGGAAAACCTGTTAATGTACGACCTCAGTAGCGCAGTGATGTCAAACATCCGACTGCTAAGCTAGAGGTTCCGGGGTCGAATCCCGGCGGGGGCGGGACTTTGTGTTATTTGCAAGACGCATTGTTTCGCTTACCGGTCTTGGATGTTGTACTCTTATCTATGTAGTGTATACCATAGCGTTGCTTAGTTCCTGTGACACAAGTTCTTACGATACTTACTGCAGGGCTGACTTAATGTGTCGTAAAATTATCCTTTTATATTACCAAGATCCAAGTTCAACCTGGAATCCCGGAATACCAATGTCTTTTATTTCTAGAATATTCTAAATTTTAACCCTTAAACTTTTACGAAACTATTTTGTTATTCTAATAAATTCCAAAAATGTTGACATCTCTACAGTACTACCTAATAACGCAAAAACTGCTAAGCCACCTGATGGACAGTGGTCACTATTTTTGAGATTTAAAAGTACTCAAGTTTTTACCGAGCTGAGTCAACCTTATTCACTTGCAGGAATGTTTCTGTAAATTTAAGCACTTGCCTTATTTATTCAGGGTGCTTTGATCCAAACACGAAAACTTTCTAAGCTCTCCCTTCCAAGTTTCTACAATACAATAATAATAGTTAGAGAAAAATATTTTGCAGAAAGTCAGTCCTTTTCTGATAAAATGTTTACCGTTTTGCCTTTGCAGTGAACAATAAAATAAAATAACTTAGTTCGTTACAAATAATTCTATACATTCAAATAATTACGATAAAATAAAACCTAATAAAAATGTTTAACTAACCAATAATATTTTTGTCTAAAATTATTAGTGAATGGTGTGTACGCCTTTTATTTAAAATAAATAGACAAAAAAAAAAAAGGGTATTTTGTAAACTACCCTTGGGGATAAAATCACAAAAAAGAGAGTTGTACCAATAAATAAATGAATAAAATTTGTCCAATAAATTAAAAGAAACATTGTAACCTTAAAATCCAGCTGTGCGTAATAGAAGATTTTCTAGAATATTTCCAAGCAATATATTTTAAAAGAGAACAAGCCAGGGTCTGGAGTAATACATCAGTTGAAGAGACAAAATGACACCAACAATAGTTCCGAGCAGCGAGACGTCCGACTAACTGATTTATACTTCTTTAAAGGTCATCAAAAACTCCTCACCAAAACAGCCCCCACAAAAAGACAAGGATACCGCTCTATAAATTAGTTTTCTTCTCGCTCACACCTAAAGCTAACTTCAATCTTTGCTATTTCATGGTAGGCCCTGGGGTTCGTTTAGGTTATTTTAAAGAAAACCCCTTCGCAACGTGCGGAATTTGTGAAAGAAAATTACTTGCAGAAACTGTTCATGGCTTAGATCGAATTCTACATAGTTTTGGGTATCCACATAACCACATAAACATAAAATCACACTGCAGTCCCTCGAGAGGAGTAGGCAGAGGTGTTACAGCGCATTTCTCATGTTTATGTTGAGTCCCAGTGTGACAGGTTGCGAATCTGTCGCCACTATACGGGCACAATGAAGTTTTTGTGTTTCCCCATCTGTTATTGAAATATTGGGATCCTTGGCTTCGCAGTTACAGTTACAACTTGTATAATAAAACAATTATTTATGGTTTTTGTAAAGATTTTATGTAATATGAGCATTTTGAGGCATTTAACGAATGATTCAGTGACGGCTAAATATTATGTAATCTTTCAACAGTATTTTAAGCTAGTCTGAATCATCAGAATTAATGGTAGACATAGTGGTGACGGTGGTGGTGAGGTTATAGAACTTCTGCTTGAAGGTGAAGAAGTTCTTCATGAGCTGGTCAGTCACCGTCATCATGAGACGGAACGTGTCTTTGCAAGGTCCTCTATATGCAATCTTCCAATCTGGAAAAACGTTGTGAAGGTAAGGTAACTTATTTAGTTACTAAATTATTTGGGGATGGCGTGGTAGCTCAGTTTGTTACGTGCTTTGGTTAACCAACCAACCCGACCTGGTTGAGGGTTCGAGTCTCGGCTTCCCGTACATTGTAGGTGCCATGTTCCTCATAATGGCGACAGATTTCCAACCTGCCACACTTGGACTCATGATAAACATGTGAAATGCGCTGTTTAGCACATCTGGCTACCCCTCTCGAGGGATTAATTACGGCGTGAGTTGATGTACTACCTTTTGCCAGCGACGTCTGCATAGTTTTGGTCTTATTATCCCTCAGTTACCTTACTTTATTTCGGTAGTAAGTATTCTAATTAAATTTATTCGATATACAAACAGAATAGAAAACATTTTCATCAATAGAGTTTCAGTATAAACATAACTTATGACTAAATTGTATTCTACTTATACGTTATTAAATGTGTTAACCACGGTGATAAACTGTCAGTGTGCCAGATTACATCCAAACTCCTTCAGCTGTTTTTACATGAGTGACCAAAATTCGACCATCTAAACATACATACTTTCATAAATACTAATTAGATTTAAGTCAAACAAGATCACAATCCAATTCATTTATTTACAAATTTTAAAGGAAGTTAGTATCTTTTTCGAACTGGCGCACTTGCGCAAAAATTGAATGAAAATGCAACTTGTTGTCAAAGCTTTTCTAACTAAAATTCTTTCTAGATCAATGAAAAGCACCATTAAATGTTTTGATCCCTTGATATTGACAGATGGAATAATAGTCATATAAAGGTAAGCCGGAGAAGCGTTAAAAAAATAAAATTTCCTTATGAACATAATTTCTCAGAACTTACCAGCGCGTTTATTACAATCAAAGGTGACCATGTCACAATAATGAGCAAAATCATGATATTGATTCCACCTGTTCCTGCCGCATACTGGCCCGTATCTGGAAAGGGAAAAGCCAGCTTTTACCGGCGCCTTCGGGAGTGTACAACAAAAACAGTATCTGTATTTCTCAGAATTCAAATTTGAAAGAGATCTGCTTCGATAGTTTCGCTTTTCGGTGTGGATGTTTTTATGCAAAGATCGCCAAGCTTTTAATTTAAATCAGTGCCAAAAATTCTGGAGCCAAAGAATTCTTAGTACCTAGTTTTAATTTTAATGTAATGACTATTAATGTTTGATTACGCAGCACCACTCACCGCTAGCGTTTTTTAGTTTTGCATTCATAAATTTTCGGTCGATAATTATAATTAATAAACCACATCACGACACACACATTGCCTCAGCCCTGCAGTAAGTATCGTAGGTACTAAACAACGATATGGTATAAACTACATAGAAAAGAATGCAACATCCAGGATCGGTAAGCGAAAGAATGCGTCATGCAAATAACACAAGTGCCTCCCCTGACAGATTCGAAACCTCTAGCGTATCAGTCAGCAGTTTTCAACACTGCGCCACAAAGGTCGACATTTACTTTCTATACCTTCAAACTATTCTGTTTCTTGCACTTTCTGATACTCACTTCACATATAAATCAGGATGGCAATCGCTTTCACACATCTTGTAGGTTCTGTAAGTGTCGTTGGGTGCTTCTGTGATGAACACCCACGACCCATCCGCCCAGTATGCTTCGAACCCATAGTTCGGGTTGTATTTAAAACCCTTGGTCGGTTCCCAGCGAGCTATTCTTTGAGGAGGTGGAGTCCAGTACCTGGGTGTGGTTTTTTGGTAGAAAAATCTAAAAAACGAGACAAAATTTAATGTTTAGCGTGAAGGGTTTCTTTGCGGGAAATTTGTTTTTGATTTTAAATAAGAAAAATTTGAGGATATTAAATTTTGTTCAATTTCAAGAAGCATTGAAGGGTTAGGAAGCTGAAATCAGAAAGTTTTTGGAAATAAAATTGAAAAATCTGTATTATATCACCAATAGCTTTAACTAAGACTAGCTTTTATCCAGAAATTCGTGTCCGGGTACAGCCTGTGCGTCATTGCACAGCTACATTATTCGCTCAAAAGACGCTACTTAAATTGATAAACATGAAACCAGTTCCAGTAGTGGAACATAGTGGCGGGTATGCCCCGAAAAGAACTTCTTTTCCTTTCATAATAAAACAAAAAGAAAGAAATAGTCGCTATCTGGTGGCCCAGCAGGTGTACCGTCAGCTTGTTTTTCCTTAACGTGGTATAAAAGTTACATACTGTCGTCTCAATTGTTGTCGTCGAAGAGTATTTTGGTGTCCATAGATAATTTGCTGCTGGTAAGAATTCAAAGCCAAAGGTGTTCTGGATACCTGGATTTCAACATCAGTTTTACAGGGAAGAAACACTGTAACGATACAACGCATGCTTTTGGATAGAACATCGGACCTGTGTCTACCATGAGGTCGTATAGTTTGTCTATACGTCAGGTCGGAGATTTTGCATGAGCAATCCTAATTCCTCATCAATCCGTTAGAGGCACTTTACAACGATTCATACAAATTTGTAAATGTAGTCGCAAGCGGCAATCCAAGGTAAAACTCATGTTAGGCACACTGGACTTATCAAGGCCGCTTATAAAACAACATTGCTATTCCTGACAGGTGGTAGATCTACATGCGAGATCGTCTGCGTTGGTACCACCTTTCTTTCTATTTACAACGTGAAGCATTTCGCTGTGTTTCAGTTCGAGGGATTGGAGAACCAGTGCAATTACGAGATGTATAGCGTCTTTCAACTCTACATGGGCATTGGCGGTGCCCCTGGCGTTCCAGACATCAAGGGCACTTTCCAATAGGTGAGCCGTCTGCTTGTTTGCCCGTGATTTTGTATTAAATTAAAGCTTTTAAGGTTTTATTGTACGTACCAACTTACATTGTAGTTGAAAAATTACACAGAGTATATAGTTCACACTCATTGTATATGATACACATTTTCCTGCATATTATTTATTTATTAGTTTCACGAACTAAAAAAGCAAAGCGAAATTGTCATTTTAAAATAAAAAATGTATTCGAAACATTGATGAATTTTTAATTGAAACAAACGTAGTACTAAGTAATTAATTTCAGATTCAAATTTAACGTCCGGAAAAGCTATCGATTTTAATATTATTTTTATGTTTCTGCCCGCAGAACCAACGGAACGGATAATTTCATGAGTCTTATGTATTTGTTTTGTACCACCATAGCTACTAAACTAATTTTGATGAATGAGGTGTTAATTGATTCATATTAATATAGTCAAAAGTGACATAGGATACATTTGTTGTTAAAAATTAATATGGCGGAAGTGAAATGAAAAAAAAGTGAAGCGGTAAAAATATTATATAAATAAAATATATACCCACATTAAATGTTCCATGATGAATAGCAGCAGACCAACGTAAACAATTTATTCTTTAAATTACATGCTTTTTTAATAACTATTTTTAGAATCTAAGATTTCTTTGTAAATATTTAATAACTTACTAAAAAAATATTAGTATTTGTATTTCGAAACAAATAACTTTCGTAAATTTTTGAGGATATTTATAATTCTTTTGCATTTAATCAAAAAACTAAACAATGGTTTTATACTTTACTTACCGCGTCAACTTTGTACCGCGTTTTTATGTCATCATTCCTAATGGAAAGTGATACCGCCTATTGACAAAACGAAGCCTTTGATTTCCAAGAGCAACACCAATGCGTTTCCCATGTGATGGAAGAGATGTTTTACCTCTCGTGCCGGTAATTATACTGGCTCACCAATGCCTCGAACCGAAACACAGCGAACTGCTTCACGTTGTATACAGAAAGCAGGGTGGTAACAACGCAGACGATCTCACACGTAGATCTACCACACGTAAAGAGATCGTTTTCCTTTTTATAAACCTTTCCAATATTAGAGCGATCATCTTTTAAGTTTTATTCAAATCGGCCCAGCCGTCTTCAAGTTTTAGTGAGACTAACGAACAGCTCTTCATTTTATGCTTCCTTACCCAAGTAGTAAATACCAGGACCCTATTACAAAACCTCTGTCACTCCGTCCGTTTGTGAGCGGCCTCACGACCCATAATGAATATACATACACCAGTGGCTGTACTGTCATACAAGCCCAAAAGCCCAGCTTGCCCTATCGAACCAAGGTAAGTTCGCGCTCTCGTTCATTCATTACTTTTCAAATCAAATAACAATATGCTTTGCATAGCATGGTTCAAAATTCGCGCTAATTCGAACGCGTAAGTATGAAGTGTAGATTTAAAAGTAATGAGGCAGTAAGATATTTATCGAAATGAATTATAAAACTACAATAACGTACCTATCTCTCGGCTTGCCCTATTCTTAAACTCTAGGCACGCCACTGACATACATATAAACTTTTTAGAGAACTTTTATTTAAGTAGCTGCTATACAAAAACTAGAGACATAAAGAAATGATAAAGTTTTATAACTATAGGAGGTTAAAACAATATGTTAATTTTTTTAGGATCTTCATAAACGTCTTCTAACAGTGGAATACGTTCCGTGTTCAGAAGTCATGTTGTGTTAAAACTGAATCAAACACGCTGCATTTCTAATGCTGTAGACGTCACAGTCTCGCAGTTTGGAGCGAACTTAACGCCCTCTTCAGCATCACTGATGACGCCTTTATAGGGTTGTACATACACGGATAAAAAATAAAATATTTATAAAAAGTCAAACAAGTAAACAGCATAGTAAAGTTTCTTCTTATTAACGTATTTAAAGTTTGTACATAGAAGGGAGGGAAAACGAACGTCTGACGTTTACGTTGATAGATATTAGATTGGATTAGAGATACATGTAGATATTTCTCTCCATTCGGATTTCTTGCTACACTTGCCAACATTTTTTTATTTATTTGGACAAAATTAATTTCCAAATCCTAATTTTCTGACATTGAGGACGTGGTAGCTCAGTTTGTTACGTGCCTTGGGTCCGACCGACCCGACCCGACAGGTCGAGGTTTCGAGTCTCGGGTTGCCGTAAGTTGTAGCTGGCATGTTTTTCAATAAGCCCGGATAGTGGCAACAGATTTGCAACCTGTCACATTGGGACTCAACATGAACATGCGTAAAGCAGTGTGTAGCAAGCACCTCTGCCAATCCCTCTCGAAGGACAACGGCGTGAGTTTATTTTTTATGTTTATGTATGTCCTAACTTCAAAACTATCAAAAATTTGACCGTTCATGCTTCATGTTCAGTAGTTTTTGTAATAAAACACTGTATTTTACTAGCTTGCCGCCCGCGACCAAAAAAGTTGAATACCGATGGAAACATAATATTACAGGTGTTAGATCTGAGCGAGAGATCTACTAAGTTGGTACCACCCTCCTTTCTTCTTCAGCCGAGAACCAGTTTGCTGTGTTTTACTTCGAAGGATTGGAGAACCAGTGTAATTACTGGCTCGAGAAGTTTAACATCTTTTACCTCTGTATGTACTATGCTTTTGCGGTGCTCTTGGAATGATCACTCGGAATTTTCGTGTCAATAGCCGACGTTATCACTTTCAGCTGAACCGTCTGCTTGTTTGTTCTTCAGCTTGAATTAAATAAAATGTAAAGCTTTTGACTTTTATTGAATTTTAATTATAAGTTACAAGTAATAAATTGTCTTTGAATATATTTAAAAATAATATTGCATGTTGGCAACCCTAGCTATTGCAGGGAGTTAGAACAGGCTATGTTCACGGTCGTCTTACTATTTGCACTTTATTTAAATCTAATAGAAAGGAAATTAAGTATTCATTCGATGTCCGTTTTGAAAAAACACTTTTATATTATTTCATTTTCATTCGAAGCACACAATATTGTTTTCATTGAAAGGTTATTGATATTGACTTAGTACATAACTTACTTAAGTATAAATAGCTAAGCTAAGTTTTATGTATTTATTGAATAATAATAATAATAATAACCACATCCCGACACACATTGACTCAGCCCTGCAGTAAGTATCGTAAGATCTTGTGTCACAGGAACTAAGCAACGATATGGTATCAGCTACATAGATAAGAATACTAAATCCAAGACCGGTAAGCGTAATGCGTCTTGCAAATAACACAAAGTTCCGCCCCCGCCGGGATTCGAACCCGGAACCTCGAGCGTAGCAGTCGGCTGTTTACACCACTGCCTCACCGAGGTCGAGGTGGAGGTTAATATGATCCACAACAGGCACAATATATAATTACGACAGTATTTCCATTATTGTACAAGATAATTGTTCTCCTAATTACAGAGGAACAAGACATTATCATAACGACGTTGCTTAATTTATTATAATAACACTAGCCTTTGCCCGCGACTTCGTCCGCGTAGAATTCGAAAATGGTTCTTTTTTATTATGTAATATTCACATTAAAATAATAATACAATAATAAATACGTGACTCATAACCACATACATTACATTATATTTACATTATACATTATATTACATTATATAGGTATATTGTATTGTATTTAGTGTATTCTGAACATGATAGCTTATTTTGCTACTTGCCTTGGATAACCGACCGACCCGACAGGTCGAGGATTCGAGTCTCGGGTTCCCGTAAGTTGTAGCTGCCATGTTTCTCAATTTTCCTGGATAGTGGCGACAGATTCGCAACCTGTCACACTACGACTCAACATAAACATGCGAAAAGTGTGTAGCAAGCACCTCTGCCAATCCCTCTCGAGGAACTACGGCGTGGGTTTATGTTTATGTATGTATAGTATTTCCGTCACTATTTTGACGATAATGGCTTACACATAATAAATAAATATATGCTGTCGCGTCCTTTTTTGTAAGACTATTTAAGACAATGTATAACTCCAACAGTATTTGCAGAGCACGCCAGATTAGCTCGCGGATGGCAGATTTTTTTGTCTACTTACTTGACATCTATTGTTATATTTTGGACAATTCACAGAATATCTTTATAAATTATAGCCCATGTCTTATTCTGATGTATAAGCTATATCATTGTAAAGTTTCATTAAAATCCTTTCTGTTGTTTTTACGTGAAAGAGTAACAAGCATTTTCATCCGTACGTCCTTCGAAACTTTAGCGTTTATAATATTAGTAAAGACACACGGTAAATACAAAATGCAACGATAAATTTGAAGGCACACCAGGATTGTCAGATACAGTATCCAATCTCTCTGGGTCCTCCATCATGGGTTATCAAGGCGTGGGTTAACGGGCGAGGAGTTAAAATCACGTTTAACGAGTCACAAAAGTTTACTATAGCAAAATACAACAGTCACTTCAAAGACGTTCTGCAGAACGCGTGGTGCTTCGGTAATGTAATTAAATTCAATCTTATTGCGAACATCCAATTCGATAATGTCCCCAGAATCAATATCCTGATCTTCCTTTTTTTTCCTTCCCGCGCTGTCTCACTGACTGTTATGTTTTTTTTTAAACAAGCACCAGTGTTCTGCATTACATCAAGGGCGTCTCAACATACAGCCCTTATAATTACAATTTAAAAATAGATGCCCCGTCAAATTTAAAAGAATCAATTTCAAAATAATAAAACAATGCAAATGGCATAAAAAAATTTAAACACTAATTATTAATTTAATATCAAATTAAATTATGTTGCGGAGGACGTGTTTGCTCAGGTGGTCACGTGCCTTGGATAACTGACCTTCCCGAACCGACAGGTCGAGGATTCGAGTTTAGGGTTGCCGTAAGTTGTAGCTGCCATGTTTCTCAATTTTCCTGGATAGTGGCGACAGATTCGCAATCTGTCACACTGGGACTCAACATAAGCCTGCGAAAAGCGATGTGTAGCACCTCTGCCTATCCCTCTCGAGGGATAATGGCGTGAGTTTTTGTTATGTTTATGTGTTATGAAATTCAAACTTCTTACATAAAACTTATAACTATTTTTAGTAAACTTTTTTTAAATTACAGCGGCTCCTTTATTCAATCCGAAATGCTTTTGCGACCTAGAACATAGCTTAACTTTAAAATAAACAAGCTGTCTCTTAGTCCTTCTGATTAAATTCGTTGCGAGTCCCAAGACAGCCGGTAGTATGTCCCGGCGCATAGCCTGTGCTTCATTGCACGGCTGCATCTCAAAGGACGCCACTGTTGATCTTGTTTTACAAGAGTTGTAGTGCTGAAAACTACCCTCTGTCAAGCCAACAATTATGATGCGTCTGACTTTGCAAACATCTATTGGCGGGCAGCTCGTTTTTATCTCAATTCACGAAATCATAATAAATTCTTCTTTAATAAAACCGGTAAATTCTATTTTGCGTTGTCAATTTAGTTTTCTTGTTTTAACATTATTGTTTTATATTTTAACCAATTTCATTGTTACGATCCTGTATAATAGGTAATTAAGTAGATATTTTTATTAAGTTCGTGAATGTTGTTAACACCTGTAAATGTCCCTGATATTTCTGTTATACTTTTAAGCCAATGGTTTGATTTATGAAATAAATAAATGAAAGTAAGAGATTATTGAAGAAAAACTTAGAAATATATTCTATAAAAGATCTCTCGCGGTCCACACTGGAACAAGAAATATTATGACAGCAATATCATCTATTTACTCTGACTACAGCGCCCTCTACGATTGCTATTGACTCAACAGCCTCTGGCGAATTTATCGTTTGTTTAATCTGTGTTCCCTTTTTATTATTTTCCTATTCTCTCCTTGTCCCATAGCTGGCACAAGAGAAAATTTATGGTATCCAGCCATATTATGTTCTCGTGTGTCACATAGTGGTATCATGTGATACGTTTCAGGGTTCTGTGCCAAAAAAGGAAAAAAGAAACCCTTTCAGAGTGAGCTTTGAGGAAAATGTCCCTATCTAGACCTAAATAAACTTAGTTGCTGGCAACTAAGATTCTCCCTAGATTCTAAAGACCAGATTTGTCTAAATATTTCAGTTTTGAAAACAAAAATCCACGGGCACGTACTGTCGACAAAAAAGTGGAAGGCAATAAATTAAAGTGTTACACCTAAGACTTTGAGGGCGCATTATAAATCAGAAGTGGGGATGGTCATCCCGCGATAGTGGCGCCACCATCAATCAACCTTTGTGTCAACCGCCGCCCCCAAATAGGTTAGGTTATTACCTCAACTTATTTTATTAGAGAACTGGTTTGAGGTGAACAGGCCACTTAGGAATCGAAATCAGAACGTTGTTATTGAGATTATCTCAATTAATTGAGGTTTGGAGTGGGTGTTTATTGAATAAATACGACCTCTGTGGCGCAGTGGTGTAAGCCGAATGCTACGCTAGAGGTTCTGGGTGCGAATCCCGGCGGGGGCGAACTTTCTGTTATTTGCAAGACACATTGTTTCGCTTTCCGGTCTTAGATGTTGTATTCTTATCTATGTAGTTTATACCAAATCGTTGCTTAGCACCTGCGACACAAGTTCTTACGATACTTACTGTAGGGCTGAGTCAATGTGTGTGTCGTGATGTGGTTATTTATTATTATAGGTAAATAGATTGTCAATACATTTGTATGTTATATATTATAAGGCCATGGAGCCGGAGGTTAACCAATGTACCTATATTGGTTAACAGGCGTAGTGAAAAATTATTGGAATTCGTGTTTTGTCGGCTAAATTCGTTTTCCGTAAAGTTTAGTATAAAGTTTTCATAAGATGTCATTAACTAAACGTCATTATTGATGTATCAGATAGTAGCGTTCGGGAATCTTCGCGAAAACCGAGAAATAACGGAGTCGCATAATTTCTTACTATATCTACTAAGGCCTAGCCTTCTAAAAGTCGGCTTTTGAATGGTTTAAAAACATACTACAAGCCGCTAAAACACACAACATGGAGCAAGGAATGGAACAGTACAACCAAGCTATACAATCTTCAGTGAATGGTTATTTACGTCATTGTAAAACTGACTGACCGCAAGCCCCGCTAATAGATTCTCATGGTATGAAAAGTTCATGCAGTTAAATTTTGAGGTTATAGTAAGGTTAGCTAAGGATATAAGAATGTATACTTACGCATAGACCAACAAGACTAGGTATTATTCCCTAAAAAACCCAAGCTACTAGTTCAGTATAAACGGGGCTTAATAAGAGTTGTTACTTACACTAGTACAGCAATAAATCGCCAGAGGGCGTGAACAGTTCAGCGATTTTTATACAACGAACCCGCCAAGTTTATGAGCGGCACCCTTTATTTACGATTCTTGTTCGTAAATATGTAAGGATCTCACTGTAACGCAGGTTTCCAGCTCTCATTCGATGTAAATAACATTATTTTATGGTCTCTCGAGTCAACTGCTATGAGTTTTCGTTTGATAGACCTCCTCTTTCCCCCTTTTCATTGGTTTTTCTTTTTCTCTCATAAAAGTATAGTTCGGTATAGGTATGTTGAAGTTAATGGCATTCGGTAACGTAGAATCCTTGCTAATATTATAAACGCGAAAGTTTTTAGCGATGTATGGATGAATAGATGTTTGTTACTCTTTCAAGCAAAAACTACTTATACATGAGAATAAAACATAGCTACAATTGATAAAGATACTATGTAAATGGTCCTACATATAACGATAAATGTCAAGTAATTAAAAATCCCATTAGAACCATTTTCGACTTTTTCACGGAAGAAGTCGCGGACAAAATCTAGAGCTTTAAAAAAAGTTTATACAAAATTGAGGAGCAGAGACACATTGGGCTATAAAGTTTTTAACAATTCTATTTTTAAGCAAATACGAGGATGAATTACCGTTGGTTTGTAACCAGTAATTACGGGATTAACATGTACCTTAATACAAACAGTGACAATTTTGTAGCTGTTTGGGAATCTGATACCGTTCAAAATTATTTTCTTATTTCAGGTTTTTTTTTTTTGAAATAATGACCTAAATTATGTATAACCCCTGCTGGTTTTTTCAAGTCATAAAAAGCACCACATTCGGTATTGGCCTATAAGGTTAGTTCATAATATCTGCACGAAGGTACTTTTGATTTACCTGGTGTTACGAGGATCAGCAGGGCAGGAAAGGCCACGGGCCTGTAGACTGGGACTCGTAAATAAACGCTATTGCTTTTTCACGTAAGAGCAGCGACTTTGCAAGATGCTTTTATTTGTAGGCCAGTGTATTTGATAAACTTTGGAAGGGACCTTTTTTCGCCATTGGCCCATACACGTGATCTAGTAAAGGTCGCTGGTTGCAAGCTTAAAATCGATTCGATTGGAAATACCTAAGAATGTACCGTGGCTTTTTGCCATTTGTGAACTTAAATCTATCTTTCACATATTTATTGTAAATACAAAGAGACAACATAATTGCATAAAATACTTTTAAATATTTATATTAAACGTTAGGAACAGTTCAAATTTTTGAAGAATTCAAATGAGAAAATTAGATAAAACCGATTGATAAACAAGGACAGCTTTCTGTTCTTGTTATACGTATACCTATTCATACAAATAAAACGGTATTTAAACGTCGTCATTCAAACTTTTCAATATTTTGTCACGTCTCCGTGGAACGTTATTTGTCACGTCTCCGTGGAACGTTATTTGTCACGTCTCCGTGGAACGTTATTTCTGCGGCGAAGAATCCGGCATTTCAACATCACTTTCGTAAATAATTAAAATGCAAAGTTAAAAACTCCTAAACGGACATTTATAAACATTCGATTGTACATCCCCATTTTCGCGCCACATAACTTTTGAATGGGGACACCGATATCGATCAAACATAGCAAAGAACACGCTCGATTAAGTCACCTTTCAAACAAAAAAAAACTTTATGAGAATCCCTTCATTCGTTCGAGAGTTATGACGCGACAGACGGACACGTCAAAATTATGCTTTAACACCTCAATTTTTGCGTCGGGTGCCAAAAATTTCCATGACAATCATTATGTTTTAGACTCGCTGTTCCAGGCCAAAGGCAGGTAAGTTACAATGTTTGGTTCGATCGCAGATTACATCGGATGCGATCGCGACGGGATCCTCTAAACCTTGGCAATATCGACTTGTAGCCGCGGCAATACCTCTGAAATGCCACCTTTGTTATATAAACCTAGAAGTATATAGTATACTAACATACATGATACTCATTTACCATCGTTAAGTCTTGTTCTATATTAAAGTGTGCACTCCTGTACTGTACTTTGAACTGTATTTTATTTACAAATTGTTGTAATTATTTTGAAAAAAGCAACTACGGAGGTTTCTTGCCGGATTCTTCCCCGTAGAAATGGCGTTTCGAACAGGTGGTGGTATAAAAGATGACGATTTAAAAGTACTTATTTTAAGTCTATTTGAATAAAAATATTTTGACTTTGCCTTGACTTCGACAGTATTTATTGACTATATCTTTAAGTTTTACACTATTGAAAAGATAATGCACGTTGCTTAAACAAATTTAAAATTTAATTTTATACTATTTTTATATTTTTTATGATAATGTTACAATGTGTAAATTACTTTACGTTAGTGAAGATGGGTGATGATGGCTGCGACACAGTTTTAACTACTGCAGCCATTATGTTAGTTACTTTTGTTAATTTTTGGTTTTTAAATAAGGATTTTTATTATATTATTTATACTCAAGACAAACGGGCAGTGCAGACAAAAAAAACTTTTTAGTCTAAATGAATGAATGAAGTAACGCAGGCGACGTACAAAGAGGCACACCACATGACCGAGCTAGGCACACAACAGACTATCCCTCACCGATTTTTAGTCTGTGAAATAGAACGGAATAGTATGAAGTACCGCAGACTTAGAACCTATTGAATTGAATCAATATTTGACGACCTCTCGCAGAACGGTCGTGGCACAGTGGTGTAAACTGCCGACTGCTACGCTAGAGGTTCTGGGTTCTACTCCCAGTCGGGTTGGATGTAGTATTGTATGTACTGACACCATATCGTTGCTTGGTATCTGCAATATCTTACTTAGAATCTTGATCAAAATATTACATTGTATTATTTGAGCACTGTCATGCTCAGATCTCTCCCCTCACCAGTGTAATGCTCGAATCTGTAACATTACAGGTTACGCACTGTAATGCTCGGTTAGGCTCTCTCACTAGTGTAATGCTCGAATCTGTTACATTACATTAAAGATAAACGCTCCAGGTGGGGAAAACACCTTTAGAAATTGAATGATGGCTTTAAGATAAATCTGTTTTACGCTACTTTTGTTAACTAGCTTGGTTAATACCAGGAAGCCGGTGAATTGTACAATATTTGATTAGAAATGGCATTTTAATAAATAAATAATGCAGCAAGTGATTGAAGAAACAAATTTATTGTACTTTTCCAATTACATTATAATCGGCACTACTGCATACAGAGGTAACGAATAAAGCAAAGTTACTGCATTTCAAAACGAGGAAAACTTAAATTGGTTTAGTAATTTAAGTTTTATAACTAATCAAACAGGATGACAATTACAATTATTGACATTTTTATGTTCCACACAGAATTAATATTAAACTCTTATTAAGTAAAATCTTACAAAAATACAATTCTTACATTCATAGCGTACATTTTTTACAATCTATTGTGTCAGGTCAAAAGTATTACACATTGCAGCCTGATATCTGTTAACTCGGAAACGTAATGTCAACGTCTCGGATTCGACTCTGACACAACCACACAAGTGTGATGGCATTTTACACAAAGAATAACGAACGGCTGGAGTCATTTTATTGTTTAGAAAATATTTTATTCAAATGACAAAAACATTTAAGAAATTAACGATTTGACAAATACATCGACATAAAATTAGAGACTATTTGATATTCGATTAATTTTCAACGCTTCCTTCGCCAATTAGAAAGAGCCTGTTTACTCATCAGTTTTCAGTACATAATACTTATTTTGACACCTGTCACCTCCGCCACGAACTCTTAGCAGCGAGACCGCACTTGCTTCGCTATGACTTGTCAATTGTATGACAAGCGAAATAGGAACGAAGGGTCTGCGATATCACGAAGGAAAGAGATAGAATCATAGTGAAATCTATGCGTAAGAACAGACAGTTTCGTTCCTATTCCGCTAGTGCGGTTTCGCGGTTACGATTTCGCGGCGTAGGTGAGCTATAGGTGTGATCATATTAATAAACGAAGCTCAATTATAACTCAAAATTAACTTCATTCTCTACAAAAGTTTTCACTTGTCACTTACAGTTTGGCAAAAAGACTGTGACGTGGTGACCATGTTTTCTGTCAAACTCAACAATGCCATTGGCTGGTCAGTATTGCCAGAAAGTCACTTATTTTATCCAATTTATTTTCACCAAGTTGTAAGTTCAAGATTTGACGTTTAGTCTATGAATGCCTATGTAGTCGGTCATTGCCTCGTGTTGACAGTTCTCTGTACGGATGACATCCCATCAACGAATTTGGTCCTGAACAACACGTTCGCGTTGTTGAACATACCATCCTTCAGGGAGACTATAATGAACTGAAAAATAAATTAAAAATCAATTTTAATAAACGTCAGCAACGCTAAGGATTTCAACTTTTAGACATAAAATAAAATCCATGTGTTATTTTTTAAAATGTGAAAATAAAACATTTACATCACATACATAAGCTCACGCGAGGGTATTTACCCTCGAGGGGGTTGGCAGAGGTGTTAAACGTGTGACGCCATTATCCGGGCACAATGAAGAACAACCCGGCAACCCGAGACTCGAACCCTCAACCTGTCGGGTCGGGTCGGACGGTTAGCCAAGGCACGTAACAAACTGAGCTTGGTAGCTCGTGTTCAATTTACCGTAGTTTTGTATGTTGAAACTTTACAGAGTGTTATGCAAAAACTTACCTGAGATCTCTTAAAATGTTCTTTCAACATGTGCCCTATATTCTGCGTGTGTGACAAATCTAAAGCCGCATCCACTTCATCCAGTATATACAGCGGTGCGGGGTGGAACAGTAGTAGCGACAGTACTAGCGACAGTGCCACCAGCGAGCGCTGTCCGCCGGATAGCTCGCCTAGTGACTCCTTCCAAGTGCCGTTAAAGCCTACGCTAACCTAAAATAGAGTTATTTGTATGAATGGACATTTTATAAGCTTCCATTTTATTATTAACGAGTGTAGCGACCCAGTAATTTTTTTAATATTTTTTATTTAAAACTAGGCAAGCATTTGACCACAATCCCGCCTCATGTTAAGCAGCGGTGGAGTCTAAGGTGGAACGTACCCATGAGAAGCCTATTCACTCTTGCCTTAAAGAACCCTAGATAATATTGATCAGGGAACACAGGTAAAGAATTCCACTCCTTTGTAGTACGCATTATAAAATTATTCTCGAAGCGTTCAGTCGGCTGTCTACACCACTGCACTGTGGGTCACTCATAGGTCATTAATCCTAAAACATTCCTACAAATTTTACATATTTCTTCTGTCAAAGAGCAATCGTTTGCCAGTTACTTGACTTTTTTTCTAGTATAACGCTTTTTGCCATTACCTGCAGCCCGTCCAGCACAGATGCCCCATCAGGCGGCGTGAGCCTGGCCTGGGCACCAGGCAGTAAGGTGCTGAAGATGGAGCCGAAGTCCTTGTTGACCTGCTCGCAGGCCGTCACCAGGGTTTTCTTTTTCTTCTCATCCAATTCACACATCACTTGCACTAGTTTAGCTCGATCGGCTTCTACGATTTTCTTTTTACGCATCATGTCTTGATACTAAAACAAGAGACTGATCTTGTATCTACATATCGATAACAGAGAAAAAAAAATAAAACAAACAATAGATACCACAAGCAACCTAAAAATACCCTTCTCCAACGAACGAATACAAACTTGTAGTTTTGAGCGTATCTAAGTAAGATATTAAAACAGTTAAGTTTTTCATATCTTCTGATTAATAAAAATAAGGAGGCAGTTTATTACTTCTCCTGTATTGTACGCTCATGCATAAACATAAACTCACGCCGTAATTCCTCAAAAGGGGTTGGCAGAGGTGTTGAACACCGCATTTCGCATTTTTATGTTGAGTCCCAGTGTGACAGGTTGCGTATCTGTCGCCACTTTCCGCGCATATTGAGGAACATTGCAGTTATAACTTACGGTTATCGGAGACTCGAACCCTCGACCTGTCGGTTCGGATTAGTCGGTTAACCAGGACACGTAACAATCTGAGCTATCACGCTCACTCTTATGGAAAGATTTTGACATTTAGGTATCGATATGATGTTGATTCCGATTTTGACTTTATTTAATGTAGTCAAATAAGAGCGTTTGGTACTGAGAATCTAGATGAAGGTGTATTGTATGAGCGTAATAAATTTATTTTATTAATGTTTTGAAACCCAAGGCAAAAATACTTTCGAACACATTGCAATAATGCTTGCTTGTCAGTGGCGTATCAGGAATTTTTTTGGGGGTTGTCTACCCTCAATACTTAGTACTTTTTTATGATACGCTTTTGACTGGGGCTTGACCTCACTAACGTTAACTCATGTGTGTACACACATACTTTGTACCTGCTCCTCCTCCTTCCCCAGCAGCGTGTGTGCGCGTGCGTTGAGGCCGCGCTGCAGCCGCCTGCAGCTGTATGTGTGTACCAGTATGTGTGTACCAGTATGTGTGTACCTGCTCCTCCTCCTTCCCCAGCAGCGTGTGTGCGCGTGCGTTGAGGCCGCGCTGCAGCCGCCTGCAGCTGTATGTGTGTACCAGTATGTGTGTACCAGTATGTGTGTACCTGCTCCTCCTCCTTCCCCAGCAGCGTGTGTGCGCGTGCGTTGAGGCCGCGCTGCAGCCGCCTGCAGCTGTATGTGTGTACCAGTATGTGTGTACCAGTATGTGTGTACCTGCTCCTCCTCCTTCCCCAGCAGCGTGTGTGCGCGTGCGTTGAGGCCGCGCTGCAGCCGCCTGCAGCTGTATGTGTGTACCAGTATGTGTGTACCAGTATGTGTGTACCTGCTCCTCCTCCTTCCCCAGCAGCGTGTGTGCGCGTGCGTTGAGGCCGCGCTGCAGCCGCCTGCAGCTGTATGTGTGTACCAGTATGTGTGTACCAGTATGTGTGTACCTGCTCCTCCTCCTTCCCCAGCAGCGTGTGTGCGCGTGCGTTGAGGCCGCGCTGCAGCCGCCTGCAGCTGTATGTGTGTACCAGTATGTGTGTACCAGTATGTGTGTACCTGCTCCTCCTCCTTCCCCAGCAGCGTGTGTGCGCGTGCGTTGAGGCCGCGCTGCAGCCGCCTGCAGCTGTATGTGTGTACCAGTATGTGTGTACCAGTATGTGTGTACCTGCTCCTCCTCCTTCCCCAGCAGCGTGTGTGCGCGTGCGTTGAGGCCGCGCTGCAGCCGCCTGCAGCTGTATGTGTGTACCAGTATGTGTGTACCAGTATGTGTGTACCTGCTCCTCCTCCTTCCCCAGCAGCGTGTGTGCGCGTGCGTTGAGGCCGCGCTGCAGCCGCCTGCAGCTGTATGTGTGTACCAGTATGTGTGTACCAGTATGTGTGTACCTGCTCCTCCTCCTTCCCCAGCAGCGTGTGTGCGCGTGCGTTGAGGCCGCGCTGCAGCCGCCTGCAGCTGTATGTGTGTACCAGTATGTGTGTACCAGTATGTGTGTACCTGCTCCTCCTCCTTCCCCAGCAGCGTGTGTGCGCGTGCGTTGAGGCCGCGCTGCAGCCGCCTGCAGCTGTATGTGTGTACCAGTATGTGTGTACCTGCTCCTCCTCCTTCCCCAGCAGCGTGTGTGCGCGTGCGTTGAGGCCGCGCTGCAGCCGCCTGCAGCTGTATGTGTGTACCAGTATGTGTGTACCAGTATGTGTGTACCTGCTCCTCCTCCTTCCCCAGCAGCGTGTGTGCGCGTGCGTTGAGGCCGCGCTGCAGCCGCCTGCAGCTGTATGTGTGTACCAGTATGTGTGTACCAGTATGTGTGTACCTGCTCCTCCTCCTTCCCCAGCAGCGTGTGTGCGCGTGCGTTGAGGCCGCGCTGCAGCCGCCTGCAGCTGTATGTGTGTACCAGTATGTGTGTACCAGTATGTGTGTACCTGCTCCTCCTCCTTCCCCAGCAGCGTGTGTGCGCGTGCGTTGAGGCCGCGCTGCAGGCGTTCGCGCGCGGCCTGCAGCTGTGTGCGTCGCGAGCCGGCTGCGGGTGCGTTGCGCGCTGCGAAGTCGTACAAGCCGCCCGGCAGACCGAAGTACTCGCGCTCGCTCGATATCCACGGGTGCTCCGATTCTAACGTTCTGATCTAAGACAATGAGAGTTTTGTGTAAAGCTTCTGGTGAAACATGGGATAGAAAGCTGAACGCGTCACGTTGGTAAAAAAAAAGTTTTAAGTAACTATAAAACTTCCATATTCTTTTTTCCGAGACATCGGGAGACGGAATCCATAAAGTCAAAGTCAAAATGTATTTTTTTATTCGAGTAGACTTAAAATAAGCACTTTTAATCGACATTTTTTTTTTACTACCACCGGTTCGGAATACTATTTCTGCGAGGAAACTTCCGTAGTTACTTTTTTCAGTATTCAAATACAATATTTTGTACTACAAATTACAATTTTTCAACATAATAATTCTAGCTACACTCCAACTGTCAATTAGATAAAACTGTGCAGCTAATTAAATTACTTCCATATATCTTTATCCTCTACATAATTTTGAATTTTATAGTAAGCCTTCTTAAAGAATACACACCGGTTGAGGTCTAAGCAAAACTGATTTATTATTTAAGTACCCACATAAACCTAAATGTATAAGTACCTACAAAAACATAATCCATAACAATCAATACATAACACTCCTTAATTAAAATTTATTTAAGATATTGCTTAAATTTAATGTCTGACATTTCTGTTACATTTCTTGGTATTTTATTATAAAACGAACACAATTTCCAATAAATGACTTACTAGTTTTTGCTAATCTAACTGTAGGGATACGTAATTTACCATTATTTCTGGTATTTATACCGTGATCTAGTCTATCAAACTCATTTAGATGTTTCCTTACATACATAATATTGTCAAAAATATATTGGGACGGTAAGGTGAGTGTATTAATTCCCTTAAATAATTGTCGTAATGAATGTCGCGGCTTTAACTCTTTTTTGTAAAATAAATATCGTATCTGTCTCGCACTACTCCATAAGACATAATACTATAAAAATATGCAAAATATACCAGTCTAGTTGTCGGGAGATCCGTTAAATTTCTAATTTTCCCTACTGCATATGCCGCCGAGCTTAATTTGCTACAAATTAATTCTAAATGTGCGTTCCACTGAAGTTTTGAGTCGAAATTAATGCCTAAGAATTTAGTCGATCCTACGACTACATCATTATTGATATGCTCGATATCGATATTTTAACATCTGTCGATAATGTCCGCACGTTTGGCAAAGAAAATTTGAGACATTTAGTCATTTATTTTCACTATTAAGGAGCAAAATGTTAGAGTTAAACCAATCTGTTACTTGTTTTAAAGTTGAATTTATTTCATTTTCTTCTTTATATTTTCTGTTGGTTTTGTGTGTCATCTGCAAATAAAATTACTTCACCGAAAATTTCATCTAGCATAAACGGAAGATCGTTGATATAAAGTAAAAACAAAAATGGTCCCAGAATTGACCCTTGAGGCACGGCCATTTTTACAATAGACCCAGATGATGTAGTGCTACCGATCTGAAATTTTTGAATACGCTCGTCTAAATAGCATCTCACATAGCCAAGTGAAAGATTATCGAGGCCGTAGTATGATAATTTCCTGAGGAGAATGGTGTGATCTACGCAATAAAAAGCCTTAAAAAGATCACAGAACACCCCAATAGCGTCTTGTGATGCCTCCCAGGCTGCAAATATTTAACGTACCAGATTTACGCCCGCATCTGTTGTTGAGCGTCCTTTGGTAAATCCGAATTGTTGGTGATGTAGAATCCCATTCAGATTGAAGAAACACGATAGTTGATTAATCATATCTTTTTCAAAAAATTTACTAATAGCAGGTAAAACTGATACTGGCCTGTAATTCGATGGATCTTCGTGACTACCTGCTTTAAATATTGGAACAACTTTACTAGATTTTAACGACTCAGGAAATTTACCTTTTTCAAGACTAGTATTAAACACTTTTGACAGGATAGGAGCGATTACGTCCACTATTGAACCGAGGGCTTTAACCGAAAATCCCCACAAGTCCATAGTCGATTTTATATTTAAAGATTTAAATGTTTTGATTATGTAGTCCTTTAACACGTTGTTAAATTTAAAAACAGCCGGTGTAATTTTAACATGTATTTAAGGTAATTCACAGCTGTAACACAAGACGATGAAATATTTTTTGTGAGGTCTACTGGTATCTGAGTGAAATATTTTTCGAAATCGTTAGCAACTAGTGAATTATCCGGAATCAGTTCGTCATTTATATTTAAAGCTATATTTTTATAGTTTTTGTCAATTTTCCCTGTTTCGGTATTAATTACATTCCACGTCGTTTTAATTTTATTGTATGAATGTTCTATTTTATTACTCAGATACATAGCTTTCGCTTCCGGACAATCTTTTTTAAACAGTTTTGAATATCGCCTGACATAATTATGAAATTCTACATTATTATTAATTGCTTTTTGTCCGTACAATTCATATAAATTGTTCCTACATCTTATGCCTCGAGTGGCCCAATCACAAAAACGCAGATTCTTTTTTGGTTGGATTTGTTTTTTTTTTTGCAATATTAGTTAAATTCTACTTTTACTTTTTCAAATATATTATTATACAAAACATCTGGGTCATCTTCCGCTAAATGTATAATTTTTATTTAACCTTTAACTGCCTCACTTAATTTGCCTAAGGACTTATCATTGAAAGGTCTAATTTCTATTCTTTTCTTTCCTTTTAAATTCAAGTTTCATTACTTGAGACGTGTGGTCTGATCTACCGTCATTAACTTTTGCTATCACCGAGCAGTTTAAAAATATATTATCGAGGCAGCTTTTACAGTTTGGGGTTATTCGCGTGGATTCATTGAATATATGACTAAGATTGAACGATTTAAAAATACTAAAAAAAAATATTTTTGTTTAGCAAATCAACGTTAAAATCCCCACACACTATGACTGGCTAACTTGACCTAATAGCTACAAGAGTCTCCTCCATAATATCAATGAATTTTGAAAAATCTAAACGAGGCGGCCGATATACGCATACAATTAAATATTCGTCTATTTCTGCACAGGCAATCTCACATATCCGTTAAATTTTGAGTCAAGCCTTGTTTTCCTGCGTTCTAAGTGGGAAGTCGTCTAGGAAGTGACTTGGGCGGCGCATGCGATTTCTTATGTCAATAAAAACTCAACGTATTAGAAAGATAGATTTCCGGATATCTCAGAAAAAAAAATGGGTCTGTTTTATTGTTAATTAAAACTGTTATTTTTTTCGATTTCGATATCTGGAATCCATACTGAGTGTGTTCGTTCTCTTGGCACAGAATTATGATACTATTATGTGTTAAATTAAAACAAATAGGTTTAATATTTGCAAACGCAATTTTATTTCATATTCAATTAATCGAATGCCTTAAAAGAAATTTAAAGAGAAAATAATTTTGATCATTAACATTTTGTGATTCAGTAGCAATAGGTTTTTATAAAATTTTCTAAAAGAGTCGATCGATAGGAATCCAGTTCGAGGATGACCGACGTATAGAACCTGCAGGGCTATTCACAATGCTTCCGAAAGATTTCTCTGGGAAGCGGGAATGTTCCGATCGTCCAGTATTCGATCCGAATGTTACAGACTGAATTCACATGCCCTTTTGTTTAGGTTCGGAACGTAAGTAAAACGCACCCCTCTTCCAAATATTCACAAAAAAACAGCATTTGAAATAAAAAAATCCTATTAACAATTGAACTGTACTTGTGTAACCTTACTCATATATAAACAAGCTTATTTTTCTCTTTTAACTATCACTTTTCAAGATGTCGCCAGCCTCAGAGCTGACGGAAAATTTCCGACACGAACTCTTAATTTTCCGAAAATAAATGTCAAAATGTCAAATTTATCCGAACGGTGAATGTGAATAGCGTTCCCTTCGAGAAGTTGTCGAATCCGTCAATTCCGTGTCTGGAGACGATTGTGAATAGCCCTGCTGATGAAGCTTCGATTCCGCTTCCTTTCATTACTGATTTTATCCAGCCTACAATGATTGTTCTCTTTGCAGGTTTCTATTCCATCCAATCTTCAATTATGTCGCCAAAAACCAGCCACGCTTCTGAATGTATTTCTTGTATCTGAGGCGGATATGATGGCGGAGAATGATAGGATCGCCGTTGAATACCTGCTATCCAAAACGATCTGGTCCATTTTGAAGTTATTATGATGTACTGACCGTGAGCTCGTGAGGTATATCAGATACTCTCACATGAGGTCATGGAACCAAAGTGAGGATAATTAGGAGCTCCCACCTGAGGTCGAGGATCTTTAGGAAACTAAAGAGATTTGTAAGTTCCAGAGACGACGTAGATATGTTATTCATCTTTAACAAAGTTCTTCATGACTGATTACTTCAACACTCAACCAAGTTTTGTAGATGTACATTTACTGATTCCACCTGGACTGATGTAAGATCACTCATCCTTAGCCTATTTCAACAATTGAAAACAACTTTTAGACAATTTTTTTTTGTTTTTTTTCTTATTGATTGTAGATGTGTTGTTTCAATTTGTTTTTATTTAGTTGACTAATAGTGGCTTTATAATGACTAATTGTAATAGGTTTGACATTCGATAATGATTTTATGTAATAATGTTCTTTTTTCTAATCTATTGTGCGAGTAATATTTTATAATTTGTATGGCTGCACTTGTAGAACCATGTTGGAACCTATAACTTAAAAGTAACACCTAAACATTGTACCATGTGTTCCAACAAATAAATGATTACGATTAAGATTATGAGATTTCGTCCATTGACCTGTGATCATTAACTAGGAGACTAGTTGAGCAACCCATCCCGTGTTGGAGGCGTCCGTTGTCAAGAGATGGGTGATGGGTACGAAATGTATCGATGTTCCACCACGAGGCTGTATCTACCCACCATTGCGGCTGCAAATATAGCAGATGGTAATGGAAAAAGCTTGTGACGATGCATCTTAGGAAGCTGTCAACCGTATTTTTGCATTATTCGACAGTGTAATCTTCTTCTTCGGATGACGAACGAGGCAAAGCTGAGTCCCCCAGTAGGGACTGGGCCTGTTTGAGGGTCCAAGGAATTCTAGGTTTTGAGTCAGAGCCAGGATAGACTTGTTAAATTGTTTCTCCAACAGAGTCTTCGCATCAGGTACACTGCAAATGCTATGTAGTCGCGCACTAGCTGATAGTTTTAATTTATCAATTAAAAATCGTCCAAGTAGACCACGCACTTGATATAATGTGACCTTAAATACTTCGCTCAAATTGGTCATCGAAGCAAATGTTCTCGGAGCTAATGACAAAACGAAGGGAAGACAAGACATTTGAAGTAGTTTCCCTCTGTAACTCAGCCTCAGGAACCTGCGGTGTTCGCGTAAAATGGGCAGGTAAAAGAACGCCTGATTGAGGTCGATCTTGGCCATACAGTCTGAATTTTGTAGAAACTTTGGAACTTTGGAAGAGACAACATAAACTCTTTTGACTTGACAAATCTGTTTTTTTATATGATAGGGGGTAAACGAGCTGACAAACCACCCGGTGGAAAGTGAATACTGCCGCCCATGGACATTTGCAACACTAGAGGAGCTTCAAAATGCGTTGCCGGCCTTTTAAATAAGAGTAGGCTCCTTTCTTGAAGGTCTGCAGGTCGTATCTGTCCGGAAATACCGCATGCGGCAACTTAATCCACAATTTTGTGGTGCGGGGCAGATTTCTGTTAAAACGCACAGTAGTTTTTTGCCAACTGTCAAGGTGGTGGGGGTGGTAGAGTTGTCGCGTAGATCGATGGCGGAAAGAGGCGGCGGGGATCAGCCAGAACAGTTCCACGGAGCACTCCCCATGATATAAGCGATAGAGAATGCATAACGAAGCTACATCTATACGCAGTGCCAAGGAGTCAAGCCTATCCGAAACTTCATCGCAATCGACAACTCGAGTTGCTCTCCGTTGAATGCGGTCTAGAGGGAGAAACTGGTACTGGGGAGCCCCTTCCCAAAGATGAGAACAGTATTCCATGAGAGGCCAAACTTGCACCTTATAAAGTTGCAAGCGGTGTGCCGGTGAAATACTGTCTCGTTCTATTGAGCACGCCGAGCTTCTTCGAGGCTTATTTAGCCTTACTCTCCAGATAGCCACGAATCTGGACTTCGCTCGAAATGTCGTCATCAAGAATTTCGATCTTGGCTGCGGCAGTTAAAGGAGTGCTCACGAAACAAAGCGATAAGAAAAAATGCAGCTTTTTTGCGGTGAACGCGCAAGCCTGTGTCTTTTTGGGGTTCAATTGGGCCAAATTAAGTTTACCCCAGTCTGATACTTTCTGAAACGATGTTTCAATTTCAGACACAAGTGTTTCGGCATTCAATGACGTTTTCCCGAGAGATGTTGGCGCGGCCAGTGTATAAAGCATCACTTGTACAGAGCATCCGCATCTGCAGAGCAATGAATGCCACTGATTTGTAGCATATCATTTATGTGCAAGAGGAATAGCGTAGGTGATTAATTGCTTCAGATTGAATATAGGTCGTTTCGAGCCTTCTGATTTCGGAACCAGAAAATATTTTGATACGTATCTGAATGAAATTTCTACTTCCTCTAAAGCATGAGTGTTGAACATTCTTTCTATCTCTGAAGTCATCGACATGCTTTCTTTTGTAAACATTCCAACACCAAAGGACTTGGGTAACTCAGGGATGGCTTCAGCATAACAGGAATTCGCATACCCGATACCATTTGGCATATGCGTTTTGGTGCTCGTAGTTTCTCCCAAACATGTTGAAATTGCTGAAGGCAACCACCCCGAAATGGTTGGAACCATGTGTGGCTGTTTGTGTTAAACCAGATTCCTGGCGAGATTTTCTTCCCTTTTCTCCGTGTCTTCTCGACGAGTTGGCCAATAAATATTTTGATTTGTTGTTTTGGTTGGATGATAGTTACGAAAGTGCTTCTCAGTTTATTATTTGCTAATCGATGGCAAAGTTACTAGTCTTACGTAGTGGATTAATGTTTAGTGCTCTGCATACTTCGCTACTTTAGTTGAGCTGCGGGTACATTTCAAAGTTTTTCGCTCCCTTCATGTTTTGAATGTAACTGACAAGCAAATCATGATCAATTTATGAGGAATCCTTTTCAGAGCCTCGCAACGATAATCGTCTGGAGTTTGTAGAAATAGAAGATTTGTATAGCGGATTTGTATTGAATCAGCACTCCTACCACAAGCAAAAGTATATTGTTAACAGCAAAAGATCTTCACTGATTTTCATATGCATTGAATCCTTACTAAGCGACTGCTCAATTTTTTTAAACAATGACGGAGAAGTCCTTTCGGGTTCATTGTTACCGGCCCAGTCAATTAATTCGTGTAATGTTTTGTTCAGCTCGTTTTTTTGTCAAAAGTGAAAGAACGTTCTAAAAGGTATTGATGATATTCCTCATTCGATTGCAAATCAAGCCGTTTGAATTCGTCATTTATCTCTAGTGCTACAAAACCTTACTTATTTTTCTTTACATCAGCAAACCGAACCGAATTCCACTATTTTGATATCTTTGTAATTCTGATAACTTACTAAGATAGGCATCGTTTGATTCAGGATAAATTGGATCTTTGACTGTACTTGGTCAAGACAAAACGAGCAAATTTTTATTAAAGTTAAGAGTAACTGGAGGAACCAGCGTGAAACCCAAAGTTTCTGTAGTTGAGCCAGCGGCGGCGCTACAGGGCTCCTACATAATGCGTTGCAGCAATGGAACTCATACTGCCAGGCATACTACAGTGCTCCTACATAATGCGTTGCAGCAATGGAACTCATACTGCCAGGCATACTACAGTGCTCCTACATAATGCGTTGCAGCAATGGAACTCATACTGCCAGGCATACTACAGTGCTCCTACATAATGCGTTGCAGCAATGGAACTCATACTGCCAGGCATACTACAGTGCTCCTACATAATGCGTTGCAGCAATGGAACTCATACTGCCAGGCATACTACAGTGCTCCTACATAACGCGTTGCAGCAATGGAACTCATACTGCCAGGCATACTACAGTGCTCCTACATAATGCGTTGCAGCAATGGAACTCATACTACCAGGCATACTACAGTGCTCCTACATAATGCGTTGCAGCAATGGAACTCATACTGCCAGGCATACTACAGTGCTCCTACATAATGCGTTGCAGCAATGGAACTCATACTGCCAGGCATACTACAGTGCTCCTACATAATGCGTTGCAGCAATGGAACTCATACTGCCAGGCATACTACAGTGCTCCTACATAATGCGTTGCAGCAATGGAACTCATACTGCCAGGCATACTACAGTGCTCCTACATAATGCGTTGCAGCAATGGAACTCATACTGCCAGGCATACTACAGTGCTCCTACATAACGCGTTGCAGCAATGGAACTCATACTGCCAGGCATACTACAGTGCTCCTACATAATGCGTTGCAGCAATGGAACTCATACTACCAGGCATACTACAGTGCTCCTACATAATGCGTTGCAGCAATGGAACTCATACTGCCAGGCATACTACAGTGCTCCTACATAATGCGTTGCAGCAATGGAACTCATACTGCCAGGCATACTACAGTGCTCCTACATAATGCGTTGCAGCAATGGAACTCATACTGCCAGGCATACTACAGTGCTCCTACATAATGCGTTGCAGCAATGGAACTCATACTGCCAGGCATACTACAGTGCTCCTACATAATGCGTTGCAGCAATGGAACTCATACTGCCAGGCATACTACAGTGCTCCTACATAATGCGTTGCAGCAATGGAACTCATACTGCCAGGCATACTACAGTGCTCCTACATAATGCGTTGCAGCAATGGAACTCATACTGCCAGGCATACTACAGTGCTCCTACATAATGCGTTGCAGCAATGGAACTCATACTGCCAGGCATACTACAGTGCTCCTACATAATGCGTTGCAGCAATGGAACTCATACTGCCAGGCATACTACAGTGCTCCTACATAATGCGTTGCAGCAATGGAACTCATACTGCCAGGCATACTACAGTGCTCCTACATAATGCGTTGCAGCAATGGAACTCATACTGCCAGGCATACTACAGTGCTCCTACATAATGCGTTGCAGCAATGGAACTCATACTGCCAGTCATACTGGATATAACGAGCTCACGGGCATCCCCGGCTGCCACGAGCTACCTCTACTCCGTACTAGAGTAAAGGTTGCATATTTATTCATTTTGTATTTTTAAAGCAATTTTTTAGCTCCATAGAAAACTTTAATATCTAGAACTTTGACAAGTACCCTAAATTAAAAGCAAAGTCCACTCACCCTTTTCTGACAGTCAGACGCTTCAGTCTGCAGCTCCTTGATCTTGTACTCCTGCTCCTTGATCTTAAGCTGCAGCTCATTGTTCAGCTTGGCGAGCTGTTCTTTCTTAGCTATTAGACGAGCTATGTCCCCGCTGCGGCTAGCGATGTCCGCCTTCTGACGTTTTATGCGTCCTTGCATGTCTTTTACTTTTTCCTGGGAAAAATGTTACTGTTATTTATTTTTTGACATGAAAATCATTTTTTTTATAAGTTCGATCTACACGTTTACTGTAGTACTGAACAAGTTTATTTCAGTTAAATTTTAATTTATTCGTAGGTACATACGTTAGTGCATATAAATATGACAAAAGTAGCATGTGTTATGACAATTCAAATGCCAATATTATAAATAATATACCTAAACAGCTAAATGTGCTCATGTATGTATATCCTCATATTTAGCTCAGAAAATCCGAAAAGTTCAAAACATGTTTTCTATATTCTATATTTTGATGCCCTCTATGGCGCAGTCTTGTAGCTGACTGCTACTCTAAAGGTTCTGGATTCGAATCCCAGCGGGGACGAATCTTTGTGTTATTTGCAAGACGCATTTGTCTCGCTTACCGGTCTCGTATATAGTATTCTTATGTATTTAATTTATACAATATTGTTGCTTAGTGCCTGCGATACAAAATTATATCAAGAAGAGTCAATATGTTTTTCGTTATAAGGTTATTATTATTAATATCTAAAATTGGCATTTTCAGAATTATCACTCAATTTACAATACCATCATTGACTGAAAATACAATTAAATTTAAATAAACTCACCAATGTAGCATTATGCTCAGCCCTCGCCTGTTCCAAGCTGGCGTTAAGACTGTCGGCGCTGGTGCTGGCTTCCTGCAGCTGGTGCTTGGTGGTGGCGACCGCTCGCTGCAGTTCCTCCACCTCCAAGCGGAGGGTCTCATACTCCTGCTCTCGAAGCTTCCATGCCCGGCTGTGTTGTTCAGCTTCTTTCTTAGCGCGCTTAAGTTCATCCTCGGCTTTCTTGAATTCTCTGTATTTTTTAAATATTTTAGTTCAAATTAATTTTTAAGTATTTTCCTTAAAAGAATCATTTCATTTCAATTTACTGCTTAGATTTTAGTTTTTATGTGAAAGGAAAATATTTTGTTTTAAAAATTATTTAAAAACATAGATTTTTGTAAGAACTTATAAAAGTTGTATCGCTTACCGGTCTTGGATGTTGTATTCTTATCTATGTAGTTTATACCATATCGTTGCTTAGCGCCTGCGATACAAGATTCTATAATCTTACTGCAGGGCTGAGTCAATGTGTGTGTCGTGATGTAGTTATTATTATTATTATTTCAATTATATTATATTAAATATCAAAAATCTTTACGACACTTACTTCACTTAGACACGATCTTATTTATAGCAGGGGTAAAATTATATTAAATTTATGATAAACTACACAAACCACATCACGACACACACATTGACTGAGCCCTGCAGTAAGTATCGTAAGAACTTGTGTCGCAAGAACTAAGCAATGATATGGTATATACTACATAGATAAGAATACAACATCCAAGACCGGTGGAATAATGCGTCCTACAAACAACGCAAAGTTCCACTCCAGATGGGATAGAACCCAGAACCTCTAGCAGTCGGCTGTGTAATGCGTATACGCATGATGAACTAACCTTTCTCTATGGCCTTTAATGTCTTTAACTTTGGCCTCTAATTCTTTAGCTCTCTGCGACGCATCCTTCTGTATTTGCTTATCTTGTTCCAACTGTAATTTAAATATTTAAAAAATAATTAAATATAAGTTATTTATATGTCGGAGGAAGCTATGAATAGAGTTGATTTATAATATGATCTGTTTACATTATAATTACTTTTAAAATTTTTAATTTTATTTAACTTCTATTGTAACATTTTTTTAATCGTCTAGAAACTTTATACTAGTAAAGAATGTTGTGATTGATTTAATGATCAATCAGAGCAGAGCACGTGGCTCGAGTGAAGTCAGGGCGCCATCTGTACTTTAGCGATGGCGATAGATCTTCCGCGGCTTTCAAGCTAGAACCACTGATCGAGTTGGATCATAGAGTTGGCTATAGAAGGATTGGTACCCTGAACACGCGAGTTTTCCATTTCGTTTAAAAATTGTGAACTTCTTAATTATTCATACTTCTTATTTTTTATCTATTTTAGTTTTTATTTTTAAGTTTAATTAGTAATTGGTAAATTTTGTCATCATATTTTTGTTAAGCCTGCACCATAAATGTTGTGTGCATCTGTAATTGGCGTGTACACTAGACTATGCAGCCTTATAATAAAATATTGTATGGATTTATGCACACGCTGTTGTTGTGTCAATTTCAATAAATAAAGAAATAAAAAAACGGTGATCACTGTGTCTTGTATTCGCAGCTTGCCCTGATCATGCCCACTAATGACGATGTCATCGGAGACGACATTTCTCCGACATATATTTAAAATCCACAGTAAATTTAAACAGATTTTAGAACAAATTTCTAACAAACTAATTTAAAATATTTTTTGTAGTAATTTAAATACAAATCAAGAAACAAAAAAATAAGACATGTATATTAATAGTAAGTAATTAAATATAACAATGTATGTGAATACCTGTGTGTTGATGGCGAGCAGGCGGTCGCTCATGCTCAGTATGTCCGCGTGCGTCTGTGCGTGTGTTGTCGTCGCTAGACGAGCTTTAACCACCTCCAGCTCGTGGGACATCATCTCGTATCTAATCATCATCATAATCATCATCATCAGCCGGGAGACGTCCACTGCTGGACTAAAGCCTACCTAGTTCCTTGCTTGCTTTATAACTTAATTAAACGAACGAAGTTCTCGTAGTCTACTAGAGTAATCTGGAGTTTTTATAAATGTATGTATTGCATAAATCTTTGCTCTACGATAACTCAAGTATAGTTGATCGGATCGTCGTGAAATTTAGTAGGCGGAAAGATATGGTGGGTCACAAGTCCATAGTTCGGAGCGAAACACTAAGTTGATACTAATTAACTTTAATACCTCTGTTGTATTTGCGTGTAGTTTTCCGCATGTTTAGTGGCAGCACTGAGAGCGGTACTGTTTTCCTGGAGACGTTGCTGAAGATCAGCCACTTCCACCTCCAGGTCTCGAAGCTCAGCCAAGCGGACCAGTTCTGATCCACCCTGGTAAACGAAATTAGTTTTTTTTAATTTTATACAACATCACGAGCAAACAAGCAAACGGTTTTCCTAACTATAAGGATTAACAGTCTAGTCATTTTTCTTTATAATGTAATGATTGTTATCTGTTTTTCTACCTACAAATAAATAAATTAATATTTTGGGTTAAAGACATCTCATGCGGGATTCATATCAAAATTCAGTTCAGCGGTTTTGGCTTAAAATCAAAAGACGTGAAGGAGTCCAATTACTATAACACTCATCTTCTAATTCCGATACCTCTAGTACATAGAAATGGGCGTCATTAAGGGGTCAATTTCGGGTGGCAGCTGCACCCCAACCTCGCTCGAAATTCAAATTAGCACAGTCAAGTGTTCATACACATAGAACTTGAAAATAATATTCTAGTATACATATTGCAACCACCCAACAGAGATTCCAATTACAATCATAAAGCTTTATTTGCTTCTAACATTCTTTCAGTTCATACTTGCCTCGTCCTGACATATGGAGGACGACTGTCCCTCCCCTAGGCCACTGGCTGGCGATACCCATGTATAAAAGCTTTGACGCTAATAGGGTTGCTGGTCAGTAAATAATAACCACATCACGAAACACATTGACTCAGCCCTAAATTAAGTTTCTAAGAGAATCTTGTATCGCAGGCACTAAGCAACGATATGGTATATACTACATAGATAAGAACACTACATCCAAGACCGGTAAGCGATACAATGCGTCTTGGAAATAACACAAAGTTCCGCCCCCGCCGGGATACGAGGCCAGAAACTCTAGCTTAGCAGTGGTGTAAACACCCGTAGCAGTCGGCTGTTTAAAGATATGATTAAAAAACAGGTTTAAAATAATATAAGTATTAAAGCTTAAATCTGTTATTGTCATAATTAAATAAATAACAATGACCTCTTCCCTGGCCCCTCCTGACAGCGTCCCACTATAATCGAACACGTCCCCATCCAAGGTCACCGTTCGTTTTCTGATGCTAGGATGGAAGGTGACCTTCCTGGCTGTGTCGGTATCCTTGCAGACCAGGGCACTACCAAACACCCACTCCATAGCCGGGGCCAGTTCTGGTGGGTAGGAGATCAGGTCTAGAGCTAGCTGGACGTTGGTTGGGCCGCCTCCCTGAAAGAAAGAAGTTAAATGTTGAAGGCTACAGGTAGTAGATCTACGTGCGAGATCGTCTGCGTTGGTACCACCCTCTTTTCTATTTCCAATGTGAAGCAGTCCGCTGTGTTTCGGTTCAAAGGATTGGAGAACTAGTGTCTCGTTCGAGAGGTATAACATATTTACTTCTACGTGGGTAACCCATAGGCGATGCTCTTGGCGTTCCAGACATCAAGGCCATCGTCGTGTCAATAGGCGGCGGTATCACTTTTCATAAGGTGAACCGTCTGCTTGTTTGCCTATGACAAAGGCCGTGAAGGTTCAATCAATCACTGATTTTTTTCATGGTTTTCATAAAAAAGTCAAGTTTCATATTTTTACTTCAACTCAAAACTGATCAATCAAGCTGAAGTTGAATCGAATTGGATATCAATCGATCAATCAATCTTTTAATAATGGCGATAATCGTATTAGACGAATCGGAGATTACAAAATAATGTTTATCTTAGATTTATCGTGTCAATGTCAACTATAACTTCCTTTTCGAAATCTATTCTTAATGCTACCTGATTATTTTTTCCCCTTCAAACGTTTGTCACTAAAGACATTAATTAATTCAACTAAAACAGAATCACATTTTTTATATGTAATTCCCTTTCTATAGTTATTTTAGGTTAATTTGTATTTCCGCCGTAATAGTGTGGCCGGGGTGTTGGCTCACTGGACGAAGCCCTGCTTTACCGACCGGTGGTAGTAAAAAAATGACGATTTGAAAGTGCTTATTTTAAGATTTTGACTTTAAGACTGCTGGGACAGTGGAGCCTGCTTGTTTGCAAGACAAGGTGGTGGTTCTGGAAATGGGTCAGGCGTTGGAGTAGTGCGGCGTCTGAGGGTTTCTTTGCCCAGTGGCGTGCCTTGAGTTTTAGAACAGGGCAAGCCGAGAGATACGCTATTGTAGTTTTGGAAACTAATTTACATAAATATCCTTGTTGCCCGATTACTCTTCAATCTACACTTCATACTTCCGTTGTGGACTTCTGGCGTGGACGAGCTCACCAAAGCAAGCGGAAGTTTGCGAACATGTCAGCAAAACCACACTTCCGATGGCTTTCTTAATAAAATATATAAGATAAGATGCATATTGAAGTTTGATTTGAATAGTAATGATTGAATGAGAGCGCGAACTTATCTTCACTGTCACTGTCTTTGCCTCTATCCCGTAATGCTCTGGCAGCTAAAGCGTTGGTAGAACGTGGGGTTTTAGTCTGCAGGCACGTGGTCTCCGTGAGTCCGACAAACTGGATGGATATGGATCTCATTCTCATTAAGCCCAGGGGGACTGAAGGAGATTCATGAGGATTGACCCAAAAAAATAATTTTGTAGTTGTTACTTACGACTTGTTGTGCGAGCCTGATAGTCTCATCATCGATGACGGATGATGAGATCTTGTTGAGAGGTATGATGGTGACACGGGACTGAAGGTTACCCTTCTGCAGCAGAAGCTTGCCCGTCACCTCCGTATCTACCACTACGTTGTATAGCTGGACAGGAAGACGGATGCGGTCAGAATGGAGATGATGACTACTCTATCATGCAGGGAATGTGCATGACTTTTTTATTTATTTATTTAAAATTGCATATCAAATAAATGAACAAATATGTTAAATTTTCACAAATATCTGACATATTAATGGACAAAATCAATTGATCGTAATGAACAAAACATAGTTAAAACGTTAATTTGTTTTGTTAGTAAAAATAATAACAATCAGATAGGCCTTGATCTTTTTCGCTTGCCATAGTCTGAAAATACATCAAAAAAATATATATGACGCACTTACCCTTCCTCCGGCGGCTTTCTCCAGAGCAGTGCAATACACGGGGTCGTAGACATTGAAAAGTCTTATTAATTTACCTAAAACAACAACAATTAAATTATAACCCATAAAAACGCTAGACGAGTACTCAAAACATACTTCCTTTGTAACATGTAAAGTTTCCTTTTTCAAATTATTTTCATAACTGCAATTTATTAAATTATATAGCCTTATTATATATTGTACCTACTTCTTTATATTGTATCTTAAATAATTAAAAAAAAAATGTTTTAATACGCATTAAGCATTGGGTACGAACCTCCGTGGTTTTTACAATGCCTCAATTATCTGCTGTTATTGTAAAGTTAAATAAACAATAAAAAATATATATACTTATAAAAAGTTTCGCTAAAAACCATCTCCATTACGCCAGCTTTGAGATAAAGCAGACAGCATCAAAATCGGTTAAGTCGTTTGGGAGGTATGACGTCAGAGAGAGACACACAAGCAAACAGATCGAACTCATAACGCCCCTCTTTCTAGCGTCGGGGATTAAAAAGTATATAGTGTTAATCTTGAATGATGTTATCATGTGGAAGTTCAACTCTCGCTTAGATTCAAGATACAATTTATTTATTTGTCGGGTTATTGGGGTGATTACATAAAAGGATTAAGTCAAGTTCCCTCCTTCCCTCTATCCCGTAATGCTCTGACAGCTAACGGTTTTGGTAGAACGTGGGGTTTTAGTCGGTAGGCACTACGTAAGTCCGGCATACTCCTTCGGTCCCCCCGGGCTGGAGGAGATCCATGAGGATTTCCCCACGTAAAAAAAAAAAAATGTTCTGTCTCCATCTTTCTGTCTGTACTGAATCGTTGCTTTGTGGCTGCGATAGAAGGTTATATGTTAGTCCAGCGCGTCAATGTGTGTGTCGTGATGTGGTTATGATGCATACTGACCGGCAACCCTATTGGCGTCAAAGTGTGGTTCAGGCGGCGTGTAGTGGAAGCTGCACCGCTGCAGCGTGGCGGCGCGCCGGTCCAGCGCGTCAATGTGTGTGTCGTGATGTGGTTATGATGCATACTGACCGGCAACCCTATTGGCGTCAAAGTGTGGTTCAGGCGGCGTGTAGTGGAAGCTGCACCGCTGCAGCGTGGCGGCGCGCCGGTCCAGCGCGTCAATGTGTGTGTCGTGATGTGGTTATGATGCATACTGACCGGCAACCCTATTGGCGTCAAAGTGTGGTTCAGGCGGCGTGTAGTGGAAGCTGCACCGCTGCAGCGTGGCGGCGCGCCGGTCCAGCGCGTCAATGTGTGTGTCGTGATGTGGTTATGATGCATACTGACCGGCAACCCTATTGGCGTCAAAGTGTGGTTCAGGCGGCGTGTAGTGGAAGCTGCACCGCTGCAGCGTGGCGGCGCGCCGGTCCAGCGCGTCAATGTGTGTGTCGTGATGTGGTTATGATGCATACTGACCGGCAACCCTATTGGCGTCAAAGTGTGGTTCAGGCGGCGTGTAGTGGAAGCTGCACCGCTGCAGCGTGGCGGCGCGCCGGTCCAGCGCGTCAATGTGTGTGTCGTGATGTGGTTATGATGCATACTGACCGGCAACCCTATTGGCGTCAAAGTGTGGTTCAGGCGGCGTGTAGTGGAAGCTGCACCGCTGCAGCGTGGCGGCGCGCCGGTCCAGCGCGTCAATGTGTGTGTCGTGATGTGGTTATGATGCATACTGACCGGCAACCCTATTGGCGTCAAAGTGTGGTTCAGGCGGCGTGTAGTGGAAGCTGCACCGCTGCAGCGTGGCGGCGCGCCGGTCCAGCGCGTCAATGTGTGTGTCGTGATGTGGTTATGATGCATACTGACCGGCAACCCTATTGGCGTCAAAGTGTGGTTCAGGCGGCGTGTAGTGGAAGCTGCACCGCTGCAGCGTGGCGGCGCGCCGGTCCAGCGCGTCAATGTGTGTGTCGTGATGTGGTTATGATGCATACTGACCGGCAACCCTATTGGCGTCAAAGTGTGGTTCAGGCGGCGTGTAGTGGAAGCTGCACCGCTGCAGCGTGGCGGCGCGCCGGTCCAGCGCGTCAATGTGTGTGTCGTGATGTGGTTATGATGCATACTGACCGGCAACCCTATTGGCGTCAAAGTGTGGTTCAGGCGGCGTGTAGTGGAAGCTGCACCGCTGCAGCGTGGCGGCGCGCCGGTCCAGCGCGTCAATGTGTGTGTCGTGATGTGGTTATGATGCATACTGACCGGCAACCCTATTGGCGTCAAAGTGTGGTTCAGGCGGCGTGTAGTGGAAGCTGCACCGCTGCAGCGTGGCGGCGCGCCGGTCCAGCGCGTCAATGTGTGTGTCGTGATGTGGTTATGATGCATACTGACCGGCAACCCTATTGGCGTCAAAGTGTGGTTCAGGCGGCGTGTAGTGGAAGCTGCACCGCTGCAGCGTGGCGGCGCGCCGGTCCAGCGCGTCAATGTGTGTGTCGTGATGTGGTTATGATGCATACTGACCGGCAACCCTATTGGCGTCAAAGTGTGGTTCAGGCGGCGTGTAGTGGAAGCTGCACCGCTGCAGCGTGGCGGCGCGCCGGTCCAGCGCGTCAATGTGTGTGTCGTGATGTGGTTATGATGCATACTGACCGGCAACCCTATTGGCGTCAAAGTGTGGTTCAGGCGGCGTGTAGTGGAAGCTGCACCGCTGCAGCGTGGCGGCGCGCCGGTCCAGCGCGTCAATGTGTGTGTCGTGATGTGGTTATGATGCATACTGACCGGCAACCCTATTGGCGTCAAAGTGTGGTTCAGGCGGCGTGTAGTGGAAGCTGCACCGCTGCAGCGTGGCGGCGCGCCGGTCCAGCGCGTCAATGTGTGTGTCGTGATGTGGTTATGATGCATACTGACCGGCAACCCTATTGGCGTCAAAGTGTGGTTCAGGCGGCGTGTAGTGGAAGCTGCACCGCTGCAGCGTGGCGGCGCGCCGGTCCAGCGCGTCAATGTGTGTGTCGTGATGTGGTTATGATGCATACTGACCGGCAACCCTATTGGCGTCAAAGTGTGGTTCAGGCGGCGTGTAGTGGAAGCTGCACCGCTGCAGCGTGGCGGCGCGCCGGTCCAGCGCGTCAATGTGTGTGTCGTGATGTGGTTATGATGCATACTGACCGGCAACCCTATTGGCGTCAAAGTGTGGTTCAGGCGGCGTGTAGTGGAAGCTGCACCGCTGCAGCGTGGCGGCGCGCCGGTCCAGCGCGTCAATGTGTGTGTCGTGATGTGGTTATGATGCATACTGACCGGCAACCCTATTGGCGTCAAAGTGTGGTTCAGGCGGCGTGTAGTGGAAGCTGCACCGCTGCAGCGTGGCGGCGCGCCGGTCCAGCGCGTCAATGTGTGTGTCGTGATGTGGTTATGATGCATACTGACCGGCAACCCTATTGGCGTCAAAGTGTGGTTCAGGCGGCGTGTAGTGGAAGCTGCACCGCTGCAGCGTGGCGGCGCGCCGGTCCAGCGCGTCAATGTGTGTGTCGTGATGTGGTTATGATGCATACTGACCGGCAACCCTATTGGCGTCAAAGTGTGGTTCAGGCGGCGTGTAGTGGAAGCTGCACCGCTGCAGCGTGGCGGCGCGCCGGTCCAGCGCGTCAATGTGTGTGTCGTGATGTGGTTATGATGCATACTGACCGGCAACCCTATTGGCGTCAAAGTGTGGTTCAGGCGGCGTGTAGTGGAAGCTGCACCGCTGCAGCGTGGCGGCGCGCCGGTCCAGCGCGTCAATGTGTGTGTCGTGATGTGGTTATGATGCATACTGACCGGCAACCCTATTGGCGTCAAAGTGTGGTTCAGGCGGCGTGTAGTGGAAGCTGCACCGCTGCAGCGTGGCGGCGCGCCGGTCCAGCGCGTCAATGTGTGTGTCGTGATGTGGTTATGATGCATACTGACCGGCAACCCTATTGGCGTCAAAGTGTGGTTCAGGCGGCGTGTAGTGGAAGCTGCACCGCTGCAGCGTGGCGGCGCGCCGGTCCAGCGCGTCAATGTGTGTGTCGTGATGTGGTTATGATGCATACTGACCGGCAACCCTATTGGCGTCAAAGTGTGGTTCAGGCGGCGTGTAGTGGAAGCTGCACCGCTGCAGCGTGGCGGCGCGCCGGTCCAGCGCGTCAATGTGTGTGTCGTGATGTGGTTATGATGCATACTGACCGGCAACCCTATTGGCGTCAAAGTGTGGTTCAGGCGGCGTGTAGTGGAAGCTGCACCGCTGCAGCGTGGCGGCGCGCCGGTCCAGCGCGTCAATGTGTGTGTCGTGATGTGGTTATGATGCATACTGACCGGCAACCCTATTGGCGTCAAAGTGTGGTTCAGGCGGCGTGTAGTGGAAGCTGCACCGCTGCAGCGTGGCGGCGCGCCGGTCCAGCGCGTCAATGTGTGTGTCGTGATGTGGTTATGATGCATACTGACCGGCAACCCTATTGGCGTCAAAGTGTGGTTCAGGCGGCGTGTAGTGGAAGCTGCACCGCTGCAGCGTGGCGGCGCGCCGGTCCAGCGCGTCGCGCGCGCGGCAGAGGGCGGCGCGCTGCTCGCGGACTGCGCGTTTCAGCTCCTCGCAGCGAGCCTCCGTACATGACATCGATGACAGCTGCGCCTGTGTGCACGCCGGGTTGGAATAGGGGATATGCATGACTTTGTTTTAGTTATTTATTATAATTCGATACCACATATTTACACAAATCCGTTAGATTTTCTCAAATATCTCACTTATTAACTAAGTTATAAAGCTTCAAAGTCATTGGTTAGACAGAGAGATCCGATATGTACAATGACTTCAAAGAACACAGGCGCCATACAACGTCCATAGAAAAGGTTTTTCTGATGAACGAAATAGATAAATATACTTTTAATGGTTATATCTCCCTGGTTTATCGTTCAATTCTAATTCTGTTTTCACTATAAAAATACTATTTAGCTTTTCAGCCATGTGCGGCAAACGGTTCCACCATTTACACTTATGGCTATGTGCATTTAAATTTATATTTCGGCTTAAGTAGAGACTTTAATTGGCGTTTTATAATTGCTGACGTTACAAAGGCAATCATAGGTGTAGATTTTTTATGTTTTTATAATGTACTTGTTGATGTACGCAATAAGCGTTTAGTTGATAACACGACCAATGTTTCAGTTACTGCAAATGTTATCTCAAATTCTGATGGTTTGATTTCTGGCGTCAAGGTATGCAATGGTAAAGGCAAGTATCACGATTTACTAGCTCAGTTCCCAGAAATTACACAACCAGCCGGCGCATCACGCATCACTAAACATAACACCGTACACAACATTCGCACAACAGCAGGCCCACCAGTTTCTTGTTCTCCTCGTAGGTTGGCACAAGATAAACTCAAAATCACAAAGGCAGAGTTCGAGGCGATGATCCAAAATGGAACCGCCAGATCATCAGACAGCCCGTGGGCGTCACCATTACATTTGACACCCAAAAAGGACAGTGGTTGGCGTCCATGCGGGGATTACAGGTTACTCAACGCCAGGACCATCCCAGATAGATACCCCATCCGGCACATCCACGACTTTGCCAACAGTTTATCTGGTTGTACCATCTCCACCATAGACCTGGTTAAAGCCTACAACCAGATTCCCGTTTTTGAAGCCGATATACCGAAGACGGCAATAACAACACCTTTCGGTTTATACGAGTTTCCTTTAATGACGTTCGGATTAAGGAATGCGGGTCAAACATTTCAGCGTGTCGTCGATAAAACGACCCGAGGCCTGGATTTCTGATTTGATCTTGTCAAAAACCGAGGAAGAGCACGAGGAACACCTCCGCCAAATATTCACCAGGATGAGCAAATACGGCATGTTGGTGAATACAGCAAAATGTATTTTCGGAGCTTGCGAAGTTACTTTTCTTGGTTACCGAAAATCACGAGACGGTACAAAACCGCTAGAGGATAAGGTAGAAGCCATAAAAATTTCCCGGTCCCGAAAACTGCTTAGGAACTTGGTCGTTTTTTGGGCATGGTTAATTTCTACCGTCGTTTTCTTCTCAAGGCTGCTCAGATTCAAGCCCCACTCCACGCTTTGCTACAGGGCTCTATTAAAGCTTCCCACCCAGTTAATGTCAGTGGTGAAGCGTTACGGGCATTTCAAAGTTGCAAAGATAGTCTTTGCAGTGCTACTTTGCTCACCCACCCCCATCCTGAAGCTGACTAACTCTAACTGATGCCTCTGACTTCGCTATGGGCGCTGTCTTACAGCACAGCTTATTGAAGGCAATTGGCATCCGTTGGCGTTTTTCTCACGGAAACTCAGTCCTTTACAGCGCATCTAGTCACCGTATGATCGTGAACTCTTGGCGATATACGAGAGTATTAAATACTTTAGGTACATGCTTGAGGCTACGCATTTTGCAATCTACACTAACCACAAGCCGTTATGCTACGCCTTCCATCAGCGGAAGCAAAACAGCTCTCCTCGTCAGTGTAGGCAGTGGGACTTCATTTCTAAATTCACTTTTCTTCTTCACATTTCGGGTGAGAAAAATGTCGTCGCCGACACGCTCTCCCGAGTTGAATAACTTCAGCTGTCTGTCTGTCTGGTAGTCGCACTGAGCTGTACTGTGATATCAGTACGACGACTCCCAGGCCCTTCATTGCGTTGCGAAAGCAAGTCTTTGACGCCGATTGGTACTCTCGATTTAACAAGCACGTGTTTTAAATATGTTCATTTAGATTTGATCGGTCCCCTTCCTCCATCTGCTGGTTACCGCTACTGCTTGACTGCTGTCGATCGCTTCACGCGATGGCCAGAGTTAGTTCCTAGCGGATATTACAGCAGAGCCTGTGGCTAAGGCTTTTATTTTCACCTGGGTATCACGGTTTAGCTGTCCTGCAGACATCGTAATAGGGTAGACAATTTCAGTCGGCGCTGTTTAACCAGCTATCTAAACTTATCGGGTTCAAGCAGCGTCGGACTACAGCATATCACCCACAGTGTAATGGTTTGGTTGAGCGCTTTCACAGGCAACTCAAGTCTGCTATCGTTTGCCACAGCCGTTCCAACTGGTCTGAGATCCTGCCTATCGTACTTTTAGGTATCAGAAGTGCCTTCAAACAGGATCTCAATGCTTCATCAGCTGAGCTGATTTATGGCGAACCGCTTAGGCTACCTGGTGAATTTCTTGGGCAAGAGGCTGAAGGTTACACGTCCGATGTTACTGATTTTTCGGCACGAATAAGAAATTTTATTCAAAATTTAAAGCCAGTAACCACTTCACACCACAATAATAAAAATAAAACTTTTAATATACAAGAGTCTAAACACCTGTAGCCACGTATTCATTAGGGAAGACGCGTTACGAGGTGCACTGCAACCCGCTTATACAGGGCCTTATGAAGTTGTGGAAAGGGGAGACAATGTTTTTAGAATATTAGTCAAGGGAAAAAATATGACAGTATCGGTAGCCCGCGTCAAGCCAGCCTACATATTGTCCGAGGAGCCCAACGACATTAAGTTACGTAATGCTTCCCAGATTCCTATCCCGGAGCGTAAAACTCGTTCTGGCCGTAAGGTGCATTTTCCAGTTTATTATCGCCTTAACTAGGTCTCTGGAGGGGAGTGATGTAGGGAACTTACATTATTTATTACTATTTATTTTACACACTTATACAAATTTATTCTTATCAGAAAAATATTTTACTAAATTTATTTATAAGAAAAAATTATAATCACAACATTTAATACAATAAAACATAAATATACACATAACAAAACAACTAAATAAATTTAATATATTTATTTATGATATCATATTACATCTTTTCACGGCGTATCCGAACACATCTGTTAATGCGGTGAACCGCCTGGTCGTCCCTGCATTTCTGCGAGGAGGTTTTAGATCTACCGCATATTATGATATTGACGCAGAAATCGAACCATAACAGATTGAAAAGAGATCTTGAGTCGATACTTAACCGACGCGCGACGCACTATATTTTATTGCTTTATATGTACTTCTACTGCTTATATTAATTTCTAACCCTGCTTTGATTACTGGATTATTGTTATTGCTTTTGATTCGGATTGCTGTGTAAGAACTGGTTTTAATGTGTGTTGTGACTTTTGTGTGTGATTCAAATATACGTCCCACAACTCGGGATTTTAATAGTGACTTTAATTTATAACTTCCACTTATCCCAACTCACTAAAAACTTTTTAATTATTACACTTAAACTATTGTATAATGTCAGTTATAGTTCTGTTAATTACAAAGTTATTAATTTATCATCAAACATCGTCCAATGACATTTCGTTACCATTCAAGTCGTTTACGTCAATTAAAAATAACAGCGGGTCTAATCTGCTTCCTTGAGGAACTCCAGCTGTGAATTTCGGTGACGAGTTATATGTTATTTCTATAAGGATTTTGTCAGCGTGGCTCGTTTCTACATAATTATTGTTGTCGGTTCGCGAGATAACTTTCTATCCACTTAATTAGTACCCCTCTAATGCCATATTTTCCACATTTATCATTAGTAGCTTGTTCCACACACACACATAAACTCACGCCGTCATCCCTCGAGAGGGGTTGGCAGAGGTGCTTGCTACACACCGCCTTTCGCATGTTTATGTTGAGTCCCAGTGTGACATTTGTGAATCGGTCGCCCACAAACAAACACAAAAACACACACATCTAACAAAACAACATACATTATATTTGACTACATCAAAAGCTTTACTCAAATCAAACAACATGCCAGTTATCATGATTATATCGACACTCTCGGTAAACATTTTTACTACGTTAAAGGCAGCCAGTTCTGTTGATTTTCATTCTTGGATACCATTTTGATCTCAGTATTTTATATTTAGTTATGTACGCGTTAATTCTTTTATAAATAATCTTTCCAAGATAAGTGCAATCAGTATATAATTGTTAACAATATTTTTGTCTCCCATTTCCCCCCCTCCCCTTTTATGGGTTTAATCAATAGATTTATAACATGACTTAGAACTTGAGAGAGGTATGGAGCTTCAAGTTTAATTACTTTAGTTGAGTTAAAGAAACGTATCAGAAAATCAGTAACGTAACTAGGAGGTAACATAGCAGCAACTTGCCGCAGGCCCCGAGCATAAAGGGCCTCCGACGCGAGCGGCATAAGGCCCCCTTAAAGGCTGGTGGAAGCCTAATAAAAAAAGATCGCCAGTTTTATTACGAGCCCCGGTCTATTTATTTGCCACAGGCTCTATGTCTCTAAGTCTAAGCCTGTGCTCTAAGTCTAGTTCCTCCACTATGTGATATTTTAAACTATAGATTTACGGATATAAGGAAATAAATTCATTGTTACTATTGAACACAAAACAAACAATTAATAAAATTAAATAATTTAAAAATTGCGAGTCGGACTCACACATGATGTGTTCCGTACATTGTGTACTTGATAATTTCGTAAAAGAAGCAAAATATTTTCAAGAATCAAAAATCAAGAAGATGAGTTTTTTCGTTTTTGTTTTTAGTATTACTGTTAAAGGGGAAACAGCAATAGAAGTACTCTAAAAATTTCAAGCCCGATGACACACAGATGGACGGACAGCGGAGGCTTAGTAATAGGGTCCCGTTTTTAACCCTTTGTTTACAAAGTTTAATCATTACGTATCCAGCTCGCACTTGGCAGGTTTTTAACTAAATTCAGTGATCCCGACCTTCAACTGATCCACCAGCTGCTGCTGCCTGCCGATGCTCTCCTGGTCCTTCTCGAACTGCTTGCTGGAACTCTTGAACTCTTTCTCCGTACTCCTCAGACGCTCCTCCAGGTGCTTGCTCTCCATCATGCTCTGCGAGATGCGGGTGGAAGCCTCGGATGCTTCTTGTTTTGCAGCTGTTCATAAAATTATCGCTTGCTATATATATATAGAGTTTGTGTTTGAAATAGGGAAAATATACCTCTTACCTGCACATTTTATACACTAATTCTAGTAATTGTAACATCTAAATAGAATAGTTCCGCCTACAACGAATACTGCATACTGTCTATACGAATATATAATAAGCTCCCAGAATCCCATAAAAATGTATCAATAACCATATTAAAAAATATATACATAGACTACTGAAAAATGTTATTACAGTGTTAAAGAATATTATGACGACAAAAACCTCTAATAAGGATCTTTCTTCATTTTAATACAAATGCTCTGACTTTTTGCATGCTTGATACAAGTGAACTACCTATTTATAAAACTTAACTCCTCCTGTATGGTCATATTTCGTGCAAATATATTATTCTTATTCTTATGGATAAAATTAGTTGTTCCGACCAAAAAACAAATTAAATGCTTTTTCCTGTTATCATAGTCAATGCTATTAATAATATGTTTTGGAAATATTTCCGACCGGTTTTAATTAAATTAACGAATATTAGTTTAATTAAAAATTCATAAACTTAATTAAGTACTACAATTATCCGTTACATTTGAATGTGTACCTCTAATTTTGTCCTTAAGTGTATTTTAGAGATTGTCCTCATGAAATGTTCTCCGAAACGAACACTTCGGTATAGGGCGACCCAAAAAAAACATTTTTATTTTTCAAGTCTCCTATGAAAAAAATATTAAGTTCGTTAACATTCATGTTAAAAAGTCGCTCGAAAAGATATAAAGTACTCGAATTGGAAACTTAAAAAATTTGGAGGGACCTCTAAATATTAAAATTTTGACTTGAAATTTTCAGGATCTTCATAATTTTTCATGTAAAAGAAATGAAATCACGAGAAAAAGTTTTTTTTTTAAGTATTTTGGAAATTAAAAAAAAACATTGAGCTGCCTTTGGAGAGGACTCTTAAAACATAATAAACTGAATAAGGAGAATTGAAAAAAAAAAAACGGGATGACAAGCGACATTCATCAGAAATTTTAATTAATTTCTCCTATTTAGATCGGTTGATACACCTTTCTGCACTGTTTTTAAGGTTGAATTTGCTTTAATAGATTTTTATTATTATCCAGTTTGTTGTTGTTCTGTGGAATTAATAAACCACATCACTACACACATTGACTAAGCACTGCAGTAAGTATCGTAAGAACTTGTATCGCAGGCGCTAAGCAACGATATGGTATATACTGCATAGATAAGAATACAACATCCAAGACCGGTAAGCGAAACAATGCGTATTGCAAATAACACAAAGTCCCGCCCCCGCTCTCCGCCAGTTTCCGCCCTCTTTCCGTACATTGTGTTATCTTTAAAAAAATCTAGTCTGGGTTGGTACCCCCTTCCTTTCCTTTATTTCTGTTAGGACTCAGTTCGCTGTATTTCGATTCGAACGATTGGAGAGCCAGTATAATTACCGGCACGAGAGGTATAACATCAATATTTGCAACGCATTGACGATGCTCAGAGCGTTCCAGGTTTCAAGGGCATCGTCGTGTCAATAGGTGATGGAATCGCTTTCCCTCAGGTGTACCATTTGCCCATTATGTTGTATAAAACATAACAATTACCCATGAGCTGGTCCTGCAGTGAGTCTGAGCTTCCTTCCAATCCTGAGCTGACAGCCAGGAACCGACCCTGGGCCGCTGTCAGAGCTGACTCACTGTTGGCACTCGCTGAACGGAGACTGTCGAATGTTGACGACACCTGACACCATACATGGGTTAGTATAAATTACCACAGGTTTATATTACCTAGAGATGGCTGAAAGGCATCTATCTACTAATTTAGATTAAAATTTGAACTTATAAGTCCACAACTATTTCAGTTTTAAATATAGTTTCAGTGAGCCTACCATAGGTTACATTCAATTGTACAATTACTTATGAATCTTTGTAAAGCGCCTCTAACGGATTGACGAGGAATTAAGATTGCTCCATCCATGTTGTCTGACGTGTCGCAAAACTAAACGAACACATTACAAAAATGCAAACTTTTTTGCGGGAAACTGCGTCTTGTAATGACATTTGAGCATGGTTTCCTGGTATTTTTTACGCAGGCATCTAATTTGAAAATGAAAAATCTTCTGGAGTCGTTGACCACCGCGAAACCGTTGCGTCCGCGCTGCCAGCATCACCTCACACTAACCAGTATCATACATACATACATACATACTCACATGTGACAAGCATTCATGCCAGCTACATGCATGTCTCCACCGTCAACAGCTCGGATTTTAAAGAAATCGCTACTAAAAAGGACATCTTGAATTTCATATAAAAATATTTACCTGATCCAGTTGGTGTTGTTTAGCGGCGAGTGCTTTCTCATCGTCGTTGAAAGCGTTCTTCAATAACCTAAAAATAAAGATTTAAAATTAATACTAGTATGTCAGGACACGTGGCTAATTAAGAAAAAGAAATTGTGTCCGTCCGAAAAATATCTTTTCTGTTATGAGAACCACCCTTAATTTTAACTTTGTTTCCTTTTTATTTATTTTTTGTAATACATATTCTCTGAAAATTTCAAGAGTCTATTATGGTTTATGAGATAAAACCCGCTGATATATGGACGGACGGACAGCGAAGTCTTAGATAGTGTTAATAGATCAATTCTTAATAGAGTTCCGTTATCAGCATTTGGGTATGGAACCCTAAAAATGCAGTGGCGTGCCTAGAGTTTTAGTACAGGGCAAGCCGAGAGATATACTTCATGCTTCCGTTGTGGACTTGCGGGCGTGGACGAGCTCAGCGAAACACTCAGACCTTTGCGAACATGTCAGCAAAACCACAATTTCGGTGGCTTTAAAAAAGTCGTTTGATTTGTTAATGAATGAATAAGAGCGCGAACGTATTTTAGTTTGATAGGGCAAGCCGGGCTTTTGGGCTTCTATGACAGTACCGCCACTGTAAAAATGTCGTATATTTTTTTATTTGAAAGTGAACTCAATTAATGCTCAGCTAAAACTACTGAACAGATGGAATTTATTTATTTATTTAATAAATCCACAGGACACACATCAGACACAGAAAATAACTTATAATTAAACGCCTAAGGTACATATGTGTGTCCCAATTAAGGACTTATACAACATTTACAAAATTATAAGCTACATAATTGAATTAAAATTTAGTATATAAAATGAAATAAAATTGAGAGAAAATTAACAATGATATGAAAGAAAACAAATATATAACAATTAAAGGAAAACAAACAAAATTAAAATCTAATAGACATTCATAGTATTCCCAGCAACTTGCACTTGAACATATTAAAGTGGTCACCGAAAATATCTAAGTTATTTGTTTTTGGCAGTGAGTTGTACTGTTTATATATTCTTGAATATGGAGAGTTGTGACCAAGGTTGGTACGAAACGAAGGAACATTAAACAATTTGGTGGTTTTGTGGTTAAATTTATCACATAGATAATTCTGACGTAGGCATTTCAACGGATTTTCAACTATTTGCCAAATTTCATACAAATCCATCCAGCCGTTTTTGCGCTATTGAGTTACAAATATACAAGCTGTTTATAGTAATGAGTAGCATGTAGGTCACCTAGCTCGTTTCTCGTGCGTACTGACAGCTTCTCTGGCCGCCTTGTGGTTGGAATTTAGTGTAGCTTCATTCTGTTCCAGCACAACCAGCTCAGATTCAAGCTGCTTTAGCACGCTACCGCTCTCCTGTTAAACAAGCATATTAGTAAAACAACATACTAACTGTCACATTCATGTAAAGTTTAATCTTCCTCTCCTTTTATAAATCAAACTAATTCAATACTGTTATCCTTGTCTAACACTGCATTAAATGCTGTTGACAAAGAGAGACAACTACAAAACAATATATCCAAGTTTTAACATATAACTATAAATATTGGTTATTTGCATCGTCATTTCAAATCGAATCACTTTTTATGTTTGAAAACAAAAATTAATTCACGACTATGTCCTATAGATGGCGCCGCACTCATTTTATGTGACGTCATATAGCCTATAACCAGCGGACAATCATGACACATCCAACGATATGTCATTTGTCAATTTATGATAAGTAGTTTAGATGTTATGACGGAACAGATGAACATTCATACACACATACATAGACCAGTCAAAATCATAACCCTCGTTTTTGCTTCACCATAGTCCGGTAAGAAGCACATAGTGTCAATGTAAATAAGTAAATATGTACCACCTAATACAGACTTGCAATTTATATTTACTATTATATCTTTCTTACCTCGTCTAGTTTCCTGTTGAGTTCAGTGACCTGATGGTCCACCTCCTTAGCTTCGTGGTCGTTGCTCTTGATGGCCTCTTTCATCGTCTTGATGCCGTCGTGGACCTCGGACACTTTGCTCTCCGCCTCCTTGGTGCTTTCTTCTGCTGATACATACCTTAAAAAAAAAATATTGAAAAATCTTTTTTTTCATATTTTTTTAATAAAGTTACACCCTACAACTAATTTTTTTCTAACTATTAAATTAGAGAGTTTTATCTGTGGTCTAAAAATCAATACTTGTCTCAATTTTTTGTGTTCTCTAAGAATGCTACATTTAAAAGCAACAGCAATAGCGGCTTAGCATAGGTTCGCAACCGGGGCGGATTTAATTTTATGTATTAAAGATATAACAAACTATATGTTAACGGTAAACCATTCAACATACATCACTAAACATAAATTTGAAATACATTAACATATCTCGCTAGGTACATAGTTTACAATAACAAACAAATAGATAAAAAAAAAAAACAAACAAAATACTGAGCTTAGATATTAACATGTGACCACTCGTGTAAAAAAATTAATTAAAACTATTTAGCTATTGAATACTTATTCCTTTTCTTAGATTTATTTTTTTAGATTAGCAAAAACTAGTCAGTCGTTTGTTGAAAATTCGTTTTATAATAAAATACCAAGAAAAGCCAGATATGATTGAAGCAATATGTCAAGAAGGCTTACTATAAAATTCAAAATTATGTAAAGGATAAAGATATATGGAAGTAATTTAATTAGCTGCACGGGGTTTAGCTTATTGACAGTTGGGGGTGTAGCTAGAATTATTATTTTAAAAGTTGTAATAGAAATTATTGTATTTGAATATTGAAAAAAGCAACTACGGAGGTTTCTTGCCGGATTCTTAGCCACAGAAAAAGCATTCCGAACCGGTGGTAGTAAAAAAAAAGATGATTTGAAAAGGCTCATTTTAAGTCTATTAAAAAAAATTGACTCTGGCTTTGACTTTATTGAGTTGATAAAGAAATTGATATACTCACCTTACCATCCCAGTATATTTTTGACAATATTATGTATGTAAGAAAACACCTAAACGAATTTGAAAGGCTAGGCCACGGTATTACTACTAGAAATAATAATAAATTAATTATCCCTACAGTTAGATTGTCAAAAACTAATAAGTCATTTATTGGAAACTGTGTTCGTTTTTAAAGCAAAATACCAAAAAATGTAATTGAAATGTCAGACACGAAATTTAAAAAACAAGTTTTAATGAAGAAGGCTTTCTATAAAATTCAAAATTATGTAGAGGATAAAGATATATGGAAGTAATTTGACTTACCTGCACAGGTTTATCTTATAGACAGTTGAAGTGCAAAGATTGCAATGAAGATCCGCGGTTAAAATGAACTTACTATTTACACTATTTTCACTATTAGTAAATCTTTTTCGATCGCATATTTCACAAGTAACATTCATTGCATCATTTGTAATTTATTATTTTTATTTTATAAAATAGACTTGGTCACCGACTTAAATATTACGTAAAGATTGGTTTATTTAACTTAAAGTTATAGAAAAATTAGGTTTACAATTAGAGAACTGTATTTTATTTACAAATTGTTGTAATTATTTTGAAAAAAGCAACTACGGAGGTTTCTTGCCGGATTCTTCCCAGTAGAAATAGCGTTTCGAACCGGTGGTAGTACAAAAAGATGACGATTTAAAAGTACTTATTTTAAGTCTATTTGAATAAAAAATATTTTGACTTTGACTTTGATAGTTTTATTGTGTCAATAAAGTTCCCACTATTGAAGGAAACTAATAATACCGTACTATATATTTTTAACTAGGTTTTGCCCGCGACTTCGTCCGCATGTAAGACGATTTTAATTTAATTGACGTTTATCGTTATATTTTGGACAATTCACTTAAATATATTTATAAATTATATCCTATGTGTTATTCGGATGTATAAACTAAATTATTGCAGAAATTCAACTAAATCCGTTCAGTGGTTTTTGTGTGAACAGTAACAAACATCCATTCATCTTTACGAACTTTCGCCTTTATAATATTAGAAAAGGATGTAAATTTTTCGCTAAATAAATTAAATCTTTCTTACTTCCACGCGATGTATAGCCTGGTGAGGTTCTCCAGCTCTCGGACCACCTTCTGGTACTCCTGGAACTGCGCGCGCTCATCCTGCAGCTTCTGCAGCTTGGGAGCTATGTCCTCACGGATTATCTGATGATGATGGAAGTTTTAAAATAAAATTTTATTTCCTAATATACTATAGGCCTCTGGCGCAGTGGTGTAATCAGCCGACTGCTACGTTAGAGGATCCGGGTTCGAATTCTGGCGGCGGGCGGAACTTTATGTTATTGGCTATACGTACTGTTTCCCTTACCGGTCTTGGGTGTAGTATTCTTTTTTATGTAGTTTATACCACATCGTAATTTCACCTGCGACATAAGATTCTTTAATACCGTTTTAGGGCTGAGTGAGGCAATGCATGTGTTGTTAAAAGATAATTTGCTTTTGTTGTTTGATTGCTTAATTAATGTATTAGGTGGGGCTTTGTGTATCGACTTAAGAGAAACAGGAATCATAAAAAATATTAAGCTATATATTGTTGTATGTATATACAACGTTTTGAATCAAATAAAATAAATTTGATAAAAATAAAAAGTTCTGAGTTTTGTTTGAAGGCATAAAGCAACAAGATATTTACAAAACAGAATTTTTCATTTTTTTTATTTTATTCAAAACCAGGCAGGCATTTGACCCCAAACCCGACGGATGTTAAGCGGCGATGAGTTCTAAGGTGGATCATGCCTGCCTAGGAGAAACCGTTTCACTCTTGCCTTAAAGAGGCCCAAGTTATATTGGTATTTTTTTGTGGTATACATTTTTTTTTTTATAAGAATGCAAATCCTAACCTAACCTGTTTGGACTTTGTACCGTTCTTAAGTTGTACAGCATAAGCATTGACATTGCACTTGTTATGTGAAGCTTAACATGTGGCTGTGTGTACTCACATCATTAAGTTCCCTCAGTTTAGCATCCTTCTTCTCAATAGTTTTCTGAGCTGCTTGTTTCTTTGCCTCATACATCCTGGTACCTGCTGCCTCCTCCACCATGGACAGGATCTAAAGATATTTTAAGTTTTTTTTTTTATTGACTGAGAATGTGGTAGTTCAGTTTGTGACATGCCTTAGCTTACCGACTGACCAGACCCGACAGCTCAAAGGTTCGAGTCTCGGGTTGCTGTACATTGTAGCTGCCATGTACCTTATTGTGCCTGGATAGTGGCGACATATTTGCAACCTGTCACACTGAGACTCATCATAAACATGCAAAATGTGTTGTGTTTAACACATTTGGCAACCCCTCCTGAGTGAGTACGGCTTGAGTTTATGTTGTGTGTTTTACTACCCATGATAATAACTTGAAAATAATTACATTTGTAATTAATAACTAATGACAGCCCACTATGCAGAGGATGCATGGAAGCAGAGGAAACGCCAGCACACGTGATCATAGAATGCATAAGTGTAGCCACACAAGGGGCTTGAATCCTCGAATCACCACCATCATTCTGGGAGTGCTTGGGATGGCTGAAATAGGGAACAAACCAACAACACGCACAATGGGCCAATTAAGCAGCTAAGTGAGAGATGTGTCCAGTTAAACTAACTTATCAAAACGTTTTTTACAGTTACAAGCTTTAGCCTGCTATTTCATCAGCTTTAATTGTATTTATCCTTCCAGAAGATTCGCATTTTAGTACCTCACTGATGTTTTCTAAAATTAGACAACAATCTAGTATCAAATCAAATATTTATAAATACAGTAAACTGAAAAGTTATTTGTATGAGGTAGCAACAAATAGCAATAATGCTTCTCTTTAAATAATAACACACCTCAGGTGGTTTCATGTTCAATACTTTAGTGATCCTCCCCTGCATGATGAGGAAGTGAGGGTTGTTGACGTTCAGCTGCACGGAGCAGAACAGGTCGCTCACCCTCTTGTTCTGGACGTTCAGACCGTTTATCAGGTATTTGTTCTTACCACCCATCACCACCTGAGAAAAAAGTTGGTTATAACTTCTTTAAAAACATAACCATATACTCAACAGGATCTATATTTGTTCCTTAATACTATAAAATATAAAACCTGTAAAAATATGACTTGCTATAAACATTTGATTTCATTTAAACACATCATGACACACACCTTACTTAGCCCTCCACTAAGATTAATCTTGCAGACACAATGATATGGTATAAACTACATGGTATGTGAAACAATGTCTTGTAAACAACACAAACAATAATAATAAATTGTTTATCTGTCAGATTTTTCAATATGCAAAAGTCAAACTATATGTAAAGATGTTGTGCATTAAAATTACTTGCTGTTTAAAGTTAATTAAGGGTTACTGAAATGAAAAAATGGCTTGACTTAATAGATTTTTGAATTCTATTGTTTTATACATGTATTAACAAAAAGTCTTAAAGGAATGGGTTACTCATGTGAAGCTTAAGTGGGAAATTTGAAAAATGCAAAATAAATTTCATTCAAATTTAATGAGTTAGAAAATTTATGAAATAATTCTCAATCAAGGAGCAAAAGCTTAAACTAGAATAAAAACAAACATAGTTGAAAGGTTATATAAATAATAGAAAGCAACAAGCCTCATAATATCAGAAGTTCATCATTTTGTAAATCTGTTCATAATGAGTCCTTTAGGGAAAGCATCTGAGCTGCTTAAACCAGTGTTATTTTACTTACATTGGGTTTGTAACTAATAAATATTGGTAAATTGCCTAACTTGTCTAGTAACAGTGATTTCATCATGGTTCTCATATCCAATGGGACACTGCCGTTTGTCCTTATTGTCGAACGTGATGCTGACCGTGGCCTTCGTGATACCAGCCTGCCCATGCTTGTAAATCAACTCTTGGAGACTGCCGGCCCTGACCTGATATAAGTCATCATGGAAAAACAATGTTTATAAAATATTTAGAAGATTTTACTAGTAAATTAATGAGTAAAAGAAACTTACGTTGGATAAATTTGTGATCCCAAGGACGAAGCAAATAGAATCAAGTATATTTGACTTCCCGGTACCATTCAAACCTGTGATAGCATTAAATTCGGGATCGAACCCGGTAATTTCAACGCGATTTCCATAGGATTTGAAGCCATCCAACACTATAGACTTGATATGCATTTTGAATGGTTGATATACATCGATATTGTTGAATTATCAAGTTTAAAACACAAATAAAATTAAAGTTTTAGTAACAAAACCCGAAAATTACGAAAGCGGGAACCGTTGCAATTTGCAAATTTGACAGTACTTTTTTTTTCGAAGAAATACAAACAATCCGAAGAGCAACAAACAAGTGTATTAAAATCATAATTTAATTTAAAACAATTTAGATTCTTGCGAAGTAATCAAATTTTACTAAATTTATATTTATTAAATAGTCTATTAAAAACAAAAATATTGGCGAAAGAAATTTGTTAAAAGTTTACACTGCACAACTACTGCTACTGACTGTTACCATTAGAATAACGTCAAGCAAGACAAAAATTAAACTGCATGAACTTTTCGTACTAGTTTAATAATATTTTAAGTATGTCATGTAATGTGAGTAAATAAATAATTACTAGATGGGCTCACGGCGAGTCAATTCAACGATGACGTCAATAACCATTCATTGTTTTTTTGTAAAAACAAGGAGTGAACACATATTTAATAACACTTAAAAACTTTTCATGCCTTTTGAAGTCAAATAAGCGAAAATGCAAAAAATACTCTAGTTACTTACGACTTTACTAATCCTATTTAAGAATAAGAATGGACAAGGATTCAATACATTTTATACTTTATTTGGATTTATTTTAAGTTGTCGTATCTGTACCTAATCAATTTGTGTTAAACGTAAGTTATTATGATACTTTTGAGAATAAACTGTAAAGTGGGTGCATAAGGTTAAAATGCATAAAACTACACGTGTGATTGATAAAATATGAAAAAGAACCCAAAACTACCTTTTATGATTAAATAGACATGGGAGTGCGTCCCAAGCTTAATCAGACATGGGAGTTTTTTAGTGGGTGCGACCACGGCTCTATCTTTATTATTTTTGTAAATACACATTTATGGATTTCTTTCTGAAATAGTTTCTTGTTTCGTACTTTTTGATGTATTCGGGTTATAGTTTAATTTTATATTTTTAATGTAAATGATCGTAAGCACTCTACAAGTGAGAGAAAAATGTCACGTGATATCTATTGATTTTAAATTTAGTTCATGACATTCAAATCAAAATACATTTTAAAATTTATAGTACACCGAATAAAATAATACTATTGACGAAATTAAATTGAACGTTTCATTTACATTGCAGTACGAGTGACTTTTGAACGAATGGTTTTGTTCGTTTGACACATGAGTTAAATATTTTTGAACTGCAGTTGGTTTGTAATTTCAATATTGGCTCCTTTTTACCGGTTAATTCTTTTAATTTAGTTATTATTTACAATGGAATTCAACAACAGTGGTATAAAGAGCCCCTTCTCACCTCGCGTGAGACAATCGATTGGAGGTAGAAGGCCTTTGGGGCTGAGTTCCGTTAAAAAATCGCAAAGGTTTGTACATAACCTAAAAAACATTGTGTTGTATGAAGATCTTTTCACTAATAACAATTATCGCATGTTTTAGCAAATTTTCTGAAGGCGCGAGAAGTCAGGGTGGAGATGTTATATATAAAACTCCATTGACGACAGTTGAAACCTATGGAATGCCTCTACCTGTTTTGGTAACTGAAACATTGACATTTGGTAAGCATTAGATTTATTTAAAAATAATCATAAATAAAAAAACTACATCACGATACACATTGACTCAGCCCTGCAGTACGTATCGTAAGAACTTGCGTCACAGGAACTAAGCAAAGATATGGCGTAAACTGCATCCAAGATCGGTAAGCATAATAATGCATCTTGCAAATAATACCCCTATCGGGATTCGAACCCAGAACCTCAAGCGTAGCAGCTGTTTACACCTGTGCTATAGAGGTAGACAAAACAATAGTAACCTCCTTAGTATAGGAATAAGTCATAGGAACATTTAGATACTGTATAAGAAATTTTAACAAAACGTAAATTATATTATAACCGCAACAATACACACTTTGGTTTGATTGATAGATCTACATATAGGTGGGATTTTGTTAAAAAAAATTACTCAATTTTTGTACAGCATGCAAAATCCAACAATTTCAAAATATTGGCTATATACAATATTCTTCTATTAATTAAACAAATAATATAGATTTTCCTAGAAACATAGATGTACATAATTGTCGAAGTCAAAATGTTTTATTAAAAAATACTTAAAATAAGTAATAAGATAAGGTAAGATTGTATTATGATATTAAAAAGAGCACCTACGGAGGTTTCTTTCTGGATTCTTTCACGTAGACAGGCATTCCGAACAGGTGGTAGTTTAAAAAGAATTTTGATGATTTAAAAGTACTTATTTTAAGTCCATTTGAATAAAAATTATTTGATTTTGATTTTAATAATTAAAGTAATAAAATCAATACCACACTGGTGCTTCCTATGGGGAAGAATCCGGATATGGGGAAGAAAGTTATAAACCTGTTGATAGCGCAGCGCAATAAGTAAATTATACAACAATAAAATTTACTTAATTATTTATTGTACAGCCAGTGGTGATGTATCAGTCCGCATGTCGCCATGCGGTTGGTGTTGGTTGGTGGCTGGTCGCAAGGTCCTCGCCTGGCCTCGAGAGCCGCTCGCTCCCAGCGGATCCTCTCCAGCACCAGCAGGACCAGTCGCCGCCAGGGAACTAACTCTGCCTCAGACAGACCTGGCACACAAAGCAGATCTGGTTATGCTGTTCTATGAGGATGGTGCTCAGGTATGGATTCGCTTATAAATCTTAAAATCTATTATGAAAATAAAGAGCTGATTAGTGTCACTAGAACTCAAAGACAGATAAAAACCATAACAAAACACACATTGACCCAGCTCTGCATGAAGTTAAGTAAGAACTTGTAAGCATTGATATGGTTTATACTACATAGATAAGAATACAACATCCAAGACTAGTAAACAAAATAATGCGTCATGCTTATCACAACATGTTCCGCCCCCGCCGGGATGCAAACCCGGAACCCATAGGTCATCAAAAACTAATCAATGAAGATGGATTTTGACCATTTAAAAGAACTTTCGTAAATCCAGTAGAATTGAAAAAGTTTTAACAAGACATCATTTGAATCCGTCAGATGCCGTCATGCATAGGCGTTTCCCCGGAAGGCGTGGTCCGCTACTGGCGCTCGGTGGCTCACGGCGGCGTGTGCTGCGACACGAGCGTGGAGCTCGCGGGCCAGGAGTGCGCGCGGCTCACGCCGCCGGCCGAGCCCGCAGCCGCCGCCGTCACCCTAGCGCTGGCCACTACTACGTGTACTGTCTGCTTGCTGACGCCTAAGCTCGTTGGTGAGTAATCTAATTGAAAAAAGAAGCAAAAATTGCTTGATATTTCTTTATTTCTAGAGACTAATGATAGAGGTCGAAACTGCATTTTTTTTTTTTGTAAACACCTGTGTTACAAAGTTTTATATCAAAATACCTATTACAGGTGTTTGTCAAAAATTTTTGCATTAACTTGGTTTTCAAAGTACGGTAATGGAATAGAAAATAAATGCAGGGTTTTCGAACTTAATTCATCTCATATTTTCTCATGAACCAGCACCTGTTACCTGCACCATATCGAACCTCGGAATATGGAACCTTGTCAAATTAAAGTCCAAATTACAATCTAAAGTATATAATATTTTGTACCATAATAAAGAGTTCAATGTCATGATGTGACGTCAGTGAGAAAATGGCAACCAGGCGCATTACCATTTCACGAGGCTTATAAGCTGTAATATCAAATTAAATTATGTTGCGGAGGATGTAGTAGCTCAGGTTGTCACATGCCTAAGTTAACCGACTAAAGCAACCGTACAGTCTGGGTTCGAATATCTGGATGCCGTCCATTGTAGCTGCCATATTCCTCATTGAACCAGGATAGTGGCGACAGACAGGCAACCTGTAACACTAGGACTCTATATAAACATGCGAAATGTGGTGTGAAACACCTCTGCCTACCGCTCTCGAGGGATTAATTACGGCGTGATTTTATGTAATGTTTTACGTTTATATATAAGATGGTCGAGCGACCGTAGAGTGCCGCACGTTACGCCCGCCGTCGGGTTGGCTCGGAGGCATAGGAAGAAGGGTGTCTTTACTGTTCTTTGGATCTATGCCGGCCCCAGCGGAAAATGTAAGTTTATATTACTGTTTTTTAGTTTTTATCAACAGGGTTTTCTGTTTTAGGTTTAATAGGAAAGCTTTTAAAAAAAGTCAAATAATGATTTAAACCGCAAATAAAGCAATTTCGTTGTAAATGTCACATGACATGACTATGTGTTTAATTTTTTAAATCACATAGTACAAAAATAATAGTTTTCTGCACTCCTCTGTATGATATTTAACTATCACAAGTTCCATACTTCCCTAGTTCTAGTGTTATCCAGGCAGATTATATCCACGTGACATCGACAATTAGTGACAACCCGGCCATTGATTGTGACAAATTTGTCACAATGGAAAAATTACTATATAGGTCACTTAACATGCAAATTTTTCACTTTTCTAGGCGACTTGGTACTGGCAAAACTTGTCTTGTTTGAATTGCCTATGTTGTTTATTTTTAAAATAACAGCAGGCAGGCAGTCAGAACTACTATAAATGCCTAAAAGTTATATCGAATATTTTAGGATGTTTTACGTTGAAGCTGTTGTCACATAATTAAACCAGACTCGACGGCTTCTCTTTTGTTAATGTGTTTTGCAACATTTTACATTTATAACAACAATTATTATTTTAATAAAGAAAATGCCGTGACAAATATGTCACAAGAGTGATGTTGGTTACCACGACAAATAAGTCAATCAAATTTTTCTTAGAGATGACAGATTTAGGTTTAAATTTGACATTGGTGTCAACATTTTACCTGTCGTAATTGAACGCAATTCTAATTTTTAGAGCATTCCATTTAAGCGGTTTTTCGATGTAAAAAAGGGATAACTCGTCGAGTTAATATATTTTACAATCTACTGTTTATTAAAGAAAAATAACAAATTTTTCATGGATTTTTGGAGTAAGCGTAATGTTGTAAATTTTCCACACTGACAAATTTGTCATTTATGTTGTTTATTAAACAAAGAAAGTTGAAATTGTTTGATTGTTTGTAGACGAGTTTTTGTAGCGTATATATAATAGAGGGTTGAGTAACGAACGTCAATATGGATAGTGTAATTAGTGGTTGTGTTAGAAACTGGTAGGCGTGGTGTACCTGCCGGGCAGCGGCGGGACGCACGGGCGCTGGGCGCTGGCGTGCGGCGGCCCCGCGCTGCAGCTGTGGGGCGCTGGCGGCGCGGGGCATTGCGAGCTGCGCGCGCTGCTGGCCGGGCACAAGCATCCGCACCTCGCTGGTACGTACGCATTTACTGGGCGCTGCAGCTGTGGGGCGCTGGCGGCGCGGGGCATTGCGAGCTGCGCGCGCTGCTGGCCGGGCACAAGCATCCGCACCTCGCTGGTACGTACGCATTTACTGGGCGCTGCAGCTGTGGGGCGCTGGCGGCGCGGGGCATTGCGAGCTGCGCGCGCTGCTGGCCGGGCACAAGCATCCGCACCTCGCTGGTACGTACGCATTTACTGGGCGCTGCAGCTGTGGGGCGCTGGCGGCGCGGGGCATTGCGAGCTGCGCGCGCTGCTGGCCGGGCACAAGCATCCGCACCTCGCTGGTACGTACGCATTTACTGGGCGCTGCAGCTGTGGGGCGCTGGCGGCGCGGGGCATTGCGAGCTGCGCGCGCTGCTGGCCGGGCACAAGCATCCGCACCTCGCTGGTACGTACGCATTTACTGGGCGCTGCAGCTGTGGGGCGCTGGCGGCGCGGGGCATTGCGAGCTGCGCGCGCTGCTGGCCGGGCACAAGCATCCGCACCTCGCTGGTACGTACGCATTTACTGGGCGCTGCAGCTGTGGGGCGCTGGCGGCGCGGGGCATTGCGAGCTGCGCGCGCTGCTGGCCGGGCACAAGCATCCGCACCTCGCTGGTACGTACGCATTTACTGGGCGCTGCAGCTGTGGGGCGCTGGCGGCGCGGGGCATTGCGAGCTGCGCGCGCTGCTGGCCGGGCACAAGCATCCGCACCTCGCTGGTACGTACGCATTTACTGGGCGCTGCAGCTGTGGGGCGCTGGCGGCGCGGGGCATTGCGAGCTGCGCGCGCTGCTGGCCGGGCACAAGCATCCGCACCTCGCTGGTACGTACGCATTTACTGGGCGCTGCAGCTGTGGGGCGCTGGCGGCGCGGGGCATTGCGAGCTGCGCGCGCTGCTGGCCGGGCACAAGCATCCGCACCTCGCTGGTACGTACGCATTTACTGGGCGCTGCAGCTGTGGGGCGCTGGCGGCGCGGGGCATTGCGAGCTGCGCGCGCTGCTGGCCGGGCACAAGCATCCGCACCTCGCTGGTACGTACGCATTTACTGGGCGCTGCAGCTGTGGGGCGCTGGCGGCGCGGGGCATTGCGAGCTGCGCGCGCTGCTGGCCGGGCACAAGCATCCGCACCTCGCTGGTACGTACGCATTTACTGGGCGCTGCAGCTGTGGGGCGCTGGCGGCGCGGGGCATTGCGAGCTGCGCGCGCTGCTGGCCGGGCACAAGCATCCGCACCTCGCTGGTACGTACGCATTTACTGGGCGCTGCAGCTGTGGGGCGCTGGCGGCGCGGGGCATTGCGAGCTGCGCGCGCTGCTGGCCGGGCACAAGCATCCGCACCTCGCTGGTACGTACGCATTTACTGGGCGCTGCAGCTGTGGGGCGCTGGCGGCGCGGGGCATTGCGAGCTGCGCGCGCTGCTGGCCGGGCACAAGCATCCGCACCTCGCTGGTACGTACGCATTTACTGGGCGCTGCAGCTGTGGGGCGCTGGCGGCGCGGGGCATTGCGAGCTGCGCGCGCTGCTGGCCGGGCACAAGCATCCGCACCTCGCTGGTACGTACGCATTTACTGGGCGCTGCAGCTGTGGGGCGCTGGCGGCGCGGGGCATTGCGAGCTGCGCGCGCTGCTGGCCGGGCACAAGCATCCGCACCTCGCTGGTACGTACGCATTTACTGGGCGCTGCAGCTGTGGGGCGCTGGCGGCGCGGGGCATTGCGAGCTGCGCGCGCTGCTGGCCGGGCACAAGCATCCGCACCTCGCTGGTACGTACGCATTTACTGGGCGCTGCAGCTGTGGGGCGCTGGCGGCGCGGGGCATTGCGAGCTGCGCGCGCTGCTGGCCGGGCACAAGCATCCGCACCTCGCTGGTACGTACGCATTTACTGGGCGCTGCAGCTGTGGGGCGCTGGCGGCGCGGGGCATTGCGAGCTGCGCGCGCTGCTGGCCGGGCACAAGCATCCGCACCTCGCTGGTACGTACGCATTTACTGGGCGCTGCAGCTGTGGGGCGCTGGCGGCGCGGGGCATTGCGAGCTGCGCGCGCTGCTGGCCGGGCACAAGCATCCGCACCTCGCTGGTACGTACGCATTTACTGGGCGCTGCAGCTGTGGGGCGCTGGCGGCGCGGGGCATTGCGAGCTGCGCGCGCTGCTGGCCGGGCACAAGCATCCGCACCTCGCTGGTACGTACGCATTTACTGGGCGCTGCAGCTGTGGGGCGCTGGCGGCGCGGGGCATTGCGAGCTGCGCGCGCTGCTGGCCGGGCACAAGCATCCGCACCTCGCTGGTACGTACGCATTTACTGGGCGCTGCAGCTGTGGGGCGCTGGCGGCGCGGGGCATTGCGAGCTGCGCGCGCTGCTGGCCGGGCACAAGCATCCGCACCTCGCTGGTACGTACGCATTTACTGGGCGCTGCAGCTGTGGGGCGCTGGCGGCGCGGGGCATTGCGAGCTGCGCGCGCTGCTGGCCGGGCACAAGCATCCGCACCTCGCTGGTACGTACGCATTTACTGGGCGCTGCAGCTGTGGGGCGCTGGCGGCGCGGGGCATTGCGAGCTGCGCGCGCTGCTGGCCGGGCACAAGCATCCGCACCTCGCTGGTACGTACGCATTTACTGGGCGCTGCAGCTGTGGGGCGCTGGCGGCGCGGGGCATTGCGAGCTGCGCGCGCTGCTGGCCGGGCACAAGCATCCGCACCTCGCTGGTACGTACGCATTTACTGGGCGCTGCAGCTGTGGGGCGCTGGCGGCGCGGGGCATTGCGAGCTGCGCGCGCTGCTGGCCGGGCACAAGCATCCGCACCTCGCTGGTACGTACGCATTTACTGGGCGCTGCAGCTGTGGGGCGCTGGCGGCGCGGGGCATTGCGAGCTGCGCGCGCTGCTGGCCGGGCACAAGCATCCGCACCTCGCTGGTACGTACGCATTTACTGGGCGCTGCAGCTGTGGGGCGCCTCTTGTATTGTATCAGTAGCGGTATCCTTAACGAATTGCATCAGACGACTCCGTGCTCAAATTCTTGATTTAATTAAAATTCTTAGGTAAGTACTTAATCTAATTTCTAAGGTTGTGGAGAGTGTTTCGTCCAAATTGGTGCCGGTTACGGAGCCGGTAATAAATGGATCGTACGCGGCTAAGAACGTGTGATACATTTATGCGCGCATTCCGATGGCGTATGAGCATCCTATGCGAATTTGGACAATGACTTAATTAATATGCTTATAAAGTTGTTCCTTTACTTGTAGTAATCTCCGTAAAGCATAAGATAATTTAACCATCGTCAATTCCATCCAGGTGACCTTAGCAACCTGGAGATAATAGCCCTGGACATGCGCGTCAGTGGCCCGAACAGCCTGTTGCTCCTCATAGCAACGATCAATGTAGCCAGGGAACCTGACATGAGATACGCACTTGGTATGGCAACATTTGATACATTTCCTTATTTTGTATAGATATAAACCTGATTTTTTAATCACAACCCTGTTTCAAACAGGTTTCTGTGTGGAATGTAACTTGTCAGATTTAGACAAATATGTCTACTTGTGTAATTCTAAAAAGGTTTAGTTAAGACGAAAAATCGGTCCGATTGAGAATGGAAAATGTTAAAACTGTCAAATTGTACATTTTATTTTAAAACTAAATATAAATTACCATTTACAATTTTCTCGTTAAAATGTCCACTTTTCGAGACAAGTATGTCAGAATTTCATGACAAGTTCTCACTTGTCGGCCCTTAGAGTTTTATAAGACAGAAAAGTGTAAAATTGTCTCAACAATTTGACAATATTGTAAGGTTTCCGCTTTGATAAATTTATCAACAATATTATATAAAAAATACAAATTGTCAAAGTAACCTGTCATTATAGAGTTTTTTAGAGACTTCAAACAAATAAACTTTATTTTTCACCACAATAAATTAACAAACCGTTCAATTTTATATTCGGTATTGCGACTATTTTAATTAAGTAAATGTTGCTCAAAACCTGTTTTTTTTTTCATGTAGCAACAATAAACGTGGAAGACGTTAGCAACCCCGTGGTGACGTCACTGGTGGGCATCGGTCGTTGGCGAGAGGAGACCAGCGATCCGCCCCGGTGCCTGCCATTGCCTTCCTGCACTATCATATACAATAACAACTATATAGCTACTGTCACAGGTTAGTAGAATGAGGTTGTTTAATATATTCAAATAAATGAAAAAAATTGTCAACATAACATCGGTAATTACCGCGAAACTACAACAAGAAAACAAATTCTAAAATTACTAAATGTCCAAAACTACTAAAGACGAGGCTGTATGGAATTGATCCTTTGCCTTTCCTATGGGATAAAGAAACAATCATTATGTAAATGTCCAAAATGACCAGTTTGAATTCTGTATTAAAATTTTTAGTTCAAATTATGTCTAAGAGATGCCGTTGCTTGTTATCTACATCGCGATATCATTTACTGACGCTATAGTGAATAAGTTTGATGCTTTTAAGAAATTAGAGTGATCACCCACCATACCGTTTAGGTTACGCTGCGGAAGGCAATAGGGCCGCAGTTAGGGTAATTTAAAAGAAACCCACCATAGCAACAACGTTTCATCTACTTACAGTAGATGAACACCATTAATTAGGTTAAAATGATTAATTAGGTACTTTTAGAGATATCATTTCTTAATTTTGTATTAACGCGGTATAACCTATTGTTAGTTACGTTGAAATGCATCATCGACGACGACTTTTTACAAAACAATTCGTAAAATAATGTTGCTAAAAATGGCAATTTCCGAAACACAGCGAACTTCTTCACGTTGTAAATGGAAAGGGTGCTACCAACGCAGACGATCTCGCACGTAGATCTACCACCCGTATCACAATATCTGTTTTATGTGTCATTAATGAAGTGAAATGAAATGAATGAATTTGTTTGTCAGCAAACGACAAGGTGGAAGTGATAGACGTGTCAGCGGAGGGCGACCGCATCCTGGGCGCGGAGCAATGCGGCGCGGCGCTGGTGTTCAGCCGGCGTCACGGCGTGCTGCTCGTACGCCGAGCGCATACTGACGGACACGCCACGTACGTACACCACGGCGTCACGGCGTGCTGCTCGTACGCCGAGCGCATACTGACGGACACGCCACGTACGTACACCACGGCGTCACGGCGTGCTGCTCGTACGCCGAGCGCATACTGACGGACACGCCACGTACGTACACCACGGCGTCACGGCGTGCTGCTCGTACGCCGAGCGCATACTGACGGACACGCCACGTACGTACACCACGGCGTCACGGCGTGCTGCTCGTACGCCGAGCGCATACTGACGGACACGCCACGTACGTACACCACGGCGTCACGGCGTGCTGCTCGTACGCCGAGCGCATACTGACGGACACGCCACGTACGTACACCACGGCGTCACGGCGTGCTGCTCGTACGCCGAGCGCATACTGACGGACACGCCACGTACGTACACCACGGCGTCACGGCGTGCTGCTCGTACGCCGAGCGCATACTGACGGACACGCCACGTACGTACACCACGGCGTCACGGCGTGCTGCTCGTACGCCGAGCGCATACTGACGGACACGCCACGTACGTACACCACGGCGTCACGGCGTGCTGCTCGTACGCCGAGCGCATACTGACGGACACGCCACGTACGTACACCACGGCGTCACGGCGTGCTGCTCGTACGCCGAGCGCATACTGACGGACACGCCACGTACGTACACCACGGCGTCACGGCGTGCTGCTCGTACGCCGAGCGCATACTGACGGACACGCCACGTACGTACACCACGGCGTCACGGCGTGCTGCTCGTACGCCGAGCGCATACTGACGGACACGCCACGTACGTACACCACGGCGTCACGGCGTGCTGCTCGTACGCCGAGCGCATACTGACGGACACGCCACGTACGTACACCACGGCGTCACGGCGTGCTGCTCGTACGCCGAGCGCATACTGACGGACACGCCACGTACGTACACCACGGCGTCACGGCGTGCTGCTCGTACGCCGAGCGCATACTGACGGACACGCCACGTACGTACACCACGGCGTCACGGCGTGCTGCTCGTACGCCGAGCGCATACTGACGGACACGCCACGTACGTACACCACGGCGTCGATTCGGTAGAGGCACCCTTAGTTTGTGTCTCTCCTTGCCTTCATAAGGGTTGGAACGCCTTCTACGTGGAAACCCCAAATGTCCCTCGATAGTCCGGCTCTCGACTATGTCTGTACTAGGTCAGGCTCGATGGGGAGGCGGACAGGTATGGCGGTCGTGCCTATGCTTTTCGTCTTGTTGTGTTGTCTTTATAAAGACAGCCTAATCGATTGTATAGGGAACGATAGCCACGGTAATGTCACGGCAAAGCTGCTAAAGCCTCCGTGCCGCAGCACTCTTCGTTTGGGGGGAAAAAACGTATGGACACCTAATTTATTTATTCACAATTTATTGATCATCAACGTAACATGCAATATTTCATAGTAAAGTACATCATGTGTAAATAAAATTCATAATAATTAAGAGGCTGTTCAGTGGTTTTCGAGTTTGAGGGAATCCATGAGGATTTCTCTCAAAAAAAAATCTCTTTGATAATTATTTATCATTTCAGTAGTGTAAAAACAAAATATTGCTAGTGCTTAATGACTTCGATGGTGATCTATGGTGGCAAATAAGTAATGTTTCTGTACAGGTCGTTGTGTGACAGCCCGATGGGCTCACCCTGTCCATCTGACATGTATGAAGGCAACCTGTCATTGTATGAAATAGATCCACACGAGGTAAGACTTTCTTGATTTTAAAGTAATAATGACAATAATAACCACATCACGACACACACATTGACTCTGCAGTAAGTATCGTATGAACTTGTGTCACAGGAACTAAGCAACGATATATACTACATACATACATATGGTGTATACTACATAGATAAGAATACAACATCTAAGACCGGTAAGCGAAACAATGCGTCTTGCAAATAACACAAAGTCCCTCCCCCGCCGGGATTCGAACCCCGAATCTCTAGCGTAGCAGTCGGCTGTTTACACCACTGCGCCACTGAGGTCGTCAAAGTCTATCTGAATAAAAAATATTTTGACTTTGACATCTCGTTTCATAACAATGCTCATGTCCTACAAGATTCTCGCTCCATTGGAAAAAATATTTTATATCACGAAGATGACGTTAATGATTTTAGGTTGTTGAAGTACAACTTAATATAAATAACTAAATAAAATATATCGTAACACTTCAATCTAATGTAGCATAATTATATACGTAAATAAATATTCGTTATTATAGCTTTAATTACATATGTATTTAAAAGAGGTACGCCTGCCTATTGACGATGCCCTCGATGTCTGGAACGCTTTGAGCACCGCCAATAAGTTGCCCATGTAGAGGTAAAGACTGTTAAACCTCTCGTGTCATTGTTAACATAAACTCACGCCGTAATCCCTCGAGAGTTGTTGGCAGAGTCCCAGTAGTATACGACGATTTAATAATAAATTTAATGACCATATCTGTCCAGGTGAGCATGCTTACCACAGACGCTTGTGGTCAGCTCAAGACCGCGTTCCTGTTCCACCTACGCCGTGATAATGTGGCCTGCAACAGCATCATAGACCGGCTGTTCCCTCAAACGCCGGCGACGACGGAGCGGGAGGTTGACGCGCCTTTAGACGTCACTGTCATTGCCATCGCCACTCAGATGCTGGATGACATACCGGCTGGGGATCCCAGGTGACTTGCTTTCACATTGCTTTAGTTTTCTTGTATGCTTTCTAGTGATATGTTCCGATGTAAAGATTCGAGGATGGCTTTAATTTACAACTGACAATTTTTTTTTGGTTATCAATGTTATATAGTATAGGTATACAGCTTCATTGCCAACAGCTTAATTTTTCCCATTTCTATTCTCATACCAATCTTCAATACCAGGTGGAAGATCAGGTCCGGTTCTGCGACCAACATTCCCTTGGGGAGCTCCTCGTCTCTTCAGATCCTGTCGCAGCTGCGGGACAAGAGACGCGCTTTCTATATGTTCCTGGACTTCCTCAGGGCTACAGGGCTGTGGAACAGATTGCAGATGGTAACCACAGGTGAGGAGTTAGAAGCATTGTATTCTGTTAATAAAAAGAAACTAAATGGACAGAAATAGAATTTAAAAATTGTATAGAAAATTTATATGTTATATATAATTATTTTAAATTAAATTGAATGAATGAGTGAGGGAAGCTATATAGTGAAGTTTTTAGAATCTACCGGAGCAATCCGGCCTTTGTAACTATGTGTGTATGTTTTAATGTTTGTCCGACGATAACTCGAGTATCGTTGATCGGATCGTCGTGAAACTTGGTAGGCGGAATAATGAAGCAAAAGTAATGTTTAAGTTTGAATATGATTCAAATAGGTGGAGAGGTTTCCGAGATATAGGCGGTCGCGAGTTTATAGTTCTGAGAGAACTACTAGCTTTTAGGGTTCCGTATCCAATGGGTAAAAAAGGGGACCCTATTAATAAGCCTCTGCTTTCCGTTTGTCTGTATGTCTATCTGTCAGCGGGTTGTATCCAGTGGCGTGCCTAGAGTTTTAGACTAGGGCAAGCCGAGCGATACGTTTTGTAGTTTATATAAATATTTTAGATAAATGTACCTTGTTGCCCCATTACTCTCCAATCTACACTTCATACTTTTGTTGTGGACTTGCTGGCGTGGATGAGCTCACCAAAGCACACAGAAGGTATACTATTGCTAGATAGAATTTTGCAAACAAATCAGCAAAAGCATTCTTTCGGCGGCTTTGAAAAAAGCCGTTTGGTTTGTTTGAGCGAATGAAACTAGGTTTTAACACTGTTCATTGTTGATTTGCTTGCTTACTGATAGGAGCAATAATTAAATAAAATTATGCATATTTACAAGATATTTAAATGGAATCATTATTATTTATATTCTAATTCAAATCGTCTATCTTTCTTGAGGAATGAATTTATTACGTCAGAGTGAAATGTTGGTGAACGTTTTAATTCTACCAACAATGGTTTTTCGATAGCTATAATTGACAATTCGGTTAGCCGTTCTTGACCATGTGTATTTCTCAGATATGTATGGATACGCTTAAGAGACAAAAACTCGTAGCGGAATAGTAACGACAAGAATTGCTAACTTCAACAGCTGGGTAAAGGCATCATCGAGACTATTTTCAGTAATAAAATCAATTAGTTCAAACACATTACGATCTTTCAAATCAGGGGAAGAATACAAACAACTCAATTGATTTATAATGTTTGTTTGTCAAAATGATTTTCGTAAACATTAAACAATGAATTAAATGCCTCTGTAGGAAAATCTAACCTATAATTTTCGAATTTTTTAGTATTAAAAAGTTGAAAAAACTTTAATTACAAAAATTCTGAACACCTATCATTAATTTCGCAAAATATATTATCGATCACTTGAACATAAAGTCGTTTATATTCTGTTTTAGCGCAGCTAATATTACGTCTCGAACGCGGAGCAGAGTTATTTTTTAACGTGTTGTCATAAATTTGATCGAATTCAGCCCGAAATTTAATGTAAATAAGTAAGTAAGAACTTTATTCATAAAATAACGCAGCATCTCACATCACAGTGTTTGAACAAGGAATATGTATTAACCTAAACGATTACATTAAGATGCTGCGTTACAACCATGAAAGGGTATGCAACTCAGCACTGTGTCAGCTCTGACGAGACCGACGCTGATCTTCCGTTGCACCCCAATTGATTCCGAAGATGAATTGAACATATACAAATAATTGTGAATGTTTATGTGTGTGAAAATTTTAAACTTATACTCACATTATATTGATATTAAAACCAACCACGATTGGAACTGTTTTATTTTAATGCTACGATAACCAACATCGACTTGTGATTTTTGTAGAATATTGTCGAAGCAGTCGGATTTTTCGAATATTCGGACTGTCACATACGTCAGAAAACAACTGTATAAGATTGCTTTGTTGTTCAAACACTGTGTTAATTAATCGTGACATGTATGTCCAACGAGTTGCGGACAAATTAGGCAATTTTTTTGAGCAGTGAGTATCATAATAAGCAGCTCGTTTTGTAATCTGACTAAAAAAGACACACAAAGACTGCAGCGCCGAAAAAAACGAACTGACCTCTCCTATTCTGTTACACGATTTAGATAATACTAAGGCCACACCAGACGTACAATGCTTGTGGACATACATCTTTAACTTTTTGCTGCACTCACTAACACCATCATAGGTCTGTGCCACTAATTTTGCGATGCAATCATGTTTATTGAGTAATTCTGATATAATATTTGAAATAACGTCTGCTGTGCGACTTTCAGACACATTGACATATCCCGAAAAACGGTGACGAGTTTCATTCCAAAACAATATCTGAGAATCGAGCACAATTGTTCTCTGTTACTAACATCAGGAGTTTCGTCAGTAATTTTTGAAACAAATTTTGACAATTTAACTTCAAATTCAATGCGAGTTTTTATTACGTCGGCCATAGAATGTGTACGGATTACGTAGACATTTTGCTTAGGTCGTGGCCTAGTTTGGCGCAACGACGCGACGTTTTGTCATTATTTTAATTTATAGTTAGTTAACACCTTGCACTTTCCGCGAGTAGCCACGGATAAGCATTCAATCCTACTTTGTTTACTTTTGTTAAAATAAAAACGAATAAGTGTTTTCTGTGGTTACGTGTTTAACTCATGTTTTCTACTAACTAACTTTAACTCAAACAACTATCCTGACGCTCTGACCGTACATTTTGAATTTTATTCGACTATTAGCTTTTCCCCGCCCGCGCCGGACTGTCGCTTTGTTGAACGTGCTTTTCTAAAGTATTTCGAGAGAAGCGTTACGAGCTCTAAAAAAATATCTTTATTTAATGAAGTTCTAGACTCATCGTGACCTCTGAAGGCAAGTTCTTGTTGTGTTAAATGACAAACAATATGTACTAATTGTTGAAAGACACTACGATTGAATCTGAAGTATATCTATCTGAAATATAATCTGAGAAATACACAAGTCAGGGGTTGGTTTCTCCGAAGAAATAATTTGTTTTTTCTGAGAAAAGTTTAAACATTTTACCTTGTTCTCGCCGATCAAAATTTTTTCACAATTTATGTCATCACAAGGAACTACTTTCGCCATTGTTTACAGCATTAAATTAAATTTTACTATGCAAAAACACCGCACAAACAAAACAACAAACAATTACCAAATCACTTTTCACTTTCACTCGCTCAGTAATTAAACAAAATGAAGTGAACTGACAGAAGTGACTGAGCAGCAAGAGCGAATGGGATATTTTGCAATCACTCTATCGATTCGTGTGCAACTTCACTATTCAAGCTTGCTTTATTTTTAGTACTAATCCTTTATTAACCATTAATAGTTATATCGCAATACGAGAGATTTTCGGATTGTTCCAATAGGTAAGAAAGTGACAGAGAGTCAAGCCCCGTTGCAACCCAGCGTGTGCGACCGAAAAACCTGAGCGAGCCTTAGCTAGAACACTTTTAGCGCGAACAAAACGGCGCGTTTCGAATCCTTGTGTTAATTTTGAACTATGTTTTACAAGCCTTGTAGTTTGAAAAGTAATGAGAGTGCGAGGCGTGAACTTATCTTAGTTTGATAGGACAAACCGGGCTTTTGAGCTTGTATGGCAGTACCGCCAATGGTTGTATCTCATAAACCATAATAGCTAGACTCATGACATTTTCAGAGAATGTTTATTTCTGCTGCCGCTATAGCATAGACAACGAGCAAAAACGTAATTTCATAAAAATGCTTTGCTTGCTTCAGTATATTTTAAGAAATTATCCAAAGCAAGCTTAATTTGTATACCCGTTAGTTACTTTCTCATTTACAATATAAAACTAGTGTAACAGATGGAATTCCATATTTCTTATCTGGCAACACCACGTTTCTATCAAACTCAGCAATGTCATTGGCTGATTACTGCTCAGTATTGCCAGAGAGTCGCTTTCGTTTTATCGTAATACATTCGGCTCGCTGTACGTAGTGGTCTCCCCGCAGAGGACGGCGAGTGTGTGAGCAGCGAGGCGGCGCTGACGCGCGTGGCGGCGCGGCTGCAGGCGGCGCTGGCGCTGCACGCGCACAGAGCCGCCTCGCGCGACCATGCAGCGCTCATCGACCACGCCATATACCAGGTCGGTGTCTATTTACAAATGCAGCAGGACGCTGATCATCCGAACGATCGCTTAGCCGAACACCAGACTCTGCTTCACCTTCAATATTACTGGTGTAAGATTTAGTAGTTAGTATTTAATTAATCCCCTGTTAGTTAGTGGCATACCGTGGTGTTTTGACGGTCAGGCGTCTCCTGACAGTCTCCCCCTTAGATTTTTTGGCCTCTGCGCCATTTTAATTGCTGTCTCCGCTTTGCTGAGAGGGAAGTCTGAAATCGGTTATTTACTTCCTCCTATTTCTTCTGATTAAGTTCGTTGCGGGTCCCAAGACAGTCGATAGGGTCCGGGCACAGCCTGTGTGTAATTGCACAGCTGCATTATTAGTTGATTATTCGATCAAAGGACGCCACTGTTGATCCTCATGAACAGCAGTTCCAGTGGTAGGACAGAGTGGCGTGTGTGCCCCGAGAATGTTGCAATGTTGTTTCAAGATTCAAAAATATACGATTTTTCTTCGGAATATTTAGGTACCTCTTACTTTCCTTTTCACATTATGTATAGTCGCCTGTAGATCAACCTATAAAATCCATCAGAAAATTGGTGTAGAAATGCAAGCGATATATGTGAATCCTTACTGTAAAATTTTTATTAGTTTATTTATTTCACGCGAAACTGATTCCAGTAAAGAAGAATCATATAGTTGTGTTGTAAGATATGGCTGCACTGTACTGTGTGTATTCGTGTGACTATTTTACAAATTACAAATTTTGAGCGGTTAGTATGGGATGACATTAGTCACATCAGCACACACACATCCATAAAAAATGAAAATAAAAATACAAAGAAAATCTAAGTAAAACAGGATACAATCTTACGTTTAAATAGGCTAAAGTTTGAATTAAACATATCTACATAAATGCCTTATTTTTTTGTGAACGATAATTAGTGTTAAGATTAATTTGTGACAGTAATCATGAGAGTGTAATATTTTATGTGAGACAAGAAAGTGTTGAAGTTTTCGAAGATTTTCAAGTCGTATCATGTTGTGTTGCTGCAATGATGGAGCAAACGAGTATTGCCCTGCCTGATGTTAATAATTACAAAAAAAAAACTGTAATAAACAGCGTTGACGCCGGTAATAAGTGTATGGCGGTCTTTCTGGACATGAAAAAGGTCTTAAAAATTTACTGTGTCTATTCCAATTCTTGTCCAAAATCTTCAGAATACTGGTATCAGAGGATCTCCTTTAGATTTAATTGAAAGTTACCTTAGTGAACGTCAGTCACGAGTTAGAGTGGGTTCGAGTGCTGAGTGTACTGGCAATTATGGAGTTCCACAGGGTAGTGTTTTGGGACCAACCTTATTCCTCATCTATATTAATAACTTGTGCAATCTCCAACTAGACGCTGTTAAAATTTTCTCGTACGCTGATGACACCGCCATTGTTTTATCAGCTAAAGGCTGGGAGCTGTTAAAAACATACACTGAATTGGGCTTGACTAAAATTGCTTCTTGGTTGAATGCTAATCTTCTTACACTAAACATACAAAAAAGTAACTATATCTGCTTCACCAAGTTCAGCAGTAGCCAGCCCTCATCAGATTTTACAATACGAATCCATAAATTTCGACAAAACCATGATAAGATCTGTTCATGTGCCGTTTTAAACAAAGTTTCAAATATAAAATACCTAGGTGTCATGATTGATCAACGGTTATCGTGGTATTCTCACATCGAATTGATCATGAGCAGAACTACAAAGCTTATATGGTCATATAAGTCACTATGCTAAGTAACTTCTGACCATCTCCTGCGCCAAGTCTACATCTCTCTAGCTCAATCGATTTTATCGTACTGCCTAATAGTCTGGGCGGGGCTAACAAAACGAGAATGCTTGGTTTAGAGAGATCTCAGAGAGCAATATTTAAAGTTATGTACTTCAAGCCAAGCAGATTCTCAACAGAAAATCTTTACTCCAATGCTGGGATCTTATCTGTAAGAAAATTATATATCTTAAACGCCCTACTGAGAATTCATAAAGTAACATTAACTCTAGAAGAAATCGTAATGTTGTCCCACATAAAAGCGAGTGAAGTCAGTTTTTGCTAAGAGACAATTTGATAATCGAGCACCGGCCTTATACAACAAAATTAGCAAAGAAATAAAGTTTTATCCTGTAAGCTATGCCAAGTGTAGGACTGCTATCACAACATGGCTTAAAACTAAAAGCCATGTAGAGATTGAATCACAAATTTGACATGAATTACTTAAGCTAGGTATATGTTTATTTTATAATGCCACACATACGTTTTACACAAACACACATACACACTATCTCTCATATACATGCACACACACGCACACATGTACTAGGCAAGTTATAATAAACTGCACTGCAAAAAAAAAACTAAAGTAGTAAAAAGTCTAGGAATTTAATGAAATACAGTTATGGAAGAGCGCACGTTCCTAGCACAAGCAAAACCTATTTGCTTAAATGGTTCCGAACATATCTGTGTTAACTTAAGTTACTGAAATAAATTATTTCAAAGTCAAGTCAAAGTCAAAATATTTTTATTCAAATATACTTAAAATAAGTATTTTTAAATCGTCATATTTTTATACTACCACCGGTTCGAAACGCTATTTCTACGGGGAAGAATCCGGCAAGAAACCTCCGTAGTTGCTTATTTGTAAATAAAATACAGTTCTCTAATTGTAAACCTAATTTTTGTAAAACTTTAAGTTATATAAACCAATATAAAATAATGTAATATTTAAGTCGATGACCAAGTTTATATTATAAAATAAAAATAATAAATTACATGAATTACAAATGATGCAATGAATGTTACTTGTGAAATATGCGATCGAAACATATTTATTAATAGAATAGTGTAAATAGTAAGTTCATTTTAACCGCGGATCTTCATTGCAATCCTTGCACTTCAACTGTCTATAAGATAAACCTGTGCAGGTAAGTAAAATTACTTCCATATATCTTTATCCTCTACATTATTTTGAATTTTATAGAAAGCCTTCTTCATTAAAACTTGTTTCACATGTTTTTTAAATTTCGTGTCTGACATTTCAGTTACATTTTTTGGTATTTTGCTGTAAAAACGAACACAGTTTCCAATAAATGACTTATTAGTTTTTGACAATCTAACTGTAGGGATAATTAATTTATTATTATTTCTAGTATTAAAACCGTGGCCTAGCCTTTCAAATTCGTTTAGGTGTTTTCTTACATAATATTATCAAAAATATACTGGGATGGTAAGGTGAGTGTATCAATTTCTTTGAATAATTTTCGTAATGAATGTCGCGGCTTTAGGTTATACATAGATCAGAGCTATGACCCTTTTTTGTAAAATAAAAATAGTATCTATTTCGGCCGCACTACCCCATAGTAGGAAACCATAAGACATAATACTATGAAAATAGACAAAATACTGGTGTATCTAGCCGTGGGTAGATCCGTTAAATTTCTAATTTTCTCTACTGCAAATGCTGCCGAACTTAATTTACCACGAATTGATTTATGTGAGCATTCCACTGCAATTTTGGATCAATATTAATACACACAGTCTATAATATTGAGCACATCATTATTTATTTTAACATCCGTGGATGCTGTCCGCACATTAGGTAAAGAAAATCGGAGGCACTTTTTACAATTTAGAAGTAAATTATTAGAACTAAACCAATCCGTTACTTGTTTTAACGTCGAATTTATTTTGAATTTGAATTTGGAATAGTGATATCGTAATGTGAGTTAGTGAGTCAAAGATAATTTCAAGATCTTTAACAATTTGTTTACGCTGAATGTTATGATCACCGATCAAATAACTAAAATATATTTTGTTAATCTTGTTTGTAAAAGAAACAGCAAAACATTTGTCAATGTTCAAAGTCATATCATTATACCACCAGACAACAAGACGATTAATGTCTTTATGAAGGTTTAAAGCGTCGTTAACACTTCTAATAGTTTTATAAATTTTGAGATCGTCAGCATAAAGCAAATAAGGGGAACATATTTTATCAATAAGGTAATAAGTAAGAATGTTACAGAACAGTGGTCCTAAATGCGGTCCATGGAGAACACCTGAGGACACAATTGCTGGTATGGAAAGCTCACACTTGAGAGCAAAAAGCTGACTTCTTCTAAACAATTATGACTGAATTCATCGAAGTAAATGAATACCATGTGCATACAGTTTTTACAAACTAGGTTATGATTGACCTTGTCAAAAGCTTTAGAGAAGTCAGTATACATTGTATCAGTTTGTAGCCTTTTTAAAACTTCACAGATATTTAAGTTATCCGAATTAACCGTTTATCTAAGGCCCTAATTCTGTTTTCATTGGAAATCTATTATTTCCATATATTTTACGATAAATTAATGAAATAAAGAAAGTATGTTTCGTGCATTTTCGCTATTTAAGCTTTGATCCAGCGAATATTTAAAAGAAACCACACAAATAATTCATCAATAAATTCAAGAATTTTACCATAATAATTTCGGAGATTTATCAGTTTTATATATATGTATCAGGTGGTGCAAGGCCCAAACAGCACATGGGAGGAGGACGCGGACACGCGGCGTGCGCTGGCGGCGGGCGAGCTGGCGCCCAGCGACGTGTGCGCGCGTCGCGTGAGCCGCGTGTGGCGCGCCGTGCGGGAGCTGGCCCACGCCACGCAGCAGCACCACGCGCCCGCACTGCACCTCATCAATGTAACTATATACAATCATAGACACGTCGCGTGAGCCGCGTGTGGCGCGCCGTGCGGGAGCTGGCCCACGCCACGCAGCAGCACCACGCGCCCGCACTGCACCTCATCAATGTAACTATATACAATCATAGACACGTCGCGTGAGCCGCGTGTGGCGCGCCGTGCGGGAGCTGGCCCACGCCACGCAGCAGCACCACGCGCCCGCACTGCACCTCATCAATGTAACTATATACAATCATAGACACGTCGCGTGAGCCGCGTGTGGCGCGCCGTGCGGGAGCTGGCCCACGCCACGCAGCAGCACCACGCGCCCGCACTGCACCTCATCAATGTAACTATATACAATCATAGACACGTCGCGTGAGCCGCGTGTGGCGCGCCGTGCGGGAGCTGGCCCACGCCACGCAGCAGCACCACGCGCCCGCACTGCACCTCATCAATGTAACTATATACAATCATAGACACGTCGCGTGAGCCGCGTGTGGCGCGCCGTGCGGGAGCTGGCCCACGCCACGCAGCAGCACCACGCGCCCGCACTGCACCTCATCAATGTAACTATATACAATCATAGACACGTCGCGTGAGCCGCGTGTGGCGCGCCGTGCGGGAGCTGGCCCACGCCACGCAGCAGCACCACGCGCCCGCACTGCACCTCATCAATGTAACTATATACAATCATAGACACGTCGCGTGAGCCGCGTGTGGCGCGCCGTGCGGGAGCTGGCCCACGCCACGCAGCAGCACCACGCGCCCGCACTGCACCTCATCAATGTAACTATATACAATCATAGACACGTCGCGTGAGCCGCGTGTGGCGCGCCGTGCGGGAGCTGGCCCACGCCACGCAGCAGCACCACGCGCCCGCACTGCACCTCATCAATGTAACTATATACAATCATAGACACGTCGCGTGAGCCGCGTGTGGCGCGCCGTGCGGGAGCTGGCCCACGCCACGCAGCAGCACCACGCGCCCGCACTGCACCTCATCAATGTAACTATATACAATCATAGACACGTCGCGTGAGCCGCGTGTGGCGCGCCGTGCGGGAGCTGGCCCACGCCACGCAGCAGCACCACGCGCCCGCACTGCACCTCATCAATGTAACTATATACAATCATAGACACGTCGCGTGAGCCGCGTGTGGCGCGCCGTGCGGGAGCTGGCCCACGCCACGCAGCAGCACCACGCGCCCGCACTGCACCTCATCAATGTAACTATATACAATCATAGACACGTCGCGTGAGCCGCGTGTGGCGCGCCGTGCGGGAGCTGGCCCACGCCACGCAGCAGCACCACGCGCCCGCACTGCACCTCATCAATGTAACTATATACAATCATAGACACGTCGCGTGAGCCGCGTGTGGCGCGCCGTGCGGGAGCTGGCCCACGCCACGCAGCAGCACCACGCGCCCGCACTGCACCTCATCAATGTAACTATATACAATCATAGACACGTCGCGTGAGCCGCGTGTGGCGCGCCGTGCGGGAGCTGGCCCACGCCACGCAGCAGCACCACGCGCCCGCACTGCACCTCATCAATGTAACTATATACAATCATAGACACGTCGCGTGAGCCGCGTGTGGCGCGCCGTGCGGGAGCTGGCCCACGCCACGCAGCAGCACCACGCGCCCGCACTGCACCTCATCAATGTAACTATATACAATCATAGACACAAAGCTGGCGCCTCCGTACCGAAAAGGCCTTCGCTTTTGGGATTAAAAACTACCGTTCGTCAAACTACATTTATTAAGTAGATATTTTATTTTTACGAGACAAATTCCTTTGTTGTTCTTAGAACGTCAATAATGACTTTGAGTATTTTGGCAGGGTAAAGGAAAAAATATTTAACGTTTTGATAAGGAATGAAATAAGTTATGAGAGGTGAAACAAAACAGCCGGCAGGTATTTTTTCGCGGAAAATGTTAATAGTAGTCTGAATTTCTTGCAGTGATAACTTCGGTATTAATGCATGTATTAATGTAAAACTAAAATAATGTAAGTACCTGGGATATACTTCGACTGCAGGTGTATTTTAATGTTACATTTTAACCCTTTCGTGTTCTTCATAATGAAATTAATAAGGATGTTAAATGAAATCATGAACCTGCCTACAGTAACATGCTAATACGGAAACTGTTGGCTCTAACGAGTAACTTGAGAGATGACGAAGAAAGCAGCCAAATCTTCGTATTTCACACTTGTACATCACTTTAGACATTGACTGTATAAAACACCAGCATTTCGTACATTAAATTCTTCTGCTATACAAGAAAATACAATAAAACCAATTAAAACTGACTGGCGCTTGCCCGGCAAATAACCCTCGCCATTGCGTTGCTCCAACGCAAACGATCTCGCACGTAGATCTATTGTCGTATTGACGTATAATTGAACGTATAATATTTCTGCAGTCCATATTGTCGGAGGTGTCGAGCGCATGGCGTGGGACAGGTGGAGTCATACCGAAGGACCTGCTGCCTGCACTCGCTAAACTGCACAAGAATGCACTCACGTAAGTACTTCACTTCTTCAATAAAAAATCCATTTGAATTTGACATTTATAGTACAGTCGTTTCAATGATAACCGTTCGGCAGTTGTGATGTAACTTTTTTTTCCTTGACTATTGCTACGGAGGCGTTAGCAGCTTTACGTTGACTTTACATTACCGTGGCTATCGTTCCCTATACAATCGATCAGACTGTACCGTCTTTATAAAGACAACACAACAAGACGGGAAAGCATAGGTACGACCGCTATACCTGTCAGCATACCATTTGAGCCTGACCTAGCACAATTAAACATGCACATTGTTCTTGTATGATTATCGTCTTTACTGAGCGTACTCGAGTATAGTATTGAAACAACGTGCACAAACGAGCCTAAAGACCTAACAACAACCATAGATAAACAGTCTTTGTGAGATGGAACGACTGTAATACTTTACAACTCCAATAGCATGATGACAGTAAATTCGAATTACTGAAAATATTATTTGCTATAATGAAATAGGATTTCGAAAACTATTTTTATATGTAAAGCGAATTAAATGTAAGATTAATGAATACTACAACATCTGGGCAAAATAGGTTGTTTTGCAATATTTTATTTTAATTTACTATTGTACTTGCTAAGTGAAATCGTAAAATTGTCACTTTCTGCTTGTTAATTGAACTGTCAGAGATCCAGACTAGTGAGCTACCATCTTGGAAAAATTGTCTATGGATATGTTGACGAATAAAATTAAAAAAAAACTTAATGTTTATAAACACTTAATTTTCCCAAAAGGGACGTTTCTTTGTTTTCTTAAATGTCCGACATCAGCGTAACTAGGCCGGGGGGATATGGCGAATATTGGCGGATATGCGAATGCCCGAGCCTTTAGGACCCCTGACGATAGGGCCCCTTAAAAATGGACTTAAATTTGTATCAATAAAATGCTTGCTAACATTATTTTACGATGGGCCCTCCCCCATTCGATGAATTAACCACGGATTTGGGTCTCGTTCTGGGCTGGACTGTTGCATTTACTTCAAATGATAACTTAAAAAAAAGGAAGGTTGTCAATTTCCTTTTTGTCCTATTTTAACGGGTTCCCTCGATACAGGCTTGCCTGGTGATAGGACCTGAAGACATATGGTTTTATATGTAACACGTTTGAAGTAAATAAATATTTTTCATGGATTACCCACAGGTCTAGTTACGTCACAATCCGACGTAATAAAAGTAATATTTTTATTAAAGCCGAGACGATCTCAAAATATTATTGTTCACAGCGTACAAGGCCGTAACTGTTCGGACGCGAACGTTCGCTCGCAGTTGTTCGAGGCGGGGGCGACGCTCGCGCATTTCGTTCTGACTGACTGCGAGCATATGCTGCATTCGCCGAGCACTAAGCCTATATACGAGAAGATGAGGAAGGAAGCTATACAGCCCTTCAGTAAGTTCTAACTATGTTTTCCCCACGTTTTATACACTCACTTTCTTGTTTGTTTGTTTGTCGTTCCGGTTGGATTTTTGCAACTCAATTTTGAGGCACTTCCTGATAAACTAGCAGGCTGAAATTTTCAGGGTAGCTTCAAACCCGATGGCAATTCAATTTACAACTATAAAAACGGCTGGACCGATTTTGATAAAATTTGTATGGAGTGACTGTAAGACAGAAAAAAAATATTAATAGATTTAAAAACCCATGTTTTTAAATGTCCTAAAAATAAGAAAATAACCCTACGGGGCTGAAAGAGGGGCCACTCAAAACGTGAGGGCGTATCTTTGCAAGTTACACAAACCAACTATACACGTCATGTAAATATATCCCATTAATAATCCCTTAAATAATATACGCCCCTACGTTTTGAGTGGCCCCTCTTTCAGCCCCGTAGGGTTATTTTCTTATTTTTAGGACATTTAAAAACGTAGGTTTTTAGATTTTATAAATCAATTTTATATCTACTGACAGAATACGTTACTTGAATTTTTTGTTTTATATAATGGTAACTTAAATAAAAGACTAAAATCAGTTGGAAAGTTCAACAGGAGTAACTTCAAATATTAAAAAAAACTAAAATAGTTTTGGAAACCTAAAGTAACACGTGGTTCGGTCTCGGTTTGCCGTAAGTTGTAGCCGCCATGTTCCTCATTGTGCCCGGATAGTGGCGACATATTCGCAACCTGTCACACTGAGACTCAACATAAACATGCAAAATCAGTTCTTAAAATTTCTGGCGTGTGCGGTCTTTTTATGCGATCGCGATAATTAATTAAATTACACGTGTGAAGTGCATATTTTAGGGTTCTAGTGTAGTGATTGGTAAAATAAAGGTTTGATAAACGTCGGATCCGTAAGTTTTTAAACATTTGCGTTGTTTTGGATGATAAATAGCTACATTACTCGGTAAGTCAAACGTTTTCTTTTTATTATAGTGTGTAGGTAGTTAGGCGCGCGGCGGCCGGTCGGGGCGCCGACCCGGCAGCCAGCTGATCGTTGTTAGGTATTATCTATTTTATTGTACCTGGTGATATAATATTTAAGTTTTTAAAGTTTCGCTATTACACTTTGATGTCCGGGCGTAATGATGATCCCCCTGACGGGGGGGGGAAACCCGTTTGAGAAAAGCAAAATAGTTCAGCGATCTCCTACTAATAATAAAAGGGCATTTAGTCAATTATCACCGGCTAGTGTTTCGCCAGTAACTAGTAAGCGTATGCAACGGTCGGGATCTAATTTGAATACGTCACATTCCTCTGAGTTGAGCGTCTCCGCCGGTAACGATAGTAAATCGTATGATCTCGTGCAAGAGGCATCGACATGCCTAACCAACATTAACGAGTATTTAAACGACTCGGGGTCGCGCTTGAATATTGCGAATAAAACAGGAATTATGGAGATGACGCAGAGAGTAACTTCGATTGTTTCTTTACTTGCAATTAAATCTGCGATGCTCGAGACTAAGTTGGCGCAATCGGAGCGTGATTTAGTAATTGCTCAAAATAAAGTTAACGTTAGCCCTCCGGCGGTAACCAAATCGTACTCGGAGACTTTAAAGTTACGATTGCCACCTAAAACGACCCCGGTGGCAGCTCAGGCGCGCGCGCCGCTCCCGTGTGTGGTGGCCTACCCGACGGAGGAACGTTCGGCCGAAATTAAATCCTCGTCCGCGACTAAAGAAGCGCTAATGAAAGCGATCAAACCATCAGATGGTTTCCAAATTGTCGGCGTTAAAAAAACGGCTAAGTCTGGCGTCGTGTTACGCGTCACAAATCAGAGTCAAATAAAGAAATTAGAATCCGTTGCGGCTATCAAATCAGCAGGGTTGCGTTTGGAGAAACCTAAAGGGCGTAAACCGCGAATCCTTGTAAAAGATGTCCCGAACTCGATGGACGAAACTAATTTTTTAGTTTGTTTATACCGCCAGAACATTAAAGATGAGATTACTCTTTCCGAGAGTGACTTTTTACGTTCAACAAAAATTTACCGTCGTCGCAGTTTTAATGACAACCGTAAATGGTTAGGGATCGAGTTAGAGCATTCGATACGAAATCATTTGATTAACTCGAAAGAAAAGTTATTCATTGATTGGACAACTTGCCGGTTCATCGACGATTTAGATTTAATTCGGTGCTTAAATTGTCAACAATATGGTCATCCCGCGAAGTATTGTACTGAAAAAACAACATCGTGCGCTCACTGTGCCGAGTCACACGACACAAAAAATTGTACCAACAAAAATCAACCAACTTTTAAACGAGTATGTGCGTCGTGTAAAAAGTATAAAAAACCCTGCGATCATGAGACCGGGTCTCAGGATTGTCCTACCTACAAGGCAAAATTAGAGCAACTTATTATAAATACTAACTATGGCCAAGCTTAAAATAGGACAATTAAACCTTCATAACGATAAAGTAGCTACGTCTGAGTTAGATAGGCTTGTAATTGAGTATAGTTTGGACATAGTTCTCGTTCAAGAACAGTACCAGAGCGCTGGGCTTCGTAATAAGATAGTTCAAATAAACAATGAAGCTCGCGCGGGAATATACGTGTCACGTTCAAGCTTCAATGTCACAGCTCTTAATAATCTCTCGTCGTCCCACTGTGCCGTTGCGGAGGTCTCGTGTCCTTCTTTTAGTATATATGTAGTTAGCTGTTACTTTCAGTTCTCTGATCGCGTAGACCCTCACTTACATCACTTGCGGTCCGTATTATATGCACTTCCTAGGCAGGCTGTAGTTATAGGCGCGGATGCCAACGCGTCTTCCCCCCTTTGGTTTGGTAAAATTAGATCAGCAGATGCGGATCGTCGCGCCGCAGTAGAAGAGTTTATTGCAGAAATGCACCTAGAAATTCATAATACCTCTGATTCACCACCTACTTACAGCAGCCCTATGGGCGAATCTTTCATTGACGTCACACTTTCAAGTGCGTACGTAAAAATCTCTAATTAGCGTGTCATGTAGTGATCACCGTTTGATCGTGTACGAGTACAACCCTAAGCTGACACAAGATATCGCGCCCCGTTCACAAAGCTTTCGTTATAAAACCAGACGTGCAGACTGGTGCTTTTTTAGTTCATTTTTTGCGTCACATGCTGGAGACTTCACTCACCCGCGTCTATCGGCAACAGAAAGCGCTGAAATTATGACGGATACTTTCAATTACTGTGCTGATGTAACACTGGGACGAACATCTATGTCCAGTGTGAAAAGATGTGACTGGTGGAATGATTCTCTGATAGGAATTCGTCAGAAATTTAGAAGCGCGCGTCGTAAATTAAATAAAGCTAAAAAATCCCTAGGACAAGATACTTCGTCAGATAGGTATGATAGCGCTTTAAGTTGCTAGGTCTCACTACCGTGCTGCAGTCCAAAAATCAAAAACTAATTTACTTCGGAAAGTAGTTGATAGGTTAGACAAAGAGGGGCCATGGTCACCCATATATCATGAGTACAAAGCTAACAGAGCAACTGATCAAGCATTTATTTCAAACATCAAAATAAATGATGCTCACACTCTTGGTGTTGAGGAGACGGCGGAGGCCCTTCTTAACGCTCTCATTCCGGACGACACTACTGAAAATGATACCGACTATCATCGAGAAGTTAGGCTCATGGCTGCAGTTCCACCCACATCTCCTTCGTCCGATCTTCCAACTTTAGATGAATTTGTCAAAATTGTTAGGGCGTTACCGGTTAATAAGGCCTCTGGGGAAGACAAAATATCGAATAAGATGATCCAGGAAGCCGTAAAGTACGCTGGGGATTCTATTTTAATTGTGTATAACCGTTGCATTGCTGAAGGGGTTTTTCCTTAAATTTGGCGCCGCGGGCTAATTAAAATCATACCTAAAAGTGGTGATAAGCCACCTGATGATCCGAAATCGTATAGACCCATTACCCTTTTACCATCCCTGGGTAAACTTCTAGAGCGTCTTATCGTACCTCGGCTTATTCCGGGCGGTCCAACTTTTCACGAACGTCAATTCGGTTTTACTAGGGGCAAATCAACAATCGACGCGGCTATCTCGGTGAGAAAATCGGTAGAATCGTCGGAGTTTAAATACGTTATAGGTGTATTCCTAGATATCTCTGGTGCTTTTGATAATGCATGGTGGCCAATCTTATTGCTCAAACTTAAAAACAGAGGTTGTTACAGCAATGTATATTCCTTAATATACAATTACTTTATAAATGGAACAACTAAGCTTCAACTTGGTCATCATGCAGTGTCGAAGGCTTTGACTCGGGGCTGCCCACAGGGTTCAGTGCTAGGGCCGTATCTCTGGAATATCGGATTTGATGACTTTTTGTCTATACCGTTACCGGCTAACTGTTCGCTGACGGGATATGCAGACGACGGTCTCCTGCTTATTCAATCTTATACAAGAACAGGAGTTGAGTTGTTAGCTGAGTCCTGCCTACGTCTGGTGGCCGACTGGGGAAAGAGAAATCATCTTGAGTTCGCAGCCCATAAAACACAGTATTTAATGTTAAAAGGAAACTTAGTAGGGCTACCGCGCTTTAAATTTAATTCAGTTACAGTTAAAAAGAAAGACTCAGTTTGTTATCTCGGTTTGATACTTGAAAAGAAATTTCATTTTATTGAGCACATTAAGCAAGTTAGCGAAAAATCAAAACGAAATTTTTATGCGTTAAATAGAATATCAACTTCGACCTGGGGATTGTCGTTTAAGTCATTAAAAATAATTTATACTGCTACTTTCTTGGGTTGCATTTGTTACGGAGCCCCCGTGTGGACGGATAGAGCCACAATTGGCGCTGCGCGACGTAAATTGCTTATATATATAATAGAGTCAGAGATTAGCGTTAATTTTTCTTTGTAAAGCGTATAGAACCGTCAGCACTGAGGCCCTGCCGATTCTTGCGGGCGTTTTACCGGTAGATTTGGAAATACAACGGCGTGCGGCAATGTATTACAACTCGCGGAATGGTATGAGTTCAGATTTTCTAAAACCGAAGGATAGGGCTAAAATCAGTAGATTATTTGATAGTAACGATAACGTTCATAAAAAACTAATCGACGAATGGCAAACTAGATGGGATACTTCGACTAAGGGGCGGCATTTATTTAAATTTTTCCCTATAGTGCGCGAACGGTTAAATAAAACGTGGCTTGATATCGATCACTGCGTAGCCCAATTTCTAACCGGGCATGGTAACTTTAAGGGCAAACTTTATTCATTTAACTTGGTGCCGTCACTTTTTTGCGAATGTTCAACGTCGGATCAAGAATTTGTGCAAACTGCCCATCATATCTTGTGGGAATGTAGTCTCTGGCATGACGAACGGTTAATCATGTTGAATTCGATTCAAGTATCTGCGTGTAGTCCTATTTATTACCTAGATCTTGTGAAAACGAAGGGAAACTTCCGTGCCTTTAAAAAGTTTTGTCACCAATATTACTGGTGTAAGATTTAGGTTAGTATCTAATTTATCCCCTGTTAGTTAGTGGCATACCGTGGTGTTTAGACGGTCAGGCGTCTCCTGACTGTCTCCCCTTTAGATTTTTGGGCCTCTGGGCCATTTCAATTGCTGTCTCCGCTTTGCTGGGAGGGAAGTCTGAAACCGCTTTCTTACTACCTCCTATTTCTTCTGATTAAGTTCGTTGCGGGTCCCAAGACAGCCGGTAGGGTGTCCGGGCACAGCCTGTGCATCACTGCACAGCTGCATTATTCGTTGATTATTCGATCAAAGGACGCCACTGTTGATCCTGATAAACAGGAGTTGCAGTGGTGGGACAGAGTGGCCGGTGTGCCCCGAAAAAAAAAAAACATGCAAAATGCGGTGTGTAACGCCTCTGTCAACCCCTCTCGAGGGATTACGGCGTGAGTTTATCATATGTAATGTAAAATAACAAAAAGCCCCTCCTATAATTCTTAGCTACATGTTTACTCTTAAAATGTCCATTAATGACAATATTTTTAAACTGACTACGGCGAGGGTTATGATTTTGGCATCGTATATATGTATGTATGTACCGATGTTGGCTCGTATCGGCCAAACTACTGACCGGATTTCGATAAATTAGGTATCGTTAGATAGGTCCTGATCGTCCAATTGACATTAATAATAAAAATAACCACATCACTACACACATTGACCCAACCCTGCAGTAAGTATCGTAGGAACTTGTTCCATAGGAACTAAGCGACGATATGGTAGTTACTACATAGATAAGAATACAACATCCAAAACCGGTAATCGAAACAATGCATCTAACATTGAGTAATTTATTTTTATAAATTTAAACCAATATGGCGGCTGGGGTGTTTCATAAGGTAGGAGATGAAAGATTCATATCCGTGGCGAAGTTTTAGTTTTTTTTTTAAGTTAAATCATGCAATCAGCCCTTTTCGCTATGAGCAGATTTGTTTAATGATTTAGGCGTGTGGGTCACTCCTCACCAGAAGCGACTGTTGCATGATCTGGATACCTAATCAAGGCTTTCCAGCTCTAAGACTCTAGGGCGCTTCAAACGACGTTTTGTATCTGATTTGGTGAGCTGGGAGACTATCTGATTCGGGTGGTTCATCAGCCTGATCTTATATTTCAGTATATATGCCTTCACTTCCTCCCTAACTGTCGGAACATGTAGATGCTCATGGACTTCTGAGTTTTTTATGAACCATTTTGTATTGCTGATTTGTTTAAGAAGTTTTGCGATCGTTGGATCTTGTTGATGTTGGAAGCACAGGCAGCTCGCCAGAGTTGGATACCATAGAGCCATACAGGTTTTATGGCGGTCTTATAAATTAGCAACTTGTTGTCAGTGCTTAGTCTGAAGTTTCTTCCACGGCAGCCATGACAATCCCCTGTATTTGGTGTTGATCTCATTTCTTTTAGACTCTAGGTGTTTATTCCACGTCATTCTGCGGTCCAGGTGTAATCCGGTATCTTACTGAGTCACAATGAGGGAGCTCGATGCCACCCAGGTTCACAGGGGATCAATCTCCTCTTCTTAAAGTAAAAGTTACTTGCACTGAATTTCTATCAAACATTTAAAATGTTTTTTTTCAGTCGACGAGGGTCAGAAGGAGAGAGCGGCGGCGCTCGCGGAGAAATTCAAAGAATTCGATCTACTCATTGAGATGTGCGTTAAAGACGATGACATCGATCTACTGTGCACATTCATCGATAAATACAGTAAGGATGTAAGTATTGGTAGCTTCAATTATTTTATTGCAGTTCTGGAGTCGAAACCTTAATTACATAAAAGTAATAAATGTAAAGTTTTCGTATGCAAACTTTGGATATTTAAATTTAATTAATTTAATTTAAGTTTCATAATTTCCTTTATGTTCAAAACTACACTGATATCAAAATATATTTATCCGTTTATTTATGATGTACAAAAATTAACTGTTTTAGCCATTCAATCAGTGGGAACTTCATTGTTAATTAATAATAACAATATCACGACTCACGATGACTCAGGCTTCCCAAATAAATAAAGTAAAACAATTTAAAAAGAATCTATTTATTCATCACATGTCAATTTATTTATTTTTCTTAATTTGAACCATGTTGTGTTAATTGTTTGTTTTTATTCAATTTTTTATTTTCATGTTTATTTATGATTTCAATTTTTCTCCTTCAATTGTGAATGTCAATCAGTGGAAACTTTATTGGTAACTGTATTATTATTTGTTTATCTAAATTAAAATATAAAACTGTTGGTTTCCCAAATAAATAATAATAAAACAAAATTCAGGCAGAGCTACCAGCGATCTATCATGAAAAAAAATAATTGCTCAATTACTCGAAAACTAACGTTTTTGCTAGAAAAGTAACGCATCACCCAGGTTTTCGGTCCCTTCTATGCCAAATGTAGACACCATGAGGTGTCCCTTGCATTTATTTGATCACTCTTATTTTCATTATATTTCGAAATGTTTTTAGACGATTGAAAAAATAAAGCAAAACGTTACAAAAGCAATTTATTACTAATCAAGCAGTTTTTTTAATTGTTACTGAACACTGACGATTACAAGCTATAATAGCAGACAGAAGTAGCTGGTCATTGACAAAAAATCATATTACCAAATAAGCAATTGACCTCGAGCTATTTTTTGACGACCTCGGTGGCGCAGTGGTGTAAACAGCCGACTGCTACGCTAGAGGTTCTGGGTTCGAATCCCGGCGGGGGCAGGACTTTGTGTTATTTGCAAGACGCATTGTTCCGCTTACCGGTCTTGGATGTTGTATTCTTATTTATTAAGTATATACCATATCGTTGCTTACCACTTGCAATACAAGTTCTTACGATACTTACTGCAGGGCAAGATGTGTGTCATGATGGGGTTATTTAAGTTACTTCTGTTCTGGCAATCTAGGTTCTGATATCATTAATGTATAATAGGATGATTTATTTTTTCCTTCAAAAGGGTATGGCTGAGAAAGCCTTTACGTACTTATACAATATGGGCGGTAAAGGCTTGGGTGTGCTAATCCGAGCTCTGGGTCCGCGGCAAGCCAGCTCACTGAGGGCCTGGGCTGGTGGGGCGGGGGCTGGGGCGGGGGCTGAGGCGGGGGCGGGGGCCGGGGGCGTGGACGCGCTGCGGGCGCTGCTGGAGCTGCAGCTCAGGAACTACGACGCAGCGGCCGAAGCGTTTAAGGATTGCGCGCTGCGAAATGATGAAAATAAGGTAGATCAGCATGTTTTAAACATACTTTTCCCAGCAAGTTTTTTATTCGATTATTGTTTTTTGATCAAATTAATTTAGTAGTTTATTAACTTTTGATAGAACATTCAAAAACGGTTATCAAAATCATTCTGCCGCTGTTATCGCAGCCTTCTCTAAGTTTTATTTTTCCCTTAAGAAATTAAAAAAATATATATATATGGTTTAAAAACCTAAATACACAGTCAGGTCATAAGTATTGTCACACAGTAAAAACTTTTCTTTTAGAATGCTGGCCACAAAAAAGTTTATTGAATTCGAATTTCGAATTGTTCATGAAAATAAAAATTTATACCTTTTAGAATTTTACTCATTGTACTCATGTACGATGGGAAAATCACCCTCCTCGTATGAGCCAGACTAACATTCGATTGGATTTTTTTCATTTTTGAGTACATTAAAAGAAAATCCAAGGCAATTTTGACTTTGTATACAGACGGTATCCCGCGTGCGTACGCTATCGTCCCTGGGCAAGCTGTGTGCGTTGCTGAGCCCTCCCGCGGCCGGCGTGGCTGGCGCCGTGGAGGCGGCGCTGGCGCTGTGCGAGCTGCACGCCGCGCTGCCCGCCGAGCTGCGCCAGCCGCGGGACGCACAGCCCTATATGCCGCCGGAGGACCTTGTGCAGGTAATGACAACACAAACTCACGCCGTAATCCCTCGAGAAGGGTTGGCAGAGGTGTTTCACACCGCATTTCACATATCGAATCCCAGTATGACAGGTTGTGAATCTGACGCCAATATCCGGACACAGTGAGGAACATGGTAACTACAACTTAAGGCAATCCGAGACCCGAACCCTCGATCTGTCGGGTCGAGTCGGTCGGTTAACCAAGGCAAGTAACAAACTGAGCTACCACGTCCTCAATATTTTATATATGAATTAGATGTGCATAATAAGGTATAAAAGTACAATATTAAAAATAAACCATAACTCCTTACTCAGATACTTCGAATATATAGGCAAAAAACTCTAGTGTTTAGCAACGTTCCTTATATACTAATGTGATGATGTGATTCTTGTCCGTTTTTATAACTCTTTATATTAGACACAATCAAAGCATAAACAATGATTTCGTAGAACATAAAACATGTTTTATATAAAATATTCTTATGCAACATAGATTTACCAAATACAATGATCCATTTTAATGTAATCCAAAAAAAAAAAGTGCTTTTTATTTTAGCATCTGAACACCCTATAAACACGAATGTTATGTACAGCGTATACGTGTATTACTATATACTATGTAATGTATATTTGCTACAGATGTACATAGATTGCAAGGGCTCATCTCTGACGGAGTATGACTACAAGAAGGCGCTCGACCTCACTGACTTCATAGAAGACATGGAGAAGAGGGACGAGCTCAGGCTGAGGGTTAGTCATAGTAATAGCCGAACTCTGAACACTTAAAAAACAAAAAAGTTATTTTTTACACACACACATAACAGAAAAAAATAATTTACAAGCAATTAAAATAATAACATTAATACAATCCATTGTTATTCCTTAATTATTGGGAGTTACATCTTGCGCAATTAATCACAATAAAAAGATTGAAAAATTAATAATAATATTGAATCAGCTATCAATTAAATGTAACGAAATCAGAATTTAGGACAAAACAAAATATTGTTCGGTTTTCGCGAAGATTCTCGAACGATTCTTTCGGATTTATCAATGGTCTTATGACAACTTAACACAAAATTTTATGGAAAACGAACTTAGCTGACGAAACACGAACTCGCATATTTTGTCAATACGCCTGTATGATATTGTTATTCAATACAGAGTTTATGTCCAGGTGTGGTGTGCGTGTATAAAGCGAGACGACTGGAGCTCGTGCCGCGTGGAGGCGCCCGCTGATGAGATCAACCAGAAAACATTCTTCAGGCTCATAGACCTGGTGCATATCATGGGTAACTATCTTACAGACATACCCCTCGAGAAGGGTTGACAGAGGTGGTACAAACCGCATTTCGAATGTTTATGTCGAGTCCCAGTGTGACAGCTACAAGGAACTTGGCAGCTAAAATGTACGGCAACCCGAGACTCGAACCCTCGACATATCGGGTCGGGTCAGTCGGTTAACCAAAGCACGTAACAAACTGAGCTTCCAGGTCCTCAAACAACAACACTACATTCAGTGGCTTTTTTCAGAAACGCTTGACCTAGCTAACTTTGGTTTTTAAGTAAGTTAAAGCTAAAAGTTCCACGAACTCAGATGCTTTACAGGGGGGATTGAGCCCCCTGGCCCCGGCCCCGTATCTGTTAGTGACAACACCTTAAGTTGTACGATACAAAATTCAAAACATCAGTCCTTATAAATATAATAATAGATTTAATTATTTATGTATGTCCGTATGTATATTCACGTGTGTATGTTCGTATATTTAATGTATTGAGTAGGTATACATATATATTTATAAGTATATATCACTACTTATATTCAGTTTTGAAAAATGTTTTCAAATGGAACGATCATCCAGCGGCTACCTACAGCTCTTCTTTTATATAATGCTAAACAAATCTTTATCCTTCCTCCAAGGTGGTGACGTAGCAGTACTGCTGCCAGCGTTGGAAGACATCCTGACTGCTCGCGAGCTGGCCGAGCTGGTCTCCGTGCCCCAGGTCCACTACATCCTGCAGTACGGGTACCAGTGCCTCAACACGACCGACACACATATGGCCTCATAAATAAACAAAGTCATCCCCCTCCTTATTACAGGTTATAACTTGGTCACTATATATGAAAACTTGGTCAGGTATTTGCAGAGAAACTGAAACTTGCGATATAACAGCATTGAGCAAACCGAAAAGTTTTTTTTTTCCTTTTAAATGGCCATTTTATATGCTTCGCTCGCAACGTCTCATACTATTAGACTAGGTTATAGCCTAGGTGGGCACCCAATGGCCAAAGGAGCCATGGGCTATATTTTAGGAATAAATTACTTATTTTAAATCTATTCGAATAAAAACGTTTTAATTTTGACTTTGAAGATTTATATTCGTAGTTCGAGTCTTTGTTGGATGATAGCAATATTATTTAGTATAAGTTTGTGTTCTAGTTCAATGTATGAAGCGGCCTGACGTTACCAATTTTAATCTCTAGGGGTGCAGCTGCCCTGACCAACTACCACGTCATCACTCGCCATCACATGTTGACAAAGTAACCTATTCTAACCTAACTTTATTGAAATAAAGTAGATGTATTAAGTCGTTTTGAATATACTAGAACTACTACGAGAACTTTCGGTTCGAACTATGAACTCACGACCCCCTATATCTCAGGAAGGTATTTACCGATCAAGGACATATTCGAACTTTAAAATTATTTTCGCCTCATTAAGCCGCCTACCAAGTTTCACGACGATCCGATCAACGATACTCAAGTTATCGTCGAGCAAACATTTATACATACAAACGCCGCATCGGTCCAGTAGACTTTCATACATACAAACGCCGCATCGGTCCAGTAGACTTTCATACATACAAACGCCGCATCGGTCCAGTAGACTTTCTTTCTTTCACTTTGATCGCTCGTTCAATAAATAAATGAATTTACGTTAAAGTAAAACTTGCAAGGAATCGCAGTTTCGTATAAGCCCCGTGAAATAGTAATGCGCCTCGCGACCATTTTCATGACGTCAAATATACGTCACATCGAGACTTTGAGCTTTATTACTCTACAATATCTGTACTTTTCAGTCTCTGATGACGTCATTAGTACGTTGGTTTGACATGGTTACCATTTAACGGGGCTTATACCAATCTAAAACTAAAAAAATGTATTTTGCAAATAATTGTGCTAGTACATAGTAACCAAGTTATATGTAGTAAGGCGGTAAAATATAGTTAAGAAACCCTTACCATTCGATGTTATCCAGTCAGACTGAATTAGCTCTTAAGAGTCTAGATTTAAGATTTATTTTTAATCCATGTAATTTTTATTTTACACGGCTCTCCGTAAAAAATATGTTTTGCCCTTTAATATTGTTAAATAAAAATGTAAGTATTTCGAAATAAAATATTGTGAATTATATGACTGTTATTTATTACGTACCATTCCTGTTTGTTTAAAATGTGTTTATGTTTGAAACATCGGTTAGTAAAATGGAAATTTTACCTCTTTTTAATGATATTCTTACATTTTCTGTCATCTTAGGCCAATTTGTATTCAAATTGGATCACTCAAGTATGAATTATAGAAGCAGAATGATGATGTGACTTAGAAAGTTTGTAGTATAATAAAACCGCGATTTGTAAAATGTCAAAAATCAAGAAGAAATTGGAAAACAACACATTAGGTCTCACAAACCATTTAATAATGATTGGTAGCCGCAAAGTGCAGCGAAGACGGATCATTAATATATGTCTTTAATTTTTATTTAATTTAATTATTAATAAATTTTACTTTAATTATTTTAATATTGAAATCTAATTCCATAATATGCTTTTTAAAAATACTAGGCGCCTTGCGATACTTTTAAAATCTTGGAGTAAAGCTGCACTTATATTCACGTACACATGATAAAATATTAAAGCCAAATAAAAACGGTACATTCCTTCTTTTGTGGTTCTGTCCCAAGTGTTCGTTATCAGGACCAAATTCAGTGTGATAGTCTGGTCCCTTTCAAGTTGCAGGTCACGTTTGAATGACCCCATTCAATATTCATACTCAAAAAAGAGTAAAATTTAATTTTGAGTTTAAATGAAGATTATTTACCATTCATTATATCTTTTCCACTCTTGTATCTTCCGTTTCTTTTTATCCGCTGTAGAGGGCGCTGCGATATATATGTAAAGACTGACAGTTGGGTCTTGATTTGTTTTGGTTTTCGGCGCCAATAGTCGCGCGGCCGCCGACCGGAGCGCATGCGTGTACTTCTGTATTATTCATCGTCCGTCATTACGCCGCAAAACCTCCGGTAGCGTGGTCTGTTTACAAGAATACTTGTTAAAACGCAGTGAGTTTAAGTGAAAATATTGAATCTGTGGTGTTCCAACTTATCTGGGACTGCAGAAAGAAATGTAAGTACAAGTTTTTAAAGCTCCGACACACGTTGGTTTGTGATTGATTTTCTGAAAGGGTGACTTAGTTACACTGTAGGTACCATCTGCACTATTGATTTTAAAGCGCATCCTGCACATGCCTACTAACTTTGCTAGCACTGTGCGTTTTATTTTTAAAAATCATGCCTATACATTTTCTCCATACAATGAAGTTTTAGCTTCTTAGTACAATAATTAGTCTAAAACCATCTTATTCATTAACTACCCAATTCAAACTTTCCACAAGTACGAGTACTTTACTAAAATCCATTTACTTTTTAATTCAATTCTTTTCCCCTACTCCGTTGCCTAGCAACTAGCAACACATTGTCAACAGCAACCTGTGCATTATATTCTGCAGTCATGGTTCAGTAGTCACAAGGACGAAGTATACCGAATCAATCACGCCTACCAGTCTCAATAAACAGCTTTATCTCTTTATGGATATCAGCTATAAAACAACTAGAGCTTCGCGTGGGAAATAATTGGTTTCAGAGGCAATTATTCACTTTATGTGGATTGAAGTTACGAAAATTGAACTTCTAAAGTGTTTTTTGTAACTCTTTTTGAGATGAGAGAAGATTCTAGAGGTTGCCTTCCGAAAATATCCAAATCTACTTTGACAATATTATGTATGTAAGGAAACATCTAAATGAGTTTGATAGACTGGGTTACGGTATAAATACCAGAAATAATGATAAATTACGTATCCCTACAGTTAGATTAGCAAAAACTAGTAAGTCATTTATTGGAAATTGTGTTCGCTTTTATAATAAAATTCCAAGAAATGTCAGATATGAAATTTAAGCAATATGTGAAACAAATTTTAATTAAGAAGGCTTACTGTAAAATTCAAAATTATGTAGAGGATAAAGATATATGGAAGTAATTTAATTAGCTGCACAGGTTTATCTTATTGACAGTTGGAGTGTAGCTAGAATTATTACGTTGAAAAATTGAAATTTGTAGTAGAAAATATTGTAATTGAATATTGAAAAAAGCAACTACGGAGGTTTCTTACCGGATTCTTCCCCGTAGAAATAGCATTCCGAACCGGTGGTTGTAAAAAAAATGACGATTTGAAAGTGCTTATTTTAAGTCTATTCGAATAAAAAACATTTTGACTTTGACTCAGTAAGACTTGGTTTAGATTTGTAAGCGAGCGTCATATTTATGTTAAGCTTCTCACCTTATGTTTTGCTAATGCGATTCGTTTTGATACAAAAGTGTTTGCAATCAGTGCTGTTTAAAAAAATTAAAATAAACATTTTCATCAATAAGGTACCTATTAATTGACATATCAATCTGGTCCCTAAGTCCGCCCCTGATATGGCAGAAATCTCTTAAATCTTTCAAAGCATTAAAACCGCAGCGTGGTGTATATCGCACAAGGAGCTATTTATTTTGAATTAGTTGATTCGAAATTATGTGCTTCGAGCCAATGCAGTGGTGTGAAAGGGTGAATGAGTTTATAATTGGGAATTTTATCCAATGGTTTGAGACAACCAAGAACTATTTTTGATTTCGATTTTTTGTTTTTTTTTTATTTACGTTTTGATTTTCTGTCGGTCTCTGTGGCGTAGTGGTGTAAACAGCCACTGCTACGCTAAATGTTCCAGGTTCAAATCCCGGCGGGAACGGGACTTTGTGTTATTTGCAAGATTAGAGAAGTTCGTTTACCGGTCTTGGATGTTGTATTCTTATCTATGTAGTTTATACCATATCGTTGCTTAGTTCCTGTGACACAAGTTCATACGATACTTACTGCAGGGCTGAGTCAATGTGCGTGTCTTGATGTAGTTATTATTATATTATGTTAAACAACCAACTACCTTTCAAAAACATTTACCCAAACATTCACGCCATGTTCGAATGGAACCATCCATTCCAACATTCGTGATATGAAGCGACTATCAACCCAAAAAAAACGTTGTATTCTAGTCTAGGTACCCAGATACTTATATGCTTATGCAAATACCTAACCTTAAAAGTGAGTAACCGTCGCGTGCTGCCGGCAATTGCCATAAAATCGGCTCAATTAGGCAATCTGACTTACTCATGGTCCTGCAGCCCTATAATGTGAACGGGTCACATGCGGGCCTTTTATTCACTCTAAACATACAGTCCCATTTAATATGCTATATGTATTTAGTTCAAATTGACATGCGAAATAAATTATGCGTATTTTATTAAGTATTTAAAAATCCTGTATTATGTATAAATAATGTAGGGATATCAATATAAATAATAACCACATCACGACATACATATTGACTCAGCCCTGCAGGTAAAAATCTTATATCGCAGGCACTAAGCAACGATATGGTATAAACTACGTATGTATATAGCATCCAAGATCCTATAAAAACCAATAGCCATGACAAATGAAACAAAGTGAAAATACATAGAAGAAAACTAATTAATAGTCTTAATAAACACCATAAATCAAGTATTGCAGCAAGAAAGCCATGGATTCAACTTAAAATGATTATGTAAATGGACCATGGGACATACTATCTCTTAAACAATATTACAGTAACCAGAGAGGGATCTAGGTTAAACATTTCAGGGCCCTCACACTAAAGGGCCTCGTTATACTAGAATACGCGACAAGAAACGAACCTACATTAGTATTAAATACATAACTCATAAGTCTGCATGAGTTATTTTAAAAAAAGTTATTGAGGTTAAATATGATTAAAATGACGCTTAGCAATGCAGTCAAAATTCACAGCACCTTGTATTAGAAATGTCAGCTCAATTTCTAGAAGATTAAAATGTCACAGTAATTGTAGCCCTCACAGTTTTCTACCAGATCCGGCCCTGGCCGTTGCTTCACCGATAAGTTTTTCTTACTTATTGTTTGTTAATAGGTATCAATGGCATGACTAACCCATTGTCTAGAATTTATCTTTGGTTGTCTAGAACCTAATGACATGCCGCCACCGCTGCATTAAAATTTACTGCTTTTTGTTTTGGGATTTTACTACATTAATAGAAATATACGACGTTGTAGCTTAGTTTCGGACCATCTCGGATTCTAATTGTGGTTCGGGCCGGTTTAATTGTCTTTTGGCTCTACAAAACTAACGAAACAGCTTCTTGTTCCAACGAATGACTTCTATTCATGGCACCTTCTATTTTACCATCAATATTTTGCGGTTAGTAGAAATTGAAATTGAAAGTTAGTAGAAGCCCAACAGATCATGAACTACCGACCGGGTCTGTACTAGGTCAGGCTGGATGGGGAGGCGGGGCACACCCGCCACTCTGTCCCACCACTGCAACTCCTGTTTATCAGGATCAACAGTGGCGTCCTTTGATCGAATAATCAACGAATAATGCACGAATAAATAACGAATAATCTGGACACCCAACCGGCTGTCTTGGGGCCCGCAACGAACTTAATCAGAAGAAATAGGAAGTAGGAAGAAAGCGGTTTCAGACTGGGTTGGACGGGGAGGCGGACAGGTATGGCGGTCATGCCTATGCTTTGGGTCTTGTTGTGTTGTCTTTATAAAGACGATACAGCCTGATCGATTGTACAGAGAACGATAGCTACGGTTTAGTAATTTCACGGTAAAGCTGCTAAGGCTTCCGAGCCGCAGCACTTGTCGTTTAGATCGTCATCAGTTAGTGTTATTGTTGCATTTTATTAAACAAGTCGGCCTTTAAGCTCTTATGGAAGTACCACCACTGCCTTTGATCATGGTTTATGTGCAGTTTCCCTAATGCTTCTAGAAGTGTTGATTTCCCTAATTTGCTTGTCATCGTGTTAAGGAGGATGTCCTTGTTTCCTACGTCTCGTTATAACCTTCATTACACCTCGTTTTGCTGTTAATTTTCGATGCTCACGCCTTATTTTTATCTGCGCGACTGTCCTCCTAGTTTTAATGGCTAACCAAGTGTAAACTTACATGCTAGCTATATGTAAGTATATGCTGAAAATTTTAAATGCCATTTTACAGCTGAAAATTTTTAGTTGTTATTAGAACTCTAAGACTTTAAGTTTATAACCAATTTATTTTTTATTTTATAGATGACAATTTCACTATTACAATATGTATTATAATTAAGTACATATCCATTCGAGGTCCTGGCATGTGAAGTTCTTGAAATAAACGTATTCCGGTAAAAGATATTTTTTACACAGGTTTATATGGAATAGCAACGAAGTTACTCTGCGATAAATATGTTGGTCTACAAGCCCTGTGTTTACAGTGCTCGGATATCTGTAACTCGTATTTGCAATCTGATATTTATTTTGCAGTATGAATTTTACCCTTCGTTGATATTGATTTCTTGTAGCGTACAAAGTTAAAACGTCCTTTGAACTGAGCTCTATTGTGAGTTGAATGAATAATATAATATTTGGTTAATTACTAAAGCTCCAAGCTTTGGGACTTGTTGATTGATTCAAATAGGTTTTCCATGTGATTTCTTTCATGGCATGTCTTCTGCGTTTAACACTTCTGTCTGTAATACAACCTACTAATATTATAAACGTGTATGCATAGAATAATTATTGGTAGTCGCGGTGCTCGACCAATCATTAATAATTATTGGTAGTCGCGGTGCTCGACCAATCATTAATAATTATTGGTAGCCGCGGTGCTCGACCAATCATTAATAATTATTGGTAGTCGCGGTGCTCGACCAATCATTAATCGATGTGAGTTTATTTGCATGTTTGTTACTCAATCACGCAAAACCGGCTTCAGGGTATTAAATAAAATTTGGCATACAGATAGTTAATTATACCTTGACTAAAATATCTGATAATTTTTATCTAGAAAAACGTTAGGTTCCCTAGGGACAAAAAACTAAATATACTCAGAAGACTATATACCTTACTCTTCTAGCAAACTTCCATTAAAATTCTCATCATGGATTCACATAAGTATCATTTTAATATGCAAAACGGATTGAACTTAAATGTTTAGTGTGGTGACCTAATTTCCGGATTTTATACAGAAGGGTGGACGGCGGGCCACCTGCCCTTTGATGCCCTAATCCCTTATACAAGGGCGGTAAGGTCAACGACTCGTCCGGACAAACCGGTCTTGTTGGAAATTGCAAAACTAAAAAATCTAATCAAATAACCAGTATTATCAAATCTTAAATCAGATTTTACTAAAGAAATGAGATTACTAAGTTATAGCTTATTTTCTAATTAAGTATCTACATATTAAATTATTTTGAACTTAATTAAAACAATAAATAGGTCGCGACTTGGACAGCTTCGATAACTTTGATAGCTTCTTGCTTATTACCCTGTTCGATGTGTCTACCATGACTTTGTATAGTTTTCCTACACGTCAGGAAGCATAACATTCAGATTACTGCAGTGATTTTGTTATGAGCAATCTAAATTCCTCATCAGTACGTTAGAGGCGTTTTACTAAGATTCATACAAATTTGTAACTGCAGTCGCAAGCGGTAATCGAAAGTAAAACTCATTGTAGGCACATTGGCTTAGAGCTTATATAGACTGCAGTAAGCACCTACAGTCAGACTGTACTTTTAGTATATAAAAATAATCAAACAAACCTCCATTATGATTAGAACTTGTTACGCTATTGTCATTAGAGATTCAAAACACAACGCATCAGTGGTTCTAGAAGGTGTGTCCGCTGTTTCACAGGGCACCACACACACACAAGGAACCAGTCAACCATAACTGACCTAGTGTTCCGGGATTGCGTATACCATTCATGCCACATGAATCATCATTGATTCTCATCGTTGTTTTAATTACAGACACCTTAAAAGTGCAGCTGGACGTGTTTTTTGATGCTATGCACTGAGCTCAAAAGAGTCGCAAAATTTGTTTTTTATCTGGCGTAGGCTTTGATGGGCTCATAAATATCAAAATTTATTGGTACGTGCGGGGCACGTTTATCCAGGGGGCCTGTAACCCGCCAGGGTCCCCATTGATACTGCGGTAACTACGCCCCTACGTAACGTAGCGTCCATTGTAGAGGACGCGGTAGCTCAGTTTATTACGTGCCTTGGATAACCGACCGACCCGAGCCTATAGGTCGAAGGTTCGAGTCTCGGTTTCCAAGTTGTAACTGCCATGTTTCTCAATGTGCCCGGATAGGTGCGCCAGATTCGCAACCTGACACATTGGGACTCAACATAAAAATGCGAAAAGCGATGTGTAGCACCTCTGCCTACCTCTCTCGAGGGATAACGGTGAATTTATGTTGATAAAACTTGCTTGATACGGATGACAGATTAAACACCGAGCGACGATTAAACTTCTAACAAGAGTTTGAATAAAATATTTTTTTAAAGCTTTAATATTTTACAACAAACCAAGAAAAATGTATTAATTACTTGGCATTTCATATTTTATGTATGAAAACAACCTGGTTAAGAAACATCAAACTAATTTTTTAAATCTTTAATATTGTTAACAAACAAATGTTTAATTGTTTGAAACATTTTATTGAACTGACAAAAGTAAGGGATGGGGTAAATCTATCAATCAATTGTTGTGAATCTATCTGATTGTAATATATACGAAAATCTTACTATTAGTAAAATTTGTAAATAAGATTAGAATTTACATTTTGTTTATGGTTTAAATCTAAAACCTATAAATAAATGTTTTTGACGACCTCCGTGGCGCAGTGGTGTAAACAGCCGACTGCTACGCTAGAGGTTCCGGGTTCGAATCCCGGCGGGGGCGGGACTTTGTGTTATTTGCAAGACGCATTGTTTCGCTTACCGGTTTTGGATGTTGTATTCTTATTTATTTAGTATATGCCATATCGCTGCTTAGCACCTGCGATACAAGTTCTTACGATACTAATGCAGGGCTGAGTCAATGTGTGTGTCGTGATGTGGTTATTATTATTATTAAATGTTCTATAACAATTTGAAAGCAATTTATTGCATTTTCCAGTAAAAATTCATTCAAAAAATCGCGTACAAATTACAATTGATACAAAAAATGATGTTTTAACGTCACATTAAATTTTTTATTACAAAAATTAAAACTGCAAAATATCGAATTCGATTGATCACGTCAATCATTACGTGATTTTGATTACATTTAAATAGTTTGAGTTATGTCCCATCACTAGACTAGGCTCATTTGCATATGTCATCCGTATCAATCAATCAATCAATCTATTTCGGACAAAGTATAGAATTTTCTGTCCATGCGATTTTCTTTGCTGGTATTGAAGAAGCCTGACTTGAAATGTTTGAGCTCTTTCTGCCAAAAAACGCAACAGTTGAAATGTATGTACGCCCAATGGAATTCACTTTAACGTCGTTGTCACCGTTTTTATGAGCTTCAATTTCATTTTATCAGCCTAAAGTGGTTAAAGTTAACAATAACGCTTATTGATCCGTTCCAGTTATTACACTTAAAGCTTGTCTCGATGACGGCTAATGTAAACAGACCTAACCCATAAATTATATTCCTTATCAATGGGTAAACATTTTGCCTCACACATACCACTTTTCTAAGCGTTTAAAGCCTACAAAAAGATGCTTGTATATGAAATATGCTTTGAACAAACGATTGAAATTCTTGGAGTCTCCTAGAGCAATCTGGCGATTGTATCTATAAATGTTTGCCCGACGATAACTCGAGTATCGTTGATCGGATCGTCGTGAAATAGTGTTAGGCGGAATAATGAGGCAAAAAGAACTTTAAGTTCGAATTTGAGTCGAATCGGTCAAGGGGTTTCCGAGATATAGGGGTCGCGAGTTCAGTTCCGAGCGAACTACTAATTAATTCCCTTACTTGCAACTGAAAAATTAATAATAAAAAAAATAAAGCAACGATATAACTATTGGTAAAAAAAACCAGTGGTAGCTCAGTTTGTTTCCTGCCTTGGTTAACCGACAGGTCGAGAGTCCGAGTCTCGGGTTGCCGTACATTGAAGCTGCCATGTTCCTCATTGTGCCCGGATAGTGGCGACAGATTCGCAACCTGTCACACTGGGACTCAACATAAACAGCGAAATACGGAGTTCAAAACTCATCTGCCAACCTCTCTCTAGGGATTAATTACGGCGTGGGTTTATGTTGTATGTAAGTTATGCATACTATTATTTAATCTGTTGCAATCAAGTCTGCAAAAAAAAGACATTTATAAAAGGTATCTATGAAGCCTTTCAAAGCAAGCAATTTCCCTTAATAGGTTATGCTAATAACGGAATAGCTTATCCTTGTCATATCGGGGAAAATGTTTATCATAATAAATGTAGAGCGAACACCCGGTAGAGTATGACAGGCGGATGTTAAAGGACGTCCCTACAAAGACTACATACGAGTATTTATTGTAGAGTTGATTGCAAAAGCTCTACATACCGACGACGGGAGAGCGGACACGACATGAATGGTAGCGTTGTATGAATCTAATCAGTAATATACTCTACTTGATGTAATAAAATTCTACCTTCTTTTAAGTTAAGTAGAATGACTTGATTATAATTGTTGTGTTTTTTTATTTTAATTATTTAATACACAAACAAAATACATACAGTTTCATTAATAGGGTTTCAATATAAAAAAATATAAAGAGAAAATTCAGAAATGTTATCTTATATTTTTATGAAAAAAAAAATTGTTAGGATACATCAGGTCAATTGTCTCGTATTGTTACTTCGTTTTTTGAATCTACAATGTTGAATCTATCGTTTCTTTAATTATTTAATTAACGATTCTTATCTCGTTAATGTATTTTATTTAAGTTAAAAACAAATAACGACATGCACTTTTAGTATACAATGATACGCTGTTCATAACATTTTCAATCCAGAAACCAAATTAAATAAAATAAACAAATGACGGTTTGCACGTTATATACTAGGTGTTGTAATAGTCAAGGACGTGGTAACTCAGTTTGTTACGTGCCTTGGTTAACCGACCGACCCGCCACGACAGGTCGAGGGTTCGAGTCTCGGCTTGCCGTACATTGTAGCTGCCATGTTCCAAAAGGAAGAGCTTATTTCCATTTAAAAAAAAATCCATTGGGCCCGGATTGTGGCGACAGATTCGCAACGTGTCACACTGAGACTCAACATAAACATGCTAAATGCGGTGTGTAGCACCTCTCCCTACCTCTGTCGGGGGATTCCGGCGTGAATTTATGTTAATGTTATATTTAATATTCTATGTATCATACAAGAAATGCTATCGTAGAGTAAGGCGTTGAGGGTAGACTTTGTTATGTTTTTTTTTTTTAAATAAATAAGCGTTTTATAATACACACATACATAATTAATAATAAATACATCATTACACATACATTGACTCAGCCCTGTACTGAAATATAATCTTGTATCGCAGGCACTAAGTATCGATATGGTATAAACTACGTAGATAAGAATACTACATACAAGACCGTTACGCGAAAAAAACGATTGCGATTCTGAATTTAACTTTGACATAATTCTACACTAACATTATCTTGTTGTAGCATCATCTGAATAGTTTAAATTTTAGTGATCTTTGGATTTTTATAGCCGCGCCCTTGTAAAAGCATTAGCTATTTATTTTCGATACATTGACTAAGCGGTAAACACTTCATAAATCGTATCGTTAAAAACGTTTCAGAAGTGGCGTAGTCATATTGTAAAACGTGGTCATAGAATTTAAGATTATTTTTAGAATTTATGTTCCTAGATATCGGAAATTTTCTGTTTACTTTCATGATAGTTCGTACAACATTTCCTTTGTTATTTATTCACAAGTTTATAAAAAGAAACGTAGGAAAGGTTGTACTTACAATTAAATATTATTCATGAGTTATTAAGAACATTAAATCATGTCACAAAAACCTGATAAACTATCGAAAAATATTGAGGTAGAGCAACTTGCAATATCGTATTTTCCTATCGGACGATTTCACAATGTTACCGTAACTGTTAAGTCTGGTAGAGCTACTAGCTAGAATATAGTAGGGTCGGCGAAAATAATAGTTTTACGATTCCTTTGGGTAAAAGGGTACCAAAGGCGTTATGCGTCCGTCCATGTGCCAGTTATTACATAAAGAAGAAAAAAAAATCGCTCATCTCAAAAAAATTTTCGTCGATTAAATTGTAGAAGCACTTCAGACAAGTCCCCTCGTGGATACCACGTGACCCCGTGCCGGTCACGTCCCGGGCCCTCCTCGGCCGGCCCTCAGTACCACTGACCTAATAACCATATAACCAATCACTATATTCTGACACGGTCTACTTAACGTACTTGCTTCTTCGTAACAAAGGCACTGTACCTTTTGTAAAATTAAATGTCATTTTATCAATGTATTTTTATTGAAATTTTGAAGTGTTGGGTCTCAATTTAGATTTGTATCATAGAGGTTCTTTTTAGGGTTCCGTATCCAAATGGTTAAAACGGCACCCTATTACTAAGACTTCGCTGTCCATCCGTCAGCGGTCTGTAACTCATGGACCGTAATAGCTAGACTCTTAAATGTCTATTTCTGTTGCCGCTATAACAACAAATACTAAAACACAAAGAAATAAAAAATCTACGGCCTCCATACAAGAAATTTGATATTTTCAAATTTTTTTGGTTTTTCTTGATTCTTTTACGAAATAATCTGAAGTATGTAATGATTCCGACTCGCACTTAGCGGTTTTTTAATATTTTTGTATTGTTTTGGACCAGTTAAAATTAAAACATAAATGATGTAGTTCCGTGTAACAATTTAAAAAAGCAACATGCAACCGTTTCGAGAACCTCCCCTTTTTCGAAGTCTGTTAAAAATTACATTCGATTAAGATGTTAGTATACCTTGTTTCTTAAATATTCATATGACGTTGTATGGGTTTGGAATGAAAGGTTAATACAGGTATGTATGTAGTTAGTACAATTTTAAATGGTTTTGGCTTCACTTTACCAGGTGAATTACGAACTAACAATAAAAACATTGTCAGCCATGAGTTCCGATTACTTCTCTATTTAAATACAATAGTTTGCTTAGGTGATCACCTTCACAACTCTCCGGTTTGGCCGCCATTGCACGCTTTGCAAAAATCCTTAAAGCAGCAAGATTGACTGTTTTTTAAATGACAATGCCATCATCATCATGGCGATAACTTTGATTATTTTCTAGTATCAAATTTTGATGAGGGATGAAATGGTTATGAGAGGAATAATGAAAGGATGAAAATTATTGATGGAATGATGAATCTGCCTAGTAACATTCTAATACTGTTACTGTAGGCTTTATTGAGTAACTTGAGTGATGACGAATAAAGCAGCCAAATCGTCGTATTTTGCATTCTCCACACTTGTACAGAACTACAGATATTCACTGGTTAAACAACTAGTATTTAACACATTAAATTCTGCTGATATACAAGAAAAGACAATAAAATTGGAAAATTTAACCACAACATCCCGTTCCAAGTAACCGTCAAAGAGTTCTACGCAAGTTTTATATCTATACAGAAACGTATTCAAAGTGATTTGAACGATGAGTAATGCAGTATTGGCTATAGCTTGCATTCCTGCAGTTGGTATATCGATTAGCATCGTATATCGGCTAATAAAGCCACCTTTCTACGCCACACACGGCAGCACTGGGATCCGCAATGGCCTGCGCGTACGCAGCCTGCATTTTAAACAAGGCACGCCGCGGTGCAACTATACTTGCATTTTTCTAAACAATGTAACTGCAGGATTGGTAAATATCATACATGAACTTTTCTACAAATATCAGATTTTATACAGAATGACATTGGTTAGCTAGATTTTCTAGTATATACTTCTACTGAAACTGAATTAAAATTAAATTTTAATGAATGCCTTAAAACCATAATTTTGTATAAAACATCTACATTAAAAGCTCTTATGCACAAGGATGCACATGGGAGCAGAATTCGAGGTGCTCCCCATCTTATTCTTCCATTGTAAATAAAAGATTCAGAGCTGTTAGTCACACTAAAACACGAAGACGGCTGGACCGATGTGAATGATTCTTTTTTAACTTTTTGTACTGAGAAGGGTAAAGGTTACAATTTCGCGGCTTCAACTAGTAACAATATACATAAACATAATCTCACGCTGCAATTAATCCCTCGACATGGGTAGGCAAAAAAGTTACACACCGCATTTCGCATGTTTATGCTGAGGTCCATTGTTAAAAGATGCGAATCGGTCGCCGCTATCCGGGCACTATGAGGATGGTAACTACAATGTACGGTAACCTGAGACTCGACACCTCGGCCTGTCGGGTCGGGTCGGTCGGTTAATCAAGTCATGCAACAAATTGAGCTACCTCATCCGCCAACAATAACAGCAGTAACAATATATAAATACGTTCATTTCCTACAGCTTTTCGCAGGGTGCTCCTCATAATACTAACATAATGTTGTTTTGTACCCAGCTCGCTCGCCGCGGCTTGCGATGGCATGGCGCAGCTCGGTGTGCTCGCAGTGCTCATCGCGCTGCTCTTGCATCCCCTCAACGCGGACGCAGACTTCGTCTTCAGGGTACCTGAAGTTATGGTGATCATTCGCTTGACGTTTTTATTTCGCCTAATATTTTAATATAATTATACTTTCATTGCACTATTATCTTTTTCGATGTTAATTATTATAGCTTTGTGTATTTTAAGACTTATGTTGATGTTTTTTGTTATATTATTATTATTTTTTAAAGGACTTTCTTTTCAGGGTTCCGTACCCAAAGTGTAAAACAGGACCCTGTTACTAAGCTTACGCTGGCTGTCTGTCTGTTAGTCAGCGGTTTGTATCTCATAAACCATAACAGCTAGACTCTCGTAATTTTCAGAGAATGTCTGTTGCAGCTATAACAATAAATACTAAAAACATAAAGAAATTAAAATTAAAGGAAATTTTAATAGAATATTTTTGCTTGCTCTTATATTAAACGTTTTTTAATAATACCTTATGTTTAATCTTATACGGGACGGAACCCATCATGTGCGAGTTCGACTCACACTTGACTGGTTTTTTTTTTGTTCAAACTTTGCACACAAAAATGTTTGTCTGTTCGTTCGAATGTTTAGCTTTATTATTGATCAGTGTAACTTGTTTGTTTGTATTCGATATCTATAACTTTTTAAATGTTTCTTCGCCTATTCTATGTTCGTTGAATTAATTGTTCTAGATCGTTCTTTATTTTTTAAACCTCGACGAGATAAGTGCGATGTTGTAAGTTTGGCCAGCGTATCTGTGTGCTTGTGTGTCTGTCTTTGGCATCATAGCTCTCGAACGAATGGACCGATTTTGATGTGTTTTTTTTTTGTTTGAAAGCTAACGTGATAGAGATAGTTCTTATTAAACAGTATATCTTACCAGGTACGTCACGCGGCCGCTCCGAAGCCGGTGGGCACAGGTCGCGTGAACGCCACCAGCACCAACGATACGAGATGGAGCGAGCAGCGCGTGGAGGTACACTACGAGGAGTACTACGTGGAGCACGAGGTCACGACCGCGGACGCCAGGCGAGCCGCCAGGGCTTTGGACCTCAACAACGCACCCGGTGAGTTTGGACAAAATAAAACACACGTTGTTTTTATTTATGTAATTATTTGTTTTAGGAATATTATTTAACGTTTTTAATTAATAAAGTTTTTACTTACTTAATGACACGTTGAGGTGGAATATTAAAAAATGTCGCATTTGTGCACCTAAGTGAATAAATTCCAAGGTGAACAAACTTACATCGAATTATTTCACCGGGTAATATCCCTTGGTTCCAAGGAGAAAAATAGACGTCGAAATTTCCACTTTCTTCACCTAGGTGACTTCACCCAAAATCAAAATCAAATATTTTTTTATTCAAATGAACCTAAAATAAGTACTTTTAAATCGTCAAAATTCTTGTTAAACAACCACCGGTGAACATAGTGGAATATATAGCATCTAGAGAGTCAAAAGACTGTGCCACAACTCTATATAGCATTATATTAATTCTTATATATCATTCCGAACCGGTGGTAGTAAAAATATGACGATTTGAATGTGCTTATTTTAAGGTCGATCAAAAAACATTTTGACTAAAAAAAAAAGCTTTTCGATAACTTTTTTTTGACTCTGTTACTGCAAAATTAAAAAAAAAATCAGTCAGCGCGAGAGTTGTGTAACATATTATCTTTCGAACTTACGCGAAATTGTCCGTCGGTAGCTCGTGAAGCGTTAAGCATTTATCAACTAAAGAGTTAATTGTTCGAGCAACAAACCGGGAGCCAGCATTGAAACAATTACCGCTCCAATTAAACACAACGCCCGCCAAGGGAATACAGACGACGCTGCAAATAACTGGATTAACTCAATTCAACTACTTTTATTGAATTGAGGTAACAGACAAGCATAGGATGGTGAGCAGGTGCCGTAGCCTATTCACGTTTGCAGCTCAAAAAGTACCTTAGAAAAACATTAAGCAGCTGCTACGCTAGAGGATCCGGGTTCGAATCTTTCCGGGGACTTTGTGTTATTTGCAAGACGCAATGTTTCGCTTACCGGTCTTGGATATTGTATTCTACTCTATGTAGTATATACTATCGTTGCTTAGTGCCTGCGATACAAGATAATTACTGCAGGGCTGGGTCAATGTGTGTCGTTATGTGGTTATTATTATTATTAACTGTTTTTTCAAATATTTTTTTAAATGAAATGACTTTCGTGTACCAATTGGCTGCACATCTTTACTTACCTTGCCACAACATCTGCAGAATGTATGTACCCCAATTATCGTGCACGAAATAAATGAATTTGAATTGATTTTAACCGTAAAATTACTTTTCCAGTCGGACTATCTTCTTAAAAAGTTTCAATTTTCAGTTATGCGACGGGTTATAGAGTTAATTTTAGAATAGAATGTGTAACCAATAAGTTCTTCTAATTTAAACTAGAAAGTCGGAAAAATAAAATTCTTAATAATTTTATTTTAAATAGTACTTGCGAGCGAACAATCTGACGCCCTGTACTACCTCACTCAGCAGCGATATCGTAGCAGCGAAAGCGCAGTAGTTTCGCCATGACTTGTCAATTGTATGACAAGGGGTACTGCAAAACTGTCTGTTCTAACGCATTAATATGATTCTATCTCTTTCCTTCGTGATTTCGCAGATCTTACTGACGGCTATAGAACGGCGATACTATCGCAGTGATTCCGCGGCGACGAGATGTGTCGTGACTCCCAAATTTTGAATCTCTTTAAATCGAGAATATATAGGCAATTTCAAGTCAAGCATGATCCTTTAGCCATAATATCAATTCTTACTATCGGGTAAAGTTGACGAGAATTAGTTGTTCTGCTTATTTGGTATACCCTGCGAAAAAGAGCCCAACTGCTTGCCTTGAAAAAAGACAAACGTCTGCTGCTTCAATTATCATGAATTAAGGTTTACGCGATGACAGATTAGTTAGAGAGTTACAAGATGCAGTGTGGGTGGTACTCGTGGATGCTGTAAACCTTGGGATCCAGGCTGAGTGGTTTTGATCTACTTCTTGACGGATGGATTTAAATATACGAGTAACTAGAGTTCTCTGAACTGTGAAAAGCAATTCAGATATTTAGGCCAAACTAGGGCCTAAATATCCTAGAAGGGAATAAAATATGGTTTTAATTATTCAAAATTCTAATATGAACTTTTATACAACATCAAAGTCAAACATGTGGACGGTTAGCCTAATGGAAAGTGATACCGATAGTTTTCATAGTATTTCCAGCCAGTAGGTACTAGGTCTCAGAACAGATTCGTACGAACGCTTTTTCAACGCGCGTCAAAAAACTTTCAAATAAAAACAAAGAGACACCCATGTATTTGTTCACGCGAGGGTGCTTTTAAAGCGCGGCACTTTTACCGAGCACTATTGAATTTCTGACGTGCGTTAAATTGCTCTTTTAAGGTCGAATGTAGCGCTTTTTTGACGCGCTTTGAAAAAGCATTCTTGCATATGGTGGCTGTTGACTAACTATTCATTGAATAACAGGATTAATCCGACTCCAGACTATATTTATAGCAATGACTGCTTCATTCATTGTCACTACGAGTATATTAATTGTCACGGATAATTGGTATTTATTAAACTTCGTGATTCGCGAGTCACACAAATTACGTTCAAATTGCATAATTTATGAGGAAGTGAATTTTCAAGATGTAATAATTACCTTTTTATATAAAACCCTTTGATTATTTTCTGTTTAATCTTTGTTAAGATCAATGTAACATACTGTACCATGTTTCTCATGTTTGAGGACGTGGTTGCTCAGTTTGTTACGTGCCTTCGATAACCGACCGACCCGACAGGTCTAGGGTTCGAGTCTCGGGTTCCCGTAAGTTGTAGCTGCCATGTTTCTCAATGTGCCCGGATAGTGGCGACGGATTCGCGACCTGGGACTCAACATAAACATGCGAAAAGTGGTATGTAGCAAACACCTCTGCCAACCCCTCTCGAGGGACATGGAGTTTAAGAATTTGTGTTTTTTTTTTTTTTCGGGGCACACCCGCCACTCTGTCCCACCACTGCAACTCCTGTTTATCAGGATCAACAGTGGCGTCCTTTGATCGAATAATCAACGAATAATGCAGCTGTGCAGTGATGCACAGGCTGTGCCCGGACACCCTACCGGCTGTCTTGGGACCCGCAACGAACTTAATCAGAAGAAATAGGAGGTAGTAAGAAAGCGGTTTCAGACTTCCCTCCCAGCAAAGCGGAGACAGCAATTGAAATGGCCCAGAGGCCCAAAAATCTAAAGGGGAGACAGTCAGGAGACGCCTGACCGTCTAAACACCACGGTATGCCACTAACTAACAGGGGATAAATTAGATACTAACCTAAATCTTACACCAGTAATATTGGTGACAAAACTTTTTAAAGGCACGGAAGTTTCCCTTCGTTTTCACAAGATCTAGGTAATAAATAGGACTACACGCAGATACTTGAATCGAATTCAACATGATTAACCGTTCGTCATGCCAGAGACTACACTCCCACAAGATATGATGGGCAGTTTGCACAAATTCTTGATCCGACGTTGAACATTCGCAAAAAGGTGACGGCACCAAGTTAAATGAATAAAGTTTGCCCTTAAAGTTACCATGCCCGGTTAGAAATTGGGCTACGCAATGATCGATATCAAGCCACGTTTTATTTAACCGTTCGCGCACTATAGGGAAAAATTTAAATAAATGCCGCCCCTTAGTCGAAGTATCCCATCTAGTTTGCCATTCGTCGATTAGTTTTTTATGAACGTTGTCGTTGCTATCAAATAATCTACTGATTTTAGCCCTATCCTTCGGTTTTAGAAAATCTGAACTCATACCATTCCGCGAGTTGTAATACATTGCCGCACGCCGTTGTATTTCCAAATCTACCGGTAAAACGCCCGCAAGAATCGGCAGGGCCTCAGTGCTGACGGTTCTATACGCTTTACAAAGAAAAATTAACGCTAATCTCTGACTCTGAAGCAATTTACGTCGCGCAGCGCCAATTGTGGCTCTATCCGCCCACACGGGGGCTCCGTAACAAATGCAACCCAAGAAAGTAGCAGTATAAATTATTTTTAATGACTTAAACGACAATCCCCAGGTCGAAGTTGATATTCTATTTAACGCATAAAAATTTCGTTTTGATTTTTCGCAAACTTGCTTAATGTGCTCAATAAAATGGAATTTCTTTTCAAGTATCAAACCGAGATAACAAACTGAGTCTTTCTTTTTAACTGTAACTGAATTAAATTTAAAGCGCGGTAGCCCTACTAAGTTTCCTTTTAACATTAAATACTGTGTTTTATGGGCTGCGAACTCAAGATGATTTCTCTTTCCCCAGTCGGCCACCAGACGTAGGCAGGACTCAGCTAACAACTCAACTCCTGTTCTTGTATGAGATTGAATAAGCAGGAGACCGTCGTCTGCATATCCCGTCAGCGAACAGTTAGCCGGTAACGGTATAGACAAAAAGTCATCAAATCCGATATTCCAGAGATACGGCCCTAGCACTGAACCCTGTGGGCAGCCCCGAGTCAAAGCCTTCGACACTGCATGATGACCAAGTTGAAGCTTAGTTGTTCCATTTATAAAGTAATTGTATATTAAGGAATATACATTGCTGTAACAACCTCTGTTTTTAAGTTTGAGCAATAAGATTGGCCACCATGCATTATCAAAAGCACCAGAGATATCTAGGAATACACCTATGACGTATTTAAACTCCGACGATTCTACCGATTTTCTCACCGAGATAGCCGCGTCGATTGTTGATTTGCCGATAGTAAAACCGAATTGACGTTCGTGAAAAGTTGGACCGCCCGGAAGAAGCCGAGGTACGATAAGACGCTCTAGAAGTTTACCCAGGGATGGTAGAAGGGTAATGGGTCTATACGATTTCGGATCATCAGGTGGCTTATCACCGCTTTTAGGTATGATTTTAATTAGCCCGCGGCGCCAAATTTGAGGAAAAACCCCTTCAGCAATGCAACGGTTATACACAATTAAAATAGAATCCCCAGCGGACTTTACGGCTTCCTGGATCATCTTATTCGATATTTTGTCTTCCCCAGAGGCCTTATTAACCGGTAACGCCCTAACAATTTTGACAAATTCATCTAAAGTTGGAAGATCGGACGAAGGAGATGTGGGTGGAACTGCAGCCATGAGCCTAACTTCTCGATGATAGTCGGTATCATTTTCAGTAGTGTCGTCCGGAATGAGAGCGTTAAGAAGGGCCTCCGCCGTCTCCTCAACACCAAGAGTGTGAGCATCATTTATTTTGATGTTTGAAATAAATGCTTGATCAGTTGCTCTGTTAGCTTTGAACTCATGATATATGGGTGACCATGGCCCCTCTTTGTCTAACCTATCAACTACTTTCCGAAGTAAATTAGTTTTTGATTTTTGGACTGCAGCACGGTAGTGAGACCTAGCAACTCTTAAAGCAATTAAAGCGCTATTATACCTATCTGACGAAGTATCTTGTCCTAGGGATTTTTTAGCTTTATTTAATTTACGACGCGCGCTTCTAAATTTCTTACGAATTCCTATCAAAGAATCATTCCACCAGTCACATCTTTTCACACTGGATATAGATGTTCGTCCCAGTGTTACATCAGCACAGTAATTGAAAGTATCTGTCATAATTTCAGCGCTTTCTGTTGCCGATAGACGCGGGTGAGTGAAGTCTCCAGCATGTGACGCAAAAAATGAACTAAAAAAGCACCAGTCTGCACGTCTGGTTTTATAACGAAAGCTTTGTGAACGGGGCGCGATATCTTGTGTCAGCTTAGGGTTGTACTCGTACACGATCAAACGGTGATCACTACATGACGCATAAGAATTTGTGTATGTGATTTTATTTGATTCAAAGTATTTTGGTCGATTGTCAGTTATTTGAATTGGAAATACAGTAAATAAGTAACTTTACATGAGACACTATACAACATTTTGTACAGGAGAATGTGATAGGGTCTGCAGTGAAAACATGGCATTCATTGGGTTTCTGCATTAATTGCTAAGCGCATCGCCTCATAACTAAAATAAGCGAGATCGTTGCAAGGTTGCATGTCTATTAATTTATTTCATTCTAACACTTCTATCTTCGTTTGCATTTGATGTTGTCATATTTTGTTTCGATTCGGAACCGATACCATAAAAAGTTCAGCGATATATAAGGTACAGTCAGTAAATAAACCTCCCTTATGCTTAGTCTGGTAAAAAATCAACTCTTAGTGTTTGTTTAACTACGAGTATGTCCAAGTAAATCCTCGCAGTGTTGTGAACAGCCGACTGCTACGCTTGCGGTTCCGGGTTCGAATCCCGGCGGGGGCGAGACTTTGTGTTATTTGCAATACGCATTGTTTCGCTTACCGGTCTTGGATGTTGTATTTTTATCTATGTAGTTTAAACCATATCGTTGCTAAGTTCCTGTGACACAAGTTCTTACGATACTTGCTGCAGGACTGAGTTAATTTGTGTGTCGTGAAGTGGTTATTATTATTATTATTAATCGATATTTTTATTATATGCGTTTCGGAGACTTTGCGCAGGAATTTAATTCCTTCGGCCCCACTTCATCATCAGGACACAAAACGTAGGAGGAAGTTCCGTCCTTTCGTTATGGATATTCCAACCATCCGGGCTTCGAAAATTCTTTTATAATGCGTACTGCAAATGAATGGAATTCTTTGCCTGCTTAAGTATTCTCTGTTCAGTATAACCTGGGGCTCCTCCTGGGTAGACATGTTCCACCTTAGACTTAACATCAGGCGGGATTGGGTCAAATGCTTGCCTAGTTTTAAAATTAACAAAATATTCCTCCGTGAAGCATTTATCAATTAAGTAGCTATTAGGTGAGGCAGCAATAAATATGACAATATGAGCAGTTATTATGTAATTAATCTTACCGACACAAGCTAGTATATATGTACTATAATGCCACGGTGCAATGAATACGGTACAGCAGAGATTTCATTGTAAATATGAACTCTAAGTCCGAACTTTTCATTTCATTTAATTTTATTAAAGAACAAAATCTACAGATCTTTATAATAATACAAAAGTACTAATTTGATAGCAAATAATGAATTTATATTTTACTGATCTATCATGTAATATAATAACATTACTGTGTATAATATTATTTTGACGACCTCGGCGGCAAAGTTACTGGCCGACTGCTACGCTAGTGGTTGCAAGTTCGAATCCCGGCGGGGGCGGGACTTTGTGTTATTTTCAAGACGCATTGTTTCGCTTACCGGTCTTGGATGTTGTATTCTTATTTATTTAGTATACCATATCGTTGCTTAATTCCTGTGACACAATTTCTTACGATACTAACTACAGGGCTGAGTCAATGCGTGTGTCGTGATGTGGTTATTATTATTATATTTTTGTAAATACCCGACTACGGCGTAGCTAAAACGAGAGTTACGATTTTGACGTATGAATGTTCATCTGTTCCCTCATAACTTCTAAACTACACTTATCATAAATTGACAATTGAGGTATCGATAGATGTGAAATGATCGTCCGCTGGTTATAGGATATATGACGTCACATTAATACAACATAAAGATGTAACTTTTATAACCTTTGCATCCTCTTTATGAATTAGTGTTAACTGAGGTATTTTAAACTATAGCTCTATGGTTGTAATCTCTTAATTATTCCCTTTCTTTATGTGAATAATTTCACTGTAACTCCCTTAAAAATATATTACAATATGTAACCGCTTTCTTACTACCTCCTATTTCTTCTGATTAAGTTCGTTACGGGTCCCAAGACAGCCGGTAGGCTAGGGTAGGAGGCACAGCATGTACATTGTACTGTACTGTCATTGCACAGCTGCATTAGTTGATTATTCGATCAAAGGACGCCACTGTTGATCCTGATAAACAGGAGTTGCTGTGGTGGGACAGAAAGGCGGGTGTGCCCTGAAGTTTAACGGGTTAAAATGTTTTGACAGTCAGACATAAAAAAATAAAATAAAATAGCCTTTATTTTCTACTACTCTTGATTACTTTGTTAAGTATCATCATATTTTAATTTAAGATAGTAGTAGTCGCCTCTGCAGCGTAGGCCTCTCCTTAACCTTTCCATCATCTCATCAACATCATAACAACAACATTGATTTTATCTCTTTTCAGTCAGACATACACAATAATAAATACTAACTTACTTCCTATGGCACTACAACCCTTTATGGGTCATGGTCTCTGCCATAATCTTTCTCCAGTTGTCACGGTGCTTGGCTAGATTATTCTAATTTCTAACGATTTCAGACATTATCACAGTTGTGAAAGTCATAAGTATTTGGAGCAATTAACACAGAAATTTCGTTACAAAATTTTCACTTAGAAGTCGAAATTAATAATAATAACCCATTATGACCGACACATTGTCTCAGCTCTACTAGAAGATAAAAAATCTTGTGTTGCAGATACTAAGCAACGATATGGTATAAACTACATAGAAAAGAATACTACATCCTAGGCCAGTAAGCGAAACAATGTTCCGCCGCCATCGGGATTCGAACCCGCAACCTCTAGCGTAGCAGTCGGCTGATTACAGCACTGAGCTACCGAGGCATTAAAAAATCTTTTCTCGTTTTAGGTTGACTTCCTTCACTTCATAATTTTGACTATGCCTTGATAAACAAACAATTAAAAATTAATATTAAAAGGGTTCCAAATCTTGCGATCGTATCCTAGAGAAGCCAAGTCCAACCAGTATGAAGGTCACAAACACCATGTCAATGTCAATCCGTGGTTATAGCACCGACCGACCACAAAACACAGTACAGAAGTCAAGCTTGTCTATGTATTCCAGTTTTGACAGCTCCCCTCGAGATTTGCGCTAGGGATGTAAATTTTTACTAAAGCAAAAAACATGCGACAAAATAAAAGCTCATATTTAAAGATTATTTCGACGATTTCTGTTTCGTTAAAATTCACTTAAATTTACCTTTTATGTAGGTATATTTAAGGATTTTAAAAAGTTCCAAGAATTTAAACAATAATATAAATTCAAATCAAACTTAAAAATTAACTATTATAAAACGTTGCACGAAAAAGGTGCGAATCACGTGTTTGCGGTGAGTGTCAACCGCGCGTGTTTCCTTCCCGATCCTTCCAAACATTCGTGTCCGTGAATGACACGTGGATGATGTCTATGTGTGTATGTGTGCGTTGATAAAGTGGCATTATATGAAGTTTACTTCTGTATACTCTGTGGACCAACCCTCTGCGACATAACCAAGAATCACCGGCAATCACCTCGCATTTAATTAGACTTATTAATCACCAACACCATTAAGCACTGTCATCTAACAACCTGTCGTTCTAAAGTCACTCTTCCCCCCTTAAATTAAGATGTTGTTTTACTTACTCAATGTAAAAGAGGGAAGGAACCGAGGCCGGATAATTAAATCGTAAAAAGTCCTCGAGTAGGTACCATGTTTCTGTGACTCGTGGAAGAGTTACTTGTGTTGTGAGTCAGATGATATTTTCCCTTTAAAATGTATAAAATTAATAACAACAATAACTCACGCCGTAATGCCTCGAGACGTGTTGGCGGAGGTGTTACACAACGCATTTCGCATGTTATGTTGAGCCACTGTGACAGGTTGCGAATCTGTCGCCACTATCCGGGCACAATGAGGAACATGGCATCTACAATCCGAGACTGGAACCCTTTACCTGTCGGTTTGGGTCGTACGGTTGACCAACGAACGTAATGAACTGCGCTCGCTTTCACGTCCTCCCAAAAAATAAGTAATAGTAAGAAATAAAAACCGGCCAAGTATGAGTCGTACTTGCACATGAAGGGTTCCGTACCATCGTTCAAGATTTAAAAATGTATATACTTCTTAGATAATTTCGTATAAGAAACAAGAACAAGCAAAAAATGTTTAAAAACACTTTTCTTGAATAACTCCTATTCATTCCCCTTGATTTTATATTGTTGACTTTTTTAGTATTTGTGGTTATAGCAACAGGAATAGACATTCTCTAGCTATTATTCTTGAGATTCAGCTCGCTGATGGGACGGACGGATGGACAGCGGAGGCTTAGTAATAGGGTTTTGTTTTTCTCACTTTGGGTGCGGACCCCTAAAAATATTAACATTGCACATTTTCCTCTAAGTGAGTAAGGCCAACACAGATCCGTATCAAGTTTAAAATGCAGCGAAAGTAATATTTTCTTTGTTGCTTTTATTTCTCTCATAGAATTGAGTCATATTACCCATCAATATTATACAGGGTATTCAGATTACATTTATTATCATCCCCCTAACCTGCAAAGGGGTGGGATGACTTCATCTAATCGGTAATCTATTTAACAGCCCGATAAAAGCTTACCTTTATTGGTTTAGCTAGATTGGTTACGTGTGTATTCTTCGATGAATGGGGAGTGAATAGGTTTTGCCTTTTGTAACTTATGAAGATATTTTTTATTTACCTAGTTATATTTTAAAAAATCTGTTTATTTCTGTAGTTATTAGTTTGATAAAGTCTGGCGCAGCGGTGTAAACAGCCGACTGCTACGCTAGAGGTTCTAGGTTAGAATACAGCCGGGGGCGAAACTTTGTGTTATTTGCAAGTCGCATTGTTTCGCTTACCGGTCTTGGATGTTTTATTCTTTCTTGTCTGTTGTTGTTTGTACCAGTTGCTTAGTTCCTGTGACACAAGTTCTTACGATTCTTGCTGTTTGTCGTGATGTTGTTTATTATTCATTGTTTAGTTATATTAAACATAAAATCAAGTTTTCCTCGCGCATTCGTCCGTGAAGAATTCCTGTTCTTTTTAACAAAATCCAGCCTGAAAGTCTATTGAAACCTGAAAGAGAATGAAATTTTGATATTTAAATTATAGTTTATAAGATTATCTCCTTAAAAGCTTTGCCTTTTTATAAAAGTTCGCATCTGCACATGTAGGTACCTACTGAAAATTTTGGAGCAGTTACCGTTGGCCACACGTAACAAGCTTCACATAACAGGTGCAATATCAATCCTTATGCTGTACAACTTAAGAACGGTACAAAGTCAAAACAGGTTAGGTTCATTTAACTTGACAAATTTGAGTTACCAGAATTGTCTTTAATCACTTCTTTTGTCACCGTTGCGACATTCGAATTTGTCAACTGCTGGTTGGAAGGTCGGAAGGCGGGGCAGCTGCATCAAATTACATGCATCCAACTCCCAATGTTGGCAATGATATTGTCAAAGCCCAAGGTCTGGTCGCCTGTTATTATGCGGACTGTATTGTCAAATAAATTGCAACCACGCCTGTTCAACAATGGTGTTTGCAGGAAACTGTAGATATTTTATTGCTGTTTTATCGGTTGTTACTGTTGGTTTGGATTGGTTTGTGTTCTTTGGAATTTTTATACAAAAAGACTATATGTATTGGGGAAAACGAAGCATTCTAATGGTGAAAATATTTCTGAATTCGGACCAATAATTTGAGTTCATTCGTTACAATTTATAATGCCTTAATGTTTTTATTTGTTGTTATAGCGGCAACAGTAATAGACATTCTCTGAAAATTTCGTGAGTCTAGCTATTATGGTTCATGAGATACAGCCCGCTGACAGACGGGCGGACAGCAGAGGCTTAGTAATAGAGTCTCGTTTAATATCCTTTGGGTAAGGGATACTAAAAAATATTAACTGAATATCTGAAGAAATCTGTTTCTAAGCTATCATTATAAGAGTCATGCTACACTTTTTCCTCTAGCGGTTACAATGACACGGTTCAGTCGTTTTTAGTAAATAAAGTTTTTTTTTACACTAAAGTAGCCTTCGATTTGTCACGTCTCAATAACAACGAGACTGTAGAGACATGCATCAAATGATTCCAATACAATGGCCATGAAATTGACACCACGATTGCTTTTGTATGTACAGACTTCTCGTGTTATTAAAATGCCAAACATGATGGTTAGGGGTTTTGGTAACCATCGTAATGGTAATGGTCGGTAATAATATTTTTTATTTCAAAAGAATGGAAACAGGCAGGTGAGTCATCTGATGGTAAGTGATACCGACGCCCTTGGACACCTGCAGGCATGTTATATGCGTTGCTGACCTTTTAAAAAGGAGTAAGCCCTTTTTTGAAGGTCCCCACGTTGTACATATCCGAGAATACCACTTTCCGCAGCTTAGTCACGTTACGTTTATGGAACAAGCATAATTCTAAATCTCTTGACAACTACAGAGGGACCGCCGACCTTACTCACTTGCTGTAACACTACGCAATAACGGGGTTATGGTAAGGTAAACAATATGTTTCTCTTCAAATTTGCTTTGAACTGGCTCGTGCGCCGCACACAATTTCTCTGTAGATATTTTTTTACAGAAAATCTAACCTTGGCCTATTAGGAAGCATCACTGGCGGATCCAGTAGGGGCTAGGGCCCCCCTCAAAAACGTCAAAATTCTTCGGATTTTTTTAACTTAATTTGATAAAACCTATCAATACGGAGTAAGGCCGCCCCGAAAGCGGTTCTCCCAGTACGGTAAATAAATGTGAAATTGCCGGGCGACAAGATCTTCTTTCCCTGTCATAACAAAGACAAAAAGAAAGAGATAGTTGCTATCTCGAGACCGTATGTCCCTGTCGCGTTCCTAGCCCTGCAGGCCCGTCAGTTTCGACACTAGGGAATATGCATGCAATTTAATTTGATTATTCAATCAGAACAGTAAAAACAGAATAAGAATTGTACGAAAAAATATTTACTTTTAATGGATATGTAACCATTAAAAGTAAATATATCTATCTCGCTCATCAAAACAACCATTTATTTGGAAGTTGTATGACGCCCGTGTACTTTGACGTTATTGCACAAATCGGATCTCTCTGTCTAACCAACGACATTAAAGCTTTATAACTTAGATTTGATCTAAAGGATTTGAGTACATATGTGGTATTAAATTATACTACATAAATAATATAGTCACGCATACTCCCTATTCTGGATCCAATACTGGAAGCAGCATGATGACTACATCCCTGAACCTAACGCTTTTCGCCTTGTAGGAATCTCATCTAGCTTCTTATATTCCTCAGATTAAATATTCCGGGTCTGTCGAGTCATTTTTATTTATTTTTTAAATTCATTTCATGATTCTAACCACTTTTAAGTAAACGGAATAAAGTTAATCCGATTTTGAGTTGATCTTAGAAAACCTCACGATAAGTAGCATAGTAATAATAAGCCTTTATTTCCTCGCAAATTGTATACATAATTCTATTTAATTTATGAAATGAAATTAATCAAAGATTTTTTTTAATTACAGCAATAGATTTGAGTTAGTTATTTAATATTATTAAGTATTTATTAATTAGTGTATTTGTTCATGTGGAGGCACGGATTTTTGGGCATAGGCCTCCAACCTCTTCCAGTAGTCTCTATTCCTAGCATTAGTAGCATACCAAAGAGCTAAATGATCATATTTTTAACATAATGAATAACAAACGCGTAATTATGCGGCTGCACCGACACAGCAGTGTCAGGTGTTATACAAATGTCATCTCATTACAATATAATTCAATAACGGTTGTGCATTCAATTAAACACACGTATTGTTTGACCACTGCAGTCACGTTGTCATTTCGTTTTTCACATATACACAGGTTTATAGGTTACTGGGATTACTAATTCTGTTTTAACCCCGCAGTTTGTATTTCCCGTGTATTGGTATTCCTTCATTGTACAGCTGCGTTTTTTTTCAAAGGACACTGTTGATCCTAGTCCACCATATAGTATCGAATTAATGCAAAATGCTATTATATGCCCTAGATTGTAATATGTAATGGTGCCCAAGTGATTTTTTTATTAAATTTTTGACGACTCAAAGTACGTTAATAAAGCTTAGTCATAAAATTTGCATTCAGCATCTTATGCAAATTTTTTGTTAAAGATTTCCCAGTGTAATATAGTTGTATTTCTGGCGGCAGTGCCCGGCACTCGCGCTGGCTGCGGCGCGTGCTCGAGGCGCGAGCTGGAGTACTGCGAGGCGCGCGTGGTGGCCGACCACTGCTGCTGCGAGCGCGCCTTCCTGCCCGAGTCCTTCCCCTGGCTGCCGCACACGTGCTACATCGGCCCGCACCGCTGCCGCCCGCTGGCCGGGGACTGCGCCATCTACGCCAGGTTGCGGGACTGCTGCTGCTACAACAAGCTGGCTGAGAGATGTTAGTATCATAATGTCTCAACAGTAGGATGGAAACTAACGCTTGAGATCATTAAGTGTTAAATTAAATAGCTTGTAGGCCATGACACATATGGCTATGGCTATGCGTGGGTACGTAACTCAACTAATTTTAATTACACAGGTCGGTCGAATGCTTCTTCACTCCTTTTCTGGTATCAAGCTGCATAATAAAAGTCTCCCTACTCTTAAAGTGTATCATTATATCTTTAGAACTAACATAACTCTTAAAGACGGTTGCCGAGGAAGATCAGTCACGTTGGAACTGAGTTGTATGTTGTAACATACCTACAATGCATCTTGGAGTGTAGTTATACAAAGTATCTTGTTTGTTCATGATGTTAAAAGTCATGCTCAAGATGTAACAAATTATAACCATTTCTTTTTCGTGTTGCCAGGGAAGGGCATCCTGTCAGCATCAGGTCGCGTGGGTTTCAGCGGCGTGTCGCTGCTGCTGGTCTCCATGCTACTGTTCATGGCGTACCTCTGACACCTGCACGCGGCGCTGCCCGTGCCCGGGCCGCCAGCCCTCGTCTGATCACTACCAGGGAACATCGCCTCTCATCAGGACAACCAGACACTTGCTACGAACCTTGTAAAGAGACATTATTTAAGCTACAAGTTCTGAAGAATACTTGTTAACAACAACAGCAGTAGATAAAACTCTGCTAAAGAGCTTCAATGTTAGAAGCATCTGTTTTCATTTCCTTTGGCATTTGAAAAGAACGCTCTGAATATAGAACCTTTATTTTTATCCCTGACTTGGGTCCTTACTTCAACCCTTACAAACCTTAAACTTGGATCAACACCAAAGGCTATCATGGCAGTGGTGTTCGTGACTGTCAAATGTCAGAAACTAATGCCATTCATCACAGGGTGTACAACTTTGTCACTTTTATGGGTTTTTTAGAAAACGATCAATCATTATATTGTCTTGTTTATGGTGATTTTTGAGATCTGTCACATATATATATGCAGATTAAATCTTTGTTGAATTCTAACAATGATTTTACCTTTTACCAAGTCATGACGTAAATAACTTGACGGTCAATTATCGCTAGCTTTTGTCGATTTTGTGCAAACTGGCATCGTATTTGATGGATTTCATAAATAAAGTAAAGCTTTGGTGTATTAAAATATCTCGTTGATCGTTCCAACTGTGAGCATGGATTGTTGAGCGACAATGTCGTTCAGCAAAGCCGGCCAGCAGAAAGCGATTTTCTGATTGAATCGAGCTTATACAATATCATACAAATACCTATTCAATTAATATTAATGATGTCTTTAAAAAAAATAACTTTCATAGGGTACCCTAAACTTGTTTACAAGATTAATCACAATTTAAAATGTAATTAATATTTTATTTAAGTAAAAGACCTAAGAAGAATTTTAACAATGTTACCAAATTTTAGTCTAACTTTGTGGAAACGTAAGTAAATGTTAGATTTAGTGCGAAAACCTTTTGAAAAGTATTTTTAGACGTAAGTAGAGATTTACCACGTTAAAGTGTCTCATAGATGGCGCTTTTTAACATATTTTTATCCAGCTGTCAAAATGGCTTTTCCGTAAGTTGTAAACTGTGTTTTTATTTAAAGAAAAATGTATTTATATGAGTTTATATATATAAACTATATATATATATATAATGTATTTATATGAGTTATATTTGGAATATAAACGTTTCCATGACACACCATCATGCCAAATGTTATACATTTGAGTTACATTGTAACGTGGTAGACAAAACTTTAGTGTTGGATTTAAAATCCATAATGTGAATGAAGAATGAATGTATTTTTGTATGTTTGTAAACTCTATGTGATTAGAATTTATTAAATTCGGCCTAAAATTGGCAAAAAAATATTTTGATTGTAGTGTTACCATATTATGTTAAAATGACTTGGAGGAAGAATATTCCTTGACATTTTTAAAAATATATATATTATTTTTAAAATAACAAATACAAATAAACTACTGGAATTAGGATGGGAATTGGAGTGGTTTATGTACTGGTGCAGGTGGTTAGAAGTAATGAGACGTAGTGTTTTGTCGGTCCATGAAGGTAAATAAGTCGCCATTAAATAAATACGATTACTGATATATCGGAAATGTAACAAGAAATGTTAAGGAAAATGAAATTTCAATCCACAAATGTCAATTTTACGTACAAAATGATAAGTTTGACAGCAAAAATTTGTAAATTATGACAGGTGGTTGAGTTAGATAATCATGGGGCGGGCAAGCCTACGAAGACGAAACAATGAAGACGCAATATTTCTGACTATATCTATAGATGGTTAATGAAAATGGTGCTTGTAGGTTAATTCCAGTGGTCGGAACAAAATTGTTATTTATGTTTGAGATTTTTCGTTTATTTATTGTTAAGTTTTATAAGCAGTAACTTATTTTAATTTAATTAGCAAAAATCCATTTCAGTTAGATTTTTTCGCAATGATTTCGCTCTGTCAGGGGATTTTGCAAAAGTTGTTCATTGTTTTAATTTTTGAATGCCATATCTTTGTCTGATACATCACTCTTTGGCATTGAAAAAGTTTATTTAAAATCAATTCAAATATTTATAAATGTCATGCATCGTACTAATTAATTTTTAAAAAATCTGAAATAGTTATGGTGGGTAATTTTTACCTTTTTTTTTTGTTTTTAAAACTGGCAGTTGTAATTAAATTAATTTAATCTGAACCAAAGAATTATAAATCTTACTTACGAAAGGAATACAATCGGTTAAATTAATTATTATCATTAAGAAAAGAATGTGTGTTTTTAAAATGTGACATAGATTAGTTTAATGTAAGAAATATTTATACATGTACGTTACATCTTTAATTTTGTTGTTTTCTTAGTATCTGTAAAATGAGTGACCAACAGATGTATATTTCTTGTACGACATGAAAATGTAATTTTCAGTACAGAATTTAAATTTGAAAAATAATAAACAAGTCACGTAGCAGAATTATAAATATAAAATATATTATTATAATTGATGTTTTGAAGCAAAAGGAACAATAAAGGGTTACCAAAATCAAGTTTGAATTTTTGAATGCTAATTCTGTGTAGCATCATTTTGTATCTTCATTTACAAAGGAGTAAGTTTAAGGCAATCGTTTAACAGACACAGTAAACGAATACAATCTTTTTAGAGCCAAAATAGTTATCACGAGCGCCTGTCGGATACCTTTCTGTGATTGTTATTAAAGGGTTATTAAAGGGCAGCTCAGTTTCTTACATTTCTTGGTTAACCGACCGACCCGACCCGACAGGTAGAGGGTTGATCTCGGGTTGCCGTACATTGTAGCTGTCATGTTCGTCATTGTGCCTGGATAGTAGCGACAGATTGGCAACCGGTCATACAAGGACTCATCATAAACATGTGAAATGCGGTGTCCTCTGCCTACCCCTCTCGAGGCATTAATTTATGCGTGAGTTTATGTCTAAGTTATGTTATTTTTACCTGACTACGGCGAAGCAAAAACAAGGGTTATGATTTTGACCGGTATGTATGTATGTATGCATGAATGTTCATCTGTTCCCACATAACTTCTAAACTAATCATAAATTGACAATTGAGGTATCGATAGATGTGAAATGATCGTCCGCTGGTTATAGGCCATATGACGTTACATTAAATTGAGTATGGCGCCCTCTATAGGACATAAAGTCAGGAACAGTTTTTATTTCGTGTAATGTGATAGTGAATGATATCAAATTAAAGAGTATAATGAGCAAATTTCAAATCCAAATTCTTAGCTTGTACTCGCGGATTTGCTTGCATGCGACCGATAAATTGGTAAAAATGTTTAAAATCACTCCTAAGATGTGAATAAAACGTATATTCTCTCGAATCCTACCCAAAATACACAAACCGCAAATACTTTTTTCATTACAGATTACTCCGAAATAGTAAAAATAAGAAATAAGTTTAAAAACTAAAACCCGACTACTGAAAACCGCGCACTAAAATGTATGAAACAAGAAAATATTCTCATCTGAAATTGTGAAGTTAACTATACAATTAAGCCGTGGTCAAAGGCCTATACCAAACCTAACCTAACATAACAAAATAATATCCGAGTAAGTTTGCCTTATACTGTAGGTGGCATATGCCCACGGCTAAATTGAATACTTAACTTCACAATTTCAGATGAGAATATTTTCTCGATTTTAACATTTTAGTAGTCGGGTTTTAGTTTTTATGTCATTAAAGATTTCATGTTCAAAGCAGTCGCCATACATTTTTAATACAAATCAATAAACTTCACGCGTACAAGAGAAATAATTAACGGTTTAAATACAATATTTTATCACGAAATCTGGTGGATTAATTACTTTTGTCACGATCAGGCAAACTTAACTGGATTAATGACAACTTGAAACTAGTGACAGTAGTGATACAAACAGAAATGAGGACTGTAGACCCTGAGATATGGTGTTTAAAACTAAGGAAACGGTTTGTAGTCTTCAGTATCTGGGGGGACATCTAGGTCTGTCTGTAGCCTATGACCTGGGTAGGCAGCCTATGGCCGAGTGGAGCAGCCAATAGTTTATGGAGGAGCAGTTGACATAATATATAGGATGGAAAAAGTACAGTAAGAAGAAAAGAAGCTTTTTACTTGCAGTCGAGTCTTTTTTGGGTGATGGCAGTTATTTATGGTAGAATATGATATCCAAGTTCTATGGGAAAAGCTGCAACACTTGACTGTGCTACTTTTCATCTCCTAACGGGGCAGCTGCCGCCCTCGTTGTACCATGGCTTCTTCAATTAAGACTTCTCCATGTTCTCCATTCCAAGTAAAAACGCCAGCCGAGCCCAGTACGAGCAAATATATCGAATAGAGGCTTTTGTTATTTTTAGTTCTTCACACAAATTTAAAAAAGTTGAAGAATTAGAGGTTCTTATACCGCTCGCCTTCGCCACTGAATACATTCAGAGGCGTACAAAAGTTATAACCTGACCTTTGTCAACTTAATATTGCGAGACAAAGCGTTGGGGCAGAGACTTGTCAGTTTGGACTTAAAAGCTAGTTCAAACGTTAAAACAAGCCACGCGTCCAAGCCATGTAACAAAACCGAGGTATGTTTTAACAAATCAAATGGCGGAAAAATTCACTTCTGAGAAGCTCCTTTACTAAGCTTTGCCTATGTCTTTTAATACAGAACTGTTGGTAATATTATCGCTGCTCTACATGATGGGCCATCTCTCGCCATCAGACGCCATTACTTTATGTCCTAATATCCATAGTGCGGAAGGGTAGTGGCGTCGGTTGGCTTCACATGAACTTCTAAAAGTTGTGAGGTGGCCTATTGTATGGACGAGACATTACATAAACTTGGTCCCTGCAGGTCTATAGCCGGGCTCGCTCGTCCGTTCAGGTTCGGTCGTCAAGAGCCCGTAGGTTTCGAAGACAGAGTGAGGGCTAGCTTCATGGATGCCTGGACTGAGTACTGGAGACATAGCTCCATCAGAGGACTGCGCTGTGAACCTGAGGAAAAGGTGGAAAGGTGAGGAGCATGGTGTATTCCCCAGTGGGGTATATCGCTTTCTTTTCCGATGTCCACCAGTGATGATGATAAAATAATGGCAAAAAAAAATCTACGTTTTGTTAATAACCAAACAAGCGAGCGACAAACACAATCCGACGTAAAAGTCAATAATAATAAGTATTGTAGGATAAGCAGGCATATTGAATCTGAATTAATATCGCCCCTGAACAACTTTGCATCGTCGGCATAAGTTAGCAAGTATAAGTAAGCAGTTGTTCAAATTATAGACTTGCACTACCCTACTTGTTACTACTATGGGATAGGTCCCATCTATTTTGTTTGGCAGAATATTAATTATACCTGAATTCAGGGCTCAGGGATCTTAGACTTACTATACCCTGTACCTTATCACAAATAGCTATTTCTGTTCTGAGGTGAGGTGAGTCTGCCCGATTGGCCTCTAAAGAAAATCACCATAAATGAGTTGTTTTTTCAAGTCGCTTTCGCTGGTGCGTGGTGGGGATCACTCTAGTTTGCGGTTTATTGCTGGTGGTTCACAACTGCGTGGTCTTCCGCTCCTCGCCACCACTCCTCATCAGCCTGCACACCAATCAGCATCCCATCGCGAGCATCCACTTCCCTGCCATCGCCCTGTGCAGCAACAACGTCATCAGCAAGAAGGCGCTCCTCAATTATACTGAGTACTTGTGAGGCACTTACTTATTTATTAATTTTATAAAGGAAAGCCTATCAAGCTCTTAAATTTGATATTAAATACGATAAAATTACACGAAAAAAAAAGCTCAGGACTTTGTCTTTTAGACGGCGTCCTATTCAATTTAATGTGACGTCATATAGCCTATAACCAGCGGACGATCATTTCACATCTATCAATACCTTAATTGTCAATTTATGATAAGTAGTTTAAAAGTTATGTGGGAACATATGAACATTCATAAATACATACATACATACATAGTCGGGTAAAAAGCAATATTGTTGCAATGACTACTTGCTGAATTACTATGAATCCTGCACTAGTCACAGCCTGCCAGCAGATAAACATCAAGTAGTAGTTTACATCTTAAAAATCGCGATTTTTAAAGCGAGCATTTGACTGAAAAGCGGTGATTTCATCAATTACCTATTTATTAATTAACATTTTTGATAATATCAGAAAACATGAAAACGGGACCATAGGTTTCTGACTGGTCTGAAAGCGCCTGTAAAAATCTTAAAGCTAAAACTGGTTAAAAGTCAGTATAAAATTATTTTCCTCACAGATACAGCTTAGACAACAACTATACATACAGTAAGGCGGAGATCTTTAATCAGTTGATTTACTTCGGAGGCCTCATCGACATGGTGGAACAACAGGGTTTTGATGAGTTCTTCATGGATTTCCTCGAGTCTCTCGGAGAAGATAACGTGACGGGTATACTGTACAAGGTAAGGGAGTAACTCAGCGGTCCTCAACCTTTTTTGTTGACTGGCCATAAATTCTTTTCAGTCGCGATCTACAAGCAATCCCTTCCCCAGTCTTGACACCTTCACTACATAGTACAAACAAAGTCGCTTCCCGCTGTCTATCTCTATGTATGCTTAGATCTTAATAAACTACGCTACGGATTTTGATGCGGTTTTTAAACAGATAAAGTTATTCCGGGGGAAATCTGTGCGAAGCCGGGGCTGGTCACTAGTAATAATATAATCAATAGAACTACAAGCGCTTGTTTAAAGACGAATGTTGCTGGTATAAATGTTACGTAAAAAATGTCTAAATTGAAAAAGCCCTAATAGCCCTTTTAATATAGTGTCATAAATGCATCTACCAAGACATTTAATTTTGAAGTTTTGGTATTGATCGATGGGAACTGATCCAGCTGGCACCAAGTTGTTCGAGCATGCTGCTGGGTTGCGGATGGCGCGGGCAGGCTGTGGAATGCGAGGAGCTGTTCGCTCAGAGACTGACGCCGCTCGGGTACTGCTGCGTCTTCAATTCTAGATACTCGTGAGTTAATAATAGCAAGAATAGGCACATCACGACACACACATTGACTCAGCCCTACAGTGTGATTAAAAAATCTTGTGTTGCACGTGCTAAGCAACGATATGATAAACTACATCCAAGACCTGTAAGCGAAACTAAGGGCCCATTTCTCGAACTGAAACCTCTAGCTTAGCAACCGGCTATTTATGCCACTACACCACAGAGACCCTCAAGTACAGAACGTATTTCGATCTCTATCTATACGTTGATAGAATATAGTAGTTTGAGTAAAACAAAATTGCGCCTGAATAAAAACGAAGACGAAAATATTTATTGAGAATTTCAACGATTCAGTTCTTAGGCAGGATTCATTACTCACATTCTTTTTTGTAAGTTTAAGATTATCAAAGTAACTGATTAGGAAGCTGACCCGAGTGGAAAATGTTTTCTTCCGAGTGGAAGATTTACAAAATGCTTTTTGGCACCACAGCGACGAGGACCTGACCAGACCTGCCAAGACTCTGGACATGCTGGGTACTCAGAACGGACTCGCGGTGATAGTCAGAGAGGACAGCGATGACTTCATGTACGCACGCACTCTCGTCGCAGGTATGGAGGTAAATATGGACGAATTTCAATAAATATGTTTATATAGGAAATGCAGACCGCAGACTGCGAAATGGGAGATTTTCCTGGATTCCCCGTAAAGAGGCACTATGAACAAATTTGACTATCCGAAGAAGTTTAAAACACTAACCAATTTGTACAAATATTTACAAAATAAGTATTTTTAACCCCTTTCAGACAGCCTCTCCAACTAATAGTGCCATATATTTCAGGTGTTAATATTCGAGGGTGACGAGCTGCCGCTGGAGCACGGTGGTGACCTTCGCCGGTACTTCACCAGCAGGAACTCTTCGGTTTTCTTCTCGATAACAGTCCGCGCCCAAGAGCCTGCGGGGGGGCTCGCTACCTACAGTGATGACTGGGTTATATACAATTCTAATACTTTCTTGAAGATTAGCAAACATAATAGTCTTGTTTCCACTTTTGGAGAGATGTTCCACATTTTAAGACTAAGTGTTGTTTTTGGTATAACACCGGTTATGTAGGTGGCCCTAAATCTACTGAAGGTTTGTGATGTTGAGTAATGCTTCTCATGTTTGGTTGAGTGGTTCCAAGCCGCACAGAGTATTATTTTTCCTTCATCAAGATGCATTTTATTTCTGCCAGAAATCGAAATGTATGTAGCTGTTTAAGGATGACTCTTGCAGTGCCGCGTGCACCACAGAGGCTATGTATGGATGTAGTACAGTGTGAGCACGTGGCTTACAGCGCGGCTGCCGCATGCGGTCTGGGAGGCAGCAGGCGGCGCACAGCTGGTGCGTGGCGCGGTGCCGCGTGCGGGCGGCGCGTGCTCTCTGCGCCTGCAGCCTGATGCATCGCTCCTCCAAGCACCAGTGCTCGCCCATGCAACTTGCGTGCCTCAACAAGCACAGAGGTGCCTTATCTTACTTAAAGTGCGTGGTTTACTTAGATACGATTTAAAGTTACCAAATGATTTCCAAAGCTTATAGATGACGTTAGAATATTGAAGAAGCATTTTTCTAACTATCGGGTAAGCCATCGGCACTAGAATTTAAGCCAAAATCAAGATTCCAAAATAATATTGGTCAGTTCAATTGTTAAATCGATTATATTATTGGTTTTGGTTGTGGTTTACAATAATTTAAACACAAACTTAAGTATAAGCAAAGTAAAGTTTTCAGAAAAGTTCCTGCTGTACTTTCCTCATGGGGATCATCTGGACCTTGACTCCCTGAGCGAGGAATTGGAGGCGGGCCTGGACTGCAGCGCTTGCCGACCTGACTGCACCACCGTCACCTACAGCGCGAGGGTCTTCTACACCCCATACCTCTACTACCTCGATAAACTTTTCCCATACAACTTCTTGTTAGTACCATTTCTAGTAACTATAAAATGACAAAACAATAATATCTCAACCGATTCCAAGTGCTTAGCTCAGCGTTCCAGAGCTTTTGATAATATAAATAAAAATAAAATAATTATTGTTCTAAAATTAATCGAATGAGCTTTGCTTGATACTTAACTATTGTTTTGATTCTTTTACTTTATGTTAGACCTTTTAGCTGATTATGCTGTTGAGACACCATGTCGTGTCTCAGTGTAGATTGTAATGTTACCTCTATTTTTTTCTTTAAAATTTGTTTTCATTGTGCTTTATAAATAAATAATTGGGCCTCTAAATATTGGTTTAAAAATTCTGGATCCAGATCTTGCCGGGACTTTTCCGTCGAACCTGACAATATCGACATCTAACAATGGTATCCACGTTTAATCATGCTTGGTCTACCTTTTGTCTAAATTAATTAGCCGAATTCATCTCCAAAGATTGAATTCTAAGCCATTGGTAGTTTAAAATTATGACGATTTAAAAAGTAAGTACTCATTTAAAGTCTTTCAATACAAACATTGAGGTTAATTTTGAAGCGCATACTAATGTCTAACCAGAGTATTATTGTTTAATATGTTGGTTGTCTTCTACTCAGGGTGAGTTCCCGGGTGAAGGACCTTACCAACGTGACGGTAATGAGGTTCTATTACGACAGCGGCGACCAGGAATTGTACTCCGTTGAAGGCAACCTGCGCTGGTACGAACTCGCAGGTAATAAACTGTGTTCAGATTCTAGGACCAGCTATATTAAACCAGCGGCCCGCCGGGCCTTTGTGATTGGTTCATCTGGAGTTACAAATATATAGTCAGTTAACAAAGTTTGGTTTACAATTTTACTTGCGGCCCGCGACACTACGCCTGAAATGTGTTTGCGGACCTTATAGAAAAAAAGATTGAATACCGCTGACTAAGCTAGATCCAAGCCGTAAGCTGTGACAGCGGTGTGCAACTCTACGTTGTGTGTACTTATTTATTTGGGCCATACTACCATAAATTATTTTTATTTGCTTTTGACAAATATAAAAGGCAAGTTTTAGATCATATAAAATCGTATGGAAGGATTGTGATATTCCATTAATTTGATAGAGTCGTCAACAACCACATTCGAAGAATACACGAGCTCAAGAATTTTGTCTCACGCTTCCATATTTGAAGAACTCAAGAACTTGGTGAGCGGTGGAGAGAGTTACTGAGTATTTTGTCGACCTCGGTGGCGCAGTGGTGTAAACAGCCGTCTGCTATGCTAGAGGTTCCGGGTCCGAATTTATAAAATATTTGCAAGACTCATTGTTTTGCTTACTGGTCTTGGATATCGTATTCTTATCTATGTAGTATATACCATATCGTTGCTTAGTTCCTGTGACACAAGTTCTTTCGATACTTACTACAGAGTTGAGTCAATGTGTGTGTCATGATGTGGTTATTATTCTTATTATAATTAGCGCTATTGCCTCCCCTGTAGCATGGGATAAGAGAGTGCTAGTGAGAGAAGAGAGGACTTTCCTGAAGCGTGCACTTCTTGTTTCAGCTTCCATAGGCTGCCAGTGGGTTTTCCTGCTTGGTCTCTCTATGCTGTCCGGCTCTGAGCTGGTGTTCCACCTGACCATGCGTTGGGCACATCACTACTTGAAGCGCGCGCAAAGGAATCAACTTCGGAAGACTCTATAGCGTACTTGCAGGTTTCTCCTGGATATTGATAAATTGTTTGATACTGTTTCTTTGCACTTAAATGAAATCTTTCTTGCGTGATAAATAAGTTGTTGAAAATACGAAAATATTCATAATTTAACTATGTAACTAATAAAACTTATATTTACTCCAAAGTCTTATTTTAAATTTAGTATTCTTTTTCATTAATAGATTTTTTTAAATAAATTTATGAATAATGAGATAAATATTAATCATGATTTGAATAAACTTCGCTGCGAGATGATCGTCCGATATTGATGAATTTAAATATTAAGGCCAAGGCAATGTTTTGTTTGTCAAAATGTTGAGTTGAATAAACTCAAGTTAACCTTTGTGATGATAAATCGGCCGAAGCTTATGCCTTCGCTTCATAGGAATAAGGTTGAGAATCCGAGGAATTTACCTGAAGCGTGTCCTCTAGAATGTAAGTGTTTGAACTTGTGGTAGCCGCAGAGAAGCAACCAAACAGAACCTTCATAGAAAACGTAATGCAAACAAAGTAAAATACCCAAAGTTAGTTAGTTCCTTCGACCATTTTAACAGTTTGGGCTACAATTTTTCTGGTGGCCAGAATGTTTGTGTTTGCCTCGATTGCATTCCTACTTAAGTGCAGCCGGGGCGGACAAACTAGTTTATAATAACTAGCGCTTGTCTCACATGTATGATAGAGTTGTATATCTAACCTTTCGTACATATATTTGCTCGTAAGACAGTCTGTTTGTTCTTCTTCGATGCTTCTTGATGCAGACTTTCAAGGTTCAACTAAAATTAATAAAATCAATTTAAGTAGTAGTAAGACAGCCTATGCTGTGTATCGCAGTGTAAACAGCCGGCTGCTACGCTAGAGGTTCCGGGTTCGAATCCCGGCGGGGCGGAATTTTGTTATATTTGCAAGACTAATTGTTTTCCTTGCCGATCTTCGATGTAGTATTCTTATCTATGTAGTTTATACCATACCGTTGCTTAGCACCTGTGACACAAGATTCTTTGAACTCAGCTGAGTATGTGTGTTTTGTGATGTGGTTATTATTATTAAGTAGTTTACTTATTAAACGCTTTAGTCCTTTGCCTTTCGCACTGTGTGAAATTGTATCTAAATGCTTTGGGTATAGAAGACTTGTCATTAAAGTGTATTGAATACAATGATACGGTAAATGCTCACTATCAGATGCGTCGTGTATTTATTTTGTTTCGGTTATATTAAAATAAAACATTCAATTAACTTACTGATATTATCTTGTTCGAAGCTGTTTTTTTATAGGGCGTATTTATTAATTCAATTTGATTATGATTCGCCTCAGGTTTAGGTTTCAGGAACTATGACATTTGAGTATTCATGATAAACGTCTTCTTCCTGGTTTAATTCTTCCCTTTTGTCGAGAAAGGCAAAGGGCTTTAGCCCATACAGCACAAGTCTTCCGTGTTATATTTTTCTTCTTTCTCAATTCTTTCTACAGTAACATGCTAATAATGTTACTGTAGGCTTTATTGAGTTACTTGGGAGATGACGAAAAGAGCAGCCAAATCGTCGTATTTCACTTTCTCCACACTTGTATAGCACTACAGATGTTCACTGGTTAAAACACTAGCATTTTACATATTAAACTCTGCTTCATTCTCATTTCAACCACCACTCCCCGTTGCCGCCAAGTAACATGATAAACGTGCTAAATAAAATGTTTTTTTTTACTATTTAAATTATTTCTGAAATCATTCATCAACTGCATAGGATTAATCATCTGTCATGAAAGCCTTCATTATTAAGAGAATGCCAAGCACTTTTGTTTCTGTAAGGTTAACGACTAAGGTGACATGTATTGATATCTAACGTTCTATGTCCTAATTCAACGATATATTTTTAAATTTACACAGCACTGCTTTTTTGCTAAACGACGAGTGCTGCGGTTCGGAGGCGTTAGCAGCTTTACCGAGACTTTACCGTGGCTATCGTTCCCTATACAATCGATCAGGCTGTATCATCTTTATGAAAACACGACCTGTCCGCCTTTTGGGACGGAAGTCTGCAACTGCTTTCTTACTACCTCATATTTCTTCTGATAAAGTTCGTTACGGGTCACGCGACAGCCGGTAGTTGGTCCGGTTTGTACGGTCCTAAACGCTTCGATAGCTCCTTCATAATGCGTACTGCAAGGGTGTGGAATTCTTTGCCTGCCGATGTGTTCCCTGACCAATATAACTTGGGACTCTTTAAGGCAAGAGTGAATAGGTTTCTCCTAGGCAGGCATGATCCACCTTAGACCTCATCGCCGCTTAACATCAGGCGGGCTTGGGATCAAATGCCTGCCTGGTCATGAATAAAAAAAACATAGCCTGTGCGTCATTGCACAGCTGCATTATTCTAGCTGAATAATCATATTTGATCAAAGGACGCCACTGTTGATCCTGGTGAACAGGAGTTGCAGTGGTGGGACAGAGTGGCGGGTGTCCCACATACCTATACGCCTCCCCATCGAACCTGCGTCCTGAAATGAACTATATCGTGCCGCTAAGAATATGAATAATGTTATTTCCCGCATACACTTATTGAAACGCACGTTGCAACCTATCGCGTTGCATATATTTTTCCAACAGAATTAACAAATTTGGTAAAAAAATATGGGCAGTTGTATTTCTATAGAAATTTATAATAATAATAAACTACATCACAACACACACTGACTCAGCCCTGCAGTAAGTATCGTAAGATCTCGTGTCACAGGTGCTAAGCAACGATATGGTACGAACTACGTAGATAAGAAAGAATATAACATCCAAGACCGGTAAGCGAAACAATGCGTCTTGCAAATAACACAAAGTTCCGCCTCCTCACCTCTAGGATAGCAGTCAGTTGTTTACACCACTGGACAACTGAGGTCGTCAAACCAAGCCTCTATTCCAGCCATAGTGTCTATTATCTGCCAAAATCGATGAACTATCAATAATGGATATAATTATTTTAAAAAATCTGTTCAACATCGAACGGCCTTCTTAGGATCTCGGATTAAACATTAAATAAAACATGAGATCGTTCATAAAACATTTTATTACGAAAGTCGCAATTCTTAGCAATAACCCTGTAAATATTAATAACTAATCAACACTAAATTCCATTATAGTAGGCCAGGCGCCTACAAGACTATCATATGTTGTCGTGACTATCCCCCCACCCCAATTTTTTGAACCATCTGTGGAGGAGGATAGGAGTTGATTACTACATAAAAATCCTGTTCCATTGATTTAAACAATATTTTCTTTTCAGTATTAAAGCTCTATATAGAGACAAAACAGCATAAAGTTAATAAGATTTTTGAATACATTAAAAACGTTGGTAAATTGCTTGGTTTAATGAGCATGATAGACAGACACAAACATCGCAGACATGAAATGTACTACCCATTTCACAATACGACTCATAATATTTTATGTTGTGCTGTTATTGAGCCGTAATAAATAAATAAATAAATCACATGGAAAGCAGATATTCTCCTGTGAGACCAGACCCCTTAGACAAACACCATTTTCCACAGGCGTTAACGCTAACAGAAAGGAATGTATTGAAATGACATTACAATGACGTAATTCGAGCGCGAGGAAATGTCATTCCCAGTCATTTGTATTTCCTGCTCGCGTAAACACTGGGATTTAAGGGGGCAGGGATGCTAGCAGTTGAATTTATGTCTATAAATAAATAAGTAGAGATAAATCTGTAAGTCACCCGGGCCCACTGTTTAAAGTTATTGTTAAGGTAATAAAGACATGATTAGTTATCGTTGACGACGTCGTTTGGTGTCTCGACAGCTTCGCAGTTGTTGGTGATTGGTTCGTTGATGATGGCCGGTATCACCTGCTTCAACAAACGAGGAGTTATTACATTGAACGTTCAAATTTATACTCGTGTGTGTGTGCAGTTCTGAATTAGGTAATGTTAAATTTCTCGAAGATCATCCTGTAAAGTTATTATGCGTTGAAATACACAAGGGACATTTAATATGCCCCGAAAATAGAACTCTGTTATGATATATATACATTCCATATATATTATATGTATGAAATATCAGCGCTTGAAACTCTTGAAGGACTCACAAAAAAACCTGTCGAGTGTGAGTCGGAATCGCACATGATCATGAGAGCTCCGTACCAACTTAAACAATAAAACACTATGTGGATAGAAAATTTTGCAAAAGAAACAAAAGGAAATGGAAATAATCACGTTTCTTAAAAGAGCTCCCTCATTTTTGCAATTCTTTATTAGTTTGTGTATTATTTGTTACAGCGGCAACAGAAATATGAATATTCCTTTAAAAATTTAAGACTCGTACTGCCAGAAGGACGGCTAGACAGCTGACGTTATAGGGTCCCGTTTTTACCCTTTGGGTTCAAACCAGTAACAGTTTTTGCCATCAGTACCGTGACAGCAAGTTTGTTCTTGACCGTTTTCTTAATGATTCTGTTTTGACCATTTTACTTTCATGACCTCTGACTTTCGACCGGTGTTTACCGTCATTATTCAAATGTTTTTAGCAGACGACCACTCACCTTGGCATTCCTATTCATTCTGAGGTTGCATTTTGCACATTATTTACCTAAATGTTACGTAAATATGCTTATTAATATTATAGCCTAGCTATTTATAATTTAATCTAATAAAAATCACGCCGTAATCCCTCGAGTGGGGTTGGCAGAGGTGTTAAACACTGCATTACGCATGTCTATGTTGAGTCCCAATATGACAGGTTGCGAAACTGTCGCCACTATCCGGGCACAATGAGGAACATGGCAGCTAAAATGTACGGCAACCAAAGACTCGAACCCTCAACCCGTTGGTTCGGATTGGTCGGTTAACCAAAGCACTTAATGTAATCTGCAGTATAAGTTTTTTTATAAATTTACCGTATCTAATTCGATTTTTCGGATTACGCAAAGCAGGGGGATGAACCAGGGGGTCACCTTGTCGAGGTGGGGGGGCTTGAAGGTCCCAATGATCCTCCAGGGCTGTGCCGGCAGGGCTACCCATACCGGATTGGCTTGGAGGTGAGGGACTGGACTAAGAGCAGCACGACGTGGTGAGGAGTAGACCTCGATAAAAAACCGGAGGAGACAACCTCATTAAAAAACAAGGGTGCGCCGCGTGTAGGCGTGCCCGCCGAGGAGGATACCTCACTAAAAAACCTGAGGAGACAACCTCACTAAAAAACAGGGGTGCGCTTGTTGATTTTATCTTGGGCGTTCCCTTTATTTATTCTTTACTTTTTATATCATATTTAGCGGTAGACCTTTTACAACATTTATCTACTTGCAGGATCGTCGGCTCGGTACCGCTCTCCTTTCTATTTATACGTGGAGAAGTTCGCTGTGTTAGGGTTCGGAGGATTGGAGAGTGTAATTACCGGCATGAGAAGTTTAACCTTTATATGGGTAACGCATAGTTATGCTCTTGGCATTTCACGACACCAAGGGCATTGTCTTGTCAATGGTAGCGGTATCACTTTCCATCCGGTGGACTGATTGCCTTTGCCATGACGTTGTATTATGTAAAAATATCTGTTATTTTTCTCATTTAAAGTGACAACTGCCACGACGATTTTCCAAACACATAAACTGCTGCATAAATAGGAAATCTTCACTATTAATCTAAAAATCTCTGATTACAAGAGACCCACCCGATTACCTGTTCTCCGAGCATCACGAGGATCTGGGCGACTTTCTTGATAGCCTCCAGCTCCTGCGGCGTGGGCAGCGGCAGGCGCTCCTGGCCTGGCAGCAGCGATGGCCGGTCCTGGCCCTGGAGCCGCGGCAGGTGGATGCGGGAGGTCAGGTCGGAGAGGGGAACAGCGTAAGGAGGATCATCCTCGCGGCGGAGCGGCTAAAGAATAAAAATGGCAGACTATTTATTGTAAATGTTACTTTTGAGTATTTATTGCTCAATCACTAACTATTTCGACGACCTCGGTGGCGCAGTGGTGTAAACAGCCGACTGCTACGCTAGAGGTTCCGGGTTCGAATCCCGGCGGGGGCGGGACTTTGTGTTATTTGCAAGACGCATTGTTTCGCTTACCGGTCTTGGATGTTGTATTCTTATTTATTTAGTATATACCATATCGTTGCTTAGCACCTGCGATACAAGTTCTTACGATACTTAGTGCAGGGCTAAGTCAATGTGTGTGTCGTGATGTGGTTATTTATTATTTATTTATTGAAATCTTAGGAAACAATACTTAAAAACATAGGATACTTTTATCACAAAATAAAATATCTGAATGATATAAAACCGAAATCTACGCAGAAAAAGTCGCGGACAAAAGCCAGTTTTCTCATAAACATCTAAAACTATAAGTATTCAGAATAAAACCACACCCGCCGCTTCTTTCCTCTGCAATCCTTGTGGACTGAGACTAGCAGTGACGTCCTTTGGAACTAAAAATTACTTTTAATAGCTTGAAGAATTTAAGCCTTGAAGACGTGGTATCTCAGTTTGTAACGTGCGTTGGTTAACCGACCGACCCGAACCGACAGGTTAAGGGTTCGAGTCTCTCGATTGCTGTACATTATAGCTGCCATGTTCCTCATTATTCCCGGATTGTGGCGACAGATTCGCATAAACATGCGAAATGCGGTGTGTAACACCTCTTCCTACACCTCTCGAGGGATTAATTACGGCGTGAGTTAAGGATATATTTATATGAGAATTAAAGCCTGTTTAGCCTTTGCCATACCAGGTTTGTTAGAAAGTATTTTTCCATTATTCCCATACTATTACAAGTCGAAATCTTCTTGAAATGCTGATGACCATTCTTGTTCTATATTGATTTGGTCTTGGATGTAGTATTCTCATCTATATTGTTGCTTAGTTCCTGTGACACAAGTTCTAATGATACTCGCTGTAGGGCTGAGTCAATGTGTATCGTGTTACAGTTAATAAATTGTACTCACTGTGGGACCTGCCCATGCCCTGGATATAACAGCCATCATCACGACAACGCAAAGGAACTTGCAGACCATTTTAACTGTGGTACAACTGTTAACGGATTTAACTTTGACATGGCGTCCTTACTTTTATACTATAACTAAATTGTCATAGTTGTTGCAATGCATGCGTGACAGAGGTTTGATTACCTATAATGCGTTGATAGTTTTCTCATGGAAAATATCTGAAGGTAATTCAATGTTGACATGTTGCACCGTGGTGTAAACAGCCGACTGCTACGCTAGAAGTTCCGGGTTCGAATCCCTGTGGCGGCGGAATTTTTTGTTATTTGCAAGATGCATTGTTTCGCTTACCGGCCTTCGATGAAGTATTCTTATATGTGTGTTGTGGTGTGGTTATTATTATTATGTTGTTGTTAATTTGGAAATCTTAATGTTATGGAAGACATTTTATATTAGACTGTTATATTAGATAATTTGTTTTTTTATTTCGTTTTTGAGTACGTTAAAGAATAGAGAACACAAATTAAATAAGTATTTATAATTACAAAATTAAACTTACTTAACAATTAACATATACTAAAACAATTGTCATAAATAAATATCTAAAAATTAAGAAAATTAAATACCTAACAATCTACAATACAAGTGAGTATATTAAATACTAGCTTTTCCCGCGACTTCGTCCGTGCAGAATTCGATGGTTCTAATAAGATTTTATTAATTAAAATATATCTTTATACTTTGGAAAATTCATAAAATATCTTTATATATTATATCCGATATGTTATTCTGATGTATGAGGTATATTATTGTAAAGTTTCATTAAAATCCATTCAGTAATTATTATTTCGTTTCCGCGTTTATAATATTGATCAGGATTATAAAGGCTTGCTGTTGTAGGCGTTAGCCCAATCCAAATAGCAGATTCATATTTATCGCACTCAATTCTTACATTGTTTACTTTTCAACATGACTCACACCTCATCCAAACGATCGCCTAGTGACCGTGCCCATGTCAGCGGAAGTCATGATGTTTTAAAAAGTTAATACTTTAAAGTTTACAAATAATCATTTTAATAGAATAATTGACTTACTGAGCTAATAATATGAAGCAATCGGAACATTATATATTGAATAACAGATGCAATTAAAACTGTAAGTACACTTTTCAGCGACTTGGACTATTTGTTGTACATAAACAATTTTTTGTAAATATTAAAAAGTCATTTAACCAAATTTGTGTATGAAAAATAATTTCATTTAAAAAGTCTATATTTAAATGGTATTGCAAGTGATGTAGTTTATTTATTTCAGATTTATATGTGTACAATTTTCTTGACATTGCGCAAAAAACAAAAGACCCTCAAAACAAAGTATCTTTAGAGGTGAAAATGTTTATCAGGCGATAATAAGCAGTCAGACTAAGGCCTACGAGCCGATTTTTTCTCCTACTAATTTTCCCCAACTCTTTGTAGAAAGTAGGCATTTCTCTATTTTACACCTACAATAAACGGTCAACGGCTCTCACTTAAGCAACAATAAGCCTCCAGTGTGCATTCAGCCTAAAACGTGATCAAATATTATGCATTTTTATTATACCTACTACATTAAACGTGATTATCAAGATAGATGCGTCTGCGCAACCGTCCGCGACCTTAACATTCACAATTACAATCACAAAATAGAACCTTATACTTAGTCCCATAGAGTTCAAATCATTTGTGGTCAGTTTAATAGTATGTTTGTCCAGTTGTAGGTGTTACGTGAAATGGCAAGGTTACTCACCAATTCAGCTTCCTTGTAAAGGCATTATTCAAATAAAATTAATTTCTTGAGTTGCCATTATTTTTAAAACAAATCATCTTTATTCATGGACATATGCTTGGTAGTATATTTGCAGATGGAGTTAATTAGACAATTACTTTCAACAAATCAACTGACGTACGAATGACAAATAAAAAATTATGTGAATTAATAAAATTAAATTATGTCAAATCAGAATAGCACAGAATTATTTTATTCAATTTTTTTTATTCAACATCATGTGCAAACAAGCAGACGATTAAACTGATGGAAAGTGATACCGCCGCCTATTGACACGACGGTGCCCCTGATGTACCAGACGATCTCGTACGTAGATCTACCACCAATAAAATTACAGAACAGAATGTCAAAATGCAGAATAAAAATAATCGTACAAGCTTTCTATCTGCTATCTTATCAAATCGTCAAGTATTTAAGTTACTAATTATTCGAGTGTGACATGATTGGATGTTAGTTGCAAAATTTACAATAATAAAATTTTTATTGAGAACGTGTCCACAGAAGGTTAGTCACAATGGTACTTAATATATACGGTTACTTAGTACATACATTAAAATAATAATTTGTAATTTTTATATCCTTGTACTGTAAATAATTATTACTGTTTTTTATATTTAATATTTAGGCTTAAAATGTTGTAAAATTGTTTCTATTTATATTTATTTTCGTAGCTGTTTTCATATTCATTGCCTTTACAGGGCGATATTGTCGTTTAGCTTTTTAATAAATTAAAAAAAGATACGCAACACAAAACAGCCACAGGTATTTCTTACTAACGGAGAAAAAAGAACTTAAGCCTATTTAATAATTTGACGATTTGAAAGTGCTTATTTTAAGTCTAATCGAATAAAAACCATTTTGACTTTGACTTTGACCTGTTCCATGTTGATATAAGTACTAATCCCTATTTTGAGGAGTACCCAAAAGTTAAGAAAGGGGCCCTAGTACTAAGCCTCCGCTGTCCGTCCGTCTGTCAGCGGATACAGCCCGCTGAACCATAATAGACTCACGAAATTTACAGAGAGAGTCTATATCTGTTGCCGCTATAACAACAAATACTAAAATAAAAAATCAAATCAAATAAAAAAAGTAATCTCACTCAAAAAAGTACACAGTTAACATGACAACTGTAGCCTTCTATTAAAAATATTATTCAATTAAAAATTTAAGCGGGCGCCCAAACAACAGATGTGATTGTAACGAGATTTTTTTATTGTTCTTGATTTTTTAAAGATTAATTATCTTAAAAGGATATGATTAATGTTTATTCTAATAAGACGGAGTCCATTATATGATAGGCCAATTCAACCTTGACATATATTTTAAAATAAAGCTATAAAATTTAAGCATATCCCTCCTTGCTCACAGTATTACAAAGCAAAAGGTCACGACGGAATTATCTTAAGCATGTAATCATCATGCTTTAATATTGAAGTGTTGTTAAAAATTTCGATCCTTCAGTCTGTGGGATCGTGTTGGAGAGGTCGTGACTTGCGGTCCACAGCGCAGGCTCCAACGGTTGTATTTTATATTGCTAAGTGTCAAATGGCCGAGCGGTATGTTTTAGAATGAGGAGCTGAGATGCAGCGAAACTTATCCTCTGTGGCGCAGTGGTGTAAACAGCCGACAGCTATGCCAAAGGTTCCGGGTTAAAATCCCGGCGGGGGCAAAACTTGGTGTTATTTACACGCATTGTTTCGCTTACCGGTCTTGGAAGGTGTATTCTTATCTATGTAGTTTATACCATATCGTTGCTTAGGTTCTGTGACATTAGATCATACAATATAATTTATGCAGTGCTGAGTCAATGTGTGTGTCGTGATGTGGTTTATTAATATAATTATAACGCTGGAGCACACGTAATTCGGTTGCAGAGCGTGTGAGTGCGGCTTGCCAGAAATGGCCGGGAAATCCAGGATTGTCCTAGAATTTTTCATCTTGTCCCTTGTCCAGTAATTAGAATTGATTATTTAAAAAAATACAAATACGGCCGGAATATTTAAACTTTTAAATCTTAAATGTTTTTTCATGTTATTCGCATAAAAAGATGACAAAACTTTACAGTAATTTATTGAAGTAAGTATTTAGTTCCATTTCTAACCACCCCCCTTCCCCCATACTAGAATTGTCCCTAAGCAGGAATGCAATCTTACCGATCGGCATTCACACCCTAAGCTTTAAGCCTGAATGAAGTTTTTAATGCTCGCTTAAGCACATCATCATCAGCCGGAATATGACTCCACGAAACCTTTCTGTCCGGAGCGGTGCTGTTCTGGCATCCAGGGTCTTCCAAAAGTCCTAACCAATTTCTTTGTTTTAGCTGAGGTTTAAATTAATTTTGATTGTTCATATTCGTACTTTTGGTACTTTCGATTATCAATAAATTTTTATCATCAATTATTTATGCAAAGGATTAATCGGCTACAATTTTTTTTTCTTAAACTCCGTAATAATAATATAAAACATTTAACAAGTTTAAAACTAAAAAATCAATTCAAACCCCGCGTCAGCATCATCGGAATTATAAATTCAAATTATAGAATAAATATTAAACTTGAAATGTTAATCGTTGCTGTTAGTTTTTATAAAGCTGGTCGAAGATATTTATTTGGTGAAAAAAAAGTCGCTCATTGCGTCAACAGAGTCGTAAATTTAGTTAAATCTGCGTCATATTATTTCTTCAATAATAATACTGTGTTCTTGGTTAGAGACAAATTAAAAATGTCTATACAAATATTTTTTTCTATAAGCACCTAATTTTTAGGGTTTCGTATGTAAGTAAGGTGAAAAACGGGACCCTATAACTAAGCCTCCGATGTCCGTTTGGAGTTTGGAAATTTAGACCTAGAAACATGAATTTCAGATAATGTCTATTTCTATTGCCATTATAACAACAAATACTAAAAACATAAAGGAATTAAAAATAAAAGTGGGACCCCATACAACAGACGTGATTTATTCAAATTATATTGATTTTTCTTGTTTCTTTTACGAATTTATTTAAGATGTTTAAACTTATAAGATGGTACGGAACACATAATGTGCGAATCCGACTTACACTTGACCGATTTTGATACAAATAAATACGTACAACTATTGCATTACGGCATTACTACATATCAAACATTTAATAACATTTCTTGATTAGTTTCGGATATTTCGTTAACATCCTACAACGCCATGGAGATGAGTTTGAACAAAAGAGTTTTAGTCACGACAGCACACATACTGACGGACAAACCGACATAGCATTTAACGACGTAAACAATGCAAACGTGGTTTTTTTATAACAAATTGACCTTCCCGTGTTTGCGGCGGGTACATTGATTTAGATTGGTTTTTTTTTAAACGACGAGTGCTGCGGCCCGGAGGCCATAGCAGCTTTACTGTGACTTTACTTTACCGTGGCTATGGTTCCCTTCGATCAGTTACAATCGATCAGGCTGTATAGTATTTATAAAGACAACACAACCTATCCGCCTTCTGGGAGTGAAGTCTGAAACTACTTTCTTACTACCTCCTATTTCTTCTGATTAAGTTCGTTGCTGGTCCCAAGACAGCCGCTGGGTTGTCCGTATCTTTTATAAAGACAACAAAACAAGACGCAAAGCATAGGTACGACCGACATACCTGTCCGCCTCCCCATCGAGCCTGACCTAGTACAGAATTGGTGTGGTACGCCTTTCGTATGTTTTTTTTTTTGTAAGAAGACATGATAGCTAGTGTAGTATATTTGACAGAAAATGGATACAAGAACACATCAGAGAGGCGGTCTTTACTATTAACCTTTCAAAAGTAGCCTTTGTCCAGAGCCGCATCCAGTATTGTCGTTTGGAAGGGCTCCACATCCAAAGTCAAAGTCAAAATATTTTTTATTCAAATAGACTTAAAAATAAGTACTTTTAAATCGTCTTCTTTTTATTTACCACCGGTTCGAAACGCTATTTCTACTGGGAAGAATCCGGCAAGAAACCTCTGTAGTTGCTTTACAAGAATTTGTAAATAAAATACAGTTCTCTAATTGTATACCTAATTTTTCTATAACTTTAAGTTATAGAAACCAATCTTTGTATACTATTTAAATCGATGACCAAGTTTATATTATAAAATAAAAATAATAAATTACATGAATTACAAATGATGCAATGAATGTTACTTGTGAAATATGCGATCGAAAAATATTTATTAATAGTGAAAATAGTAAGTTCATTTTAACCGCGGATCTTCATTGCAATCTTTGCACTTCAACTGTCTATAAGATAAACCTGTGCAGGTAAGTCAAATTACTTCCATATATCTTTATCCTCTACATAATTTTAAATTTTATAGAAAGCCACCAAAGTTCTTCATTAAAACTTGTTTCACATGTTTTTTAAATTTCGTGTCTGACATTTCAGTTACATTTTTTGGTATTTTGCTGTAAAAACGAACACAATCCTCAACACTACAACAAAGAAACGCTTCTCGGAGGGCCTTCATCCCACTAACGTTAAGTTTAACAAAGTAACCATCCAGGGGAAGGCTGAGATGCTGAAGTGGGGGGCTTAAGTATGTAAGTCCCGTCTGGATCCCCCAGTGTCTTTCAATATATAAAATAAATAGTAGGAGTCATACATATGAGACGATAACTTTGTCAATAAATTCAACCTTCAATGCAAGCTTTTATAATTAAATAAACTTCCTCTATTACTTAAAACAGGCAGCAACAGGTATTTCCTGAACAAACATTTATAACTTTAAGGCTTGAGTCAGTCGAAAAACTCCGAAAAAAAACTATGCCGAGTCAATATTTCTTCTATATGCTTTGTTTTTACCAGTTGCGTAACTAGGTGCTTAATGCCAGGGGCCCAGAGTCTAAAAGGCTCCGGATGAGATTAAAATTAAAAGTACTCAATTATAAACTGTATCATAAAGTGCCAAATACTACATTTTTTGGCACAGGAAAAATACGTTAGAAATAATTTTAGCAGGAAACTTAAGTATATAAATAAAATATTCTGCAAATTTGATGTGAATAAAAACTTTTAAATATCTAAGCTGACGAGTTGCTGCTTTGTCAATGTGCTGTTTCTTGGGTTTCTTACATATAATTATGTATTCATATAGGGTTCCCTAATAACAAAAACAGGTTCTGTTTGAACTAAAGTTTTAAAATTTTCTTTAATAATTTTTACGTCTGTCTCAGCATGTTTGTTTGAATTTAGAAAAAAGCAATATGAAATCGAATTAATAATGACCCCTGTTTTTGGAGTAGGTTGAAAATTAAGGACTAATATGAAACAATAGCAGTTGATCTTGAATTCTGGCACTTTATTTAGAGCTTTTAAAAGACTTTATACGCCAATATTGATCTATCTGGGTCACAGATCTCACATGATTGTAAATCGAGTACCTGAGGAACCGTGTCGAATGTTTTCGGATATCGTTAAGGCGTTTATATTGAACGGTACCTAACAGTATTGGAGTCTAGGTCAACGAAACACATTTCAATTTGCAGGTGATTTGCAAGTGTAAGGGAAATATTAACTAAAAATACATTTAATCTAATAACGCTGCGAAGGACAATAAGACCGCAGTTAGAAAAAAACAATTAAAAAGTTAAACTGAAAAAAAAAAAACTACATTCAGAGAAAGAAATCATAGTTTTTAGATTTTTCTTCTTAATTTTTCCAAGTTCGTTAGGCTTGGTATGACCCCACGTGACTGTGATACCAGGAGTTCAGAAACACGAAGCGATCATTTCCACCCTTACCACCGTTGCAATCACATCAAATCCATCCTTAACACCAACGCAAACGGTTCTATTTCAAAAATACACACCAGATAGATACACATGTCTTTGAATCCTCGAATGGTCTGAAATAGTAGACTCTATATGTAGCTTCAAATACTTAAAGTACTTAGATAACTTAAATGATCCAACATGTTATGTATAAATTTTGAAAACAGCAGCTACGGAGGTTTCTTGCCCTCTTCCCCGTAGATAGAATTTCGAACCGGGGCAGTGGTAGATAAAAATATCGATTTGAATGCATTTATTTTATGTCCATCTAAATAAAAACATTTTGATTTTAAATTTATGGTATATATGTATATGGTAACATTTGGTTCTGATACGGTAAAAGATGTTTACCCAAATATATGCCTTTTTTGCAAGAAAAGTTGCATTGTAAAAGTAATGAACTATCCTATATATATTTGTAGACAACAGTACTATGTTATTATTCTTTTATTTCTGCCGTGAAGCAGTTTGCTGTGTTTCGGTTCGAAGAAAAGGAAATGAGCATGAAATTTAATTCGACTATTCAATCAGTTTATGGTTAAGTATGTGGAAATAATATATTTACTGTGAAAACAGAATTTGAATAAAACGATAATCTCGCTCATCACTACAACTTTTTCTGTGGAAGTATTATGGCACCGGTGTACTTTGACGTCATAGTACATATCGGATATCTCTGTCTAACCAATGACTTTGAAGCTTTATAACTTAGTTAATAAGTGAGATATTTGAGAAAATCTAACGGATTTGTGTATATATGTGGTATCGACTTAAATTAAAAAATTGACAAAAAGTCATGCATATTCCCTATCGGAGAGCCAGTGTGAACCGGCAAGAGAAGTATAACATCTTTGCCTCTGAATGAGCAAAGCATTAGCGGTGCTCTTGGCGTTTGAGTCATAAAGGGCATCCTCGTGTCAAGTGTCAATAGGCGGCGGTATAAAATGGTATAAAAATAGGACACCAACACAATATCTACGACACACGCTTGGCAGTTTTCCGCGTCTCAAAATAACGGAACAACACCAAAATCGCGACTTATTATATTTATGAGATAATTTATATTCGGCGCAACAACAAACATGTAGTGATGTACCCGTTATCGACGTTGTCAATTGTAAATTAATTGTCGATTAAATAATTAAACCGTAATTAATAGAGGATGCCCTTCCTGCGTGTAACGGATTGCAATTTATGTTATGAGTAAGTATCGAATTAGTTCAGTATGCCATGCACATAACCCGAGTCTATTTTCTTTATAACTTCTTATTTTATAAAGAATGCTCACAAAATTTGTAGGGCATTAGTTTTCTATATTATTTTGAAGTTTTATTGTCTTATCCAAGAATAATAAATAAGTCATGTGAGAGTATTAATGGTTAATTCGGGTTCGAATCGAATTCGAATATTTTCAAGACGCATTGTCTCGCTTACAGGTCTTGGATGTTGTATTCTTATTTATTTAGTATATACCATATCGTTGCTTAGCATCTGCGATACAAGTTCTTACGATACTTAGTGCAGGGCTGAGTCAATGTGTGTGTCGTGATGTGGTTATTATTTATTTTATTTATTTAATTATTTATTTTATTTATTTTATTGGAAACGAAAATTAAAACTATATTATTAGAAGTTGTTAACCTTTATTGTGTTCGTCTGTTATAAGCATGTACAACAGTTTATGTAAAATGTATTATATGTTTGTGTAATGTAAGTTCTTGCAGTAGACGTCCATAAATAAATAAAATAAATAAATTGTAGGTATTAGCTTAGTTGCTAGTCGGTGACCCTAGCTTGGAAGCTGGATGTCCGGGGTTCAAATCCCTGCTTTGGGCTTTGCCTTTATAAGAAATAAATAGACTTGATATATTTGTATTGTCCATGAACCTTTCGTTGCGACGCCACCATGCGAGGTAGCTACCGTACCTTGTAGGTTGAATTTAAATTTGGTACTTTAACAGAGCTATAACGCAATATTATCTCTTCATTGAGATTTATAAATGGTTAGATAAATTATTATATTCGTATGTGAAGGTTGTATTCCCAAAAGGGCACTTCTAAGCTAAAGTTTTTTTGACTTTAGGATGATTTTTGAGTCCTAAATCGAAAATTTATCAGGATTTGTTAACTTTGTAAATGTAATGAAATTTAGGTATTTCTTGTTTTGATAGAAAAGGCTTCAGTTCTGACTAAAGCATGCGATTTTTTTTTTTAATTGTGTTACCCGTTAGGAAAACGAGATAATTGTAAAAAAATTGTTTTGTAGATCGCTCGTCTAAACGTTAGAAGCCATCACTAGATCAAAATCAAGGGTACGCAGATTAAAGTTTGAACTGTAATATTATATAACGTCAAACCACGCACAGAACCCGCGCCGGACGGCCGCAGCTGACGACTGCGACAAACAATAACAATATAAAAATACACACAATATAATTCACTATAAAGTGCTAACTAAACGCGGCAGAGTGAAAGTCGTTTAGGCCTGTTGTGTAGTTAAAATTGTATACACAAACAAAAGTTTTCCTTATTAATTCGAAAGCAACTGAAATTTGAAGATTCTTATTTTTTCACTTTACGAAAAAAATTAAATTGATTTGTGTCGTGAAACGAACATACCTTCGTTCGCGTTTTATTAGATTATCAATTAGATCAAGAAAATATCATTAAAATCACGTCCATCGTACAATGTGACATTTCTCGTGAGTTTTAGTGATTTTTTCAAGCGTCGGGGGACATTTTTTTTTGCTGTGTAGTTGGATAATGAAGTGATTGGACATGTGGAAGTGGTTTATATTGTTGGTGGTGGGCTGCAGCGGAGCCTGGACGGACTCTCTGGCTGGTGTGGGATCCTTACTGCCTCCCCTCATCACCAATAGCTTGGATGATCTGCTTAAGGCAGCCGCGGCTGCATGTAAGTAATTAAATACTCGTTCTCACAAACTTATAAACTCACACCATAATGAATCCGTCGAAAGGGGTAGGCATTTTGTATGTTTATGAGTCCCAGTATGACAGGTTGCGAATCTGTCGCCGCTATCCCGACAACACACAACAACGGCTACAATGTACGCCAACCCGAGACTCGAACCCGCGGGTCGGGTCGGTCGGTTAACCAAGGCACGTAACAAACTGAGCTACCATCTCTTCCATGTACATGTCATGTTTACCCATACGTATAGTTTTAAGATACTGTCAATCTACTTTGTATTATTATTTAATGAATATCAAATTTCTCCATCTTCATTACCCCTGGCCATTTCTTTCCATTGTAGCGTAACAAAGTTTTCAGATATTAAAGTTCTTTTGCATTAAATTGCTTTGAGTTTTGATTTAAGAATCTTGAATAGAATAAACATAAAAACTAAATTTTATTAGTTAAATTTCACCGTAAAATAACTGGTTTTTTCACTCAACTAGTACGAACTTGAAACCAGAGGATCTCTCTTAATTTATTTATCTATGAAACTTGATTCAGAGAGACTTGAAAATAACCTCCCATCCAAACTGAGGTTATTGTGTTATGATCGAGTACTTTAACCAAATCCATCTCAATTATAGTTTTTAGATAAGATTATATTTTTGGGACTAAAAAACAAAATTAAAAGTTAATTTACAATTCTAAAAGTATAATTTATAAGGATGATGTATAATAAATTATAATATTCAAATGATTAGCATTTTATTTTCCGACTGTAAAAACTGTGACATACCGAGAAGTCGATATATTTTTTGTTTTGTTGGAATACCGGTTATTGTTTCTCGTCATTTAAATGTCGAGACACGGAAAATGAGAGAATATTAATTTATATTCCTAAAAAAATTGATTGATAATCGGAAAAAATAGAATTTTGCAAACAATAAATTCTTTATCTCGTAGATAGGTATGATTTTCGATAGCCTCTGCGTTGTAGTGGTGTAACAGCTGACAAGCGAGTGTTTCTGGGGTTCGAATCCCGACTGGGATCTTTAGTTATTTGCAAGATGCATGGTTTTTACTGGATTTAGATGTAACTTTATCATACATGTAGTATATAACTTATCGAAACTCAGTACTTGTATCTATTACAAACATTGAGAAGCGCTGAGCCAATGCTTGTGTTGTAACTTTATATACTATGTCTTGCTAATATTTCCCAAATCTCCAAAACCACATACGGCATTGAATTTCCGCGATCATCTACGGATCGTATCGATCTATTGCGATAATATTTGGGAATTAAGCTTGCATGAGAACGGTCTAATGAAACCATTTGGTGGCCTTCTCAGGTTCATGTCATGGCGACCATTAATGTTCATGATAAACCATCGAAGCGAATTTAAATAATTTAATATCCATCCATAGTTAAAGTGTAATTACGGTTTATGTTATTTTTTCAAATACTTGTCACGCTAGAGAGATTGTGAGCATTATGGCGTAGAAAATATACGATCGTTAGCTGCTGTAAAATCTCATGATCCTTTATTATATTCTATTATGAAAACTAGTTGTGAGTACTCATAGTTTAAAACAACCTTTTGCCCGTGACTTCATCCATATAACAAATAAAATAAAGTCTATGCCTACCCTGGAAGTCCATTTTTAATATATAAAAAAAGAATCAAGTGGTAGATCTATGGGTGAGATCGCCTGGGTTAGTACCACCCTCGTTTCCATTTCCAAAGCGTCCATTGTGTTTCGGTTCGAAGGGTTGGAGAGCCTGAGAAGTATAAAATATTTCCATCTACATGGTCAACGCATAGGCGGTGCATTTGGGGTGTTGTTGTGTCAATAAGGGACGGTATCACTTTCCTCACTTTCCATTAGGTGAACCGTATAAAAATCCTTAAAATTGGGTATCTTCGAAGTTTCGTACATACAAAACAAACTTACTTTACATATATTTAATATTCGTAAACCTAAATGGAGCAATGGCCAATGTCATTATTATTTTCTGAACAGCAGGGCTATTCACAATAGTTCCGAAAGTATTCTCTCGGAAGCGGGAATGTTACAGACTGAATTCACATCTCCTCTCTTTTAGGATTCGACTCGGAAACTAACTAAATAAAATCGCACCCTTCTACCAAATATTCACAAATAAAGCTTTCCAAATAAAAAGTATATGAACAATTTCAAGTAACTTGTGTTACGTATCACATACCAAGAAATGCTAATTAAAAGAAAAGCTATTTCTTATAATTACCACTTTTCAAGATCTCGACAGCCTCAGAGCTATCGGAAAGTTTCCGATGCGAATTGTCACATTTCCGAATACTAATGTCAAATTTATCCGAACGGTGAATGTCAACAGCGTTCCCTTCGAGAAATTTTCGAATACGAGTCGCTTCGTGTCCCGACTCGGTTCTGAATAGCCCTGCTGGTCAAAGAGTAACAAAGGTACTTGGTTAAACACCAAGGAACACACTCGACCAGTTCTTTTGAAAGTCCACCTTCTAAAATCAACTGAAGACCCATGTAAACAAGTTCAAAAACTTGCGCTATAATATAGAGGTATCTCAAGATATCACACATATAGCGGAAATAGCGGTTCACAGATAGCCGCTATGTGTGTATTGCCGATATGTATTTGTTTAGCCTCTATGAATACATTGTGTGTTATATATATTATAATAACGCGCGTCTGTGGATCCCTTAGGAGACTTCTCTTATAAGTGTATGTGGTAAATCGACGTCCTAGTTAATATATTTTAATGTATTTATAAAGTAAAGAGTAAAGATAATGAATGATTTTAATAGAAGTTGAACTATTAACCCGTCGCTTACTTACTAATAAAGATGTTAGGTTGGTATTTACAGATGCTTAAGAAACTTCCGCCGTATTCCCTAAAGAGGGTTGGCCGATTTGCTAAACACACATCGAATTTCGCATGTTTATGCACTTATAAGTCCATCAGAGCTAACACCAAATATGGGCTGCAAGGTGTTCTTTTGTCCAACAAACAAGTACTTAATGGCGTCAAGATGATGTATTCGATAAACAAAACTTTATTTTGTTTCCAGGTGAGGTGCTGCCACTGAACATAATTTTCTCCCGCGGGTTCACGTACGAGGTCCCCGGGCTGGAGTTCGTGGAGTTCACACGTGGTGCGCGTCGGTCGTACAAAGTGTCCCGCGCGCACGAACGGCTCCGTGAGCGCTCGCCCTTGCCGCGCCCGCTGCTCATCTACGTACCTGGCTGGTGGAACTCCCCTGCAGATGACTCCACCAAGGCCCTGGTCGCTGCGTTGCTCCAAAAGAACCCCCTCGTCCTAGTTCTGGACACCAGCGCCTCCTTCTCAAGGGGTTACGTCGGTGCCGCATCCCGAGTCAAACCCATAGCAGCGTTACTCTACCAGTTTATAAAGAATCTTCATCAGAGTGGTGTCAATTTAGAGACGATCCATATAATCGGATTCAGTCTAGGCTCTCACGTCGCAGGCATGACTGGAAAGCTGGTGAAAGGTATGAATAAAAGTCTAGGGAGGATCACGGCCCTGGATCCAGCCAAACCTTGCTTTGCGAAGCCATCCGACTACAGGCTGGGGAAGAAGGACGCGAGGTTCGTGCAGGTAATACACACAAGCGCTGGAGTCCTTGGATTAGAGCAACCAGTAGGGCACGCAGATATATACGTGAATGGAGTTTCTGTGAGTCAGCCGGAATGTCGCGACCGGCGCATCACGTTGGAATGCGACCATGCACAAGCCTGGAAGCTGTTCAGCAACTCCATCACGAAGGAGGATTTCCTCATGGGGCCTCGCTGCCTCAGCTGGCAGGAGCTGCAGTTCGGAAGATGCAGCGGCAACGAAACCGTGCTGGGGTACAGCTGCAACGAGAAGACCCGCGGTATATTCCTGCACATGACCGAGTCTGCAGAGACCAGGACTAGAAGGAACGACAATAGAAAGCTAGGTATCTACAGCCCCTTCAACATACTTAACTGGCTTAGCGGATGAATGACTAGGATGGACGTGTTTAAAAGCTGGAGTTTAGACTGGACCGCATCTTCTATGGCGTCTGTTATGGAGTTTCATACTACACGCACACGCATCGCGACCGGATATGCAGTGCAGTGACTCCATTTGTAATGTTTTGCATTTACCAACAAACATACTTAATTGTTTAGCTTAACTATATATATATTTTTGTAAATAATACCTGTGATATTAGAGTACCTCATGGTTGTGTAATAAAGTGTATTAAAGCGTGTGTTTTCTAAACCTTAATTCAAAGCCCTATCCTTAGATTTGTAAGTATGACTATGGGGACTGTTCAATGCTGTATAATACCAGGTTGTTAGGTACACATAATGTACTTAGCCAACCCGTACAATACATCGGTATGGTGGGGAGGTGACTGTACTCAAGAAGAACCTAACGCGGACTGACTTGTAAACTGCTTAATTACTTTATAAGTATTTCAGTATTGCAAGCCTCGCATTACGTACACTATGTCGCCACAGATTTAATTATTTATGAAAAAATTTCCAAAAATACTTATAAGAAATTCCTATCTACAGGTTACAGGAGTTATATTAAATTTTTGATGAGAATGCAGAGCAAAGGCAGTAATAGACTTTATAGCTCAAGAAAGTTGAGAAAATATATTTAGCAACTAATCATCATTTTTAAATAAAAGAAAGTAGGTGAGTAAAACTTTAAAATTTCTTATTAAAACCTCCTCCATTCAATTATCTAAATTGTCTTGTCTTTCTACCATTGAATCTCTCAAGTGCTATTACAAGTTCTATGATTTCACGTTATCTCCCAATGACACTGCTGAAAGTATATAATATTCTACGTATATCTATCACAAACCAATGTTTTTGCTGGCAGAATAATTAATTAATCTGTCAGCTCCATCCATTCATTACCTGATGACATTATCACCATGTCATTTTTCATTAATTTTAATGTACTTAGCCTTGCTTGTGCTCTATGGGTTATAGGCCGCTCACAAGGAATGTAGCTAAAAGCCTTGCTTGTGCTCTATGGGTTATAGGCCGCTCACAAGGAATGTAGCTAAAAGCCTTGCTTGTGCTCTATGGTTATAGGCCGCTCACAAGGAATGTAGCTAAAAGCCTTGCTTGTGCTCTATGGTTATAGGCCGCTCACAAGGAATGTAGCTAAAAGCCTTGCTTGTGCTCTATGGTTATAGGCCGCTCACAAGGAATGTAGCTAAAAGCCTTGCTTGTGCTCTATGGTTATAGGCCGCTCACAAGGAATGTAGCTAAAAGCCTTGCTTGTGCTCTATGGTTATAGGCCGCTCACAAGGAATGTAGCTAAAAGCCTTGCTTGTGCTCTATGGTTATAGGCCGCTCACAAGGAATGTAGCTAAAAGCCTTGCTTGTGCTCTATGGTTATAGGCCGCTCACAAGGAATGTAGCTAAAAGCCTTGCTTGTGCTCTATGGTTATAGGCCGCTCACAAGGAATGTAGCTAAAAGCCTTGCTTGTGCTCTATGGTTATAGGCCGCTCACAAGGAATGTAGCTAAAAGCCTTGCTTGTGCTCTATGGTTATAGGCCGCTCACAAGGAATGTAGCTAAAAGGTATGACACTAGGTTTTAAAATTATTGTAATTGTTGGTTTCGATGCCGGTTTCGGTTATTATAATAATATTTTTATTTATCGCTATTTAGTGTAACCTTTTCCTCCTAAGATAATAATTATACACATTTTAAATTAACGTTCAAAACTACTCACACGAAACCAAACATAGTGTCGTTATTTTATCTGTTACAGAGTTTTAGAGAGCCTACAAGAGGCTCCATCAACAAGACAATTATAATCTGGACTTTTTAATCAAGTCACCATCGTACCATTCGAATAAGCCCAATCATAGTGTCATTATTGTTAACTATATATGAGTTCCTCTCGCACAGGGCAGTCTGATCCTGACCATTATATCTGTTCAATAAAGTCACCATTCATAGCACCCCAAAAAACTCAAACACAAAGTCACTATTCTTAACTGTTGAGGAGTTACCACATCAAGTAATTTCGGAGGCCATACATGGTCTTCATCATCAGTTCTACTTCACCAAATAGTTTCCAGACCAAATACCCAATTCTACGGTCCTGGGAGTACCGGAAAAAAAATTTTTTTTCGGTTCTCGGGAATGCAAAAAGGCCGGGGAAAACGAAACCCTAGCTGACATCTTCTTTTACCATCTGTCCTGGAAGTCCCCTGCAGTAAGAACCTTCTTTGTTATGTTTTATTTAATTAACTAAAACTTATACAAATAGAAAACTTGGATAAATCAAAAGAGAAAATAAGTAACATGAATGATTAATTTAAATGAGGTGGTTTGGTAGTTAATTATGTATAGCCGAAAGTGTAGATTACTCGGTGTCGGTGATAGTGCAATTCTGCATAACTAACATGGTAGATATCGCAGAACTACAAACCGAATTGGAATATCACTAGATAGACATTTTAATTTTGTAGTTGCGCGGAATCACCTAAAAATACCCAATTCAAATAAAATTGCTTAGAAGCGCCATCTATTAAATTTATTTTGAACTTACTTAAGTTGTGGATTCAGATAGTTTTATAATATAGTTCCTCATAGTTCCTTAAGAAATCGATAGAGGGCGTACCAATCCAACACCCTTTGGTTGTGTGAACTTGCTTGTTGCTCACACGCTATCGTGCAGGGGTACGTTTGTCGATGTATACGTTCCAATAAAGCGTTCAATGGACAAAAGTAATCCAAAAAGTCAAGTAATACTCAAACTTCATAGATCCTTAGAATGTAACTAGAGTGAGATCTTATCCAAAATACAGATGAGTTTACATGAATGCATTTGTTCCTGCGCTCCGTGTTAGTCAATACGTGGGTGATACATCACATGTTGCAAGCGTGCATTGAATTATGCGAACCATAATGTTACCTACCTATTAATTAAGTAAAAGAGAGGTGTATTTACTTCCAAAACTGTACCACGACAGTCACTTGCACGCATCATGTAGGTAGAAACACAGGTAGTGATTATATTAATGAGGTATTTAGTAAAAGCAAGGTACAATGTTTGAGGGGACAGCTAAGTAAGGGTTGGACTCACGGTGAGCTATAGTTTCAATAGAACCTGATACTCGACATTATTTATGAAGGGGCCCAATTTAAAGCCGGGCTTGTGCACAAATTAAAGGTTTCGAAATTAATTAATGACATGGTTACTGAAAAATTAAGGGGGATCGCTGCGAGCAACGGAGCCAGAACTTACTGCGAACTGCTTTAAATTTTAACATACCACCTACTCCAATAGGGAAGTTTTGATGTTTGATAATAATTGATTTGATTTCTAGGAAAGGCCCTAATTTTTAGGGTTCCGTATTCAAAGGGTAGAAACGGGACCCTGTTACTGAGACTCCGCTATCCGTCTATCGTCTGTCAGTGGGTTGTATTTCATAAAGCATAATAGCTATATCTTGACATTTTCAGATAATGTTTATTTCTATAACAGAAAATACTAAAATAATAAAGAAATTAAAAATTAAGGAGGGCTCCCATACAAGAAACGTGATTTTACATACAACTTTTGCTCGCTCTTGTGTCTTTTACGAAATCTTCTAAGATCTGAAGATGGTACGGAACCCAAAACTTTACCGTTTTTTTTTTCATTTATGTATCAAATTAAAAACGTTTCAAAGCTTCTGATTTACTACAAAATTAGTATTCCAATGTATAGGTAACAAAGTCATTTATGAATATAAGTTTCTCTTATAAAAATATTTTCAAACAATTCTTGTATTGTAAGTGTTTATAGCACATGGAAACCTGATTGTATTTTTAACTTTTGACTATCAGGCAAATGGAATGTTTGTAATCTGTCACCTTACATACGCAAGATATAGTTCTTTACGGTATAAACATGGCGTTTTACCAAGTATCAACCCCACACTATGCGGCTAAAAATTACAAAGGTAAATTACCAGACAGCTGGCGACAGGAAAATGACAGAGTCAATACATTGTAGTGACGTGGATTATAGTCCAAAGACAGTGGAACTAATGTTATAGCAGCTAACGACACGGTGTGGGTCTGGCTGATTTCGTTCTTAAAAACTACCTCTGAAAGTATTCCTTTCGCTTTGTTAAAAAAAAACACGAGTGGTAAAAGCTGTACTGCAGAGGATTGGAATTCTATCTGAAGTGTTTCCTGATCAATGTTTTTGGAGGCAAGAGTGAATAGGCTTCTCCTGGGTAGACAGGTTCCACCTCAGACTCCATCGCCGCTTTTCATCCAGCGGGATTGGATTCAAATGCATGTCTAAGAAAATCTAAGAAAACAGTACATGAATGTAGTTTTTGGATGACAATTGTTTTCGTAGACTATTAAACTTTGGAGGTGCTCTTATACCATTTACCTGCAAAGAGCATTCGTCAGTTTGAAAATGTATACATGAAACAACATGGAAGATAAGATGTGTTTGTTATTATTGGACTGCTAATGATGTACCTAAATATGCTTTATTCCTAAGTAATTAATTTAAATCTGTCCAAAATTCATTATTAAGTTACTTAAATATTTGCACATCGAATTAAATAAATTGGGGTTGTCTCAAACTGAGCTAACACATCACGGCATACACATCGACATAGCACTACTATTTTCTACTACTTGATCTATTTACTATTTTCATAAATTTTTATTGCTTTGTTTGACTTTGTAATTTGATTAATTTATCATTCTTTATATTCTTATTTTATCAATATATATTTTGTTTGACGTTTCAAATACGATTGTATTTTTTTATTGATTTAATGAAATGAAATGATTCAGCCCTGTACTAAGATATAATCTTGTATCGCAGGCGCTAAACAACGATATGGTGCATATGTATATACTACAAAGATAAGAATACAACATCCATCCGTCTTAATAAACCTAAACAATATGTATTTGAAATCATAGACGCGCATTATTCCTACACTAGTACAACAAAGAGTTTTCTATAATTCACATGTAAAAACAATTAATCGGTAACGTTGATTACAGTGTCTTTTGAGAGAACGAACGTGTATTCAAGGAGGTAGGTAGTTATATAGCAAAGTGTATAGTGCTAATGTTTCCCTGCGGTGTCGCCTGTCGAGTGCCGATGCCTGGTTGTTCGCTACACGATCGCCAGCTTTAACGTTACCTGTCTTTAGTAAACTAGTCGGTGTCACATCAAAGGGGCTGCCGCCCTTTGTTTCGCGCCGCCTCTTTGTAATCACCGCCAAATATACACTTTAAGCTTTTCACTAATAACGGGAACTGTCTAATGCTTTCTTTTCAGAATCACCTCGCGTTCAAAGGGTCATTCACCTATATTACCCTTAGCTATTTAATGGTGTACGTGTTTCATTTAGCGAAAAACGAAGGCTGTAAAATTTTTATTTCCCAAACTAAATATTTAACAATCCTCTCCCGTATTACAATGGATATAATCCGTGCATTCACTTCGGAATAATCAAAATACTTAATTTTCTTTCACACGCGACGAGCGAAAGAAAAAAACACGATTGGTTGTTAAATTTTAAGAGTCACGCGGCATTTAACGTTATGGGTATTCGATAGAAATCGAGGGGGTATTTTAGGAGGTAGAGGGGTGGAGGGGGTTGGCTTGATGGGCGCGTGAAACGAATGTAATTAAAAACCTCTGGGACTCGGCCCACTGCAGCGATCTGAAGGGCCTATTATAGTAAATGCAGAAAAAAATTACACAAGAGTCGCCTGTATTAAAATTCGGAGAGTTCCCGACAAATATTCTTAAATTAGAGAACTAATAAGTATGGAAGTTACAGGTTACTTTCAAAGTTCAACGTTTAGTTTCCTCTTAATTTGTTTTGGTAATCGTGACTTATTACAGCGAGACGAGGTTTTAAAAGTATTTACTCTACGAAAGGAAAAAGGTGATATTATCTGTTATATCTTACTCTTCTGCTTAGCCTTTTTAAAGATTAATATAGACAAACAGGATAACTAACTCAAATATTATAAATTCTGATTTTAGTGACGTGAATTTAACAATACAAGTTCAGTAAAATATAGCAGTTTAAACACCACATACGGACGCTACGCACTTTTTATTGGTAGATATCCGGTGCGGAACCCTAAAAATTACAAAGCGTTTCTGATGGTTATGAAATGGATTGGAACGGTCGGGGTCTGGGAGGCAAACATTAATAGAGGCCGTGTCGGAGCCGTGCCGGGGTCGTGTCGGATGCAGCTGACGTCCCGCTGCCGCCGCCGGCACTAGAGGAGGGGAAAGGGAACAGGGGGGAGGGGTGCAGTGGCAGCGAAACGAAATGATACAGTTGGAAATGGAGGATATGTTTTGGAATATCTGCAATAGTAGTGTGTGTTTGCCTCTTTGCTGTTAGTATAGTTGTGGGTGTAGCAAGAATGTCGTCTGTGTTGACTGGCACACTGAAATTGGATGCTTCAAGTATAATAACTGGGCTCCTCGCCGGGAATCGAACTTACAGCAAAGTGGAATGAGTAGGAGTTGCTTAATCTTTAAAGGAGTTTGTTTTATTTGTTGGTTTACGTAGTGTTGTAATGTTAAATGCAAAAGCGAAACGCGCGCGTTGCCGTCACCGCAAACCCTCCCTTTGAATTCTTTGACGGTTTTTTCTAGCATAACGTTCAGATATTTGGCTGCGGTCTTTTAAAAGGTATTTACCCAGAGCTACAAATTGAAGGGAGCCCTAAAAATAACTCGTAAATATTAAACAAGGTGCGATGAAAAGGAAAAATCCGCTGGAAACTGCGGCACGTTTCCCAGCCTTGAAGTTTGGCAGTAGGTGGAAGTTATAGAACGTGAGTCAGGTGTATACTTGGAAGACTTGTAACTCCGAAGGACCAACTTTTGCCTATTGTTTAAGATATTTCGAGTTTTCCTACAATTATACCGGCTTGCCTACACATATCATAATATAACTAGGTGCCTATATGTTTTCGCAGATAACCTATATATTTATATATTTATAATGGACTATCTTAATACCTCAAGTAGTATTGGCGGCAAAGGTTTTGTCACTATTTACCAATACTTTTGTCGCAAATACTCCTTGTTTTGTTACATATTAGTTTTAAAGCACAGTTAAAAATACTTTCATATTCTATAGCACTTAACATCAAGATACTAAAAGTCGACTGTCATGATTATGTATATGTATGTGTATGTATGTATCTAGATTGCGATCGTGTCTGTCAGTCAGTTTTATCAGCGGGGGATCATTTTAACAGCGGAATTGTCATGTTTTAGCCTGTAATTTATCGTTTCAAGGTGGCTTAAAATTTCAAAATCATGATATATAAAGTTAAATAGAGACTGTGTCAGTTTTAATTACATAAAGTAAGATAAAATATTTCTGAATGACTCTAATAGCCTCTACAGACGTTCCTGCCGCAGGGGGATTTAGTTTTGCCTACAGATTCAACATCTAAAACTGATTCTTTCATTCAACCAGGAGCGAGGCAGGCTGGCGATCTTTTTTTACAATAATCTAGAACAGCACAAGGGGAAGTAATTAGTTTCATTATTCTGAGTTCGTTAGAGGCTATAATTCCAAAATGACTATACAAAACCTTAAAAATTATACATTTTTATAATTTATCTGTTAAAATCTAAAGGCATACAAATTTCACGATTCCCTTTGTTTTTTCCAGTGTCCTCATAGTTCGAATCAAAATGAATACATATCGCATCCATACATAATGCGTTAGATCTGACTGGAACTTTATCAAGTGACTCCCTAGACCGCTACTGTTGCAGGGACGTGTGTAAGCCCTACTTTTTAACTTGGATTAGGCGCCCTTCCGGGAAAATATATTTACAAAATATTCAGAAGAAACTTATTATTAGAGACTTATATACACCAATCTGCACATCTATTATTACTATTTCTCTACAAAATTTTCTAATATTTCAACTTAAATATCCACTAACATTTAATAGAGAAAAATACACAAGCAGATTTACTGATGCATGATTAGAAATTAAAGTGAAAGAATATCATAAATCTTTTTAATCACTCATATTCTCAGTATTCAAGTCATGAACACCTACCGTACGAATCCTTGCTGCCTTCACAAAGCATGTCGCCACCTCCCATCACAGTGTGACGTCCTTTTTTTCCTTTATCTGACCTTTATTTCAATTTTAATGTCCATTGCTTCGCTAATAGGGTAGAATTCTGCACATCTGCAGCTAACGACGCAAGCTACATTAAAAAGCACGCAGGAATAGTGATTCTATCTACCGAAGAACGTTCGATTAAGGTTGTGTTCGTTTTGTCAGGTGTGTACATACACGTTGCTTCAGTGTGTGTAACTTCGAATTAAGTGCGCCTACCACGAGTTTACCTTATACTGTCGCTTGCGACTGCAGTTACCAAATCTTTATAGGGCGCCTCTAACGAATTGTTGAGAAATTAAAAATACTTATACAAAATTACTGTAGTAATCTATGTTACTTAACATGTAGAAAAACTATACGAACTCATGGTAGACATAGAATGTAGTGTTTACGCACACTAGAACGATATGCATGTACGCGTCAATTCACAGCCATAGACGACCCGTCTTCGTGATATAGACTGTTGTTGCTTTCTCACAATAAAAGTGTAATAGATCAAAGAGATGAAGCTCCATTTGTTTGTATGAGTATTCTTTTCAAACACACAATGCCATAATGTATGGTTTCCGTGAAATCATTCAAGTATTATTATTTAGTTTGTGGCATAATATCTAGCTACAATACATGGGTATGTGTATGTCATTTCAAGGGGTATTATTTTAATTCAATTCATTTATTTGTAAAGAAAATACATATGCAGGTGTACAGCACAAATCAATTCGATTTTTTTTGTTATTGCATTATAACATGCATGAATTCATTTCAATTCGTATATTGTGACATGAGCTGTATCAAGTTCTCTCATCCTAGACTTAGATGTGTGAGTGTCTAAGTATAAAAAACATTTTGACATAAATAACAGATTCTGGGTATTTAAATTGTGAAGTCATTTTTATGAAAAATTACATTAATGTGACGATTCTAATTTATTTTGATTTTGTTCACTCAGGGCCTACGTAGTTATTTTGTTAAGCTTCAAAGACTCAGGATCAACCTAGCCTGCTTGGATTTTGTACTTTTCTTAAGTTTTACAGCGTAAGATTCAATATTGCACTGGTAATATGAAGCTGAGTGTAGCCGTCTGTACGCAGACGTTCAGTTTTGGCTTAAAAAAGTATTTAAGCGCTTTTACGATATTAAGTTTTTTTTTTTTTGCAAAGACATTAACAGTTGAACTAATGTTTACAAAAGGACCAGCAAACAGTAGCTACAGTAGTTATAGTATGGTTAGGTACAAAACAATCCTGTTACGATGTATATCGCAAACAAACATCCGACTAACAAAACAAATATGTATCTTCGTATTACAAACGTTGCAATCTCTACCATACGTATATAAATACAGGAAGTCTGTTGTTTTATTAAACTCTTTTATAATGCGTACTGCAAAGGAGAGGAACGCTGTGCCTGCTGAAGTATTCCCTGATCAGTATAACCCGGGGCTCTTTAAGGCAAGAGTGAATAGGCTTCTCCTGGGTATGTTCCACCTTAGATATACTCGTCGAGGGATTCGGATTCGCTTGACTGGTTTTAAATTACTTTGCCACCGAATTTCGTGGTGACAGCTAAAAATGATTCTTGCTCGTCTCCACAAGACTTAAAATATCGATCACGCCAGCTTTCAAACAAAAAAATACGCATCAAAATTCGTTCATCCGTTTTATGTTACGATGCTACGACAGACTCACAGATACACACGTTAAAATTTTAACACACAACTCTTTTTTGGCCAGAGGTTAAAAAGAGAAGCTGACCTAACACTGGGGCCTTGACAGCTGAATTTTCACAGGAGTTGTTATTAACGCGTAAACTAGATATAAAGGATTTTTAAACAACCCTGAAGAGGATGAAACATTGGTTCAAAGAAGTCAATGTTATCCCAAATTTAACGCGAGCGAAGGCACTGGCTATAGCGAGTTGTACCATAAAAATAAATATAGTTCGGCTAATAGGGCATGGTATCTGTTGGACTGGTGTGTTTGAATTTATCATCAAAGCAGGTGACAATCCACTGTAGGTACATATATAACCTTGGACGGTATTTTTGATCGAAGGAGGACAACGGGGGACACACGATTTTGGACAAGGCCAGATAATTTTATGCATTACTAATGCCTAGTCATAATGTTTGTTACACAAAAGAAATTCAGTTTTCTAGATAATTAACTAGGTCGATTACCTAGCTACTTTGTCCTGTTATGTCGAACTTTACACTGTTACATTATTGTATGTCGTCCTCACTCTAAGTTTGTTGTTGTCCGGTCTTGGATGTTGTATTCTTATCTATTTAGTATATACCATATCGTTGCTTAGTGCCTGTGATACAAGTTCTTACGATACTTAGTGCAGGGCTGAGTCAATGTATGTGTCGTGATGTGGTTATTATTATTATGGTTTTATATCACACGATGGATTTATATATTGACTACGACTTGTTCGATCCTTTACGTTTGATTTGTATCAATTTTTGTAATAAAAAAATTAAGATGTTTTAAATTTCTAAGACCAACTTTCGATTAGTAGGTAAATTTTACTTATTTTTAATTATATACGAGGGCGGGTCAATATGTCCGTGACTTTTTAAATTTTTGACCTCTTTACTGAAAAAGCAACACTACTCCTGTCAACAGGCATCTGTCAGTTGACTCTGAACTTGCTGCGTCAGTTAGTTTGTGTTTGACAGCTATCTTTATCAGACTACCCAGTAATTTGAGGAAAAAATGGAAAAAAGTGAATTTCGTGTGCTTATTAAGCATTATTTTTTGGGAAAAAAACCATTACCGAGACAAAGGCTAAGCTTGATAAATACTTTTTTCGGGGCACACCCGCCACTCTGTCCCACCACTGCAACTCCTGTTTATCAGGATCAACAGTGGCGTCCTTTGATCGAATAATCAACGAATAATGCAGCTGTGCAGTGATGCCCGGACACCCTACCTGCTGTCTTGGGACCCGCAACGAACTTAATCAGAAGAAATAGGAGGTAGTAAGAAAGCGGTTTCAGACTTCCCTCCCAGCAAAGCGGAGACAGCAATTGAAATGGCCCAGAGGCCCAAAAATCTAAAGGGGAGACAGTCAGGAGACGCCTGACCGTCTAAACACCACGGTATGCCACTAACTAACAGGGGATAAATTAGATACTAACCTAAATCTTACACCAGTAATATTGGTGACAAAACTTTTTAAAGGCACGGCTTGATAAATACTATGGTTACTCTGCACCTTCGATTTCAATGGCAAAAAAGTGGTTTACTGAATTTCGTTGAGGCTGTACAAGCACTGAAGATGCTGAACGTCCTGGAGTATAGAGCTCAAGGGAGACAACGTTGAAAAATAAAATGATTTATTTATCAAAAAATCTGTGTTTTATTCCAAAAGTCACGGATTGATTGACCCGCCCTCGTAACTTACAAATCTTTCTTTGTCTCCAAAGGCACAGTTTTTTAAAGTAAGTACTATTTTAAGATTTCGCATAAAATTATTTTTTCTTTATATTTTATACAAGATATTTTCCGAATCGAATGAAGCCAGGATTCACAACTAGTGTATATTAATTTAGCTTTGCATATTTGACCTGTGTAAAACCAGGAGAGGGGATCATGTCCCGGGGTTTTATTTAATATTATTAATAAGTAATGGGATCATGGTTTTACCTAATGGTCAATCATTCCGACCGCGTCTCATTGCACGATGGAATTGTTACATTATCTATTTTATTACAAGATGTTTGCCACACGCAAGTTATATTTATTGACAAACACACGGCAATGGATCAACGTTACTTGATTAGAATTTGTACCGTTCTTAAGTTGTACAGCATAAGGATTGACATTGCACTTGTCATGTGATGCTTTATATGAATCGACTCATGCAAAATGCTGCAAATTTTTAAATAAATTCTATATTTGTTGAGTAACTTAAGATCGCTTTTCATTCAGTTTAATTGAGGTGTGAAACAATTAATAATTTGGACTGAAGGAAACTTTTACTAAAAGTTTTATAGTTTTTAAACAATATTTTCTTCTACATAATTTTATGAATACGTGCCTTCCTATGGTAGGATTTAAGTGATGTCATTATAGTGTGTGTGTGTGTGCGTGTTGGGTGAGCTGTTGGTGACATGTGACCTCACCACGCACTGCGGAATCCTTACAAATACAATCCCGGGGTAGCATTGACCCACTTGGGGCCGGACTTACCCCACCCACCTTCACCCCCTGCTACCCCCCGTCGAGAGACGAGACTGCTTTGACTGATGCTGCTTATAATAGATCATAATTTATTACTCCAAATGCAGTTAGTATTCTTCCAGGATAATGTCTAGAGTCGACAAAAAAATTCGTTCTGTAGCGATCGGGAGCTTTGCGCCAAACAAAAGGACACCCCAATTTTATAGTGCGCAGTCGAGTAAATTGGTTGGTTTTTTGTGTGAAATTGGTGTCGGTCCGACGCAGTCATTATGCCCTGTTCAGCAAAGCATATAAAAGGCTCGTTTGGTTAATGGTTGGGATGCCATTACCTACGGATTCATGCCGAGAACGCAGTCGCAGTGTTCCTTGCAACTTTGTATGGGATTATTCTTACTTTATAATAACGGACGCATGCTTAAATGAAACGGATGGAATTACTTAACAAAAGTATTTAAAACTGTCTGTACCTACTGCTGTGTATACTATATATATATATATATATATATATAGATATATATAAAGCAAGGAATCGGTCATTAAACAAACTAAAACCGTTGCTCTGCAAATATTTTTTTTAATTCATTATAATAACTTATTTACAATGGATACTTTAACTAAACAGCAAAATTAAAATAAAACTAAAACAAACCTGCAAATAAAGAAACAACATTTCATGTTATTTATCAAACCAATTCCATAATATTAAATCAACAAAAACTTAAATTAAATACATAAAACTTAAGACTTCAATAGTTCTTTTCCATCTGACAATCTTGACGCCCTGTGAAAGACCAGTCTATGGATTAAAGAAAGAGTATACCAAGATAGATAGTCTTTCTTTCTTTACATAAACATATATACTAAATTGGTGGGAAACTGTAAAACTGCTAGGTTCCGATACAACACACAGTACAGTAAACTCGTAGTTAAGTTGTTTGTTCGGAGGGTGAGGGCCTGGTGATCTGTAACACAGGATTTAGGTACCGTAGCACGGACGCCACTCTCATTGTCATGACGAGGTAATAATAATTTTAAGTTAGTCATAATTAAGTTTTTATATTGTTATTATTACCAATAAACTCTCCGATGAATCTGGTAATAAACTAACTTCATCCATCCACTATACAATATTTCATTCATTTAATAAAAATGCTAAATATACAATAGAAGTGATTAAGATGCTTTAATACAGTCGTTGTGATATATGCCACAATAATGTCTGTAATTGTCATTTTCAGTTGACATATTAGATTGTCATTTTCGGTAGTCTGGTTTCAGATTTTAAACTTTTATTTATCTTTTACATTCAATAAGTATTGAAGTAAGAGGCCGATTTAGTTGAACTGTAGGTTCGTTGCTTTGAGGTCTAGGGCTCTAGCATTTAAACTGAACAAAGGAAACAGAATATTAATATTGTTTTAATCAACCATCATTTCGATATGGCCCGCAATAGTTTATAAACACATTTTGTTGTTTGTTCATCGCCGAATTCAACGGGAAGACAACGAGAAGGACATTATTTTTGGTCGAGAATAAGTTGACTGGACAACTGGACGTGGACATAGTAAATGTTTAACCGACACTTCGGCGTTGTCATCTTTTTCACGTTGAGACTTCCCGTCCAAGTCGGCGCTGGACAAACAGCTTTCCTATACATTAAACGTATATTTTATATTTAAATGTTTTGATAACTGGGTTTGATATATTATCTGTGACAAACGTGAATCGCTTACAATGCAGTAATTGTCCTATACATTTATAATCTATTGTGGTTTCTCGTTTAACAATTGACATATTTTCTTAGTTTCCGAGTATTGTATTGTTTTGTACTCAGAAATCATTATTTGAAACGCATTTCACATAAAATTCATTTCGCATGTGAAACGAAACATGTGACATATTCTTGTTTACACAAACAATTGTTACGTATTTTTGTACTTTAGTTCGTTTTTTTAGATTTAATACATTGATTACGTTCAAAGAATGCCTTTTTATTATTTAATCCATTTCAGTAGAGAAAAGTTTTCACATCGTTTTTTTTTTTGTGTTACATTCATGACATGACATATCTTTACTGATTTTGAACAAGTTTTTTTAATGGAAGGGTGCCTTTCTGTGTATCTGCTAGTTCTCATGTAAGTACATCGTGGTTTTAATTATTTTTACAAAAAAAGTACACAAAAAACATAGCTAAGAGGCATTACGCCGACAGCGTAGCTAAAACCGGCGAATTATCCGTGCGTGTCTAAACGCTGGTAACATTTTTAGGGTGGAATTATATTTAAATTCTACTAATGGGCCTTCGCAAGGGACCGACACAGATTTACTCTGAAAAAAACATAAAGTGCATTTTTCTTAAGTATTCTTATTTTTTCGCATGATGGAAATGATAGTTCCGAGACTAAATGTCCAAGGTTCAAATCCCGACTTGGGAAAATGTTTTTATGAAGAGAACAAGTTAAAGGGTTGTAGAATTTTAAATGTTTATATGTATCTGTAAGTCCGTGTAATGAATTCTTAATTCAAGTATATACTTTTTCGTTTAGACGTAGCTCAATAGAAGAAAATCTATATTCTATTCTAGTCTGTGTCTATTTATGAATTTACTGAAATTAATTGATCTCCACCCAACGGGCTCGTTAATTAGATTGATTCCCAACTGGCTGCGAGTGAATAGAGTTTTAATTACTATCGTTACTATGAAAGAAATTAGTTATCGGCTTCACTGCAGAGCCCGTGTGTTTTTTAAGTAATCATGGGCAAACAAGCAGACCGTTCACCTGTTGGAGACTGACTCCGTCACCTACTGATCCGACGAAGCCTTTGATGTCTGGAACGCCAGGAGCACCGCCAATGCGTTGCCCGTGTAGAGGTAAAAATGTTATAGCTCTCGTGCCGGTAATTACACTGGCTCTCCAATCCTTCGAACTGAAATGCTGTGGAGTTCCAATCATTGATTCCAAAGGTACCTACTTAACCTTGGCAACAAGCACTGTGTATAAACCATTAGTTTCGTTTAATTCGAAGGTTTGAGAAGTTGATGCTGACACGATTTTTGCAATCATATTTAAAAAAAGGTGTTTGCGTGTCGCTCGATATTAATTACATTATTATTGTTTTATATAATTATTTTAATTAAATAATATGTGGTAATGATGACCATTTTGAGTTCGTACTTTGACGTAAAATTGGTAATGACTTTGAGTGATTATTTATATAGAAGTCAACGCAATGTTATTGTTTAAAACTCGACATATACATATCTTTATTTATATGTATATCTGTATGTTTTGTTCTGAAAGGTTGCCGCAATCATTTGATTTCTTTAGTACCTTCAACTATGGTTATAATTCTTTGTCTACAATACGAGAGACGATGGTGGAGGGTTGGAACCCTTCTAAGAAATTTTAATATTTCTCACTAGCTGACAAAAAATCCAATATTAATATAATTGCCTGCGATCTTCTGCAAGATATAGACTTCCCTAGTGAAACAACTCAACCCTTGCTTCTTTTATTTATTTATCTAAAGCGAAAATAACTTTAAATTCTCAGACAAAATTTGTTCTAAATCTAATAAACCTCTTTAAGAGCTATCTTTAAATAAATTCGAATGTATATATATGCAATTGGTTAGTTAGCAGATGTTCAATAAAATATTTTTATGAGAAAAAAGTTTCATACCTTAGTCAACAGATTAATAAAATAGCATATTGTCTTAGTCAACAGATTAATAAAATAGCATATTGTCTTAGTCAACAGATTAATAAAATAGCATATTGTCTGGTTATGTGCATGTTTTAAACTGACATAGTGTTATTAAATAATACATTCAATTAATAAATTTGCTTGCCTCCAAGGGCGAAATATGTGAGACTACAAATAAATCAATGTAAAATATTTCTTTACCATGTTTCTCGCAAATAAATTTCACAAAACCAATATTCAGCGTAGATGTAATTAAAGAGTCGTTGATTATTGCTCAGACATCAACATGCAGAGCTGTTACTCATCTTTTACTTCTTCGCGGGCGACGTTTTTTAATGTATTTCTACTACGCCACAGGTTTTAGTATCATACTACCAAAGCACGAGATTGTAATTCCTTCATTTTTGAATATGACTATAAATGAGATGACGATGAAAGGATGAACGATGAAAAAGATAAATCTACCTACAGTAACATGCTAGTACGGTTACTGTAGGCTCTTAGCTTACTTGCGATATGACGAAAAGAGCGGCCAAATCGTCGTATTTCACTTTTTCCACACTTGTACAGCACTACAGATATTTATTGCTTAAAACACTAGCATTGTAAACTTAAATTCTGCTGATATACAAGAAATAAATTTTTTACTGACACTTCCCGTAAGTAACTCCACGGGCAACGCATTGATAGTGTTGGCGTTCTAAAATGACATGGTCGTGTCAATAGGCGGTATCACTTTCTATTAGGCGAACTGTCTGCATGTTTGCCCATTTAATTAAGAATGTTTTGAATGTACAAGGTTGATGCGTGAAACCTATTTTTACCTAGAACTTGAGGCTTACTCATGGTTTACTTTTATACAAACTCTGTATGGCTAGGTATTACAGTCATGCACGATAAACAATGCCTGGTAAGCACCACTTGTTTGTTTTGCGTACGTCTGTGTAACCAAGGATTGGACTCAGACAATCCCAAATATTAGGCAAGAACAAGATTCAAGGATGTTTCTACTTTAAAATAGGATTTTAATGAATGCTACAGAAAATGTTTAAAATTTATTGGCGGTATGAATGTTGTGACTCATTTTTGTTTGGTGTGAGGTAATTGAAATGAGAGATTACGGAAAACTTTGACACAAAAATAAGTTATTACTGGAATTCTTTCTGTAGCATACATGGGCACTAAGTCACTAAGAAATCTGAAATCCTATTTATTCTGAATAAGTTCGTTAGGGGTCCCGCGACAGCCAGTAGGGTGTCCGGGCACAGCTTGTGCGTCATTGCACAACTGCATTATTCGTTGATTATTCGATCAAAGGACGCCACTGTTGATCCTGATGAACAGGAATTGCAGTGGTGGTACTTTTTTTTTTTTTTATTCAAGACCAGGCATTGGCATTTGACCCCAAACCCGCCTGATATCGAGGTGGATCATGCCTGCCTAGGAAAAACCTATTCGCTCTTGCCTTAAAGAGGCAAAAGAGGACTGGGTGGCGGGTGTGCACGGAAAAAAAAACTACATGGGCACTTAGCATTTCTCCTCTAAATTGGTTGAACTAAGGGAAAAATAGAGTATTGTACACCGATACCTAGTTATAGTTCAAATCCCATAGAGCACACAGTAACTAGTCAAGTTGTTTATTCTGCTTTGTTTGTGCAAGTGATATAACATAAGTTAATTAGCGTCTGAGTGGTTTGCAAGCATGCTTGGTGTTTACCTAATATGTATCTAGGTATATATACAGGGTTGGTTCACGTGATTCATTCCAGGCCACTGTATTACTGAGGCTTCACTGCTTAGAATGAATCACTTTTACGCAGTCACAGGTTTGCGACGTATACTTAAATATAGGGGTAGGATGAGATCATTTCCAACCACCAGGCTATAGGAACATAGCTTTGAAGGCGTCCGTGGAGCAGCGGCTTTGACCGTTGGCTGTGACATGTGATTTCTCTGGTTCGATTCCTTGCTAGGGCAGGTGTGTCCTGAACACTAATATTTGCTCAAAGGTAATGGTTGGTTCCTATCTATTTGAGTATGTATTTATATACGTACGTACGTTGTACGTATGTCGCTGTTTAGTACACATAGTATAGTTTGGGGCTAAGGCAATCTCATAGTCCTTTACTATAGATAGATTGGCGACCTTACTCTCTCACTGTATGTTAAAGCTTCACAAGAAATATACTGTATAAACTTTAAGTTCTACGAATTCTGTATTTGTTTACATTGATAAAACACCATGCTTCTCGTGAAACTGTGTAAAGTGGTTACAAACGTACCATCACACGCTTTCATTATCTTGTTAATGATTTTAAAGCAACAGCCGAAGGGTTTTAAATAATAACGGTGCTCTATAGCAATGACGTGGGGTGCGACTCACTGGATAATTCGTGAATGTTTTCCCAAGTAACTTGTACAAATGAAAGTTGTTACATTTTAAAATGCATCGGTTTTATTGAACGCAATTGTCATGAAAGGATGTAACAAGATATTTGTATCGAATCGAAACCTTTATTATATTTCGATATCTATCGCAATAACCGTGAGGATTACGTCGAAGAGAAAATAATTTTTTTCACCTAAAACTCTTTTGACAAGGTAAGCCGAACTGATTACCGTGGCACCATCGAGGTAATATAGACTCTATGACAATGGAAACAGAGTACGTATTTGTTTGAATGTGCAACGTCACGTTTTGGCAACAAAAGATATCATTCCCTTAACAAAGGTGCAACTGAACAAAACAAGTTAGAAAATGCGATTTATTTCTGTATTCGATGTTTGTAGCTCTTTGTTACTATGAATAATAACTGGTGAAATATTACCATCTTGCTCTTTACAATGGCGTCTCTGCGTCCGTCAGTCTGCGTAGTCTAGTTGTCGGACAATAGTTGCATTGTCTTTGGTTTTCCGTAAAACGTTGAAAAAATCTTGTGTGGCGTGGCGTTCAAGTGGCAAAGATAAATTTATTTCATACGATCATAATATAACGTGAAAGGAAAGCACTTGATTCTAGAAAGTAACCAATATAATATATATTTAACTATATTCCTACAGGATCGTGATCGAATATGATTTGCGTTTAGTTAAAGCTTCTTTAACAGGAAATACGTTATCAAAAGTAACATCCTATACCTATTTCCAACTTCTTTGGCTGACATGACTCAATATTAATATAATTTCAGGAAATCTATGAAATTAAGAAGTTTATGATTTAACTTTTTTAAATTCTCATTTGCTGATATTTTTATGATATTTCATTAGTTTGTTTGTTCTTCAATTGTATGTAATGTACGTCTGTTATAGGCGTGTACATCTATTTTTATTAAAGACCAGGCAGGCATTTGTCCCCAAACCCGCCTGATGTTAGCGGCGATGAGTAACACATCAGATCAGATGGGACACCAGTTTCTGTTTGTATTATGTTTTTATGTTTCTGTAATTAACTTGCTGTAGACGTCCCTAAATAAATAGAATAAAATAAATTGTACTACAATCAAATTATGAATGACGGACGTGACAGCTGTAGGTTAATAATTCTAGGTAGCAGCACCTCGACTACCAATCAATATATGGTGACAACCTTTAAATATGGTTGCGTTTACCTGCATAGGATTCGTATTAGTTGTACTGTGTTGATGACGATCTAATCATTGCAACATCGACGACCTCGGTGGCGCAGTGGTGTCAACAGCCCACTGCTACGCTAGAGGTTCTGGGTTCGAATCTTGGCCGGGGACTTTGTATTATTTGTAAGGCGCATTGTTTCGCTTACCGGTCTTAGATGTTGTATTCTTATCTATGTAGTATATACCATAATTATCTATGTATTAATACTGCTAAACATCAAAATAAATAAATGTCAAACCTTATTGCTGTATTTTGTATCAGTAGGTGCCTAGACGGTACATGATTTATGTTTTAAGATTAAAAATCCGGCAAAGTCACGGTCATCGGCTAATTGCATGTTTGGGTTGATAAAGTCTACAGTCTCCTAGATATGAAACGTGATTAATCAGTGAATGCAGTGTGTTGCGCTTTTAAAAACAATACACAGAATAATTATTTCAGCATTATTTCCAGCAATCTTCATTGCTAATATATAATTGATTAAATTGTAGTGTCAAAATTAGTTTTGAATTAATTGTAGGTATAATTCAAATATGTTGTTATACAACATCATATGCAAACAAGCTAACGATTCGCCTGATGGAAAGTGATACTGCTTATTGACGCAACGATGCTCTTGATGTCTGCACAGCTAATGCGTTGCCTATGTAAAGGTAAAGATGTTATAGCTCTCTAATAATAATAATAAACCACATCACGACACACACATTGACTCAGCCCTGCAGTAAGTATCGTAAGAACTTGTGTCTCAGATGCTAAACAACGATATGGTATAAACTACGTATATAAGATTACTACATTCTAGACCGCTAAGCGAAACAATGCGTCTTGCAAATAACACATAGTTCCGCCCCCAACGGGATTCGAACCCAGAAGCTCTAGCGTAGCAGTCAGCTGTTTACACCATTCTCTTGCCGGTAATAACACTGGCTCTCCAATCCTTCGAACCGAAACACATCGAACTGCTTCACGTTGTAAATAGCCAACCAGAGGATCTCACACTTATTTAGATATAAAAATATCTTATTCCTAATCAGCAATAATTAAATTTTCTGATAAACGGCTTCAGTCTTGTCAACATATATAAATGCAGTATTTTCCAACACAAGGGGGCTTTGCTTCGTACGTGGATGGTTTAATATTATTTAAAACACGCATGTATGTATGTATGCGTCGATCATGTTCCGGATTATAAAATCCTCGGCTCTAATCTCTTGATGCGAGTTTCATTTGAAACGTGCGAGTGACATAATCCCACCGTATTCATACATGAATCGCTGGTTGCATACTACATCATACTCGTACTACATTTGGTATACCTTGTAAATAATGGTATCCAGTGCAGTAATATTTAACGGATATCCTAATGAATTATTAGACTTATTTATTATTTATTTTGTTAAAACCACTTTACAAACACCATTACATAATCCAATACGGTAATTTAAGAATTTAACAATAAATTTAATTACCTTACCAATGTATTATATACTAGCTTTTGCTCGCGACTTTGTCCGGTTAGAAGTCGAAAATGGATTTTTAATTACTTGACATTTATTGTTGTATCTTGGACCATTCACAAAATATCTTTATAAATTACAGCCTTTGTGTTATTGTGGTGTATGAGCTATGCTATTATAAAACTTGATTAAAATCCATTCAGTAAGTAGTTTTTGCGTGAAAGAGAAACAAACATCTATTCAACCATAAATCCTTACAAACTTTCGCATTTATAATATTAGTAAGGATAAGGTAATGGGTCGCCGTTATATAGTATTTTTAACGTTTCCAGAACTTAAATTAGTAGTTCTTTACGAGTTATTTCCCATCTGAAAGTAGAAGATAGGTTTCCGAAGTTAAAGTAATGAGGTACACATATTGCATCTCACGGAGACGGTTCGTCTATGGTTGTGTTTTAAATGGTACATGCATATCGTTCTAGTGTATGTAACCACTTTACTGAGCGAACTCGAGCTTACGCACACTGCAACAACGTGTATGTACACGCCTGTCAACACTAACACAGCCTCAGTCTAACGTTCTTAGTGAGTTAGAACATCTACAATGTGGAACGAGCCAGTTTATCAAATGTAGCCTCAAAGAGTCTTACTGGAGATATGGTTTAGGAGATGTTCATGCATCTTAGTTTCAATTTCACTCACTTTCAAAATGATGAAAGCGGTTACAAAGACGCGGGCTTACCTTCGACAAAGTTAAAAAATATCAAAGTCAATTACTGTTTTGTTCAAAGGGACTTAAAATAAGTACTTTTAAATCGTCGAAATACTTTTAAACTACCGGTCGTTGGTTCGAAATGCCTATTTACGGGGGAGAATCCTCCGTAGTTGCTTATTTCAATATTCAAAATACAATAATTTTCTATAACAACGAACAATTTGTATTTTACAATATGAACTCTGACAAGACAATTAAGTAATAGAAACTATATTGTTGCAATTACATTTATACTTTACTGTAGTTGAGGTCACAGTGTGCGGACTGAGGGCACAATATTTGTAATGGAAAAATTTGACGATTTGAAAGTTATTTAAGTCTTTCCGAATAAAATACATTTTGAATAATTCACTGAACAAAGCTTTTTGTGTTATTTGCATAAATAAGGTAAAGCGCTGCTTGTATATCTGCTATATTGCTTATATAATATTTTAAAGTAGTAGTTCATGTATTGCTTCGTACATAAGTATTATATATAACTAGTAAACATTTAAACCGTTTTACAGACAACTACGACTGTTACAATGTATTAAAATCTATAAAAACTCTAACATCTACAATACAAGTACAGGAATAACAAATATTTAAGCTCCACTGAGCGATGCAATAAAAAATAATTCAAATGCATTATAACTAAATCCCAGCTTATGCTTTCCTGTTGATCCCCAAAAAGTACATAAAGGGAACAAAATATGAATAGAGTCTAATCTTGGGTTCCAAAAAATCAATAAGTTTTATTGTTACCCCAGCTCTACGTAGAGACCGGTAGAGATCCTGTTTGATAGGCAATTACTGTTTTTATTGAACGACCCTAGTTGTAGAGCTTTCAAACTCTACGTAGGTAGAGCCGGGTTATTACGTGTGAACATTTTAAATGTGCACAGATGTGAAATGAAGCCGCGCATTGTTTGATATGCTTTTTGAATTTGATTGCGCACAGTTTTCACTGTAATTTGATACGGAGATTGTGAATGCTGCGTCAAACTCGCAAAAAAGTATATTTATTTTATTCGATTCAATATATTAAGCAAACAAGCAGACGAATCACCTGTTGGAAAGTGATACCGCTGCCTTTTAACATGTCTTGATGCTGCCTGGTACAACAAAAGCACCACCTGCGTTGCGCCCGTAGAGGTAAAGATGTTATGCCTCGGGTGCCAGTAATTACACTGGCTCTCCAATCCTTTGATCATAAACACAGCGAACTGCTTCACGGCAGATATAGAATGGAGTGTGGTACCAACCGTTTGGTCTGGAAGAGTTTTGTTGGTAAAAGTGCCCCCATAACCGATTACTTAAATATGATGATATATTTTTATTATTATTATTTAATATTATTATTAACTTAAACCAAAATCTACAAACAATTTTAAATAAAATAAAAATATTATCTCACAGTTAATTGCTGTTATAGAAAATATTTTGTTTTATACTTATTATATTGTTGTTTAACTCTTTTTCCAATAAATAAATAAAAAGACATACATATTTTTATTATGACATAAAATTAATTATGATCTGTGTTGTTAATATTATACAATGATATAAAATATTACAACGAACATCATCCTTAATATGGTTTGTAATACTGGATGAGCGTTCGTTGTATTTAGGTATTTAAAACAGATACATTTGCAACAATTGTTTATTCTATTGATACGACTGTCTGTAGGTAATGTAGTAAGTTTGCAAATTCAATACCTAGTCTACTGAAGTCCCGCATTATGTAGAATGTCGTAAAATGTCGGTATCAACATTAAATTCACCATAGCATCGACTTTAGAGACACTTTGGGAAGCGATTCATTTTATTATTCGTATATAATGTAGTCCTCCAAGTTTCTTGTGTCGTGTTAGAATATTTTATTCTTTAGTGTTACCTACAATATTTATAAACAAAACTTTTATAATATTTCTTTTCGAGTAAACTTTTTGCCGGTGTCGATAATAATTATACTACCTAATTAATCTGTTAGTTGTCGTAATTAATTTCGGCGGCAAAAGTTAATGATGGTCTCGCTGGTGAGTGAGTATCGGCTGAAATCAGCCCCGTCCGACCCGACAGCGCCCCGGACGGCCGGACGGTCAGACGCCGGACGCCGGACGGACGGATACAGGCGTTACATAGTATTGTCTGCGAAACGCGTACGTAACCTCACGCTTGTTTAATATTTGAACGTCTTTGTAGTCAGCTGTTTGACATTCGCCGCACCAGCCCGCTCCCCCCCTCCCCCCCGCCGCCTGCCCCCGGCCCCCGCCCGCCGCCAGCGCCGACCGCGGACGGTGTCCCTCACTCCCCCCTCCGCACCCGTCGACGTCTGCGCGCATTCATTTGTTTGTGTGCACTTCTGCGCAACAACCGCTCCGCTCTAGTGTCGGCCATTGCTGTTTTATCGATTTGTCTATAACTTACGCCCGCGTACGCCATTATCACTTGCGGCAAACTTCTTTTCTGACAGAGAGTATAACACCATACATGTAAAAATAACTATAATTGTACCATGACGTATGTAGATTAACTATTAAAAGCGAGAAGCGAAACGTACGAGAAGCAGCAGCGGAAGGGCGAGATCCCGGGCGTGCGCCGGAGGGGGCGGGGTCGAGCATGTGGCGCGGGTAGGAGGGGGGCAGGGAGGGGGGCCCGGGGGGGCGCAGGCGCGGCAGCCGCAGTCTCGCGCTCTGCGCCATCACGCGCGCACGTCTGCGCGCTACATTTATTTAAAATCAGCTGATCGGCGCACATGCCGTGAGGCCAAGCCCGCAACCATGACGGGCTACGCCCGCGGCGAAGCCGACTTCGCCGCTGCTGACCGATATCGTCGGGACGCGCGGCCCGCATCACTCGCCCCCAAGGATTACTCGGTGCCTTTACACGTAGACTGCAGTATCGAATACGAGCTTCCCGACTGTGCCAAGCCGCCGCAGGGCGTCAAGATCGAGCCTCTGCTCATGATCCACCCGTCCCACTTCCGAAGGCTCGAGAGCTTGCGGCGGGTGCCGTTCGTGAACAACCTGCCGCGTGGAGATGCGGCGGCGGCGGCGGCCGTGACGGCCAGCGCGGCCGTGCCGGGCGGGCGCCGCTTGCCTCGCCAGCCGCGTCGCTGTTGCCGCGCGGCACCAGCACCGCCCGCGCCGCCGCCGCAACCCGCCCAGGCGCAGCGCCAGCGCCTGCCCGAGGAGCCGGCGGCGGCGGCGCTGGCATGCTACAGGTTCGACACGTTTGCGGCGGATGTCGGTGGTGGCGGCAAGGTAGCCCGCGCGCGGCTCAAGCCGCACCCTTACCTGCCGCCAGAGGCGCTGGACTGTGATATACTGCCCGCCGCGCACTACGAGCGCTTTGACAAGCGCGCCCTGCAGCAGCTGCCGATCTACATGTAGCCCGGCGGTGCTCTCTGTGATGTTTCTTTGTAATTAGTTAGCGTGATAAGTGTCGGCGCGGCGGCGGCGGACGGAGCCGCCGTCGTCAGCCAGCGGCCGCATCGAGGCGGTCGCAAACAAACCGAATACCAAATAGTACCTATGTACGTTGATATTGTTTAAAACGTTGATTTATGTGTTGTTGTACGGACGATGTGTTGTGTACGAGCGAGAGCGTGTTATTGTTTCGCCGAGCGAGCCGCCGGCCGCTGGCCGCGCCGCGCGCCGCTCGGCTCTCCGTGCTGTGTCGACATACTGCAAGCAAGCAAACCCAATTACCCACCAACGAACATATTTATTCGCAATCGCAGTAACCGAAGCTTCAATATAAATTACTGTACCGTCGCTGATTCGTTGCGTATTTCTGTATAAGGTATCATATCGATAATTATATGTTCAAAAATTGTAATAAATTAAATAATATGTACCTATAGATTAAAAAAATGAAAGTGAGAAAAATATTACGAATAATAGTAGACTTAGTTATGTTTTCGAATAGGCAATGATTTCTAGAGCAGTCCCGAGTGGTATCTAGGAACGTATCTCTACTCTCATTTGTAAGCAGTTATGTTTGTTGAAATGATATATTAAAGAGTCCTCTGATGAATAGTCTGATTAACAAATATTCGGCATGTAAAAGTCTTTATAAAACGCTTACTTAGCATATCATAGTATTATATTGTGTCATAGTCCAATGCCAAAAATATAAATATCTTTTTACAAAAATCCCTAACGAATAGTTTTATTTATCTCCACGCGTAGAAAAATGCAGTAGACGTGCGTCAGATATCATTAGTGTGATACGTCGCACTGCCTAAACCAGCACAATATCATTCAATTTACTATAAAAAAATGCAGTAGACGTGCGTCAGATATCATTAGTGTGATACGTCAGCACTGCCTAAACCAGCACAATATCATTCAGTTTACTATAAAAACCACAAGTTAATTGAAATAAAATGACAGTATCACGGCAAATAAAAAGCAGAAAGATACAAACAAACGCGTCAAAACTATAACGCAGTGTTTTGCAAATAAACAGTCACGGGACGAAAATATTTGTATCCAATTGATTAATTGTTAATTGTTGCAAAATTGTGGAAAGACAAGTTTGCTGCAAAGGATAAAAATAACTGTTCCCCTATTCCTTTATGTGGTTAGATTACTGCAGATATATGTAATAAATAATGGGTCATATGAAGGAAACGATGTCATTACAAACAATGAAGTTAACTGTGACAAAAATATTTCCTGTAAAAACCTCGGAAGCATAACAAACAGAATTACTTGTATAATTGCGCGGAAAACGCGAGCTACATTGAAACAACAAAAATAATTAGATTCCAAATAAATTTATATGTATTGTGAGATGACAACATAATTCATAAAATTAAAAACAGGCATTGAATTGAGAACTTTGATAACATAAAACACAGCCATATCTCATTTATGTTTCTAGATAAATCACCCCATTGTTTTAACGTATTGTCTGCTCTTCTAAATTATTCTCGCAACAAAGAGTCAGCAACTCATTCGATCAATGTTTCATTTGCTTTTTGAAAGGAACCAACACAATGGTCTCTAATGTAATCTACGATGACTGTTCGGAACGAAAATAATCGTTCTACCGCTCCGTGGAATAAAGATACCAAACGAATGGACGGAATACAGAAATATGACGATTCGCTACAGCGAGAGGAACTTCTAGCTCGGCAATTAGCCGTGGCAAGACAAATTAAGATGCAGTGAAAGAGATTGAAGCTGCACGCTGGGGTTTAGTGAGAAGCGCTCGGCGCCATTAGCTCCGCACGCACGACTCTGGCCCTTGTGAGAATGTACTCGATTACCGAACGTCTCGACATCACAGCCAGCGACGCCGGTAAATTAGCATCCTCGTAATAAACACGAAATAAACATCGAGACTAATGGATGATTGCCGTCTCCATCTCTGCCGCGTCCGTCCGCTGCTGCTTCAGCTAGCATTACGTACGCTCACCGTTTCTGTATACAACCTACCTGATGACCCAAAACAACGTAATCACGTTTATCCTTACGGGCTAATACCACATACCTTGGTTTTCATTTTATCTTTGCCGCTGTAATAAAAGCTTTATTGGTTCTTTTATGACAAAGATACTGTTTCGACCCAGTGCGTTAAAACAGGATCAGGATCTGGTGATCAACAGGAACAGGATGCATTAGTAAGTACAGATATTAAAATATTTCACGTTTAAAATTCTTTAGAAAGTAACTACATATTTCAAAGATCATCAACGGCGTCAGAATTATCTTACCACATTTTAAAGGCAAAAAAGCAATCATAGTTAATGCCTTCCATAAAATGCTGCAATAAAATTTGCGGTTACCCTGTTTACGCTTAGCTCACGTTGACTCACGAACTAGAGATGGATAATTCAAAACGTGTTTGAAAATATTATGGCGTCGTGGAAAGTTTACATTTCAGAAATGGAGTTTGCTGTAACATTAACGTCTTTTTGCCTTCAAAGTGGGTTGGAGTCATTGATTACAGTTCTGTAATGAGAAGTTTGCCTTTGCCTCGGTCTGATAACTCCAGTTTACGATCACGGCACAGCGCTCGCTCGCAGTAGCAATTCCGTAATCACTTCCTCCGAACGTATTACCACTAGTTACAGTTTAACGTTGTTCTGCCGATAATTTGCATCAAGTAGAAAATATTCGGAACGGTGAAACTCAATTCCCGAAATGCGGGTATAATTTATCGATGGCATTATCTCTCGTAAAACGAAAACCCAATTTATGTACACCGCCTGCCGCCGCCCGCGCGCTGTCATAAAACATAATATTATCGACATCGGCCCCCTCCCTAGGCGATCACGAAACTAAGCATCGGCCATTTTAAGTACCAAACTTGACGTGCAGTCCTGGAACCGCTCCTATACTCGTCTCTCTCTAGCACACTATTTACAATGCCGAGCAACAAGGACGCCCCAGGGAGAAAAATCCCTTTTACGTCAGTTTTTACTAGTAACGTTCCTTTATCTGACGAATCTCAAGACGTGCCTCAATAGTGCTCAGTGTGCGCTCTATCTTATAGCCACAATCGAAATATCGATAGGCTTATATATCTCTATATGTTTATTTTGCCTACTTTTCCTTTGTTTTAAATTGGAATAAAATGTAATTAAGTTCTGTTTCAAAGTTAAAACGGAATGCTTGGAATGACGTAAGGAATAAGTATTTCGGCCGAGGAACGTTCGTGTCACGGCGACCTACTGCGATCAGCTGATTGGCGTCGTGAGGGGCGAGGCGTCGCGGGCGGGGAGGGGGGTGTAGTGTCGGCGGCGCCGGCGGGGGGCGCCCGGCGAGGAGGGGGGCGGAGGCGTGGACACGCACACAGGCGCTTGCACAGCTGACAGCCACCCACACAGGCGCGCCGGGCCTCGTCCCGACACTGACGTATCTCCTTGTGTAATTAACGGAAAATGCAGCTCTGAGATTTAGCATACAGATTGTATGTACAAAGTACGCACACTTTACTGTAGACGCTTAAATTAAATTCCCTCCTACGTTCAAGCTGGCGTGAGACTTGGCTTTTATTATTGAGTACTTACTACTATGTTACTATTAAACGTTTTAGTTGTGAAGGTTCGTTTTTTACTGGCGTTTAATCAGTTTGGACAAATAGCCTTTGAATGAAACTTTGGAGGTGAACTCGTGATTGGTCGCGGTACATTACAACCGTAAACTCCATAAAAAGTTCTTTCATCTAACAAAACAATTTACAAAACAGAGAATTATTCTGATCTTATTTATAACATTCAAGGGAATCTATCATGGCTGTTTTAAACTTTGAAATGTTTACTTTAACACTATTTATTTTTACGTTCTAACATCTAACGAGTATGAAGGCAAAGATAAATTAAACAAATAAGTCTTGGACTTTTATCTTATAGCCATACTAGTGACCCGCCCCGGCTTCGCACGGATATCATGCATGTATTACATACCTACATAGAAACCTTGCTCTCGAATCACTCTATTAAAAAAAAAACGCCTCAAATCCTTGTGTCGACCTCGGTGGCGCAGTGGTGTTAACCGACTGCTACGCTAGAGGTTCCGGGTTCGAATCCCTGCGGAGGCGGGACTTTGTGTTATTTGCAAGACGCATTGTCTCGCTTACCGGTCTTGGATGTTGTATTCCTACCTTTGTAGTGTATACCATATCGTTGCTTAGTGCTTGCGATACAAGTTCTTACGATACTTACTGCATGGCTGAGTCAATGTGTGTGTCGTGATGTGATAATTATTATTAGTACCGTTACGTAGTTTAAAAGATCTAAACATACATAGGGACAGACAGACAGACAGTGGGAAGCGACTTTGTTTTATACCATGTAGTGATGAAGCGATCGATCACAGCAAGGCTATATATTTGGCTGTAAATAAAAATAATTTTTCATAAAAAGCTAAAAAACATTATTAAGTAAGTAAGAACTTTATTCATAAAATAACACGGCATCTCACATCACAGTGTTTAACAAGGAATATGTATTAACGTAAACGATTACATTAAGATGCTGCGTTACAACCATGAAAGGGTATGCAACTCAGAACTATGTCAGCTCTTACGACATTAAATTAAATTCTTTATCAATTATAGTCTAGGTCCAATAATGTCAGTGTATTCTGTCATTTTGAATTAACAATATAATACACAATCACTTTACAAACACAAAAACAATTATCAGTAACCTGATAAACATTTTTCTATTGAATTTATTTGCCTCATTGCCTCCCGCGGCATTGAAGCCACGCACCCGAAGGTCAGGGAAATATGTGTATAGCAAGCAATTTTTTTTTAGTTAGGCACTCAATGGCTCAATTCTCTTCACTCTCTACACCTTTAGACTAGGATTTTGCTTTCCCGGGAATCGGGGAAAAGACTTTTCCCGGGATTCGGGAATTTTTAAAAGTTACCTCTATAGAAGGTTTAAAAGTAATAAATGACGTGAATGAATGAGATCCCGGGAATTCATAACATTACCAAGATGTACATCCATCGTTGCATCCACATCTTTTTCGCAAAAGATCACACGAAATTGGCGCCGCTTCTGGACAATGACATGAGTTAGCCTAAATGCCTTGCTTTCACAACCTGTACTCTTAATGCTTTTGCAGTGGCGGAACCAGAATAGTAATTAAGCGGAGGGGGGACTTTTTTAGAAATGCTTTTAGAGGGGGCATAACCTTACCAGCGTTTAAACAAAATAAGGGCTAAAAGTCCGGAAATAAAAAGAGTCCGAGTTGGCAAAAGTTTGATGAACTCAGATGCTTTTAGAGGGGTTTGAGTCCCTAGCCCCCTCTAGATCCGCCGCTTGTTTATGGTGTCCTACTATTATTATAAACGTGTGTATTTGTTACTCAATCACACAAAAACGGCTGAACAGGTTTGAATGAAATTTGACACACAGTTCATCACCTTGATTAACGCACAATATACTTTTATCCCGAAATTTTAGGTTAGTTTAGAAAATCTACGCAGACGAAGTCGCGGGCGAATGCTAGTTGTAAAAAAATAGTTTTACAATTCGCAAATAGCTAAAAATCTTTTGATGTTATTTCTCCTCTTCTCTGGTCATCACTAGATTCGGAGATTCAGGGTTGACTTGACAAAATGTATTACGATTACATACATATGTATTTACGGTAAATGTGGTAACAACAATTTAAATATATTATGTAAATTATATATCCTAGTCAGACAATAGTTTGGTAAATGAATTAAAACAGCGTTACAATGTAACCTCCCCTGCTATTCCTTATTTTAGTAGTGTATGTACCACAGCACGGAAGTGAGCCCGTGCTTGCCCTACATCTAAATACAATAAACTATTATCCTACATTTACATACAAACAAACAAATATATAAATGCATGTTCTTTAATTAACTATATTCAAATTCCAAATGCCTGTTTGTCTTTTGTCATTTAAAATTTAACCTAATTTCAATAGTAAAAAGTTGATTATTAAAAAAAATCATTTTTCAGGTTCGATTAAAGCTAAGATCAACAAAATAAACATTGGTAATGTTTACAGGTGTAATTGAAAGCAATGAAAAAAATACTTGCCAAGTATGAGTCGACCTCTCAAATGAAGGGTTCCGGGATGCTCTCGGGATAATTTCGTAAAAGAAATAAGAATAATTAAAAAATCGAAAAAATCACGTTTCTTGTTTGGTTTAAATCTTTATTTATGTTTAATGTTTGTCGTTCTAGTTGCATTAGAAACCGACATACTCTGAAAATTTCAAGAATCTAGCTACGGTTCATGAGAGACAGCCCGCTGACAGACGGACGGACGGATAGCGAAGGGTTAGTAATAGGGTCCGAATGCTTACCCTTTGGGTACGGAACCCCAAAAATGACAACCCTTATTCAAAGGCTTTTTCCATCCTCAGAATGCTAGCAAAAGATCTATTTGTGAGCGAAAAAAACTGTTTATAACTTAACTAGCGACCAGTCCCGGCTTCGCACGGGTAAATATAGGTATTTAACTTTATTGAAAACACTCTATCGCCAATGTTCATCAGGGTACCGTAGGATTCTAATGGGTGAAAGCATTTTTCATTTCGGTCCAGTAGTTTCGGAGCCTATTTATTACATAAGTAATATACAAATTGTATATACATCTATGCAACGTTTTTTTTTTAATTGTATAAAACAATTTTTAATCCCAAGAATGCTACAACTACAGATTTGATTTAATTATCATATAGTATCATCGCAGGAAACTTATCCATTTATAATTTGTGCAAATCAAAGTTATTTTAAAACATTCTGTATAAATAAACTAGTTAATATATTTTTAACTCATACTTTATATAATTTAAAAAGTAATTACTATGGACCTACCTTAATTAATCCTACAGAGCTGATTATGTTGAAAACACTTATTAAAATAATTACTAGTTTACAAGTGTTACTACTGATATTTTTACATGTAATTACCTTTTTTTTAAAATTCCTAATAACAGTAATTAGGTGTCATTACCTAAAAATAAATTACTAGCACCAGCGTGGGGTTATCCGAAGATGTTATTTACCGTCGTAAGATTTCTTATTGAAAATGTAATTTGGGAAATTAACACACACTTAAAATTCGCCTGTGATTCAAATAGAAATGAGTTAGGTCAAGACCACTAGTCCACTGAAGAAATGTAAGTAAGGAATTCGCATTACTTTGTTTATTTATTATAATTCGATACCATATATATACACAAATCCGTGAGATTGTCTCAAATATCTGACTTTTTAACTTAGGACTCTAAAGCTTCAAAGTCGTTGGTTAGACAGAGAGATCCAATATGTACAGTGACGTCAAAGTACACGGGCGCCATACAACTTCCATAGAAAAGGTTGTTCTGATGAGCGAGTTTTATATTTACTTTGAATGGTTATAGGTATTCTCCAGGTTTATCGTACAATTCTGTTTTCACTGTAAATATACCATTTTCAGATCTTTTACGTTAAATTGATTGAATAATCAAATTTAATTTAATTCATATTCCCGATATGGTGGTACTTAGTATAAAATCCTAGGTATTGGTATAATTTAGTGGCTTGCCAATACATCACTTATTTATTCATTTATTTCAAATGTTACACCATCGGCTTACACAACTGCCACATATCAAGGGACTTGACAGGTGTGGCCAACATTCACAAACATTCCTAATTACCTATTAGACAAGACCATGATACAATAATGAACGAAAACAAATTTATTAAAAACATTGAGGTTAAAGGAAGTTAACTGAATTAACAACTGCAAACTCACTATTGATTTAAGGTGAATAGACACAACTACGCTGACAGTACGGCAGAGAAATGATCTTTATTAATTAATAATAATATTTATTGGACCAAACCGCATGCAGACAACATTAATTATTAGTCACCATTGCGCGACTACCAATCATTGTTATGCATACAATACTGAATTATGAAATAAAATACCAAAACAGTTTCTCAGATTAACTAAATACAAGATGTGTCTTAACTTTGTACAAGATGGTGATTCCTATACCAGTTGAATGTTCCAAGTTAGCGCCAACTTCAATTAAGTATTTCAAATGCATTATTATCATGTAATTGACAATAATAACCATATTGACTCAGCGTTGCAGTAACGTTGTAAAACAGTTGCAGGTGCTCACCGATTTGTTACAAACTACATATATAATAATACTACACCCAACACCGGGTCGGACTGGACCGAAATGATAAGGTATAGTAACGAAAATTAGCCACTAAACGTATATTTTTTTGCTGCAAAATTTAATGAAAATTAAATGACAGCGTTTGAAATATTTTATTCAAGATGCACTGACAACTGAAGCCAAGAAAAGAATTTCGAAAGAAGTTAACGTGACATTAGAATATTTAGATTACAATTATAAACTACTGCGATGTTAAAACAAACAATACTATGGTGGATATAAAATGTTAATAATAATAATAATAATAACCACATCATGACACACACATTGACTCAGCCCTGCAGTAAGTATCGTAAGAACTTGTGTCGCAGGTGCTAAGCAACGATATGGTATATACTACATAGATAAGAATACAACATCTAAGACCGGTAAACGAACTTCTCTAATCTTGCAAATATCACAAAGGCACGCCCCCGCCGGCAGTCGGCTGTTTACACCACTGTGCCACCGAGGTCGTCAAAGGTGTATGTTGTACATAAATTGAATCCATCTTGAACTGGCTTACAGTAACAGCATGTGTTAAAGCAATGAAGTATACCATTTATTGTATCTAATTTGAACAATACTAACGGGACCATCTATATTATATATTTGTTTACACTCACAATGATACATACACTATAATTAAATACTTTATTTGTTTAACCTCAAGGCATTCTTATATACAACTACTTTACAAGGTTATCTAGGTTGACAAAAATTGACACCGCGATGTAGAAGTAGAGCAACTCATCAAGTTAGAAATGGAAGCCAAAAGATTTTTGAATTTGACTTTATATTCGATTGTCCTAACAAATGCTTATAATATATAACTGTTTATATAACTTAAAGTTATAGAAAAATTAGGTTTGCAATTAGAGAACTGTAATTTTATTTACAAATTGTTGTAATTATTTTGAAAAAAGCAACTACGGAGGTTTCTTGCCGGATTCTTCCCAGTAGAAATAGCGTTTCGAACCGGTGGTAGTATAAAAAGATGACGATTTAAAAGTACTTATTTTAAGTCTATTTGAATATAAAATATTTTGACTTTGACTTGACTTTGACTTTGATATCTATGTATCTATCGAGAGTTCAGACTAAAAGAGGTTACTTTAAACAAATTATATCCGACTTAGGCCGTTTTGACATGGCTTAATATTTAGGATTTGAATGTATGACCTCTGTCAGTTAAAACAAAGACATTTGCCACGCAATCGTACGATGATAATAATAAAAACAACCACCACAATGCGTCATTGAGATGGTAAGAATAAGATTTATCTTAGAAAGTTCCGGAAAAACACTTGAGTGATAAGTTTTGAGAATCGCCTATTATTTGCTACGTATGATATATATATTTTTATGTATGTATGATTTTGTGTGTGTGCGTATGTGAATTTGTTTTGTGATGTTTACACAACAACATTCATAATTCTGTTTTTTAAGTAGACCATTTGGAAAGCTATGATTTAGATCTTTGCAATTTCGCTTGATTTTGAAAGATTTTTAAAATCCCCTTTTCTGAGCTTTTTTTTGTTTTTAAATTCCTATAAAAGAACTTAAAGAATGGAGGTCCTTAGGGAGGATTTACAATTGTCAATATCGGTCAGTTATGTATGGCTATTTAATATGAAGATGAATCCGCAGATGAAAGCTGAATTGATGTGCAACTTAATATACTTTTTGATGCTGATAAGTCTGAATCATGAGTTGAGTTCTGAGCTGAGTTCTGATCTTAAAGGGGTAGTGTAGATAGAGTAGGTACTAGGCATAGTGTTGCTTCTGGTTTTGAAAGCATCATTAATTACGAATCACAGAATCTGGGGTTTATTGCTCGTATCTCTTTCCATTTTAGTTCTTTTTAGAGTATATTAGCTTTTTATTAAAATTTTGATGACGATTCAAATTACTTTTATAAATTCAACTAAACCGTTTAATTTTTACTATTAATTTCAGTTTAAAGTAAAATACGAGCATTGCGTAGTTTACTCCATAGAATAGTTCACGGGTCAAGTGCGTGAATAAACTGTAGCCAAATTAATGATATTTCATAAAAATACAAAACAAATAGTAATTAAGTGTAAAACAAATGTCGTCTCAGCTCAGCAAACATAAAGCTATAAACAAGACCCGCTAAGTATGTAACGTAAGATCACTATATTGTGTCAGTAATATTGAGTTTGCCATAGATATATTTAAGAATTTACTTTGGAAACTGACTGCATATTTTTAATTCATTAGGCTAGCATTTGACTCCAACCCCGCCTGATTACGCAGCGATGGAGTCTAAGGTGGAACATGCCTATCCTGGAGAAGCCTATTCACTCTTGCTTCAAAGAGCCGCAGGTTGTATTACAACCTCGATGGCGCAGTAGTGTAAACAGCCGACTGATACATCAGATGTTTCAGGTTCGAATCCCGGCGTGGGCGAAACTTTGCATTATTTGCAAGACGCATTGTTTCGCTTAACGGTTTTGGGTGTAGTATTCTTATATTTATAGTATATACCATAACGCTCCTTGGTTCCAGCGATACAAGATTATATCTAAGTGCAGGACTGAGTCAATGTGTGTGTCGCGATGTGGCCATTATTATTTATTATTAATATACACAATGTTTGATTCATGTATCAGTACACTAGTGATGTAACAAAATTGCATTGACACTGATAAGTGGCTACGGGTGAGAGTAAATCAGGTGATTGCGGAGTGATGGATGGATACGAGTTACAACGCATCACTCATCCGTGTGACCGGCTTATCTACTCCACTCCAACCTACCAAATGATAACAAAACCTTGCCTAGAAGCCACACGTAACCACTACAAAAGAATTGTCAAATATTTATATAAAATCATTGAAATAAAGCAACATATTTTGATAAAGCAACTACGCAGGTTTGTTGCCGGATGCTTTCTCGGTGGTGGTAGTTTTAAAACGATCTAAAAAAAATAGACTCTCGTATTTGAAAAAAAAAGCAACATGAAACCGAAGTGAAGACGTCCTCCTTTTTTGAAGTTGTTTAAAAACAGTATTTTGACGGTCAATTCATTTTAGACGTTTGTTGTCGGCCGTCTGTCTGATGTATATCACAGGAACGTTATGTATAATATATAACATGGAATGAATGTCATATATATTTGTGTATCACGCCTCTATAATGATCTCTCGGAGAAGATACCTGAGCTTGATATTCACTTTTTAAGCCTTTCTAAACATCCTTAAAAATAGTGACGTACCTTAAGTTTTTATGTGTGATCCTGATCCTCTGTATAATTTTTTATGTGTGATCCTGATCCTCTGTATAATTTTTTATGTGTGATCCTGATCCTCTGTATAATTTTTATGTGTGATCCTGATCCTCTGTATAATTTTTATGTGTGATCCTGATCCTCTGTATAATTTTTTAAGTTTTAAAATTGTTTAAATTACTATTTATAAGTTATTGCTGTTTTTAATTCTTTTGTTTTTGTTTAATTATTGTAATTCGCATGCTGAGGTTACCTATTACTGTAAGTACAGTAAGCTATTATTATTTTGTATTTTGTACTGTATCCTATGTTGGTGACCCATTAATTAAATAAATAAATATATAACGTTATATATATGAGATATAAAATTTCCCGCCCTGTTGTGCGTTTGTCGCACGGTCGCCGCTCAGTGCTTTTGTATGCTTTTATTATCTTTTAGACAACATCAAAATTGAAAGTATCTAATAGGAAATATGAATTTGAATTTGATTATTCAATCAATTTATCGTAAAGTATGTGGTAATAGTATATTAATAGTGAAAACCGAAATAGAATTATACGGGAAACCAGGGTTAGATATAACCATTAAAAGTAAATATATCTATCTCGCTCATCAGAGCAACCTTTTCTATGGAAGTTGTATGACGCCCGTGTACTTTGACGTCATTGTACATATTTGGTCTCACTGTCTAACTAACGACTTGGAAGCTTTATAACTTAGTTAATAAGTGAGATATTTGAGAAAATCTAACGGATTTGTGTAAATATGTGGTATCGAATTATAATAAATAAATAAATAAAGTCATGCGTATTCGTTATTGGGCACGAGATTAACTACGTATATTTATAGATAGTAAAGTTCAGAAACTTTTCACATCAACACACAGATGAATGTATGGTTTTGAAGAGAAAATTGAAGATGTTAATTTATTAATGATTTAACATAAAGTTTCACATGTGAACGTACATATTTTATTTTGTTAATTTAATGCTAATTATAATAAAACAAACTGGAAATTATGTTAAATATGTTTATGTAAGAGATCGCCCGTCTGTAGCTACAGACAAACTCACAGTTTTATAAGAGATCGCCCGTCTGTAGCTACAGACAAACTCACAGTTTTATAAGAGATCGCCCGTCTGTAGGTACAGACAAACTCACAGTTTTATAAGAGATCGCCCGTCTGTAGGTACAGACAAACTCACAGTTTTATAAGAGATCGCCCGTCTGTAGGTACAGACAAACTCACAGTTTTATAAGAGATCGCCCGTCTGTAGGTACAGACAAACTCACAGTTTTATAAGAGATCGCCCGTCTGTAGCTACAGACAAACTCACAGTTTTATAAGAGATCGCCCGTCTGTAGCTACAGACAAACTCACAGTTTTATAAGAGATCGCCCGTCTGTAGCTACAGACAAACTCACAGTTTTATAAGAGATCGCCCGTCTGTAGCTACAGACAAACTCACAGTTTTATAAGAGATCGCCCGTCTGTAGGTACAGACACACTCACAGTCTGTAGCTACAGACAAACTCACAGTTTTAATATAGACGAAAACACAATAACATCCGAGATAAACGACGTCCTGCTAACAAAAAGCAGTAATAAATTCAACTAAGCCATCTCTAAATTAACGAATTAAGATTATATATGTTAACAAAAATAGGAAATTATCATAGTTTTCGTATATTTTATTAAAAACTACATTTATAACACGAAAGTCGTAAGTTCCGTGTCAGTAATAAACATAGTAATTAAGATAATATAAAATTCGTTATGTACCGTATTGTATGTATATATAGACGTGAGGTAGGTATATATGTAGGTCGTTGATGACATATAGTGTCACTGTATGATAACAGGCTTCATTGAGAAATATATGACCAAGATAACGGCTAGCTTGATTTATATTCGTATATATATATAAACTTTTATTAGTTACATATTTACATAATACTATGTACTACATGTAAATGTTATTACCTAGGTGCAGTTCAAGTGTTACAGAAGCAATTTTACGCACAATTTGCAAAATGACTTTCGGTCAAATGACGTCAATTTTGAGAAAATTTTGAAAAAGTTCTTGTCTTACTGACAAATGATTCTATGGCCACTAAACTCGCCAAGCAACGCGTTGTTTACGAAATTTTCGATGTCAAAGTTGCCAGTGGCGGTACTGTCATACAAGCCCAAAAGCCCGGCTTGCTCTATCGAACCTAGGTAAGTTCGCGCTCTCCTTCATTCATTACTTCTCAAATCAAATAACAATATGCTTTGCATAGCATGCTTCAAAAGTATGAAGTGTAGATTTAAGAGTAATGAGGCAATAAGATATTTATCGAAATGAATTATAAAACTACAATAACGTATCTCTCGGCTTGCCCTATTCTAAGACTCTAGGCACGCCACTGCCAAGATCCCAATTTTTAAAACCTACTAAACTTAAAACTTAATTAATTAAAACTTGTAAGAACATTTGTAACTTATATTTTAGCAAATAAAATTATTATTATTAATATAACGGCCCCTACAAAGAAAAGCGAAACCTTGTATTCGATGCAATTTTAAATTTGTTCTCTCCACGGATCAAACTGTGGACCTCGCGATCGGAAAGTTGTTTAACTAATAAAAATCTCGACGCAGATAACCTGAACAATATAATCTACAGGATGTAATAACCGGCACCAGAGGTATAACGTTTTTACCTTTCCATTTGAAGCGTATGCTTTTTTGCCTATCACTACTCGTACCTATTAGTATTTAACCCATGTTTAGTATTTATAAACTAAACAGTTAGTATTTATAAATACTACATATATACCTTTACTATACATATATAAAATAGTGACATAAAACACACCTCTACAAACCTATTGTTTTTGTTTCATCCATTCGTTTACGTTCTCATTATGTCCATTGATAATTGCCACATGTGGATTAAGTTGGACAGATTCTAATTAAAAATGAAACGAACATCTAGAACTACAGGTTTTGATCATATTCACGCTAATCTGACAAACGACATATAAGGCAAATAATGACAGCGGGATCAGTTACCCGATCAAAAAAATACATGATCTGAACCGAAGAGCCGAACCGTTAAAGCGAGACATTAACAAAGACTCATTCATTCGACACGCGAAATTTATTGATTTTTTGAAATAATCAGCCCCCTTAGACAAATACCATTTTTCCGCTAGCGTTAAAGCCAACAGATTTTTTATTGAAATGACATTTACCCACGCTTGAATTACGTCATTGATGTTGAGTTGTTGCTTGTTTGTTTATCTTTGTTCGAGATCGTCTGGGTTGGAACTACCCTACTATCCTTTCTATTTCTGCCGTGAAGTAGTTCAGTTTGAAGGATTGGAGCCAGTGTAATTACCGGCTTTTAACATGTTTACCTTTACATGGGCAACATTGGCGGTGCTCTTGCCGTTCCAGACATCAAGGGCTTCGTCGTATCAATAGGCCGCGGTATCACTTTCCATGATGTTAGCCGTTACCCGTGGTGTGATATATAAACCTTTTTTTTTCTGTTGGCGTGACCGCCGGCAAAGTGGGATTTGTTTTAGGGGGCTGGTAATTCGATTCAAACCAGAGGTTTCGTTTTCACCAGTTAGTAGGTACTATAAATACTTTAAATTCATAAAGCTTTGTTTTTCATCCGTGTGCAATGTTACAAACACGATTTAATTTTCAAATCCCCCATTTAAATAAATGGTTTCTAACTCGGCGTATATATTTGAAGGATCACAACGATCCTACGGAATCTATTAGAGCTGCTTCGGCTCCGGCAGGGCTCTTTACTTTGCCTTTAAAATGTATTTCGTATTTTTATCAGCTTTAGAGGTTACAGCGCAGATCCGTATCTACCTTAAGGGCTAAGGGGCAAGCCTTTTGGGACATTGAACATCTGAAAGCCATGGTAATACTTTGAAAAGTTGAATCTCTCCAAATGTTGTCATATCTGAAGTAGTAGAGTTGGGTCAGAGGCTTCGCTGAGGTCATATCTGTGGTGTTTTAGCTACCATCTCAATGAATTATTAGAAAAGGCTTACTTTAAAGCGATCTAGGGTTGTAGAAGAAATTGTTTTACATACATCATAAAAATAGTGGGTGGGGCACGAAAGTTTGGTTCGCTTTTTACACAAACCTCCAAAAGGGCCCTAGAACTAAATGTCAGGCATTCCTGGGCCCCTTAAAGGAAACGGCCCTGGAGTTGTACTAACAATACTGAATAATTCATAACAACTCTATCAATGTCCTACAGCTATGGACGACCGATGGAACGGAACACGCTGTTATGCTTTCTTTTAATTTAAATATCCATAATATTAAACATTATGGTCAATCATTTCGTTTTATATTATAACTAATGGGCCGGGTCTGGCTGCGCTCAGGGTTTTCCTTCTATGTTAAAAACTTTCGCAGTAATTTCTCAAAAATGTACACTGACTGTTAGACATAAACACATTTTTTCTTCAGGTTCCGAACGGTGAAATTGCGTAAGCTACAATTACTTAAGTAACGACTTAATCGATGCAGTATCAGATACCTTACGTGCCTCCAATCTAAGTGAGTATTCTTTGACAGATGCAAATTCCTTGACAATATTTTTGTTAAAATATAACTGAAATAACATAAGCTTTCCGTTTGTATAAGTTAATCTTTAATAAATATGCTTTCGATCGTGGGTCTCATGAGCGTAGGTCTTGCTTTGATAGGTCCCACACCACAGTTCAGTCCCGCAGGAAGCGCCTGCAATGTGTGTGTATGGCGGATGCACACACACGACCCGATGCATCCTCACCGCCTGATGCTACATCAATGGAGTCTTTCAAAATTACGGACAACAGATCGTTCACGATCAACTTGTCGGTTTGTATGACAGTTCATTGAATAAAGCATATCAACGTTAAAAGCACCAAAACTTTGTACTTTTAATTTGATTGCTGCTAAAATTTAAATAAGAAATAAGCTTCGGTATGAATAATCTTTAGTAACATTCAAATTTGATATTTTTGATTTAGTTATTACCGACAGAACTGATCGACTTGCTTCCAACGATATCACGGTACGATGTAAACAGCATAAGATCGCCAATCATTCTTCAATATAATTTTTATAATGTTCAACAGACTATCATTGGCATCGTAGGCCTGTTTGCAAATTTTGTCTTAAAAATATTGTTTGTGATATTATATTTCATGTGAAATGATTAGATTAAACTATGATTAGATTTTTATCTTAATTAATTTGTTATTATCGTTGAATCTGTCTCTGTAACCATGACTGTGACAAATTTAAAATTAAGTTAAATCTACCTATACCTATTACAAGATACTTCGACCGATCGAACCGAAGATACCGACCGAATAAATAGTAAATAGAATTAAGTAATAGCTACATTATAACATGTAAATATTCCTTTGCTCCATCTATACCAAACCTATTTCCACGTTTTTTATTAGGCATAATAAAATCTACATAACGTTGTAGTTACGACCGATACAAAAGTCAATTAATAAATTATTCAAGGATTCCCTGGAAAATGCCATAATATTGTTCAGCTGATTGAAGACGAACAAACAACATTGAATTTCGATTGTAAGGAAGTTTTGTAGATATGTACTACGTACGTACCTGAGGCACGCGGGTTCTGATCCCGGTAGTGCCTCTAATGCTCCCTCTATAAATATTTTCCCTTCAATCAATTCAACCTTTTCCTGTTACATTTGAATAAAAAAAAATCATAGGGCCCTGTCAAGAGAGAGCGTCACTTAATTTAAAATTTCTACTAAATTTAACATTTCGAATATAACCTCACGAGCACGTACGTACACTGGTGTGACTGTGTGTGTGTGTGTGTGTGTGTTTGCAGGTGAATGTGTGCGTTGTTTTCTTTGAATCATAAACAGGCGAATCTACTTTATACTTTAGGTATGCATCGTCGAACGTTACCCTCATAAATATAACATGAACGGTAGTAAAGTCCATGTATTTGGTAAATGGCCGAGTGTAGAATACATAATTAAGATTGAGTAGGACAGTAATTGCGCTGATTTTCACAAAATCGCCATTCTGCGTTCCTTGTATGAGCGGGTAATGGCGGGCGGCGCTCGAAGCGGTCTTTACCTTTTATTTTATAGCCATCGTCGCATCGCATCGCATCGCACCGCCCAGACCACTATCATCATGGACAGTTTTATATCGCCTCGAGGAACCACACGCTCGCCATTACCATTACCTATCTATTATAATTCGACTCTATCTATGAAAGACGCTTAATTTAACACTCGATCTACTTAATTACGTTTTAAAGGTTATCTCCTAAAGCGGGTGATATTCAATGCTAACTGCGTCAAACGGAATGTCATTACCGATGCCTTCCTCAGCACCGGCTGTTATTGTAAACTTGCAGTTATGTTGTTATAAACGATACGACGTTAATTGCCATCGACAACACACATAAAACGTTAACAATTTACGTTTCTACATGAACAAGCCACGATAAAAGCCAGGTTTGATTTAGAAGCGCTGCGTTAGAGCCATCCGAGGCAAATTGTCCGTGTTTTATGGTCTGCTGGTATTTTTATGCGTGTTTCCCGGAGACAGATCATGGCTTCCTCCACTTACCCACTATAGCTCTGGTACAATGTCACTTGGTTTTTCTCCGCTTCTACATGCGAAGTAAGCCTCTTATCTTACTTTATTTGGTTCCGAGTCGCGACTGCATTCTCACACGATAACTCTACGCGTTTCTCGTATCACGACGCTCCATCCCACTCTGCCTTATAGGACAGTTCGTATGCATGAGAGGGTGGTAGAAGACAGTGCTTCAAATAAATTAAGGTTGAGGCTTAAAGCTAAGCACGTAGCCTCTCGGTATTTCGAACTATTACACACAGTTCATGATAAATTGCTCCCGGTGATAAAGGAATCTAGTTTTTATTACCGCAGCTTAAGGCTAAAGCTGTGACGCCAGAGACAGTAGATGTAGTATTAGGTACGCAAGTCATTCTCAGATGCACAGACAAAAAGGTTTGCGTACAAAAAACGTATTATGTTGGGCGTGAGGTGGAGTAATGAGGAGAAGGTTTAACCGACTGCAGCAGGGGAGGTAATGCTATGAACATTGCAGGTAATGGAATCGTACCCGTGGCGTGCTCGTAGCGGGGACGTGTCGTGTGGTCGGTGGCTGTTACGCCGCGACCGTTTCGAGTGTCGTTAAGATTCACACTTGACTTACACCGGCGTAGTGTAACGTAGCATTTACTATTACAGATGTTGTTTGCGAGATTGATGATGCCTGAAACGTTTTAGCTGTTCTGAAATTATATAAATACCTTGAAAAATTCATTCAATTTGCAACATAAGTAGACCCAATTGCAATTCAATCCAAAAGCCATTTTAACAATTATAAAAGTAAGCTGGATTTCTGACTCTCAGTACAACAAATAATTTTCCTAGTTGAGAACCAAACCGGGCACTACTAAGTCGCAACATCGTTTATACGATCTTCAATATGAATCAATTTAAGATGTCTATTCCTGTGAGAGACCGCTCCACAATACTCGGCAGTTATAAATTTATTCATCACGAAATGGGGTATCTGATTCGCGCCATTTTTTCAGGCTGCTCTCTCTATATTTTTGTTACGAAAATGGTTCTTTATAGACTCAATCTACGTTGTATTGTTTGTGAAAACAGACTTCGGTATAAAGATGGTTGGTATTAGTAGCTATTTTGTTTAAATACACTTGTTAATGACTTCAAGATAATAATTCCTTATAAGAAATTATGATATCGCTATTACTTATTAGAAAACATATCGACATGATCGAATCAAAAGAGGAAATCCGTCCAATACAACCTCTCTTTTTATTTTCTTCCAATAGTTCAATAGATTATTTTGTTACTCCTGCAAAATAGGGACGTAGGTATACAACCAAAACTGTAATACCATCGAGAGGCTCCTTTGTAAAAACTTTAACTAATCATGCTCTTTTCATTCCCGGCCTTCCATCCCATAACTTCGGCTTAAAGCATTTGTCTGGGGTTGTGTAAATAATTGCTATATTTAAGCTGACAGTAATAAAAACAAGCAGACATTCACGTTATCTCACCCCCCCCCCCCCTCCCTCCCTGCCCCCTGCCCCTCTCCGCACCCTCTCCCCGCCCTCGACAGCCGCCGCCCGCCGCCGGATCACAGCCAAATGGGACATCAACAAAAATCTCTCATGCTAATGTCAACTGCAGAACAACACAATGGACTATTTGTTTTCTCTAAATATTCCACATCAAAGATTCAAATGTAAGAATAGAGAAGGCGCTCGGGAATTTTTATGCGTTGTTGTCAGTTGAGAAGCGGCTTTTTATATACCTAGTCATTCCGAAATAGTTCTGTTCCATCGGATACTGTCGGAGGCTAATGTTAGCCTATACAAATGGCTGTCCGAAAACAATTCTATGTCTTCAAATAAATCAGACAAACATAGTCATAACTTCACAAACACGTCAGCGAACTAGACTTTCTTAGTCATTTTCTGACGCGCGTGTGGTTAATGAAACCTATTTATTTATACTCTCTTTGGCTTATGACTTCATCACTACCCAAGAGGAGGTGTTTACTTTTCGAGATATACTTTGAATCTTTGTGCGTTTATTCACAAATCGGCACAAACCTTCACGTCTGTATGATTAGTAGTCTGAGTAAACGTTTTCTGAGGTCTCGGTTATTGTATTCAAATGGAAGAAGGTTTTCTATCACAATAGAACCCGTGCCGCAGTCATGTATCATTTGACTGACGTTCACAATCGACAGTCGGCAGTCAGTGGGAGACATTGTAACAGCCAGTAATGTTGATTGCAGCGTTGTTTCCTGTGCACTCAGAGTGCCTGCAGGATGCAACAAACATTACTCTAGCAAAATTACTTCATGTTTTGAGTTGATTGCTGCTCTACTTAACAGAAAGGGTCGAACTATACTAGCAATAACGCAATGGATTGCCACTAAGCGTTACATGTAGATCGAATAAAGTTCAGTAACCTCAGTGGAATCAGCCATGTCGGTTCCATTGCCGATTATGGCTGAAATATCATTTGATATCCGTAGAGGAACTCGCATTAGACGAGGAGCATTAAAACCGATGGCTCGGGAAGCGTTCCGTGGTAGGGGCGAACCCCCCACGGAGGCTTGAGCTGATGTGGACTAATGGAAGTTGTGTGTGCTGCCGTTTGCGGACGCAACTGTGTACTTGACCACTATTGTGGGGCGCGGAGCAAACCAGCCTTGTATAGCGGGTATTAAAGTTGAATTTACAATAGCGAGGGGATTAGTATGAGAGGAAACGTGATGTTTGTACATAAAGTGCGGTTAACGCGATCCTCCAGATGGCGGGAGGTTTCAGTTTCAGCTTTAAACGTAAAGTCATAAATGTAAGCATCTCCCAGCAGCCAGCAAGCAGCCAAACACCTGATAACTCAATATACTGTTTCTGATATGTTGTTCAAAACTCTATTTACTTTTCACTCTCAGGAAATGTTTCGAACTCCATAAAATCTGTTGCTGGAAATTGTAGATAATAAAAGTCTTCATTGTTTGTTTATGTAGATGGTTCTTACTCCATTACGCTGACACTCCATACCGACAGTCGCGCAAACGATGCGATGTAGGTAAAGTCGGAATATATGTAACAGCGAGATGAGGCTGGATTTGTTATCTGTCAACCCATTTGGTACACTTCCTGTCACACATATGTAGGTACGTATATAAGAGGAAACAGGCTTTATTAAGTGCTGGAATCACGACAATATCGCTCCTAATTTATTGGGCCCAGGGGAGCTACGGGCGTCGGGCGATGGCATACTTGTGATTTTAAATTAACGATGCCAGAACACGCTCTCAGCATCTAATGTTCTATTTATGTTGCTTCCTTTGACGTAAACGGAGTTATGATGTTTTTAGTAAAAGGCATACAAAGAAACAACTGGCTGCGATCGATGCAAGCAGATAGGCGGACGGACCAACGGACGGCTGGATTATGTTATTAGTAAGTTTAATTAGCGGCTGCGGAATGTTTGTTTGTCCGTAATTAATGCGATAGTACGCGTAGCGGTTGCTTATAGTTATATTATTGTTCATTAATTACCTTCGCTCGACTGTTTGCGACGCTCGTTTGTGGTGCAACCGAATATTCATCTCGTTTGCGGGCTGTTATCGTACTCGACTCGCACAACGCAAATATACACAACTTTTACCAAATATTGCATTCTGAAATGTTCCACAGGTTATTATTATTGCGGTTTGCAGAAAATTGTATTTTTCTTTTTTGTATTTAGACCTTCAAAATAATGATTGCTTTCTGTATCTTTTAAATGTTAGTCTATTATAATATAGTGACACCATTGTTGTTTTTAATTATAAAATTTATTGTGTTCTCTAAGAATCTCGCTGTAGGAAATTATTAATTTGTACCCAGCAACATGGACGTCTCTATATTCTTGATATTAGATAAATAATATTACAAAGTAGTCTGCAGTTAATAGCAGGCACTTAGATCGTACTCGGCCATTTATTACATCGTTTGCATTCGACGACCTCTAAACTCAGCTGTTTAGTCCAGCTTCGTCTCCTCTACCATGGCACGCCACGTCACTCTTACTGCATCAGCTCAAAGAACATTATCACTTGCTGTTGTATCAATCTCACTCCACTCGCTTCAGATGAATTGAAATCATTAACAATCCGCAAAGGCACGGGCTGTGTGTCTTGTTTGAGGGCCGTAGAGTTGGTTTTAGCAAACAAATAGTGTCAAAGAAAGATGATTGTGTTTTGTAAAGAGATGAATCAAAGGGTCGTGGGGTGCAGCTGAAGAGAGCGACGTACTTGTGTTAAGTCATGGAATTATACAAACTGGGAGTACATAATGCAGGTATCTCTAATTAAATGTCATGTCTAGGAATAAATAACGGAAGGGGAGACAGTCTTGCTGATTCAAACGAGATACGGACGAGCAGTGTCTGAGCATTACTGAACATGCGCTAAACTCAGTTTTATGTTTATTTGTAAGCAGTAGGCACTAACTATACCAATTTATTGACATCATCAGTCAGATTAAAGACAAGTGTGTACTACATAGCAACACGTAATACGATGTCAAGTGTTCATCATGATATAACAACGAGGACACAGGATATCCTTCAAACTGTGTAAGTGTCTCCCTTGTCACGTATATAGATAACTCTCATAAACTCGGCTCCAGCCTCCACCTTCAACTGTCGAAACTTATTCATGGAACGTGTGATATTTTATTTATTTCCTTTTGATCTACTTTGAACGGTAAAGTATTTTTGTCCATCGTTGCTATTGAAGCGAAGATGTTATCTGTAGACGCTGCCCGTGGCCGAGCGGAGTTGTGGCGAGTGGGCGGCGGAGACTGCGGGCTACCATCGCATGGCAAATAATAACTTTCGATACTGAAATATTGTGTGCTCTCAAAAACTACCTCCAGCCGTAGGTACGTGACTCTCGGCCGCTTGTATTGCAACTCGGTCGTGATAAAGATTAATCGCTGGAAAGTTTAATGAGACCTACGATTTCACTATCAGAATACATGGAATACCTATCGAGGGCTTTGAATAGCGACTGCAATGATTTGTAATTCTTTTACAATGGCGCGCCGCTGTTATCGACGGTGAATTCCAATCATCATTAATTACAATATCAACACCGACACAATAAGCTCTCGATCGACAATCGATGATCGATCGGCGCACAATCGATCGTGAACAATCGAATAATCGCGATGTTGTCAGCAACAAGGGGCGCTCTGCTCGCCTTGTTTTGTCCGTTTGTTTATTGTTCAACATGAGATTGTCTCATCGGCTTTGCAGAGCTAGCACAAAAACTGGTCGATCGCTCCATTACTGCCTTCCCATGGGCTCGTACCGACTACACACTAATACATAGCAATGTATTATATACAGTTGGGTACAGACGGCTCGTTGCCTATATCGCACTTCCTTCAGGAAATCAGTGCAGCGCACAGCCGGAATGAAAATATTCTAATCTGATATTTCATCTGTATCATACAACGATCTGTATAACTACGATTGGAGTCGGTCTGTGATTCAAATAACCGCCTTAGTGGTTATTTCCAGTTTACCAAAACCAAAGCAGCCGTCTTTATCTATTAGTTCTGGATAATATTTTTGACTCGTCTGATTGGATTTAGCTATGAGCTATGAATAATTGAGCTCAGGTCATCTATTCCAGGTTTTTTCATGCGATGTCTGGTCAGGAAGCAATGGAAAACAAATCTGTAATGTAGAAACGTCCTGTGCAATGAGTTTTATCATGTGTCGTTTGATATAAAACGCCTGACACTGTTGGCTACAGTGTTGCAAGATGCCCCACCATGCTCTATGCACCGCCGCCGCCGCTGCAGCTCTCTCCGTGACTGCACTCACAGATAAACTCACATTCCCATCGTGCCCTATCTCGAATACTCACTATTTTCTCACAATGTTATCGCTGCATTTATGTTTGAGGATGTAAAGAGTACGTTGTTACCAAATCTCCGTTCAGTTTGCTCCGCTGTCATTGTTTAGTTGATGATCCATGGGATCTAGTGTTTCTCTATCTTTGACACGGATTCGCGACGTTTAAACGTTAATTGTTTTTTTACCAGCTGAGATAGTTGAACTGCCTTTAGAGATATTTCTCGTTAATTGCCCTCGTTTGAGTCGAGCGATTTTCGTTTCTTGTCGGTCATTTCATTCCGTTCGAGTTATCTGTATCTGTAGTCGTGGCGACGGAGAACTATATCAATATTGGGAAGTAATAAAAAGTTGTCAGTACGATATCAGTCCGATAGTAGATACTGGCTGTAGTTGGTTGCTCCGGTCGAGTGGCATCGATCCGAGACCTCCTGGCCGAGCATTCTGATAGATCGGTCACAGACCTCAGTTCAATAACTACTTATCATGTATGTATGTATTTATGAATGTGTTTTCTTTCATCGCTTTTTACGATCCCCCATAAACCAACGCACAGTCACGCTCGAAAGTGCCAATCGAAACAAAACAATCCCGTAAAAATTGTTTACACAAAGCCAATGAAGAAATTCGTTCCGTGGAGATTGCTGCGTTGGAGCAATCAATAGAATTAATTAAAACAGTTAGCGGGTGGCATCTGAAACTTTTTTGCTCGTGCCTCCCGGCCTTCTGAGAAATTAATCGGCTTTTCAACTTGATACTAGCTACCTCTCTCTCCCGCGCACCCTATTAGACAGGGACGGAGGTCAAACGAAAAGATTGAGATACTTTTCTACTTATATACTGTTTTTATGAGTACCCGGTTGAAGTTATACGAGTTCTCTATCTTATATTACAACGTATCAAATGTCAAGAGTGTGCGCGCGCAATAGTTTTTGAGGACCACTCGGGTGAGGCGGTTGACACGACTGCCATAGTCCGTTACCCTGGCAACGGAGACCAGTCCATGCGAACTGCAACCATATAACCACTAGACAAAGTCACATTTGGCATGTATCCTTATACAAGTAAAGGCGGACATCCTACAGATGTTTTGCACATTAGGAAAACATGAACTACCCACTAGTGACTGGCTCGGCCTGACTCTGTATCCGCTCTGCTGTTTCAGGATCACAATAAAACCTAACATCTGATTACGTTGCACGATACACAAACACACTACGTATAGCAGTATCCGAGCTGGGCAGTTACATACAATTTACTTCTATCACCTTGGGTTCATCAGAAGGTAATAGAAAAGGAATGGGATGATAATGGAATGGTCTCTCGATATGTAACGACTGGGAAATGTGTCTAATGAGGGGATCCAACGGATTGTTTCATCGCGTGGAAGCTGATTATATTTAAACAGCCATTTATAACTTCTTCTTCGTTTAACACATGTTTTATAATATTCCGTTTCTCGATACTACAATGGACAAGTGACTGAGTCACGAATCGTTCATTGGTGGGAGAGGAAATATCAGATTTAAAAAAAATACGGCAAACTGATCATTCTAGTCGGCTTCATTTCGTTCGAACAAGGTAAAAAGCTGACGTTTCTATGCGACTCACCAACCAAACAACACGAGGAGACATTTTTTAGTGCGCGCATGATTTGTGTTAGAGGTCGGTACAGTCATGAACTCCATTGTTCCAGGATATTGTTCTGGCGTGACGTCACGACACGCAGACAGACAATACCTACGCCGGCCATTATTTATACAACACATTACACACGTATTGTTTCTTACAAATATACAAAAACCTTAAGTAATGCACAATCTAATACGGTACAGAATACACTGCATAGAGATGGCGCCGCGCGTGTTGCAATGAGAGAGGAATATAAAGTGCCAATAATTTAACGTGGCCATGTTCATATACATCATTGAATTAAGCAAGTCTGGTGAACTTCTCGTGAAGTTCGACCGAATTAAAGTAAAGTAAAAAGTGTTCTCGTTTCGTTAGCGCGACTTGCGAAATTACAGTTTCAATTATAAATTTAAAACGACTTTCTATTTAAATTTTATAATTATTCGCTGAGGCGACCTCCTTGCTTGCAGGAGCCGTGCCTTTATCATTTGATAATTGATACGTGAATTTATGATAGAAGAAACTCGGTTAATGAGATCTAAATATTTATTAGACTGGTTGAGATAAGTCGTTGTCACGGCGGAGGGTGCGTGACTCTACGTGACATGCCGTGACGTGACGTGGGGGGGAGTGGTGCTGCGTAAGAATTCTCTTTATTTAATTAGCTATCGTCACTCACAATCCATCTGAGATGTTTCTCGGTCAAATGAAAATTAACTCTTTTCTCAAAGCAACAGGGACTATATTCTATAACTTTTTTTGATAAGGTTACGGTAAGGCTTTAAAAGGACACTTAAAGGAAAGTATTAAACGACAACATAGTAAACTGTATAACGACGACGTCCATACGAACGCCTCCCTACAAATTGTAACTACTTCTAGAATTACTGCCAATTATGTTTAGAATGTTATAATGATAAAAAAATGTGATTAGCAGCGATAAGTTTTGCATGAGGTATCTCGCTCACATGAAACCAGCTCGACTGGGAAAATTCTTTACTTTACAAAGCGTATCTTCTCTCAAAGCGGATGTGTTCGCGGAGCGATAACTTGGAATTCTTCAAGTGTACATTTTTTCTTCTTGAACGACGATTGCTGCGGCCCGGAGCTTAGCAGCCTTACCGTAGCCTATAAAATCGATCAGGCTGTATCGTCTTTATAAAGACAACACAACAAGACGGAAAGCATAGGCACGACCGCCTGTCCGACTGGCCATCGAGCCCGTTCTTCAAGTGTACAGTAAACAGGCATTGTCCAGGCAAGCATGCTACGTATTGACCTACATCGTTGCTTACCATCAGGTGTGGTTTGGTCAAATGCTTGAAACATGAACTAATGAAGCTTGAGATTTTTTTTTTTGTTTTACTGCTTTAAAGGTTAATGGAATTACAAAAGGCTGAGGTTCGTTCAGTATCATCTGAGTGGTCACGTCATTATTGCCAATAACAACAAATGCAACGTAAAGTTGTTTTGTTGACTGACTTATTATAATTTTATTGATACCATTTTGAAACACACAGAAGTATCGCTCGAATGCTCGAATTTTCATGAGCATAATTTAACGAACAAACTGCAGTAGATGTTTGCTATGTACGAAATGTTCACATCGGTAATAACGTGACGCGACAGACAGTCACGTCAAATGAGTCGTGACTAGTAGATGTTGACTCGCACGACACGGCACGGCACGGGATGAAGGGATCGCCTGATTGCTTCAGGAAGCACGGGCTATTTGCATCTATTTGAATCGCTATTTTAACTGCCACGGTTATCAAATGATCACTTATCAGATGAGGTTATATTTGGTCGCTAGATGTTTATATTGGTACATAATACTGGCTTCATTTGGGGTAATTTTTTATTTTATGTTAGGTTTCAGTTGTATTTAACGAATTGAAACAAACCAATTTTATGTATGCTTCTAGGTTGGGTGCTCCGGAAGGAAGTCCAAATAAATTAAGTTAAGTGTTATTGCGTGATGTTCAACGTAATTACATCAAACCAAAGCAACATTGGAAAGCAAAGTTATTGAGGGGATCGGAGTCAACTGTATCATGTATTGAAAAAATATACAAAGCTTCATTATGTATTACTGCAGACAACTTGTTAGTATTTCGTCAAGATTTTTACTGTAGAAAGTAGTTCTTTATTAACATTTTCACTGGATCTTGTCCACCTTATTATGTCAATCCAAAATCGAGCAAAATTCTCGTCTGCGAAGGAGTGTCCAGGCAGGCTGTGTGGGCAAAAATATAAGTACTGTGTGCATGATTAATGTCAATTAAGAAAATATCCATCGTCCTCAGATGCATTCGTTGTCTTCAATAACTTTTGAAAGCCATTGTACTGTAATTTAAGAAATATAAAATCAATTTGTCCCAATTGCATAACAATAGAAAGCCAGTGTCAAACGACTTGTTCATAGTCAATTATAAAATCTGACCAGGTTCACCTTTATTTGTATTTACGGTAATCAATAACATTTTTATTTACTTTCAACTAGTGTACGACCCGATACCGTTTTTATTTACTTTCAACTAGTGTACGACCCGATACCGTTTTTATTTACTTTCAACTAGTGTACGACCCGATACCGTTTTTATGTACTTTAAACTAGTGTACGACCCGATACCGTTTTTATTTACTTACAACTAGTGTACGACCCGATACCTTTTTTATTTACTTTCAACTAGTGTACGACCCGATACCGTTTTTATTTACTTACAACTAGTGTACGACCCGATACCGTTTTTATTTACTTTCAACTAGTGTACGACCGTACGATACCGTTTTGAGTCGAATCTTCTTAAGTTATGATTGTGACTTTTAAATGAAAAATCAAAGATCCATGATGGAAAAAAATACGAGTACATCTGCTTATCGATAAACACATGAGATCAAAGTTTTTAACCTACCATTACCGTCCCATACTATAACATCAACGTTTTTAACCTACCATTACCGTCCCATACTATAAAATCAAAGTGGGTCGATTAAGCCTTGTGTCAGCTGGTTCTCTGGAAGTCGTATAACTAAATGTATGAGTACTTCTCCTTTCTTCGCCAGTGGGTGCTGTTCTGATTTCAGCGAGTTACTTGCATTGCAAGCCGCTCCCGGCGAGCTCACGTCATTCATTCCGCGACAGTTAAAGCCCCCCTTCATAAACCAACCTACAGTGCGTTCGTAATGCGATTAATGATGCCCATTAGAGCCATAAAGCAGCTATATAGTGGGTCAGCTGTCATTTAGTACATCTATTTTTGATTAAAATTATAACACGTTTAATAAATTATACTTTCAATTCACGTGTTCGGACAATTAATCAAGATTCAAGCTCCAAGTGCTTGAAAGTCAAGTCGGCGGTCGAGTCGGGTTGACGGGCGAGTCAGCGTGCGAGTCGACTTGCATTACACACGGATCAAATGTTTTAATCTCGCTTGCTTATTTAAAACGAGCTTAGCATATTTCAATTTGAAATTCAAACGTGATTTTAAATATTTCATTTAAGTGTTTTAAAAATACCTCGCCTCAAAGATAACATTTTATTTCTAGTTTCATTCAAATGTGTTTGAAAAATGTTGAGCTGATTGTAAAGATATAAAGCCGGGCTTAATGTATGGATGTCGTTGTAATAAATACCGTACATTTGAGCCCGGGCAGAGCCGGAGCTTCTTGTTGCTTTAAAATTGTTAGTTTGTTATCTCTTGGCATTATAAGATAAGAATTTCGGAGCTATTATCATTATTTCATTTACATAAGTAGTCGAAAAATAGCAATACAGACAGACAACACGGTTTGTAATATAATGGAAGAATATATTTCTGTATAAATATAAAAGTCATGTAGTTATGTTACAAATTCCAGGATTTACCTAAAAATTGCAGCGTTCGCTTTCAAAATCGTTTCTTAAAAATTTGACATCAATTTTTTTCTTCTTGTAAATTTAATAACGTTGTCTCCAATAATTAAAAGAAACTATATCTGTGTGTAATACATTAAAATAATAAAAACTAAACAATTCGCATTGTAACTCGCAACGATAACTTTAACAACGAAACGCGATCGAATTCAAATCAAGTTATAAACATCGACTGCATTAATCATTTCAAAGTAATATTTATGAAAACATAATTTAAATGATTTCCAGTAATTTCTCCACTACTTGAATTACTATGAAATATTAACTGTAATTATAATGAATCAATGTTATTGCGGCTCTGAAACACGTTTGTTGTATTATAAAAGAATTCGTATCCATATTTTGCAGCCCACACGCATATTTCATTTACATTTTCATTCAAGGATAGCATTTTAAAAGAGTTTACACTTTATCACTTGGTTTTAAGAGAGTTGCAAGGTAGCATGTAGCTGTAGACGTAAAATATCTTTCGCTTGTTTGTTTTTGTGCTCTCTATAAATTATTGTTTATCTTAAGTCTATGGTTCTACTATTTATAGAGCAGTATGTTATACTAATACTAATTCACGATCTGCATTAATATATCAAGAAGGTTAATATATTTTTGTGACTTTTAAAAAACTAATTTAAAAAATACTTTTCATTGGCCAGAATTTTTAGAGTTCCGTATCCAAAGGGTAAAAAATGTGACCAGCTTACTAAACCTCCGCTGTGCATGTTTGTCTGCCTGTCTGTCAGTCAGCGGGTTGTATCTCACAAATCATAATAGATAGAAATTGTTGTCTGTCATACATAAAACGTGATTTTATAAAAAATTTGCTTGCTCTTATATATTATACGAAATTTGCTTGCTCTTATGTATTATACGAAATTATCTAAAAAGTATATTATATTTAATCTTATGAGATGGTACTGAAACCATCGTGTGCGAGTCCGACTCACACTTGACCAGTTTTTTTTTTCCAATATCCAATAAACAGTCGTAGTATCGTGTTATATACTCAAATAGATACTCACAGATCTGATTTTATTAAACAGATTATGCTAATGCCATCACGATAAAACAATACACAAATTATTATAACAATAAAGTAAAACTGAAAGTACAATAAACAGATTGTTTTAGTTTGAAAAATAATTTATCTTACTAGAAATAAATAATTTTACTGTTCGTAAAATCGCATTCGTATATTTATTATTAAATTGTTCATTCTCCTGGTTGATTAAAGTCTAGTCTAGAAACTAATGCTGGAATTAGGAATATAGATTTACTATGTATATAATGTAGACATCCACTTGTTCCTTGTAGTTTTGTATTGGAACCCGTGGGATAAAAGTACGTATGGAAATTGCCACTTCAGAACTTCTTGACGTACCTTTGTCGCTGAAACTGACAGGTGGGAGTTAGTTTAAAAGCGATTTTTCTGAAATTCACGCTCTTAACGGGAAACGGGTTCACGTCACACCGAAACACATTTGACCTTATTATATTTCAAATATACGGATTGAATTATTGTCACTAGCAGTGTTCTTTACTACAAATCCCTGTATACATACCTAAATATATATATTATTAAGTAATTTAAGTTTATACATGTTTATTGTTTTACACACCAAGAGCTTAACTTTGCTAAACTATAATCTTAGTTGGTAAGCCCGAATAAATGAAAATGAAGATTTGTACGGAGGATGCTTGTTTGGAGCGGAAATATCAGTAAATTTTCATTATATGTATCGTAAATTTTCTATATATACATATCTGTCCTCCCCATCGAGCCTTACCAGTACTGATTAGCTCGGGAGCCGGACTATCGAGGGACATTTGGGGTTTCCATGCAGAAGGCGTTCCAACCCTTATGAAGGCAAGTAAAGATACAAAATACGAGTCACCCAAGGTTAAATGTACTCCGCTTAATCGACTGTAGTTAATACTGGCATTGACATTAAATAAAATAAGATGTTTTTTTATCTCTAATTTTTTAAACGTGATGATGATTTTTGAGTCATAAAATTGCTAGCATTTTCATTGTAAGCAAGGAAGAACCCTGTTAATGTAAGAATAGGTAAGTAAATACAACGCTAACTTATATGAATGTCATACAGCATTAGAGCAGAGTTCTGACCTCCATTTATAAACAAACTGCCACCACAGATAACTGTCATATCATACATAGCTACAGCTAAAGAGTTTCAAAGCCAAATCCGGGAGGCAGCAGTAGATTATAGCGCGAACCATTCTTAGACATAAATGGTTTTCTAAATAGGGACGCGGATCTCTAAAAATGCTTCGACTATCGATCAATTTATTACAACGTCGATTGTTGTGACCCCTTTACTGGTACAATGTTCTATAATACAAGTTTTTGCACTCGGCTCCGGCTGTGTCCATTTTTTCAACGTTGATATTAACGAGCTGTCAAGTTGTCGCCCGACATTAAAACGTCCCCTGGCAGTTGTCGCAACAACTACAATCAACTTGGTTAATGTTTTTTTGTTGAGATATCGTAATGAAGTGTTAATGTTTCATATTGTTACTGGAAGCGTTTATTTCTTAGCACTGACGCTGCACTGCACTTACCAGTAAATGGACAGTTGAATGTAATTCAGTCGATTAATCTTTTTGATTTTTATTTCGGATCCGCTGCGTATTAAATTAAATTTATATCCATACTAATATAATATTATAAAGTGGATAGATTGGAATGTTCCTTTGAATTGAATAGGCTCCGAAACTACTTGACCGATTTGAAAAGTTCTTTCTCCATTAGAATCCTACATCATCCCTGATGAATGTTAATAAAATTAAATGCATATATTTACCCATGCAAAGCTGGGGCGGAGCGCTACTGAAACAATAAAATTCCATTTATCTATCCATTAGTTCTATTTCACACATTTTAATGATCGTTAGTGTGTGTTTATTCATTGTTGTAACAGACCAATTGAAGATAATTGTGAATTCGTAATACCCTAGCATTCCCTTCTAGATTCGCTTTAAAAATCTCTCACACGCTTTAACTTTTACCCCTCAAAGTCGTTTTAATGGTGGACCACTAAGGATGACTTGAACAAAGTACAGCATTATTTTTTTAACTTTTGCGTCGTGTATTGATTATTATCTACTCAGCTACTGTACTCAGCTAGCTGTGCTTGTGTTGATCCTAGAAATGTTTGTAATTTCCCACTGGACGCCGCATATAGGATGGAATCTATGATCGAAGGAGGAATGAGGTCGATCTAGCGCCTTCATCACACACACTACGACATACACACTGTCTTCGCTCATGCATGTGTCGCTTAAAACCAAGCTTTTTCTGATATATAATACCCTTTATCACTTTTAAATTGAATCCTTAGGTCCAACAAGAGAATTGTAAACTAGGATTTTCGGAATTCAACCCCAACAGGGTCTCTAAAGTGAAACCAAATTAGTTTAATAATAATAATTTTTTTGCAAAACAATTACAGCGTTTCTTAATAGTTACGATTATTTAGTGAAAAAGATCATAGTGACATGAAACTCGATATATTTTAACCTAGCGATAATTGAACCTTTAATTAAATAAATGATTAGTTTAATAGAATCCTAGTTGAACGAACTCGCAGATAAATATACGAAGGAATCAAATGAATTGTGGTAGACCGTTGTTTGTTGTAACAATTTCAGAGTAATAGCGGCCTTCAGGCGGATCTACATGATAAAGTATTGCTGTGCACGTATACTGACGAGCAACATTAATATTGTAACAACTACCACATGTACTACCTACTGCCCGCGGCTGCGTCTGCAATATTACAACCATAGAGCCGAACTGCTTCACTACTTATTCACCAGAACAATATGAAAGATGAAACAAGAATCTAGTTACAAGGCGCGACGGGTCTTTGCAACAGTTGAAAAACTCGACAAAGCTGTCGTAGACAAAGGATATACAAAGGATATTTCCTTTCAAAACGTCAGATAGGTAGATAAATACACAAATTAAAATTTGCGTTTCTTCAAAGATAAAGTAGGTCGCTCTTTGTGTGTCTGAGAGGCTCTGAAAGGCGCCATTCAGGCCAGGCAGGGCCGCGCCTCACAAAGACTACCTACGGAGCCCTCGGCTCGGGGTTTGTTATCTGCGGAACCCTTCTCTCTCATCAGTACCCTTTATTGGGACTGTTCGAGCCTGAAAAAACTTGGAATGTAAATGGCCGGGAATCCGCGGCATTCTGCGAGTCGCAGACGTAATCCCGGCTCGGATCGGGATTGTCAGCATACCTCGATACTGTTAATAATACGGCCGTCAAGCGTGTCCGGCACATTGTATTGACGACGCATAAATTGCCTCGGTATTAATCCGACTAGAGACTTTTATCTCAGAGTCGATCTTGACCCACAAATACTTTTGGTATTTTAACCACGATGCAAAAAGGTAAGTTATTTGACAGGGGGCGGGGATTGAACCGCCTCTCTGGTTGTTTAATTAAGTTAAGATAATGAGTGAGCCGGCGGCAGTGCGGCACCGCTCGCGCTCGCCCGTGCGACCGACCGATCACACGATAACGAAACGCGCGCCGCCCGCTGCGTGTGACCGGGCCTTTATAGCTCATGCATGCATACTCATTATATTTAACTGTTTAGGCGTTCACAATTATAAAAATTAATTTGACAACAATTTTGAACAAACAGACTATACATAATCTATAACTAAGAAAATTTAAAATTCTCTACAACGAGTGTTGCTACATACAAAACTCATAAAATATCCATAATTCTGAAAATTCATGTCACTTATAGCTCATAACGGTAACCGTCAATCGACACATAAAATCAAATGAGAGACTTCGTGGTAAGCGAACGGTGAACGTTTATTAGGAATAATAAGTGTAACGACATATTTCTTAACGCGAAAATCTTTTTTGCGTATGTTTCCATTAGCATGGGTAACAGTAAAGGCGTGTGCGTGTGTGTAATGTGTATTAAAAATTTAAAATGTGTGTGTGTAACTTTCTCATGTCCAATACCAGCTGATCGATCATGAATGAACATTCCGACGTGTTGATCTTGATGCACACATACAGACATACATACAAACCGCAACCAAAATGTTTCCTATTTAGTTTACTATCATGAAATAAAACCGGATTCTAATAAGCTACATGAATAACCTACGCACAAAAGAATGTGGTGGTTAATTTATGTATATTAAATTATTGTTATTACAATGGGACAATCCTATTACGATAATGACATGATAATTATGCGTACAGTGCGTAAAATGTACAATTCATCTCGTAATAACAATTTCATTAGATCTTTGCCCAACGTATTCTTTCTCTATTGAATATTACCAACGTTTAAGAACTTTAATATTCTTTTTATAGTTAATATGGAGAGAGTCTTGTTGTCTGGTGGGATTTTTATAACAAGCACATGTTAAAACGGAAACTTAATTACATCGATGTAGAGTAGTAATGCATTCTATTTGGCGGCCATTTCCCACACTGTATTGTAAGAATATTACTCAAGCATAATATCACTTGTCACAATCTCGTATTTGTCTGGACGCTGCCGGGGGGATTTTAGCGGTGTCCCCGGTATTTGTGGGGCATCCCTTTTGTGGGATAATAATTAATAAGAAGCGACCCTTCGACTGGGAAGGGATCTGAAGGGACTCAGCAAACAATTCCTTAATGCCTTGTTATTTTAACGTCACGTAATCATGTTCCAGTCATTCCGGAGACTATACGAGGGTAATGTGACGGATGTAATGTGATAAGCATTTGAGAACGTGAAACGATGTGAAAATATGTAGTCACGAGTGTCATCCGATCCTTCACACCTTCGATACTTCACTCAACTACTTTGTACGTATATATATATATGGCAGGTAAATGTTTTTGTGACATGCTCGCACACTTATACATCTGCCAGTGCAAAATGCAGTTTCTATCATAAAATTAGTCAAATTAATATGTAGAATTAGTTGATAACTTATTTACCTATTTCATCGGACATACATATTTGTAGATATTTTTGTCTGCTTTTGCCAATTTTCTTAAGTTTGCTTAAATTGTCATTACTTGTCGAGGATTTCGAATGATGAATGGATGAATGTATGATAATACGGTACGTAATAGTTATTTTTACTAAACAAACCAGAGTAAAACATTCATATAATCGTTACCGATTACGTTAAAAGCAATTCACGTAACGGCCACTGTTTCCCTTTCAGTTTTTTTAATGTACTTTTTTTATCTCATCTTAATCTTGGGATCTATCAAGTCGCCGAGTGATTCAGAATTGACACGCCGCCGCGGCATGAAATTGTAAGTACAACACTATATTTTCTCGTTTCACTTCCTTCAAAGGAACTGATCCGAGACTCGTGATGTGATAAAAAGTAAAAACCATTATTAACTAATCCATCTCTAAGAAAACAATCTCCTCACTACAACGCACAGCTTCATAAGGGCTGTAATCATTCAAAATTACACCTTAATTCGTTTCGTATAAAGACGTTATATAAACCAAGGAGAGAAACGTGAATCAGTTTGGGATAATTTTGTTCACAAAAACCATGCCCCAGGATGTTGAGATTACTGGGAGTAGGGTCTGTCATTCTACACTGACTATCTTCTATATATTTTATACAAAGGACGCCATATTGAATTTCGTGGAAGACCGCGCCTGAAGCGAGGTGTTGTACCTAAAGTTTGGTCACTTTATTTGGTGTGTAGTGTCGGAAGGAGTTCATACATATTCCTTACTTAAAGTATGATGAGCGGTGTGAGTTTGTATGTCTGTACGTGAAATAAATTGTTTCACTAATTGGAAAACTAAATTACTTCGAATGCTTTTTGCAGTTGTATGGGTAACAATTTATTTAAGGTATTCCCTGATAAATATAGCCTGGGGCTCTTTAAGGCAAGAAAGAATATGCTTCTCCTGGGTAGGCATGTACCAATTTAGGGTCATGTCAAATACGCCTAGCCGTAAAAATATACCCAACAAAATTAAATGAAATTTTTAACGGTAACTGCAAAACACTGATAAAAATTCCACGGAAGGGAAAGTTTAGAAAAAGACCGGCTAGCTTTCGGGGCTCGTGCTCCATGTCCTCAGCGACGAGTGAAATCCTCGTATATCGCATTACCAAATATGATTACCTTATGTCTAGTAACATAAGTACTTAGTACTATAAATGCGTGATAATTTTCAACAAAAAGATTGAAATTTATATTAGAATAATAATTTATAATTCATCAACCATCCCCCATTTTCTCACCCCCATGGCTGTTATTTTTATACAACTTTAAATGGGTGGTCCCTGGTGGTACTTCAATATATAATCTATCCAACAATTCAGTAAAAGTTTAACATAAAATCATAATGAGGATAAAAAACATAGGGGTTGTTTTAAAATCCTCCTCGGGTTTTGTTTTTTTCGTCAGTAAAAAAACTGGTATCATCTATATGATTGTACTGTATGTAGTACATGCTAATTGAACACTTGGCTAATACAAATTTTCAAAGGACAATGCTTTCCTCCTGCAAAGTTTAGTTTTGGACGCCTCATTATACTCGCAGGACGTTGACTAAACCTAGAATATTATGAATCTAGGATTAATTCCAAGTCAGTTCTAGTATGAAATGCATACTTTTTCGCAGGAAACTGCCTATTGTAATGAAATGACATTGACATTTTTGAGTATGGCTTAAGCGTAAGAACTTAATTTAGAAAAAAATACAGAAATACAAAAGGATAATGAGGCCAGGTTATCACTCGTCGCTGACGATACACCATCACGACTTTTTCGGTCAAATATTATAAAATGCGCCATTGACACTTAAATGTCAAACAAGTGTTGGAAAAAAATGCATAAATTACCCAAGCACTACCTTAAACTGAAACGACATCTGTCAATATTCAATTGTTCTATTCAATGCTGAATAGATGAGACCTGTCTGACTTATTAAATATGTGGTTTTTGCTTTACAGTGTTAATAATATACTTAATTAGCTCACAACTAATTAATTATGTTGCTATCCCTTTAGGATTAAGGTTTTATCTATGTACATAAAATAAAAAAGTAACAAAGACAAAAGTTTAAAAGTATTAATAAACTTCGGAGCTTAGGTAGAGCTTTTCACCATAGAGACTGCTTTTTATTAAACTGCTTTTTACTAAAGTCTTGGTCTACGTTTTGAAGAATGAACTGAGATACGTAGAGTCGGTCCGCTGTTTCCATTTTCGTTGATAATTCCAGCTGATATTATATCGCGTGATTGCAATCGGCGCCCATGTCCGGGGGGTGTCTGCCATTATTGCTGGCGTTATCATTATTACTATTACGAATGTAACTGGCAGCCTGTAACAAAGCGGCTGGCTCCGACTTGTTACGTTACAAAATAAAAGAACAGACGAATCGCTCTCCAACGGACGGGGAATTAATTGCTTTGCGGTGAAGCTGAGAAGTCATGACAGCTCTACCTGTACTCGGTCGGTACTGCGCCTGTACCTGCCAGAATGAACTTTTCTGCCTCTATCTCGTATACCTAAAACAATCACACTTTTAATTTGGACATGTCAAATGTGACGCGAAGGTCCCATATCAGATAAACATTTAATCTTGGTTGATTGGTTGTAAGGGTGTTGCGTTCGATCGATGTATCAGTCATTGGTCAGCGATGCGATGCGATGCGATGTCCGGCAGCGGCGGTGTGCGGACATACCGGCGGACAGCGGACAGCGGACTGACGGACGGACTGACAGACACTTGACAAAGCGCTGGTAATTAAGTACGGTATTAATTGGGTCGAGACGGGCCGTCGCATCGCATCGCCGTCGCTGAGGCAAAAAATACTTGGATCGATCGAGTGAGCTGGTGCGGAACCCTCGGCACTGATAACTTTTTAGGGTTCAGTGGCTTTGTAAATTGTTTTTCACATCAAAGGCAAAGCAAAACGGGGCGGCGCCGGTCCTGGTATGTGGGCTAGTTCCAAACTGCCGAATATCAAGACTCTTTACAAATACAGAGTGTATTTGTTGACTCGCCTTTGAAAAGAAATGTTTTCCAAGGTCTTTACAATTTGCTGAATACGATGTATGTACAGAATACTTTACGGAGTTATTATAAAAATGTAAATTGATCGGCGGGGACTGACGACTGATTCCATTGAACTCTCGTGTTGACGCTTACAACGACCATTTTTCAGATACAACGTACCGGACATGTCGCCGCCGTCACGTCGACGTCTCGGATGCTGGTTTACATAGCACACTTCGCACAAAGGCGACAACGTTCAAAGTCATTAGAAAATTGGAAAATTTCACTGACGCGTTTCCTCCGGTTAATTTGGTAAACATCCGAGCAGCGCGCCATCATGTCAAAGCCGAGATAACGAGTTATGGCTGACGCTGTTTACTGGCGTCACATAATTTGTACTTTGCTCAACATTAAAACTAGGCAATTTGTGTCTAACGGTATGGGGATGGGGAACATTTACTGGAGTGTTAAAACTTGCAACGCACAAAATGCCTCTAGTATTGCAAGCCTCTTTTTGTTACAAGTTTTTAGTTTTACCAACACAGACGGAACGATCTCACAATACCTACTTAGCATTCACAGTAAGTAAAAGTGCGCCTTCTAGACAATAAAATCATTACAAACGGCGTCTTTTATGAGATGAAACTCGTTTATTTATGTTTGTCATTTAAATGGCGTTAAATTGGTAAACTTTCATTATAATGCGCCCGAGACATCTGGCTGGCATTTGCAACTAAATAAATTAAAACGAATCAATGAGCTGTTTTATTCCACGTAGTTCCATTCGAAAAACTTTTCTAAAAGCTGTACAAGTAGTCGTTGATTAGTTTTTACTCGTTTACTAATAAGGTGGTTTTATTATTCTAATGCAATATTCATGGGCACGTGTAAATCCGCTCATTATAGAACTAGTTCAGTTCACTTTTTGTTGGTATCGTTACATACGCACGGACGGACAAAAACGACACAGTATGTACGTACAGCACATACTACATCTCCTCATTGTTATATAGGAAACAAAAACTATACAATAGTAAGTAATCTTTATTCAATGTATATGAGTGTTCCAATGTATTTACATAATCTACCATGAGTCTGTTCTCATCAAATGTCACTATCCAGCAATAAGTACTTGGGGAATGGAAATGGCTATAAAACTCCATTTATTTTGAAGTCACCATTTATTTCCCTTGTTATGAGTATGTATGTGACTTATTTAGAGCGAAGGCAAGCCAGGCACAGTCGTTACAAGTTGATTAGAGAGTTGGTTTTGTGAACGCTGATCGAGTTCGCAGATAGCTGTTATAGGTAGTTAAGATTAGTAAAAATTGTGTGGGAGGCAATTAATATTGATGTATAGTATAGTAACCTGATGCTGTCGCAGCAACTGTATATCTTAGTTTGAGGTGTGTCATGTCAGTTATCAACATTTTGGAGCTAATCAGGTTTGGCCTTGTGTTAATTAATAAGTATTCCAAAGCCTAGCCTTTATGAACACTAAAAACTACCAGCTGACACGCCCTGACTGTTTTTATTGAGAAATTAATATATATTAAAACTACAATTTCACGATCACATTGGCTCAGCCCTACAGTAACATTGTAGAGTCTTGTATTTCAGAAGCAACGATATGGTATAAACTACACAGATAAGAATACTACATCGAAGACAGATTAGTAAAACAGTGCGTCTTGCAAATAATACAAAGTTCCGCCCATGCTAGGATTCGAACCCGGAACATCTAGCGTAGTTTTCGCCTGATTAGAGTACTGCGCAACTGAGGTCGACTAGATAATAATTTGCTTTATGGCTGCAATTCATGATTCTATCTAAGAGCGGGGTTGAGTCAATATGTGTGTGGGATAACGTCTGGCGTCTGGCTGATTACAACACTGTCAGATATATTTCTTTTATTAAAATAATTTAGTTAAAGCTAGGCTATGGAATGAATTTCCTGGCATGATTTTCTCTTTTGACTACAGCATGGAGTTTTTGAAGAGGGACCAAAGGTTTTAAAGGGCCGGCAGCCTGCAGTTATTGCAAACGTCCATAGGCAACGGTAACTGCTTACCATCAGGCGGGTCGTACGCTTGTTTGCCATCTTAAATAAAATCAATACATTTATATCAGGTCGCAATAATTTAATAATGCATTTCGAGTATACCTGGTGTAACAATCGCATTGAATTCGTCGTAGCCAGTGAGCTGTGTTGCGGTAGATAACGACGATAGTGTTCCATCCACAAATACAAACAGTACGTATCAGAATACAGAGCGAGCACATCCCTCCAACAATCTACAATCACATTACCCATCTACAGTACCGACAAACTATCTAAGGTATTCTACGAAATAGAAGCCACAACTTGGAGATCGAAAACATTATTCGGGTTGCCGAGAAATATAATAATCGAACCTAATTCAATGATTCATTGAATAAATTTATTACTCTTCATATAGCTTTGTCACGTGGGAAAAGAGAGTCAATCTTATTAAATCTGTTGTGAAATATAAAAACCTAGTGCACTGGTCCTTTTAGAAGTCATGCGTGATATGATATACATGCAGACACAAAAAGGCAGTATTTTAATCAAACTTGTGACTAGCGGATAGCACTCATATTATATGTCGATTATATTAACATGCGATATTTGCATTCATTGCATGAATTCCTGTCACCGATACCAACTCCTATTTTTAGGGTTCCCAAAGAGTAAAAGACGGGACTATATTAATAAGCCTCCGCTTGTTAGTTTTTGTGCTCTCTATAAATTATTGTTTATCTTAAGTCTATGGTTCTACTATTTATAGAGCAGTATGTTATACTAATACTAATTCACGATCTGCATTAATATATAAAGAAGGTTAATATATTTTTGTGACTTTTAAAAAACTAATATAAAAAATTCTTTTCATTGGCCAGCATTTTTAGAGTTCCGTATCCAAAGGGTCAAAAATGGGACCAGCTTACTAAACCTCCGCTGGCCGTCTGACTGACTGTCTGCCTGTCTGTCAGCGGGCTGTATCTCACAAATCATAACAGCTCTTGAAATTATCAGAGAATGTCTGTTGCCGCTATTACAACAAATACTGAAACCATAAAAAATTAAAAATGAAATGGGGTTCCATACAAATACCGTGATTTTATAGTTTTTTTTTGCTTTCTTTTGTATCTTATGCGAAATGATCTAAAAAGTACATAATCTTTAATCTTACAAGATGCTACGGAAACCATAATGTGTGAGTCTGACTCACATTTGACCATTCTTTTGTATGATCTCCTGATTTAGAATCAGTTTTTGGCAGAATATTTGAGCTGAAAATAATGAGTAGTATAGCATGACTGCCGGACGGGATGGCAACCGGAGTATTGTGATAGTGATTACAGGCTGTATCTCCAACACGCACCGCTGCATGCGACGGGCGAGCGACGCGCCACATGTCGCTCTACCCACACCGGTGCTCAAACTATATTATTGGGAATGCTCATATCTTGATTCTCCCTCGACTCGCGTTAGTTCATTCTCGCATCGATAACAAGCTGAAAAAAACACACTCCAAAAAAAACCGAAATATGCGATCTAAATTAAATTCGCAGATAAATTAGTTGAACCGTATTCTTATCAAATGTACGCAATTGAATTGTTGTACTTACAATGTCTCAAATGTGTAAAGACATAACTATATCTTTGAACTCTCTACCAGTTCATAACTATTTTCAATGAAATCAGATGAACGGTGGCTGAAACTGCTCTGTTCAGAATAATTCGTGCGTGCTTGACGCAATAATTCATGGACTGCATTCGCGTTTACCATAATGTGGGATGCAGTTCTGTGTTTAGAGTTTGAAATAAAAGTTTGAGAGCGTGTGGGCTGGATCAGAGCGTCATGTTTCATGATAACGCAGCGAGGCGATCCGTCACCGCCCGCGCCTCCACCACCGCGTGCGAGCTGTACCACCAGTCCATCACCACCACTGTAACTAGGTACATGACTATCATCTTTTCACCACTCATGCTGAAAACTTCTACCGCACCAAACTCATTTCATGCGCTGTCTGCCAAAGGAACTACTGCATAACCTTTTTGTGGTAGTTTTCTGAAGGATTTAGGCATGTTTAAATACATATGAAGGATAATACGTGGGCATAATCTAGACCAAGGGATCGGACCTAAGGATACTAGAATGATGCGCAACATTTATGCAAAGAAAATGAGCAGTTTCGTTCTTTCTTTCATACGCTTTCAATGTAAACAATATTCTAAAACTTTGGATTAGAAAAATTGTTTGTTGTTAATTGAAGTTACGTTAGTAATTTATTACTATGAAAATGTACATTTTTAGACATTGTTTATAGTTTTGTGGTTTGTTGTTTTGTGGTAGTGTAATTTAGTAATATTTCGCCGTGAGCCCGTGAAGGATTCCGGGCCTGAGTAAATATTATTCGAGCGAGTTGAGTTTAACGTGAATGTCTGAGTCGGAGGATAAACAGCGACCTCCCCTGAGATGCCGCCATAATACGAGACCAACCACGCACACCCCCTACCCACCGCACCCTCGCACCACACCCCACCCGACCCTTCACGATACAATGCTCGCTGTCTGCTCCATGCCCACACAAAGCTACGACACAAAGCAGTAATGAACCACCAACAGGCAGAACCAGTCGCTGACTTAGTAATACAAAGTAAGATTATACAGTAGGTTTCGAGTCCCTAACAACTCGGACACGAATTCGAGTTAACACTACAACAATATTGTACGACTTCACGAAACAAACGAAATTGAACCTTCCTGTTTGGAGTTAGGGGCGTTGAGAGCGAAGGAAAGTATTTGTAACTCTATTTAGTCTATTTACCTGGTGTGTTTATACAGGGCGAGTGAAAAACGTTAAACGCAAACAGTTGAGGAATTTTACCGACTTTCAACAAAGAACAATGGATGGTATCTAAAGTTGAACAGTGCGGCTTCGATACCCGAAACTTACTTCAGCTTTGTGGTTATAATTGCTACGTCAAGTATCCTTTATGTATTCCAGCCGTCGTGGCGCTGCCCGTCTGTCTTATATCCAGAAAGTATGTGGGATTTTTTAACTTATAGTCATTATTTTTTCGAAAAACATATTTAAAAGCTTACAATCTCTGAAATAAAATGTTAAAATCTCACGGTTTCGATGAAAGTAATACAAAAATTGGTTTCCAAAGTTCTTTAAAGTTTTATTCGTAAATAATTATTGTTGTCCCTTTATGTTGTTTTTGCTTTACTTTTATTGGATCGCCATTCACTCCGGTGACTGGTTCGTTCAGTTTTCAGGTTTTTTCCCCTTCATCGATCTTGATTAACTACTCTCTCTTTAAGCGCTCCTTTGAAAAAAACTGCTCTACATTTATAATTGATTTAATCTGTCAATTACTTGTTTTCAAAACTGTTAACAGTTGACGCCATTCAATATAATATTCAGCGAGAAACTGTGTTGTAAATTTCTGTGCCGTTGGTGAACTCGAAATGATTTGATTAATGTCTGAATAATTAATTAATTGTCAGCTGTTTACTCTGATTCCCGGCAAGTGTACGGAGTGCCGATGGAGCGGGGTTTCGCGCCAACAAGATCATCCAATTACGTGGCTCCGTACGTGACTCCGGCATCGCTTGTTAACACATTTGGACCTCGACAGCCGCCAGCCAGCCCCTGCTCCTCATCTCACGATAAACAAAACCTACGTGCCGCGAAATTAAAACGTCTTTCAATAATCGAAATGAAACTGTGACGTGGCATAAAATGTTACATGAGTTACATTAGGTGTAGTGGTGTGCGTGTGTGCCGTGGGCCGTGCATGATCGGTTGCGACCCTCGCTGGTTGTATTGCGGCGGGAAGCCGGTTCAATAGCTTTCATGTCGGAGAGGGCGCGGCGACGTGTGAGCGAATCCAATGCACAATATGCGCCGTGAAGTGTTGCAGATGGGGCAACGCGTGACGACGCCGGCACGACCTCGCACTACCACCGACACTCACCATTACCCGACGATAATGTTACAGTTGTACCTACTAACAGCGGTACACAGAATATATCTGCAAGGGTTAAGAGATACGAGTGTTTGAGTACACAGACGAAGTGTACAAACATCTGACTGATAAGGTAATGTCCGCTCCCTGCACCCCCTCCGCACCGCACCGCACCCCCCCACACACCCCCGCTGGTCGCTGGACTCGGCTCTCATCGGACACGCACGATCGCTCCACTCGAACCTACTTCCCGCTGCCTTTTTTACAATCCGTCCATTACCTTCGCCCCGCTTAGCCTCGATTTTTTACGCAACTTTTTTTGGACGCCTTTTCGGTCAAACTACGGCTTTTTAGTCGCTCGCCACCAAAAAAGCGGCAATCAGCGAATTGTTTTTGCAAGAGACGAAAGCTGCAGCAAAAAGTATTAAGATACTTAGTTAGCTTGGCCCACAATACGCGCGACAGAGCGTTTCTGATCTCACAGAGGCGGCGGCGTTGTTAGCATCGTAAGTCGTGACGTCACATCGCGGCGTATGGATTGCGGCCACATCTCAGGACTCCTCCGCACGAACTTCTTATCTCCACCGCAGATATTAATCTCGCAGTTTGGGATGGGATTAATAGCCTTTACCTAAAGTAAATGTATGTATCTCCGTTCATAAACACAGGCTCGGGCGTGCGAGATAGCGATTTCTATTGCGTTCCATTAAACCTCACATTCAGACGGGCTTTCTCACAAGTTATCGCAAAGTTCGTCAAGTACAAATCGCTTGATACGTGGCGGCACGGCGTTGCCTATGTACGTACTTAGTACTTATCTCAGTTATTCCGTCGTTCGAGATACGATTTATCATCGCCGCAGGAGAGTGATCGACCCAGCTTCAGCAAAAAGCAACGGCGTGTGTCTGTATCGCCATCGATGGCTCCGCTCAGGTTTGATACCGACATTAATATAATCATCAATGGATACCGACCTCTCTAAACTACAATGCAGCTCATTGAACGAGTGCAGCAATGGACAGCATTCACGGACAAAGACAAGTCGTTACTATTCATCAGTCCCAACAATAGTCAGACGCTATGAATACATCACTCTAATCGAAGACAAGGAAATTCTGGTAGCAGATAGCACGTGCAGTTACATTCGCCTTCTTTATTTACTGGTTGTTGTTTATGTTAAAGGGAATGTGTTTGCTCACCTACGAGTATATGGCTCGTAGCGAGACCTTCCATCACGGAGGCAAACATATTGGCGCATATTTACATAGACATATGGAAATATCGCTGAAGAATACACAATTTGCTAGGAAACCGACCGAGTCCTGAACTGCCACCTTTATATTGAATTGTATAAGGTTCAAAATGATGATGATGAATGAGTATGTAATGTGTATTTATATTTCAGTCTTCAACATTTGGTGGGAACTTATGGACAGCGTGTTTCGCGTGCTCGCCCTGTATGTTCCTTTACAGTATTACCGACGGAGCTGCCGGACGATTTACAACCTTATAACTTACGAGACAAGGGCGTTTAAATTTCTGTACTTGTTTGTTAAGTTTACTTGATGATGGAGTACGAAGCATCTGTCAAAGTCGTTTAAACAACGTTTACAGAAGCCATCTGGAGACCGCGAATATACGAACAAGTATGGAGGAGCAGGATTGTTATCGCAGGAGACACTTTTTACAATAAACATTGCAAGCAAATGGTGCCAACTGTCCACCACCACCACACTCGTATTAGCTGACCTCCAGATACCTACATGTGAAGATGTAATAGAGGAAACACAGCGGAACTCTGTCCAATGCTAAAGACGACATGTCTATACGTATTTGAAGTTATAATTGGCGCGTTCCATCTGGTCTCCTAATTGCAAATTAACGACCAACGTAGTGTTCAACACATCAATCATATTCAAATAACAGCCCTGCTTCGTCTTATTAACAGGTACGTGTAGGTACATACGACCGGCATAGATTAACGAACACAAATTACGTTTTTTTTCCTTTTCCAAGTTAATTGCTTGAAATCTGAGTTTTTTCTAAAACAACAACAGCATTTTACGAGCTAACCCGAATGAAAGGCCTTCCTATTTTTAATGGAACATTTCGTAGCAAAGCTTAAAACAATAAAGCATTATCGTATTTAATAACCCCCTCATTGTTATCTCCCGCCATTATACTTACTGTTGTGTTCCAGTATAATTCACCAACGAAATATCTCTCTCCGTATAAAGATCCTTATCGACATCCTTTTCAAGCGAGTCCAGCTGTTGGCTCTTTTCTTTTATCTACTTTTATATTGGAACCGGTAAACTAGACTCTATGTCTTACACGATAAGGGTGCTGGTGTTCTATTCATCTTCACTATGAAGCCATTGTATTGAGAAGGTACAAGTAAGTAGTGAGCAAGGTAGGTGGGTGTATGTATAGTGTGCAGGCTGGCTGTGGGTTTGATGTGCTTTCAAACGTTCAGGTTATACGTTTTCATTGGCCATTGTTCTGGCGGTGGCCGAGGCTGCGTGCTGTTACAACCCACTAAATATCATGCCATCTTTGCACTATATTGCTCTGTTTTATACATGTTATCATGTTTAATAGCTGGTGGCGCACGAACATGTTCAAAACTAGGTTTTTCTTCTTCTTTAAAAACCAAAATGTAGGAAATACCGACTTATTTTAGATACATAATCACATATTCAAATAGAAATTATTTTTAAAATCTCTAAAGCTTATATAGATATTTGCAAAAACGTCCTCAAAATATTATATCAAAGTACCTACACGAAACATCAACAGCAGGTTAGCTAGTGACATGCCTGGCTTACAAAGTAAAAGAGGAAATTCTTGGCCTGTAATTTGTTCGGGACCCCTTTTAAAGTTACGTAGGTACCGAGTGTACGTACATCTGTTGTAATATATTAATGTTATGATGTATACAATGTATTAGGTATGTATGATAGCAGGAGGCAGGTGGTGTAGTAGCTAGTGATTGTGGCGCGGATCGCGAGAGCCTACGGTTCTAATAAAACATTTTTATAGCAATCTGTTGTGTAGTTATTGCTACAAGTATATCCGGTTTTGTTGCTTTTGCTATTAAACCTTCCTCCGCGTTCTGCGGTTACAACGAACAATGTTCCCTTATCAAATGCTCACATTGTGTAGTTATTTCATTTCCAAGGTAATATTTCATCTGACTGAAACATCGGATATTTTTATGCCTTTCTTGCTACTTTAAATCCGGTTAGTTTTTTTTATTACAGCAGTAGGTACGATATTCCTCGAACTAATCAATACCCACTTTGAGTTGTCTGTCTGTAAGTAACATCATGACGAAGTACTCCTAAGTGTTTGGTTGTCACGGTACATTCAAGTTACGTGGGACTGACAGAGTAGAACTAAGTAAATAAGTATGCAGTGGAGATGCGATATAACATCGCCATGTTAAACATTTTCTTTTGTAATGTTTACTACACGTGACATTTATCTAGCGACACAATTCCCTATCTGTAGGACAGCAAGAAACTGCCTAATTACACCAAACCTAAGTATTGCAACAATTAAGTCAAACTATGAGATAAACGCAACACAGCGAGCGAGCGTGCAGCGGAGCGTGACGCAGCCGCCGTGACAGCTGCCGAGGTAACGAGCTCGAATGTAATCACCGAGCTTATAGCGTTAATTATAGTTATCAACTTAATAACAATAATAACTAAGGCAGAGATAGTCGAGCAGATTGAACCACAATCTAACGTTATGTACCTACTTTATATTCACACATTTCACACAGTATATTCGTATATACAAAGATACAGAACATGGGTATATAAAAGGAATGTAATAATCAATAAGTACTTATTTAATCTTATACTAAATGTTGCACATCTTTTATTTATTTTTTATTAAGAACAAATAAATGTCAATGAATAAAATAAATACGAAAGCTTACTTTATATTACTTGTACTCAAATACGCTTCAGTTTGATATAATACAGTTGACACAAATCTAAAACAGTATTTAATCCGAACAGTGCTTAACTTAAATACGATTCTTTTGTATTCACACTATTTATTTAGGTATTTTATGAAAAACGGTGAATATAATTAAAAGATATTTAAGAGTTTTTCAGTTACATTAATGATTGCAATTAAATCATATAATGAAAGTAACGACCCGGGCTCGTCTCCACTCAGTTATTCTATCATTTGCGTTAATTTAAATGAATTGCTTTATTTAATTATTATTATTACGATGAGAATTGTTAGTTATTTTTATTAAGTATGTAGTTTTAAACGTACGTCTTGCAGTCGTAGGCGAGGCGAGAGATAATTGTGCACTTCATGGTACAGTCGGCCATACATAAAGCTTCACATAACTACTGCAATATCAATCCTTATGCTGTACGATTTAAGAATGTCCAGTACAAAGTCCAGACAGGTTAGGTTCATACATGGCTGTGTGTACTAGTATGTACGGATGTTATATATTTTATGAAATGGCCACTTGTCTAACTCTTTTTTGATTTGTTTAATTAGATTATTATTATGTATAATTGGTAGCGATTGAATTGTATTTATAATGAACTAAATATGTACCTTAATTTTGTAATATAAACGCTTTGAATTTCGTCAAACCAAAATTATAATTGACGCAGTTATAAACTATAAAATATAATATAATAGAGTCAGCATAATATGTTAAAGCAATAAGATATATGTGCGTACATCTCATCCGTGTGTGTGTTATTTGATTCACATGTTTGTCGGTAACGAGTTTATTCACCAGTTAATAACGGTCTCATTCATGAATTAATATGATGACATTGTTTGCTGCCGTCCGTCCGTAGTCACCGCGGTTTTGGCAATCAGTTTACATTCGGCAGTTAATGAAGAATTATTAAAACAGTTGCCGCTAAAGAGCGAATAAATCTAAGTAACGATGGCTTTGTTTCAGCGACTACTTGAATGAAGTAACATTCTAGGGATCAGCTCCAAATTGCTGGAATGACCTATATTACTGAACGACCTTTAAATTTTTACTGCGCCTCTCTCATTGAAGCCAAATGGACTATTACTTGCTCAGCATTGCATTATGTGACGACTTCTTCATTGCTATAAGCATGTAACAACTCTAGATGTTTATTAAGAACCTTTTGTGCTATCTTGATTTGAATTTTAACAATGTAAGATAGTAATACTCAGTAAAAGATTGGCACTGTAGTGAACGAGCTCTGGCACTGTATGTTTTCCTATACGTTTAACCAGAGTTAGTATGTTTGTGGAAGCTGTTGCCACATGACGGGTTTCATACGCAACGCCCATACAAATGCTAACTCTGACAAAACTGTTCTGCCAAAGATTATTGAGCCGCGTCCCAATCACAAGGCTCCTGCCTACACACTTGCAGAAACACATTGGAATATTATTTGTCATACCCATAAGGTTGCTTTGATAGTGAAAACTCAGCCCAGTCTTTTTTTTACTTTAGCGGTGGTGACGAGACGGCGAAGCTTCGCTTGCCTGTTATGGTATCTCGATTTACATTGAATCGTATTTATTTCTGAAATTTTATACGAATTACATGTTGATATGTTTGGTAAAACCATGATTATAATAACTGACTAATGAATACATTGATGTTTTATCAAATCACGGCTGTTTGTAATACCCGCTGCTTCACCGCACGAGATTTCCCCAGCGCCTTCCATTTTTCTGTTGCTCTTTGTTTGGATCTGGATGAAGCGATATTTTGTGTAACGTGCAAGGTAAGCATACCCGTAGAACGTTTAAAAGGGTCAGGGTCGGCCTAACTTTTCTCGAGAGGGTGAATCTAAAAAGATACTAAGTAGCTGTCAGCCTCAGCTATCGGCATCCTTTATCAAACTAAACCTCAAAGCCGTGTGTTGCGGTTTTTGAGATAACGATGGTAACTACATTTGTACCTACGACCGCCGACGTCAGCATGTATGTCGCGATTATATCGGTCGGTATAACGTTCGGGAAGATTTTCCGATCGGAATTTCGTAAAAGATTCTTTACTTTCATAGCTACAACTATAGTTACCTATATGAAGTATGCATGTGTAGTGAAGTAGCGACATGAACCTCGATGACAACCGAGTGTACCGTGACTCAAGGAAAATGCTTCGGTTCCGGAACTAGACAAATGTTTGTCCATACGTACGTACGTATTGTATACTTAGCTGGACTGGTATTGTAACAGTGAATGCCCCCATTGTACGAGTAGAATACATCGTTCAAAGGACAAATGCTTCACATTACCTACAACTTGCTGTATGTACAGATGGGGACGGGACAATCTCTCATTTATAATGTGATGTTGATTTAAACATAATTATATTTATAATTCCGCAATTATCGTAATGGATTCCTATTTATCATTCAATACAAGTCGGTTGCAGTTCTCAGTAGGAACGTAACCTGTCTCACCTACATAATCATTCAGCGGAAACAGTAAAATGTCATTTATTAAATTTGTTACTACAGTTACGATGCAAGAAAATATTAATGTCCCCTGTAATTTTATCTAAATCTCATTCCATCCTATCAGAGGTAGTTCCATGCGTCATGCGATGGACGGACGGACGTGACATCGATAGTAATACAAACGTACAGATTGACAACTGACACAATGACGGCTCCTATGAAACTCACCAGGCCAAGGCTTATTTTATTTACTTTTCATTCCCCCCATATAAATTGGAGGCCAATTCCGTTTCCAAATATCAAATCGGCCCCCCCCTGCTGCTTCCCCCACTGGCCCCACCGGAGTCGACCGCGGACCGTTTATGTATTTGTCGGCGGAACCCTGCGGATGTGTGGCATTAGTGTCGTTCCCATGTTATTTCATACGAACCACACAAACCATCAACGCCGCGTTCCATTCTGAACCTTAGTGACAGCGCGTTAGGGGAGGGAGACAGGCAATGGCGGCGCTGGTAGTGGGTGGCGGTTAGAGCGGACTGCGGTTGTGATTCCAAAATGCGTTTAAAAGTAGACATGAAGCCCCGGAGGAGAGTCCGTCTGTCCGTAATATTGTTTAAGCCGGCGCCCGCCCCCGGCTGTGCTCGGCTGCTTTTTGCAAACGTTCAAAGCGAGGCCCTCCGACTCTCGAATTAGAATAAACCAATTACAATCCGTACGCGTGCAGCACAATCTGCATCACATCCAAAACATGAACAAAAATGAATCACGTATCAATTTACATTGACTGCGTTGTTGGATCTCGTTACACATTTTTCTCCCGTATCTTGGCATTCGGGCGACGGTTCTGTTATGTATAGCCCCAAATAGCTGAATCAATCCATACTTGATGTGGCGGTTGATGTCAGTCCCCTGCAATCTATCGCTACAATAACACTTTGTGTCTGCCGCGTATCCCCTGCCCTCTCCCCTCCTCTCCCCTGCCCCCTCACCTGATATGAATCAGGAATCCCCGGGACACTAACCGAAATATTTGCTTTCAGTCAACCTCACATATTTCTGATTAATTACAACGTTAAGTTTGTGTTTTCCGACGATTAAAAGCTATAAATAATTCATCATTTTTTTCCTTTACCTGATTCCTAATAAAACATCTGCAAAAACTTTAGCTGCACGTTAGGAAAGATATTAATTTCTTTTAAATAATGATTCGAATGACAATAATGTTTAAAGTCAGAATATAAAAAGCAGAGTAATTTTTTAATATTATTATGAACATGCGGGTACTGTTGCGAGGCTGGTTTGCAATTTGAACGGGAATTCAACTTTTATAATCCAATTATTCTGTGTCGCACCCCACCTCCGGCATAACTACTACTTGTTCATTATTTGACAAGTTCCATTCTTGTCCCCTCCGTCCCTTGCACCGAGCGAGCGGAGAGCAATGCCAGGGTAGTGACTAGTGGCGTGCCAGGGGAGGGACACTCAACAATTATAACGAGGATCAACAGCCCTTCAACTGCTCTGTGCTATTTATTATATTGCCGCTATTCATTGTTAGCGACACTAAAAAAATATCTACAATTAATTATCGTGACCATTAATATTTTATTGAATATTGGGTGTTTGAAAAATGGTTATTAAGCTTGCATCATACACATTGTAGAAACCTCATAATTTATGGAAATGCAGTACTTCAATATTAAACGCACCAAATATTATTTCCGCTCTTGTGAGTTTATGATATCTGCAAGAACTATATTCGTTTGGCGACACACACCGTCTTATTGTTTATGGACGTGGTCTAAGCAAAGTACAAGGGTTCAATTAAACCATGCTCAAATGTCATTACAAATACGCAGTTGCAGTGGCAGTTTGTACTGGAACTTACTTCGACATTAGCACCGACCGCGTTAGCGTCAACAAAAATAAAATTGTATGGAAATGACAGTACAATGACGTTATTCGAGCGTGAGGAAATGTTATTTCTGTGCATTTTGATTTTCTGTTAGCGTAAACGCTTGCAGAAATTGGTATTTTTATTGGGGCTGGACTTACAAAATTCTAGTTGACAACGCCTAAGCAATGACTACCTCTGCATTGTATATGCTAAAGGCTGTAAATGCTTCCCATGAATAGTTAAAACATCATTTTGTATTGGTGTAAATATGCAAAAAAAGTTAGTGATAGAGGCAGGTAGATTCGGCTGCAGGTGTGGGAGGGTTTACAAATCCCCAACTCGAATGTAAAATGCCAAATTCAATTTCGCAGTTTTGTAAATTGATGCGTTATTTGAATACCAATTCCGATTCGAGCGTTGGAATGTTTTCACAAAAATACTACCTACAATGAAAGTCTGTTTTCAACAGCAGAAAATAGCAGATAGTATTTAGCCAACAAGAAATATTGTTTTGATATCGTGATTCTCAGAAAAATCTGAGGGGATTTGGGTACAATAATGTTGCTTTGTCAAGAATGGGGAAACTTAAAAAGTTTGATATGTATTCAGTTCATAAGGGCATGCCATCCTGTATCTCCTTTTGTTGACTGTCGTTAATCCGAAACCCGAAGGACTTTCAAAATATTATGAATTATCGCGAGTTTTAAATATCAAACAAATGGTTCGAAATTTTCGAGTGTAAAAATTTGAATGTTAAAATAGTCAATTTACATTTATGAATGTGAATGTGCCATCAATTGTAATTTAATAAACTTGTCAGACAAATCCGACAGACAATCCAGTTTATAATTAGAACTATCAATAGCTATTTCAGTTTAGGTATTTCGTGTAATTCCTTGCGATAGATTAGCCGGGGATGGCTGGAGTTGTTTCAGTATTGTCTGCAGATCGCTTGTTCATATTCAAAAACTAAGTCTTAAAGCATTTGCTATTTCCAGTTTAAGTCACGTTTGTTTTAGCAAAAGATAACATTACACTATCAATTCATGCGTTTGTTAAGAACTGAACTGTGTGTGTGTGTGTATTTGTTTCTAGAACTCGAATCACATTCATCATGATGCTTTTTATCCGACAATAAGGATTGATTTTTTCTATAATAGGTAATTGTAATGTGTTCGATATCAGCATTATTATTTCATTAGTGGCGTGTGTGAGCACGAGGCTGCATTCTGCGGAAGTGTAAAGACGCGCTCGTCCGTCGCACGGCCGCGGCCCGTCCGTCCGTCCGTGTGTCGGACGTGCAATCAAACTGTATTATTATACGCTTAATCGCAAATTACGAAAAAACCTTGTTTATTATAATGAGAACACGAAGCCGTCCACACGCGCATGCGCACGCGTCCACGTACTCTACTCTCAGGTGTTAGCGTTAACTATATTTATAAATACGATATTGCTTAAGTAACCATATAAAAACAAAAAGAACTCGATCATGTTGACTGTACATGCGGTTTCTATTTTGGGCGAGTGAAAAATCTCTTCCAAAAGATTGCTATCCCAGTCATACCTGTAGACTGGCGTACGTAAGTATTGTTAGGTGCATTCGTTATAATGTTCAGATTGATTCCTATTGTCTTAGTAAATGTAAACTTTAAAGGGCAACATTTTTTAAAATATCGTTACTTCCGCTGCGTGACCGGCACGGTTTCTAAGTGACCGTTTGTCATTGATGTTGAAAAGTTAATAGTGTATGAAAAAGGCGATCAAAGAATGCTTTAAATATAAATGTATTATTTGGACTGGGCCTACAGTACGCCTACGGTACAAGATGTTCCTTGAGCATTATTAACAGAATAACACTAAAACCAGTCTACTAGATGATGTGTCACTTGTATGGAAGTGATCGTTTGTAGCAGTTCATCGTTTCCAATCAGTCATTGTTGATTACAACTAACAGAGTGGAGTGGTGAATCAGCAAAATGATTTGTATACTTCGTCAAGTAGAAATTGTAGTGATTCTATTCGGTGCGGGGTGAGGCAGACTCTAGTATGAGTGTTCACACGAATCAAGCTTTCTCCGGAGCGAGGCCAGTGTCAGGTCGCTGTACTAGTCACGTGTAATTAAAGCAGTTGACGGCAGCAGCGTCGCACCCTTACAGTCATGCCGAGGTCGGCGTCACCTCGCCGGTACATAATGGAAGGTGCGACTAAATGTCTAACGATTGACGAAACTAACGACCCCACAGCTAACACGTCAATGCACTTAAACCAAAAATACTTTAAATAGAGACTCCGAACCAGCGCTGGAGGCCTAGTCTGGATAATTTCCTTGAAGCGGTGACCTCTTATTTAGCCACATTTAAATTCTGAATTAAAGGAGTGCAGTGAATGTGATTGAACCGATTGTGAAATGAATCGAACGAGCTGCGATTGTGAAGAAATAAATAAACGTTTCTCGGGAATGTAGTTTACGTGAGCATTTGTAACGAGTGTTAGCGGAGGACAAATAACAGTGGCGTGGCGTGGCGTGGCGTGGCTGACAACAAGCCAGACATGTGCCCACTAGTATACCTACCCATAATATTATGCCTATCTGCAATCTAATCTACAAAACTCAGATGACTTTTTTCCATGATATCAATTTCAAATGATTCTACTTCGTTGTGCTATTTCCTTGTCTGCCAGGTTTCACTAGTCTGCTACCCTTACGTACCACTGTATTATGTCTGTGCGGCAAATGTAGCAGTGCATTAGTTTGTGGTTTGACAGCGTGTTGCGGAGTGGAGCCAGGTACGGGCCGCATGGCCGGCGCTATTAGCATGTCTGTGTGGTGCGAGGTCGCTGCCACATAAATATGTATCGACCATTGTCCGCAGGCCCCCGGGGGCCCGGCGCGGGGGGCCCGGGGCCACTCACCGAATTTAGAAAGCATTCCAAATAATCATCAACCACTTGCCTTCACGTCACGCACTCACATATTTAACATAAATGTTTTCCATTTTGAACGCGAGTGTGTGCCATAATTTTTTGCACTACAGTAGCAATGATTCTTTAGTGTCTGGCTAATACCTACACATTATTATGTTTTCAAAAGTTTTTACTCAGCAAACATTTTGTTACTAAGATAATAAAGCTAAGTTTAAAAGATATCTTGCTAATTCGTGACAGCTGCAGCCTCACATGATCGCGTTCAGTTAATAAACAGTCAGAGTTCATTACTGGGCTGAGGGAAAGGACTCCAGTAGCGACCTCACGGAACACTTTAATGTGACATTACCGCAACGTGGCAACATCGTAGCGTATAAAACATTAATATAAAACTTATTTCTCGTATTTTTCACAATTTAAATATATTTTTCAGTTTTCGTCGCTGAATTCCGGGAATCAAACCCGCACTGCTCAACACAAGTGCCGAGTGTTCATTATCAGTTTAAAACTCAAACTCTCTGTTTGACTCATTTGGTATTTAACCATTCAAAGATATACGATTTCACAAACCAGTATTGATGATAGTAACGAAACTAACGACTAATAATAACGTCCCGTTGCAGCAATAAATAAATATTTAATGACAAAAAAGAGCTTATATGTATCCGAAATCGATTACTAAATTAACATTTGACCAAATTCGTAAATGTTAGCGAAAGTGGAAACGCAAATGACGAATAATATTTACATAATTATTAAAATGTCAACGGAAACTTTGATCGAGTTTACAAAAACAACACGTTATTACGGAATATGGAATTCATATGACGAACTGCTCCAAACCTGTCGCTTGCCACATCCATAATTACATTAAATATGAGAACGAGTTTATCCCAAAGACTTCAAGGAAATTGGTATGTCGAATCTATACGGGGAAATAAAACTGAAATCTTTTCCAAATTATTCGCAGGTTTAAATATTGTATCCAGTCAGAGAAAACCAAGTCATACAAGAGTGTTAGACAGTACAGTAACTGCAAATGGTAAATAGAACCCTAAATAAAATTATCACCTTCAAAAAAGGTAGAGCTAAAACCTTGACAAACACAGACAATAAATGAAGTGAAACCAGTTAACGAATGAGTGGTAAAAAGTAATATAAATACGGGTTTAAGAGATACCAATCGAGTTACATTGTCACTTGAACTTCATAATTGTTGTTTTGCCTATTTATATGAATATAGGTGTAGAAACAGCTGAGCACCACGGCATTTTCCATCGCCATTGCCAGCGCCTGGTGGGGAGGTACACAATTAAATGAATCGCTCGCTTCGTTTTGCTAACTGCACTAATTAACAACTGCGACCAAAAAAGTTTCATCAAGTCATCATTAGTTAGTGCTACTTTAGGAATTCCACCAATTAAACACAATTTTTTTGAACGAGGAATGTGTCTGACTTATGTATAAGGCTATTCATTATCACTATTCATGGCTCGTTTTGAGATATTATATTTCAAGAAGGGTCCCGCCATTACCGCTTCCGTCTCTTTTATTTGTCGTCGTGAGTGAAATGGGTCGTTCGGCCTTATTCTTTTCGACATTGTTGTATGAGCCAGCCAGCTCTAGCGACTTGGCATTGTCGCAAACGTGCTGCACTCGCAGGGCATGTAATGCACTGTAACTAGCTGGGCATGTGTGCGTGCATTGTGCTGTACGGGACATTAAACCCTGTGGTGTTCAGCCAAACAATCCACACGCGGTGCCAATTTCAAAATCAAATAACTGTTTTCTGCCAAATGTGCAGCTTCGAACGAGTAAACAAAGTATTGCGGACCGGAGGAGGCCCGCGTCGGTGGGACCACCCGAGCCACCACCTCGTCGGCACCGCCTCTGCTTCAAACGAATCCGATTGCTTTTATTGAACTTCTTTAAGATAAATGGAAATATTTAATAACACATCCACGAAGACGGTGACAAGGTTCAAGGCAATTTATAATTAAGCATTTTAAACACTTAAAATACAAAATTATTTCAAGGAAGATCACGGACGCGCCGTGCTGCGAATGCAAATGGATTTTTACAAAGTACGATATTCAGAATGGAGTTTTGTCCTTTATCTGTAAGGCAATAAGGCCAAGTATGAGCGGGTCAGCGGGACGTGGGGGAGCGGGTTCGATTTCACGAGCATCCTTCAGTTCACGTGAAGTGAATTTCCAACTCAAAGTAAATATCGCTATCTTACTTGTAGATAAAACCTCTTACTTTTGTTTACTCTGTTTTACCAATCGACAATATTTATTTTTATATTGAGTTCCCAAGTGCGCCCAACCTCCATTCCATACGAGGCGATGCGACGAGGAGAGCACTACATGTAATACTACTTAGTTTAATCATTTATGCAAATAGAAAGCTTTTGGTGTTAAGTAGTTTTCCTTGCGTTTAAAGCGCAAGTTATCGAAGCGAAACATATGGTGTTAGATTACGATCTCGTCGCACGAGCAATGCCTTCAACTGTCTGCTGGTATGAGAGGCGTGAGATACATTATCGCGTCTGATCGACGTATCTGTGCAGTATGTAGGGGGAGGCAGCGATGTACGCCGACGTCGGTATCACTCCACCGGATGAGGAGATAGTGCGGCGGACCCGCCTCCTAGACCAGACCCGCATTATGATTAGCAAAAAGGTTAATGTGGCATCAAGCGAGCGCTGAGATGGTATCAGTCCCCCCAGGCCCCCGGCGCGGAGGTGGCCCTGCCCCGCACGTGTCACGCACGGAGCACGGTCGGTCCATCGACTGTAAGCTAACTTTACGACTGTACCGAAAACCTTTATAAAAGAATATAATAAAAAAAATATGACCGTGTATGATGTTCCCGAAATGCGATGGTTGTAAAATTTGTCGTAAACGTTGAAATTAAAACGAAAATAGAGACTGTAAAAACATCGGAATTGCCTTCTTGAAGCACTTCAAATAAAAATTGGTCGATAAAATAAAGTAAATCCGATGAAATGAGTCGACGAAAGCATAGGACGATGACTCCAACTAGATATAGTAGTAACAATTACTACGTCTGTATAGCAACAAGGTACCATCACCGTAGCCACCCGCCGTGATCCCACCCTGTAATGTAACATCAGCAGATTTCATATTTCGATTTAATGCGATACAAAATATTCCTTTTGCTGACCCTACTTCATATTCAAAGACATTTCTTTGATTCTCGTGGGCTTTCGCTTGAACTAAAGGAATCTGCGAAGTTGAGATGTAACACGAAATATAAAGCAGACCTGCCCTCGCCCCTCGCCCCGCACCCGCTGCCGCTCGGCTACCTTCATATTCTCTTTTATTCCCAACTTATTTGCCTTTTACAATACAAAGTTAATAAGTTTTCGTCCTCCGCGGGGTTCATCTTGACGAAATACCTCAGCATGTAGTTGTATATATTTAATGACAAAATACATATCAACACAACGTTTGTTATTTCATTTTTTTTACGGAAACAATAAAAGGAAGTCGTTTTAAATTCACGTGACTCCGAAACATGGAGGAAACTTTGTTAAAAAGCTCGTTAATTAATTAAGGAAAAATTGAACCCTTTTCGTGACGAAGTGAGAATGTTAATCTCAATTCATTAAAACGTGAGTGAGTGGGCGGCATTGCAGCCGCTAGCCGGGGCGACACGCCACGCCACGCCACGCCACGACACGCGCCAGACTTCTCAGGAACCTACATACTTTAGTTGACAACATACGTAAATTTAAATAATTCCTTTCTATTTCTTTCCTAATTTTTTCTTAATTATTTTTATCACTTGTTCACCCTTGGCATTATATTTAACTGGATTAAATTGACTTGCATTAGAATGTTGTAGCTTCTTAGTAAACTAAACAGTAACTTTAGTGGGAACACAAAATGTTAGGACGAGCGGCGCATTGTTCAGGCCGCGCTATCTATCTAAGGACCCAATCTTCCTACTTGTAACTTAATACTTAGTAAGTGTAAGCGGAGTGTTCCCTAGTATTTATACAGCGACTGTCAGAGTTTACTTCATCTGTCCTGCCTTTGCCTGTAAGTTGGCCAGCGTGAATGTAACCAACCTACCCGCCTCTCCCCTGCCTTCGCAAGTAACCTGACGTCTGAACAAACTTCCAGCCGTGCTCCAGCACCTACTTGTACCTATTCATATTAAACTTTCACTATACTTATTAACATTAAACCTTCTTCTTTATATTAATTATTAAATGTAATCAATGCTGAAGCAACCATCAGTCGAGATAGAAATAATTATATAAAATTATTCATTTTCATACACCTGAAGGCAAAGAAACATAAATACATTTTTATGCTAATGTGAAGTTAAAATAAAATGCATACGAGATGTTACCGGCGGCGGGGCTCGAATCTGCAAAAAGCAAAATCTTGCATTGTTTTCAATTACCCAACCCTATAACGCAATATTTATGAATTCCATGCATATGTACTTGCAGGGTTGATTTTTTTAATTGAATTCGTAATTTTATTAATTAATTCGACAATTTGATGTCCAATACCGTCAAAACTATCTCTTCAACTCACTTATACTGAAGGTGTTAATAAACTGGCTCTCATGGAATACGTACGGATGAGCACTCGTCCACCCCTGAGGAGGGCACGTGCCCGCGGGTGGACACTCCGGCAGCGTGTCCGCCACGCCCTGCCCCGGGACGGACCCGACACAAATATGTACCGCAATACGACGCTATGCAATCTTCTCTTTTGTAAATATAACAATCCATTTTTCTATGCAATTGAAATTGAAACAGTCAGCTTTTGTCACAACTGTAATGTCCTCTAGTAAACGACGGCCTCTGTGAGGCGGCGGTGTAACAGCTGGCTGCCGGCAGGTCTCGGTTTCGAATCCTAGCGGGGGCGGAACTTTGTGCTATGTGCAAGGAGCATTGTTTCGCTTACCGGTTGGATGTAGTATTCTTATTTATATAGTTATACTATATCGTTGATTAGTTCCTTAGACACAAGATCTTTCGATCTTACAGCAGGGCTGAGCCAGATGTGCTTTTATATAAAGCAAACAAAATGTTTACATTATGAAACATGTTATAAGTGTAGTTATGAAGTGAGGCAGTGTACTTATTTAGAGCATGTCTCTGCAAGTGAAGTCTGTAATTAATGTTGCTAGGCCGCAGAGGCAGTCACTTCACAGCAGTTTAGTTGCAGTTGGGCATTTATTTAGCGGAGACGTTGTATTCCAATCACTGTTGGTTAATTAATCTGACTTCCTCGCGGCTGCGACTGAACTCTGCAATAAATCAACGCCTCCGGATTCGGATGTATACCTCAACTGGTACTATAACTATACTACACGCAATACGTAACGTTTTGCTGAGTCGTTGGGTTTGCTATTCCTCTTACCAATACAATTTCTATTCAACTTTTTAACGTTCATTTTCGATTTTTTTTTTTATACTTATGCCCTGTTAACGTCGCGCATTCAACACTTAAAATGATTCTGTAGAAATTTTACAATGATTGCATTGCACCTTTTCTCAAGTCTGTATTTATTTTCATTATTAACATTTTCATTATTGGGAAGTTGGCAAAGAAACAACAGCGGCTAACTTATACCTTTCGCTTTGGTTAAAGTTTTTTTAGCATCACTAATTGTTTGCGCTCAACAGCGGAGGCGGCGGGCAGTAGTGCAGTGTAGGCGGATGGGTAGTTCACTTAAAACATTCTATAAAGAAATCCCAAGCAACTATACTACAGAGAGAAAAATACAAAATGTATTTTGTTCATCCGAATGATGTTAATCTTCTGCCAGAAAAATGTCACGTTTGTCAATATTAGCGTTTGTTAGTGTATGTATACGACACGTGAGTGTATGTCCGTGTGTTTGGTCGGGATGTGCTAATGCGTGCGCGCACGGCTCTCGAGGCGAACGAGTGTGTGCACTTAACATGACTTAACACCATCGCCTCTTACTAAAATACACTAAAACAAAACCAGTAAAAGTGGCAAAACAGGACATAGCCAATGATTAAAGTCGGTGTGTGTGACTGATGACAAATAGCTATTTATCACTTTCGAATAAATCGCATCAATGATTGGATTCCGCTATATTTTATTGGAATAAGAGTAAGAATGAATATAAAACCGATGACGCGACACCCGCCTGAATACGTAGGCAGCTAATGGAATATTCTTCTGATATTGTTTTTACGATATAATATTTTGAAAGCGCAGTAATTATCGTAAGCAGAGTCTGTAAGTGGCTTGGTGTAACTAAATGCTGGCGGTAATGTGATCTGGCGTGCAATGCGATATGTTCCTAATGGTGTTTGCATTAGGAGTGGTATTGGCGTTGCCGCGTCTGTCAATAGTCTTGGTTTGTACGTCGACAGGTGGCCGGCGATGGCAGGAAGACGCGCTGGCACAACAACCCGCCTCTCCCCTACTCTTTTACACAATTATTATTTTTTAACTTCTACTCTCTTCTCTCAATCTTAATGGATTTGTTTTAGTTTTATATTGGTTTCATCTTCACTGCTATTCACTTGCTCCACCAATGAGCGGCGTCACAATATCAATCCAATGTCGTTCCGCGTTATATTATTATTGTGCATTAAAGTAACAACTAGCAAAAACCGCGATCAGTGAAGAAAAGAAGTGAGGTTATTACAGAAATTCATTGTTTTACCGCAAGTTTATACGAAATGACAGAGGGAACGACTTCGCGGTTACCCGTACATTGTGAAACTTATGTACTGCTGCTGGAAGATTAGTCTGATGATACTTAATGTGATGTGATGGACGACTGTAAGGAGCTGTGTGACGTTGATGACACAGCGAGCCTGGAATCACTTGCACTGACGTCTTCATGGTTATTTCTTAGTTGTTACATTTATATAGTTTAGAATTAGGCTCCTCGCCCACGACACACTGTTTGTTACCTCGATAATATAATTGGACCAATTTTATTTTTTTCGTGATGATCAATAGATAAGAAAATTTTTCGTCAGCAACTATCGGCTTCGGTGAGCGTTGCTCTTGGCGTTCCAGACATCAAGGGCAGCGTCGTTTCAATAGGTGGCGGTATCACTTTCCATAAGGTGAACCGTCTGTTCTATTACAAAAAAGTAATAGTAGTTATGATAATCGTGAATTATATATTGTGGCAAATAGGAGTGCAGTTACAGCAGCAATAGAATTACTTGTGTATTGTATTTTCTCATCCTAGACCTAGAGCAGTTGGGCTTCAATCTAGAGAGGCAGAGCGTGCCTTCGAATGTAATACATATGTATGAGTAGGTATTGTTTGAGAGGTGTCTGCTAGGTACACTACTGTACTAGGTATAATACATTCGGTTCCAGGTGGAATGGTATAATTTAAGTCTGACTCCGTCCGCCTGCAGGCACCGACGTCCGCTTGAGGGCAACCACCGTAACTCGATCCCGTGTCACGAACGACTCGATCGTGATGTGAACGTGAGTATCGCATGTCACGTCGCATGATGTTTGTAACCAGCGGATGTCACTTCACTTTGCTTATTGTCTCTTAATTTTAGCTGCAAACGGAATTTTTTAATCTGAAAATCATGTTTTTTTACAACTCTCAGGTTTTTGTTGACTTGAAAACAAAACCACTATTCTTTGAACATCATTAGTAACTTTACACCAGCTCCACTGGTACATTAATAATTTTAACGATATAACTTTTTACTTGAAGGCGGTAAAAGTTTTTATAACAAAGTATAAAAACCTTTAACTTGGATAATAAGTAACTCGATATCTGTTAGTGGGTTCCGCACCGCACCGCACCGCACCGCATCGCATCACGGCGCAGCCCCTCCAACCAACCGACGACGACGTGACGACGACGAGACGGCATTTCACGGAATGGATTTCATCTCTTGTGGTTACGAAATGGCTAACGTAAATTGAGATACTAAGAAACCTCTCTGAAAATAATCCTTTAAAGAAATTGTGTTCGAGAGATAGGTAATTTGAGCAATATTGCGGCACCGGCTGTGTCTAAGGTTTCTATTACAACTTTTTACTGTTCGTATTTTTATCATAAAATACGAATTGAATTTCCATGACGAATACGACCATTATCGTATAGAGAAAAACTTAATGTTATGCATTTTAAAAGGGCTATTAAGAAAAAAAAGTATGGTGTAGTGGTGCCCCTTGTATTAGGATGCTGCGTCAGCGTCAGCTAATGTACAGGGGCAGTGGTCGGCAGGGGCGGTACAGGCGGACGCTATTGTGGTACCGCTCGCAATGAATGGCTTTTTATCTCATATTCTTGTAGAGCCGTGAGCTATGGACCCCCTACTCATGGTCATTACCCGCCCGTTACGGCGTACGTTGCATTGCAGGCGATGTCTCGACGCATACACAGTGCACGCTGCGGTCTGCCACCAAACCAAACGACATTACAATCACTACTCAACTTACTGACACTTTGTCGTAATAGACAGAAAGATGAGATAGTAAAGTACGAACCATACTATAGTGTAGGATGCTATTATCGTAATGCTATCCATAATTCATGTTCAAAGCAGCAAGGTGCAGGAAGTGTTTCAAGAGACAGGTTACCTGAATTGAATTTTATGATTCCTGCATAACAGTATCAGTGCTGCGAGGAAGATGTTTCCGTTGTGTCGTCTCAAGAGCGCGCCGTTGTCGTCACTCCTGCATCTCGCCTCCACACCGATGCGTGCTGTAATGTGATTTCTTCGCCTTTATTTAACTTAACTCACTCCGCTGCAAATCACTATCACAGTTAGTAAGCTTTAGCAAATCGCATTCTATTTAACTACTAACTATAAAAGTAGATAAGTTAGGAACTGCACGCTGATATTAATTTTTATATAAGAATGTATTTACAAAACCGCTGTGGTCTCCTTTACGTATCCCTTGCTTTAAGCTAAATACGCTTTCAGCGTTTATGCGACGCGACGTTGACTTTATTTCGTTAATATTTATAACGTAATATTCGAGTCCCACGCACTGCACAAGAAGCATAGATAGCTTTTCTAGGGTATTTAGGTAAAATTAGAAACGAAAAACTTGTTCATGTTAACTTTATCATGAAAATATAAAATTACGCTTTGTCATATTAATGTTGGAATATATGAGTATAAATTCATATTATTGTGCTGTGTTTTTACAATGTAATCTGTCGACATAAAATCTTTCAAAGGTTAATTTTGTATACTGTTGGGTGAGCGGTTAGATTAAGCAGCACTAACAGATCCATGGGCGCTAAGCTCTCTCCCAAGAGCATCTGACTTATAGCCCTTAACCTGTCAATACCTAAAGTTAGCGAGGTCAAGCCCCCCGAAAGTGTTTTTAAAAAAAACTCATTAATTTTCATGATGTAGATTCCCTCCCAAACGAGAATCCTGGATCTGCCCCTGGTTAGCAGTTTACAGTAAGCTTGTACTACAGTAGCACACGAGGTGGCGGCGCGTCGTCTCTCCCACGAGGCAGGCAGGGGGCGCCACCGCGCGTGTCACACACATGCCGCCCCCGCACGTGTGACGTCACACGCATCTCCACTGTACGGCAATCGCGGACCATTCCCAACGTCTCATTATAACTATTAACGGCAAGTATCGCCGGTAATATGAACTTTAATTAAAAACTAACTTGTACCTAATTTTCCTTAAGAAACTGAATGTTTATATCATCAAGTAAAGAACAAGGTAGTATCATCATCTTGCTGCCAAAGTAAGTGTTTTTTACTAAAATATCGACGTAACATGTAAGTTGGTAGCAAACATCCATCATTATTTGTTTTATTCTCCACACATTTCGATTGAGACCGATGTTACAGTATAGGTGGCTCGTTACCGATTCTGTGTTCATTATCGGAGTTTTATTTTTATCTCGTTCTAAACTACTGAGAGGTGACATTCGGACGTGACAGCGACGCGACGTGACCGCGTGACGTGGCAGTTTTAACTGTACTCCAACCTCTAATATATGTACATGTACTGGCAGAGATAACTAAAACCAGCAAAACAAGTATACTTTAAGTACGCCCTTTGTATATTGCATTCGAATACATACCATTATATTGAAGCTTACACCCTGCAGGTATTGTGTTTTACGTGTTTAGTAACATGACATGCAGGTAAATAGGTAAGGTTGAGATAATTTGTGATGTAGCCTTAGAAGCAAATGTGTCGGACAATTTGTTTAAAAACGAGCGAGGAATAAGTAATACCGTCCACACAGCAGTCACACACACAACTCCCCCCCCCCCCCCGGCGACGACGCAACAACGGCATGGCGACGGGACGACCACGACACGACCACGAGACGTTTCACGAAGTCGAGACCCCGCTCAAGTCACGCAGCGAATACAAATGCGCTCATTTGCGAGATAAATGCCTAAACGAAAGCTTTTACTTTTAAATCGTATAATATTTCAAAAGGATACCACACCACTATAGACGGATGGGTTAAAAGATTACCGTCGCCGGATCGGTCGCTGTCCAGCACTGACACAAGCACAATAAATACAGACCCGTAATAAATGAATACAGGGATCTATCTTTACGGGTTTTGTAACAATCACAAATGTATGCGAAGGGGAACTCATACATCTACAATGCTCTCTCACGCTTTTCATTTCTCCTTCCACGTGATTTAACATCGGGTGATATTACTCGTATTTTTACACACTAGTTTTCGTTTAATTTCTTATGCATAGGTAGTTTAGCATTCAGCTGTCGTTCGAGTACCAATGTAGTGGTGGGTATGCTATCTAAGTTGAGTTAGTTCTTCCTGTACATCATTACTTATCTTCGGTTCAATCAATCTTATTCATAGCGAGTGTCAGTTGAATAGGTCGCATCAGGCGCGGCGTCCCTTTACGTCTGAACGCGACAAGCTGGCTCGAGTCGACCGCTCCGCTTGTAATACGATGTATAGCTCTGACATACTGTAGCTATAGCATGCTCGCCGCATTACATGAGGAGTCGAGGCGGTTTAGACAAACACTGTTTCATGTATTTACATGCTCGGCATGCATAACCCCACATTCTGCTAGTAACTCAACGTTTCGATCCATTTTCAACAATCAACTATTTCAATAAGATATTATAAGTAGACGTAGCAGTATAAATCCGTTTGCTATCACAGTAAACAGATTAAAAATTTTTACAGTATCACTGTATGTAGTTTAAGGTCAAAACTGTTCGATAAATTAATTTGACAATGACAGACGTTCATGTACAAATAAGATAATTTCAATGAAACTAACCTCAAAGCATTTTCACATGCGTCCGGATACGGCACGGCACTCGTGCCGTTTGATTTAATAATGTGTGGGCTATTTAGCCTTTATTAGGGCCAGGCGACCGTGCCGTTACTTAAACCATATCTACTACTTAACACGAAATGGTAACCATAGACAAGTGAAAAGGCAATCATTTGTGCGTTACGAGTACAATGTAGCCTTCAGTATATAGAGGCAGGGGTCGCACGAGGTTGCATCGTGTTGATCGTGTATGTTACTTTGCACTAAACAGCTGTGTGCTTAACATAAATGTGCGACGTGTTAACGTCTGCGAGTAACGCACGAGTCCGGCCCGGGGGCGGCACGGTGCCGCACTCGACCCGAGACTCGGCCGCGCCTCGCACGGTCCATGCTTAAATACTTTATAACAAACCTCACTTCATGTTATGTGATTCGAATTCAGCTTGTTATATTAATATTGTTTTTCTTTTTTCAGCGTTACATCAGTTCCTTGTGTCAAGTTAGCCGCCAAAATACGTCCGATTGTCGTCTGCCAGTCGATGGGTCGCGCACTGGCTCTAGACAACAAACAAGGATACAATCATGCAGTAACATTCTAACTCACGGAGTCTCGCATCTTTTATACAGCTTTTTTATTCTACTAGTTATACTCAATTAATACAATATTTGAAATGAGTTAGTAAACTTTAACTAACTTAAAATACAATATTTTGTATGTTTGTGTGTTTTATTTGGTTTTATATTAATATGATTGAAGCTTTCATAAACATTTTTGCGTGTATAGATACCATCAGGTATGTACGTACTTAGGTTACGTTTTTCGCCTGCATGTTGTTTATTTAGGACTTTACGTCTGATGGGTGGTCTTTACGTGTATGTGTGTGTGTGTGAAGCGGTGTGTGCGTGTTATTTATGTCATTACAGAGCATGCTGTTGAAGTGCATTCGAAACACTTCAATGTAAAAATAAAAATAATTGGTTGATGCATTTTGAACCCTCTTTTTGCATTTGTATAAAGTACTAATAGTGATCTAAAACATTTTATTTTTATAAATTTGACAAATAATTTCAAAGTTTTTGTCAGTGAGGCTGTGTGTAACACGAGGATGAATTTGTCTTAAATTTTTAAATACTTTAAAGAAAGTCCCAGTAAATGATATGACATGATGAAGTCTCGCGTTCGATGCGACAACTGCGACACCAATCACTTGGTACATGTATATGTATTTGGACTTCAAGCGTTTAATAATCCAAATTTTCCAATACACATGTAGGTAAAGTTATAATTTCAACGGTTAACCTACTCGTTTAAACTGGGGGCAATGACCCAAATATTTTGCTCTTGAGAAAACTCAAGTATTTGGTACCTTTGTAAAAAGTAAAAATTCCAACAATGAACCTACCAATTTATTATTAAACAATACAAAAATTTATAAGGATTTTGACTTGAATTTAATTGATAACATTAAGTCAGTAATATTAGTAAGTAGCCTAAAATTCACTCGTTTTGTTTTAAGTCTATTCTACTGAAAAACGCTTTCTAAGACTGTTACCGCCATCTATCGCGTAACTAGAGAACTTATGGAGTAGGTGATGCAAAAATATAAAGCCTGAACCAACTAAATTAATTATTACGTATAACTTTTGGACCCGTCGAATACGTTCCAACACTAATGTTAGGCATTTTAAATGTTATTGCTCGTAAAATCGAAAATGAATAAATGATTAAATCTGATGAAAGTACCTATATACAGTTGAAACCGGATATAACGACACTGCCGGGAGCGTGTAAACATAGACGCTATAGGCGGTATTTACTTAAGGGTTTATATGGGATTCGGACGGCCGGGACCTCGCCATTGATTCTCAATAGCCGATCTGTCGTTGTAACCGACGTCGTTATAACAGGTTTTGACTGTATATATTTGTCTCTTATGTTAATATGTTCATTCAGAACATGCTGTTACTACATTAGTTTTTTTGTATCAGCCGACACGACACGACAGCGAGACGTGACGTGACCGGGCCGCTGCCGGGGCAGGGCCGGAGTCGGGTGCTGATCTTTGACCGGACATTACACAAGTTGCTCGCAGCATTCTATACGTTACATCTATGGAAATAAGGTTTCATATCCTGATTGCATTGCAGAAATTTAAAATCAGTCAATTTGAGATGGTAATGTTTGTATTTGTTTGTTTTTCCGTAATAATAATTGTAATTGTCATTCAAATTTATTATACTTTTATGAAACGACATAAACCCCGATGCCGTAATCAGCCAACTGTTACCCTAGAGGTTCCGGGTTCGAATCTCGACGGTCATGGATGTAGTATTCTGATATAATTAGTTTATACCATAACGTTCCTTATCACGATGCGACACAATATTCTTTAATCTTACCATGGGGTAGTCAATGAGTGCGTGGTCATGTGGTTATTATTAATAATATTACGTGATGGATGCAGTAGGTAGACACATTTTTTTAATAACAAAACAATTAAAAAGCCTTCTACTTTGTCTGTTCATTATATTAAATATTTTAGTGAGTGAAAAAAAAATGAGCAAGTAATGTAATAGGTTATGAGTAACATAGCCATCCCTTGCCTTATTTATATTCAAGTAAAGCAAAAGTAAATATTTTACACAAACAAGCATGTACCTTCCTAATTAACAAATATCGAGGTCAGCAGCAGGATCTCGTCAGCGTGTTTGATAATGAAAGCGTCAAGGAGTCACTCGGTTGCAATTCGCGGTTCAGTTTCCCAGAGTAATTACAACCACTAAATTATATTCTGGCTTTCCCATACTTCCGCGGAGCTCAATTAAGCGTGAAATAATACTTCAAATTAAACGGTTTCAAAAGAATGGCGTGTTATAATAAACACGAGACCCAGCTACAGAACGAACGAGCGGCCAGTTAGTAATGACCAGTCAGCAATGAACCATCGTCCCCTAGCCTTACGAATGTGGAGAGGGTCAACGTGCGCTGGCTGTTTGCTTCTCTGAAGGACTATGCGTGTACTCACACCGCTTTATTTATTGTTCAATATTTTCTCAAAGTGTGTGTGTGTACCCAAACCCCTTGGAGTTCAATAGTATGACTGTAGGGGCTCCGTCAGAGGTATTTTTTTTCACATCACAGGACTTTGTTAAGGTAAAATTACGAACAAATGACTTATTTTTAGGGTTCCGTACCCAAAGGGTAAAAACGGAACCCTATTACCTAAGCCTCCGCTGTCCGTCCGTCTGTATTTCATGAATCATAATAACTTGACTAATGAAATTTTCAGAAAATGACCATGTCTGTTGCCGCTAAACCAACAATTATTATTATGAGTTGGGATATGTGGTATTAATAAATTAAACTCACTATTTAAATCCTGAGTTGTGGGACGTATATTTGGATCACACACCAAAAGTCACAACACACATTAAAACCAGTTCTTACACAGCAATCCGAATCAAAAGCAATAACAATAGTCCAGTAATCAAAGCAGGGTTAGAAATTAATATAAGCAGTAGAAGTACATATAAAGCGACAAAATATAGTGCGTCGCGCGTCGGTTAAGTATCGACTCAAGATCTCTTTTCAATCTTTTATGGTTCGATTTCTGCGTCAATATCATAATATGCGGTAGATCTAAAACCTCCTCGCAGAAATGCAGGGACGACCAGGCGGTTCACCGCATTAACAGATGTGTTCGGATACGCCGTGAAAAGATGTAATATGATATCATAAATAAATATATTAAATTTATTTAGTTGTTTTATTATGTATATATATATATATATATATAAGATGTATATATCTTATGTTTTATTGTAATTATTAAAAGTTGTAAATATATTTTTCTCTTTTAAATAAATTTAGTAAATATTTTTCTGATATGAATAAATGAGTATAAGTGTGTAAAATAAATACAAATAAATAGTAATAAATAATGTAGGTTCCCTACACTAAAAAAACTATGAAATTTTAAATTTAGTTTTAGCGCTCGAACCTGTGCCTCGCAGCCGCGAGTTGCTCGGGTCAGTCACTACGTCACTGCTTTCAATCACCCACATTATTCAATCAACCACACCGGTCTCCGCATCAGAATGTGTAAAAGCTATGAAAGTACTTAATACCGTCTAATTAATTAAATATCCCCATGTAGTAGATGACCATACGATGCCTGACATTTGACTTGTTTAGAGACACACAAACACACACACGTAAGACGGTATAATAAAGATATTTCAATAAGTGGGCTATTCCATAATAAGTGACTGATGGGAAATGTCAATTGTTTGTCTTATAACTGTTTGTGTGAATGCCCTGAGACTGAGTGATGACACTCTGTGAGAAACTAAACATTAGGATACAGTTTCATTTGTATGAAAAACCATAGACAAAAAAAATATTTGAATGTTAGGAAATTTGCGAAAATATCTTGAAAGTTTAACAGCTAAATATAAAAACCTAAATATAATATTCAGAACACATTAAAAAAAAAAAAAGTACATAAATGGTTTACCTTTTCTTTTTTTTTTGAATAGAAAAATTTCAAAGAAAAAAAATCTCCCCTTATTCCGTGGAATGATCCAAATATTAAAATAATTACCAAATTTAATAAAACTTCCACTGAAGACGTAGAGTCGTTTCTTTTGCATTCCTTTAAATCATATTCTTCTCTCTATATCTAACTTTCTATACATACATTTTATCTTTTATAATATTCTTCGTTTAATTTAATTATTTCTTTATTACATTCTTTTAATATCTAACTTTTATGTGTAGCGAACGTACAACATAAAATACGAGTGTTTGATGATGTCTGAGTATGACTGAGAATGTCTGTAACGGATGATGGTAGAACATGTAAGTGAATAGGCTATGTATTGTGACAGGAGAGTGAGCCATGTGAGGGAGTGGATACCGAGTGGTATAGCAGGCATAGCTGTGACTGGTCAGAGACATGAGTGAAGTACGGACACACACGTTAGTGCATGCTATACAGCTATGTAAAAACCCTTTTTTTCAAGTTAGAGAGTTAGGTGTTTTATTCAAAACGATTCATTTACAAAATTTTATTAATAACTAATATTATAAATGTTTATATTAGGTCCTTACATATGAAATTGGCGTTTTGTCGTAGAGGAGATATTTGAGATCAAACTGGCCACTTTGATCTCAAATATCTCCTCTTTGGTTAGGAATTCCAATTTCAAATTTATACAGCTATTTACTCATGCATTTATTTTTCGAAAACCGTAATCCATATGTTTTTACCATCTTGGGTTTTTTCTTTGCGTCACTCAGTTTACGAAATGTAAAACTTAAAATATCGCGTTATTTTTGAGTACGAGTTCCGCCGTAGCACCAGTGCTGCAGAAACGGCTCGAAGGATTAATGATGTGTATGGCGGTGGTGTAGCAAAAGAAAACACAGTGCGTTTTTGGTTCCAACGTTTTCAACAACTCCGAAGTGTTGGGCCTGAATGACTATAATTTATAAGTACTACTTGTAGGACATTGGGGCACAATGAATAGTCAGAGACACCATTTAATGTCTGGGCCTTAGGAGGATATTGCGCGATTAAAAATCACCGTACCTGTAATTTCTTATCGTTTTACCGTTATACAATTTGGTGCAATTTAAAACTCATAAATCAGAAATTCGAATTATAAATAAATTTTTGATAAAAGTATTTTTTTAAAAAACTATTTTTTTTTTTTTGATAACTGTATTTTTTTTTTAACTTTTTAAAGAAAAGCAGCGGTGCTTGAAAATAAACCACTGTTTTCATTTTCATGCTACAAGTCCCGCGATCGCCGCAGGACATTCGACACGTGACGCGATATGATAAGATGTCACATACCTAGTGACATTAGATTTATCTTTATAACATATCATTCGCCAACGTCCATACCACGTTGAAAACACCGGTTCTCGTCCGATCACCGAAGTTAAGCAACGTCGGGCGTGGTCAGTACTTGGATGGGTGACCGCCTGGGAACACCACGTGCCGTTGGCTTTTTGCACTTTCATACGATTTTAGGCATTTTATTAAATGAACCTGGAACTTACTTTTTAAAGGAAAAATATATGGTACTCTATTTAACCGATATGATAGGCTACTTATTAAGTCACTTGTATTGCTTTTACTTATGATACAGCGAGCCATAGAATAGGACAGAATAGAAGTGTAAAAGTACATAGGTACAAAAATTAAAACTGCCGGACAATAAAATTTCACTACGAAGGATGATAAAATTCCAATCTTTATAGGATTTTATGAATAATTTCATTATGTTGATCACTTGCGCGCTTCTATTGAGTCCCGCCGGTCGCCCGTCCCCGTCGCGTCCTCGTCCGTCCGTCGCCAATCGGCTATTGAATACCTACACTACAATACAATACTTAATTACTGATCCTCTTCCTCCGACCGAGCTGTGAAGTCTGTGGTCAACGTATCCCCGACACCGCTATTACTTAACTGCTAAATTGCTAATTCATGACTCGTTCTCGTGTTACTGAAGCCCTTCCAACTTGCATTCATGAACCACCATCACACTCGATGCTGTTGGGATGTATCTAGTCTAAAAAGACAAACATTTTAATTAAACTTTGGCTATTTAACATCGTTTTCTTTTCGATTTGCTTATCGTGGCAGATAAATTCTTAACATTAGGTTATTTATTGCAGTACATGCTGCAATAAAGTGGAAAAGTAAATTGTATGGTGGCATGCGAGGCGAGGTGATGAGGTCCTGTAATGGGCTGTGGTTTGCGGAGCAATCCGGCGTAGTCATTGCTGTACTGGACAGACAGGTGCTGGCATCACCGCACGCAACCTCTGTTTGATACATATGTACGCTGCATGCGCTCGTATTTCGTATTTATTAATGCATATGTTTTACAAAATTCTCTGCATTTAGTAAGAGATAAATATGAATCTGACTAATAGATAACAAAACCTTAATTCATGGAGCTTGGTATGTGTTCCATGTAAAACATGGTCACATTGATAAATAATAAATAATAATAAACCACATCACGACACACACATTGACGCAGCCCAGCAGTAAGTATCGTAAGAACTTGATTGCATTCCGTTTATAAACATTTGGCATTCTGCTTAGGTTAAGGCAAAGTGGAATTAAATCAAAACTAACCGTCTAAATACAAACTCACTTTGAATCGCGTCGGAAAGAATAACTAAAATATCTCCTACGATCATGGTCATGGTTTCATGTATATAACGGACCGCGTCACAACGCATTACTGAGCAACACCCAAGCAGTTTTATTATTGTTTTAAGTACTCAGGTACTTATGTTGTATTTTTAGAAAGATAATGAGATCTCTCGTATGAGATCGTTTGTTACACTTGTAATCTATTTTAAATAGTCAGCTATAAATATTGAAGGGTTAGCAGAGGAAACAAAACCACAGGCTGTTGTTAAAACTTGAATCGTCGATCGATAGGACAATGAATAACAAATCAAACAGCAACATTGCAACGCTGACACCACCAAGCGGCCACTAAGTAGCCAGCGCAACGGATAAATTGCTTTTTACATAATAAAACAGACAAAAGCGAGCATTTTCGCGAATTTGCGGAAGTCATCACTATCGAATCCGCAGAGTAGCTAGGGGGCTCAAGCCCTTCCAAAATAATTTGAGTAGCTAGGGGGCTCAAGCCCTTCCAAAATAATTTGAGTAGCTAGGGGGCTCGAGCCCTTCCAAAATAATTTGAGTAGCTAGGGGGCTCAAGCCCTTCCAAAATAATTTGAGTTTTTCGAACTTTTAGTTTTTACTTAGTTAAAAATAAAAGTAAACTAAGTCCAGCACCTCTCCGCCCCCCCCCAAATCGTTTCTAAAAAGTTTGTCGTCAGGTTTGTAAGAGGATGAACTATAGCCCCCCAAATTTCATTTCTGCTTCCGCCACTGGATGTCATCTGTTCATCCAAACGCGCTCCTTGCTCTAAGGTGGTAGAGTTAGTCTCGCCCGTGTTGGACCGTGTGTGGGAGGAGCCGTCTATTCGATCAAACCGACAACGGATCCTAGCACCAAACTACATACACCATTTGAAGCAAAGCTTGAAGTTTGAAGCGTTCGTTGCTGGATGATCTTCAGTTTCGATACAAAAATATGATGCGGCAAACGTCAACACCGACTACTCTGAGCATCACATTTATAAAATGTGAGTCGAGCGCGACCGGAGCGCTACAGCGTTCGTTATGGATTGATGAGATGTGCCCGAATGTAACACGAACGTGAGTCTGTAGTTAAGTCATTGTTTAGTTTGTGGCGACATGACAAAGTAAGTCGCACTTTGTTAGTTTGTAAGAACAAAACGTCGGTCGAGACATTAGAGAAGAACTGCCAAACACACGACGATCTCACGTCTTCTCTCTATCCAACCAACACTTAACCAAAACCACAACTTAAGAGCTTTAGCATGTTTATACATTTCTTTAATAAACTTATAGTATAATTGTGGATGGGTGCATCCATATCCCAAAAGTTAACGTATAAGATTTTGATTAGTTCCCTTAATATAAGCGCCTAGAACAATTTAAAAGGCAAAGTACTTTAATGTTTGATTTAGGTTATAGGAACTGCTAGGAATCATGTATGTTGTATGCACATTCAATACATATAAATGGGGAGTTTATATGAAAACGATACGTAGTTGGTAAGTTGTTAATAATAAATTATCAAAATACGATTATAAAAAGTCAAATAGGTACTAATCGATATTTTCTGGAGTCATATTCTTTTTAGGGGCCATCCATAAAGTACGTCACACCTATTTTATGATTTTTAGACCCCTCCCCTCTCCTTGTCATAGGTGGTCGACACCCTCCCCCCCTCTTTACATGTGAGGTACTTTATGGATGGCCCCTTATTTGTGTCAACATTTTATATAATTACTCAAGTACAGTAGAGCGACGATTAGCCGAGCTAATTGGGGGACATGGTTGTTCGTAAAACCGATAATTTTTCAGGTAATTATTGGAGTGTGCCAAATGAAAATTTAGTGCTTTGTACATAAATTCTGAGAAAACTTTTCTTTTGTCGAAGGAACCTTACGAATGGCTTTTGTGAGGAGGATATTTGCGCGAATCGGATGTTCGGTCATAAAATAAACACAATACAGAAGTAAAGCTTCAATACGCATTTTACCAACGCACACATAGATGAAATAAAAGGTTTAATTGTTAATTTTCTCGTTGTTCAAAAGTTATCTTCGGTAACAAATTTCAACAAATAAACTAATGTTCTGTTGTGTCTAATGACATCAAATATGAAATATCTATCAGTTTTTTGGATGTTATAAAACTTACTGACATAAAGAAATTAAAAATAGTTATTTCTTTCTTTACCTGTGGTAACAAAACAATTTCTTGAACCTTGAACCTATGCTGTATAGCATAATGCTTTCGGGTTATGGCTTAAAGGACATCGCATCCAAGCCAGTAAAAATCTTAAAAAAAAAAATGCTTTCGGACAAAAAGTAAATGTCAATGTCAAAATAGAGATTGAAAAAAATAACCTCCAAAGTGTGTGACGGATAAATGAATGAACATTGAACAACTGAGTTTGTAAAGATAAGCTCCCGATCATAGAGTCTCGATTAAAAACAGTTTCTCCTTTAGTTTTTGGTATCTTCGAATGAGCCACCAATATTTTTACCTTCTCTTGGACTTGTAAGATAACATTTTAACATTATTTTAATTTTAATTTGATTTTGATTTCTTTCGCAATTGGTGATAAGTTTATTGTTAAGGACCGGTGTGGAAGCAGACCCTCTGTCAGTGCGGCAGGTGGTGGATAAGCAGTGTCAGTTGGTATTTGGAGCGGTAGGCGCGGCGCAGGCTCGTACGGACGTGTTGCGGTGCGGCGACGGGACATCGCTGCTGCGGGTGTCGGGCGATCAGCTGCGGCGGGTGCGGGTGGCACTAGCGTGTCACACGCCGCCGGTCAGGGTGCTGGACCAGGCACCTTCACTGCAGGCACTCGTTAAACTGTGGTAAGTATTACATCATGTTTTGTCATTTTAGCTAACATTCCATTTCACAGAACTGTTGCATATGATGTTATTATTTATTATTTTACATTGTATTTTAATATATTCTAGTACCTTATATTATTAATGTATATTTTATGATAATAGATAATATTTTTGTAAGATTTTTTAACTTTTACATTAAAAGCATTATGAACTTACAAGAATTATTTATATTGTTAAAGAAAATGAGTGGCATAACAAGCATGGCGCTGGGTCCAGGTGGGAAGGACATAGTGATCATAGCACCAAAGGAGGAGCTGGCGACGCCCAGCAAAGTGAGCCTGCCAGAGCCTGAGCCTGCCCCTGGCCTCATCCTGGCGGATGGCTCTATCAACTGGGGCTGCCCCTGCCTTGGCGGGATGGCCACCGGACCCTGCGGCACACAGTTCAGAGATGCTTTCTCCTGCTTCCATTACAGGTTTGTAAAATGAAATACTAACATTCAAGGTACTTTAAAATTAAAAAGAACATGTCGGAATTCATGAGACTAATCTTATCTAAACTAAACTAATTTAGTTAGAGTCTGATACAAAGTAACAGCAAACATCTGGTGGCATAGAAGAGACGCTGAGTTCCAGATGCAATATCTATATTTACACATTTTATTTAAAATATAATAAAACCCTGCTTTTGGATTATACTTTTCTTTATTCTGCTTTTTTTTAAGCAATAAGTAATTGGGATTGGTACGGATTGAATTGGGATATTATTATATTGTTTCACTTTATACATTATAATAGTATTTCAATAAAAGCTTATTGTTTTTGATACGAACTTAACATATATATTTTTTTTTCAGTGATGCAGAGCCAAAAGGCAGTGACTGTTATGAGAAGTTTAGCGTGATGCAGGATTGCATGGCGCAGTACCCACAGCTGTACGGCAAGGACGATGACGAACTCAATGCAGCCATGGACGGTGCCGCCGCGGCCGACGGTGGTGGCCCCGCGGCCGACGGTAGCGCCGCCAAGACAGATGCACCGAGCGGCGATTCTAAGAAATAAATACTTAGAATTAGATGTTACAATATTACCTTTTATTGAATTAAATATAGTTTAAAATGGTTTTCGCTTTCTTTGATTTACATTTCTGCTGTTTGAAGATACAAGTTACTTAGACTATTCACTAGACTATAAGTTATTACCTTTCACTTATGAAGGGTATATAAAACTGTTGTGTACAATCAACTGTTTTCTTTTTTCTTCTCCATTTCATGGAAAATTCAACTTTTCTTTGCTAGTTATAAAGCTAACAGGACAGGGCCCCTGCGCTTCCAGTATTGCTTTAATTATAACAAACAAATTATTTTGGATTAAATTTAAATTTAAAACCCCCGACGCAAAAAAAACCTTTTAAAACAAATAAATTCAAATTCAAAAATTTTAATTTATTTAAATAGACTTAAAATAAGTGCTTTCAAATCGTATTTTTTTAATGTACTACCGGTTCGGTATGCTGTCTGCGGGGAAGAAGGCGGCAAGAAACCTATGTAGTTGCTTTTTCAAAAACTTACAATAGTTTTTTTTAATTTTCGATGTGTCCCAGTAAAAATAGGGACAATATTCTATTATGTCAAATTGTTCTATTATGTCATTTTCCATAGAACAAATGGGATACATAGATTTTTTTTTTGGTACATCTAAGTTTTCTAACTATTTCATACAATGTAAAGCATAGTATGACTACCTTTATATACTACTCAAAACAAAATAAGGGCCATGAGGTATTTTTTCATTTTGGTGTAAATAATTAAACATTTACACATTGAAAGTAGTAAAATATTGAGTATACAAACTCTTTGATACCTAAACTTTTTAATATTGTAGTATTCATCTAATGCTGGCAACAATTTTAAATAAAATTTGATTTAAAATTATTTTTGAAAATGTTGATTCCATTTTCTTTGTCGTTTTTCTTTATTTTGGTGTCTGGCCCATCCCAAATACCATACTTGCCATAGCATGAGCACAACCAACAGTACGACAGCCCACAAGACAACTACAGCAATACTTGCCATAGCATGAGCACAACCAACAGTACGACAGCCCACAAGACAACTACAGCAATACTTGCCATAGCATGAGCACAACAACCAACAGTACGACAGCCCACAAGACAACTACAGCAATACTTGCCATAGCATGAGCACAACAACCAACAGTGCGACAGCCCACAAGACAACTACAGCAATACTCAGTTTTGCCTTCTCTTTCATTGTTTTCTATTAATATATTAACATAGTAAAATCGACAATTAACATGCCTAGATTTCATTTTTCCTCTGATTAATGTATTTTCGCCACTGCCTACAAATTATTTTCCGTAAAATTGATAGTATCGGTACTCATTTCTATAATATATGCTTCTTGGGAACGTATTCGCACACCATAATAAGAGCGTGCAAGACTTATTTGATAAGTTCCTAAGGCAAATAATATTAACTCATTGTATTTATTCCAGATGGGGGAAAATTACTATTTCATTAGAATTAATGCTAGCAAATAAGGATGTCCTTCTATTCATATTTAATTCATTTACAACTCTTGATAAATTATTTTCTAAAGACATCCTTTCCTGTAATACATAAATAATTTGTTCAGCATCAACCCTGTCTCTAAGGCAAACACCAAACTTTAAACTGCAATTTTTTTTTTTTTTTTTTTTTTTTTTTTTTTTTTTTTTTTTTTTTTTAATTATACCATCATATGTGGAACGGATTATTAAAATGGTCAAATCGGAACAGCCGGTAGTCCCTTTTAAAATATCAATTTACAACTTCCACCATCCAACGGCAAATAGTTACACACCTATTTCTATTTGCCTGGGCGGTGGTTAATTGGTGTTCACCTTGTGACAGAGACTCTGGCATATAAGGCTTTTTGTTTTTTTTTTTTTTATCCTACCTCCAACATGGTCGGAGCCTATGTTATGACTATTGTTTACTATCTTTCCTTTCATTCCAGTTCTCGCATTCATTCTGAGCCTCTTTGTCATTCTACATACTTTATCTTTCCTTCACACATTCTTTCATTCTATTACGGGTGGGTTATCCCGTCTACTATAACCGTATCTATTTACTACTTTTTATTTATTTATAACAGGAAAGTGCATAGGGAATAATTTTCGCACATTGCCGCTTTTGGTGGCGGTGATCATTGTTGTATTTATGACAATTTTCTTATCTTTTTTACATTTCTTCTTATAATTAACACATTTATACAATTTATCCTTACAATTTAAAGCTTATTTTCCTATTCTTATTGTAACATGTCTACTATTTATTTTATACTACTTAAAATTATGTTAGTTAAATAAAATATATTTCTAACAAGCATCTTACAATCTAGTTTTATTTCTATCTAATACAATTTTATGACTTCTAAACAATAATTAAGAAAAACTTCTCTGTTTGGACTTGCCATTAAAATACTAATACTTTCCGGGACCACACGCAGACCCGTCTCCTGCTCCAGGTCAAAACGCCGTTTGCCGAAGACGGGACATTGAGTAAGGATATGGGGCACAGTTTCTTCGTTGTTTCCGCAGGTGCATTGGGGGCTTTCCTTACACTTAAATCGGTGTAGATATTCGGAGAAGCCCCCATGCCCGGTCATGAGCTGCGTCAGAAGGTTTGAGGTTTCAATTTTCTTCATCGTCCTGTGAGCAAATTCAGCACTAGGCAGGAAAAGTTTTATAACCGACGCAGTTTCACCCGTTCGATACCTCTTATTCCATATTTCTATGGACTTTTCCCTGATCTGGCGTCGGACATATGATACTGGGCATCTGTCGTAGTCTTGCCTTCTCTTTATGTTCAGGGCTGCTTCCTTAGCTAGGACGTCAGCTCTCTCATTTCCCGCCATTCCCACATGAGCTTTGATCCAGTACAAATGTACAATTTTGTGCTGTTGAAATAGATCTTGGATATGGCTAGCGGGTGTGGGCAGCGGGTGTTTACAATGGACTGCAGTGCAGCCATAGAGTCGCTGTAGAGTCCAAAGCTATGGCAATTTGTTTTTAGAGCCTCCTTGGTGGCACGACATAGTGCCAGGAGTTCGGCTTGATACACGGTGCTGTAGAAAGACAGGCTGAACTTGCGAGCCTTGAGTTCGGTTTCGTTTTTCCAGCAAGAAAAAGCGGCACCGACTCTGCCCTCAATCTTGCTTCCGTCAGTGTATATGCAAACGTCAGGATTGCGATTTCTAGCCAGGTCCTCCTGGTCTGCCAGTCTCAGAATGTCCATGGTTAAGGTTTCGGACGGGTGTGGATTCTCACTTGCCGGTATCATCCGTTCGACTTCCCAATCCATCAACTCAGGCGTATGTATCTCCTCTCTCTGCAGGTGCCCAGACGCTGGCCGCGTAGAGCACGATAGGTTCGACGGTAGCTGTATAGATGCTCCTTATAACCTCCGGGTGGAGGCCCCAGCTTACGCGTGCTGCTCTAGTTAGCTGTTTGCCTATGTCTATGGCTCTCCTGCAGACGTTGGCCACATGTTAAAGGTAAGTTTTTGGTCAATTGTGACCCCTAGAATTTTTAGCTCGCTCACTGAGCGGATCGCGACGCCACCCATAGTCAGTCGTGGGGTGTCAAATTTCATCCTGTTGTTTCATCAGTGTTGTAGGATTTGGTTCGCAGATCTCTCAATCTCCAGGGCGCTTGATCCAGCGAAGACCAGTACCACATCATCGGCATAGGCTTGGCAATAGATCCTCTCTGTCTCCATCTCTTGCAGGAGTGGGTCAAGAAGGAGGTTCCACAGCAGTGGGCCTCCTATCGAGCCTTGTACACAACCCTTGTACGTCTCTCTTTCCATCTCCTCGCCCGCGTATCTAACCGTGACCTTTCTGTTTGACAAGTAACTGCTCAGCACTCTCCTTAGGCTATTTGGGCACCCCTCTTCAGTGAGCCTTACCTTAATTGCAGGCCACCAGGCATTGTCGAAGGCTCCCTCTATGTCCAGCGATACTATCACAATAATCTCCTTTTGGTCCAGGTGTTTCTTTATACGTAGCATAAGGGCATAGAGGGAGTCCTCGGTTCTTGGGGGTGAAACCGAATTGTTTGGTGCTGAGTCTAAGTTGTAGGTGATATCTGAGGCGGGCGACGATCATTTTTTCGAATACCTTTCCGAGCACTGGCAATAGTCCTATGGGCCTGAAGGATTTCGGTGTGGTATACGTCGCGCGCCCAGGTTTCCTCAGTATTATCACTATAGCAGATTTCCAGATGTTCGGGAAATGTCGGTAGCCTAGACAGGCGTTGGTTATTTCTAGAAAGAGAGTTCACAGTCAATTGCGTGGTGGCATATGTCGGCTGTGAAACCGTCTCCTCCCGGCGCTTTTTTAGGGTTGAAGGATTCTATTGCTGTGATAAGTTCCGTTTTTGTGAAGGGGTTGTCTGCTGAATCAGTGATTTCCTCTATGGCCTTTTGAGCTTTTTCCCTTATCTCTTTATGGTAGGCTCTATCTTCCTCACATTGGTCCCTGGGGTAGAATGTCCTTGCGAGCAGGTGGGCCGATTCCCGGGGGGTCAGTGTCTTGCCATTTTCAACAAGTGGGGGATCTTCCTCCCTCCTGCTGGTCCGTCCAATAACCCTATAGATGCCGTCCCACATCCCCTCCCTGTCCTGTTTCTCACAAAAATCCTTCCAGCTCGCGACTTGTGTTATTTTCGCCTCATTCTCATATTCTTGTTTCTTTTCTAGTTATGCGGCAACCACGTGCGGGCGGCGAATCGGTGCAGAGCTTCTTATTCTTCGTCTCCTGGTGGCGACCTCCTTCTTCAGCTTCACGAGATCCTCGGTCCACCACGGTATGGTAAGTGTTTCCCTATTTTTCTTTGTCGGCATGCTTTCTTCACATGCGCGCGTGATAATTTTAGTATAGTTTTCTATTTTCTGTTCTATTTCTAATATATTTTTATTTCAGTTACTGTTAATTTTTAAATATCAAGATTATCTTTAATGTAGTTTCTAAATTTATTCCAGTCGGCTTTTTTAGTATTATAATTTCTTGTTGTTCTAATTACAGGTACTTATGGTGTTTTGTCGAGAGCTAACTTAAATGAGATACCGCTGTGGTCCGAGCTGACGATAGCTTCCTCCACCCTCCAGTCGTCCACCAGGCCGAGAGCATTTGTGGTGCACGCGGTGACATCTATATGGCTTTTGAATCTCTGTCCTCCTCTTATTGTATCATACGTTGGGATATTTCCTTTGTTCAATATTTCGAGTTGCATTTCCCCGAAAACATTTACAACGCACTCCCCTCTGTGATCTATTAGGGGGCTACCCCACCACGTGCTTTTTGCGTTAGTATCGCCACCAAGGATCCAGATCATCTTACCTACCCGGTCTATTTCAGATATGGTCCTTTGTATGTGGTCAAGGTATGGTTCGATGTCCTTGTCGAGCTCAAAGTAGAAGGATACAACGATAATTCTCCTTGTTCCAGTTGTAATTTCGATCAAGGTGGTGTTATTGGTAGTGTGGTCTGGGTGTTGCAGCACTTTTATGTTTTGGTCAAAGACAGCAATCGTGGTCTTGACTTTGCTGGGTTTTCATTTTGGAAAATGCGAACTCCCTGGTATCCACGCATCTTTAATACATTGCCAACGTATGGTTCCTGGAGGAGAGCAATTTCTATTTTCTGTTTTTGAGATTCAATTAGCATTTCTTGAGTTGCGAGTTTGCTCCTTTGCCGGATTATCTGGAGGAATTTGTGGTATTTAGTTTTTCCGCCAGGGGTGCCCTTAGCAATACGCCACTGTTGCTCTAGCAAGATCATCCCATCGCTTTCTAACCGTGCATTCGGAGCTGAAGGCATCGTGCTCATCTCTGTCGATCCTGGCTTGGACGCAGTTTCGACAGCGGGGTGGCACTCCCGTCACTACATCCGTGCACTCAGTCCTAAGGTGTGGGCCTCCGCAGTGGCTGCAGGCGTCGATGGTCTCCTTGCAGAACTTCCTTCCGTGGCCATAGCCCAGACACCTTGTGCATTGCAATAGCGGGGTCTGGTCCTCCACCCTGATCCGCTGGAGGTCGATGTGGAAGTATCCGGTCTCCACGGCTTTTCTCCATATGGCCGGTGAAGTGCCGAGTATAACGTGTCCCGTATGTGGGTTTCTCGCCCTTCTTCGGAACTTCACTACCATTCGGTCAGTACCGGCTTCTAAGTCACGGAATATATTTCTGTTCTGGTTCCTCACTGCGGTCAGGATGTCTTCGTCCGAGTGGATTAGCAGGACGCCACGGAGGATCAAATCACGGTTTTTGTAGGGCGAGATTCCTACGTTAATTAAAACAATATAAAATTTTGACTCTACTTTTTTGGAAAATATTTTACTACAGGTTTTGGAGCACCTTCTTATGGACTGTATGTTGTAGGAAACCTCGTGTTTCTACGACGCTTGGTTGCGGAGATATCGGCAGTAGAAAATTTCAAAATGGCCGCCAATATGGCCGCCTACCAAGCCAAAATTGGGATATCTCGGGCGTCCCTGGGCCAACGAAGTCGGGAGAAGGTTCTAAGCAGTGGTGGTGATGTTGCCGATCCTTTCGAACCGGAATCTAGAGTCAACTTTTTTTGACTCTAGGTAGAGTTCCTTTAGACTCCGGCGGGTTTGGGGATCAGTTACAATGTCCCTAAAGTTAGTCCGGTCCGGAATAGAAAAAATGTGTCCAAAGTTAAAGAGAGGTTCAAGCGAAACCTAACAAAAGAAGTCCCAACTTTGTGCGACCAAAAATGGCCAAGTTATTCCAAAGACAAAAAATCAAAGATGGCGGACAAAGTGTCCTCCAAAGTCCTAAAATCTACAATTAAAATAAACTATTAAAATAAAATGCGAAAAATCTGAAAAAAAAAAATTGAGTTTACTAATAAATTTAAGCTTTAATTTTTGGCATTCAAAAATTTAACAAAAATACAAAATTGGGGGGGCACATATGAAGAAAATTTTTATAAAATCTATATCTTACAAACTAACTGTCAAAAAATTCTTAAAATTGTCAGGTGTGTAGAATTTGACGCCCGCCGTCAATCCCCAAAAGAAAATTGGTAGGTCGTCGATCTTCTTATTGACTTGTGATTTTTTGAAAAATTACGAAAATTTTGGAACCTTATAACTTCGTCGGCGATGCTCGGATTTTGAAGTGCGATGTGTCCAGGGCCTTGTGCAAGCGAGGCGCGTCGAGCTGCATCCACAGAAAAAACGCCACACGTTTGCTTCGATGAGCTGCGACCACGCCAAAACTTGTTTTTTTTTTTTTTTTTCAAGTTTTCGAGGTGAACCCCTGTAGCCTGGTTCACCAAAATTTGGTCAAACTTGCGGATCAACAGGGGCTTGATGGCCGCTAAAAATCCGGGTGGGGTATCACTTAGGTTAGGTTAGGTTAGGTTGGCGATTGTTTGACGATTGCTTTGGGGTTTCTTTTGGATGTTTTCGGTGATATTTCTTTTGACTTTGCTTTGTTTCTCGGATTTTGGATTTCTCGCTATATACTGGCACCTGCAAAGCAAAGCTGCTTTACGGATTTGATATTTTTGCTCGTGGATAGTGTTGTTTCGCCGGTGAAGATTATTTCACCGACGATTTCTGAGTTGGGGAGGGCGTTGGAGTGGGAGATGGAGTCGGGGACGTCCCCTGATCCTGAACCCAGGGGGGGGAAGCCCAAAAAGGGGGGAAAGGAACTGGTTGTCCGCCTTACAAGGGCAGCGGAAGTCGAGGCTTTGGTTCAGTCGGGGGTGGCGTTAAACGCCATCTCCGACCGGAATCGCGCGGATTCCGCGTTCGGGGGGGGGGAGGAGTCGGGGACCGATGGGTCCCGGGTAATGGGACTGAAGCGGGGGCGCAAGCGGTCGGGCCGCTTTTGGAGCAAGAGCTCAGAGGATGAGGGTGCGGGGCGGAGTCCGGAGGTTGTGCCGGCTCCAAAAGTCCCGCGATCGAGGAAAGGGAGGGGAGGCTACAGCCACTCGGTTGGAGTCTCCCAGGCTCGGAGGGAGTTGGAGGTGGGTCCTGACGACTCCGACATGGAGTCCGTGGAGTCGGAGTCGGAGCCAACCCTCACGGAGGATGACGGGGCCGATGTTGTATTGGCGCAGTCGGCGGGTATGGGGTCCCCTATCGCGGATATAACCACCGCTCGGCTCCAGCATGCATTCGATGCTGGAGTCGGGAAAATCGACCAGGTTCTTCGAAGGTCGAAGAACCTGAAGGGGACCAGTATAAGGGAGGTCCGGGACGCCATGAGAGACATGGCCGAAGTTGTGCAGACCATGGCGTCCCGTAAGGAGACTGAGAAGGTTCGCCGTCTCCAGGCGGACAACAAAAGGCTGAAGAGCCAGTTGTCTGCCCTTGGGGAGGAGGTGGCGGCTCTTTGAAGGGCCTTCTCCGAAAGAGAGGCGGCTCCCCGTAGGTCCGGGGCCCACAAAGTCAGGGCCCTGGAGTCTAAAGTCTCCAGGGAGGAGGCAGCAGGGGAGGAGCCGTTCGACATGGAGGACGTCGGCAGGGCCTCCCTAACAGTTGCGGACTTTGGGCGGGCGATGGCCCAACTCCAGAGGGACCTGATGGCCCACATTTGGGGGATTATAAACGCCCGCCTGGAAGGGTTGGAGGTGGATGGCCGTCTCCTCCCTGCAAGGTCCCGCAGGCCGCCACTGGCGGCGGACAGGTCCTATGCGGCCGTGGCCTGTCCACCAGCCAGGGAGGAGCAGAGGGCGGTTCCTCGCCCCGCCAGCGCCATAGTGGGCCGCCGTAGTTTGGGGACCTCAACCACGCTGGCGCCCGCGGCCAATTTGCCCAAGAAGGCAAGGCCTGTGGCGCCAAAGAGGTCGGGGGCCACCAAGACCCAAGAAAGGGCCACCGAACAGTTTGCGGGCTCTTCCAGGGATGAGCCACTAGCCGTCCTAAATGAGTGGACGACGGTGGTCAAGAAGGCCCGCAAAGCCCTGGCAAAGGCCCCCGCTACGGTGGCAGCGGAGCGGCCGAAAATTCCGAGGCCTCCCAAGTCTCTCGCGGTGTTGGTGTCGCTGAAGCCGGAGGCGCTGGCTGAGGGCGCCACTTACAAGGACGCCCTGGTCACCGCGAAGGCGAAGGTGTCCCATCGGGAACTCGGCATCGGTGCGGGCAAGTTCCGGCGCACAATGACCGGGGCTTGCCTCATGGAGCTACCGAAGGAGCCCACCGCCAGCCAGGCGGACACCTTGGCCCAGAAAATCGGTGAGGCCTTGGGGGAGTCCGCGCGAGTCACCCGACCCTCCAAAATGGCCGACTTTAGGGTCGGGGGTTGGATGACTCCATCAGCGTGGAGGAGTTGCGCGAGGCGCTGGCGGGGAGGGCCGGGTGTCCACCCGAGAAGATAAGAGTGGGCACCATTATCGTCGGTAGCAGGGGCATGGGGTCGGTGGTGGCCTCGTGCCCGGTGGAGGCCCTCGCCAAGGTGTTGGACGGGGGTCGGCTGGACGTGGGGTGGAGTTCGGTGGTCATCCAGGCGCTTGAGCAGCGGGCAATGCGCTGCCACAGGTGCCTGGATAAGGGGCACACCGCTCTGCTCTGCCCGTCCGGCAAAGACAGGAGCCGCCTCTGCTACCGGTGTGGTCAGGAGGGGCACATGGCGGCAACCTACGGGGAGGCCTTCAAGTGCGCCCTCTGCACCGACAGGGGCCTACCTGCAGGGCACAGGATGGGGGGGCCGCAGTGCAATCCCCCCCCGCAACCCTGTGGCCGCGCGAGCGCCCGCCACCAAGGTCACCCCGGGAGTTTCGCCAATGGACACCAACAATGCCCATTAGGTCCATTGGCGAAATCATCCAGGCGAACCTAAACCACTCCGCCGGGTCGCAAGACCTAATGATCCAGGCAATGGCGGAGTGGGGGGTGGACTTGAATCTAGTGGCGGAGCCGTACTGCATCCCGTCGTCCCCTAGGTGGTTTGGGGACACGGACGGGATTGCAGCGGTGGTGGGCGTGGGCACGAGTGCTGTTCCCCCCCTCTCTCTGAGGGAGAGAGGGCCGGGGTATGTGGCCGTGCAGTGGGGCCGAATGGTGGTGGTGGCCGCCTATTTCTCGCCCAGCCACAGCAGAGCCGAGTTCGAGAGGTTCTTGGCTGTGGTTGAGGGGGTGGTTCGATGGGCGGCCCCACTCCCGGTGTTGGTGGGGGGGGACCTGAATGCCAAGCATACGGCTTGGGGGTCCCCTTACAACAACGTGACGGGCGAGGATCTGGTGGACTGGGTCTACTCTTTGGACCTCCAGATCCTCAACCGGGGTTCGGTCCCAACGTGTGTGAGGTGGCAGGGTGAGTCGGTGGTGGACGTCTCCTTTGCCACCTCGTCACTCGCCACCCGGGTCCGGGACTGGCGGGTGATGCAGGGTACGGAGACCTTATCGGACCATCGGTATATCCGATACGCGGTCTCCGTGGCGGGTCCTGGGGCCCCGGTTCACCTGGGCCCCGAAGCGAGTGCTCCCTCATCGTTTCCGAGGTGGGCACTCGCAAGGCTCCGACGGGAGGTGGCCGAGGAGGCGGCCATCTTCCGCTCCTGGTCGGAGCCACCGGCGGAGCTGGAGGGAGACGCCGAGGGCATGGCGGCATTCTTCGCGGACGACCTGGAGATCGTCTGCAACGCCGCCATGCCGCGTTCTCGGGGCCGTCCAAGTCGGCGAGAAGTTTATTGGTGGACGCAGGAGATATCTGCCCCGCGGGCCGCCACTCTCGCCGCCCGGCGTGCCTACTTGCGTTGTAGACGTAGGCGCGCCCAGAGGGGCCCCGACGAGGAGGCCGAGCCTTCAGGGAGGCCCAGAAGCTCCTGCGGTGTGCTATCAGCAGGAGCAAGGGGGAGGCGGAGGAGAGGTTCCTAGCTCTCCTCGACTCCGACCCCTGGGGGAGGCCGTTCAGGGTCGTGCGGGGCAAGTTTCTTGAGGCTGCCCCACCGACGTCCTGCATGGAGCCGGGCCTCCTGCGAGGTGTCCTGGTGTCTCTTTTTCCGGACCCAGGAAACTTCGTTCCTCCCGGATCGGCCCTTCCCAGAGTGGCCACCCCGGAGGTGTGGACCGAGGGGCCTCCGGTCACGGATGCGGAGTTCGATCGTGGAAGAGATCGGCTCCGCTCCAAACGGAAGGCCCCGGGACCGGACGGGTCCCCTCAAAGGTGGCTGCCCTGGCGTTGGGGCCATTGGAGGAGCGGTTCCGCGCGGTGCTTAACACCTGCATTGCGACGGGCCGCTTCCCCAAGAGATGGAGAGTCGGGAGGCTTTGCCTCTCTCGACTCCCCATCGGGGTATCGACCGGTGGTGCTGCTGGATGAGGCCGGGAAGTTCTTTGAGAAGATCCGGAATCCTGCAACACCTCGAAAGCCATGGGCCGGACCTGGCTGAGGTCCAGTTCGGCTTTCGGACCGGTCGGTCCACGGTGGACGCGGTGGCTGGCCTCAAGAGGTGGACTGAGGCGGCCACAGCACGAGGGGAGGCTGTTATCGCGGTGTCGCTGGACATCGCGAACGCTTTTAACAGCCTTCCCCATGAGTGCATAGAGGCGGCACTCAAATTTCACGGAGTGCCTCTCTACCTCCGAGCCTTAGTGGAGGACTACCTTCGCGAGAGGGTGGTCCTTTACGAGGATGGCCGGGGGCGCGTCCAGTCGTGGTCAATGGCGGCAGGTGTACCTCAGGGGTCCGTGTTGGGACCCCTACTATGGAACTACATGGGGTACAACTGGGTTCTGCGAGGCGAGCTCTTGCCGCGGATGGAGGTCGTCTGTTTCGCGGACGACACTCTGGTCGCTGCAAGGGCTTGCGACTGGAGGGATGCGGTCCACCTTGCGTCGGTCGGCACTTCGCTTGTCGTCCGACGCATCCGCATGCTGGGGCTGGAGGTGGCTCTCGCTAAAACGAGAGCCATGGCATTCCACGGCCCCAGACGCAGAACCCCTCCGGGGCTCCGGGTCCGAGTGGAGAGGGTCCATGTTCCGGTCGAGGTGTGTATGAAGTACGCCCATTATAATCTTCCGGTCTTTTGCCTTGCGGACCCTCTCTACCTTTACCCATCCTTCCTTTGCGTCAACGACTTTTCTCAACCTTTCGAGCACCTCCTCTCCGGTGTCCAACTCGTTTTTCGAGCTGATCACCACGGAGTGGAGGGTTTCCCTGTTTGGCAGCGGTTTGACTGAGGTTATGTCGGCGTAGGTTGGACATGGAATTGCACTAATATGCTTTTCCAAGTCCTCCCCAAGTCTCGACATCTTCTCACTATGCTCTATGATAAGTTTACTGTGATCCTGTATGCTCTGCATCAGGTCACTGCTGATTGGCTGTACCAAAGGCATGTCATTTGATTGGCCGGTTATTTTTGCTTGGGTCTCTGTGACCAAGTCTGTGTATATTTGGTACAGCCTATCAATCATGTCGAAAACTTCGTTTTTAATTTCCGTTTTAGTGTTTCGAGATTGGTTAAGGGCTTCCTTGGCTCTATCTAAGCATTCTTTTGCTGACCCCATAAGTGGGCAGCTAAGTACATCTACCTTTTCTGTCTCTGTGTTGCAGCCCGCTACCTTCGCTGTTGTCGTCCGGGTTGCCGCCCGGGCCTCAGGCTGAGGGCACGTTGTCGGTTTTGGTTTTGGGCGCAGAGCACTAGTCGATGCTTTGCCCGTCCTGTCCTTACTTTTATGGTCGTCAGCTTTGTCGCTGTTACCAACACCTTTCCGAACGTTTTGGGCCGACTCTACTTCGGGGTTCGAATCCAATTGGAGTTCGGCAACTTTTTTGGGAGTGCGGATACAGGCCATTTTTCTGCTGGAGGTATTCGTTAATGCGGTAAAAGAAAACAAAGTAAAATATCAAATTCAAATGTAAGGTTGTAAAAGTAGTATATAGTTCAGTATAATTGTCAATAGTAGATTTATAAATAAAAATTGTATAATTATTAGTCAATTGTTTTTCAGGTTGACCTGATGTATAGGGTCAGTATCAATTTACAACTAAGTACTAATCCAATCAAAATTAAAAATTTAAAAAATATATTTTAAGAGTCATGAAAATAGGACACAAAAGACAACTTATTCGAATAACTATAGCTATTCAGGTACAGGAGGTGCTTAAATCTATATGAAATCACAGTTTGTGGTTACTTAAACTATGTCAGGTACTATGTGTCAACTATAGAGTCGACTCTACTTTTTTCAAGAAGCAGCTCTACTTTTTGTCACCAGTAATGGAGACCCTCAAATGACTCTTACTATAGTCCAAACCGCGTCTCGATCGGCCCAACGGTTGCTGAGATATCAGGCCCCAAAGATTTTCACGATGGCCGCCAATATGGCCGCCAAATCCTAAAAACGTCGTATCTCCTTCGATCTCTATCGCAGAAGGCCGCGCGAGGGTTCGCCGAATTTGCCCCGTCGTGCCCCACAACCCTGCTCGGTTTGTTTTGAGCAAAAATTTCGCTACGCAAAAAGCGACTCTAAAGGGTTGGAACACGTCAGGGCTCAGCAATAAGACCCTATGGAAAAAGTTTCAGCCCTCTGCGACCCAAATCTCCAAAGTTACGGGGGGGCCCGAAGTCCGAGGGCCCGGAGGCGATGGATACGGGGGTATCCGTCGTCCCGTAAAGGGGCCCTCGAGTGGATGACGTGCCTTGTGATCGGGTGCGTCACCAAGAGTGGACGGAGAGCAACACAGCCTCCGTGAGTTGCAGTCTGAGTAAGACACCGCGGCGGGGGATGTGGAGAGAGCTAACGCGTGCCCACTTGTCCCCTGCCAAAATGCGGCGACGTAGATCACCGTGGGGTTTTAGTCGGTAGGCAGGGCTTTTCCCTGAGTCCGACATACTCCTTCGTCTCCCCCCGGAGCGGAGGAGATGCATGAGCATTTCCCCACGTACAAAAAAAAAAAAAAAAAGGTTCCCCCCCGAAGTGCTGTCACCTTGTCGAGGTGGGGGGGCTTGAAGGTTCCGTTGATCCTCCAAGGCTACGCCGGCAGAGTTACTAATACCGGATTGGCTTGAAGGGGAGGAACTGGACCAAGAACAGCACAGCTTCGGCGGGGCCCTTCATGGGCCTGTCAGGCGAGTTGGGCGCACCTAACCGGGAGGTTCCGGGTGCGCTGACGGGAGAGCGCACTCCCGAAAAAAGCGACGACGATGTGGAGTCATTGGTGTTGAAACTTCAATGGAAAGGTCGCTTATGAAAATAAGTCCCCAGGCGGGTCCCAGTGATGGGGAATCCCGTCCATCCACTGCGGTGGGTGGTAGCTCCGTGTACTATGGGGGGAGCAGTAACGACTCCGGAGGCCGGCGGGATGCCGGTCGACGTAAACAACCTGGCGAACAGATGGATACTGATCTTACTTGCGGATTGGACCTAGTTGATAAGGCGGTGGGTGCGGCTTCCCTGAAGGTAGTCGTGCCTGCAAATGAAAGTGGCGATGCGGTGGGACACCGGCGGCGTGGCTCGGATTCGGACGCCAGTCTGGCTTCGAACGCGTCAAAGGTGCCGATGGTTTCCCGACTGAGAAGGGGTGCTAGGAGGGATGAGGTAGGGCGGCGGTATTCAGACTCTGGGTCTGATGGGGAGAGGGCTTGCACCCTGAATCCTCCCTCGGGACCACCCAAAACCAAAAGGCTAAGGGGCCGCCCGCCAACAACAGGCCAGTATGTAGGTCTAGCACAGGCCAAGGCGCAACTAAATGCGGAAAAGGCGGAACAACTGCGCCTCCAGGCCGAGGAGGAGGTTCTACAAAGGAGTCAAGCGATGAGAGTCGCGGCCGCTAGCCTGCGTAAGGCTACAACGCCCGGACCAGCACCGTGTGCGGTAGATCAAGAGGCATCGGCCGGCCTTGAGAAGGTTGTGTTAGACGCGGTAGATGTCATTAAAATGGTGACTACCAAATCCAGTAACCTCAAAGGCGGGTATGTTCGTTCCCTCAAGGATGCGGCAGACTCCATAAAGGAGGCTGTGGCGGAATTGAGGGCCCGGTCAATGTCAGAGGAGGTGGCAAAACTGGAAGCGGCCAATGCCCGGCTGAGCACACAGCTCGAAGAAGTCAGGCGGGAGATGGAGCAGATGCGTAGGCAGTCTTTACCGAAGGAACAGACGCCAAATTTCCGACAGCTTTTCGAGGAGCTCTCGTCTGCGAATATGCAGCAGCTTCGGCTGCTTCTGGACGCAAGGTTAGAAATGATTGAGCGACGATTGCTGTTGGAGCCCCAACATTGCACCTCGTCAGTTGTGGCCGTGGATGCTACCGAAGTACTCCTTCCCTCTCCTCCTGCAGAGTCTGCTGTTTTGACTCAGGATGCGGCAGATTTGGGAGAAACCCGACGGGGTAAGAATAAAGAGGGGAGAAAACAGAATAAGGAGGAAAAGAAGAAGAAAACCTTAGCTGCACAAGAAGCAACTGCCTCGGTTTCTCAAATGGCGGCAATTGCCAAGGACAAAACAGGACAAAACGCACTGGCGGAGAAACCATCTTGGAGCTCAGTGGTGGGGCGCGGTGCAAAAAAAAGAGGCGGGCAGGGGACTGCTCTCAAGTCAGCCACCCAGGTCTGTGCTAAGTCTGTGTCTCATCAGAAGTCAGTAGCCCAGCCTAAGGTGGTATCCAAACGAAGACTTCGTGAGCCGCGAACAGCAGCAGTGGCTGTTACCCTCATGGATGGGGCAGAGGAGAAGGGAGCCTCATACGAAAAGATCATTGCCCAGGCAAGGCAGGCTATCCGTATTGGTGAGCTCGGGATAGACGCGATGCGATTCCGTAGCGGGGCAACCGGGGCAAAGATCTTTGAGATCTCGGGCGATGCGGCTCCTGAAAAAGCCAACGCCCTGGCAAGCAGGTTAAAAGAGGTGCTGAGTGCAGAACTGGTCCGAATTCACCGGCCTGTAAAGAGGGCTGACATAAGAATTAGTCAGTTTGATGACTCTGTGTCGGTGGAGGAGGTTGTAGCAGCTGCAGCAAAGGAGGGAGAATGTAACCCAGAGGATGTGAAGCCTAGTGCGATGTCCCGGGGGCTGGCTGGGGTCGCGTCGATCCGGCTCAGTGTCCCTGTGGCTGCTGCCAGAAAAATGGAGGCTGTATGGCTTCATGTAGGTTGGGTCTCAGCGAGGGTTGCCTTGATCGAGCCTCAGGCTATGAGGTGCTACCGGTGTCTTGAGTCGGGACATGTAGGAGATCGTTGCCGTAGCGCTGTCGACCGTAGTAGCCTATGTTTTAGGTGTGGTGAGCCTGGGCACAAAGCCAGTGCGTGTACTGCATCTGCGCCACACTGCCCGGTCTGTGAGGGGGCTGGGAAACCAGCGACCCACTCAGTAAGGGGAAAGGGCTGTCCAAGTTCCTCTTTTCAGAATGCGGTGAAAGGGAGGACGTACGCTGAGAGAGCTCCCAGGGGGTCCCGGGCAAAGCGGGGCATCCGGAAGAATGCCGAGCAAAGTGGCGAACACGTAGGGTTGCGGCAGTCCCCTTGTCCGTCGTCTAAAGGTGAGATAGAGGCAGGGAGGGCAAATCTCCCTCTAAACGCCAGAGCAGCGGTAGTGGTCTTGGAACGGCTGAAGCTACCGACTGCACGTGAGGAGACGGTAGACAACCAAAATGATTAATATAAAATGCCTACAAACCAATATCAATCACTCTGCTAGGGCGCAGGATCTCTTGCTCCAGAGCCTTGCAGAGCGAGGAACCCATGTAGCGATTGTGGCGGAGCCCTACTCTATCCCCCCTCGTGACAACTGGTTCGGGGACACTTTGGATTCAGTGGTCGTCATTGCCCAACCTGCACTAGGCGCTCCTTGCATTGATGACGTGAGGAAGGGGCAGGGATATGTGGCTGTGACCTTCGGGAACGTCATAGTTGTTGGAGTATATATTTCCCCAAACCGCAGTCTAGCAGATATGGAGCGGTTTTTGGTTGAAGTCGGTTCAGTGTTGGGTCAGCGGACCTCTGCCTCGGTACTCGTTGCTGGGGATTTCAATGCCAAGTCTGTGGTGTGGGGGTCCCCAGTAACGGATGCGCGGGGTTGGGCGTTGCAAGAGTGGGCAGCCTCTGTTGGTCTCATAGTGGTGAACCGGGGGTGAGGCAGCAAGGTGGCTCCATCGTGGATATAACATTAGCAAGTGCGGATATAGCGGGACAGGTCAGGTGCTGGAGAGTTCTTCCGGATGTGGAGACCCTGTCCGACCATCGCTACATTTGCTTTGATGTATCTACGGGTATGGAGAACGATAGGGTGAGTGGTAGCGGTGGAAATGGTGATCGAGGCAATAACAGTCCACGGTGGTCACTAGGGAGTCTGGACAGGGGAGCCTTAGCCGAGGCCCTGGAGGTGCAGGCCTGGATTCAAGATGGCAGACAGTGGCTGAACGTGGAGGAAGAAGCTGCTAAGCTGGGAGAGGCGATGATACAAGTTTGCGACGCAGCGATGGTCCGAACTAGGCAGTATTATCCAAGACGGAAGGTGTACTGGTGGTCCCCGGACCTCGCACAGATGCGCCAGGAGTGCGTTAGGGTAAGACGCCGATACACCAGAAGTCGTAGAAGGCAGGTGAGGAATGAAGCTCTGGAGGCATCACTATACGAGGCGTATAGAACGGTTGCTAAGCAATTTCAGGCGGCCATACGCAGGGCCAAGGACGCAGCCTATCAAGAAATGCTGGTGTCTCTTAACAGCGACCCGTGGGGGAAACCGTATAAGATGGTGAGGCAGAAGCTCCAAGCCGCTGGTCCCCCACTGACGCAAAGACTCCAGCCGCGGCTATTGGTGGGAGTGGTCTCCGCCCTATTTCCGGATCGCAGCGAGTTTTCCCCGCCGGCGATGACAACGGCAGCAACTGATCGGGACGACGATGTAAGGGAAGATGAGGGAATGGAGGTCTCAGAGTCGGAGTTAAGTGCTGCGGTGCTGCGTCTTAAAGCCAAACAAGTTGCGCCTGGATTGGATGGGGTGCCTGGGCGGATTTGGGTGTTGGCCACGGAGAAGGAAGGCGCCATGGAGATAAGAGTGCGCAAGCTCTTCTCTGCTTGCATGGTGCAAGGTTATATTCCTGTGGGCTGGAAGACGGGGAAGTTGGTCCTCATTCAGAAGCAGGGCCGACCTTTGGACTCGCCATCCGCGTACAGACCCATAGTGCTATTGGGGGAGCTATGCAAGCTCTTTGAGCGCGTGGTGGCGGCCCGATTGGAGGCGCACCTAGAGGGGGTTGGGCCAATCTTGAATATGCACCAGTTTGGATTTCGGCGACACCGGTCCACCATTGATGCTATATCAAGAGTGAAATGACTGGCTAATGAAGCTGTGTCCCGGGGAGAGGTCGTCGTGGCGGTGTCTTTAGACATTGCCAACGCCTTTAATACCCTCCCTTGGAACTGTATACTGGAGGCACTCCGGTCCCACACGATTCCACTGTATCTCCGGAGGGTAGTAGCGGCTTACCTTTCGGACAGGAGAGTAAAGTACCCAACTCGGCAGGGCTGGGGGGAAAAGGACGTGTCGTGCGGTGTTCCACAGGGATCGGTCCTTGGGCCGCTCCTGTGGAACATCGGGTATGATTGGGTGTTGAGAGGGGCCAATCTGCGAGGCGTTGAGGTTACAGCGTACGCTGACGACACCTTGCTGATGGCGCGAGGGAAGACTTACGATGATGCGGTGGCGCTGGCTACAGCTGGTGCTGCTCATATGGTGAGGCGTATAAGAAGCCTAGGGCTGGTAGTGGCCTTAGAGAAATCAGAGGCCCTGTGCTTTTACGGCCCTCGAAGGACAGTGCCATTGAATGCTAGGTTGGTGGTGGATGGAGTGTCCATTGGTATCAAAGGATCGCTTCGGTAACTCGGTCTCGTCTTGGACAGTCGGTGGACTTTCACGGACCACTTTGAACGAATGAAGGAGAAGGTAATGAGGGCTGCTGGCGCGCTTAGCCGACTACTCCCCAATATAGGTGGCCCAAGTGTTGCGTGCCGAAAGCTCTTTTCTGGTGTGGTTAGGTCGATGGCAATGTATGGTGCTCCCATATGGTCGGATGCCCTGAATTCCCGTAACAAGACCCTGCTGCGGAAGCTGCAGAGAGTCATGGCGATCAGGGTGATTAGGGGGTACCGTACGATCTCGTACGACGCGGCTTGTGTGCTGGCTGGGAGCATGCCCTGGGATCTTGAGGCAGAGATCCTCTCCAGCGTGCACGCTCGCGTCTCGGAGATGCGGTCAAGAGGCCAAATCCCCGCTCCAGGTGAGGTGCAGCGTTGGCGAAAGACCGCGCAGGAGGCTGCCCACCAAAAGTGGGTCGAGAGGTTGGAGGAGCCAAGCGCCGGGCGTGACATAGTCCAGGCAGTGAGGCCAGTGATGAAGGAGTGGCTGGACAGAAAATATGGGGCGATCACCTTTCACCTGGCACAGGTTCTCTCGGGGCATGGCTGCTTTGGGAGGTACCTGTGCAAGGAATGCTGGGAGGGAACCAACCACCGTGTGCCACGAGTGTGGAGCTGCAGAAGACACGGCGCAACATGTGCTCGCCGAATGCCCAGCATGGGCAGTACAGCGGGCTGAGCTGGTTGAGGCTGTAGGGGCAGACCTGTCGCTGCCAAGCATTATTCCAAGAATGATTGGCAGCGAGGGTGCATGGAATGCCGTCACTGCCTTTTCTGAGGTGGTGATGAAGGCGAAGGAGGAAGCGGAGCGTGCAAGGGAGGATGATTTTATGTCCGCCCCAATGCGCCGCAGGAGGGCTGGGAGAAGGCGGCTATCCCACAATCGCCTGCCCTAGGCGGACCTCTGAGTAGCCGATATGGGGTTATCGGTTTCTCAGTGTAAGGGTTTTGTGCACTGTGTTCCGTGCGCAAGCCTGTGGAGGACCAGGGAGGCCACATCCCGGGAGGGTCCGAAAGGACAAACTCACGCTTACCACTTGGCGAGAGCGAAAGCGTCCCCAAAGGTTGCGGGAGGACGGAGGAACACCACGGGGTTTTTAGTGGGTAGGCACGGAAACGTGAGTCCCACATACCCCCTCACCTACCCCAGGGTGAGGGAAGTCCATGAGGATTTTCCCCGTGTTAAAAAAAAAAAAAAAAGGTTAGATTAGGTTAGGTTCCCCCCCCCCCCCCCGATGTGCTGTCACCTTGTCGAGGTGGGGGGGCTTGAAGGTCCCACTGATCCTCCAGGGCTGTGCCGGCAGGGCTACCCATACCGGATTGGCTTGGAGGTGAGGGGCTGGACTAAGAGCAGCACGACGTGGTGAGGAGGAGACCTCGGTAAAAAACCGGAGGAGACAACCTCATTAAAAAACAAGGGTGCGCCGCGTGTAGGCGTGCCCGCCGAGGAGGATACCTCACTAAAAAACCTGAGGAGACAACCTCACTAAAAAACCAGGGTGCGCCGCGTGGAGGCGTGCCCACCGAGGAGGAGACCTCTTTAAAAAACCTGAGGAGACAACCTCACTAAAAACAGGGGTGCGCTTGCGCGCCCGAGTGGAGCTCCCATGGCTTCGGCTGTGGTCGAGCGTGGCTTGCGTGGTAGTGAAGGCGGTTCGCTGCCTGAACCCGTGAGTGTCTGGGGGGTTCGAGTCCCCCCATCATACGACGAGGAAGTCCCGAAAGGGCGACCGTGGGTGGTGCCTGCGGTAGTAACCTAACGGGATCCCGCTGGGTGCCACCACTAAGCGGTGACGCAGAAACGCCGGAGTGGTTTTAGTGGGTATGCCAGTGACCGTGGGTCGGTCCGATGGAGAGCCCCACATACCCCCTGGTTCCACCGGGGGGATGCATAAGGTCGCATTTCCACTTCGTCAACAAAAAAAAAAAAAAAAGGTTCCCCCCCGAAGTGCTGTCACCTTGTCGAGGTGGGGGGGCTTGAAGGTCCCAATGATCCTCCAGGGCTGTGCCGGCAGGGCTACCCATACCAGATTGGCTTGGAGGTGAGGGGCTGGACTAAGAGCAGCACGACGTGGTGAGGAGGAGACCTCGGTAAAAAACCGGAGGAGACAACCTCATTAAAAACAAGGGTGCGCCGCGTGTAGGCGTGCCCGCCGAGGAGGATACCTCACTAAAAAACCTGAGGAGACAACCTCACTAAAAAACCAGGGTGCGCCGCGTGGAGGCGTGCCCGCCGAGGAGGAGACCTCTTTAAAATACCTGAGGAGACAACCTCACTAAAAAACAGGGGTGCGCTTGCGCGCCCGAGTGGAGCTCCCATGGCTTCGGCTGTGGTCGAGCGTGGCTTGCGTGGTAGTGATGGCGGTTCGCTGCCTGAACCCGTGAGTGTCTGGGGGGTTCGAGTCCCCCCATCATACGACGAGGAAGTCCCGAAAGGGCGACCGTGGGTGGTGCCTGCGGTAGTAACCTAACGGGATCCCGCTGGGTGCCACCACTAAGCGGTGACGCGGAAACGCCGGAGTGGTTTTAGTGGGTATGCCAGTGACCGTGGGTCGGTCCGATGGAGAGCCCCACATACCCCCTGGTTCCACCGGGGGGATGCATAAGGTCGCATTTCCACTTCGTCAACAAAAAAAAAAAAAAAAGGTTCCCCCCCGAAGTGCTGTCACCTTGTCGAGGTGGGGGGGCTTGAAGGTCCCAATGATCCTCCAGGGCTGTGCCGGCAGGGCTACCCATACCAGATTGGCTTGGAGGTGAGGGGCTGGACTAAGAGCAGCACGACGTGGTGAGGAGGAGACCTCGGTAAAAAACCGGAGGAGACAACCTCATTAAAAACAAGGGTGCGCCGCGTGTAGGCGTGCCCGCCGAGGAGGATACCTCACTAAAAAACCTGAGGAGACAACCTCACTAAAAAACCAGGGTGCGCCGCGTGGAGGCGTGCCCGCCGAGGAGGAGACCTCTTTAAAATACCTGAGGAGACAACCTCACTAAAAAACAGGGGTGCGCTTGCGCGCCCGAGTGGAGCTCCCATGGCTTCGGCTGTGGTCGAGCGTGGCTTGCGTGGTAGTGATGGCGGTTCGCTGCCTGAACCCGTGAGTGTCTGGGGGGTTCGAGTCCCCCCATCATACGACGAGGAAGTCCCGAAAGGGCGACCGTGGGTGGTGCCTGCGGTAGTAACCTAACGGGATCCCGCTGGGTGCCACCACTAAGCGGTGACGCGGAAACGCCGGAGTGGTTTTAGTGGGTATGCCAGTGACCGTGGGTCGGTCCGATGGAGAGCCCCACATACCCCTTGGTTCCACCGGGGGGATGCATAAGGTCGCATTTCCACTTCGTCAACAAAAAAAAAAAAAAAGGTTAGGTTCCCCCCCCCCCCCCCCGAAGTGCTGTCACCTTGTCGAGGTGGGGGGGCTTGCGCGTCCCTTTGATCCCCCGAGGCTATGCCGGCAGGGTCACTCATACCGGAAGGCTCGGGGAGGAGGGACCAGACTAAGAACAGCACACCCCGGCGGGGCCCTTCATGGGCCTGGCAGGCGGGAATGGGCACGTCCATGTTTGGGCGTGCTGACCGGGGAGCTCACCCCGGAAAAAAGGGACGGAAGCTGTAGAGCAGCGAGGGTTTTATTTCATGGAAAAGTCCCATCAGAAAATAAGTCCCCGGGCGGGTCCCAGCGATGGGGAATCCCGCGCTTCCACCCCACAGGTGGAAGGCAGCCTCATGTACTACGGGGGAGGCAATGATGGACTCGGAGGCCGGCAAGATGCCGGTCGACGTGAGCAACAACCTGGTACTCCTATGGATGAAGACTTTGCGCGTAAATATGGACTTGATGACTCGGCAGTGGTGGTCGTCTCCCAGAAGGAGAGGGCTGCCGCTGAACGACATGGCGTGATTATGGCAAACATGGCTAGGGAGAGGGAGATCGATGAAGAGTTGGACAGACAGTTCCGTGAGGAACTGGAATCCATCGGACTCGGTCTCGATGATTCGTACTGCTCGGACGCCAGCCTGGCGTCGGATGTGTCGCGGCGTTCTCGCGCTCCCGCAAGCGCCAGGACTGGCGCCCGAGTAGGGAAGAGGAGTAGACGAAACTCAACTGAGGAGTCGGACGAGGATGTGATGGGCCCGCCTAAAAAGGTGGCTCCCAAAGTGAAGGGCCGAGGCCGCCCGCCCACTACTGGGCAGTATGTCGGGCTGGCCAGAGCTAAGGCTGAACTCAACGCCGCCAAGGAGAAGGCGTTGCGGCTTGAAGTCGAGGAGGAGATGGTACGGAGAGGGGAACAGGTAAAGGAGGCCATTGGCAACTTTTGCATGGCATACCCTGACCCAACACCGGACGATGCCCCGCAAACGGCAGGGCAACCAGAAAAGATGGTCCAGGACTCAGTGGCCATCATCGAAAAGGTGGCCACAAAGTCTATGAACCTGAAAGGAGGCTTTGTCAAGTCCTTGAAGGACGCTGCGTCTACCATCTCGGTCGCAGTGTCCCAACTCAAGGCCCGAACCATGTCGGAGGAGGTGGCGAAGCTGGAGGCCTCAAATGCAAAGCTCACTGGCCAAGTGGCAGAGCTGCGCAGGGAGGTCTTCGAACTTCGAAGGCAACCGGTTGCCCCAGCTGAGCCACAACTCAATGTAAAGGAGTTGCTAGAGGAAGTCTCGTGCTCTAACATTGCGCAGTTCAGCGCGATGTTGGAGACGAGGCTTGCCGGCATGGAGAACCGGCTCCCGCCGGAACCCCGAATGCTGGCTCCTCCTAATACCGGACGGGACAGGCAGGCCGACATTGCGGCCCCTGATGTGTCAGTCATGACTTCCCAGGGTAGCCAAGAGCGGTCTGCCAGGAAGAAGAGTGCCGCCGTGGGCACTTCTGCCCCAACCGCCACTCCCCGAAAGGGGAAGAGGAAGGAGAAGAAGAGCCTCGCGGCCAGAGAAGCGACAGCGGCAAGAGCTCCCGGTTCGCTCAACACCGCCCCTGTGGGGGAGACGTGGAGTGAAGTGGTGAAGCGGACGCCGAATCGAACGAGGACGGTAGAGAAGGCTGCAAAACCAGCCGCTCCCAAGAAGACGAAGAAGAAGAGTGTCAGGCTCCGGCCACCCCGCTCTGAGGTTGCCTGTCTGGACTTACAACCCGGTGCTCTAGAGCGCGGGATACAGCACTGCGACATAATCGCTGAGGCCAAGAAGCACCTTCGTCTTGAAGACGTCGAGGCTCTTGGCATCAAAGGCGTGCGTTTCCGTGGTGGTGCGAGGTTGCTAGAGATCTCGGGGGAAGGTGCGCCCGAGAAGGCAAACTCCCTAGCTGCGAAGCTAAGGGAGGTCTTGGACGCCACCAACTTTCGGGTCCATCGGCCAACAAAGAGGGTGGATCTGCGGGTGAAGGGGCTGGACGATTCAGTCACCCCAGAAGAAGTCGCGGCAGCTCTCGCGAGAGACGGAGATTGTGATGTGGCGGCAATCAAGACGGGTAGGGTTACCAAATGGGGCACCCTATGGGTAGCCTGTCCCGTGGCCGCCGCCAAGAAGGTGGTGGGTGTTGGTCGGCTCCGGGTGGGCTGGGTTATTGCACAAGTTATCGTGCTGGAACCCAGGCCACTCAGGTGCTTCAAGTGCCTGGAGGCCGGCCACGTCAGTGCGCAATGCGGTGGCGGTGTTGACCGCAACGGAACTTGCTTTCGTTGTGGCCAACATGGTCATAATGCCCGTGACTGCGTAGCCGCTGATCCTGTCTGCGCCCTGTGTAAGGCAGCGGGAAAACCGGCAGCACACGCGTTGGGTGGCAGGAGTTGTCCAAACAAGGGCAAACGTAAGAAGGGGGCCAAAAGGTCCCAGAAAGAGGGCGAACCGACTGCTCCTCAACCTCCGTCGCAAACCGACGGGGGAAGCAGATCGGGCAGTACTGCAGGCCGAGACCTGCCCAGGCCCAGAAGGGCAGTAGCTGGTGCTGAGGCGCCGCGGCCACCGCCCAACCCTGGAGAGGGCCCGGAGGCGATGGATACGGGGGTATCCGTCGTCCCGTAAAGGGGCCCTCGAGTGGATGACGTGCCTTGTGATCGGGTGCGTCACCAAGAGAGGACGGAGAGCAACATAGCCTCCGTGAGTTGCAGTCTGAGAAAGACACCGCGGCGGGGGATGTGGAGAGAGCTAACGCGTGCCCACTTGTCCCCTGACAAAACGCGGCGACGTAGATCACCGTGGGGTTTTAGTCGGTAGGCAGGGCTTTTTCCTGAGTCCGACATACTCCTTCGTCTCCCCCCGGAGCGGAGGAGATGCATGAGCATTTCCCCACGTAAAAAAAAAAAAAAAAAAAAAAAAAAAAAAAAAAAAAAAAAAAAAAAAAAAAAGGTTAGGTTAGGTTAGGTTCCCCCCCGATGTGCTGTCACCTTGTCGAGGTGGGGGGGCTTGAAGGTCCCAATGATCCTCCAGGGCTGTGCCGGCAGGGCTACCCATACCGGATTGGCTTGGAGGTGAGGGGCTGGACCAAGAACAGCACAGCTTCGGCGGGGCCCTTCGTGGGCCTGTCTGGCGAGGTGGGCGCGCCTAACCGGGAGGTTCCGGGCGCGCTGACGGGAGAGCGCACTCCCGAAAAAAGCGACGACGATGTGGTGTCATCGGAGAGTATAAGCCCATGAAAAAGTCTGCTTGTGAAACAAGTCCCCGGGCGGGTCCCAGCGATGGGGAATCCCGCCCTTCTGCTCCGGCGGAAGGAAGCCTCACGTTATACGGGGGAGGCAGCAACAGACTCGGGGGCCAGTGGGACACTGACCTCCTGACGAGTGAACGACAACCTGGCGCTAATATTGACAAACGATCGGCTTGTGATTATGGCATTGATGATTCGGCGGTGGTGGTCATCTCCCAGAAGGAGAGGGCCACCGCCGACAGACACGGCGTGATTATGGCTAACATGGCTAGAGAGAGGGAGATCGATGAAGAGCTGGACAGACAGTTCCGTGAGGAACTGGAATCCATCGGACTCGGTCTCGATGATTCGTACTGCTCGGACGCCAGCCTGGCGTCGGATGTGTCGCGGCGTTCTCGCGCTCCCGCAAGCGCCAGGACTGGCGCCCGAGCAGAGAGAAAGAGGAGTAGACAGAACTCGTCTGAGGAGTCGGACGAGGGTGCGATGGGTCCGCCCAAAAAGGTGGCACCCAAAGCAAAGGGCCGAGGCCGCCCACCCACGACTGGGCAGTATGTGGGGCTGGCGAGGGCAAAAGCTGAGCTGAACGCAGAGAAGGAGAAGGCGTTGCGGCTCCAAGTCGAGGAAGAAATGGTGAGAAGGGGGGAATCTGTCAAGGATGCCATTGACAAATTCTGCATGGCCCACCCCGATCCAACACCGGATGATGCCCCGCAGACAGCGGGACAGCTGGAGAAGCTAGTCCAGGACTCAGTGGCCATCATCGAAAAGGTGGCCACGAAATCCATGAACTTAAAAGGAGGCTTCGTAAAGTCCTTGAAGGACGCTGCGTTTACGATCTCGGTCGCAGTGTCCCAACTCAAGGCCCGCACCATGTCGGAGGAGGTGGCAAAGCTGGAGGCCGCAAATGCGCGGCTCACAAGCCAGTTGGCAGAGCTGCGTAGGGAGGTCGCCGAACTTCGGCGGCAGCCCGTTGCCCCGGCTGAGCCACAGCCTAATTTGAAGGAGTTGCTGGAGGAAGTCTCGCGCTCGAACATTGCGCAGTTCAGCGCGATGTTGGAGACGAGGCTTGCCGGCATAGAGTACCGGCTCCCGCCGGAACCTCGAGTGCGGCCCTCTCCGGCAACTTGTACAGGACGAGACATACAGGTCGACGTCGCGGCCCCTGATGTGTCCTCTCCAGTTTCACGGAGAGTGACTTCCCAGGGCGGCCAAGAGCGACCTAACAAGAACGTGACAGCGGCTGCGAGTGCTGCTGCCTCAACATCCGCTACCCGAAAGGGGAAACGGAAGGGCAAAAGCCTCGCGGCTAGGGAGGCGGAAGCGGCAAGGGCTCCCGGTCCGCTCCACGCTGCCCACCAAGGGGAGGCGTGGAGTGAAGTGGTGAGGCGCAAGCCGAAGCCCAAAACGGACGAGAAAAGGAAGGCGGCCAAACCTGCCCCGAAAAAGAAACGTGATATCCGACTCCGGCCGCCACGCACTGCAGTTGTAGGGTTAGATCTGCAGCCCGGGGCGATGGACCGTGGCATTAACTACGTGTCCTTGATGGTGGAGGCCAAGCGACACGTAAGTCGCGAGGACATGGAGGCGATGGGGGTCACAGGTGTGCGCATCCGTAAGGGTGCAACTGGTGTTCGGCTGCTGGAGGTCTCGGGAGAAGGTGCGGCTGAGAAGGCGGACTCCCTGGCTGAGAAGCTTAGGGGAGCTTTGGATGCGGCCAACTTCCGGATCCTTCGGCCGTTATCCCAGCGGGGCTCCATATGGGTTGCTCTTCCCGTGGAGGCAGCAAAGAAGGTAGTAGACGTGGGCCGGCTTAGGGTGGGCTGGGTTCTAGCGCGAGTGATTGCGCTGGAACCTAGACCACTCAGGTGCTTCAGGTGCCTGGAGGCTGGACACGTTGTGGCACAATGTGATGGCGGTGTTGACCGTAGTGGAACTTGCTTTCGCTGCGGTCAACATGGCCATTTGGCTAGAGAATGTGTGGCCAACGATCCCCTTTGCGCTTTGTGCAAGGCAGCGGGGAGGTCGGCGGACCATGCCATGGGAGGTAATGGCTGCCCAACCAAAGGGCAGCCTGCCATGCGCAAAAAGAGGAAGCCAACTGCTTCTCGCCCTCCTGCGCCATCTGGTGGGAGAAGTAGAGCAGGGACAGCAGGCCGCGACCGCAGCCGCCGCCCAACCCTGGAGAGGGCCAGGCGATGGATACAGGGGTGTCCATCGCCTCATAAAGAGGCCCTCGCGTGGATGACGCGCCTTGTGATCGGGTGCGTCACCAGAGAGGACGGAGCGCTTAACATAAGCCTCCGAGGCGTCGACGTCTGAAAAGACACCGCGATGGGGGATGTGGAGAGAGCTAACGCGTGCCCACTTGTCCCCCGTCACATAGCGGCGACGTGGATCACCGTGGGGTTTTAGTCGGTAGGCAGGGCTTTTCCCTGAGTCCGACATACTCCTTCGCCTCCCCCCGGAGCGGAGGAGATGCATGAGCATTTCCCCACGTACAAAAAAAAAAAAAAAAAAGGTTAGGTTAGGTTAGGTTGGACAAGACAGGCAGGCCGACCTCGCGGCCCCTGATGTGTCAGTAATGACTTCCCAGGGCAGTCTAGAGCGGTCTGCCTGGAAGAAGAGTGCTACCGCGGGCACTTCTGCCCCAACCGCCACTCCCCGAAAGGGGAAGAGGAAGGAGAAGAAGAGCCTCGCGGCCAGAGAAGCGACAGCGGCAGGAGCTCCCGTTTCGCTCCACACCGCCCCTGTGGGGGAGACGTGGAGCGAAGTGGTGAAGCGAAAGTCGAAGAAACCGAAGGCGACGGAAAAGACGACCAAGTCTGCTCCAAAAAAGAAGACGTTCCGGCTTCGGCCACCCCGTTCTGAGATTGTATGCCTCGACTTACAGCCAGGTGCTCTGGAGCGGGGAGTACAGCACCGCGACATAATCGCTGAGGCCAAGAAGCACCTTCGTCTTGAAGACGTTGAAGCTCTTGGCATCAAAGGCGTGCGTTTCCGTGGTGGTGCGAGTGGATCGAGGTTGCTGGAGGTCTCGGGGGAAGGTGCGCCCGAGAAGGCAAACTCCCTGGCTGCGAAGCTAAGGGAGGTCTTGGACGCTACCAACTTCCGGGTCCATCGGCCAACGAAGAGGGTGGATCTGCGGGTGAAGGGGCTGGACGATTCTGTCACCCCGGAAGAAGTGGCGGCAGCTCTCGCGAGAGACGGAGGTTGTGATGTGGCGGCGATCAAGACGGGTAGGGTTACCAAATGGGGCACCCTATGGGTAGCCTGTCCCGTGGCCGCCGCCAAGAAGGTGGTGGGTGTTGGTCGGCTCCGGGTGGGCTGGGTTATTGCACGAGTTATCGTGCTGGAGCCCAGGCCACTCAGGTGCTTCAAGTGCCTAGAGGCCGGCCACGTCAGTGCGCAATGTAGTGTCTGTGTTGACCGCAATGGAACTTGCTTTCGTTGCGGCCAACATGGTCATAATGCTCGTGACTGCGTAGCCGCTGATCCTGTCTGCGCCCTGTGTAAGGCAGCGGGAAAACCGGCAGCACACGCGTTGGGTGGCAGGAGTTGCCCAAACAAGGGCAAACGTAAAAAGGGAGCCAAAAGGTCCCAGAGAGAGGGCGAATCGACTGCTCCTCAGCCTCCGTCGCAAACCGACGGGGGAAGCAGATCGGGCAGCACTGCAGGCCGAGACCTGCCCAGGCCCAGGAGGGCAGTAGCTGGTACTGAGGCGCCGCGGCCACCGCCCAACCCTGGAGAGGGCCCGGAGGCGATGGATACGGGGGTATCCGTCGTCCCGTAAAGGGGCCCTCGAGTGGATGACGTGCCTTGTGATCGGGTGCGTCACCAAGAGTGGACGGAGAGCAACACAGCCTCCGTGAGTTGCAGTCTGAGTAAGACACCGCGGCGGGGGATGTGGAGAGAGCTAACGCGTGCCCACTTGTCCCCTGCCAAAACGCGGCGACGTAGATCACCGTGGGGTTTTAGTCGGTAGGCAGGGCTTTTTCCTGAGTCCGACATACTCCTTCGTCTCCCCCCGGAGCGGAGGAGATGCATGAGCATTTCCCCACGTACAAAAAAAAAAAAAAAACAAAAAAAAAAGGTTAGGTTAGGTTAGGTTAGGTTCCCCCCCGATGTGCTGTCACCTTAGTAGTGATGGCGGTTCGCTGCCTGAACCCGTGAGTGTCTGGGGGGTTCGAGTCCCCCCATCATACGACGAGGAAGTCCCGAAAGGGCGACCGTGGGTGGTGCCTGCGGTAGTAACCTAACGGGATCCCGCTGGGTGCCACCACTAAGAAATCAAATGAAAGTTTCGTATCGATCGGTCAATATCCGAGCGAGTTATTTAAAGTTGAAAGTCAAAAATTGAGTACTGATGGATATATCAGTATAAGTGAACATTTTGAAAAACCAATGTGAAATGTTGTCAAAATTATAACGTGGTTAGGTGACTAGCATTGCCTCGTCAATAGTAAACAAAATAAAACAGAAATCTAACGGTATTTAAAAAAGATATTCAAATTTTTGTCAAAAATATTTGTATTTCCAAAACGATTTTGAAAGACTGTTAAAAAAATCCGAATTTGAAGGTTCAGGATATGCAGTTTGACACGGATGCACTCCCTGATGCCGAAAATGAAAGTTTCGTATCGATCGGTCAATATCCGAGCGAGTTATTGAAAGTTGAAAGTCAAAAATTGAGTACTGATTGATATATCAGTATAAGTGAAAATTTTGAAAAACCAATGTGAAATGTTGTCAAAATTATAACGTGGTTAGGTGACCAGCATTGCCTCGTCAATATTAAACCAAATAAAACAGAAATCTAACGGTATTTAAAAAAGATATTCAAATTTATGTCAAAAATATTTGTATTTCCAAAACGATTTTGAAAGACTGTCAAAAAAATCCGAATTTGAAGGTTCAGGGTATGCAGTTCGACACGGATGCACTCCCTGATGCCGAAAATGAAAGTTTCGTATCGATCGGTCAATATCCGAGCGAGTTATTGAAAGTTGAAAGTCAAAAATTGAGTACTGATTGATATATCAGTATAAGTGAAAATTTTGAAAAACCAATGTGAAATGTTGTCAAAATTTTAACGTGGTTAGGTGACTAGCATTGCTTCGTCAATATTAAACCAAATAAAACAGAAATCTAACGGTATTTAAAAAAGATATTCAAATTTATGTCAAAAATATTTGTATTTCCAAAACGATTTTGAAAGACTGTCAAAAAAATCCGAATTTGAAGGTTCAGGGTATGCAGTTCGACACGGATGCACTCCCTGATGCCGAAAATGAAAGTTTCGTATCGATCGGTCAATATCCGAGCGAGTTATTGAAAGTTGAAAGTCAAAAATTGAGTACTGATTGATATATCAGTATAAGTGAAAATTTTGAAAAACCAATATGAAATGTTGTCAAAATTTTAACGTGGTTAGGTGACTAGCATTGCCTCGTCAATATTAAACCAAATAAAACAGAAATCTAACGGTATTTAGAAAGATATTCAAATTTTTGTCAAAAATATTTGTATTTCCAAAACGATTTTGAAAGACTGTCAAAAAAATCCGAATTTGAAGGTTCAGGGTATGCAGTTCGACACGGATGCACTCCCTGATGCCGAAAATGAAAGTTTCGTATCGATCGGTCAATATCCGAGCGAGTTATTGACAGTTGAAAGTCAAAAATTGAGTACTGATTGATATATCAGTATAAGTGAAAATTTTGAAAAACCAATGTGAAATGTTGTCAAAATTATAACGTGGTTAGGTGACTAGCATTGCCTCGTCAATATTAAACCAAATAAAACAGAAATCTAACGGTATTTAAAAAGATATTCAAATTTTTGTCAAAAATATTTGTATTTCCAAAACGATTTTGAAAGACTGTCAAAAAAATCCGAATTTGAAGGTTCAGGGTATGCAGTTCGACACGGATGCACTCCCTGATGCCGAAAATGAAAGTTTCGTATCGATCGGTCAATATCCGAGCGAGTTATTGAAAGTTGAAAGTCAAAAATTGAGTACTGATTGATATATCAGTAAAAGTGAAAATTTTGAAAAACCAATGTGAAATGTTGTCAAAATTTTAACGTGGTTAGGTGACTAGCATTGCCTCGTCAATAGTAAACAAAATAAAACAGAAATCTAACGGTATTTAAAAAAGATATTCAAATTTTTGTCAAAAATATTTGTATTTCCAAAACGATTTTGAAAGACTGTCAAAAAAATCCGAATTTGAAGGTTCAGGGTATGCAGTTCGACACGGATGCACTCCCTGATGCCGAAAATGAAAGTTTCGTATCGATCGGTCAATATCCGAGCGAGTTATTGAAAGTTGAAAGTCAAAAATTGAGTACTGATTGATATATCAGTATAAGTGAAAATTTTGAAAAACCAATGTGAAATATTGTCAAAATTATAACGTGGTTAGGTGACTAGCATTGCCTCGTCAATATTAAACCAAATAAAACAGAAATCTAACTGTATTTAAAAAGATATTCAAATTTTTGTCAAAAATATTTGTATTTCCAAAACGATTTTGAAAGACTGTCAAAAAAATCCGAATTTGAAGGTTCAGGGTATGCAGTTCGACACGGATGCACTCCCTGATGCCGAAAATGAAAGTTTCGTATCGATCGGTCAATATCCGAGCGAGTTATTGAAAGTTGAAAGTCAAAAATTGAGTACTGATTGATGTATCAGTATAAGTGAAAATTTTGAAAAACCAATGTGAAATGTTGTCAAAATTTTAACGTGGTTAGGTGACTAGCATTGCCTCGTCAATATTAAACTAAATAAAACAGAAATCTAACGGTATTTAAAAAAGATATTCAAATTTTTGTCAAAAATATTTGTATTTCCAAAACGATTTTGAAAGACTGTCAAAAAAATCCGAATTTGAAGGTTCAGGGTATGCAGTTCGACACGGATGCACTCCCTGATGCCGAAAATGAAAGTTTCGTATCGATCGGTCAATATCCGAGCGAGTTATTGAAAGTTGAAAGTCAAAAATTGAGTACTGATTGATATATCAGTATTAGTGAAAATTTTGAAAAACCAATGTGAAATGTTGTCAAAATTTTAACGTGGTTAGGTGACTAGCATTGCTTCGTCAATATTAAACCAAATACAACAGAAATCTAACGGTATTTAAAAAAGATATTCAAATTTATGTCAAAAATATTTGTATTTCCAAAACGATTTTGAAAGACTGTCAAAAAAATCCGAATTTGAAGGTTCAGGGTATGCAGTTCGACACGGATGAACTCCCTGATGCCGAAAATGAAAGTTTCGTATCGATCGGTCAATATCCGAGCGAGTTATTGAAAGTTGAAAGTCAAAAATTGAGTACTGATTGATATATCAGTATAAGTGAAAATTTTGAAAAACCAATGTGAAATGTTGTCAAAATTTGAACGTGGTTAGGTGACTAGCATTGCCTCGTCAATATTAAACCAAATAAAACAGAAATCTAACGGTATTTAAAAAAGATATTCAAATTTATGTCAAAAATATTTGTATTTCCAAAACGATTTTGAAAGACTGTCAAAAAAATCCGAATTTGAAGGTTCAGGGTATGCAGTTCGACACGGATGCACTCCCTGATGCCAAAAATGAAAGTTTCGTATCGATCGGTCAATATCCGAGCGAGTTATTGAAAGTTGAAAGTCAAAAATTGAGTACTGATTGATATATCAGTATAAGTGAAAATTTTGAAAAACCAATGTGAAATGTTGTCAAAATTATAACGTGGTTAGGTGACTAGCATTGCCTCGTCAATATTAAACCAAATAAAACAGAAATCAAACGGTATTTAAAAAAGATATTCAAATTTATGTCAAAAATATTTGTATTTCCAAAACGATTTTGAAAGACTGTCAAAAAAATCCGAATTTGAAGGTTCAGGGTATGCAGTTCGACACGGATGCACTCTCTAATGCCGAAAATGAAAGTTTCGTATCGATCGGTCAATATCCGAGCGAGTTATTGAAAGTTGAAAGTCAAAAATTGAGTACTGATTGATATATCAGTATAAGTGAAAATTTTGAAAAACCAATGTGAAATGTTGTCAAAATTATAACGTGGTTAGGTGACTAGCATTGCCTCGTCAATATTAAACCAAATAAAACAGAAATCTAACGGTATTTAAAAAAGATATTCAAATTTATGTCAAAAATATTTGTATTTCCAAAACGATTTTGAAAGACTGTCAAAAAAATCCGAATTTGAAGGTTCAGGGTATGCAGTTCGACACGGATGCACTCCCTGATGCCGAAAATGAAAGTTTCGTATCGATCGGTCAATATCCGAGCGAGTTATTGAAAGTTGAAAGTCAAAAATTGAGTACTGATTGATATATCAGTATAAGTGAAAATTTTGAAAAACCAATGTGAAATGTTGTCAAAATTTTAACGTGGTTAGGTGACTAGCATTGCCTCGTCAATATTAAACCAAATAAAACAGAAATCTAACGGTATTTAAAAAAGATATTCAAATTTATGTCAAAAATATTTGTATTTCCAAAACGATTTTGAAAGACTGTCAAAAAAATCCGAATTTGAAGGTTCAGGGTATGCAGTTCGACACGGATGCACTCCCTGATGCCGAAAATGAAAGTTTCGTATCGATCGGTCAATATCCGAGCGAGTTATTGAAAGTTGAAAGTCAAAAATTGAGTACTGATTGATATATCAGTATAAGTGAAAATTTTGAAAAACCAATATGAAATGTTGTCAAAATTTTAACGTGATTAGGTGACTAGCATTGCCTCGTCAATATTAAACCAAATAAAACAGAAATCTAACGGTATTTAAAAAAGATATTCAAATTTTTGTCAAAAATATTTGTATTTCCAAAACGATTTTGAAAGACTGTCAAAAAAATCCGAATTTGAAGGTTCAGGGTATGCAGTTCGACACGGATGCACTCCCTGATGCCGAAAATGAAAGTTTCGTATCGATCGGTCAATATCCGAGCGAGTTATTGAAAGTTGAAAGTCAAAAATTGAGTACTGATTGATATATCAGTATAAGTGAAAATTTTGAAAAACCAATGTGAAATGTTGTCAAAATTTTAACGTGGTTAGGTGACTAGCATTGCCTCGTCAATATTAAACCAAATAAAACAGAAATCTAACGGTATTTAAAAAAGATATTCAAATTTATGTCAAAAATATTTGTATTTCCAAAACGATTTTGAAAGACTGTCAAAAAAATCCGAATTTGAAGGTTCAGGGTATGCAGTTCGACACGGATGCACTCCCTGATGCCGAAAATGAAAGTTTCGTATCGATCGGTCAATATCCGAGCGAGTTATTGACAGTTGAAAGTCAAAAATTGAGTACTGATTGATATATCAGTATAAGTGAAAATTTTGAAAAACCAATGTGAAATGTTGTCAAAATTATAACGTGGTTAGGTGACTAGCATTGCCTCGTCAATATTAAACCAAATAAAACAGAAATCTAACGGTATTTAAAAAGATATTCAAATTTTTGTCAAAAATATTTGTATTTCCAAAACGATTTTGAAAGACTGTCAAAAAAATCCGAATTTGAAGGTTCAGGGTATGCAGTTCGACACGGATGCACTCCCTGATGACGAAAATGAAAGTTTCGTATCGATCGGTCAATATCCGAGCGAGTTATTGAAAGTTGAAAGTCAAAAATTGAGTACTGATTGATATATCAGTAAAAGTGAAAATTTTGAAAAACCAATGTGAAATGTTGTCAAAATTTTAACGTGGTTAGGTGACTAGCATTGCCTCGTCAATATTAAACCAAATAAAACAGAAATCTAACGGTATTTAAAAAAGATATTCAAATTTTTGTCAAAAATATTTGTATTTCCAAAACGATTTTGAAAGACTGTCAAAAAAATCCGAATTTGAAGGTTCAGGGTATGCAGTTCGACACGGATGCACTCCCTCATGCCGAAAATGAAAGTTTCGTATCGATCGGTCAATATCCGAGCGAGTTATTGAAAGTTGAAAGTCAAAAATTGAGTACTGATTGATATATCAGTATAAGTGAAAATTTTGAAAAACCAATGTGAAATATTGTCAAAATTATAACGTGGTTAGGTGACTAGCATTGCCTCGTCAATATTAAACCAAATAAAACAGAAATCTAACGGTATTTAAAAAGATATTCAAATTTATGTCAAAAATATTTGTATTTCCAAAACGATTTTGAAAGACTGTCAAAAAAATCCGAATTTGAAGGTTCAGGGTATGCAGTTCGACACGGATGCACTTCCTGATGCCGAAAATGAAAGTTTCGTATCGATCGGTCACTATCCGAGCGAGTTATTTAAAGTTGAAAGTCAAAAATTGAGTACTGATTGATATATCAGTATAAGTGAAAATTTTGAAAAACCAATGTAAAATGTTGTCAAAATTTTAACGTGGTTAGGTGACTAGCATTGCCTCGTCAATACTAAACCAAATAAAACAGAAATCTAACGGTATTTAAAAAAGATATTCAAATTTTTGTCAAAAATATTTGTATTTCCAAAACGATTTTGAAAGACTGTCAAAAAAATCCGAATTTGAAGGTTCAGGGTATGCAGTTCGACACGGATGCACTCCCTGATGCCGAAAATGAAAGTTTTGTATCGATCGGTCAATATCCGAGCGAGTTATTGAAAGTTGAAAGTCAAAAATTGAGTACTGATTGGTATATCAGTATAAGTGAAAATTTTGAAAAACCAATGTGAAATGTTGTCAAAATTATAACGTGGTTAGGTGACTAGCATTGCCTCGTCAATATTAAACCAAATAAAACAGAGATCTAACGGTATTTAAAAAGATATTCAAATTTTTGTCAAAAATATTTGTATTTCCAAAACGATTTTGAAAGACTGTCAAAAAAATCCGAATTTGAAGGTTCAGGGTATGCAGTTCGACACGGATGCACTCCCTGATGCCGAAAATGAAAGTTTCGTATCGATCGGTCAATATCCGAGCGAGTTATTGAAAGTTGAAAGTCAAAAATTGAGTACTGATTGATATATCAGTTTAAGTGAAAATTTTGAAAAACCAATGTGAAATGTTGTCAAAATTTTAACGTGGTTAGGTGACTAGCATTGCCTCGTCAATATTAAACCAAATAAAACAGAAATCTAACGGTATTTAAAAAAGATATTCAAATTTATGTCAAAAATATTTGTATTTCCAAAACGATTTTGAAAGACTGTCAAAAAAATCCGAATTTGAAGGTTCAGGGTATGCAGTTCGACACGGATGCACTCCCTGATGCCGAAAATGAAAGTTTCGTATCGATCGGTCAATATCCGAGCGAGTTATTGACAGTTGAAAGTCAAAAATTGAGTACTGATTGATATATCAGTATAAGTGAAAATTTTGAAAAACCAATGTGAAATGTTGTCAAAATTATAACGTGGTTAGGTGACTAGCATTGCCTCGTCAATATTAAACCAAATAAAACAGAAATCTAACTGTATTTAAAAAGATATTCAAATTTTTGTCAAAAATATTTGTATTTCCAAAACGATTTTGAAAGACTGTCAAAAAAATCCGAATTTGAAGGTTCAGGGTATGCAGTTCGACACGGATGCACTCCCTGATGACGAAAATGAAAGTTTCGTATCGATCGGTCAATATCCGAGCGAGTTATTGAAAGTTGAAAGTCAAAAATTGAGTACTGATTGATATATCAGTAAAAGTGAAAATTTTGAAAAACCAATGTGAAATGTTGTCAAAATTTTAACGTGGTTAGGTGACTAGCATTGCCTCGTCAATAGTAAACAAAATAAAACAGAAATCTAACGGTATTTAAAAAAGATATTCAAATTTATGTGAAAAATATTTGTATTTCCAAAACGATTTTGAAAGACTGTCAAAAAAATCCGAATTTGAAGGTTCAGGGTATGCAGTTCGACACGGATGCACTCCCTGATGCCGAAAATGAAAGTTTCGTATCGATCGGTCAATATCCGAGCGAGTTATTGAAAGTTGAAAGTCAAAAATTGAGTACTGATTGATATATCAGTATAAGTGAAAATTTTGAAAAACCAATGTGAAATGTTGTCAAAATTTTAACGTGGTTAGGTGACTAGCATTGCCTCGTCAATATTTACCAAATAAAACAGAAATCTAACGGTATTTAAAAAAGATATTCAAATTTATGTCAAAAATATTTGTATTTCCAAAACGATTTTGAAAGACTGTCAAAAAAATCCGAATTTGAAGGTTCAGGGTATGCAGTTCGACACGGATGCACTCCCTGATGCCGAAAATGAAAGTTTCGTATCGATCGGTCAATATCCGAGCGAGTTATTGAAAGTTGAAAGTCAAAAATTGAGTACTGATTGATATATCAGTATAAGTGAAAATTTTGAAAAACCAATGTGAAATGTTGTCAAAATTATAACGTGGTTAGGTGACTAGCATTGCCTCGTCAATATTTAACCAAATAAAATAGAAATCTAACGGTATTTAAAAATGATATTCAAATTTATGTCAAAAATATTTGTATTTCCAAAACGATTTTTAAACACTGTCAAAAAAATCCGAATTTGAAGGTTCAGGGTATGCAGTTCGACACGGATGCACTCCCTGATGCCGAAAATGAAAGTTTCGTATCGATCGGTCAATATCCGAGCGAGTTATTGAAAGTTGAAAGTCAAAAATTGAGTACTGATTGATGTATCAGTATAAGTGAAAATTTTGAAAAACCAATGTGAAATGTTGTCAAAATTTTAACGTGGTTAGGTGACTAGCATTGCCTCGTCAATATTTAACCAAATAAAACAGAAATCTAACGGTATTTAAAAAAGATATTCAAATTTATGTCAAAAATATTTGTATTTCCAAAACGATTTTGAAAGACTGTCAAAAAAATCCGAATTTGAAGGTTCAGGGTATGCAGTTCGACACGGATGCACTCCTTGATGCCGAAAATGAAAGTTTCGTATCGATCGGTCAATATCCGAGCGAGTTATTGACAGTTGAAAGTCAAAAATTGAGTACTGATTGATATATCAGTATAAGTGAAAATTTTGAAAAACCAATGTGAAATGTTGTCAAAATTTTAACGTGGTTAGGTGACTAGCATTGCCTCGTCAATATTAAACCAAATAAAACAGAAATCTAACGGTATTTAAAAAAGATATTCAAATTTATGTCAAAAATATTTGTATTTCCAAAACGATTTTGAAAGACTGTCAAAAAAATCCGAATTTGAAGGTTCAGGGTATGCAGTTCGACACGGATGCACTCCCTGATGCCGAAAATGAAAGTTTCGTATCGATCGGTCAATATCCGAGCGAGTTATTGAAAGTTGAAAGTCAAAAATTGAGTACTGATTGATATATCAGTATAAGTGAAAATTTTGAAAAACCAATGTGAAATGTTGTCAAAATTTTAACGTGGTTAGGTGACTAGCATTGCCTCGTCAATATTAAACCAAATAAAACAGAAATCTAACGGTATTTAAAAAAGATATTCAAATTTATGTCAAAAATATTTGTATTTCCAAAACGATTTTGAAAGACTGTCAAAAAAATCCGAATTTGAAGGTTCAGGGTATGCAGTTCGACACGGATGCACTCCCTGATGCCGAAAATGAAAGTTTCGTATCGATCGGTCAATATCCGAGCGAGTTATTGAAAGTTGAAAGTCAAAAATTGAGTACTGATTGATATATCAGTATAAGTGAAAATTTTGAAAAACCAATATGAAATGTTGTCAAAATTTTAACGTGATTAGGTGACTAGCATTGCCTCGTCAATATTAAACCAAATAAAACAGAAATCTAACGGTATTTAAAAAAGATATTCAAATTTTTGTCAAAAATATTTGTATTTCCAAAACGATTTTGAAAGACTGTCAAAAAAATCCGAATTTGAAGGTTCAGGGTACGCAGTTCGACACGGATGCACTCCCTGATGACGAAAATGAAAGTTTCGTATCGATCGGTCAATATCCGAGCGAGTTATTGAAAGTTGAAAGTCAAAAATTGAGTACTGATTGATATATCAGTAAAAGTGAAAATTTTGAAAAACCAATGTGAAATGTTGTCAAAATTTTAACGTGGTTAGGTGACTAGCATTGCCTCGTCAATAGTTAACAAAATAAAACAGAAATCTAACGGTATTTAAAAAAGATATTCAAATTTTTGTCAAAAATATTTGTATTTCCAAAACGATTTTGAAAGACTGTCAAAAAAATCCGAATTTGAAGGTTCAGGGTATGCAGTTCGACACGGATGCACTCCCTGATGCCGAAAATGAAAGTTTCGTATCGATCGGTCAATATCCGAGCGAGTTATTGAAAGTTGAAAGTCAAAAATTGAGTACTGATTGATATATCAGTATAAGTGAAAATTTTGAAAAACCAATATGAAATGTTGTCAAAATTTTAACGTGATTAGGTGACTAGCATTGCCTCGTCAATATTAAACCAAATAAAACAGAAATCTAACGGTATTTAAAAAAGATATTCAAATTTTTGTCAAAAATATTTGTATTTCCAAAACGATTTTGAAAGACTGTCAAAAAAATCCGAATTTGAAGGTTCAGGGTATGCAGTTCGACACGGATGCACTCCCTGATGCCGAAAATGAAAGTTTCGTATCGATCGGTCAATATCCGAGCGAGTTATTGAAAGTTGAAAGTCAAAAATTGAGTACTGATTGATATATCAGTATAAGTGAAAATTTTGAAAAACCAATGTGAAATGTTGTCAAAATTTTAACGTGGTTAGGTGACTAGCATTGCCTCGTCAATATTAAACCAAATAAAACAGAAATCTAACGGTATTTAAAAAAGATATTCAAATTTATGTCAAAAATATTTGTATTTCCAAAACGATTTTGAAAGACTGTCAAAAAAATCCGAATTTGAAGGTTCAGGGTATGCAGTTCGACACGGATGCACTCCCTGATGCCGAAAATGAAAGTTTCGTATCGATCGGTCAATATCCGAGCGAGTTATTGAAAGTTGAAAGTCAAAAATTGAGTACTGATTGATATATCAGTATTAGTGAAAATTTTGAAAAACCAATGTGAAATGTTGTCAAAATTTTAACGTGGTTAGGTGACTAGCATTGCCTCGTCAATATTAAACCGAATAAAACAGAAATCTAACGGTATTTAAAAAAGATATTCAAATTTATGTCAAAAATATTTGTATTTCCAAAACGATTTTGAAAGACTGTCAAAAAAATCCGAATTTGAAGGTTCAAGGTATGCAGTTCGACACGGATGCACTCCCTGATGCCGAAAATGAAAGTTTCGTATCGATCGGTCAATATCCGAGCGAGTTATTGACAGTTGAAAGTCAAAAATTGAGTACTGATTGATATATCAGTATAAGTGAAAATTTTGAAAAACCAATGTGAAATGTTGTCAAAATTCTAACGTGGTTAGGTGACTAGCATTGCCTCGTCAATATTAAACCAAATAAAACAGAAATCTAACGGTATTTAAAAAAGATATTCAAATTTATGTCAAAAATATTTGTATTTCCAAAACGATTTTGAAAGACTGTCAAAAAAATCCGAATTTGAAGGTTCAGGGTATGCAGTTCGACACGGATGCACTTCCTGATGCCGAAAATGAAAGTTTCGTATCGATCGGTCAATATCCGAGCGAGTTATTGAAAGTTGAAAGTCAAAAATTGAGTACTGATTGATGTATCAGTATAAGTGAAAATTTTGAAAAACCAATGTGAAATGTTGTCAAAATTTTAACGTGGTTAGGTGACTAGCATTGCCTCGTCAATATTAAACTAAATAAAACAGAAATCTAACGGTATTTAAAAAAGATATTCAAATTTTTGTCAAAAATATTTGTATTTCCAAAACGATTTTGAAAGACTGTCAAAAAAATCCGAATTTGAAGGTTCAGGGTATGCAGTTCGACACGGATGCACTCCCTGATGCCGAAAATGAAAGTTTCGTATCGATCGGTCAATATCCGAGCGAGTTATTGAAAGTTGAAAGTCAAAAATTGAGTACTGATTGATATATCAGTATTAGTGAAAATTTTGAAAAACCAATGTGAAATGTTGTCAAAATTTTAACGTGGTTAGGTGACTAGCATTGCTTCGTCAATATTAAACCAAATACAACAGAAATCTAACGGTATTTAAAAAAGATATTCAAATTTATGTCAAAAATATTTGTATTTCCAAAACGATTTTGAAAGACTGTCAAAAAAATCCGAATTTGAAGGTTCAGGGTATGCAGTTCGACACGGATGCACTCCCTGATGCCGAAAATGAAAGTTTCGTATCGATCGGTCAATATCCGAGCGAGTTATTGAAAGTTGAAAGTCAAAAATTGAGTACTGATTGATATATCAGTATAAGTGAAAATTTTGAAAAACCAATATGAAATGTTGTCAAAATTTTAACGTGGTTAGGTGACTAGCATTGCCTCGTCAATATTAAACCAAATAAAACAGAAATCTAACGGTATTTAAAAAAGATATTCAAATTTATGTCAAAAATATTTGTATTTCCAAAACGATTTTGAAAGACTGTCAAAAAAATCCGAATTTGAAGGTTCAGGGTATGCAGTTCGACACGGATGCACTCCCTGATGCCGAAAATGAAAGTTTCGTATCGATCGGTCAATATCCGAGCGAGTTATTGAAAGTTGAAAGTCAAAAATTGAGTACTGATTGATATATCAGTATTAGTGAAAATTTTGAAAAACCAATGTGAAATGTTGTCAAAATTTTAACGTGGTTAGGTGACTAGCATTGCTTCGTCAATATTAAACCAAATACAACAGAAATCTAACGGTATTTAAAAAAGATATTCAAATTTATGTCAAAAATATTTGTATTTCCAAAACGATTTTGAAAGACTGTCAAAAAAATCCGAATTTGAAGGTTCAGTTCGACACGGATGCACTCCCTGATGCCGAAAATGAAAGTTTCGTATCGATCGGTCAATATCCGAGCGAGTTATTGAAAGTTGAAAGTCAAAAATTGAGTACTGATTGATATATCAGTATAAGTGAAAATTTTGAAAAACCAATGTGAAATGTTGTCAAAATTTTAACGTGGTTAGGTGACTAGCATTGCCTCGTCAATATTAAACCAAATAAAACAGAAATCAAACGGTATTTAAAAAAGATATTCAAATTTATGTCAAAAATATTTGTATTTCCAAAACGATTTTGAAAAACTGTCAAAAAAATCCGAATTTGAAGGTTCAGGGTATGCAGTTCGACACGGATGCACTCCCTGATGCCGAAAATGAAAGTTTCGTATCGATCGGTCAATATCCGAGCGAGTTATTGAAAGTTGAAAGTCAAAAATTGAGTACCGATTGATATATCAGTATAAGTGAAAATTTTGAAAAACCAATGTGAAATGTTGTCAAAATTATAACGTGGTTAGGTGACTAGCATTGCCTCGTCAATATTAAACCAAATAAAACAGAAATCTAACGGTATTTAGAAAGATATTCAAATTTTTGTCAAAAATATTTGTATTTCCAAAACGATTTTGAAAGACTGTCAAAAAAATCCGAATTTGAAGGTTCAGGGTATGCAGTTCGACACGGATGCACTTCCTGATGCCGAAAATGAAAGTTTCGTATCGATCGGTCAATATCCGAGCGAGTTATTGAAAGTTGAAAGTCAAAAATTGAGTACTGATTGATATATCAGTATAAGTGAAAATTTTGAAAAACCAATGTGAAATGTTGTCAAAATTATAACGTGGTTAGGTGACTAGCATTGCCTCGTCAATATTAAACCAAATAAAACAGAAATCTAACGGTATTTAGAAAGATATTCAAATTTTTGTCAAAAATATTTGTATTTCCAAAACGATTTTGAAAGACTGTCAAAAAAATCCGAATTTGAAGGTTCAGGGTATGCAGTTCGACACGGATGCACTTCCTGATGCCGAAAATGAAAGTTTCGTATCGATCGGTCAATATCCGAGCGAGTTATTGAAAGTTGAAAGTCAAAAATTGAGTACTGATTGATATATCAGTATAAGTGAAAATTTTGAAAAACCAATGTGAAATGTTGTCAAAATTATAACGTGGTTAGGTGACTAGCATTGCCTCGTCAATATTAAACCAAATAAAACAGAAATCTAATGGTATTTAAAAAAGATATTCAAATTTATGTCAAAAATATTTGTATTTCCAAAACGATTTTGAAAGACTGTCAAAAAAATCCGAATTTGAAGGTTCAGGGTATGCAGTTCGACACGGATGCACTCCCTGATGCCGAAAATGAAAGTTTCGTATCGATCGGTCAATATCCGAGCGAGTTATTGAAAGTTGAAAGTCAAAAATTGAGTACTGATTGATATATCAGTATAAGTGAAAATTTTGAAAAACCAATGTGAAATGTTGTCAAAATTTTAACGTGGTTAGGTGACTAGCATTGCCTCGTCAATATTAAACCAAATAAAACAGAAATCAAACGGTATTTAAAAAAGATATTCAAATTTTTGTCAAAAATATTTGTATTTCCAAAACGATTTTGAAAGACTGTCAAAAAAATCCGAATTTGAAGGTTCAGGGTATGCAGTTCGACACAAATGCACTCCCTGATGCCGAAAATGAAAGTTTCGTATCGATCGGTCAATATCCGAGCGAGTTATTGAAAGTTGAAAGTCAAAAATTGAGTACTGATTGATATATCAGTATTAGTGAAAATTTTGAAAAACCAATGTGAAATGTTGTCAAAATTTTAACGTGGTTAGGTGACTAGCATTGCTTCGTCAATATTAAACCAAATACAACAGAAATCTAACGGTATTTAAAAAAGATATTCAAATTTATGTCAAAAATATTTGTATTTCCAAAACGATTTTGAAAGACTGTCAAAAAAATCCGAATTTGAAGGTTCAGGGTATGCAGTTCGACACGGATGCACTCCCTGATGCCGAAAATGAAAGTTTCGTATCGATCGGTCAATATCCGAGCGAGTTATTGAAAGTTGAAAGTCAAAAATTGAGTACTGATTGATATATCAGTATAAGTGAAAATTTTGAAAAACCAATGTGAAATGTTGTCAAAATTTTAACGTGGTTAGGTGACTAGCATTGCCTCGTCAATATTAAACCAAATAAAACAGAAATCTAACGGTATTTAAAAAAGATATTCAAATTTATGTCAAAAATATTTGTATTTCCAAAACGATTTTGAAAGACTGTCAAAAAAATCCGAATTTGAAGGTTCAGGGTATGCAGTTCGACACGGATGCACTCCCTGATGCCGAAAATGAAAGTTTCGTATCGATCGGTCAATATCCGAGCGAGTTATTGAAAGTTGAAAGTCAAAAATTGAGTACTGATTGATATATCAGTATTAGTGAAAATTTTGAAAAACCAATGTGAAATGTTGTCAAAATTTTAACGTGGTTAGGTGACTAGCATTGCTTCGTCAATATTAAACCAAATACAACAGAAATCTAACGGTATTTAAAAAAGATATTCAAATTTATGTCAAAAATATTTGTATTTCCAAAACGATTTTGAAAGACTGTCAAAAAAATCCGAATTTGAAGGTTCAGGGTATGCAGTTCGACACGGATGCACTCCCTGATGCCGAAAATGAAAGTTTCGTATCGATCGGTCAATATCCGAGCGAGTTATTGAAAGTTGAAAGTCAAAAATTGAGTACTGATTGATATATCAGTATAAGTGAAAATTTTGAAAAACCAATGTGAAATGTTGTCAAAATTTTAACGTGGTTAGGTGACTAGCATTGCCTCGTCAATATTAAACCAAATAAAACAGAAATCAAACGGTATTTAAAAAAGATATTCAAATTTATGTCAAAAATATTTGTATTTCCAAAACGATTTTGAAAAACTGTCAAAAAAATCCGAATTTGAAGGTTCAGGGTATGCAGTTCGACACGGATGCACTCCCTGATGCCGAAAATGAAAGTTTCGTATCGATCGGTCAATATCCGAGCGAGTTATTGAAAGTTGAAAGTCAAAAATTGAGTACCGATTGATATATCAGTATAAGTGAAAATTTTGAAAAACCAATGTGAAATGTTGTCAAAATTATAACGTGGTTAGGTGACTAGCATTGCCTCGTCAATATTAAACCAAATAAAACAGAAATCTAACGGTATTTAGAAAGATATTCAAATTTTTGTCAAAAATATTTGTATTTCCAAAACGATTTTGAAAGACTGTCAAAAAAATCCGAATTTGAAGGTTCAGGGTATGCAGTTCGACACGGATGCACTTCCTGATGCCGAAAATGAAAGTTTCGTATCGATCGGTCAATATCCGAGCGAGTTATTGAAAGTTGAAAGTCAAAAATTGAGTACTGATTGATATATCAGTATAAGTGAAAATTTTGAAAAACCAATGTGAAATGTTGTCAAAATTATAACGTGGTTAGGTGACTAGCATTGCCTCGTCAATATTAAACCAAATAAAACAGAAATCTAACGGTATTTAGAAAGATATTCAAATTTTTGTCAAAAATATTTGTATTTCCAAAACGATTTTGAAAGACTGTCAAAAAAATCCGAATTTGAAGGTTCAGGGTATGCAGTTCGACACGGATGCACTTCCTGATGCCGAAAATGAAAGTTTCGTATCGATCGGTCAATATCCGAGCGAGTTATTGAAAGTTGAAAGTCAAAAATTGAGTACTGATTGATATATCAGTATAAGTGAAAATTTTGAAAAACCAATGTGAAATGTTGTCAAAATTATAACGTGGTTAGGTGACTAGCATTGCCTCGTCAATATTAAACCAAATAAAACAGAAATCAAACGGTATTTAAAAAAGATATTCAAATTTATGTCAAAAATATTTGTATTTCCAAAACGATTTTGAAAAACTGTCAAAAAAATCCGAATTTGAAGGTTCAGGGTATGCAGTTCGACACGGATGCACTCCCTGATGCCGAAAATGAAAGTTTCGTATCGATCGGTCAATATCCGAGCGAGTTATTGAAAGTTGAAAGTCAAAAATTAAGTACTGATTGATATATCAGTATAAGTGAAAATTTTGAAAAACCAATGTGAAATGTTGTCAAAATTATAACGTGGTTAGGTGACTAGCATTGCCTCGTCAATATTAAACCAAATAAAACAGAAATCAAACGGTATTTAAAAAAGATATTCAAATTTATGTCAAAAATATTTGTATTTCCAAAACGATTTTGAAAAACTGTCAAAAAAATCCGAATTTGAAGGTTCAGGGTATGCAGTTCGACACGGATGCACTCCCTGATGCCGAAAATGAAAGTTTCGTATCGATCGGTCAATATCCGAGCGAGTTATTGAAAGTTGAAAGTCAAAAATTGAGTACTGATTGATATATCAGTAAAAGTGAAAATTTTGAAAAACCAATGTGAAATGTTGTCAAAATTTTAACGTGGTTAGGTGACTAGCATTGCCTCGTCAATATTAAACCAAATAAAACAGAAATCAAACGGTATTTAAAAAAGATATTCAAATTTATGTCAAAAATATTTGTATTTCCAAAACGATTTTGAAAAACTGTCAAAAAAATCCGAATTTGAAGGTTCAGGGTATGCAGTTCGACACGGATGCACTCCCTGATGCCGAAAATGAAAGTTTCGTATCGATCGGTCAATATCCGAGCGAGTTATTGAAAGTTGAAAGTCAAAAATTGAGTACCGATTGATATATATATATAGTATAAGTGAAAATTTTGAAAAACCAATGTGAAATGTTGTCAAAATTATAACGTGGTTAGGTGACTAGCATTGCCTCGTCAATATTAAACCAAATAAAACAGAAATCTAACGGTATTTAGAAAGATATTCAAATTTTTGTCAAAAATATTTGTATTTCCAAAACGATTTTGAAAGACTGTCAAAAAAATCCGAATTTGAAGGTTCAGGGTATGCAGTTCGACACGGATGCACTTCCTGATGCCGAAAATGAAAGTTTCGTATCGATCGGTCAATATCCGAGCGAGTTATTGAAAGTTGAAAGTCAAAAATTGAGTACTGATTGATATATCAGTATAAGTGAAAATTTTGAAAAACCAATGTGAAATGTTGTCAAAATTATAACGTGGTTAGGTGACTAGCATTGCCTCGTCAATATTAAACCAAATAAAACAGAAATCTAACGGTATTTAAAAAAGATATTCAAATTTATGTCAAAAATATTTGTATTTCCAAAACGATTTTGAAAGACTGTCAAAAAAATCCGAATTTGAAGGTTCAGGGTATGCAGTTCGACACGGATGCACTCCCTGATGCCGAAAATGAAAGTTTCGTATCGATCGGTCAATATCCGAGCGAGTTATTGAAAGTTGAAAGTCAAAAATTGAGTACTGATTGATATATCAGTATAAGTGAAAATTTTGAAAAACCAATGTGAAATGTTGTCAAAATTTTAACGTGGTTAGGTGACTAGCATTGCCTCGTCAATATTAAACCAAATAAAACAGAAATCTAACGGTATTTATAAAAAAAAATTCAAATTTTTGTCAAAAATATTTGTATTTCCAAAACGATTTTGAAAGACTGTCAAAAAAATCCGAAATTTGAAGGTTCAGGGTATGCAGTTCGACACGGATGCACTCCCTGATGCCGAAAATGAAAGTTTCGTATCGATCGGTCAATATCCGAGCGAGTTATTGAAAGTTGAAAGTCAAAAATTGAGTACTGATTGATATATCAGTATAAGTGAAAATTTTGAAAAACCAATGTGAAATGTTGTCAAAATTTTAACGTGGTTAGGTGACTAGCATTGCCTCGTCAATATTAAACCAAATAAAACAGAAATCTAACGGTATTTAAAAAAGATATTCAAATTTATGTCAAAAATATTTGTATTTCCAAAACGATTTTGAAAGACTGTCAAAAAAATCCGAATTTGAAGGTTCAGGGTATGCAGTTCGACACGGATGCACTCCCTGATGCCGAAAATGAAAGTTTCGTATCGATCGGTCAATATCCGAGCGAGTTATTGAAAGTTGAAAGTCAAAAATTGAGTACTGATTGATATATCAGTATTAGTGAAAATTTTGAAAAACCAATGTGAAATGTTGTCAAAATTTTAACGTGGTTAGGTGACTAGCATTGCCTCGTCAATATTAAACCGAATAAAACAGAAATCTAACGGTATTTAAAAAAGATATTCAAATTTATGTCAAAAATATTTGTATTTCCAAAACGATTTTGAAAGACTGTCAAAAAAATCCGAATTTGAAGGTTCAAGGTATGCAGTTCGACACGGATGCACTCCCTGATGCCGAAAATGAAAGTTTCGTATCGATCGGTCAATATCCGAGCGAGTTATTGACAGTTGAAAGTCAAAAATTGAGTACTGATTGATATATCAGTATAAGTGAAAATTTTGAAAAACCAATGTGAAATGTTGTCAAAATTCTAACGTGGTTAGGTGACTAGCATTGCCTCGTCAATATTAAACCAAATAAAACAGAAATCTAACGGTATTTAAAAAAGATATTCAAATTTATGTCAAAAATATTTGTATTTCCAAAACGATTTTGAAAGACTGTCAAAAAAATCCGAATTTGAAGGTTCAGGGTATGCAGTTCGACACGGATGCACTTCCTGATGCCGAAAATGAAAGTTTCGTATCGATCGGTCAATATCCGAGCGAGTTATTGAAAGTTGAAAGTCAAAAATTGAGTACTGATTGATGTATCAGTATAAGTGAAAATTTTGAAAAACCAATGTGAAATGTTGTCAAAATTTTAACGTGGTTAGGTGACTAGCATTGCCTCGTCAATATTAAACTAAATAAAACAGAAATCTAACGGTATTTAAAAAAGATATTCAAATTTTTGTCAAAAATATTTGTATTTCCAAAACGATTTTGAAAGACTGTCAAAAAAATCCGAATTTGAAGGTTCAGGGTATGCAGTTCGACACGGATGCACTCCCTGATGCCGAAAATGAAAGTTTCGTATCGATCGGTCAATATCCGAGCGAGTTATTGAAAGTTGAAAGTCAAAAATTGAGTACTGATTGATATATCAGTATTAGTGAAAATTTTGAAAAACCAATGTGAAATGTTGTCAAAATTTTAACGTGGTTAGGTGACTAGCATTGCTTCGTCAATATTAAACCAAATACAACAGAAATCTAACGGTATTTAAAAAAGATATTCAAATTTATGTCAAAAATATTTGTATTTCCAAAACGATTTTGAAAGACTGTCAAAAAAATCCGAATTTGAAGGTTCAGGGTATGCAGTTCGACACGGATGCACTCCCTGATGCCGAAAATGAAAGTTTCGTATCGATCGGTCAATATCCGAGCGAGTTATTGAAAGTTGAAAGTCAAAAATTGAGTACTGATTGATATATCAGTATAAGTGAAAATTTTGAAAAACCAATATGAAATGTTGTCAAAATTTTAACGTGGTTAGGTGACTAGCATTGCCTCGTCAATATTAAACCAAATAAAACAGAAATCTAACGGTATTTAAAAAAGATATTCAAATTTATGTCAAAAATATTTGTATTTCCAAAACGATTTTGAAAGACTGTCAAAAAAATCCGAATTTGAAGGTTCAGGGTATGCAGTTCGACACGGATGCACTCCCTGATGCCGAAAATGAAAGTTTCGTATCGATCGGTCAATATCCGAGCGAGTTATTGAAAGTTGAAAGTCAAAAATTGAGTACTGATTGATATATCAGTATTAGTGAAAATTTTGAAAAACCAATGTGAAATGTTGTCAAAATTTTAACGTGGTTAGGTGACTAGCATTGCTTCGTCAATATTAAACCAAATACAACAGAAATCTAACGGTATTTAAAAAAGATATTCAAATTTATGTCAAAAATATTTGTATTTCCAAAACGATTTTGAAAGACTGTCAAAAAAATCCGAATTTGAAGGTTCAGTTCGACACGGATGCACTCCCTGATGCCGAAAATGAAAGTTTCGTATCGATCGGTCAATATCCGAGCGAGTTATTGAAAGTTGAAAGTCAAAAATTGAGTACTGATTGATATATCAGTATAAGTGAAAATTTTGAAAAACCAATGTGAAATGTTGTCAAAATTTTAACGTGGTTAGGTGACTAGCATTGCCTCGTCAATATTAAACCAAATAAAACAGAAATCAAACGGTATTTAAAAAAGATATTCAAATTTATGTCAAAAATATTTGTATTTCCAAAACGATTTTGAAAAACTGTCAAAAAAATCCGAATTTGAAGGTTCAGGGTATGCAGTTCGACACGGATGCACTCCCTGATGCCGAAAATGAAAGTTTCGTATCGATCGGTCAATATCCGAGCGAGTTATTGAAAGTTGAAAGTCAAAAATTGAGTACCGATTGATATATCAGTATAAGTGAAAATTTTGAAAAACCAATGTGAAATGTTGTCAAAATTATAACGTGGTTAGGTGACTAGCATTGCCTCGTCAATATTAAACCAAATAAAACAGAAATCTAACGGTATTTAGAAAGATATTCAAATTTTTGTCAAAAATATTTGTATTTCCAAAACGATTTTGAAAGACTGTCAAAAAAATCCGAATTTGAAGGTTCAGGGTATGCAGTTCGACACGGATGCACTTCCTGATGCCGAAAATGAAAGTTTCGTATCGATCGGTCAATATCCGAGCGAGTTATTGACAGTTGAAAGTCAAAAATTGAGTACTGATTGATATATCAGTATAAGTGAAAATTTTGAAAAACCAATGTGAAATGTTGTCAAAATTATAACGTGGTTAGGTGACTAGCATTGCCTCGTCAATATTAAACCAAATAAAACAGAAATCTAACGGTATTTAGAAAGATATTCAAATTTTTGTCAAAAATATTTGTATTTCCAAAACGATTTTGAAAGACTGTCAAAAAAATCCGAATTTGAAGGTTCAGGGTATGCAGTTCGACACGGATGCACTTCCTGATGCCGAAAATGAAAGTTTCGTATCGATCGGTCAATATCCGAGCGAGTTATTGAAAGTTGAAAGTCAAAAATTGAGTACTGATTGATATATCAGTATAAGTGAAAATTTTGAAAAACCAATGTGAAATGTTGTCAAAATTATAACGTGGTTAGGTGACTAGCATTGCCTCGTCAATATTAAACCAAATAAAACAGAAATCTAATGGTATTTAAAAAAGATATTCAAATTTATGTCAAAAATATTTGTATTTCCAAAACGATTTTGAAAGACTGTCAAAAAAATCCGAATTTGAAGGTTCAGGGTATGCAGTTCGACACGGATGCACTCCCTGATGCCGAAAATGAAAGTTTCGTATCGATCGGTCAATATCCGAGCGAGTTATTGAAAGTTGAAAGTCAAAAATTGAGTACTGATTGATATATCAGTATAAGTGAAAATTTTGAAAAACCAATGTGAAATGTTGTCAAAATTTTAACGTGGTTAGGTGACTAGCATTGCCTCGTCAATATTAAACCAAATAAAACAGAAATCAAACGGTATTTAAAAAAGATATTCAAATTTTTGTCAAAAATATTTGTATTTCCAAAACGATTTTGAAAGACTGTCAAAAAAATCCGAATTTGAAGGTTCAGGGTATGCAGTTCGACACAAATGCACTCCCTGATGCCGAAAATGAAAGTTTCGTATCGATCGGTCAATATCCGAGCGAGTTATTGAAAGTTGAAAGTCAAAAATTGAGTACTGATTGATATATCAGTATTAGTGAAAATTTTGAAAAACCAATGTGAAATGTTGTCAAAATTTTAACGTGGTTAGGTGACTAGCATTGCTTCGTCAATATTAAACCAAATACAACAGAAATCTAACGGTATTTAAAAAAGATATTCAAATTTATGTCAAAAATATTTGTATTTCCAAAACGATTTTGAAAGACTGTCAAAAAAATCCGAATTTGAAGGTTCAGGGTATGCAGTTCGACACGGATGCACTCCCTGATGCCGAAAATGAAAGTTTCGTATCGATCGGTCAATATCCGAGCGAGTTATTGAAAGTTGAAAGTCAAAAATTGAGTACTGATTGATATATCAGTATAAGTGAAAATTTTGAAAAACCAATGTGAAATGTTGTCAAAATTTTAACGTGGTTAGGTGACTAGCATTGCCTCGTCAATATTAAACCAAATAAAACAGAAATCTAACGGTATTTAAAAAAGATATTCAAATTTATGTCAAAAATATTTGTATTTCCAAAACGATTTTGAAAGACTGTCAAAAAAATCCGAATTTGAAGGTTCAGGGTATGCAGTTCGACACGGATGCACTCCCTGATGCCGAAAATGAAAGTTTCGTATCGATCGGTCAATATCCGAGCGAGTTATTGAAAGTTGAAAGTCAAAAATTGAGTACTGATTGATATATCAGTATTAGTGAAAATTTTGAAAAACCAATGTGAAATGTTGTCAAAATTTTAACGTGGTTAGGTGACTAGCATTGCTTCGTCAATATTAAACCAAATACAACAGAAATCTAACGGTATTTAAAAAAGATATTCAAATTTATGTCAAAAATATTTGTATTTCCAAAACGATTTTGAAAGACTGTCAAAAAAATCCGAATTTGAAGGTTCAGGGTATGCAGTTCGACACGGATGCACTCCCTGATGCCGAAAATGAAAGTTTCGTATCGATCGGTCAATATCCGAGCGAGTTATTGAAAGTTGAAAGTCAAAAATTGAGTACTGATTGATATATCAGTATAAGTGAAAATTTTGAAAAACCAATGTGAAATGTTGTCAAAATTTTAACGTGGTTAGGTGACTAGCATTGCCTCGTCAATATTAAACCAAATAAAACAGAAATCAAACGGTATTTAAAAAAGATATTCAAATTTATGTCAAAAATATTTGTATTTCCAAAACGATTTTGAAAAACTGTCAAAAAAATCCGAATTTGAAGGTTCAGGGTATGCAGTTCGACACGGATGCACTCCCTGATGCCGAAAATGAAAGTTTCGTATCGATCGGTCAATATCCGAGCGAGTTATTGAAAGTTGAAAGTCAAAAATTGAGTACTGATTGATATATCAGTATAAGTGAAAATTTTGAAAAACCAATGTGAAATGTTGTCAAAATTATAACGTGGTTAGGTGACTAGCATTGCCTCGTCAATATTAAACCAAATAAAACAGAAATCTAACGGTATTTAAAAAGATATTCAAATTTTTGTCAAAAATATTTGTATTTCCAAAACGATTTTGAAAGACTGTCAAAAACATCCGAATTTGAAGGTTCAGGGTATGCAGTTCGACACGGATGCACTCCTTGATGCCGAAAATGAAAGTTTCGTATCGATCGGTCAATATCCGAGCGAGTTATTGAAAGTTGAAAGTCAAAAATTGAGTACTGATTGATATATCAGTATAAGTGAAAATTTTGAAAAACCAATGTGAAATGTTGTCAAAATTTTAACGTGGTTAGGTGACTAGCGTTGCCTCGTCAATATTAAACCAAATAAAACAGAAATCTAACGGAATTAAAAAAAGATATTTAAATTTATGTCAAAAATATTTGTATTTCCAAAACGATTTTGAAAAACTGTCAAAAAAATCCGAATTTGAAGGTTCAGGGTATGCAGTTCGACACGGATGCACTCCTTGATGCCGAAAATGAAAGTTTCGTATCGATCGGTCAATATCCGAGCGAGTTATTGAAAGTTGAAAGTCAAAAATTGAGTACTGATTGATATATCAGTATAAGTGAAAATTTTGAAAAACCAATGTGAAATGTTGTCAAAATTTTAACGTGGTTAGGTGACTAGCGTTGCCTCGTCAATATTAAACCAAATAAAACAGAAATCTAACGGAATTAAAAAAAGATATTTAAATTTATGTCAAAAATATTTGTATTTCCAAAACGATTTTGAAAAACTGTCAAAAAAATCCGAATTTGAAGGTTCAGGGTATGCAGTTCGACACGGATGCACTCCCTGATGCCGAAAATGAAAGTTTCGTATCGATCGGTCAATATCCGAGCGAGTTATTGAAAGTTGAAAGTCAAAAATTGAGTACCGATTGATATATCAGTATAAGTGAAAATTTTGAAAAACCAATGTGAAATGTTGTCAAAATTATAACGTGGTTAGGTGACTAGCATTGCCTCGTCAATATTAAACCAAATAAAACAGAAATCTAACGGTATTTAGAAAGATATTCAAATTTTTGTCAAAAATATTTGTATTTCCAAAACGATTTTGAAAGACTGTCAAAAAAATCCGAATTTGAAGGTTCAGGGTATGCAGTTCGACACGGATGCACTTCCTGATGCCGAAAATGAAAGTTTCGTATCGATCGGTCAATATCCGAGCGAGTTATTGAAAGTTGAAAGTCAAAAATTGAGTACTGATTGATATATCAGTATAAGTGAAAATTTTGAAAAACCAATGTGAAATGTTGTCAAAATTATAACGTGGTTAGGTGACTAGCATTGCCTCGTCAATATTAAACCAAATAAAACAGAAATCTAACGGTATTTAGAAAGATATTCAAATTTTTGTCAAAAATATTTGTATTTCCAAAACGATTTTGAAAGACTGTCAAAAAAATCCGAATTTGAAGGTTCAGGGTATGCAGTTCGACACGGATGCACTTCCTGATGCCGAAAATGAAAGTTTCGTATCGATCGGTCAATATCCGAGCGAGTTATTGAAAGTTGAAAGTCAAAAATTGAGTACTGATTGATATATCAGTATAAGTGAAAATTTTGAAAAACCAATGTGAAATGTTGTCAAAATTATAACGTGGTTAGGTGACTAGCATTGCCTCGTCAATATTAAACCAAATAAAACAGAAATCAAACGGTATTTAAAAAAGATATTCAAATTTATGTCAAAAATATTTGTATTTCCAAAACGATTTTGAAAAACTGTCAAAAAAATCCGAATTTGAAGGTTCAGGGTATGCAGTTCGACACGGATGCACTCCCTGATGCCGAAAATGAAAGTTTCGTATCGATCGGTCAATATCCGAGCGAGTTATTGAAAGTTGAAAGTCAAAAATTAAGTACTGATTGATATATCAGTATAAGTGAAAATTTTGAAAAACCAATGTGAAATGTTGTCAAAATTATAACGTGGTTAGGTGACTAGCATTGCCTCGTCAATATTAAACCAAATAAAACAGAAATCAAACGGTATTTAAAAAAGATATTCAAATTTATGTCAAAAATATTTGTATTTCTTAAACGATTTTGAAAAACTGTCAAAAAAATCCGAATTTGAAGGTTCAGGGTATGCAGTTCGACACGGATGCACTCCCTGATGCCGAAAATGAAAGTTTCGTATCGATCGGTCAATATCCGAGCGAGTTATTGAAAGTTGAAAGTCAAAAATTGAGTACTGATTGATATATCAGTAAAAGTGAAAATTTTGAAAAACCAATGTGAAATGTTGTCAAAATTTTAACGTGGTTAGGTGACTAGCATTGCCTCGTCAATATTAAACCAAATAAAACAGAAATCAAACGGTATTTAAAAAAGATATTCAAATTTATGTCAAAAATATTTGTATTTCCAAAACGATTTTGAAAAACTGTCAAAAAAATCCGAATTTGAAGGTTCAGGGTATGCAGTTCGACACGGATGCACTCCCTGATGCCGAAAATGAAAGTTTCGTATCGATCGGTCAATATCCGAGCGAGTTATTGAAAGTTGAAAGTCAAAAATTGAGTACCGATTGATATATATATATAGTATAAGTGAAAATTTTGAAAAACCAATGTGAAATGTTGTCAAAATTATAACGTGGTTAGGTGACTAGCATTGCCTCGTCAATATTAAACCAAATAAAACAGAAATCTAACGGTATTTAGAAAGATATTCAAATTTTTGTCAAAAATATTTGTATTTCCAAAACGATTTTGAAAGACTGTCAAAAAAATCCGAATTTGAAGGTTCAGGGTATGCAGTTCGACACGGATGCACTTCCTGATGCCGAAAATGAAAGTTTCGTATCGATCGGTCAATATCCGAGCGAGTTATTGAAAGTTGAAAGTCAAAAATTGAGTACTGATTGATATATCAGTATAAGTGAAAATTTTGAAAAACCAATGTGAAATGTTGTCAAAATTATAACGTGGTTAGGTGACTAGCATTGCCTCGTCAATATTAAACCAAATAAAACAGAAATCTAACGGTATTTAAAAAAGATATTCAAATTTATGTCAAAAATATTTGTATTTCCAAAACGATTTTGAAAGACTGTCAAAAAAATCCGAATTTGAAGGTTCAGGGTATGCAGTTCGACACGGATGCACTCCCTGATGCCGAAAATGAAAGTTTCGTATCGATCGGTCAATATCCGAGCGAGTTATTGAAAGTTGAAAGTCAAAAATTGAGTACTGATTGATATATCAGTATAAGTGAAAATTTTGAAAAACCAATGTGAAATGTTGTCAAAATTTTAACGTGGTTAGGTGACTAGCATTGCCTCGTCAATATTAAACCAAATAAAACAGAAATCTAACGGTATTTATAAAAAAAAATTCAAATTTTTGTCAAAAATATTTGTATTTCCAAAACGATTTTGAAAGACTGTCAAAAAAATCCGAAATTTGAAGGTTCAGGGTATGCAGTTCGACACGGATGCACTCCCTGATGCCGAAAATGAAAGTTTCGTATCGATCGGTCAATATCCGAGCGAGTTATTGAAAGTTGAAAGTCAAAAATTGAGTACTGATTGATATATCAGTATAAGTGAAAATTTTGAAAAACCAATGTGAAATGTTGTCAAAATTATAACGTGGTTAGGTGACTAGCATTGCCTCGTCAATATTAAACCAAATAAAACAGAAATCTAACGGTATTTAAAAAGATATTCAAATTTTTGTCAAAAATATTTGTATTTCCAAAACGATTTTGAAAGACTGTCAAAAAAATCCGAATTTGAAGGTTCAGGGTATGCAGTTCGACACGGATGCACTCCCTGATGCCAAAAATGAAAGTTTCGTATCGATCGGTCAATATCCGAGCGAGTTATTGAAAGTTGAAAGTCAAAAATTGAGTACTGATTGATATATCAGTATAAGTGAAAATTTTGAAAAACCAATGTGAAATATTGTCAAAATTATAACGTGGTTAGGTGACTAGCATTGCCTCGTCAATATTAAACCAAATAAAACAGAAATCTAACTGTATTTAAAAAGATATTCAAATTTTTGTCAAAAATATTTGTATTTCCAAAACGATTTTGAAAGACTGTCAAAAAAATCCGAATTTGAAGGTTCAGGGTATGCAGTTCGACACGGATGCACTCCTTGATGCCGAAAATGAAAGTTTCGTATCGATCGGTCAATATCCGAGCGAGTTATTGAAAGTTGAAAGTCAAAAATTGAGTACTGATTGATATATCAGTATAAGTGAAAATTTTGAAAAACCAATGTGAAATGTTGTCAAAATTATAACGTGGTTAGGTGACTAGCATTGCCTCGACAATATTAAACCAAATAAAACAGAAATCTAACGGTATTTAAAAAAGATATTCAAATTTTTGTCAAAAATATTTGTATTTCCAAAACGATTTTGAAAGACTGTCAAAAAAATCCGAATTTGAAGGTTCAGGGTATGCAGTTCGACACGGATGCACTCCCTGATGCCGAAAATGAAAGTTTCGTATCGATCGGTCAATATCCGAGCGAGTTATTGAAAGTTGAAAGTCAAAAATTGAGTACTGATTGATATATCAGTAAAAGTGAAAATTTTGAAAAACCAATGTGAAATGTTGTCAAAATTTTAACGTGGTTAGGTGACTAGCATTGCCTCGTCAATAGTAAACAAAATAAAACAGAAATCTAACGGTATTTAAAAAAGATATTCAAATTTTTGTCAAAAATATTTGTATTTCCAAAACGATTTTGAAAGACTGTCAAAAAAATCCGAATTTGAAGGTTCAGGGTATGCAGTTCGACACGGATGCACTCCCTGATGCCGAAAATGAAAGTTTCGTATCGATCGGTCAATATCCGAGCGAGTTATTGAAAGTTGAAAGTCAAAAATTGAGTACTGATTGATATATCAGTATAAGTGAAAATTTTGAAAAACCAATGTGAAATATTGTCAAAATTATAACGTGGTTAGGTGACTAGCATTGCCTCGTCAATATTAAACCAAATAAAACAGAAATCTAACTGTATTTAAAAAGATATTCAAATTTTTGTCAAAAATATTTGTATTTCCAAAACGATTTTGAAAGACTGTCAAAAAAATCCGAATTTGAAGGTTCAGGGTATGCAGTTCGACACGGATGCACTCCTTGATGCCGAAAATGAAAGTTTCGTATCGATCGGTCAATATCCGAGCGAGTTATTTAAAGTTGAAAGTCAAAAATTGAGTACTGATTGATATATCAGTATAAGTGAAAATTTTGAAAAACCAATGTGAAATGTTGTCAAAATTTTAACGTGGTTAGGTGACTAGCATTGCCTCGTCAATATTAAACCAAATAAAACAGAAATCTAACTGTATTTAAAAAAGATATTCAAATTTTTGTCAAAAATATTTGTATTTCCAAAACGATTTTGAAAGACTGTCAAAAAAATCCGAATTTGAAGGTTCAGGGTATGCAGTTCGACACGGATGCACTCCCTGATGCCGAAAATGAAAGTTTCGTATCGATCGGTCAATATCCGAGCGAGTTATTGAAAGTTGAAAGTCAAAAATTGAGTACTGATTGATATATCAGTATAAGTGAAAATTTTGAAAAACCAATATGAAATGTTGTCAAAATTTTAACGTGGTTAGGTGACTAGCATTGCCTCGTCAATATTAAACCAAATAAAACAGAAATCTAACGGTATTTAAAAAAGATATTCAAATTTATGTCAAAAATATTTGTATTTCCAAAACGATTTTGAAAGACTGTCAAAAAAATCCGAATTTGAAGGTTCAGGGTATGCAGTTCGACACGGATGCATTCCCTGATGCCGAAAATGAAAGTTTCGTATCGATCGGTCAATATCCGAGCGAGTTATTGAAAGTTGAAAGTCAAAAATTGAGTACTGATTGATATATCAGTATAAGTGAAAATTTTGAAAAACCAATGTGAAATGTTGTCAAAATTTTAACGTGGTTAGGTGACTATAATTGCCTCGTCAATATTAAACCAAATAAAACAGAAATCTAACTGTATTTAAAAAAGATATTCAAATTTATGTCAAAAATATTTGTATTTCCAAAACGATTTTGAAAGACTGTCAAAAAAATCCGAATTTGAAGGTTCAGGGTATGCAGTTCGACACGGATGCACTCCCTGATGCCGAAAATGAAAGTTTCGTATCGATCGGTCAATATCCAAGCGAGTTATTGAAAGTTGAAAGTCAAAAATTGAGTACTGATTGATATATCAGTATAAGTGAAAATTTTGAAAAACCAATGTGAAATGTTGTCAAAATTATAACGTGGTTAGGTGACTAGCATTGCCTCGTCAATATTAAACCAAATAAAACAGAAATCTAACGGTATTTAAAAAGATATTCAAATTTTTGTCAAAAATATTTGTATTTCCAAAACGATTTTGAAAGACTGTCAAAAAAATCCGAATTTGAAGGTTCAGGGTATGCAGTTCGACACGGATGCACTCCCTGATGCTGAAAATGAAAGTTTCGTATCGATCGGTCAATATCCGAGCGAGTTATTGAAAGTTGAAAGTCAAAAATTGAGTACTGATTGATATGTCAGTATAAGTGAAAATTTTGAAAAACCAATATGAAATGTTGTCAAAATTTTAACGTGGTTAGGTGACTAGCGTTGCCTCGTCAATATTAAACCAAATAAAACAGAAATCTAACGGAATTAAAAAAAGATATTTAAATTTATGTCAAAAATATTTGTATTTCCAAAACGATTTTGAAAGACTGTCAAAAAAATCCGAATTTGAAGGTTCAGGGTATGCAGTTCGACACGGATGCACTCCCTGATGCCGAAAATGAAAGTTTCGTATCGATCGGTCAATATCCGAGCGAGTTATTGAAAGTTGAAAGTCAAAAATTGAGTACTGATTGATATATCAGTATAAGTGAAAATTTTGAAAAACCAATATGAAATGTTGTCAAAATTTTAACGTGGTTAGGTGACTAGCATTGCCTCGTCAATATTAAACCAAATAAAACAGAAATCTAACGGTATTTAAAAAAGATATTCAAATTTATGTCAAAAATATTTGTATTTCCAAAACGATTTTGAAAGACTGTCAAAAAAATCCGAATTTGAAGGTTCAGGGTATGCAGTTCGATACGGATGCACTCCCTGATGCCGAAAATGAAAGTTTCGTATCGATCGGTCAATATCCGAGCGAGTTATTGAAAGTTGAAAGTCAAAAATTGAGTACTGATTGAGATATCAGTATAAGTGAAAATTTTGAAAAACCAATGTGAAATGTTGTCAAAATTATAACGTGGTTAGGTGACTAGCATTGCCTCGTCAATATTAAACCAAATAAAACAGAAATCTAACGGTATTTAAAAAGATATTCAAATTTTTGTCAAAAATATTTGTATTTCCAAAACGATTTTGAAAGACTGTCAAAAAAATCCGAATTTGAAGGTTCAGGGTATGCAGTTCGACACGGATGCACTCCCTGATGCCGAAAATGAAAGTTTCGTATCGATCGGTCAATATCCGAGCGAGTTATTGAAAGTTGAAAGTCAAAAATTGAGTACTGATTGATATATCAGTATAAGTGAAAATTTTGAAAAACCAATGTGAAATGTTGTCAAAATTTTAACGTGGTTAGGTGACTAGCGTTGCCTCGTCAATATTAAACCAAATAAAACAGAAATCTAACGGAATTAAAAAAAGATATTTAAATTTATGTCAAAAATATTTGTATTTCCAAAACGATTTTGAAAAACTGTCAAAAAAATCCGAATTTGAAGGTTCAGGGTATGCAGTTCGACACGGATGCACTCCCTGATGCCGAAAATGAAAGTTTCGTATCGATCGGTCAATATCCGAGCGAGTTATTTAAAGTTGAAAGTCAAAAATTGAGTACTGATTGATATATCAGTATAAGTGAAAATTTTGAAAAACCAATGTGAAATGTTGTCAAAATTATAACGTGGTGAGGTGACTAGCATTGCCTCGTCAATATTAAACAAAATAAAACAGAAATCTAACGGTATTTAAAAAAGATATTCAAATTTTTGTCAAAAATATTTGTATTTCCAAAACGATTTTGAAAGACTGTCAAAAAAATCCGAATTTGAAGGTTCAGGGTATGCAGTTCGACACGGATGCACTCCCTGATGCCGAAAATGAAAGTTTCGTATCGATCGGTCAATATCCGAGCGAGTTATTGAAAGTTGAAAGTCAAAAATTGAGTACTGATTGATATATCAGTATAAGTGAAAATTTTGAAAAACGAATGTGAAATGTTGTCAAAATTATAACGTGGTTAGGTGACTAGCATTGCCTCGTCAATATTAAACCAAATAAAACAGAAATCTAACGGTATTTAAAAAGATATTCAAATTTTTGTCAAAAATATTTGTATTTCCAAAACGATTTTGAAAGACTGTCAAAAACATCCGAATTTGAAGGTTCAGGGTATGCAGTTCGACACGGATGCACTCCTTGATGCCGAAAATGAAAGTTTCGTATCGATCGGTCAATATCCGAGCGAGTTATTGAAAGTTGAAAGTCAAAAATTGAGTACTGATTGATATGTCAGTATAAGTGAAAATTTTGAAAAACCAATGTGAAATGTTGTCAAAATTTTAACGTGGTTAGGTGACTAGCGTTGCCTCGTCAATATTAAACCAAATAAAACAGAAATCTAACGGAATTAAAAAAAGATATTTAAATTTATGTCAAAAATATTTGTATTTCCAAAACGATTTTGAAAAACTGTCAAAAAAATCCGAATTTGAAGGTTCAGGGTATGCAGTTCGACACGGATGCACTCCCTGATGCCGAAAATGAAAGTTTCGTATCGATCGGTCAATATCCGAGCGAGTTATTTAAAGTTGAAAGTCAAAAATTGAGTACTGATTGATATATCAGTATAAGTGAAAATTTTGAAAAACCAATGTGAAATGTTGTCAAAATTATAACGTGGTGAGGTGACTAGCATTGCCTCGTCAATATTAAACAAAATAAAACAGAAATCTAATGGTATTTAAAAAAGATATTCAAATTTTTGTCAAAAATATTTGTATTTCCAAAACGATTTTGAAAGACTGTCAAAAAAATCCGAATTTGAAGGTTCAGGGTATGCAGTTCGACACGGATGCACTCCCTGATGCCGAAAATGAAAGTTTCGTATCGATCGGTCAATATCCGAGCGAGTTATTGAAAGTTGAAAGTCAAAAATTGAGTACTGATTGATATATCAGTATAAGTGAAAATTTTGAAAAACCAATGTGAAATGTTGTCAAAATTATAACGTGGTTAGGTGACTAGCATTGCCTCGTCAATATTAAACCAAATAAAACAGAAATCTAACGGTATTTAAAAAGATATTCAAATTTTTGTCAAAAATATTTGTATTTCCAAAACGATTTTGAAAGACTGTCAAAAACATCCGAATTTGAAGGTTCAGGGTATGCAGTTCGACACGGATGCACTCCCTGATGCCGAAAATGAAAGTTTCGTATCGATCGGTCAATATCCGAGCGAGTTATTGAAAGTTGAAAGTCAAAAATTGAGTACTGATTGATATATCAGTTTAAGTGAAAATTTTGAAAAACCAATGTGAAATGTTGTCAAAATTTTAACGTGGTTAGGTGACTAGCATTGCCTCGTCAATAGTAAACAAAATAAAACAGAAATCTAACGGTATTTAAAAAAGATATTCAAATTTTTGTCAAAAATATTTGTATTTCCAAAACGATTTTGAAAGACTGTCAAAAAAATCCGAATTTGAAGGTTCAGGGTATGCAGTTCGACACGGATGCACTCCCTGATGCCGAAAATGAAAGTTTCGTATCGATCGGTCAATATCCGAGCGAGTTATTGAAAGTTGAAAGTCAAAAATTGAGTACTGATTGATATATCAGTATAAGTGAAAATTTTGAAAAACCAATATGAAATGTTGTCAAAATTTTAACGTGGTTAGGTGACTAGCATTGCCTCGTCAATATTAAACCAAATAAAACAGAAATCTAACGGTATTTAAAAAAGATATTCAAATTTATGTCAAAAATATTTGTATTTCCAAAACGATTTTGAAAGACTGTCAAAAAAATCCGAAGTTGAAGGTTCAGGGTATGCAGTTCGACACGGATGCACTCCCTGATGCCGAAAATGAAAGTTTCGTATCGATCGGTCAATATCCGAGCGAGTTATTTAAAGTTGAAAGTCAAAAATTGAGTACTGATTGATATATCAGTATAAGTGAAAATTTTGAAAAACCAATGTGAAATGTTGTCAAAATTTTAACGTGGTTAGGTGACTAGCGTTGCCTCGTCAATATTAAACCAAATAAAACAGAAATCTAACGGTATTTAAAAAAGATATTCAAATTTTTGTCAAAAATATTTGTATTTCCAAAACGATTTTGAAAGACTGTCAAAAAAATCCGAATTTGAAGGTTCAGGGTATGCAGTTCGACACGGATGCACTCCCTGATGCCGAAAATGAAAGTTTCGTATCGATCGGTCAATATCCGAGCGAGTTATTGAAAGTTGAAAGTCAAAAATTGAGTACTGATTGATATATCAGTATAAGTGAAAATTTTGAAAAACCAATGTGAAATGTTGTCAAAATTATAACGTGGTTAGGTGACTAGCATTGCCTCGTCAATATTAAACCAAATAAAACAGAAATCTAACGGTATTTAAAAAGATATTCAAATTTTTGTCAAAAATATTTGTATTTCCAAAACGATTTTGAAAGACTGTCAAAAACATCCGAATTTGAAGGTTCAGGGTATGCAGTTCGACACGGATGCACTCCTTGATGCCGAAAATGAAAGTTTCGTATCGATCGGTCAATATCCGAGCGAGTTATTGAAAGTTGAAAGTCAAAAATTGAGTACTGATTGATATATCAGTATAAGTGAAAATTTTGAAAAACCAATGTGAAATGTTGTCAAAATTTTAACGTGGTTAGGTGACTAGCGTTGCCTCGTCAATATTAAACCAAATAAAACAGAAATCTAACGGAATTAAAAAAAGATATTTAAATTTATGTCAAAAATATTTGTATTTCCAAAACGATTTTGAAAAACTGTCAAAAAAATCCGAATTTGAAGGTTCAGGGTATGCAGTTCGACACGGATGCACTCCCTGATGCCGAAAATGAAAGTTTCGTATCGATCGGTCAATATCCGAGCGAGTTATTTAAAGTTGAAAGTCAAAAATTGAGTACTGATTGATATATCAGTATAAGTGAAAATTTTGAAAAACCAATGTGAAATGTTGTCAAAATTATAACGTGGTGAGGTGACTAGCATTGCCTCGTCAATATTAAACAAAATAAAACAGAAATCTAACGGTATTTAAAAAAGATATTCAAATTTTTGTCAAAAATATTTGTATTTCCAAAACGATTTTGAAAGACTGTCAAAAAAATCCGAATTTGAAGGTTCAGGGTATGCAGTTCGACACGGATGCACTCCCTGATGCCGAAAATGAAAGTTTCGTATCGATCGGTCAATATCCGAGCGAGTTATTGAAAGTTGAAAGTCAAAAATTGAGTACTGATTGATATATCAGTATAAGTGAAAATTTTGAAAAACCAATGTGAAATGTTGTCAAAATTATAACGTGGTTAGGTGACTAGCATTGCCTCGTCAATATTAAACCAAATAAAACAGAAATCTAACGGTATTTAAAAAGATATTCAAATTTTTGTCAAAAATATTTGTATTTCCAAAACGATTTTGAAAGACTGTCAAAAACATCCGAATTTGAAGGTTCAGGGTATGCAGTTCGACACGGATGCACTCCCTGATGCCGAAAATGAAAGTTTCGTATCGATCGGTCAATATCCGAGCGAGTTATTGAAAGTTGAAAGTCAAAAATTGAGTACTGATTGATATATCAGTTTAAGTGAAAATTTTGAAAAACCAATGTGAAATGTTGTCAAAATTTTAACGTGGTTAGGTGACTAGCATTGCCTCGTCAATAGTAAACAAAATAAAACAGAAATCTAACGGTATTTAAAAAAGATATTCAAATTTTTGTCAAAAATATTTGTATTTCCAAAACGATTTTGAAAGACTGTCAAAAAAATCCGAATTTGAAGGTTCAGGGTATGCAGTTCGACACGGATGCACTCCCTGATGCCGAAAATGAAAGTTTCGTATCGATCGGTCAATATCCGAGCGAGTTATTGAAAGTTGAAAGTCAAAAATTGAGTACTGATTGATATATCAGTATAAGTGAAAATTTTGAAAAACCAATATGAAATGTTGTCAAAATTTTAACGTGGTTAGGTGACTAGCATTGCCTCGTCAATATTAAACCAAATAAAACAGAAATCTAATGGTATTTAAAAAAGATATTCAAATTTATGTCAAAAATATTTGTATTTCCAAAACGATTTTGAAAGACTGTCAAAAAAATCCGAAGTTGAAGGTTCAGGGTATGCAGTTCGACACGGATGCACTCCCTGATGCCGAAAATGAAAGTTTCGTATCGATCGGTCAATATCCGAGCGAGTTATTTAAAGTTGAAAGTCAAAAATTGAGTACTGATTGATATATCAGTATAAGTGAAAATTTTGAAAAACCAATGTGAAATGTTGTCAAAATTTTAACGTGGTTAGGTGACTAGCGTTGCCTCGTCAATATTAAACCAAATAAAACAGAAATCTAACGGTATTTAAAAAAGATATTCAAATTTATGTCAAAAATATTTGTATTTCCAAAACGATTTTGAAAGACTGTCAAAAAAATCCGAATTTGAAGGTTCAGGGTATGCAGTTCGACACGAATGCACTCCCTGATGCCGAAAATGAAAGTTTCGTATCGATCGGTCAATATCCGAGCGAGTTATTGAAAGTTGAAAGTCAAAAATTGAGTACTGATTGATATATCAGTATAAGTGAAAATTTTGAAAAACCAATGTGAAATGTTGTCAAAATTATAACGTGGTTAGGTGACTAGCATTGCCTCGTCAATATTAAACCAAATAAAACAGAAATCTAACGGTATTTAAAAAGATATTCAAATTTTTGTCAAAAATATTTGTATTTCCAAAACGATTTTGAAAGACTGTCAAAAACATCCGAATTTGAAGGTTCAGGGTATGCAGTTCGACACGGATGCACTCCTTGATGCCGAAAATGAAAGTTTCGTATCGATCGGTCAATATCCGAGCGAGTTATTGAAAGTTGAAAGTCAAAAATTGAGTACTGATTGATATATCAGTATAAGTGAAAATTTTGAAAAACCAATGTGAAATGTTGTCAAAATTTTAACGTGGTTAGGTGACTAGCGTTGCCTCGTCAATATTAAACCAAATAAAACAGAAATCTAACGGAATTAAAAAAAGATATTTAAATTTATGTCAAAAATATTTGTATTTCCAAAACGATTTTGAAAAACTGTCAAAAAAATCCGAATTTGAAGGTTCAGGGTATGCAGTTCGACACGGATGCACTCCCTGATGCCGAAAATGAAAGTTTCGTATCGATCGGTCAATATCCGAGCGAGTTATTTAAAGTTGAAAGTCAAAAATTGAGTACTGATTGATATATCAGTATAAGTGAAAATTTTGAAAAACCAATGTGAAATGTTGTCAAAATTATAACGTGGTGAGGTGACTAGCATTGCCTCGTCAATATTAAACAAAATAAAACAGAAATCTAACGGTATTTAAAAAAGATATTCAAATTTTTGTCAAAAATATTTGTATTTCCAAAACGATTTTGAAAGACTGTCAAAAAAATCCGAATTTGAAGGTTCAGGGTATGCAGTTCGACACGGATGCACTCCCTGATGCCGAAAATGAAAGTTTCGTATCGATCGGTCAATATCCGAGCGAGTTATTGAAAGTTGAAAGTCAAAAATTGAGTACTGATTGATATATCAGTATAAGTGAAAATTTTGAAAAACCAATGTGAAATGTTGTCAAAATTATAACGTGGTTAGGTGACTAGCATTGCCTCGTCAATATTAAACCAAATAAAACAGAAATCTAACGGTATTTAAAAAGATATTCAAATTTTTGTCAAAAATATTTGTATTTCCAAAACGATTTTGAAAGACTGTCAAAAACATCCGAATTTGAAGGTTCAGGGTATGCAGTTCGACACGGATGCACTCCCTGATGCCGAAAATGAAAGTTTCGTATCGATCGGTCAATATCCGAGCGAGTTATTGAAAGTTGAAAGTCAAAAATTGAGTACTGATTGATATATCAGTTTAAGTGAAAATTTTGAAAAACCAATGTGAAATGTTGTCAAAATTTTAACGTGGTTAGGTGACTAGCATTGCCTCGTCAATAGTAAACAAAATAAAACAGAAATCTAACGGTATTTAAAAAAGATATTCAAATTTTTGTCAAAAATATTTGTATTTCCAAAACGATTTTGAAAGACTGTCAAAAAAATCCGAATTTGAAGGTTCAGGGTATGCAGTTCGACACGGATGCACTCCCTGATGCCGAAAATGAAAGTTTCCTATCGATCGGTCAATATCCGAGCGAGTTATTGAAAGTTGAAAGTCAAAAATTGAGTACTGATTGATATATCAGTATAAGTGAAAATTTTGAAAAACCAATGTGAAATGTTGTCAAAATTTTAACGTGGTTAGGTGACTAGCGTTGCCTCGTCAATATTAAACCAAATAAAACAGAAATCTAACGGTATTTAAAAAGATATTCAAATTTTTGTCAAAAATATTTGTATTTCCAAAACGATTTTGAAAGACTGTCAAAAAAATCCGAATTTGAAGGTTCAAGGTACGCAGTTCGACACGAATGCACTCCCTGATGCCGAAAATGAAAGTTTCGTATCGATCGGTCAATATCCGAGCGAGTTATTGAAAGTTGAAAGTCAAAAATTGAGTACTGATTGATATATAAGTATAAGTGAAAATTTTGAAAAACCAATATGAAATGCTGTCAAAATTATAACGTGGTTAGGTGACTAGCATTGCCTCGTCAATATTAAACCAAATAAAACAGAAATCTAACGGTATTTAAAAAGATATTCAAATTTTTGTCAAAAATATTTGTATTTCCAAAACGATTTTGAAAGACTGTCAAAAACATCCGAATTTGAAGGTTCAGGGTATGCAGTTCGACACGGATGCACTCCTTGATGCCGAAAATGAAAGTTTCGTATCGATCGGTCAATATCCGAGCGAGTTATTGAAAGTTGAAAGTCAAAAATTGAGTACTGATTGATATATCAGTATAAGTGAAAATTTTGAAAAACCAATGTGAAATGTTGTCAAAATTTTAACGTGGTTAGGTGACTAGCGTTGCCTCGTCAATATTAAACCAAATAAAACAGAAATCTAACGGTATTAAAAAAAGATATTTAAATTTATGTCAAAAATATTTGTATTTCCAAAACGATTTTGAAAAACTGTCAAAAAAATCCGAATTTGAAGGTTCAGGGTATGCAGTTCGACACGGATGCACTCCCTGATGCCGAAAATGAAAGTTTCGTATCGATCGGTCAATATCCGAGCGAGTTATTTAAAGTTGAAAGTCAAAAATTGAGTACTGATTGATATATCAGTATAAGTGAAAATTTTGAAAAACCAATGTGAAATGTTGTCAAAATTTTAACGTGGTTAGGTGACTAGCGTTGCCTCGTCAATATTAAACCAAATAAAACAGAAATCTAACGGAATTAAAAAAAGATATTTAAATTTATGTCAAAAATATTTGTATTTCCAAAACGATTTTGAAAAACTGTCAAAAAAATCCGAATTTGAAGGTTCAGGGTATGCAGTTCGACACGGATGCACTCCCTGATGCCGAAAATGAAAGTTTCGTATCGATCGGTCAATATCCGAGCGAGTTATTTAAAGTTGAAAGTCAAAAATTGAGTACTGATTGATATATCAGTATAAGTGAAAATTTTGAAAAACCAATGTGAAATGTTGTCAAAATTATAACGTGGTGAGGTGACTAGCATTGCCTCGTCAATATTAAACAAAATAAAACAGAAATCTAACGGTATTTAAAAAAGATATTCAAATTTTTGTCAAAAATATTTGTATTTCCAAAACGATTTTGAAAGACTGTCAAAAAAATCCGAATTTGAAGGTTCAGGGTATGCAGTTCGACACGGATGCACTCCCTGATGCCGAAAATGAAAGTTTCGTATCGATCGGTCAATATCCGAGCGAGTTATTGAAAGTTGAAAGTCAAAAATTGAGTACTGATTGATATATCAGTATAAGTGAAAATTTTGAAAAACCAATGTGAAATGTTGTCAAAATTATAACGTGGTTAGGTGACTAGCATTGCCTCGTCAATATTAAACCAAATAAAACAGAAATCTAACGGTATTTAAAAAGATATTCAAATTTTTGTCAAAAATATTTGTATTTCCAAAACGATTTTGAAAGACTGTCAAAAACATCCGAATTTGAAGGTTCAGGGTATGCAGTTCGACACGGATGCACTCCCTGATGCCGAAAATGAAAGTTTCGTATCGATCGGTCAATATCCGAGCGAGTTATTGAAAGTTGAAAGTCAAAAATTGAGTACTGATTGATATATCAGTTTAAGTGAAAATTTTGAAAAACCAATGTGAAATGTTGTCAAAATTTTAACGTGGTTAGGTGACTAGCATTGCCTCGTCAATAGTAAACAAAATAAAACAGAAATCTAACGGTATTTAAAAAAGATATTCAAATTTTTGTCAAAAATATTTGTATTTCCAAAACGATTTTGAAAGACTGTCAAAAAAATCCGAATTTGAAGGTTCAGGGTATGCAGTTCGACACGGATGCACTCCCTGATGCCGAAAATGAAAGTTTCCTATCGATCGGTCAATATCCGAGCGAGTTATTGAAAGTTGAAAGTCAAAAATTGAGTACTGATTGATATATCAGTATAAGTGAAAATTTTGAAAAACCAATGTGAAATGTTGTCAAAATTTTAACGTGGTTAGGTGACTAGCGTTGCCTCGTCAATATTAAACCAAATAAAACAGAAATCTAACGGTATTTAAAAAGATATTCAAATTTTTGTCAAAAATATTTGTATTTCCAAAACGATTTTGAAAGACTGTCAAAAAAATCCGAATTTGAAGGTTCAAGGTACGCAGTTCGACACGAATGCACTCCCTGATGCCGAAAATGAAAGTTTCGTATCGATCGGTCAATATCCGAGCGAGTTATTGAAAGTTGAAAGTCAAAAATTGAGTACTGATTGATATATAAGTATAAGTGAAAATTTTGAAAAACCAATGTGAAATGCTGTCAAAATTATAACGTGGTTAGGTGACTAGCATTGCCTCGTCAATATTAAACCAAATAAAACAGAAATCTAACGGTATTTAAAAAAGATATTCAAATTTATGTCAAAAATATTTGTATTTCCAAAACGATTTTGAAAGACTGTCAAAAAAATCCGAATTTGAAGGTTCAGGGTATGCAGTTCGACACGGATGCACTCCCTGATGCCGAAAATGAAAGTTTCGTATCGATCGGTCAATATCCGAGCGAGTTATTGAAAGTTGAAAGTCAAAAATTGAGTACTGATTGATATATCAGTATAAGTGAAAATTTTGAAAAACCAATGTGAAATGTTGTCAAAATTTTAACGTGGTTAGGTGACTAGCATTGCGTCGTCAATATTAAACCAAATAAAACAGAAATCTAACGGTATTTAAAAAGATATTCAAATTTATATCAAAATTATTTGTATTTCCAAAACGATTTTGAAAGACTGTCAAAAAAATCCGAATTTGAAGGTTCAGGGTATGCAGTTCGACACGGATGCACTCCCTGATGCCGAAAATGAAAGTTTCGTATCGATCGGTCAATATCCGAGCGAGTTATTGAAAGTTGAAAGTCAAAAATTGAGTACTGATTGATATATCAGTATAAGTGAAAAAGGTTCAGCGTATGCAGTTCGACACGGATGCACTCCCTGATGCCGAAAATGAAAGTTTCGTATCGATCGGTCAATATCCGAGCGAGTTATTGAAAGTTGAAAGTCAAAAATTGAGTACTGATTGATATATCAGTTTAAGTGAAAATTTTGAAAAAACCAATGTGAAATGTTGTCAAAATTTTAACGTGGTTAGGTGACTAGCGTTGCCTCGTCAATATTAAACCAAATAAAACAGAAATCTAACGGTATTTAAAAAAGATATTCAAATTTATGTCAAAAATATTTGTATTTCCAAAACGATTTTGAAAGACTGTCAAAAAAATCCGAATTTGAAGGTTCAGGGTATGCAGTTCGACACGGATGCACTCCCTGATGCCGAAAATGAAAGTTTCCTATCGATCGGTCAATATCCGAGCGAGTTATTGAAAGTTGAAAGTCAAAAATTGAGTACTGATTGATATATCAGTATAAGTGAAAATTTTGAAAAACCAATGTGAAATGTTGTCAAAATTTTAACGTGGTTAGGTGACTAGCGTTGCCTCGTCAATATTAAACCAAATAAAACAGAAATCTAACGGTATTTAAAAAGATATTCAAATTTTTGTCAAAAATATTTGTATTTCCAAAACGATTTTGAAAGACTGTCAAAAAAATCCGAATTTGAAGGTTCAAGGTACGCAGTTCGACACGAATGCACTCCCTGATGCCGAAAATGAAAGTTTCGTATCAATCGGTCAATACCCGAGCGAGTTATTGAAAGTTGAAAGTCAAAAATTGAGTACTGATTGATATATCAGTATAAGTGAAAATTTTGAAAAACCAATGTGAAATGTTGTCAAAATTTTAACGTGGTTAGGTGACTAGCGTTGCCTCGTCAATATTAAACCAAATAAAACAGAAATCTAACGGTATTTAAAAAAGATATTCAAATTTATGTCAAAAATATTTGTATTTCCAAAACGATTTTGAAAGACTGTCAAAAAAATCCGAATTTGAAGGTTCAGGGTATGCAGTTCGACACGGATGCACTCCCTGATGCCGAAAATGAAAGTTTCGTATCGATCGGTCAATATCCGAGCGAGTTATTGAAAGTTGAAAGTCAAAAATTGAGTACTGATTGATATATCAGTATAAGTGAAAATTTTGAAAAACCAATGTGAAATGTTGTCAAAATTTTAACGTGGTTAGGTGACTAGCGTTGCCTCGTCAATATTAAACCAAATAAAACAGAAATCTAACGGTATTTAAAAAAGATATTCAAATTTATGTCAAAAATATTTGTATTTCCAAAACGATTTTGAAAGACTGTCAAAAAAATCCGAATTTGAAGGTTCAGGGTATGCAGTTCGACACGGATGCACTCTCTAATGCCGAAAATGAAAGTTTCGTATCGATCGGTCAATATCCGAGCGAGTTATTGAAAGTTGAAAGTCAAAAATTGAGTACTGATTGATATATCAGTATAAGTGAAAATTTTGAAAAACCAATGTGAAATGTTGTCAAAATTATAACGTGGTTAGGTGACTAGCGTTGCCTCGTCAATATTAAACCAAATAAAACAGAAATCTAACGGTATTTAAAAAAGATATTCAAATTTATGTCAAAAATATTTGTATTTCCAAAACGATTTTGAAAGACTGTCAAAAAAATCCGAATTTGAAGGTTCAGGGTATGCAGTTCGACACGGATGCACTCCCTGATGCCGAAAATGAAAGTTTCGTATCGATCGGTCAATATCCGAGCGAGTTATTGAAAGTTGAAAGTCAAAAATTGAGTACTGATTGATATATCAGTATAAGTGAAAAAGGTTCAGCGTATGCAGTTCGACACGGATGCACTCCCTGATGCCGAAAATGAAACTTTCGTATCGATCGGTCAATATCCGAGCGAGTTATTGAAAGTTGAAAGTCAAAAATTGAGTACTGATTGATATATCAGTATAAGTGAAAATTTTGAAAAACCAATGTGAAATGTTGTCAAAATTTTAACGTGGTTAGGTGACTAGCGTTGCCTCGTCAATATTAAACCAAATAAAACAGAAATCTAACGGTATTTAAAAAAGATATTCAAATTTATGTCAAAAATATTTGTATTTCCAAAACGATTTTGAAAGACTGTCAAAAAAATCCGAATTTGAAGGTTCAGGGTATGCAGTTCGACACGGATGCACTCCCTGATGCCGAAAATGAAAGTTTCGTATCGATCGGTCAATATCCGAGCGAGTTATTGAAAGTTGAAAGTCAAAAATTGAGTACTGATTGAGATATCAGTATAAGTGAAAATTTTGAAAAACCAATGTGAAATGTTGTCAAAATTTTAACGTGGTTAGGTGACTTGCATTGCCTCGTCAATATTAAACCAAATAAAACAGAAATCTAACGGTATTTAAAAAAGATATTCAAATTTATGTCAAAAATATTTGTATTTCCAAAACGATTTTGAAAGACTGTCAAAAAAATCCGAATTTGAAGGTTCAGGGTATGCAGTTCGACACGGATGCACTCCTTGATGCCGAAAATGAAAGTTTCGTATCGATCGGTCAATATCCGAGCGAGTTATTGAAAGTTGAAAGTCAAAAATTGAGTACTGATTGAGATATCAGTTTAAGTGAAAATTTTGAAAAACCAATGTGAAATGTTGTCAAAATTTTAACGTGGTTAGGTGACTAGCGTTGCCTCGTCAATATTAAACCAAATAAAACAGAAATCTAATGGTATTTAAAAAAGATATTCAAATTTATGTCAAAAATATTTGTATTTCCAAAACGATTTTGAAAGACTGTCAAAAAAATCCGAATTTGAAGGTTCAGGGTATGCAGTTCGACACGGATGCACTCCTTGATGCTGAAAATGAAAGTTTCGTATCGATCGGTCAATATCCGAGCGAGTTATTGAAAGTTGAAAGTCAAAAATTGAGTACTGATTGAGATATCAGTATAAGTGAAAATTTTGAAAAACCAATGTGAAATGTTGTCAAAATTTTAACGTGGTTAGGTGACTAGCATTGCCTCGTCAATATTAAACCAAATAAAACAGAAATCTAACGGTATTTAAAAAGATATTCAAATTTATGTCAAAATTATTTGTATTTCCAAAACGATTTTGAAAGACTGTCAAAAAAATCCGAATTTGAAGGTTCAGGGTATGCAGTTCGACACGGATGCACTCCCTGATGCCGAAAATGAAAGTTTCGTATCGATCGGTCAATATCCGAGCGAGTTATTGAAAGTTGAAAGTCAAAAATTGAGTACTGATTGATATATCAGTATAAGTGAAAAAGGTTCAGCGTATGCAGTTCGACACGGATGCACTCCCTGATGCCGAAAATGAAACTTTCGTATCGATCGGTCAATATCCGAGCGAGTTATTGAAAGTTGAAAGTCAAAAATTGAGTACTGATTGATATATCAGTATAAGTGAAAATTTTGAAAAACCAATGTGAAATGTTGTCAAAATTTTAACGTGGTTAGGTGACTAGCGTTGCCTCGTCAATATTAAACCAAATAAAACAGAAATCTAACGGTATTTAAAAAAGATATTCAAATTTATGTCAAAAACATTTGTATTTCCAAAACGATTTTGAAAGACTGTCAAAAAAATCCGAATTTGAAGGTTCAGGGTATGCAGTTCGACACGGATGCACTCCCTGATGCCGAAAATGAAAGTTTCGTATCGATCGGTCAATATCCGAGCGAGTTATTGAAAGTTGAAAGTCAAAAATTGAGTACTGATTGATATATCAGTATAAGTGAAAATTTTGAAAAACCAATGTGAAATGTTGTCAAAATTTTAACGTGGTTAGGTGACTAGCATTGCCTCGTCAATATTAAACCAAATAAAACAGAAATCTAACGGTATTTAAAAAGATATTCAAATTTATGTCAAAATTATTTGTATTTCCAAAACGATTTTGAAAGACTGTCAAAAAAATCCGAATTTGAAGGTTCAGGGTATGCAGTTCGACACGGATGCACTCCCTGATGCCGAAAATGAAAGTTTCGTATCGATCGGTCAATATCCGAGCGAGTTATTGAAAGTTGAAAGTCAAAAATTGAGTACTGATTGATATATCAGTATAAGTGAAAAAGGTTCAGCGTATGCAGTTCGACACGGATGCACTCCCTGATGCCGAAAATGAAACTTTCGTATCGATCGGTCAATATCCGAGCGAGTTATTGAAAGTTGAAAGTCAAAAATTGAGTACTGATTGATATATCAGTTTAAGTGAAAATTTTGAAAAACCAATGTGAAATGTTGTCAAAATTTTAACGTGGTTAGGTGACTAGCGTTGCCTCGTCAATATTAAACCAAATAAAACAGAAATCTAACGGTATTTAAAAAAGATATTCAAATTTATGTCAAAAATATTTGTATTTCCAAAACGATTTTGAAAGACTGTCAAAAAAATCCGAATTTGAAGGTTCAGGGTATGCAGTTCGACACGGATGCACTCCCTGATGCCGAAAATGAAAGTTTCGTATCGATCGGTCAATATCCGAGCGAGTTATTGAAAGTTGAAAGTCAAAAATTGAGTACTGATTGAGATATCAGTATAAGTGAAATTTTTGAAAAACCAATGTGAAATGTTGTCAAAATTTTAACGTGGTTAGGTGACTTGCATTGCCTCGTCAATATTAAACCAAATAAAACAGAAATCTAACGGTATTTAAAAAAGATATTCAAATTTATGTCAAAAATATTTGTATTTCCAAAACGATTTTGAAAGACTGTCAAAAAAATCCGAATTTGAAGGTTCAGGGTATGCAGTTCGACACGGATGCACTCCCTGATGCCGAAAATGAAAGTTTCGTATCGATCGGTCAATATCCGAGCGAGTTATTGAAAGTTGAAAGTCAAAAATTGAGTACTGATTGATATATCAGTATAAGTGAAAATTTTGAAAAACCAATGTGAAATGTTGTCAAAATTTTAACGTGGTTAGGTGACTAGCATTGCCTCGTCAATATTAAACCAAATAAAACAGAAATCTAACGGTATTTAAAAAAGATATTCAAATTATGTCAAAAATATTTGTATTTCCAAAACGATTTTGAAAGACTGTCAAAAAAATCCGAATTTGAAGGTTCAGGGTATGCAGGTCGACACGGATGCACTCCCTGATGCCGAAAATGAAAGTTTCGTATCGATCGGTCAATATCCGAGCGAGTTATTGAAAGTTGAAAGTCAAAAATTGAGTACTGATTGAGATATCAGTATAAGTGAAAATTTTGAAAAACCAATGTGAAATGTTGTCAAAATTTTAACGTGGTTAGGTGACTTGCATTGCCTCGTCAATATTAAACCAAATAAAACAGAAATCTAACGGTATTTAAAAAAGATATTCAAATTTATGTCAAAAATATTTGTATTTCCAAAACGATTTTGAAAGACTGTCAAAAAAATCCGAATTTGAAGGTTCAGGGTATGCAGTTCGACACGGATGCACTCCCTGATGCCGAAAATGAAAGTTTCGTATCGATCGGTCAATATCCGAGCGAGTTATTGAAAGTTGAAAGTCAAAAATTGAGTACTGATTGAGATATCAGTATAAGTGAAAATTTTGAAAAACCAATGTGAAATGTTGTCAAAATTTTAACGTGGTTAGGTGACTAGCATTGCCTCGTCAATATTAAACCAAATAAAACAGAAATCTAACGGTATTTAAAAAAGATATTCAAATTTATGTCAAAAATATTTGTATTTCCAAAACGATTTTGAAAGACTGTCAAAAAAATCCGAATTTGAAGGTTCAGGGTATGCAGTTCGACACGGATGCACTCCCTGATGCCGAAAATGAAAGTTTCGTATCGATCGGTCAATATCCGAGCGAGTTATTGAAAGTTGAAAGTCAAAAATTGAGTACTGATTGATATATCAGTATAAGTGAAAAAGGTTCAGCGTATGCAGTTCGACACGGATGCACTCCCTGATGCCGAAAATGAAACTTTCGTATCGATCGGTCAATATCCGAGCGAGTTATTGAAAGTTGAAAGTCAAAAATTGAGTACTGATTGATATATCAGTTTAAGTGAAAATTTTGAAAAACCAATGTGAAATGTTGTCAAAATTTTAACGTGGTTAGGTGACTAGCGTTGCCTCGTCAATATTAAACCAAATAAAACAGAAATCTAACGGTATTTAAAAAAGATATTCAAATTTATGTCAAAAATATTTGTATTTCCAAAACGATTTTGAAAGACTGTCAAAAAAATCCGAATTTGAAGGTTCAGGGTATGCAGTTCGACACGGATGCACTCCCTGATGCCGAAAATGAAAGTTTCGTATCGATCGGTCAATATCCGAGCGAGTTATTGAAAGTTGAAAGTCAAAAATTGAGTACTGATTGAGATATCAGTATAAGTGAAAATTTTGAAAAACCAATGTGAAATGTTGTCAAAATTTTAACGTGGTTAGGTGACTAGCATTGCCTCGTCAATATTAAACCAAATAAAACAGAAATCTAACGGTATTTAAAAAAGATATTCAAATTTATGTCAAAAATATTTGTATTTCCAAAACGATTTTGAAAGACTGTCAAAAAAATCCGAATTTGAAGGTTCAGGGTATGCAGTTCGACACGGATGCACTCCCTGATGCCGAAAATGAAAGTTTCGTATCGATCGGTCAATATCCGAGCGAGTTATTGAAAGTTGAAAGTCAAAAATTGAGTACTGATTGAGATATCAGTATAAGTGAAAATTTTGAAAAACCAATGTGAAATGTTGTCAAAATTTTAACGTGGTTAGGTGACTAGCATTGCCTCGTCAATATTAAACCAAATAAAACAGAAATCTAACGGTATTTAAAAAAGATATTCAAATTTATGTCAAAAATATTTGTATTTCCAAAACGATTTTGAAAGACTGTCAAAAAAATCCGAATTTGAAGGTTCAGGGTATGCAGTTCGATACGGATGCACTCCCTGATGCCGAAAATGAAAGTTTCGTATCGATCGGTCAATATCCGAGCGAGTTATTGAAAGTTGAAAGTCAAAAATTGAGTACTGATTGATATATCAGTATAAGTGAAAAAGGTTCAGCGTATGCAGTTCGACACGGATGCACTCCCTGATGCCGAAAATGAAACTTTCGTATCGATCGGTCAATATCCGAGCGAGTTATTGAAAGTTGAAAGTCAAAAATTGAGTACTGATTGATATATCAGTATAAGTGAAAATTTTGAAAAACCAATGTGAAATGTTGTCAAAATTTTAACGTGGTTAGGTGACTAGCGTTGCCTCGTCAATATTAAACCAAATAAAACAGAAATCTAACGGTATTTAAAAAAGATATTCAAATTTATGTCAAAAACATTTGTATTTCCAAAACGATTTTGAAAGACTGTCAAAAAAATCCGAATTTGAAGGTTCAGGGTATGCAGGTCGACACGGATGCACTCCCTGATGCCGAAAATGAAAGTTTCGTATCGATCGGTCAATATCCGAGCGAGTTATTGAAAGTTGAAAGTCAAAAATTGAGTACTGATTGAGATATCAGTATAAGTGAAAATTTTGAAAAACCAATGTGAAATGTTGTCAAAATTTTAACGTGCTTAGGTGACTAGCATTGCCTCGTCAATATTAAACCAAATAAAACAGAAATCTAACGGTATTTAAAAAAGATATTCAAATTTATGTCAAAAACATTTGTATTTCCAAAACGATTTTGAAAGACTGTCAAAAAAATCCGAATTTGAAGGTTCAGGGTATGCAGTTCGACACGGATGCACTCCCTGATGCCGAAAATGAAAGTTTCGTATCGATCGGTCAATATCCGAGCGAGTTATTGAAAGTTGAAAGTCAAAAATTGAGTACTGATTGATATATCAGTATAAGTGAAAATTTTGAAAAACCAATGTGAAATGTTGTCAAAATTTTTACGTGGTTAGGTGACTAGCATTGCCTCGTCAATATAACACCAAATAAAACAGAAAACTAACGGTATTTAAAAAGATATTCAAATTTATGTCAAAAATATTTGTATTTCCAAAACGATTTTGAAAGACTGTCAAAAAAATCCGAATTTGAAGGTTCAGGGTATGCAGTTCGACACGGATGCACTCCCTGATGCCGAAAATGAAAGTTTCGTATCGATCGGTCAATATCCGAGCGAGTTATTGAAAGTTGAAAGTCAAAAATTGAGTACTGATTGAGATATCAGTATAAGTGAAAATTTTGAAAAACCAATGTGAAATGTTGTCAAAATTTTAACGTGGTTAGGTGACTAGCATTGCCTCGTCAATATTAAACAAAATAAAACAGAAATCTAACGGTATTTAAAAAAGATATTCAAATTTATGTCAAAAATATTTGTATTTCCAAAACGATTTTGAAAGACTGTCAAAAAAATCCGAATTTGAAGGTTCAGGGTATGCAGTTCGACACGGATGCACTCCCTGATGCCGAAAATGAAAGTTTCGTATCGATCGGTCAATATCCGAGCGAGTTATTGAAAGTTGAAAGTCAAAAATTGAGTACTGATTGATATATCAGTATAAGTGAAAAAGGTTCAGCGTATGCAGTTCGACACGGATGCACTCCCTGATGCCGAAAATGAAAGTTTCGTATCGATCGGTCAATATCCGAGCGAGTTATTGAAAGTTGAAAGTCAAAAATTGAGTACTGATTGATATATCAGTATAAGTGAAAAAGGTTCAGCGTATGCAGTTTGACACGGATGCATTCCCTGATGCCGAAAATGAAAGTTTCGTATCGATCGGTCAATATCCGAGCGAGTTATTGAAAGTTGAAAGTCAAAAATTGAGTACTGATTGATATATCAGTAAAAGTGAAAATTTTGAAAAACCAATGTGAAATGTTGTCAAAATTTTAACGTGGTTAGGTGACTAGCATTGCCTCGTCAATATTAAACCAAATATAACAGAAATCTAACGGTATTTAAAAAGATATTCAAATTTATGTCAAAATTATTTGTATTTCCAAAACGATTTTGAAAGACTGTCAAAAAAATCCGAATTTGAAGGTTCAGGGTATGCAGTTCGACACGGATGCACTCCCTGATGCCGAAAATGAAAGTTTCGTATCGATCGGTCAATATCCGAGCGAGTTATTGAAAGTTGAAAGTCAAAAATTGAGTACTGATTGATATATCAGTATAAGTGAAAAAGGTTCAGCGTATGCAGTTCGACACGGATGCACTCCCTGATGCCGAAAATGAAACTTTCGTATCGATCGGTCAATATCCGAGCGAGTTATTGAAAGTTGAAAGTCAAAAATTGAGTACTGATTGATATATCAGTTTAAGTGAAAATTTTGAAAAACCAATGTGAAATGTTGTCAAAATTTTAACGTGGTTAGGTGACTAGCGTTGCCTCGTCAATATTAAACCAAATAAAACAGAAATCTAACGGTATTTAAAAAAGATATTCAAATTTATGTCAAAAATATTTGTATTTCCAAAACGATTTTGAAAGACTGTCAAAAAAATCCGAATTTGAAGGTTCAGGGTATGCAGTTCGACACGGATGCACTCCCTGATGCCGAAAATGAAAGTTTCGTATCGATCGGTCAATATCCGAGCGAGTTATTGAAAGTTGAAAGTCAAAAATTGAGTACTGATTGAGATATCAGTATAAGTGAAAATTTTGAAAAACCAATGTGAAATATTGTCAAAATTTTAACGTGGTTAGGTGACTTGCATTGCCTCGTCAATATTAAACCAAATAAAACAGAAATCTAACGGTATTTAAAAAAGATATTCAAATTTATGTCAAAAATATTTGTATTTCCAAAACGATTTTGAAAGACTGTCAAAAAAATCCGAATTTGAAGGTTCAGGGTATGCAGTTCGACACGGATGCACTCCCTGATGCCGAAAATGAAAGTTTCGTATCGATCGGTCAATATCCGAGCGAGTTATTGAAAGTTGAAAGTCAAAAATTGAGTACTGATTGAGATATCAGTATAAGTGAAAATTTTGAAAAACCAATGTGAAATGTTGTCAAAATTTTAACGTGGTTAGGTGACTAGCGTTGCCTCGTCAATATTAAACCAAATAAAACAGAAATCTAACGGTATTTAAAAAAGATATTCAAATTTATGTCAAAAATATTTGTATTTCCAAAACGATTTTGAAAGACTGTCAAAAAAATCCGAATTTGAAGGTTCAGGGTATGCATTTCGACACGGATGCACTCCCTGATGCCGAAAATGAAAGTTTCGTATCGATCGGTCAATATCCGAGCGAGTTATTGAAAGTTGAAAGTCAAAAATTGAGTACTGATTGAGATATCAGTATAAGTGAAAATTTTGAAAAACCAATGTGAAATGTTGTCAAAATTTTAACGTGGTTAGGTGACTTGCATTGCCTCGTCAATATTAAACCAAATAAAACAGAAATCTAACGGTATTTAAAAAAGATATTCAAATTTATGTCAAAAATATTTGTATTTCCAAAACGATTTTGAAAGACTGTCAAAAAAATCCGAATTTGAAGGTTCAGGGTATGCAGTTCGACACGGATGCACTCCCTGATGCCGAAAATGAAAGTTTCGTATCGATCGGTCAATATCCGAGCGAGTTATTGAAAGTTGAAAGTCAAAAATTGAGTACTGATTGAGATATCAGTATAAGTGAAAATTTTGAAAAACCAATGTGAAATGTTGTCAAAATTTTAACGTGGTTAGGTGACTAGCATTGCCTCGTCAATATTAAACCAAATAAAACAGAAATCTAACGGTATTTAAAAAAGATATTCAAATTTATGTCAAAAATATTTGTATTTCCAAAACGATTTTGAAAGACTGTCAAAAAAATCCGAATTTGAAGGTTCAGGGTATGCAGTTCGACACGGATGCACTCCCTGATGCCGAAAATGAAAGTTTCGTATCGATCGGTCAATATCCGAGCGAGTTATTGAAAGTTGAAAGTCAAAAATTGAGTACTGATTGATATATCAGTATAAGTGAAAAAGGTTCAGCGTATGCAGTTCGACACGGATGCACTCCCTGATGCCGAAAATGAAACTTTCGTATCGATCGGTCACTATCCGAGCGAGTTATTGAAAGTTGAAAGTCAAAAATTGAGTACTGATTGATATATCAGTATAAGTGAAAATTTTGAAAAACCAATGTGAAATGTTGTCAAAATTTTAACGTGGTTAGGTGACTAGCGTTGCCTCGTCAATATTAAACCAAATAAAACAGAAATCTAACGGTATTTAAAAAAGATATTCAAATTTATGTCAAAAACATTTGTATTTCCAAAACGATTTTGAAAGACTGTCAAAAAAATCCGAATTTGAAGGTTCAGGGTATGCAGTTCGACACGGATGCACTCCCTGATGCCGAAAATGAAAGTTTCTTATCGATCGGTCAATATCCGAGCGAGTTATTGAAAGTTGAAAGTCAAAAATTGAGTACTGATTGATATATCAGTATAAGTGAAAATTTTGAAAAACCAATGTGAAATGTTGTCAAAATTTTAACGTGGTTAGGTGACTAGCATTGCCTCGTCAATATTAAACCAAATAAAACAGAAATCTAACGGTATTTAAAAAGATATTCAAATTTATGTCAAAATTATTTGTATTTCCAAAACGATTTTGAAAGACTGTCAAAAAAATCCGAATTTGAAGGTTCAGGGTATGCAGTTCGACACGGATGCACTCCCTGATGCCGAAAATGAAAGTTTCGTATCGATCGGTCAATATCCGAGCGAGTTATTGAAAGTTGAAAGTCAAAAATTGAGTACTGATTGATATATCAGTATAAGTGAAAAAGGTTCAGCGTATGCAGTTCGACACGGATGCACTCCCTGATGCCGAAAATGAAACTTTCGTATCGATCGGTCAATATCCGAGCGAGTTATTGAAAGTTGAAAGTCAAAAATTGAGTACTGATTGATATATCAGTTTAAGTGAAAATTTTGAAAAACCAATGTGAAATGTTGTCAAAATTTTAACGTGGTTAGGTGACTAGCGTTGCCTCGTCAATATTAAACCAAATAAAACAGAAATCTAACGGTATTTAAAAAAGATATTCAAATTTATGTCAAAAATATTTGTATTTCCAAAACGATTTTGAAAGACTGTCAAAAAAATCCGAATTTGAAGGTTCAGGGTATGCAGTTCGACACGGATGCACTCCCTGATGCCGAAAATGAAAGTTTCGTATCGATCGGTCAATATCCGAGCGAGTTATTGAAAGTTGAAAGTCAAAAATTGAGTACTGATTGATATATCAGTATAAGTGAAAATTTTGAAAAACCAATGTGAAATGTTGTCAAAATTTTAACGTGGTTAGGTGACTAGCATTGCCTCGTCAATATTAAACCAAATAAAACAGAAATCTAACGGTATTTAAAAAAGATATTCAAATTATGTCAAAAATATTTGTATTTCCAAAACGATTTTGAAAGACTGTCAAAAAAATCCGAATTTGAAGGTTCAGGGTATGCAGGTCGACACGGATGCACTCCCTGATGCCGAAAATGAAAGTTTCGTATCGATCGGTCAATATCCGAGCGAGTTATTGAAAGTTGAAAGTCAAAAATTGAGTACTGATTGAGATATCAGTATAAGTGAAAATTTTGAAAAACCAATGTGAAATGTTGTCAAAATTTTAACGTGCTTAGGTGACTAGCATTGCCTCGTCAATATTAAACCAAATAAAACAGAAATCTAACGGTATTTAAAAAAGATATTCAAATTTATGTCAAAAACATTTGTATTTCCAAAACGATTTTGAAAGACTGTCAAAAAAATCCGAATTTGAAGGTTCAGGGTATGCAGTTCGACACGGATGCACTCCCTGATGCCGAAAATGAAAGTTTCGTATCGATCGGTCAATATCCGAGCGAGTTATTGAAAGTTGAAAGTCAAAAATTGAGTACTGATTGATATATCAGTATAAGTGAAAATTTTGAAAAACCAATGTGAAATGTTGTCAAAATTTTTACGTGGTTAGGTGACTAGCATTGCCTCGTCAATATAACACCAAATAAAACAGAAAACTAACGGTATTTAAAAAGATATTCAAATTTATGTCAAAAATATTTGTATTTCCAAAACGATTTTGAAAGACTGTCAAAAAAATCCGAATTTGAAGGTTCAGGGTATGCAGTTCGACACGGATGCACTCCCTGATGCCGAAAATGAAAGTTTCGTATCGATCGGTCAATATCCGAGCGAGTTATTGAAAGTTGAAAGTCAAAAATTGAGTACTGATTGAGATATCAGTATAAGTGAAAATTTTGAAAAACCAATGTGAAATGTTGTCAAAATTTTAACGTGGTTAGGTGACTAGCATTGCCTCGTCAATATTAAACCAAATAAAACAGAAATCTAACGGTATTTAAAAAAGATATTCAAATTTATGTCAAAATATTTGTATTTCCAAAACGATTTTGAAAGACTGTCAAAAAAATCCGAATTTGAAGGTTCAGGGTATGCAGTTCGACACGGATGCACTCCCTGATGCCGAAAATGAAAGTTTCGTATCGATCGGTCAATATCCGAGCGAGTTATTGAAAGTTGAAAGTCAAAAATTGAGTACTGATTGATATATCAGTATAAGTGAAAAAGGTTCAGCGTATGCAGTTCGACACGGATGCACTCCCTGATGCCGAAAATGAAACTTTCGTATCGATCGGTCAATATCCGAGCGAGTTATTGAAAGTTGAAAGTCAAAAATTGAGTACTGATTGATATATCAGTTTAAGTGAAAATTTTGAAAAACCAATGTGAAATGTTGTCAAAATTTTAACGTGGTTAGGTGACTAGCGTTGCCTCGTCAATATTAAACCAAATAAAACAGAAATCTAACGGTATTTAAAAAAGATATTCAAATTTATGTCAAAAATATTTGTATTTCCAAAACGATTTTGAAAGACTGTCAAAAAAATCCGAATTTGAAGGTTCAGGGTATGCAGTTCGACACGGATGCACTCCCTGATGCCGAAAATGAAAGTTTCGTATCGATCGGTCAATATCCGAGCGAGTTATTGAAAGTTGAAAGTCAAAAATTGAGTACTGATTGAGATATCAGTATAAGTGAAAATTTTGAAAAACCAATGTGAAATGTTGTCAAAATTTTAACGTGGTTAGGTGACTTGCATTGCCTCGTCAATATTAAACCAAATAAAACAGAAATCTAACGGTATTTAAAAAAGATATTCAAATTTATGTCAAAAATATTTGTATTTCCAAAACGATTTTGAAAGACTGTCAAAAAAATCCGAATTTGAAGGTTCAGGGTATGCAGTTCGACACGGATGCACTCCCTGATGCCGAAAATGAAAGTTTCGTATCGATCGGTCAATATCCGAGCGAGTTATTGAAAGTTGAAAGTCAAAAATTGAGTACTGATTGAGATATCAGTATAAGTGAAAATTTTGAAAAACCAATGTGAAATGTTGTCAAAATTTTAACGTGGTTAGGTGACTAGCATTGCCTCGTCAATATTAAACCAAATAAAACAGAAATCTAACGGTATTTAAAAAAGATATTCAAATTTATGTCAAAAATATTTGTATTTCCAAAACGATTTTGAAAGACTGTCAAAAAAATCCGAATTTGAAGGTTCAGGGTATGCAGTTCGATACGGATGCACTCCCTGATGCCGAAAATGAAAGTTTCGTATCGATCGGTCAATATCCGAGCGAGTTATTGAAAGTTGAAAGTCAAAAATTGAGTACTGATTGATATATCAGTATAAGTGAAAAAGGTTCAGCGTATGCAGTTCGACACGGATGCACTCCCTGATGCCGAAAATGAAACTTTCGTATCGATCGGTCAATATCCGAGCGAGTTATTGAAAGTTGAAAGTCAAAAATTGAGTACTGATTGATATATCAGTATAAGTGAAAATTTTGAAAAACCAATGTGAAATGTTGTCAAAATTTTAACGTGGTTAGGTGACTAGCGTTGCCTCGTCAATATTAAACCAAATAAAACAGAAATCTAACGGTATTTAAAAAAGATATTCAAATTTATGTCAAAAACATTTGTATTTCCAAAACGATTTTGAAAGACTGTCAAAAAAATCCGAATTTGAAGGTTCAGGGTATGCAGTTCGACACGGATGCACTCCCTGATGCCGAAAATGAAAGTTTCGTATCGATCGGTCAATATCCGAGCGAGTTATTGAAAGTTGAAAGTCAAAAATTGAGTACTGATTGATATATCAGTATAAGTGAAAATTTTGAAAAACCAATGTGAAATGTTGTCAAAATTTTAACGTGGTTAGGTAACTAGCATTGCCTCGTCAATATTAAACCAAATAAAACAGAAATCTAACGGTATTTAAAAAGATATTCAAATTTATGTCAAAATTATTTGTATTTCCAAAACGATTTTGAAAGACTGTCAAAAAAATCCGAATTTGAAGGTTCAGGGTATGCAGTTCGACACGGATGCACTCCCTGATGCCGAAAATGAAAGTTTCGTATCGATCGGTCAATATCCGAGCGAGTTATTGAAAGTTGAAAGTCAAAAATTGAGTACTGATTGATATATCAGTATAAGTGAAAAAGGTTCAGCGTATGCAGTTCGACACGGATGCACTCCCTGATGCCGAAAATGAAACTTTCGTATCGATCGGTCAATATCCGAGCGAGTTATTGAAAGTTGAAAGTCAAAAATTGAGTACTGATTGATATATCAGTTTAAGTGAAAATTTTGAAAAACCAATGTGAAATGTTGTCAAAATTTTAACGTGGTTAGGTGACTAGCGTTGCCTCGTCAATATTAAACCAAATAAAACAGAAATCTAACGGTATTTAAAAAAGATATTCAAATTTATGTCAAAAATATTTGTATTTCCAAAACGATTTTGAAAGACTGTCAAAAAAATCCGAATTTGAAGGTTCAGGGTATGCAGTTCGACACGGATGCACTCCCTGATGCCGAAAATGAAAGTTTCGTATCGATCGGTCAATATCCGAGCGAGTTATTGAAAGTTGAAAGTCAAAAATTGAGTACTGATTGAGATATCAGTATAAGTGAAAATTTTGAAAAACCAATGTGAAATGTTGTCAAAATTTTAACGTGGTTAGGTGACTTGCATTGCCTCGTCAATATTAAACCAAATAAAACAGAAATCTAACGGTATTTAAAAAAGATATTCAAATTTATGTCAAAAATATTTGTATTTCCAAAACGATTTTGAAAGACTGTCAAAAAAATCCGAATTTGAAGGTTCAGGGTATGCAGTTCGACACGGATGCACTCCCTGATGCCGAAAATGAAAGTTTCGTATCGATCGGTCAATATCCGAGCGAGTTATTGAAAGTTGAAAGTCAAAAATTGAGTACTGATTGAGATATCAGTATAAGTGAAAATTTTGAAAAACCAATGTGAAATGTTGTCAAAATTTTAACGTGGTTAGGTGACTAGCATTGCCTCGTCAATATTAAACCAAATAAAACAGAAATCTAACGGTATTTAAAAAAGATATTCAAATTTATGTCAAAAATATTTGTATTTCCAAAACGATTTTGAAAGACTGTCAAAAAAATCCGAATTTGAAGGTTCAGGGTATGCAGTTCGACACGGATGCACTCCCTGATGCCGAAAATGAAAGTTTCGTATCGATCGCTCAATATCCGAGCGAGTTATTGAAAGTTGAAAGTCAAAAATTGAGTACTGATTGATATATCAGTATAAGTGAAAAAGGTTCAGCGTATGCAGTTCGACACGGATGCACTCCCTGATGCCGAAAATGAAACTTTCGTATCGATCGGTCAATATCCGAGCGAGTTATTGAAAGTTGAAAGTCAAAAATTGAGTACTGATTGATATATCAGTATAAGTGAAAATTTTGAAAAACCAATGTGAAATGTTGTCAAAATTTTAACGTGGTTAGGTGACTAGCGTTGCCTCGTCAATATTAAACCAAATAAAACAGAAATCTAACGGTATTTAAAAAAGATATTCAAATTTATGTCAAAAACATTTGTATTTCCAAAACGATTTTGAAAGACTGTCAAAAAAATCCGAATTTGAAGGTTCAGGGTATGCAGTTCGACACGGATGCACTCCCTGATGCCGAAAATGAAAGTTTCGTATCGATCGGTCAATATCCGAGCGAGTTATTGAAAGTTGAAAGTCAAAAATTGAGTACTGATTGATATATCAGTTTAAGTGAAAATTTTGAAAAACCAATGTGAAATGTTGTCAAAATTTTAACGTGGTTAGGTGACTAGCATTGCCTCGTCAATATAAAACCAAATAAAACAGAAATCTAACGGTATTTAAAAAGATATTCAAATTTATGTCAAAATTATTTGTATTTCCAAAACGATTTTGAAAGACTGTCAAAAAAATCCGAATTTGAAGGTTCAGGGTATGCAGTTCGACACGGATGCACTCCCTGATGCCGAAAATGAAAGTTTCGTATCGATCGGTCAATATCCGAGCGAGTTATTGAAAGTTGAAAGTCAAAAATTGAGTACTGATTGATATATCAGTATAAGTGAAAAAGGTTCAGCGTATGCAGTTCGACACGGATGCACTCCCTGATGCCGAAAATGAAACTTTCGTATCGATCGGTCAATATCCGAGCGAGTTATTGAAAGTTGAAAGTCAAAAATTGAGTACTGATTGATATATCAGTTTAAGTGAAAATTTTGAAAAACCAATGTGAAATGTTGTCAAAATTTTAACGTGGTTAGGTGACTAGCGTTGCCTCGTCAATATTAAACCAAATAAAACAGAAATCTAACGGTATTTAAAAAAGATATTCAAATTTATGTCAAAAATATTTGTATTTCCAAAACGATTTTGAAAGACTGTCAAAAAAATCCGAATTTGAAGGTTCAGGGTATGCAGTTCGACACGGATGCACTCCCTGATGCCGAAAATGAAAGTTTCGTATCGATCGGTCAATATCCGAGCGAGTTATTGAAAGTTGAAAGTCAAAAATTGAGTACTGATTGAGATATCAGTATAAGTGAAAATTTTGAAAAACCAATGTGAAATGTTGTCAAAATTTTAACGTGGTTAGGTGACTTGCATTGCCTCGTCAATATTAAACCAAATAAAACAGAAATCTAACGGTATTTAAAAAAGATATTCAAATTTATGTCAAAAATATTTGTATTTCCAAAACGATTTTGAAAGACTGTCAAAAAAATCCGAATTTGAAGGTTCAGGGTATGCAGTTCGACACGGATGCACTCCCTGATGCCGAAAATGAAAGTTTCGTATCGATCGGTCAATATCCGAGCGAGTTATTGAAAGTTGAAAGTCAAAAATTGAGTACTGATTGAGATATCAGTATAAGTGAAAATTTTGAAAAACCAATGTGAAATGTTGTCAAAATTTTAACGTGGTTAGGTGACTAGCATTGCCTCGTCAATATTAAACCAAATAAAACAGAAATCTAACGGTATTTAAAAAAGATATTCAAATTTATGTCAAAAATATTTGTATTTCCAAAACGATTTTGAAAGACTGTCAACAAAATCCGAATTTGAAGGTTCAGGGTATGCAGTTCGACACGGATGCACTCCCTGATGCCGAAAATGAAAGTTTCGTATCGATCGGTCAATATCCGAGCGAGTTATTGAAAGTTGAAAGTCAAAAATTGAGTACTGATTGATATATCAGTATAAGTGAAAATTTTGAAAAACCAATGTGAAATGTTGTCAAAATTTTAACGTGGTTAGGTGACTAGCATTGCCTCGTCAATATTAAACCAAATAAAACAGAAATCTAACGGTATTTAAAAAAGATATTCAAATTATGTCAAAAATATTTGTATTTCCAAAACGATTTTGAAAGACTGTCAAAAAAATCCGAATTTGAAGGTTCAGGGTATGCAGGTCGACACGGATGCACTCCCTGATGCCGAAAATGAAAGTTTCGTATCGATCGGTCAATATCCGAGCGAGTTATTGAAAGTTGAAAGTCAAAAATTGAGTACTGATTGAGATATCAGTATAAGTGAAAATTTTGAAAAACCAATGTGAAATGTTGTCAAAATTTTAACGTGCCTAGGTGACTAGCATTGCCTCGTCAATATTAAACCAAATAAAACAGAAATCTAACGGTATTTAAAAAAGATATTCAAATTTATGTCAAAAACATTTGTATTTCCAAAACGATTTTGAAAGACTGTCAAAAAAATCCGAATTTGAAGGTTCAGGGTATGCAGTTCGACACGGATGCACTCCCTGATGCCGAAAATGAAAGTTTCGTTTCGATCGGTCAATATCCGAGCGAGTTATTGAAAGTTGAAAGTCAAAAATTGAGTACTGATTGATATATCAGTATAAGTGAAAATTTTGAAAAACCAATGTGAAATGTTGTCAAAATTTTTACGTGGTTAGGTGACTAGCATTGCCTCGTCAATATAACACCAAATAAAACAGAAAACCAACGGTATTTAAAAAGATATTCAAATTTATGTCAAAATTATTTGTATTTCCAAATCGATTTTGAAAGACTGTCAAAAAAATCCGAATTTGAAGGTTCAGGGTATGCAGTTCGACACGGATGCACTCCCTGATGCCGAAAATGAAAGTTTCGTATCGATCGGTCAATATCCGAGCAAGTTATTGAAAGTTGAAAGTCAAAAATTGAGTACTGATTGATATATCAGTATAAGTGAAAAAGGTTCAGGGTATGCAGTTCGACACGGATGCACTCCCTGATGCCGAAAATGAAAGTTTCGTATCGATCGGTCAATATCCGAGCGAGTTATTGAAAGTTGAAAGTCAAAAATTGAGTACTGATTGATATATCAGTTTAAGTGAAAATTTTGAAAAACCAATGTGAAATGTTGTCAAAATTTTAACGTGGTTAGGTGACTAGCATTGCCTCGTCAATATTAAACCAAATAAAACAGAAATCTAACGGTATTTAAAAAGATATTCAAATTTATGTCAAAAATATTTGTATTTCCAAAACGATTTTGAAAGACTGTCAAAAAAATCCGAATTTGAAGGTTCAGGGTATGCAGTTCGACACGGATGCACTCCCTGATGCCGAAAATGAAAGTTTCGTATCGATCGGTCAATATCCGAGCAAGTTATTGAAAGTTGAAAGTCAAAAATTGAGTACTGATTGATATATCAGTATAAGTGAAAAAGGTTCAGGGTATGCAGTTCGACACGGATGCACTCCCTGATGCCGAAAATGAAAGTTTCGTATCGATCGGTCAATATCCGAGCGAGTTATTGAAAGTTGAAAGTCAAAAATTGAGTACTGATTGAGATATCAGTATAAGTGAAAATTTTGAAAAACCAATGTGAAATGTTGTCAAAATTTTAACGTGGTTAGGTGACTAGCATTGCCTCGTCAATATTAAACCAAATAAAACAGAAATCTAACGGTATTTAAAAAAGATATTCAAATTTATGTCAAAAATATTTGTATTTCCAAAACGATTTTGAAAGACTGTCAAAAAAATCCGAATTTGAAGGTTCAGGGTATGCAGTTCGACACGGATGCACTCCCTGATGCCGAAAATGAAAGTTTCGTATCGATCGGTCAATATCCGAGCGAGTTATTGAAAGTTGAAAGTCAAAAATTGAGTACTGATTGATATATCAGTATAAGTGAAAAAGGTTCAGCGTATGCAGTTCGACACGGATGCACTCCCTGATGCCGAAAATGAAACTTTCGTATCGATCGGTCAATATCCGAGCGAGTTATTGAAAGTTGAAAGTCAAAAATTGAGTACTGATTGATATATCAGTATAAGTGAAAATTTTGAAAAACCAATGTGAAATGTTGTCAAAATTTTAACGTGGTTAGGTGACTAGCGTTGCCTCGTCAATATTAAACCAAATAAAACAGAAATCTAACGGTATTTAAAAAAGATATTCAAATTTATGTCAAAAACATTTGTATTTCCAAAACGATTTTGAAAGACTGTCAAAAAAATCCGAATTTGAAGGTTCAGGGTATGCAGTTCGACACGGATGCACTCCCTGATGCCGAAAATGAAAGTTTCGTATCGATCGGTCAATATCCGAGCGAGTTATTGAAAGTTGAAAGTCAAAAATTGAGTACTGATTGATATATCAGTTTAAGTGAAAATTTTGAAAAACCAATGTGAAATGTTGTCAAAATTTTAACGTGGTTAGGTGACTAGCATTGCCTCGTCAATATAAAACCAAATAAAACAGAAATCTAACGGTATTTAAAAAGATATTCAAATTTATGTCAAAATTATTTGTATTTCCAAAACGATTTTGAAAGACTGTCAAAAAAATCCGAATTTGAAGGTTCAGGGTATGCAGTTCGACACGGATGCACTCCCTGATGCCGAAAATGAAAGTTTCGTATCGATCGGTCAATATCCGAGCGAGTTATTGAAAGTTGAAAGTCAAAAATTGAGTACTGATTGATATATCAGTATAAGTGAAAAAGGTTCAGCGTATGCAGTTCGACACGGATGCACTCCCTGATGCCGAAAATGAAAGTTTCGTATCGATCGGTCAATATCCGAGCGAGTTATTGAAAGTTGAAAGTCAAAAATTGAGTACTGATTGATATATCAGTTTAAGTGAAAATTTTGAAAAACCAATGTGAAATGTTGTCAAAATTTTAACGTGGTTAGGTGACTAGCGTTGCCTCGTCAATATTAAACCAAATAAAACAGAAATCTAACGGTATTTAAAAAAGATATTCAAATTTATGTCAAAAATATTTGTATTTCCAAAACGATTTTGAAAGACTGTCAAAAAAATCCGAATTTGAAGGTTCAGGGTATGCAGTTCGACACGGATGCACTCCCTGATGCCGAAAATGAAAGTTTCGTATCGATCGGTCAATATCCGAGCAAGTTATTGAAAGTTGAAAGTCAAAAATTGAGTACTGATTGATGTATCAGTATAAGTGAAAAAGGTTCAGGGTATGCAGTTCGACACGGATGCACTCCCTGATGCCGAAAATGAAAGTTTCGTATCGATCGGTCAATATCCGAGCGAGTTATTGAAAGTTGAAAGTCAAAAATTGAGTACTGATTGATATATCAGTATAAGTGAAAATTTTGAAAAACCAATGTAAATGTTGTCAAAATTTTAACGTGGTTAGGTGACTAGCATTGCCTCGTCAATATTAAACCAAATAAAACAGAAATCTAACGGTATTTAAAAAGATATTCAAATTTATGTGAAAAATATTTGTATTTCCAAAACGATTTTGAAAGACTGTCAAAAAAATCCGAATTTGAAGGTTCAGGGTATGCAGTTCGACACGGATGCACTCCCTGATGCCGAAAATGAAAGTTTCGTATCGATCGGTCAATATCCGAGCGAGTTATTGAAAGTTGAAAGTCAAAAATTGAGTACTGATTGATATATCAGTATAAGTGAAAATTTTGAAAAACCAATGTGAAATGTTGTCAAAATTTTAACGTGGTTAGGTGACTAGCATTGCCTCGTCAATATTAAACCAAATAAAACAGAAATCTAACGGTATTTAAAAAAGATATTCAAATTTATGTCAAAAATATTTGTATTTCCAAAACGATTTTGAAAGACTGTCAAAAAAATCCGAATTTGAAGGTTCAAGGTATGCAGTTCGACACGAATGCACTCCCTGATGCTGAAAATGAAAGTTTCGTATCGATCGGTCAATATCCGAGCGAGTTATTGAAAGTTGAAAGTCAAAAATTGAGTACTGATTGATATATCAGTATAAGAGAAAATTTTGAAAAACCAATGTGAAATGTTGTCAAAATTTTAACGTGGTTAGGTGACTAGCATTGCCTCGTCAATATTAAACCAAATAAAACAGAAATCTAACGGCATTTAAAAAGATATTCAAATTTATGTCAAAATTATTTGTATTTCCAAAATGATTTTGAAAGACAGTCAAAAAAATCCGAATTTGAAGGTTCAGGGTATGCAGTTCGACACGGATGCACTTCCTGATGCCGAAAATGAAAGTTTCGTATCGATCGGTCAATATCCGAGCGAGTTATTGAAAGTTGAAAGTCAAAAATTGAGTACTGATTGATATATCAGTATAAGTGAAAATTTTGTAAAACCAATGTGAAATGTTGTCAAAACTTTAACGTGGTTAGGTGACAAGCATTGCCTCGTCAATATTAAACCAAATAAAACAGAAATCTAACGGTATTTAAAAAAGATATTCAAATTTTTGTCAAAAATATTTGTATTTCCAAAACGATTTTGAAAGACTGTCAAAAAAATCCGAATTTGAAGGTTCAGGGTATGCAGTTCGACACGGATGCACTCCCTGATGCCGAAAATGAAAGTTTCGTATCGATCGGTCAATATCCGAGCGAGTTATTGAAAGTTGAAAGTCAAAAATTGAGTACTGATTGATATATCAGTATAAGTGAAAAAGGTTCAGCGTATGCAGTTCGACACGGATGCACTCCCTGATGCCGAAAATGAAACTTTCGTATCGATCGGTCAATATCCGAGCGAGTTATTGAAAGTTGAAAGTCAAAAATTGAGTACTGATTGATATATCAGTTTAAGTGAACATTTTGAAAAACCAATGTGAAATGTTGTCAAAATTTTAACGTGGTTAGGTGACTAGCGTTGCCTCGTCAATATTAAACCAAATAAAACAGAAATCTAACGGTATTTAAAAAAGATATTCAAATTTATGTCAAAAATATTTGTATTTCCAAAACGATTTTGAAAGACTGTCAAAAAAATCCGAATTTGAAGGTTCAGGGTATGCAGTTCGACACGGATGCACTCCCTGATGCCGAAAATGAAAGTTTCGTATCGATCGGTCAATATCCGAGCGAGTTATTGAAAGTTGAAAGTCAAAAATTGAGTACTGATTGAGATATCAGTATAAGTGAAAATTTTGAAAAACCAATGTGAAATGTTGTCAAAATTTTAACGTGGTTAGGTGACTAGCATTGCCTCGTCAATATTAAACCAAATAAAACAGAAATCTAACGGTATTTAAAAAAGATATTCAAATTTATGTCAAAAATATTTGTATTTCCAAAACGATTTTGAAAGACTGTCAAAAAAATCCGAATTTGAAGGTTCAAGGTATGCAGTTCGACACGAATGCACTCCCTGATGCCGAAAATGAAAGTTTCGTATCGATCGGTCAATATCCGAGCGAGTTATTGAAAGTTGAAAGTCAAAAATTGAGTACTGATTGATATATCAGTATAAGTGAAAATTTTGAAAAACCAATGTGAAATGTTGTCAAAATTTTAACGTGGTTAGGTGACTAGCATTGCCTCGTCAATATTAAACCAAATAAAACAGAAATCTAACGGCATTTAAAAAGATATTCAAATTTATGTCAAAATTATTTGTATTTCCAAAACGATTTTGAAAGACTGTCAAAAAAATCCGAATTTGAAGGTTCAGGGTATGCAGTTCGACACGGATGCACTCCCTGATGCCGAAAATGAAAGTTTCGTATCGATCGGTCAATATCCGAGCGAGTTATTGAAAGTTGAAAGTCAAAAATTGAGTACTGATTGATATATCAGTATAAGTGAAAATTTTGTAAAACCAATGTGAAATGTTGTCAAAACTTTAACGTGGTTAGGTGACAAGCATTGCCTCGTCAATATTAAACCAAATAAAACAGAAATCTAACGGTATTTAAAAAAGATATTCAAATTTTTGTCAAAAATATTTGTATTTCCAAAACGATTTTGAAAGACTGTCAAAAAAATCCGAATTTGAAGGTTCAGGGTATGCAGTTCGACACGGATGCACTCCCTGATGCCGAAAATGAAAGTTTCGTATCGATCGGTCAATATCCGAGCGAGTTATTGAAAGTTGAAAGTCAAAAATTGAGTACTGATTGATATATCAGTATAAGTGAAAATTTTGTAAAACCAATGTGAAATGTTGTCAAAACTTTAACGTGGTTAGGTGACAAGCATTGCCTCGTCAATATTAAACCAAATAAAACAGAAATCTAACGGTATTTAAAAAAGATATTCAAATTTTTGTCAAAAATATTTGTATTTCCAAAACGATTTTGAAAGACTGTCAAAAAAATCCGAATTTGAAGGTTCAGGGTATGCAGTTCGACACGGATGCACTCCCTGATGCCGAAAATGAAAGTTTCGTATCGATCGGTCAATATCCGAGCGAGTTATTGAAAGTTGAAAGTCAAAAATTGAGTACTGATTGATATATCAGTATAAGTGAAAAAGGTTCAGCGTATGCAGTTCGACACGGATGCACTCCCTGATGCCGAAAATGAAACTTTCGTATCGATCGGTCAATATCCGAGCGAGTTATTGAAAGTTGAAAGTCAAAAATTGAGTACTGATTGATATATCAGTTTAAGTGAACATTTTGAAAAACCAATGTGAAATGTTGTCAAAATTTTAACGTGGTTAGGTGACTAGCGTTGCCTCGTCAATATTAAACCAAATAAAACAGAAATCTAACGGTATTTAAAAAAGATATTCAAATTTATGTCAAAAATATTTGTATTTCCAAAACGATTTTGAAAGACTGTCAAAAAAATCCGAATTTGAAGGTTCAGGGTATGCAGTTCGACACGGATGCACTCCCTGATGCCGAAAATGAAAGTTTCGTATCGATCGGTCAATATCCGAGCGAGTTATTGAAAGTTGAAAGTCAAAAATTGAGTACTGATTGAGATATCAGTATAAGTGAAAATTTTGAAAAACCAATGTGAAATGTTGTCAAAATTTTAACGTGGTTAGGTGACTAGCATTGCCTCGTCAATATTAAACCAAATAAAACAGAAATCTAACGGTATTTAAAAAAGATATTCAAATTTATGTCAAAAATATTTGTATTTCCAAAACGATTTTGAAAGACTGTCAAAAAAATCCGAATTTGAAGGTTCAAGGTATGCAGTTCGACACGAATGCACTCCCTGATGCCGAAAATGAAAGTTTCGTATCAATCGGTCAATACCCGAGCGAGTTATTGAAAGTTGAAAGTCAAAAATTGAGTACTGATTGATATATCAGTATAAGTGAAAATTTTGAAAAACCAATGTGAAATGTTGTCAAAATTCTAACGTGGTTAGGTGACTAGCATTGCCTCGTCAATATTAAACCAAATAAAACAGAAATCTAACGGTATTTAAAAAAGATATTCAAATTTATGTCAAAAATATTTGTATTTCCAAAACGATTTTGAAAGACTGTCAAAAAAATCCGAATTTGAAGGTTCAGGGTATGCAGTTCGACACGGATGCACTCCCTGATGCCGAAAATGAAAGTTTCGTATCGATCGGTCAATATCCGAGCGAGTTATTGAAAGTTGAAAGTCAAAAATTGAGTACTGATTGATATATCAGTATAAGTGAAAATTTTGAAAAACCAATATGAAATGTTGTCAAAATTTTAACGTGGTTAGGTGACTAGCATTGCCTCGTCAATATTAAACCAAATAAAACAGAAATCTAACGGTATTTAAAAAAGATATTCAAATTTATGTCAAAAATATTTGTATTTCCAAAACGATTTTGAAAGACTGTCAAAAAAATCCGAATTTGAAGGTTCAGGGTATGCAGTTCGACACGGATGCACTCCCTGATGCCGAAAATGAAAGTTTCGTATCGATCGGTCAATATCCGAGCGAGTTATTGAAAGTTGAAAGTCAAAAATTGAGTACTGATTGATATATCAGTATAAGTGAAAATTTTGAAAAACCAATGTGAAATGTTGTCAAAATTTTAACGTGGTTAGGTGACTAGCATTGCCTCGTCAATATTAAACCAAATAAAACAGAAATCTAACGGTATTTAAAAAAGATATTCAAATTTATGTCAAAAATATTTGTATTTCCAAAACGATTTTGAAAGACTGTCAAAAAAATCCGAATTTGAAGGTTCAGGGTATGCAGTTCGACACGGATGCACTCCCTGATGCCGAAAATGAAAGTTTCGTATCGATCGGTCAATATCCGAGCGAGTTATTGAAAGTTGAAAGTCAAAAATTGAGTACTGATTGATATATCAGTATAAGTGAAAATTTTGAAAAACCAATGTGAAATGTTGTCAAAATTTTAACGTGGTTAGGTGACTAGCATTGCCTCGTCAATATTAAACCAAATAAAACAGAAATCTAACGGTATTTAAAAAAGATATTCAAATTTATGTCAAAAATATTTGTATTTCCAAAACGATTTTGAAAGACTGTCAAAAAAATCCGAATTTGAAGGTTCAGGGTATGCAGTTCGACACGGATGCACTCCCTGATGCCGAAAATGAAAGTTTCGTATCGATCGGTCAATATCCGAGCGAGTTATTGAAAGTTGAAAGTCAAAAATTGAGTACTGATTGAGATATCAGTATAAGTGAAAATTTTGAAAAACCAATGTGAAATGTTGTCAAAATTTTAACGTGGTTAGGTGACTAGCATTGCCTCGTCAATATTAAACCAAATAAAACAGAAATCTAACGGTATTTAAAAAAGATATTCAAATTTATGTCAAAAATATTTGTATTTCCAAAACGATTTTGAAAGACTGTCAAAAAAATCCGAATTTGAAGGTTCAAGGTATGCAGTTCGACACGAATGCACTCCCTGATGCCGAAAATGAAAGTTTCGTATCAATCGGTCAATACCCGAGCGAGTTATTGAAAGTTGAAAGTCAAAAATTGAGTACTGATTGATATATCAGTATAAGTGAAAATTTTGAAAAACCAATGTGAAATGTTGTCAAAATTCTAACGTGGTTAGGTGACTAGCATTGCCTCGTCAATATTAAACCAAATAAAACAGAAATCTAACGGTATTTAAAAAAGATATTCAAATTTATGTCAAAAATATTTGTATTTCCAAAACGATTTTGAAAGACTGTCAAAAAAATCCGAATTTGAAGGTTCAGGGTATGCAGTTCGACACGGATGCACTCCCTGATGCCGAAAATGAAAGTTTCGTATCGATCGGTCAATATCCGAGCGAGTTATTGAAAGTTGAAAGTCAAAAATTGAGTACTGATTGATATATCAGTATAAGTGAAAATTTTGAAAAACCAATATGAAATGTTGTCAAAATTTTAACGTGGTTAGGTGACTAGCATTGCCTCGTCAATATTAAACCAAATAAAACAGAAATCTAACGGTATTTAAAAAAGATATTCAAATTTATGTCAAAAATATTTGTATTTCCAAAACGATTTTGAAAGACTGTCAAAAAAATCCGAATTTGAAGGTTCAGGGTATGCAGTTCGACACGGATGCACTCCCTGATGCCGAAAATGAAAGTTTCGTATCGATCGGTCAATATCCGAGCGAGTTATTGAAAGTTGAAAGTCAAAAATTGAGTACTGATTGATATATCAGTATAAGTGAAAATTTTGAAAAACCAATGTGAAATGTTGTCAAAATTTTAACGTGGTTAGGTGACTAGCATTGCCTCGTCAATATTAAACCAAATAAAACAGAAATCTAACGGTATTTAAAAAAGATATTCAAATTTATGTCAAAAATATTTGTATTTCCAAAACGATTTTGAAAGACTGTCAAAAAAATCCGAATTTGAAGGTTCAGGGTATGCAGTTCGACACGGATGCACTCCCTGATGCCGAAAATGAAAGTTTCGTATCGATCGGTCAATATCCGAGCGAGTTATTGAAAGTTGAAAGTCAAAAATTGAGTACTGATTGATATATCAGTATAAGTGAAAATTTTGAAAAACCAATGTGAAATGTTGTCAAAATTTTAACGTGGTTAGGTGACTAGCATTGCCTCGTCAATATTAAACCAAATAAAACAGAAATCTAACGGTATTTAAAAAAGATATTCAAATTTATGTCAAAAATATTTGTATTTCCAAAACGATTTTGAAAGACTGTCAAAAAAATCCGAATTTGAAGGTTCAGGGTATGCAGTTCGACACGGATGCACTCCCTGATGCCGAAAATGAAAGTTTCGTATCGATCGGTCAATATCCGAGCGAGTTATTGAAAGTTGAAAGTCAAAAATTGAGTACTGATTGATATATCAGTATAAGTGAAAATTTTGAAAAACCAATGTGAAATGTTGTCAAAATTTTTACGTGGTTAGGTGACTAGCATTGCCTCGTCAATATAACACCAAATAAAACAGAAAACTAACGGTATTTAAAAATATATTCAAATTTATGTCAAAATTATTTGTATTTCCAAATCGATTTTGAAAGACTGTCAAAAAAATCCGAATTTGAAGGTTCAGGGTATGCAGTTCGACACGGATGCACTCCCTGATGCCGAAAATGAAAGTTTCGTATCGATCGGTCAATATCCGAGCAAGTTATTGAAAGTTGAAAGTCAAAAATTGAGTACTGATTGATATATCAGTATAAGTGAAAAAGGTTCAGGGTATGCAGTTCGACACGGATGCACTCCCTGATACCGAAAATGAAAGTTTCGTATCGATCGGTCAATATCCGAGCGAGTTCTTGGAAGTTGAAAGTCAAAAATTGAGTACTGATTGATATATCAGTTTAAGTGAAAATTTTGAAAAACCAATGTGAAATGTTGTCAAAATTTTAACGTGGTTAGGTGACTAGCATTGCCTCGTCAATATTAAACCAAATAAAACAGAAATCTAACGGTATTTAAAAAGATATTCAAATTTATGTCAAAAATATTTGTATTTCCAAAACGATTTTGAAAGACTGTCAAAAAAATCCGAATTTGAAGGTTCAGGGTATGCAGTTCGACACGGATGCACTCCTTGATGCCGAAAATGAAAGTTTCGTATCGATCGGTCAATATCCGAGCGAGTTATTGAAAGTTGAAAGTCAAAAATTGAGTACTGATTGAGATATCAGTATAAGTGAAAATTTTGAAAAACCAATGTGAAATGTTGTCAAAATTTTAACGTGGTTAGGTGACTAGCATTGCCTCGTCAATATTAAACCAAATAAAACAGAAATCTAACGGTATTTAAAAAAGATATTCAAATTTATGTCAAAAATATTTGTATTTCCAAAACGATTTTGAAAGACTGTCAAAAAAATCCGAATTTGAAGGTTCAAGGTATGCAGTTCGACACGAATGCACTCCCTGATGCCGAAAATGAAAGTTTCGTATCGATCGGTCAATATCCGAGCGAGTTATTGAAAGTTGAAAGTCAAAATTGAGTACTGATTGATATATCAGTATAAGTGAAAATTTTGAAAAACCAATGTGAAATGTTGTCAAAATTTTAACGTGGTTAGGTGACTAGCATTGCCTCGTCAATATTAAACCAAATAAAACAGAAATCTAACGGCATTTAAAAAGATATTCAAATTTATGTCAAAATTATTTGTATTTCCAAAACGATTTTGAAAGACTGTCAAAAAAATCCGAATTTGAAGGTTCAGGGTATGCAGTTCGACACGGATGCACTCCCTGATGCCGAAAATGAAAGTTTCGTATCGATCGGTCAATATCCGAGCGAGTTATTGAAAGTTGAAAGTCAAAAATTGAGTACTGATTGATATATCAGTATAAGTGAAAATTTTGTAAAACCAATGTGAAATGTTGTCAAAACTTTAACGTGGTTAGGTGACAAGCATTGCCTCGTCAATATTAAACCAAATAAAACAGAAATCTAACGGTATTTAAAAAAGATATTCAAATTTTTGTCAAAAATATTTGTATTTCCAAAACGATTTTGAAAGACTGTCAAAAAAATCCGAATTTGAAGGTTCAGGGTATGCAGTTCGACACGGATGCACTCCCTGATGCCGAAAATGAAAGTTTCGTATCGATCGGTCAATATCCGAGCGAGTTATTGAAAGTTGAAAGTCAAAAATTGAGTACTGATTGAGATATCAGTATAAGTGAAAATTTTGAAAAACCAATGTGAAATGTTGTCAAAATTTTAACGTGGTTAGGTGACTAGCATTGCCTCGTCAATATTAAACCAAATAAAACAGAAATCTAACGGTATTTAAAAAAGATATTCAAATTTATGTCAAAAATATTTGTATTTCCAAAACGATTTTGAAAGACTGTCAAAAAAATCCGAATTTGAAGGTTCAAGGTATGCAGTTCGACACGAATGCACTCCCTGATGCCGAAAATGAAAGTTTCGTATCAATCGGTCAATACCCGAGCGAGTTATTGAAAGTTGAAAGTCAAAAATTGAGTACTGATTGATATATCAGTATAAGTGAAAATTTTGAAAAACCAATGTGAAATGTTGTCAAAATTTTAACGTGGTTAGGTGACTAGCATTGCCTCGTCAATATTAAACCAAATAAAACAGAAATCTAACGGTATTTAAAAAAGATATTCAAATTTATGTCAAAAACATTTGTATTTCCAAAACGATTTTGAAAGACTGTCAAAAAAATCCGAATTTGAAGGTTCAGGGTATGCAGTTCGACACGGATGCACTCCCTGATGCCGAAAATGAAAGTTTCGTATCGATCGGTCAATATCCGAGCGAGTTATTGAAAGTTGAAAGTCAAAAATTGAGTACTGATTGATATATCAGTATAAGTGAAAATTTTGAAAAACCAATGTGAAATGTTGTCAAAATTTTTACGTGGTTAGGTGACTAGCATTGCCTCGTCAATATAACACCAAATAAAACAGAAAACTAACGGTATTTAAAAAGATATTCAAATTTATGTCAAAATTATTTGTATTTCCAAAACGATTTTGAAAGACTGTCAAAAAAATCCGAATTTGAAGGTTCAGGGTATGCAGGTCGACACGGATGCACTCCCTGATGCCGAAAATGAAAGTTTCGTATCGATCGGTCAATATCCGAGCGAGTTATTGAAAGTTGAAAGTCAAAAATTGAGTACTGATTGAGATATCAGTATAAGTGAAAATTTTGAAAAACCAATGTGAAATGTTGTCAAAATTTTAACGTGGTTAGGTGACTAGCATTGCCTCGTCAATATTAAACCAAATAAAACAGAAATCTAACGGTATTTAAAAAAGATATTCAAATTTATGTCAAAAACATTTGTATTTCCAAAACGATTTTGAAAGACTGTCAAAAAAATCCGAATTTGAAGGTTCAGGGTATGCAGTTCGACACGGATGCACTCCCTGATGCCGAAAATGAAAGTTTCGTATCGATCGGTCAATATCCGAGCGAGTTATTGAAAGTTGAAAGTCAAAAATTGAGTACTGATTGAGATATCAGTTTAAGTGAAAATTTTGAAAAACCAATGTGAAATGTTGTCAAAATTTTAACGTGGTTAGGTGACTAGCGTTGCCTCGTCAATATTAAACCAAATAAAACAGAAATCTAACGGTATTTAAAAAAGATATTCAAATTTATGTCAAAAATATTTGTATTTCCAAAACGATTTTGAAAGACTGTCAAAAAAATCCGAATTTGAAGGTTCAGGGTATGCAGTTCGACACGGATGCACTCCCTGATGCCGAAAATGAAAGTTTCGTATCGATCGGTCAATATCCGAGCGAGTTATTGAAAGTTGAAAGTCAAAAATTGAGTACTGATTGAGATATCAGTATAAGTGAAAATTTTGAAAAACCAATGTGAAATGTTGTCAAAATTTTAACGTGGTTAGGTGACTAGCATTGCCTCGTCAATATAACACCAAATAAAACAGAAAACTAACGGTATTTAAAAAGATATTCAAATTTATGTCAAAATTATTTGTATTTCCAAATCGATTTTGAAAGACTGTCAAAAAAATCCGAATTTGAAGGTTCAGGGTATGCAGTTCGACACGGATGCACTCCCTGATGCCGAAAATGAAAGTTTCGTATCGATCGGTCAATATCCGAGCGAGTTATTGAAAGTTGAAAGTCAAAAATTGAGTACTGATTGATATATCAGTATAAGTGAAAATTTTGAAAAACCAATGTGAAATGTTGTCAAAATTTTAACGTGGTTAGGTGACTAGCATTGCCTCGTCAATATTAAACCAAATAAAACAGATATCTAACGGTATTTAAAAAAGATATTCAAATTATGTCAAAAATATTTGTATTTCCAAAACGATTTTGAAAGACTGTCAAAAAAATCCGAATTTGAAGGTTCAGGGTATGCAGGTCGACACGGATGCACTCCCTGATGCCGAAAATGAAAGTTTCGTATCGATCGGTCAATATCCGAGCGAGTTATTGAAAGTTGAAAGTCAAAAATTGAGTACTGATTGAGATATCAGTATAAGTGAAAATTTTGAAAAACCAATGTGAAATGTTGTCAAAATTTTAACGTGGTTAGGTGACTAGCATCGCCTCGTTAATATTAAACCAAATAAAACAGAAATCTAACGGTATTTAAAAAAGATATTCAAATTTATGTCAAAAACATTTGTATTTCCAAAACGATTTTGAAAGACTGTCAAAAAAATCCGAATTTGAAGGTTCAGGGTATGCAGTTCGACACGGATGCACTCCCTGATGCCGAAAATGAAAGTTTCGTATCGATCGGTCAATATCCGAGCGAGTTATTGAAAGTTGAAAGTCAAAAATTGAGTACTGATTGATATATCAGTATAAGTGAAAATTTTGAAAAACCAATGTGAAATGTTGTCAAAATTTTAACGTGGTTAGGTGACTAGCATTGCCTCGTCAATATTAAACCAAATAAAACAGAAATCTAACGGCATTTAAAAAGATATTCAAATTTATGTCAAAATTATTTGTATTTCCAAAACGATTTTGAAAGACTGTCAAAAAAATCCGAATTTGAAGGTTCAGGGTATGCAGTTCGACACGGATGCACTCCCTGATGCCGAAAATGAAAGTTTCGTATCGATCGGTCAATATCCGAGCGAGTTATTGAAAGTTGAAAGTCAAAAATTGAGTACTGATTGATATATCAGTATAAGTGAAAATTTTGAAAAACCAATGTGAAATGTTGTCAAAATTTTAACGTGGTTAGGTGACTAGCATTGCCTCGTCAATATTAAACCAAATAAAACAGAAATCTAACGGTATTTAAAAAAGATATTCAAATTTATGTCAAAAATATTTGTATTTCCAAAACGATTTTGAAAGACTGTCAAAAAAATCCGAATTTGAAGGTTCAGGGTATGCAGTTCGACACGGATGCACTCCCTGATGCCGAAAATGAAAGTTTCGTATCGATCGGTCAATATCCGAGCGAGTTATTGAAAGTTGAAAGTCAAAAATTGAGTACTGATTGATGTATCAGTATAAGTGAAAATTTTGAAAAACCAATGTGAAATGTTGTCAAAATTTTAACGTGGTTAGGTGACTAGCATTGCCTCGTCAATATTAAACCAAATAAAACAGAAATCTAACGGTATTTAAAAAAGATATTCAAATTTATGTCAAAAACATTTGTATTTCCAAAACGATTTTGAAAGACTGTCAAAAAAATCCGAATTTGAAGGTTCAGGGTATGCAGGTCGACACGGATGCACTCCCTGATGCCGAAAATGAAAGTTTCGTATCGATCGGTCAATATCCGAGCGAGTTATTGAAAGTTGAAAGTCAAAAATTGAGTACTGATTGAGATATCAGTATAAGTGAAAATTTTGAAAAACCAATGTGAAATGTTGTCAAAATTTTAACGTGGTTAGGTGACTAGCATTGCCTCGTCAATATTAAACCAAATAAAACAGAAATCTAACGGTATTTAAAAAAGATATTCAAATTTATGTCAAAAACATTTGTATTTCCAAAACGATTTTGAAAGACTGTCAAAAAAATCCGAATTTGAAGGTTCAGGGTATGCAGTTCGACACGGATGCACTCCCTGATGCCGAAAATGAAAGTTTCGTATCGATCGGTCAATATCCGAGCGAGTTATTGAAAGTTGAAAGTCAAAAATTGAGTACTGATTGAGATATCAGTTTAAGTGAAAATTTTGAAAAACCAATGTGAAATGTTGTCAAAATTTTAACGTGGTTAGGTGACTAGCGTTGCCTCGTCAATATTAAACCAAATAAAACAGAAATCTAACGGTATTTAAAAAAGATATTCAAATTTATGTCAAAAATATTTGTATTTCCAAAACGATTTTGAAAGACTGTCAAAAAAATCCGAATTTGAAGGTTCAGGGTATGCAGTTCGACACGGATGCACTCCCTGATGCCGAAAATGAAAGTTTCGTATCGATCGGTCAATATCCGAGCGAGTTATTGAAAGTTGAAAGTCAAAAATTGAGTACTGATTGATATATCAGTATAAGTGAAAATTTTGAAAAACCAATGTGAAATGTTGTCAAAATTTTAACGTGGTTAGGTGACTAGCATTGCCTCGTCAATATTAAACCAAATAAAACAGAAATCTAACGGTATTTAAAAAAGATATTCAAATTTATGTCAAAAATATTTGTATTTCCAAAACGATTTTGAAAGACTGTCAAAAAAATCCGAATTTGAAGGTTCAGGGTATGCAGTTCGACACGGATGCACTCCCTGATGCCGAAAATGAAAGTTTCGTATCGATCGGTCAATATCCGAGCGAGTTATTGAAAGTTGAAAGTCAAAAATTGAGTACTGATTGATGTATCAGTATAAGTGAAAATTTTGAAAAACCAATGTGAAATGTTGTCAAAATTTTAACGTGGTTAGGTGACTAGCATTGCCTCGTCAATATTAAACCAAATAAAACAGAAATCTAACGGTATTTAAAAAAGATATTCAAATTTATGTCAAAAACATTTGTATTTCCAAAACGATTTTGAAAGACTGTCAAAAAAATCCGAATTTGAAGGTTCAGGGTATGCAGTTCGACACGGATGCACTCCCTGATGCCGAAAATGAAAGTTTCGTATCGATCGGTCAATATCCGAGCGAGTTATTGAAAGTTGAAAGTCAAAAATTGAGTACTGATTGATATATCAGTATAAGTGAAAATTTTGAAAAACCAATGTGAAATGTTGTCAAAATTTTTACGTGGTTAGGTGACTAGCATTGCCTCGTCAATATAACACCAAATAAAACAGAAAACTAACGGTATTTAAAAAGATATTCAAATTTATGTCAAAATTATTTGTATTTCCAAATCGATTTTGAAAGACTGTCAAAAAAATCCGAATTTGAAGGTTCAGGGTATGCAGTTCGACACGGATGCACTCCCTGATGCCGAAAATGAAAGTTTCGTATCGATCGGTCAATATCCGAGCGAGTTATTGAAAGTTGAAAGTCAAAAATTGAGTACTGATTGATATATCAGTATAAGTGAAAATTTTGAAAAACCAATGTGAAATGTTGTCAAAATTTTAACGTGGTTAGGTGACTAGCATCGCCTCGTCAATATTAAACCAAATAAAACAGAAATCTAACGGTATTTAAAAAAGATATTCAAATTTATGTCAAAAACATTTGTATTTCCAAAACGATTTTGAAAGACTGTCAAAAAAATCCGAATTTGAAGGTTCAGGGTATGCAGTTCGACACGGATGCACTCCCTGATGCCGAAAATGAAACTTTCGTATCGATCGGTCAATATCCGAGCGAGTTATTGAAAGTTGAAAGTCAAAAATTGAGTACTGATTGATATATCAGTATAAGTGAAAATTTTGAAAAACCAATGTGAAATGTTGTCAAAATTTTAACGTGGTTAGGTGACTAGCATTGCCTCGTCAATATTAAACCAAATAAAACAGAAATCTAACGGCATTTAAAAAGATATTCAAATTTATGTCAAAATTATTTGTATTTCCAAAACGATTTTGAAAGACTGTCAAAAAAATCCGAATTTGAAGGTTCAGGGTATGCAGTTCGACACGGATGCACTCCCTGATGCCGAAAATGAAAGTTTCGTATCGATCGGTCAATATCCGAGCGAGTTATTGAAAGTTGAAAGTCAAAAATTGAGTACTGATTGATATATCAGTATAAGTGAAAATTTTGTAAAACCAATGTGAAATGTTGTCAAAACTTTAACGTGGTTAGGGGACAAGCATTGCCTCGTCAATATTAAACCAAATAAAACAGAAATCTAACGGTATTTAAAAAAGATATTCAAATTTTTGTCAAAAATATTTGTATTTCCAAAACGATTTTGAAAGACTGTCAAAAAAATCCGAATTTGAAGGTTCAGGGTATGCAGTTCGACACGGATGCACTCCCTGATGCCGAAAATGAAAGTTTCGTATCGATCGGTCAATATCCGAGCGAGTTATTGAAAGTTGAAAGTCAAAAATTGAGTACTGATTGATATATCAGTATAAGTGAAAAAGGTTCAGCGTATGCAGTTCGACACGGATGCACTCCCTGATGCCGAAAATGAAACTTTCGTATCGATCGGTCAATATCCGAGCGAGTTATTGAAAGTTGAAAGTCAAAAATTGAGTACTGATTGATATATCAGTTTAAGTGAACATTTTGAAAAACCAATGTGAAATGTTGTCAAAATTTTAACGTGGTTAGGTGACTAGCGTTGCCTCGTCAATATTAAACCAAATAAAACAGAAATCTAACGGTATTTAAAAAAGATATTCAAATTTATGTCAAAAACATTCGTATTTCCAAAACGATTTTGAAAGACTGTCAAAAAAATCCGAATTTGAAGGTTCAGGGTATGCAGTTCGACACGGATGCACTCCCTGATGCCGAAAATGAAAGTTTCGTATCGATCGGTCAATATCCGAGCGAGTTATTGAAAGTTGAAAGTCAAAAATTGAGTACTGATTGATATATCAGTATAAGTGAAAATTTTGAAAAACCAATGTGAAATGTTGTCAAAATTTTAACGTGGTTAGGTGACTAGCATTGCCTCGTCAATATTAAACCAAATAAAACAGAAATCTAACGGCATTTAAAAAGATATTCAAATTTATGTCAAAATTATTTGTATTTCCAAAACGATTTTGAAAGACTGTCAAAAAAATCCGAATTTGAAGGTTGAGGGTATGCAGTTCGACACGGATGCACTCCCTGATGCCGAAAATGAAAGTTTCGTATCGATCGGTCAATATCCGAGCGAGTTATTGAAAGTTGAAAGTCAAAAATTGAGTACTGATTGATATATCAGTATAAGTGAAAATTTTGAAAAACCAATGTGAAATGTTGTCAAAATTTTAACGTGGTTAGGTGACTAGCATTGCCTCGTCAATATTAAACCAAATAAAACAGAAATCTAACGGTATTTAAAAAAGATATTCAAATTTATGTCAAAAATATTTGTATTTCCAAAACGATTTTGAAAGACTGTCAAAAAAATCCGAATTTGAAGGTTCAAGGTATGCAGTTCGACACGAATGCACTCCCTGATGCCGAAAATGAAAGTTTCGTATCAATCGGTCAATACCCGAGCGAGTTATTGAAAGTTGAAAGTCAAAAATTGAGTACTGATTGATATATCAGTATAAGTGAAAATTTTGAAAAACCAATGTGAAATGTTGTCAAAATTTTAACGTGGTTAGGTGACTAGCATTGCCTCGTCAATATTAAACCAAATAAAACAGAAATCTAACGGTATTTAAAAAAGATATTCAAATTTATGTCAAAAATATTTGTATTTCCAAAACGATTTTGAAAGACTGTCAAAAAAATCCGAATTTGAAGGTTCAGGGTATGCAGGTCGACACGGATGCACTCCCTGATGCCGAAAATGAAAGTTTCGTATCGATCGGTCAATATCCGAGCGAGTTATTGAAAGTTGAAAGTCAAAAATTGAGTACTGATTGATATATCAGTATAAGTGAAAATTTTGAAAAACCAATGTGAAATGTTGTCAAAATTTTAACGTGGTTAGGTGACTAGCGTTGCCTCGTCAATATTAAACCAAATAAAACAGAAATCTAACGGTATTTAAAAAAGATATTCAAATTTATGTCAAAAATATTTGTATTTCCAAAACGATTTTGAAAGACTGTCAAAAAAATCCGAATTTGAAGGTTCAGGGTATGCAGTTCGACACGGATGCACTCCCTGATGCCGAAAATGAAAGTTTCGTATCGATCGGTCAATATCCGAGCGAGTTATTGAAAGTTGAAAGTCAAAAATTGAGTACTGATTGATATATCAGTATAAGTGAAAATTTTGAAAAACCAATGTGAAATGTTGTCAAAATTTTAACGTGGTTAGGTGACTAGCATTGCCTCGTCAATATTAAACCAAATAAAACAGATATCTAACGGTATTTAAAAAAGATATTCAAATTATGTCAAAAATATTTGTATTTCCAAAACGATTTTGAAAGACTGTCAAAAAAATCCGAATTTGAAGGTTCAGGGTATGCAGGTCGACACGGATGCACTCCCTGATGCCGAAAATGAAAGTTTCGTATCGATCGGTCAATATCCGAGCGAGTTATTGAAAGTTGAAAGTCAAAAATTGAGTACTGACTGATATATCAGTATAAGTGAAAATTTTGAAAAACCAATGTGAAATGTTGTCAAAATTTTAACGTGGTTAGGTGACTAGCATTGCCTCGTCAATATAACACCAAATAAAACAGAAAACTAACGGTATTTAAAAAGATATTCAAATTTATGTCAAAATTATTTGTATTTCCAAATCGATTTTGAAAGACTGTCAAAAAAATCCGAATTTGAAGGTTCAGGGTATGCAGTTCGACACGGATGCACTCCCTGATGCCGAAAATGAAAGTTTCGTATCGATCGGTCAATATCCGAGCGAGTTATTGAAAGTTGAAAGTCAAAAATTGAGTACTGATTGATATATCAGTATAAGTGAAAATTTTGAAAAACCAATGTGAAATGTTGTCAAAATTTTAACGTGGTTAGGTGACTAGCATTGCCTCGTCAATATTAAACCAAATAAAACAGATATCTAACGGTATTTAAAAAAGATATTCAAATTATGTCAAAAATATTTGTATTTCCAAAACGATTTTGAAAGACTGTCAAAAAAATCCGAATTTGAAGGTTCAGGGTATGCAGGTCGACACGGATGCACTCCCTGATGCCGAAAATGAAAGTTTCGTATCAATCGGTCAATACCCGAGCGAGTTATTGAAAGTTGAAAGTCAAAAATTGAGTACTGATTGATATATCAGTATAAGTGAAAATTTTGAAAAACCAATGTGAAATGTTGTCAAAATTTTAACGTGGTTAGGTGACTAGCATTGCCTCGTCAATATTAAACCAAATAAAACAGAAATCTAACGGTATTTAAAAAAGATATTCAAATTTTTGTCAAAAATATTTGTATTTCCAAAACGATTTTGAAAGACTGTCAAAAAAATCCGAATTTGAAGGTTCAGGGTATGCAGGTCGACACGGATGCACTCCCTGATGCCGAAAATGAAAGTTTCGTATCGATCGGTCAATATCCGAGCGAGTTATTGAAAGTTGAAAGTCAAAAATTGAGTACTGATTGATATATCAGTATAAGTGAAAATTTTGAAAAACCAATGTGAAATGTTGTCAAAATTTTAACGTGGTTAGGTGACTAGCGTTGCCTCGTCAATATTAAACCAAATAAAACAGAAATCTAACGGTATTTAAAAAAGATATTCAAATTTATGTCAAAAATATTTGTATTTCCAAAACGATTTTGAAAGACTGTCAAAAAAATCCGAATTTGAAGGTTCAGGGTATGCAGTTCGACACGGATGCACTCCCTGATGCCGAAAATGAAAGTTTCGTATCGATCGGTCAATATCCGAGCGAGTTATTGAAAGTTGAAAGTCAAAAATTGAGTACTGATTGATATATCAGTATAAGTGAAAATTTTGAAAAACCAATGTGAAATGTTGTCAAAATTTTAACGTGGTTAGGTGACTAGCATTGCCTCGTCAATATTAAACCAAATAAAACAGATATCTAACGGTATTTAAAAAAGATATTCAAATTATGTCAAAAATATTTGTATTTCCAAAACGATTTTGAAAGACTGTCAAAAAAATCCGAATTTGAAGGTTCAGGGTATGCAGGTCGACACGGATGCACTCCCTGATGCCGAAAATGAAAGTTTCGTATCGATCGGTCAATATCCGAGCGAGTTATTGAAAGTTGAAAGTCAAAAATTGAGTACTGACTGATATATCAGTATAAGTGAAAATTTTGAAAAACCAATGTGAAATGTTGTCAAAATTTTAACGTGGTTAGGTGACTAGCATTGCCTCGTCAATATAACACCAAATAAAACAGAAAACTAACGGTATTTAAAAAGATATTCAAATTTATGTCAAAATTATTTGTATTTCCAAATCGATTTTGAAAGACTGTCAAAAAAATCCGAATTTGAAGGTTCAGGGTATGCAGTTCGACACGGATGCACTCCCTGATGCCGAAAATGAAAGTTTCGTATCGATCGGTCAATATCCGAGCGAGTTATTGAAAGTTGAAAGTCAAAAATTGAGTACTGATTGATATATCAGTATAAGTGAAAATTTTGAAAAACCAATGTGAAATGTTGTCAAAATTTTAACGTGGTTAGGTGACTAGCATTGCCTCGTCAATATTAAACCAAATAAAACAGATATCTAACGGTATTTAAAAAAGATATTCAAATTATGTCAAAAATATTTGTATTTCCAAAACGATTTTGAAAGACTGTCAAAAAAATCCGAATTTGAAGGTTCAGGGTATGCAGGTCGACACGGATGCACTCCCTGATGCCGAAAATGAAAGTTTCGTATCGATCGGTCAATATCCGAGCGAGTTATTGAAAGTTGAAAGTCAAAAATTGAGTACTGATTGAGATATCAGTATAAGTGAAAATTTTGAAAAACCAATGTGAAATGTTGTCAAAATTTTAACGTGGTTAGGTGACTAGCGTTGCCTCGTCAATATTAAACCAAATAAAACAGAAATCTAACGGTATTTAAAAAAGATATTCAAATTTATGTCAAAAACATTTGTATTTCCAAAACGATTTTGAAAGACTGTCAAAAAAATCCGAATTTGAAGGTTCAGGGTATGCAGTTCGACACGGATGCACTCCCTGATGCCGAAAATGAAAGTTTCGTATCGATCGGTCAATATCCGAGCGAGTTATTGAAAGTTGAAAGTCAAAAATTGAGTACTGATTGATATATCAGTATAAGTGAAAATTTTGAAAAACCAATGTGAAATGTTGTCAAAATTTTTACGTGGTTAGGTGACTAGCATTGCCTCGTCAATATAACACCAAATAAAACAGAAAACTAAAGGTATTTAAAAAGATATTCAAATTTATGTCAAAATTATTTGTATTTCCAAATCGATTTTGAAAGACTGTCAAAAAAATCCGAATTTGAAGGTTCAGGGTATGCAGTTCGACACGGATGCACTCCCTGATGCCGAAAATGAAAGTTTCGTATCGATCGGTCAATATCCGAGCGAGTTATTGAAAGTTGAAAGTCAAAAATTGAGTACTGATTGATATATCAGTATAAGTGAAAAAGGTTCAGGGTATGCAGTTCGACACGGATGCACTCCCTGATGCCGAAAATGAAAGTTTCGTATCGATCGGTCAATATCCGAGCGAGTTATTGAAAGTTGAAAGTCAAAAATTGAGTACTGATTGATATATCAGTTTAAGTGAAAATTTTGAAAAACCAATGTGAAATGTTGTCAAAATTTTAACGTGGTTAGGTGACTAGCATTGCCTCGTCAATATTAAACCAAATAAAACAGAAATCTAACGGTATTTAAAAAGATATTCAAATTTATGTCAAAAATATTTGTATTTCCAAAACGATTTTGAAAGACTGTCAAAAAAATCCGAATTTGAAGGTTCAGGGTATGCAGTTCGACACGGATGCACTCCTTGATGCCGAAAATGAAAGTTTCGTATCGATCGGTCAATATCCGAGCGAGTTATTGAAAGTTGAAAGTCAAAAATTGAGTACTGATTGAGATATCAGTATAAGTGAAAATTTTGAAAAACCAATGTGAAATGTTGTCAAAATTTTAACGTGGTTAGGTGACTAGCATTGCCTCGTCAATATTAAACCAAATAAAACAGAAATCTAACGGTATTTAAAAAAGATATTCAAATTTATGTCAAAAATATTTGTATTTCCAAAACGATTTTGAAAGACTGTCAAAAAAATCCGAATTTGAAGGTTCAAGGTATGCAGTTCGACACGAATGCACTCCCTGATGCCGAAAATGAAAGTTTCGTATCGATCGGTCAATATCCGAGCGAGTTATTGAAAGTTGAAAGTCAAAAATTGAGTACTGATTGATATATCAGTATAAGTGAAAATTTTGAAAAACCAATGTGAAATGTTGTCAAAATTTTAACGTGTTTAGGTGACTAGCATCGCCTCGTCAATATTAAACCAAATAAAACAGAAATCTAACGGTATTTAAAAAAGATATTCAAATTTATGTCAAAAACATTTGTATTTCCAAAACCATTTTGAAAGACTGTCAAAAAAATCCGAATTTGAAGGTTCAGGGTATGCAGTTCGACACGGATGCACTCCCTGATGCCGAAAATGAAAGTTTCGTATCGATCGGTCAATATCCGAGCGAGTTATTGAAAGTTGAAAGTCAAAAATTGAGTACTGATTGATATATCAGTATAAGTGAAAATTTTGAAAAACCATTGTGAAATGTTGTCAAAATTTTAACGTGGTTAGGTGACTAGCATTGCCTCGTCAATATTAAACCAAATAAAACAGAAATCTAACGGCATTTAAAAAGATATTCAAATTTATGTCAAAATTATTTGTATTTCCAAAACGATTTTGAAAGACTGTCAAAAAAATCCGAATTTGAAGGTTCAGGGTATGCAGTTCGACACGGATGCACTCCCTGATGCCGAAAATGAAAGTTTCGTATCGATCGGTCAATATCCGAGCGAGTTATTGAAAGTTGAAAGTCAAAAATTGAGTACTGATTGATATATCAGTATAAGTGAAAATTTTGTAAAACCAATGTGAAATGTTGTCAAAACTTTAACGTGGTTAGGTGACAAGCATTGCCTCGTCAATATTAAACCAAATAAAACAGAAATCTAACGGTATTTAAAAAAGATATTCAAATTTTTGTCAAAAATATTTGTATTTCCAAAACGATTTTGAAAGACTGTCAAAAAAATCCGAATTTGAAGGTTCAGGGTATGCAGTTCGACACGGATGCACTCCCTGATGCCGAAAATGAAAGTTTCGTATCGATCGGTCAATATCCGAGCGAGTTATTGAAAGTTGAAAGTCAAAAATTGAGTACTGATTGATATATCAGTATAAGTGAAAAAGGTTCAGCGTATGCAGTTCGACACGGATGCACTCCCTGATGCCGAAAATGAAACTTTCGTATCGATCGGTCAATATCCGAGCGAGTTATTGAAAGTTGAAAGTCAAAAATTGAGTACTGATTGATATATCAGTTTAAGTGAACATTTTGAAAAACCAATGTGAAATGTTGTCAAAATTTTAACGTGGTTAGGTGACTAGCGTTGCCTCGTCAATATTAAACCAAATAAAACAGAAATCTAACGGTATTTAAAAAAGATATTCAAATTTATGTCAAAAATATTTGTATTTCCAAAACGATTTTGAAAGACTGTCAAAAAAATCCGAATTTGAAGGTTCAGGGTATGCAGTTCGACACGGATGCACTCCCTGATGCCGAAAATGAAAGTTTCGTATCGATCGGTCAATATCCGAGCGAGTTATTGAAAGTTGAAAGTCAAAAATTGAGTACTGATTGAGATATCAGTATAAGTGAAAATTTTGAAAAACCAATGTGAAATGTTGTCAAAATTTTAACGTGGTTAGGTGACTAGCATTGCCTCGTCAATATTAAACCAAATAAAACAGAAATCTAACGGTATTTAAAAAAGATATTCAAATTTATGTCAAAAATATTTGTATTTCCAAAACGATTTTGAAAGACTGTCAAAACAATCCGAATTTGAAGGTTCAAGGTATGCAATTCGACACGAATGCACTCCCTGATGCCGAAAATGAAAGTTTCGTATCAATCGGTCAATACCCGAGCGAGTTATTGAAAGTTGAAAGTCAAAAATTGAGTACTGATTGATATATCAGTATAAGTGAAAATTTTGAAAAACCAATGTGAAATGTTGTCAAAATTTTAACGTGGTTAGGTGACTAGCATTGCCTAGTCAATATTAAACCAAATAAAACAGAAATCTAACGGTATTTAAAAAAGATATTCAAATTTATGTCAAAAACATTTGTATTTCCAAAACGATTTTGAAAGACTGTCAAAAAAATCCGAATTTGAAGGTTCAGGGTATGCAGTTCGACACGGATGCACTCCCTGATGCCGAAAATGAAAGTTTCGTATCGATCGGTCAATATCCGAGCGAGTTATTGAAAGTTGAAAGTCAAAAATTGAGTACTGATTGATATATCAGTATAAGTGAAAATTTTGAAAAACCAATGTGAAATGTTGTCAAAATTTTAACGTGGTTAGGTGACTAGCATTGCCTCGTCAATATAACACCAAATAAAACAGAAAACTAACGGTATTTAAAAAGATATTCAAATTTATGTCAAAATTATTTGTATTTCCAAATCGATTTTGAAAGACTGTCAAAAAAATCCGAATTTGAAGGTTCAGGGTATGCAGTTCGACACGGATGCACTCCCTGATGCCGAAAATGAAAGTTTCGTATCGATCGGTCAATATCCGAGCGAGTTATTGAAAGTTGAAAGTCAAAAATTGAGTACTGATTGATATATCAGTATAAGTGAAAATTTTGAAAAACCAATGTGAAATGTTGTCAAAATTTTAACGTGGTTAGGTGACTAGCATCGCCTCGTCAATATTAAACCAAATAAAACAGAAATCTAACGGTATTTAAAAAAGATATTCAAATTTATGTCAAAAACATTTGTATTTCCAAAACGATTTTGAAAGACTGTCAAAAAAATCCGAATTTGAAGGTTCAGGGTATGCAGTTCGACACGGATGCACTCCCTGATGCCGAAAATGAAAGTTTCGTATCGATCGGTCAATATCCGAGCGAGTTATTGAAAGTTGAAAGTCAAAAATTGAGTACTGATTGATATATCAGTATAAGTGAAAATTTTGAAAAACCAATGTGAAATGTTGTCAAAATTTTAACGTGGTTAGGTGACTAGCATTGCCTCGTCAATATTAAACCAAATAAAACAGAAATCTAACGGCATTTAAAAAGATATTCAAATTTATGTCAAAATTATTTGTATTTCCAAAACGATTTTGAAAGACTGTCAAAAAAATCAGAATTTGAAGATTCAGGGTATGCAGTTCGACACGGATGCACTCCCTGATGCCGAAAATGAAAGTTTCGTATCGATCGGTCAATATCCGAGCGAGTTATTGAAAGTTGAAAGTCAAAAATTGAGTACTGATTGATATATCAGTATAAGTGAAAATTTTGTAAAACCAATGTGAAATGTTGTCAAAACTTTAACGTGGTTAGGTGACAAGCATTGCCTCGTCAATATTAAACCAAATAAAACAGAAATCTAACGGTATTTAAAAAAGATATTCAAATTTTTGTCAAAAATATTTGTATTTCCAAAACGATTTTGAAAGACTGTCAAAAAAATCCGAATTTGAAGGTTCAGGGTATGCAGTTCGACACGGATGCACTCCCTGATGCCGAAAATGAAAGTTTCGTATCGATCGGTCAATATCCGAGCGAGTTATTGAAAGTTGAAAGTCAAAAATTGAGTACTGATTGATATATCAGTATAAGTGAAAAAGGTTCAGCGTATGCAGTTCGACACGGATGCACTCCCTGATGCCGAAAATGAAAGTTTCGTATCGATCGGTCAATATCCGAGCGAGTTATTGAAAGTTGAAAGTCAAAAATTGAGTACTGATTGATATATCAGTTTAAGTGAACATTTTGAAAAACCAATGTGAAATGTTGTCAAAATTTTAACGTGGTTAGGTGACTAGCGTTGCCTCGTCAATATTAAACCAAATAAAACAGAAATCTAACGGTATTTAAAAAAGATATTCAAATTTATGTCAAAAATATTTGTATTTCCAAAACGATTTTGAAAGACTGTCAAAAAAATCCGAATTTGAAGGTTCAGGGTATGCAGTTCGACACGGGTGCACTCCCTGGTGCCGAAAATGAAAGTTTCGTATCGATCGGTCAATATCCGAGCGAGTTATTGAAAGTTGAAAGTCAAAAATTGAGTACTGATTGAGATATCAGTATAAGTGAAAATTTTGAAAAACCAATGTGAAATGTTGTCAAAATTTTAACGTGGTTAGGTGACTAGCATTGCCTCGTCAATATTAAACCAAATAAAACAGAAATCTAACGGTATTTAAAAAAGATATTCAAATTTATGTCAAAAATATTTGTATTTCCAAAACGATTTTGAAAGACTGTCAAAAAAATCCGAATTTGAAGGTTCAAGGTATGCAGTTCGACACGAATGCACTCCCTGATGCCGAAAATGAAAGTTTCGTATCAATCGGTCAATACCCGAGCGAGTTATTGAAAGTTGAAAGTCAAAAATTGAGTACTGATTGATATATCAGTATAAGTGAAAATTTTGAAAAACCAATGTGAAATGTTGTTAAAATTTTAACGTGGTTAGGTGACTAGCATTGCCTCGTCAATATTAAACCAAATAAAACAGAAATCTAACGGTATTTAAAAAAGATATTCAAATTTATGTCAAAAATATTTGTATTTCCAAAACGATTTTGAAAGACTGTCAAAAAATTCCGAATTTGAAGGTTCAGGGTATGCAGGTCGACACGGATGCACTCCCTGATGCCGAAAATGAAAGTTTCGTATCGATCGGTCAATATCCGAGCGAGTTATTGAAAGTTGAAAGTCAAAAATTGAGTACTGATTGAGATATCAGTATAAGTGAAAATTTTGAAAAACCAATGTGAAATGTTGTCAAAATTTTAACGTGGTTAGGTGACTAGCATTGCCTCGTCAATATTAAACCAAATAAAACAGAAATCTAACGGTATTTAAAAAAGATATTCAAATTTATGTCAAAAACATTTGTATTTCCAAAACGATTTTGAAAGACTGTCAAAAAAATCCGAATTTGAAGGTTCAGGGTATGCAGTTCGACACGGATGCACTCCCTGATGCCGAAAATGAAAGTTTCGTATCGATCGGTCAATATCCGAGCGAGTTATTGAAAGTTGAAAGTCAAAAATTGAGTACTGATTGATATATCAGTATAAGTGAAAATTTTGAAAAACCAATGTGAAATGTTGTCAAAATTTTTACGTGGTTAGGTGACTAGCATTGCCTCGTCAATATAACACCAAATAAAACAGAAAACTAACGGTATTTAAAAAGATATTCAAATTTATGTCAAAATTATTTGTATTTCCAAATCGATTTTGAAAGACTGTCAAAAAAATCCGAATTTTTAAGGTTCAGAGTATGCAGTTCGACACGGATGCACTCCCTGATGCCGAAAATGAAAGTTTCGTATCGATCGGTCAATATCCGAGCGAGTTATTGAAAGTTGAAAGTCAAAAATTGAGTGCTGATTGATATATCAGTTTAAGTGAAAATTTTGAAAAACCAATGTGAAAGGTTGTCAAAATTTTAACGTGGTTAGGTGACTAGCATTGCCTCGTCAATATTAAACCAAATAAAACAGAAATCTAACGGTATTTAAAAAAGATATTCAAATTTTTGTCAAAAATATTTGTATTTCCAAAACGATTTTGAAAGACTGTCAAAAAAATCCGAATTTGAAGGTTCAGGGTATGCAGTTCGACACGAATGCACTCCCTGATGCCGAAAATGAAAGTTTCGTATCGATCGGTCAATATCCGAGCGAGTTATTGAAAGTTGAAAGTCAAAAATTGAGTACTGATTGATATATCAGTATAAGTGAAAATTTTGAAAAACCAATGTGAAATGTTGTCAAAATTTTAACGTGGTTAGGTGACTAGCGTTGCCTCGTCAATATTAAACCAAATAAAACAGAAATCTAACGGTATTTACAAAAGATATTCAAATTTATGTCAAAAATATTTGTATTTCCAAAACGATTTTGAAAGACTGTCAAAAAAATCCGAATTTGAAGGTTCAGGGTATGCAGTTCGACACGGATGCACTCCCTGATGCCGAAAATGAAAGTTTCGTATCGATCGGTCAATATCCGAGCGAGTTATTGAAAGTTGAAAGTCAAAAATTGAGTACTGATTGATATTTCAGTATAAGTGAAAATTTTGAAAAACCAATGTGAAATGTTGTCAAAATTTTAACGTGGTTAGGTGACTTGCATTGCCTCGTCAATATTAAACCAAATAAAACAGAAATCTAACGGTATTTAAAAAAGATATTCAAATTTATGTCAAAAATATTTGTATTTCCAAAACGATTTTGAAAGACTGTCAAAAAAATCCGAATTTGAAGGTTCAGGGTATGCAGTTCGACACGAATGCACTTCCTGATGCCGAAAATGAAAGTTTCGTATCGATCGGTCAATATCCGAGCGAGTTATTGAAAGTTGAAAGTCAAAAATTGAGTACTGATTGATATATCAGTATAAGTGAAAATTTTGAAAAACCAATGTGAAATGTTGTCAAAATTTTAACGTGGTTAGGTGACTAGCATTGCCTCGTCAATATTAAACCAAATAAAACAGAAATCTAACGGTATTTAAAAAAGATATTCAAATTTATGTCAAAAATATTTGTATTTCCAAAACGATTTTGAAAGACTGTCAAAAAAATCCGAATTTGAAGGTTCAGGGTATGCAGTTCGACACGGATGCACTCCCTGATGCCGAAAATGAAAGTTTCCTATCGATCGGTCAATATCCGAGCGAGTTATTGAAAGTTGAAAGTCAAAAATTGAGTACTGATTGATATATCAGTATAAGTGAAAATTTTGAAAAACCAATGTAAATGTTGTCAAAATTTTAAAGTGGTTAGGTGACTAGCGTTGCCTCGTCAATATTAAACCAAATAAAACAGAAATCTAACGGTATTTAAAAAAGATATTCAAATTTTTGTCAAAAATATTTGTATTTCCAAAACGATTTTGAAAGACTGTCAAAAAAATCCGAATTTGAAGGTTCAGGGTATGCAGTTCGACACGGATGCACTCCCTGATGCCAAAAATGAAAGTTTCGTATCGATCGGTCAATATCCGAGCGAGTTATTGAAAGTTGAAAGTCAAAAATTGAGTACTGATTGATATATCAGTATAAGTGAAAATTTTGAAAAACCAATGTGAAATGTTGTCAAAATTATAACGTGGTTAGGTGACTAGCATTGCCTCGTCAATATTTAACCAAATAAAACAGAAATCTAACGGTATTTAAAAAAGATATTCAAATTTTTGTCAAAAATATTTGTATTTCCAAAACGATTTTGAAAGACTGTCAAAAAAATCCGAATTTGAAGGTTCAGGGTATGCAGTTCGACACGGATGCACTCCCTGATGCCGAAAATGAAAGTTTCGTATCGATCGGTCAATATCCGAGCGAGTTATTGAAAGTTGAAAGTCAAAAATTGAGTACTGATTGATATATCAGTATAAGTGAAAAAGGTTCAGGGTATGCAGTTCGACACGGATGCACTCCCTGATGCCGAAAATGAAAGTTTTGTATCGATCGGTCAATATCCGAGCGAGTTATTGAAAGTTGAAAGTCAAAAATTGAGTACTGATTGATATATCAGTATAAGTGAAAATTTTGAAAAACCAATGTGAAATGTTGTCAAAATTTTAACGTGGTTAGGTGACTAGCATTGCCTCGTCAATATTTAACCAAATAAAACAGAAATCTAACGGTATTTAAAAAGATATTCAAATTTTTGTCAAAAATATTTGTATTTCCAAAACGATTTTGAAAGACTGTCAAAAAAATCCGAATTTGAAGGTTCAGGGTATGCAGTTCGACACGGATGCACTCCCTGATGCCGAAAATGAAAGTTTCGTATCGATCGGTCAATATCCGAGCGAGTTATTGAAAGTTGAAAGTCAAAAATTGAGTACTGATTGATATATCAGTATAAGTGAAAATTTTGAAAAACCAATGTGAAATGTTGTCAAAATTTTAACGTGGTTAGGTGACTAGCATTGCCTCGTCAATATTAAACCAAATAAAACAGAAATCTAACGGTATTTAAAAAAGATATTCAAATTTATGTCAAAAATATTTGTATTTCCAAAACGATTTTGAAAGACTGTCAAAAAAATCTGAATTTGAAGGTTCAGGGTATGCAGTTCGACACGGATGCACTCCTTGATGCCGAAAATGAAAAATTCGTATCGATCGGTCAATATCCGAGCGAGTTATTGAAAGTTGAAAGTCAAAAATTGAGTACTGATTGATATATCAGTATAAGTGAAAATTTTGAAAAACCAATGTGAAATGTTGTCAAAATTTTAACGTGGTTAGGTGACTAGCATTGCCTCGTCAATATTAAACCAAATAAAACAGAAATCTAACGGTATTTAAAAAAGATATTCAAATTTTTGTCAAAAATATTTGTATTTCCAAAACGATTTTGAAAGACTGTCAAAAAAATCCGAATTTGAAGGTTCAGGGTATGCAGTTCAACACGGATGCACTCCCTGATGCCGAAAATGAAAGTTTCGTATCGATCGGTCAATATCCGAGCGAGTTATTGAAAGTTGAAAGTCAAAAATTGAGTACTGATTGATATATCAGTATAAGTGAAAATTTTGAAAAACCAATGTGAAATGTTGTCAAAATTTTAACGTGGTTAGGTGACTAGCATTGCCTCGTCAATATTTAACCAAATAAAACAGAAATCTAACGGTATTTAAAAAAGATATTCAAATTTTTGTCAAAAATATTTGTATTTCCAAAACGATTTTGAAAGACTGTCAAAAAAATCCGAATTTGAAGGTTCAGGGTATGCAGTTCGACACGGATGCACTCCCTGATGCCGAAAATGAAAGTTTCGTATCGATCGGTCAATATCCGAGCGAGTTATTGAAAGTCAAAAATTGAGTACTGATTGAGATATCAGTATAAGTGAAAAAGGTTCAGGGTATGCAGTTCGACACGGATGCACTCCCTGATGCCGAAAATTAAAGTTTCGTATCGATCGGTCAATATCCGAGCGAGTTATTGAAAGTTGAAAGTCAAAATTGAGTACTGATTGATATATCAGTATAAGTGAAAATTTTGAAAAACCAATGTGAAATGTTGTCAAAATTTTAACGTGGTTAGGTGACTAGCATTGCCTCGACAATATTAAACCAAATAAAACAGAAATCTAACGGTATTTAAAAAAGATATTCAAGTTTTTGTCAAAAATATTTGTATTTCCAAAACGATTTTGAAAGACTGTCAAAAAAATCCGAATTTGAAGGTTCAGGGTATGCAGTTCGACACGGATGCACTCCCTGATGCCGAAAATGAAAGTTTCGTATCGATCGGTCAATATCCGAGCGAGTTATTGAAAGTTGAAAGTCAAAAATTGAGTACTGATTGATATATCAGTATAAGTGAAAAAGGTTCAGGGTATGCAGTTCGACACGGATGCACTCCCTGATGCCGAAAATGAAAGTTTCGTATCGATCGGTCAATATCCGAGCGAGTTATTGAAAGTTGAAAGTCAAAAATTGAGTACTGATTGATATATCAGTATAAGTGAAAAAGGTTCAGGGTATGCAGTTCGACACGGATGCACTCCCTGATGCCGAAAATGAAAGTTTCGTATCGATCGGTCAATATCCGAGCGAGTTATTGAAAGTTGAAAGTCAAAATTGAGTACTGATTGATATATCAGTATAAGTGAAAATTTTGAAAAACCAATGTGAAATGTTGTCAAAATTTTAACGTGGTTAGGTGACTAGCATTGCCTCGACAATATTAAACCAAATAAAACAGAAATCTAACGGTATTTAAAAAAGATATTCAAGTTTTTGTCAAAAATATTTGTATTTCCAAAACGATTTTGAAAGACTGTCAAAAAAATCCGAATTTGAAGGTTCAGGGTATGCAGTTCGACACGGATGCACTCCCTGATGCCGAAAATGAAAGTTTCGTATCGATCGGTCAATATCCGAGCGAGTTATTGAAAGTTGAAAGTCAAAAATTGAGTACTGATTGATATATCAGTATAAGTGAAAATTTTGTAAAACCAATGTGAAATGTTGTCAAAACTTTAACGTGGTTAGGTGACAAGCATTGCCTCGTCAATATTAAACCAAATAAAACAGAAATCTAACGGTATTTAAAAAAGATATTCAAATTTTTGTCAAAAATATTTGTATTTCCAAAACGATTTTAAAGACTGTCAAAAAAATCCGAATTTGATGGTTCAGGGTATGCAGTTCGACACGGATGCACTCCCTGATGCCGAAAATGAAAGTTTCGTATCGATCGGTCAATACCCGAGCGAGTTATTGAAAGTTGAAAGTCAAAAATTGAGTACTGATTGATATATCAGTATAAGTGAAAATTTTGAAAAACCAATGTGAAATGTTGTCAAAATTTTAACGTGGTTAGGTGACTAGCATTGCCTCGTCAATATTAAACCAAATAAAACAGAAATCTAACGGTATTTAAAAAAGATATTCAAATTTTTGTCAAAAATATTTGTATTTCCAAAACGATTTTGAAAGACTGTCAAAAAAATCCGAATTTGAAGGTTCAGGGTATGCAGTTCGACACGGATGCACTCCCTGATGCCAAAAATGAAAGTTTCGTATCGATCGGTCAATATCCGAGCGAGTTATTGAAAGTTGAAAGTCAAAAATTGAGTACTGATTGATATATCAGTATAAGTGAAAATTTTGAAAAACCAATGTGAAATGTTGTCAAAATTTTAACGTGGTTAGGTGACTAGCATTGCCTCGTCAATATTAAACCAAATAAAACAGAAATCTAACGGTATTTAAAAAAGATATTCAAATTTTTGTCAAAAATATTTGTATTTCCAAAACGATTTTGAAAGACTGTCAAAAAAATCCGAATTTGAAGGTTCAGGGTATGCAGTTCGACACGGATGCACTCCCTGATGCCGAAAATGAAAGTTTCGTATCGATCGGTCAATATCCGAGCGAGTTATTGAAAGTTGAAAGTCAAAAATTGAGTACTGATTGAGATATCAGTATAAGTGAAAAAGGTTCAGGGTATGCAGTTCGACACGGATGCACTCCCTGATGCCGAAAATGAAAGTTTCGTATCGATCGGTCAATATCCGAGCGAGTTATTGAAAGTTGAAAGTCAAAATTGAGTACTGATTGATATATCAGTATAAGTGAAAATTTTGAAAAACCAATGTGAAATGTTGTCAAAATTTTAACGTGGTTAGGTGACTAGCATTGCCTCGACAATATTAAACCAAATAAAACAGAAATCTAACGGTATTTAAAAAAGATATTCAAGTTTTTGTCAAAAATATTTGTATTTCCAAAACGATTTTAAAAGACTGTCAAAAAAATCCGAATTTGAAGGTTCAGGGTATGCAGTTCGACACGGATGCACTCCCTGATGCCGAAAATGAAAGTTTCGTATCGATCGGTCAATATCCGAGCGAGTTATTGAAAGTTGAAAGTCAAAAATTGAGTACTGATTGATATATCAGTATAAGTGAAAAAGGTTCAGGGTATGCAGTTCGACACGGATGCACTCCCTGATGCCGAAAATGAAAGTTTCGTATCGATCGGTCAATATCCGAGCGAGTTATTGAAAGTTGAAAGTCAAAAATTGAGTACTGATTGATATATCAGTTTAAGTGAAAATTTTGAAAAACCAATGTGAAATGTTGTCAAAATTTTAACGTGGTTAGGTGACTAGCATTGCCTCGTCAATATTTAACCAAATAAAACAGAAATCTAACGGTATTTAAAAAAGATATTCAAATTTTTGTCAAAAATATTTGTATTTCCAAAACGATTTTGAAAGACTGTCAAAAAAATCCGAATTTGAAGGTTCAGGGTATGCAGTTCGACACGGATGCACTCCCTGATGCCGAAAATGAAAGTTTCGTATCGATCGGTCAATATCCGAGCGAGTTATTGAAAGTTGAAAGTCAAAAATTGAGTACTGATTGATATATCAGTATAAGTGAAAATTTTGAAAAACCAATGTGAAATGTTGTCAAAATTTTAACGTGGTTAGGTGACTAGCATTGCCTCGTCAATATTAAACCAAATAAAACAGAAATCTAACGGTATTTAAAAAAGATATTCAAATTTTTGTCAAAAATATTTGTATTTCCAAAACGATTTTGAAAGACTGTCAAAAAAATCCGAATTTGAAGGTTCAGGGTATGCAGTTCGACACGGATGCACTCCCTGATGCCGAAAATGAAAGTTTCGTATCGATCGGTCAATATCCGAGCGAGTTATTGAAAGTTGAAAGTCAAAAATTGAGTACTGATTGAGATATCAGTATAAGTGAAAAAGGTTCAGGGTATGCAGTTCGACACGGATGCACTCCCTGATGCCGAAAATGAAAGTTTCGTATCGATCGGTCAATATCCGAGCGAGTTATTGAAAGTTGAAAGTCAAAATTGAGTGCTGATTGATATATCAGTATAAGTGAAAATTTTGAAAAACCAATGTGAAATGTTGTCAAAATTTTAACGTGGTTAGGTGACTAGCATTGCCTCGACAATATTAAACCAAATAAAACAGAAATCTAACGGTATTTAAAAAAGATATTCAAGTTTTTGTCAAAAATATTTGTATTTCCAAAACGATTTTGAAAGACTGTCAAAAAAATCCGAATTTGAAGGTTCAGGGTATGCAGTTCGACACGGATGCACTCCCTGATGCCGAAAATGAAAGTTTCGTATCGATCGGTCAATATCCGAGCGAGTTATTGAAAGTTGAAAGTCAAAAATTGAGTACTGATTGATATATCAGTATAAGTGAAAATTTTGTAAAACCAATGTGAAATGTTGTCAAAACTTTAACGTGGTTAGGTGACAAGCATTGCCTCGTCAATATTAAACCAAATAAAACAGAAATCTAACGGTATTTAAAAAAGATATTCAAATTTTTGTCAAAAATATTTGTATTTCCAAAACGATTTTGAAAGACTGTCAAAAAAATCCGAATTTGATGGTTCAGGGTATGCAGTTCGACACGGATGCACTCCCTGATGCCGAAAATGAAAGTTTCGTATCGATCGGTCAATACCTGAGCGAGTTATTGAAAGTTGAAAGTCAAAAATTGAGTACTGATTGATATATCAGTATAAGTGAAAATTTTGAAAAACCAATGTGAAATGTTGTCAAAATTTTAACGTGGTTAGGTGACTAGCATTGCCTCGTCAATATTAAACCAAATAAAACAGAAATCTAACGGTATTTAAAAAAGATATTCAAATTTTTGTCAAAAATATTTGTATTTCCAAAACGATTTTGAAAGACTGTCAAAAAAATCCGAATTTGAAGGTTCAGGGTATGCAGTTCGACACGGATGCACTCCCTGATGCCAAAAATGAAAGTTTCGTATCGATCGGTCAATATCCGAGCGAGTTATTGAAAGTTGAAAGTCAAAAATTGAGTACTGATTGATATATCAGTATAAGTGAAAATTTTGAAAAACCAATGTGAAATGTTGTCAAAATTTTAACGTGGTTAGGTGACTAGCATTGCCTCGTCAATATTAAACCAAATAAAACAGAAATCTAACGGTATTTAAAAAAGATATTCAAATTTTTGTCAAAAATATTTGTATTTCCAAAACGATTTTGAAAGACTGTCAAAAAAATCCGAATTTGAAGGTTCAGGGTATGCAGTTCGACACGGATGCACTCCCTGATGCCGAAAATGAAAGTTTCGTATCGATCGGTCAATATCCGAGCGAGTTATTGAAAGTTGAAAGTCAAAAATTGAGTACTGATTGAGATATCAGTATAAGTGAAAAAGGTTCAGGGTATGCAGTTCGACACGGATGCACTCCCTGATGCCGAAAATGAAAGTTTCGTATCGATCGGTCAATATCCGAGCGAGTTATTGAAAGTTGAAAGTCAAAATTGAGTACTGATTGATATATCAGTATAAGTGAAAATTTTGAAAAACCAATGTGAAATGTTGTCAAAATTTTAACGTGGTTAGGTGACTAGCATTGCCTCGACAATATTAAACCAAATAAAACAGAAATCTAACGGTATTTAAAAAAGATATTCAAGTTTTTGTCAAAAATATTTGTATTTCCAAAACGATTTTAAAAGACTGTCAAAAAAATCCGAATTTGAAGGTTCAGGGTATGCAGTTCGACACGGATGCACTCCCTGATGCCGAAAATGAAAGTTTCGTATCGATCGGTCAATATCCGAGCGAGTTATTGAAAGTTGAAAGTCAAAAATTGAGTACTGATTGATATATCAGTATAAGTGAAAAAGGTTCAGGGTATGCAGTTCGACACGGATGCACTCCCTGATGCCGAAAATGAAAGTTTCGTATCGATCGGTCAATATCCGAGCGAGTTATTGAAAGTTGAAAGTCAAAAATTGAGTACTGATTGATATATCAGTTTAAGTGAAAATTTTGAAAAACCAATGTGAAATGTTGTCAAAATTTTAACGTGGTTAGGTGACTAGCATTGCCTCGTCAATATTTAACCAAATAAAACAGAAATCTAACGGTATTTAAAAAAGATATTCAAATTTTTGTCAAAAATATTTGTATTTCCAAAACGATTTTGAAAGACTGTCAAAAAAATCCGAATTTGAAGGTTCAGGGTATGCAGTTCGACACGGATGCACTCCCTGATGCCGAAAATGAAAGTTTCGTATCGATCGGTCAATATCCGAGCGAGTTATTGAAAGTTGAAAGTCAAAAATTGAGTACTGATTGATATATCAGTATAAGTGAAAATTTTGAAAAACCAATGTGAAATGTTGTCAAAATTTTAACGTGGTTAGGTGACTAGCATTGCCTCGTCAATATTAAACCAAATAAAACAGAAATCTAACGGTATTTAAAAAAGATATTCAAATTTTTGTCAAAAATATTTGTATTTCCAAAACGATTTTGAAAGACTGTCAAAAAAATCCGAATTTGAAGGTTCAGGGTATGCAGTTCGACACGGATGCACTCCCTGATGCCGAAAATGAAAGTTTCGTATCGATCGGTCAATATCCGAGCGAGTTATTGAAAGTTGAAAGTCAAAAATTGAGTACTGATTGAGATATCAGTATAAGTGAAAAAGGTTCAGGGTATGCAGTTCGACACGGATGCACTCCCTGATGCCGAAAATGAAAGTTTCGTATCGATCGGTCAATATCCGAGCGAGTTATTGAAAGTTGAAAGTCAAAATTGAGTACTGATTGATATATCAGTATAAGTGAAAATTTTGAAAAACCAATGTGAAATGTTGTCAAAATTTTAACGTGGTTAGGTGACTAGCATTGCCTCGACAATATTAAACCAAATAAAACAGAAATCTAACGGTATTTAAAAAAGATATTCAAGTTTTTGTCAAAAATATTTGTATTTCCAAAACGATTTTGAAAGACTGTCAAAAAAATCCGAATTTGAAGGTTCAGGGTATGCAGTTCGACACGGATGCACTCCCTGATGCCGAAAATGAAAGTTTCGTATCGATCGGTCAATATCCGAGCGAGTTATTGAAAGTTGAAAGTCAAAAATTGAGTACTGATTGATATATCAGTATAAGTGAAAATTTTGTAAAACCAATGTGAAATGTTGTCAAAACTTTAACGTGGTTAGGTGACAAGCATTGCCTCGTCAATATTAAACCAAATAAAACAGAAATCTAACGGTATTTAAAAAAGATATTCAAATTTTTGTCAAAAATATTTGTATTTCCAAAACGATTTTGAAAGACTGTCAAAAAAATCCGAATTTGATGGTTCAGGGTATGCAGTTCGACACGGATGCACTCCCTGATGCCGAAAATGAAAGTTTCGTATCGATCGGTCAATACCTGAGCGAGTTATTGAAAGTTGAAAGTCAAAAATTGAGTACTGATTGATATATCAGTATAAGTGAAAATTTTGAAAAACCAATGTGAAATGTTGTCAAAATTTTAACGTGGTTAGGTGACTAGCATTGCCTCGTCAATATTAAACCAAATAAAACAGAAATCTAACGGTATTTAAAAAAGATATTCAAATTTTTGTCAAAAATATTTGTATTTCCAAAACGATTTTGAAAGACTGTCAAAAAAATCCGAATTTGAAGGTTCAGGGTATGCAGTTCGACACGGATGCACTCCCTGATGCCAAAAATGAAAGTTTCGTATCGATCGGTCAATATCCGAGCGAGTTATTGAAAGTTGAAAGTCAAAAATTGAGTACTGATTGATATATCAGTATAAGTGAAAATTTTGAAAAACCAATGTGAAATGTTGTCAAAATTTTAACGTGGTTAGGTGACTAGCATTGCCTCGTCAATATTAAACCAAATAAAACAGAAATCTAACGGTATTTAAAAAAGATATTCAAATTTTTGTCAAAAATATTTGTATTTCCAAAACGATTTTGAAAGACTGTCAAAAAAATCCGAATTTGAAGGTTCAGGGTATGCAGTTCGACACGGATGAACTCCCTGATGCCGAAAATGAAAGTTTCGTATCGATCGGTCAATATCCGAGCGAGTTATTGAAAGTTGAAAGTCAAAAATTGAGTACTGATTGAGATATCAGTATAAGTGAAAAAGGTTCAGGGTATGCAGTTCGACACGGATGCACTCCCTGATGCCGAAAATGAAAGTTTCGTATCGATCGGTCAATATCCGAGCGAGTTATTGAAAGTTGAAAGTCAAAATTGAGTACTGATTGATATATCAGTATAAGTGAAAATTTTGAAAAACCAATGTGAAATGTTGTCAAAATTTTAACGTGGTTAGGTGACTAGCATTGCCTCGACAATATTAAACCAAATAAAACAGAAATCTAACGGTATTTAAAAAAGATATTCAAGTTTTTGTCAAAAATATTTGTATTTCCAAAACGATTTTAAAAGACTGTCAAAAAAATCCGAATTTGAAGGTTCAGGGTATGCAGTTCGACACGGATGCACTCCCTGATGCCGAAAATGAAAGTTTCGTATCGATCGGTCAATATCCGAGCGAGTTATTGAAAGTTGAAAGTCAAAAATTGAGTACTGATTGATATATCAGTATAAGTGAAAAAGGTTCAGGGTATGCAGTTCGACACGGATGCACTCCCTGATGCCGAAAATGAAAGTTTCGTATCGATCGGTCAATATCCGAGCGAGTTATTGAAAGTTGAAAGTCAAAAATTGAGTACTGATTGATATATCAGTTTAAGTGAAAATTTTGAAAAACCAATGTGAAATGTTGTCAAAATTTTAACGTGGTTAGGTGACTAGCATTGCCTCGTCAATATTTAACCAAATAAAACAGAAATCTAACGGTATTTAAAAAAGATATTCAAATTTTTGTCAAAAATATTTGTATTTCCAAAACGATTTTGAAAGACTGTCAAAAAAATCCGAATTTGAAGGTTCAGGGTATGCAGTTCGACACGGATGCACTCCCTGATGCCGAAAATGAAAGTTTCGTATCGATCGGTCAATATCCGAGCGAGTTATTGAAAGTTGAAAGTCAAAAATTGAGTACTGATTGATATATCAGTATAAGTGAAAATTTTGAAAAACCAATGTGAAATGTTGTCAAAATTTTAACGTGGTTAGGTGACTAGCATTGCCTCGTCAATATTAAACCAAATAAAACAGAAATCTAACGGTATTTAAAAAAGATATTCAAATTTTTGTCAAAAATATTTGTATTTCCAAAACGATTTTGAAAGACTGTCAAAAAAATCCGAATTTGAAGGTTCAGGGTATGCAGTTCGACACGGATGCACTCCCTGATGCCGAAAATGAAAGTTTGGTATCGATCGGTCAATATCCGAGCGAGTTATTGAAAGTTGAAAGTCAAAAATTGAGTACTGATTGATATATCAGTATAAGTGAAAATTTTGAAAAACCAATGTGAAATGTTGTCAAAATTTTAACGTGGTTAGGTGACTAGCATTGCCTCGTCAATATTAAACCAAATAAAACAGAAATCTAACGGTATTTAAAAAGATATTCAAATTTTTGTCAAAAATATTTGTATTTCCAAAACGATTTTGAAAGACTGTCAAAAAAATCCGAATTTGAAGGTTCAGGGTATGCAGTTCGACACGGATGCACTCCCTGATGCCGAAAATGAAAGTTTCGTATCGATCGGTCAATATCCGAGCGAGTTATTTAAAGTTGAAAGTCAAAAATTGAGTACTGATTGATATATCAGTATAAGTGAAAATTTTGAAAAACCAATGTAAATGTTGTCAAAATTTTAAAGTGGTTAGGTGACTAGCGTTGCCTCGTCAATATTAAACCAAATAAAACAGAAATCTAACGGAATAAAAAAAAGATATTTAAATTTATGTCAAAAATATTTGTATTTCCAAAACGATTTTGAAAGACTGTCAAAAAAATCCGAATTTGAAGGTTCAGGGTATGCAGTTCGATACGGATGCACTCCCTGATGCCGAAAATGAAAGTTTTGTATCGATCGGTCAATATCCGAGCGAGTTATTGAAAGTTGAAAGTCAAAAATTGAGTACTGATTGATATATCAGTATAAGTGAAAATTTTGAAAAACCAATGTGAAATGTTGTCAAAATTTTAACGTGGTTAGGTGACTAGCATTGCCTCGTCAATATTAAACCAAATAAAACAGAAATCTAACGGTATTTAAAAAGATATTCAAATTTTTGTCAAAAATATTTGTATTTCCAACACGATTTTGAAAGACTGTCAAAAAAATCCGAATTTGAAGGTTCAGGGTATGCAGTTCGACACGGATGCACTCCCTGATGCCGAAAATGAAAGTTTTGTATCGATCGGTCAATATCCGAGCGAGTTATTGAAAGTTGAAAGTCAAAAATTGAGTACTGATTGATATATCAGTATAAGTGAAAAAGGTTCAGGGTATGCAGTTCGACACGGATGCACTCCCTGATGCCGAAAATGAAAGTTTCGTATCGATCGGTCAATATCCGAGCGAGTTATTGAAAGTTGAAAGTCAAAAATTGAGTACTGATTGATAAATCAGTATAAGTGAAAATTTTGAAAAACCAATGTGAAATGTTGTCAAAATTATAACGTGGTTAGGTGACTAGCATTGCCTCGTCAATATTTAACCAAATAAAATAGAAATCTAACGGTATTTAAAAAAGATATTCAAATTTATGTCAAAAATATTTGTATTTCCAAAACGATTTTGAAAGACTGTCAAAAAAATCCGAATTTGAAGGTTCAGGGTATGCAGTTCGACACGGATGCACTCCCTGATGCCGAAAATGAAAGTTTTGTATCGATCGGTCAATATCCGAGCGAGTTATTGAAAGTTGAAAGTCAAAATTGAGTACTGATTGAGATATCAGTATAAGTGAAAAAGGTTCAGGGTATGCAGTTCGACACGGATGCACTCCCTGATGCCGAAAATGAAAGTTTCGTATCGATCGGTCAATATCCGAGCGAGTTATTGAAAGTTGAAAGTCAAAATTGAGTACTGATTGATATATCAGTTTAAGTGAAAATTTTGAAAAACCAATGTGAAATGTTGTCAAAATTTTAACGTGGTTAGGTGACTAGCATTGCCTCGTCATAATTAAACCAAATAAAACAGAAATCTAACGGTATTTAAAAAAGATATTCAAGTTTTTGTCAAAAATATTTGTATTTCCAAAACGATTTTGAAAGACTGTCAAAAAAATCCGAATTTGAAGGTTCAGGGTATGCAGTTCGACACGGGTGCACTCCCTGATTCCGAAAATGAAAGTTTCGTATCGATCGGTCAATATCCGAGCGAGTTATTGAAAGTTGAAAGTCAAAAATTGAGTACTGATTGATATATCAGTATAAGTGAAAATTTTGAAAAACCAATGTGAAATGTTGTCAAAATTTTAACGTGGTTAGGTGACTAGCGTTGCCTCGTCAATATTAAACCAAATAAAACAGAAATCTAACGGTATTTAAAAAAGATATTCAAATTTATGTCAAAAATATTTGTATTTCCAAAACGATTTTGAAAGACTGTCAAAAAAATCCGAATTTGAAGGTTCAGGGTATGCAGTTCGACACGGATGCACTCCTTGATGCCGAAAATGAAAGTTTCGTATCGATCGGTCAATATCCGAGCGAGTTATTGAAAGTTGAAAGTCAAAAATTGAGTACTGATTGATATATCAGTATAAGTGAAAATTTTGTAAAACCAATGTGAAATGTTGTCAAAACTTTAACGTGGTTAGGTGACAAGCATTGCCTCGTCAATATTAAACCAAATAAAACAGAAATCTAACGGTATTTAAAAAAGATATTCAAATTTTTGTCAAAAATATTTGTATTTCCAAAACGATTTTGAAAGACTGTCAAAAAACTCCGAATTTGAAGGTTCAGGGTATGCAGTTCGACACGGATGCACTCCCTGATGCCGAAAATGAAAGTTTCGTATCGATCGGTCAATATCCGAGCGAGTTATTGAAAGTTGAAAGTCAAAAATTGAGTACTGATTGATATATCAGTATAAGTGAAAATTTTGAAAAACCAATGTGAAATGTTGTCAAAATTTTAACGTGGTTAGGTGACTAGCATTGCCTCGTCAATATTAAACCAAATAAAACAGAAATCTAACGGTATTTAAAAAAGATATTCAAATTTATGTCAAAAATATTTGTATTTCCAAAACGATTTTGAAAGACTGTCAAAAAAATCCGAATTTGAAGGTTCAAGGTATGCAGTTCGACACGAATGCACTCCCTGATGCCGAAAATGAAAGTTTCGTATCAATCGGTCAATACCCGAGCGAGTTATTGAAAGTTGAAAGTCAAAAATTGAGTACTGATTGATATATCAGTATAAGTGAAAATTTTGAAAAACCAATGTGAAATGTTGTCAAAATTTTAACGTGGTTAGGTGACTAGCATTGCCTCGTCAATATTAAACCAAATAAAACAGAAATCTAACGGTATTTAAAAAGATATTCAAATTTTTGTCAAAAATATTTGTATTTCCAAAACGATTTTGAAAGACTGTCAAAAAATCCGAATTTGAAGGTTCAGGGTATGCAGTTCGACACGGATGCACTCCCTGATGCCAAAAATGAAAGTTTCGTATCGATCGGTCAATATCCGAGCGAGTTATTGAAAGTTGAAAGTCAAAAATTGAGTACTGATTGATATATCAGTATAAGTGAAAATTTTGTAAAACCAATGTGAAATGTTGTCAAAACTTTAACGTGGTTAGGTGACAAGCATTGCCTCGTCAATATTAAACCAAATAAAACAGAAATCTAACGGTATTTAAAAAAGATATTCAAATTTTTGTCAAAAATATTTGTATTTCCAAAACGATTTTGAAAGACTGTCAAAAAAATCCGAATTTGAAGGTTCAGGGTATGCAGTTCGACACGGATGCACTCCCTGATGCCGAAAATGAAAGTTTCGTATCGATCGGTCAATATCCGAGCGAGTTATTGAAAGTTGAAAGTCAAAAATTGAGTACTGACTGATATATCAGTATAAGTGAAAATTTTGAAAAACCAATGTGAAATGTTGTCAAAATTTTAACGTGGTTAGGTGACTAGCATTGCTTCGTCAATATTAAACCAAATAAAACAGAAATCTAACGGTATTTAAAAAAGATATTCAAATTTATGTCAAAAATATTTGTATTTCCAAAACGATTTTGAAAGACTGTCAAAAAAATCCGAATTTGAAGGTTCAGGGTATGCAGTTCGACACGGATGCACTCCTTGATGCCGAAAATGAAAGTTTCGTATCGATCGGTCAATATCCGAGCGAGTTATTGAAAGTTGAAAGTCAAAAATTGAGTACTGATTGATATATCAGTATAAGTGAAAATTTTGTAAAACCAATGTGAAATGTTGTCAAAACTTTAACGTGGTTAGGTGACAAGCATTGCCTCGTCAATATTAAACCAAATAAAACAGAAATCTAACGGTATTTAAAAAAGATATTCAAATTTTTGTCAAAAATATTTGTATTTCCAAAACGATTTTGAAAGACTGTCAAAAAACTCCGAATTTGAAGGTTCAGGGTATGCAGTTCGACACGGATGCACTCCCTGATGCCGAAAATGAAAGTTTCGTATCGATCGGTCAATATCCGAGCGAGTTATTGAAAGTTGAAAGTCAAAAATTGAGTACTGATTGATATATCAGTATAAGTGAAAATTTTGAAAAACCAATGTGAAATGTTGTCAAAATTTTAACGTGGTTAGGTGACTAGCATTGCCTCGTCAATATTAAACCAAATAAAACAGAAATCTAACGGTATTTAAAAAAGATATTCAAATTTATGTCAAAAATATTTGTATTTCCAAAACGATTTTGAAAGACTGTCAAAAAAATCCGAATTTGAAGGTTCAAGGTATGCAGTTCGACACGAATGCACTCCCTGATGCCGAAAATGAAAGTTTCGTATCAATCGGTCAATACCCGAGCGAGTTATTGAAAGTTGAAAGTCAAAAATTGAGTACTGATTGATATATCAGTATAAGTGAAAATTTTGAAAAACCAATGTGAAATGTTGTCAAAATTTTAACGTGGTTAGGTGACTAGCATTGCCTCGTCAATATTAAACCAAATAAAACAGAAATCTAACGGTATTTAAAAAGATATTCAAATTTTTGTCAAAAATATTTGTATTTCCAAAACGATTTTGAAAGACTGTCAAAAAATCCGAATTTGAAGGTTCAGGGTATGCAGTTCGACACGGATGCACTCCCTGATGCCAAAAATGAAAGTTTCGTATCGATCGGTCAATATCCGAGCGAGTTATTGAAAGTTGAAAGTCAAAAATTGAGTACTGATTGATATATCAGTATAAGTGAAAATTTTGTAAAACCAATGTGAAATGTTGTCAAAACTTTAACGTGGTTAGGTGACAAGCATTGCCTCGTCAATATTAAACCAAATAAAACAGAAATCTAACGGTATTTAAAAAAGATATTCAAATTTTTGTCAAAAATATTTGTATTTCCAAAACGATTTTGAAAGACTGTCAAAAAAATCCGAATTTGAAGGTTCAGGGTATGCAGTTCGACACGGATGCACTCCCTGATGCCGAAAATGAAAGTTTCGTATCGATCGGTCAATATCCGAGCGAGTTATTGAAAGTTGAAAGTCAAAAATTGAGTACTGACTGATATATCAGTATAAGTGAAAATTTTGAAAAACCAATGTGAAATGTTGTCAAAATTTTAACGTGGTTAGGTGACTAGCATTGCTTCGTCAATATTAAACCAAATAAAACAGAAATCTAACGGTATTTAAAAAAGATATTCAAATTTATGTCAAAAATATTTGTATTTCCAAAACGATTTTGAAAGACTGTCAAAAAAATCCGAATTTGAAGGTTCAGGGTATGCAGTTCGACACGGATGCACTCCCTGATGCCGAAAATGAAAGTTTCGTATCGATCGGTCAATATCCGAGCGAGTTATTGAAAGTTGAAAGTCAAAAATTGAGTACTGATTGATATATCAGTATAAGTGAAAATTTTGAAAAACCAATGTGAAATGTTGTCAAAATTTTAACGTGGTTAGGTGACTAGCATTGCCTCGTCAATATTAAACCAAATAAAACAGAAATCTAACGGTATTTAAAAAAGATATTCAAATTTTTGTCAAAAATATTTGTATTTCCAAAACGATTTTGAAAGACTGTCAAAAAAATCCGAATTTGAAGGTTCAGGGTATGCAGTTCGACACGGATGCACTCCCTGATGCCGAAAATGAAAGTTTCGTATCGATCGGTCAATATCCGAGCGAGTTATTGAAAGTTGAAAGTCAAAAATTGAGTACTGATTGATATATCAGTATAAGTGAAAATTTTGAAAAACCAATGTGAAATGTTGTCAAAATTTTAACGTGGTTAGGTGACTAGCCTTGCCTTGTCAATATTAAACCAAATAAAACAGAAATCTAACGGTATTTAAAAAAGATATTAAAATTTATGTCAAAAATATTTGTATTTCCAAAACGATTTTGAAAGACTGTCAAAAAAATCCGAATTTGAAGGTTCAGGGTATGCAGTTCGACACGGATGCACTCCCTGATGCCGAAAATGAAAGTTTCGTATCGATCGGTCAATATCCGAGCGAGTTATTGAAAGTTGAAAGTCAAAAATTGAGTACTGACTGATATATCAGTATAAGTGAAAATTTTGAAAAACCAATGTGAAATGTTGTCAAAATTTTAACGTGGTTAGGTGACTAGCATTGCCTCGTCCATATTAAACTAAATAAAACAGAAATCTAACGGTATTTAAAAAAGATATTCAAATTTATGTCAAAAATATTTGTATTTCCAAAACGATTTTGAAAGACTGTCAAAAAAATCCGAATTTGAAGGTTCAGGGTATGCAGTTCGACACGGATGCACTCCCTGATGCCGAAAATGAAAGTTTCGTATCGATCGGTCAATACCCGAGCGAGTTATTGAAAGTTGAAAGTCAAAAATTGAGTACTGATTGATATATCAGTATAAGTGAAAATTTTGAAAAACCAATGTAAATGTTGTCAAAATTTTAAAGTGGTTAGGTGACTAGCGTTGCCTCGTCAATATTAAACCAAATAAAACAGAAATCTAACGGTATTTAAAAAAGATATTCAAATTTTTGTCAAAAATATTTGTATTTCCAAAACGATTTTGAAAGACTGTCAAAAAAATCCGAATTTGAAGGTTCAGGGTATGCAGTTCGACACGGATGCACTCCCTGATGCCGAAAATGAAAGTTTTGTATCGATCGGTCAATATCCGAGCGAGTTATTGAAAGTTGAAAGTCAAAAATTGAGTACTGATTGATATATCAGTATAAGTGAAAATTTTGAAACACCAATGTGAAATGTTGTCAAAATTATAACGTGGTTAGGTGACTAGCATTGCCTCGTCAATATTAAACCAAATAAAACAGAAATCTAACGGTATTTAAAAAGATATTCAAATTTTTGTCAAAAATATTTGTATTTCCAAAACGATTTTGAAAGACTGTCAAAAAAATCCGAATTTGAAGGTTCAGGGTATGCAGTTCGACACGGATGCACTCCCTGATGCCGAAAATGAAAGTTTTGTATCGATCAGTCAATATCCGAGCGAGTTATTGAAAGTTGAAAGTCAAAAATTGAGTACTGATTGATATATCAGTATAAGTGAAAAAGGTTCAGGGTATGCAGTTCGACACGGATGCACTCCCTGATGCCGAAAATGAAAGTTTCGTATCGATCGGTCAATATCCGAGCGAGTTATTGAAAGTTGAAAGTCAAAAATTGAGTACTGATTGATATATCAGTATAAGTGAAAATTTTGAAAAACCAATGTGAAATGTTGTCAAAATTTTAACGTGGTTAGGTGACTAGCATTGCCTCGTCAATATTAAACCAAATAAAACAGAAATCTAACGGTATTTAAAAAAGATATTCAAATTTTTGTCAAAAATATTTGTATTTCCAAAACGATTTTGAAAGACTGTCAAAAAAATCCGAATTTGAAGGTTCAGGGTATGCAGTTCGACACGGATGCACTCCCTGATGCCGAAAATGAAAGTTTCGTATCGATCGGTCAATATCCGAGCGAGTTATTGAAAGTTGAAAGTCAAAAATTGAGTACTGATTGATATATCAGTATAAGTGAAAATTTTGAAAAACCAATGTGAAATGTTGTCAAAATTTTAACGTGGTTAGGTGACTAGCATTGCGTCGTCAATATTAAACCAAATAAAACAGAAATCTAACGGTATTTAAAAAAGATATTCAAATTTATGTCAAAAATATTTGTATTTCCAAAACGATTTTGAAAGACTGTCAAAAAAATCCGAATTTGAAGGTTCAAGGTATGCAGTTCGACACGAATGCACTCCCTGATGCCGAAAATGAAAGTTTCGTATCGATCGGTCAATACCCGAGCGAGTTATTTAAAGTTGAAAGTCAAAAATTGAGTACTGATTGATATATCAGTATAAGTGAAAATTTTGAAAAACCAATGTAAATGTTGTCAAAATTTTAAAGTGGTTAGGTGACTAGCGTTGTTTCGTCAATATTAAACCAAATAAAACAGAAATCTAACGGTATTTAAAAAAGATATTCAAATTTTTGTCAAAAATATTTGTATTTCCAAAACGATTTTGAAAGACTGTCAAAAAAATCCGAATTTGAAGGTTCAGGGTATGCAGTTCGACACGGATGCACTCCCTGATGCCGAAAATGAAAGTTTCGTATCGATCGGTCAATATCCGAGCGAGTTATTGAAAGTTGAAAGTCAAAAATTGAGTACTGATTGATATATCAGTATAAGTGAAAATTTTGAAAAACCAATGTGAAATGTTGTCAAAATTTTAACGTGGTTAGGTGACTAGCCTTGCCTCGTCAATAATAAACCAAATAAAACAGAAATCTAACGGTATTTAAAAAAGATATTCAAATTTATGTCAAAAATATTTGTATTTCCAAAACGATTTTGAAAGACTGTCAAAAAAATCCGAATTTGAAGGTTCAGGGTATGCAGTTCGACACGGATGCACTCCCTGATGCCGAAAATGAAAGTTTCGTATCGATCGGTCAATATCCGAGCGAGTTATTGAAAGTTGAAAGTCAAAAATTGAGTACTGATTGATATATCAGTATAAGTGAAAATTTTGAAAAACCAATGTGAAATGTTGTCAAAATTTTAACGTGGTTAGGTGACTAGCATTGCCTCGTCAATATTAAACCAAATAAAACAGAAATCTAACGGTATTTAAAAAAGATATTCAAATTTATGTCAAAAATATTTGTATTTCCAAAACGATTTTGAAAGACTGTCAAAAAAATCCGAATTTGAAGGTTCAGTGTATGCAGTTCGACACGGATGCACTTCCTGATGCCGAAAATGAAAGTTTCGTATCGATCGGTCAATATCCGAGCGAGTTATTGAAAGTTGAAAGTCAAAAATTGAGTACTGATTGATATATCAGTATAAGTGAAAATTTTGAAAAACCAATGTGAAATGTTGTCAAAATTATAACGTGGTTAGGTGACTAGCATTGCCTCGTCAATATTTAACCAAATAAAACAGAAATCTAACGGTATTTAAAAAAGATATTCAAATTTTTGTCAAAAATATTTGTATTTCCAAAACGATTTTGAAAGACTGTCAAAAAAATCCGAATTTGAAGGTTCAGGGTATGCAGTTCGACACGGATGCACTCCCTGATGCCGAAAATGAAAGTTTCGTATCGATCGGTCAATATCCGAGCGAGTTATTGAAAGTTGAAAGTCAAAAATTGAGTACTGATTGATATATCAGTATAAGTGAAAATTTTGAAAAACCAATGTGAAATGTTGTCAAAATTATAACGTGGTTAGGTGACTAGCATTGCCTCGTCAATATTAAACCAAATAAAACAGAAATGTAACGGTATTTAAAAAGATATTCAAATTTTTGTCAAAAATATTTGTATTTCCAAAACGATTTTGAAAGACTGTCAAAAAAATCCGAATTTGAAGGTTCAGGGTATGCAGTTCGACACGGATGCACTCCCTGATGCCGAAAATGAAAGTTTTGTATCGATCGGTCAATATCCGAGCGAGTTATTGAAAGTTGAAAGTCAAAAATTGAGTACTGATTGATATATCAGTATAAGTGAAAAAGGTTCAGGGTATGCAGTTCGACACGAATGCACTCCCTGATGCCGAAAATGAAAGTTTCGTATCAATCGGTCAATACCCGAGCGAGTTATTGAAAGTTGAAAGTCAAAAATTGAGTACTGATTGATATATCAGTATAAGTGAAAATTTTGAAAAACCAATGTGAAATGTTGTCAAAATTTTAACGTGGTTAGGTGACTAGCATTGCCTCGTCAATATTAAACAAAATAAAACAGAAATCTAACGGTATTTAAAAAAGATATTCAAATTTATGTCAAAAATATTTGTATTTCCAAAACGATTTTGAAAGACTGTCAAAAACATCCGAATTTGAAGGTTCAGGGTATGCAGTTCGACACGGATGCACTCCCTGATGCCGAAAATGAAAGTTTCGTATCGATCGGTCAATATCCGAGCGAGTTATTGAAAGTTGAAAGTCAAAAATTGAGTACTGATTGATATATCAGTATAAGTGAAAATTTTGAAAAACCAATGTGAAATGTTGTCAAAATTTTAACGTGGTTAGGTGACTAGCATTGCCTCGTCAATATTTAACCAAATAAAACAGAAATCTAACGGTATTTAAAAAGATATTCAAATTTTTGTCAAAAATATTTGTATTTCCAAAACGATTTTGAAAGACTGTCAAACAAATCCGAATTTGAAGGTTCAGGGTATGCAGTTCGACACGGATGCACTCCCTGATGCCGAAAATGAAAGTTTCGTATCGATCGGTCAATATCCGAGCGAGTTATTGAAAGTTGAAAGTCAAAAATTGAGTACTGATTGATATATCAGTATAAGTGAAAATTTTGAAAAACCAATGTAAATGTTGTCAAAATTTTAAAGTGGTTAGGTGACTAGCATTGCCTCGTCAATATTAAACCAAATAAAACAGAAATTTAACGGTATTTAAAAAAGATATTCAAATTTATGTCAAAAATATTTGTATTTCCAAAACGATTTTGAAAGACTGTCAAAAAAATCCGAATTTGAAGGTTCAGGGTATGCAGTTCGACACGGATGCACTCCCTGATGCCGAAAATGAAAGTTTCGTATCGATCGGTCAATATCCGAGCGAGTTATTGAAAGTTGAAAGTCAAAAATTGAGTACTGATTGATATATCAGTATAAGTGAAAATTTTGAAAAACCAATGTGAAATGTTGTCAAAATTTTAACGTGGTTAGGTGACTAGCGTTGCCTCGTCAATATTAAACCAAATAAAACAGAAATCTAACGGTATTTAAAAAAGATATTCAAATTTATGTCAAAAATATTTGTATTTCCAAAACGATTTTGAAAGACTGTCAAAAAAATCCGAATTTGAAGGTTCAGGGTATGCAGTTCGACACGGATGCACTCCCTGATGCCGAAAATGAAAGTTTCGTATCGATCGGTCAATATCCGAGCGAGTTATTGAAAGTTGAAAGTCAAAAATTGAGTACTGATTGATATATCAGTATAAGTGAAAATTTTGAAAAACCAATGTGAAATGTTGTCAAAATTTTAACGTGGTTAGGTGACTAGCATTGCCTCGTCAATATTAAACCAAATAAAACAGAAATCTAACGGTATTTAAAAAAGATATTCAAATTTATGTCAAAAATATTTGTATTTCCAAAACGATTTTGAAAGACTGTCAAAAAAATCCGAATTTGAAGGTTCAGGGTATGCAGTTCGACACGGATGCACTCCCTGATGCCAAAAATGAAAGTTTCGTATCGATCGGTCAATATCCGAGCGAGTTATTGAAAGTTGAAAGTCAAAAATTGAGTACTGATTGATATATCAGTATAAGTGAAAATTTTGAAAAACCAATGTAAAATGTTGTCAAAATTTTAACGTGGTTAGGTGACTAGCATTGCTTCGTCAATATTAAACCAAATAAAACAGAAATCTAACGGTATTTAAAAAAGATATTCAAATTTATGTCAAAAATATTTGTATTTCCAAAACGATTTTGAAAGACTGTCAAAAAAAACCGAATTTGAAGGTTCAGGGTATGCAGTTCGACACGGATGCACTCCCTGATGCCGAAAATGAAAGTTTCGTATCGATCGGTCAATATCCGAGCGAGTTATTGAAAGTTGAAAGTCAAAAACTGAGTACTGATTGATATATCAGTATAAGTGAAAATTTTGAAAAACCAATGTAAATGTTGTCAAAATTTTAAAGTGATTAGGTGACTAGCGTTGCCTCGTCAATATTAAACCAAATAAAACAGAAATCTAACGGTATTTAAAAAAGATATTTAAATTTATGTCAAAAATATTTGTACTTCCAAAACGATTTTGAAAGACTGTCAAAAAAATCCGAATTTGAAGGTTCAGGGTATGCAGTTCGACACGGATGCACTCCCTGATGCCGAAAATGAAAGTTTCGTATCGATCGGTCAATATCCGAGCGAGTTATTGAAAGTTGAAAGTCAAAAATTGAGTACTGATTGATATATCAGTTTAAGTGAAAATTTTGAAAAACCAATGTGAAATGTTGTCAAAATTTTAACGTGGTTAGGTGACTAGCATTGCCTCGTCAATATTAAACCAAATAAAACAGAAATCTAACGGTATTTAAAAAAAATATTCAAATTTTTGTCAAAAATATTTGTATTTCCAAAACGATTTTGAAAGACTGTCAAACAAATCCGAATTTGAAGGTTCAGGGTATGCAGTTCGACACGGATGCACTCCCTGATGCCGAAAATGAAAGTTTCGTATCGATCGGTCAATATCCGAGCGAGTTATTGAAAGTTGAAAGTCAAAAATTGAGTACTGATAGATATATCAGTATAAGTGAAAATTTTGAAAAACCAATGTGAAATGTTGTCAAAATTTTAACGTGGTTAGGTGACTAGCATTGCTTCGTCAATATTAAACCAAATAAAACAGAAATCTAACGGTATTTAAAAAAGATATTCAAATTTATGTCAAAATTATTTGTATTTCCAAAACGATTTTGAAAGACTGTCAAACAAATCCGAATTTGAAGGTTCAGGGTATGCAGTTCGACACGGATGCACTCCCTGATGCCGAAAATGAAAGTTTCGTATCGATCGGTCAATATCCGAGCGAGTTATTGAAAGTTGAAAGTCAAAAATTGAGTACTGATTGATATATCAGTATAAGTGAAAATTTTGAAAAACCAATGTGAAATGTTGTCAAAATTTTAACGTGGTTAGGTGACTAGCATTGCCTCGTCAATATTAAACCAAATAAAACAGAAATCTAACGGTATTTAAAAAAGATATTCAAATTTATGTCAAAAATATTTGTATTTCCAAAACGATTTTGAAAGACTGTCAAAAAAATCCGAATTTGAAGGTTCAGGGTATGCAGTTCGACACGGATGCACTCCCTGATGCCAAAAATGAAAGTTTCGTATCGATCGGTCAATATCCGAGCGAGTTATTGAAAGTTGAAAGTCAAAAATTGAGTACTGATTGATATATCAGTATAAGTGAAAATTTTGAAAAACCAATGTGAAATGTTGTCAAAATTATAACGTGGTTAGGTGACTAGCATTGCCTCGTCAATATTTAACCAAATAAAACAGAAATCTAACGGTATTTAAAAAAGATATTCAAATTTTTGTCAAAAATATTTGTATTTCCAAAACGATTTTGAAAGACTGTCAAAAAAATCCGAATTTGAAGGTTCAGGGTATGCAGTTCGACACGGATGCACTCCCTGATGCCGAAAATGAAAGTTTCGTATCGATCGGTCAATATCCGAGCGAGTTATTGAAAGTTGAAAGTCAAAAATTGAGTACTGATTGATATATCAGTATAAGTGAAAATTTTGAAAAACCAATGTGAAATGTTGTCAAAATTATAACGTGGTTAGGTGACTAGCATTGCCTCGTCAATATTAAACCAAATAAAACAGAAATGTAACGGTATTTAAAAAGATATTCAAATTTTTGTCAAAAATATTTGTATTTCCAAAACGATTTTGAAAGACTGTCAAAAAAATCCGAATTTGAAGGTTCAGGGTATGCAGTTCGACACGGATGCACTCCCTGATGCCGAAAATGAAAGTTTTGTATCGATCGGTCAATATCCGAGCGAGTTATTGAAAGTTGAAAGTCAAAAATTGAGTACTGATTGATATATCAGTATAAGTGAAAATTTTGAAAAACCAATGTGAAATGTTGTCAAAATTTTAACGTGGTTAGGTGACTAGCATTGCCTCGTCAATATTAAACAAAATAAAACAGAAATCTAACGGTATTTAAAAAAGATATTCAAATTTATGTCAAAAATATTTGTATTTCCAAAACGATTTTGAAAGACTGTCAAAAACATCCGAATTTGAAGGTTCAGGGTATGCAGTTCGACACGGATGCACTCCCTGATGCCGAAAATGAAAGTTTCGTATCGATCGGTCAATATCCGAGCGAGTTATTGAAAGTTGAAAGTCAAAAATTGAGTACTGATTGATATATCAGTATAAGTGAAAATTTTGAAAAACCAATGTGAAATGTTGTCAAAATTTTAACGTGGTTAGGTGACTAGCATTGCCTCGTCAATATTTAACCAAATAAAACAGAAATCTAACGGTATTTAAAAAGATATTCAAATTTTTGTCAAAAATATTTGTATTTCCAAAACGATTTTGAAAGACTGTCAAACAAATCCGAATTTGAAGGTTCAGGGTATGCAGTTCGACACGGATGCACTCCCTGATGCCGAAAATGAAAGTTTCGTATCGATCGGTCAATATCCGAGCGAGTTATTGAAAGTTGAAAGTCAAAAATTGAGTACTGATTGATATATCAGTATAAGTGAAAATTTTGAAAAACCAATGTAAATGTTGTCAAAATTTTAAAGTGGTTAGGTGACTAGCATTGCCTCGTCAATATTAAACCAAATAAAACAGAAATTTAACGGTATTTAAAAAAGATATTCAAATTTATGTCAAAAATATTTGTATTTCCAAAACGATTTTGAAAGACTGTCAAAAACATCCGAATTTGAAGGTTCAGGGTATGCAGTTCGACACGGATGCACTCCCTAATGCCGAAAATGAAAGTTTCGTATCGATCGGTCAATATCCGAGCGAGTTATTGAAAGTTGAAAGTCAAAAATTGAGTACTGATTGATATATCAGTATAAGTGAAAATTTTGAAAAACCAATGTGAAATGTTGTCAAAATTTTAACGTGGTTAGGTGACTAGCCTTGCCTCGTCAATATTAAACCAAATAAAACAGAAGTCTAACGGTATTTAAAAAAGATATTCAAATTTATGTCAAATATATTTGTATTTCCAAAACGATTTTGAAAGACTGTCAAACAAATCCGAATTTGAAGGTTCAGGGTATGCAGTTCGACACGGATGCACTCCCTGATGCCGAAAATGAAAGTTTCGTATCGATCGGTCAATATCCGAGCGAGTTATTGAAAGTTGAAAGTCAAAAACTGAGTACTGATTGATATATCAGTATAAGTGAAAATTTTGAAAAACCAATGTAAATGTTGTCAAAATTTTAAAGTGATTAGGTGACTAGCGTTGCCTCGTCAATATTAAACCAAATAAAACAGAAATCTAACGGTATTTAAAAAAGATATTTAAATTTATGTCAAAAATATTTGTACTTCCAAAACGATTTTGAAAGACTGTCAAAAAAATCCGAATTTGAAGGTTCAGGGTATGCAGTTCGACACGGATGCACTCCCTGATGCCGAAAATGAAAGTTTCGTATCGATCGGTCAATATCCGAGCGAGTTATTGAAAGTTGAAAGTCAAAAATTGAGTACTGATTGATATATCAGTTTAAGTGAAAATTTTGAAAAACCAATGTGAAATGTTGTCAAAATTTTAACGTGGTTAGGTGACTAGCATTGCCTCGTCAATATTAAACCAAATAAAACAGAAATCTAACGGTATTTAAAAAAAATATTCAAATTTTTGTCAAAAATATTTGTATTTCCAAAACGATTTTGAAAGACTGTCAAACAAATCCGAATTTGAAGGTTCAGGGTATGCAGTTCGACACGGATGCACTCCCTGATGCCGAAAATGAAAGTTTCGTATCGATCGGTCAATATCCGAGCGAGTTATTGAAAGTTGAAAGTCAAAAATTGAGTACTGATAGATATATCAGTATAAGTGAAAATTTTGAAAAACCAATGTGAAATGTTGTCAAAATTTTAACGTGGTTAGGTGACTAGCATTGCTTCGTCAATATTTAACCAAATAAAACAGAAATCTAACGGTATTTAAAAAAGATATTCAAATTTATGTCAAAATTATTTGTATTTCCAAAACGATTTTGAAAGACTGTCAAACAAATCCGAATTTGAAGGTTCAGGGTATGCAGTTCGACACGGATGCACTCCCTGATGCCGAAAATGAAAGTTTCGTATCGATCGGTCAATATCCGAGCGAGTTATTGAAAGTTGAAAGTCAAAAATTGAGTACTGATTGATATATCAGTATAAGTGAAAATTTTGAAAAACCAATGTGAAATGTTGTCAAAATTTTAACGTGGTTAGGTGACTAGCATTGCCTCGTCAATATTAAACCAAATAAAACAGAAATCTAACGGTATTTAAAAAAGATATTAAAATTTATGTCAAAAATATTTGTATTTCCAAAACGATTTTGAAAGACTGTCAAAAAAATCCGAATTTGAAGGTTCAAGTTATGCAGTTCGATACGAATGCACTCCCTGATGCCAAAAATGAAAGTTTCGTATCGATCGGTCAATATCCGAGCGAGTTATTGAAAGTTGAAAGTCAAAAATTGAGTACTGATTGATATATCAGTATAAGTGAAAATTTTGAAAAACCAATGTGAAATGTTGTCAAAATTTTAACGTGGTTAGGTGACTAGCATTGCCTCGTCAATATTAAACCAAATAAAACAGAAATCTAACGGTATTTAAAAAAGATATTCAAATTTATGTCAAAAATATTTGTATTTCCAAAACGATTTTGAAAGACTGTCAAAAAAATCCGAATTTGAAGGTTCAAGGTATGCAGTTCGACACGAGTGCACTCCCTGATGCCGAAAATGAAAGTTTCGTATCAATCGGTCAATACCCGAGCGAGTTATTGAAAGTTGAAAGTCAAAAATTGAGTACTGATTGATATATCAGTATAAGTGAAAATTTTGAAAAACCAATGTGAAATGTTGTCAAAATTTTAACGTGGTTAGGTGACTAGCATTGCCTCGTCAATACTAAACCAAATAAAACAGAAATCTAACGGTATTTAAAAAAGATATTCAAATTTTTGTCAAAAATATTTGTATTTCCAAAACGATTTTGAAAGACTGTCAAAAAAATCCGAATTTGAAGGTTCAGGGTATGCAGTTCGACACGGATGCACTCCCTGATGCCGAAAATGAAAGTTTGGTATCGATCGGTCAATATCCGAGCGAGTTATTGAAAGTTGAAAGTCAAAAATTGAGTACTGATTGATATATCAGTATAAGTGAAAATTTTGAAAAACCAATGTGAAATGTTGTCAAAATTTTAACGTGGTTAGGTGACTAGCATTGCCTCGTCAATACTAAACCAAATAAAACAGAAATCTAACGGTATTTAAAAAAGATATTCAAATTTTTGTCAAAAATATTTGTATTTCCAAAACGATTTTGAAAGACTGTCAAAAAAATCCGAATTTGAAGGTTCAGGGTATGCAGTTCGACACGGATGCACTCCCTGATGCCGAAAATGAAAGTTTGGTATCGATCGGTCAATATCCGAGCGAGTTATTGAAAGTTGAAAGTCAAAAATTGAGTACTGATTGATATATCAGTATAAGTGAAAATTTTGAAAAACCAATGTGAAATGTTGTCAAAATTATAACGTGGTTAGGTGACTAGCATTGCCTCGTCAATATTAAACCAAATAAAACAGAAATCTAACGGTATTTAAAAAGATATTCAAATTTATGTCAAAAATATTTGTATTTCCAAAACGATTTTGAAAGACTGTCAAAAAAATCCGAATTTGAAGGTTCAGGGTATGCAGTTCGACACGGATGCACTTCCTGATGCCGAAAATGAAAGTTTCGTATCGATCGGTCAATATCCGAGCGAGTTATTTAAAGTTGAAAGTCAAAAATTGAGTACTGATTGATATATCAGTATAAGTGAAAATTTTGAAAAACCAATGTAAATGTTGTCAAAATTTTAAAGTGGTTAGGTGACTAGCGTTGCCTCGTCAATATTAAACCAAATTAAACAGAAATCTAACGGTATTTAAAAAAGATATTCAAATTTTTGTCAAAAATATTTGTATTTCCAAAACGATTTTGAAAGACTGTCAAAAAAATCCGAATTTGAAGGTTCAGGGTATGCAGTTCGACACGGATGCACTCCCTGATGCCGAAAATGAAAGTTTTGTATCGATCGGTCAATATCCGAGCGAGTTATTGAAAGTTGAAAGTCAAAAATTGAGTACTGATTGGTATATCAGTATAAGTGAAAATTTTGAAAAACCAATGTGAAATGTTGTCAAAATTATAACGTGGTTAGGTGACTAGCATTGCCTCGTCAATATTAAACCAAATAAAACAGAAATCTAACGGTATTTAAAAAGATATTCAAATTTTTGTCAAAAATATTTGTATTTCCAAAACGATTTTGAAAGACTGTCAAAAAAATCCGAATTTGAAGGTTCAGGGTATGCAGTTCGACACGGATGCACTCCCTGATGCCGAAAATGAAAGTTTCGTATCGATCGGTCAATATCCGAGCGAGTTATTGAAAGTTGAAAGTCAAAAATTGAGTACTGACTGATATATCAGTATAAGTGAAAATTTTGAAAAACCAATGTGAAATGTTGTCAAAATTTTAACGTGGTTAGGTGACTAGCATTGCCTCGTCCATATTAAACCAAATAAAACAGAAATCTAACGGTATTTAAAAAAGATATTCAAATTTATGTCAAAAATATTTGTATTTCCAAAACGATTTTGAAAGACTGTCAAAAAAATCCGAATTTGAAGGTTCAGGGTATGCAGTTCGACACGGATGCACTCCCTGATGCCGAAAATGAAAGTTTCGTATCGATCGGTCAATATCCGAGCGAGTTATTGAAAGTTGAAAGTCAAAAATTGAGTACTGATTGATATATCAGTATAAGTGAAAATTTTGAAAAACCAATGTGAAATGTTGTCAAAATTTTAACGTGGTTAGGTGACTAGCATTGCCTCGTCAATATTAAACCAAATAAAACAGAAATATAACGGTATTTAAAAAAGATATTCAAATTTATGTCAAAAATATTTGTATTTCCAAAACGATTTTGAAAGACTGTCAAAAAAATCCGAATTTGAAGGTTCAGGGTATGCAGTTCGACACGGATGCACTCCCTGATGCCGAAAATGAAAGTTTCGTATCGATTGGTCAATATCCGAGCGAGTTATTGAAAGTTGAAAGTCAAAAATTGAGTACTGATTGATATATCAGTATAAGTGAAAATTTTGAAAAACCAATGTGAAATGTTGTCAAAATTTTAACGTGGTTAGGTGACTAGCATTGCTTCGTCAATATTAAACCAAATAAAACAGAAATCCAACGGTATTTAAAAAAAATATTCAAACTTTTGTCAAAAATATTTGTATTTCCAAAACGATCTTGAAAGACTGTCAAACAAATCCGAATTTGAAGGTTCAGGGTATGCAGTTCGACACGGATGCACTCCCTGATGCCGAAACTGTAAGTTTCGTATCGATCGGTCAATATCCGAGCGAGTTATTGAAAGTTGAATGTCAAAAATTGAGTACTGATTGATATATCAGTATAAGTGAAAATTTTGAAAAACCAATGTAAATGTTGTCAAAATTTTAACGTGGTTAGGTGACTAGCGTTGCCTCGTCAATATTAAATCAAATAAAACAGAAATCTAACGGTATTTAAAAAAGATATTCAAATTTTTGTCAAAAATATTTGTATTTCCAAAACGATTTTGAAAGACTGTCAAAAAAATCCGAATTTGAAGGTTCAAGGTATGCAGTTCGACACGAATGCACTCCCTGATGCCGAAAATGAAAGTTTCGTATCGATCGGTCAATATCCGAGCGAGTTATTGAAAGTTGAAAGTCAAAAATTGAGTACCGATTGATATATCAGTATAAGTGAAAATTTTGAAAAACCAATGTGAAATGTTGTCAAAATTTTAACGTGGTTAGGTGACTAGTATTGCTTCGTCAATATTAAACCAAATAAAACAGAAATCTAACGGTATTTAAAAAAGATATTCAAATTTATGTCAAAATTATTTGTATTTCCAAAACGATTTTGAAAGACTGTCAAAAAATTCGAATTTGAAGGTTCAGGGTATGCAGTTCGACACGGATGCACTCCCTGATGCCGAAAATGAAAGTTTCGTATCGATCGGTCAATATCCGAGCGAGTTATTGAAAGTTGAAAGTCAAAAATTGAGTACTGATTGATATATCAGTATAAGTGAAAATTTTGAAAAACCAATGTGAAATGTTGTCAAAATTTTAACGTGGTTAGGTGACTAGCGTTGCCTCGTCAATATTAAACCAAATAAAACAGAAATCTAACGGTATTTAAAAAAGATATTCAAATTTTTGTCAAAAATATTTGTATTTCCAAAACGATTTTGAAAGACTGTCAAAAAAATCCGAATTTGAAGGTTCAGGGTATGCAGTTCGACACGGATGCACTTCCTGATGCCGAAACTGAAAGTTTCGTATCGATCGGTCAATATCCGAGCGAGTTATTGAAAGTTGAAAGTCAAAAATTGAGTACTGATTGATATATCAGTTTAAGTGAAAATTTTGAAAAACCAATGTGAAATGTTGTCAAAATTTTAACGTGGTTAGGTGACTAGCATTGCCTCGTCAATATTAAACCAAATAAAACAGAAATCTAACGGTATTTAAAAAAAATATTCAAACTTTTGTCAAAAATATTTGTATTTCCAAAACGATTTTGAAAGACTGTCAAAAAAATCCGAATTTGAAGGTTCAGGGTATGCAGTTCGACACGGATGCACTCCCTGATGCCGAAAATGAAAGTTTCGTATCGATCGGTCAATATCCGAGCGAGTTATTGAAAGTTGAAAGTCAAAAATTGAGTACTGATTGATATATCAGTATAAGTGAAAATTTTGAAAAACCAATGTGAAATGTTGTCAAAATTTTAACGTGGTTAGGTGACTAGCATTGCCTCGTCAATATTAAACCAAATAAAACAGAAATATAACGGTATTTAAAAAAGATATTCAAATTTATGTCAAAAATATTTGTATTTCCAAAACGATTTTGAAAGACTGTCAAAAAAATCCGAATTTGAAGGTTCAGGGTATGCAGTTCGACACGGATGCACTCCCTGATGCCGAAAATGAAAGTTTCGTATCGATTGGTCAATATCCGAGCGAGTTATTGAAAGTTGAAAGTCAAAAATTGAGTACTGATTGATATATCAGTATAAGTGAAAATTTTGAAAAACCAATGTGAAATGTTGTCAAAATTTTAACGTGGTTAGGTGACTAGCATTGCTTCGTCAATATTAAACCAAATAAAACAGAAATCCAACGGTATTTAAAAAAAATATTCAAACTTTTGTCAAAAATATTTGTATTTCCAAAACGATCTTGAAAGACTGTCAAACAAATCCGAATTTGAAGGTTCAGGGTATGCAGTTCGACACGGATGCACTCCCTGATGCCGAAACTGTAAGTTTCGTATCGATCGGTCAATATCCGAGCGAGTTATTGAAAGTTGAATGTCAAAAATTGAGTACTGATTGATATATCAGTATAAGTGAAAATTTTGAAAAACCAATGTAAATGTTGTCAAAATTTTAACGTGGTTAGGTGACTAGCGTTGCCTCGTCAATATTAAATCAAATAAAACAGAAATCTAACGGTATTTAAAAAAAATATTCAAACTTTTGTCAAAAATATTTGTATTTCCAAAACGATCTTGAAAGACTGTCAAACAAATCCGAATTTGAAGGTTCAGGGTATGCAGTTCGACACGGATGCACTCCCTGATGCCGAAAATGAAAGTTTCGTATCGATTGGTCAATATCCGAGCGAGTTATTGAAAGTTGAAAGTCAAAAATTGAGTACTGATTGATATATCAGTATAAGTGAAAATTTTGAAAAACCAATGTGAAATGTTGTCAAAATTTTAACGTGGTTAGGTGACTAGCATTGCTTCGTCAATATTAAACCAAATAAAACAGAAATCCAACGGTATTTAAAAAAAATATTCAAACTTTTGTCAAAAATATTTGTATTTCCAAAACGATCTTGAAAGACTGTCAAACAAATCCGAATTTGAAGGTTCAGGGTATGCAGTTCGACACGGATGCACTCCCTGATGCCGAAACTGTAAGTTTCGTATCGATCGGTCAATATCCGAGCGAGTTATTGAAAGTTGAATGTCAAAAATTGAGTACTGATTGATATATCAGTATAAGTGAAAATTTTGAAAAACCAATGTAAATGTTGTCAAAATTTTAACGTGGTTAGGTGACTAGCGTTGCCTCGTCAATATTAAATCAAATAAAACAGAAATCTAACGGTATTTAAAAAAGATATTCAAATTTTTGTCAAAAATATTTGTATTTCCAAAACGATTTTGAAAGACTGTCAAAAAAATCCGAATTTGAAGGTTCAAGGTATGCAGTTCGACACGAATGCACTCCCTGATGCCGAAAATGAAAGTTTCGTATCGATCGGTCAATATCCGAGCGAGTTATTGAAAGTTGAAAGTCAAAAATTGAGTACCGATTGATATATCAGTATAAGTGAAAATTTTGAAAAACCAATGTGAAATGTTGTCAAAATTTTAACGTGGTTAGGTGACTAGTATTGCTTCGTCAATATTAAACCAAATAAAACAGAAATCTAACGGTATTTAAAAAAGATATTCAAATTTATGTCAAAATTATTTGTATTTCCAAAACGATTTTGAAAGACTGTCAAAAAATTCGAATTTGAAGGTTCAGGGTATGCAGTTCGACACGGATGCACTCCCTGATGCCGAAAATGAAAGTTTCGTATCGATCGGTCAATATCCGAGCGAGTTATTGAAAGTTGAAAGTCAAAAATTGAGTACTGATTGATATATCAGTATAAGTGAAAATTTTGAAAAACCAATGTGAAATGTTGTCAAAATTTTAACGTGGTTAGGTGACTAGCGTTGCCTCGTCAATATTAAACCAAATAAAACAGAAATCTAACGGTATTTAAAAAAGATATTCAAATTTTTGTCAAAAATATTTGTATTTCCAAAACGATTTTGAAAGACTGTCAAAAAAATCCGAATTTGAAGGTTCAGGGTATGCAGTTCGACACGGATGCACTTCCTGATGCCGAAACTGAAAGTTTCGTATCGATCGGTCAATATCCGAGCGAGTTATTGAAAGTTGAAAGTCAAAAATTGAGTACTGATTGATATATCAGTTTAAGTGAAAATTTTGAAAAACCAATGTGAAATGTTGTCAAAATTTTAACGTGGTTAGGTGACTAGCATTGCCTCGTCAATATTAAACCAAATAAAACAGAAATCTAACGGTATTTAAAAAAAATATTCAAACTTTTGTCAAAAATATTTGTATTTCCAAAACGATCTTGAAAGACTGTCAAACAAATCCGAATTTGAAGGTTCAGGGTATGCAGTTCGACACGGATGCACTCCCTGATGCCGAAACTGTAAGTTTCGTATCGATCGGTCAATATCCGAGCGAGTTATTGAAAGTTGAATGTCAAAAATTGAGTACTGATTGATATATCAGTATAAGTGAAAATTTTGAAAAACCAATGTAAATGTTGTCAAAATTTTAACGTGGTTAGGTGACTAGCGTTGCCTCGTCAATATTAAATCAAATAAAACAGAAATCTAACGGTATTTAAAAAAGATATTCAAATTTTTGTCAAAAATATTTGTATTTCCAAAACGATTTTGAAAGACTGTCAAAAAAATCCGAATTTGAAGGTTCAGGGTATGCAGTTCGACACGGATGCACTCCCTGATGCCGAAAATGAAAGTTTCGTATCGATCGGTCAATATCCGAGCGAGTTATTGAAAGTTGAAAGTCAAAAATTGAGTACTGATTGATATATCAGTATAAGTGAAAATTTTGAAAAACCAATGTGAAATGTTGTCAAAATTTTAACGTGGTTAGGTGACTAGCATTGCCTCGTCAATATTAAACCAAATAAAACAGAAATATAACGGTATTTAAAAAAGATATTCAAATTTATGTCAAAAATATTTGTATTTCCAAAACGATTTTGAAAGACTGTCAAAAAAATCCGAATTTGAAGGTTCAGGGTATGCAGTTCGACACGGATGCACTCCCTGATGCCGAAAATGAAAGTTTCGTATCGATTGGTCAATATCCGAGCGAGTTATTGAAAGTTGAAAGTCAAAAATTGAGTACTGATTGATATATCAGTATAAGTGAAAATTTTGAAAAACCAATGTGAAATGTTGTCAAAATTTTAACGTGGTTAGGTGACTAGCATTGCTTCGTCAATATTAAACCAAATAAAACAGAAATCCAACGGTATTTAAAAAAAATATTCAAACTTTTGTCAAAAATATTTGTATTTCCAAAACGATCTTGAAAGACTGTCAAACAAATCCGAATTTGAAGGTTCAGGGTATGCAGTTCGACACGGATGCACTCCCTGATGCCGAAACTGTAAGTTTCGTATCGATCGGTCAATATCCGAGCGAGTTATTGAAAGTTGAATGTCAAAAATTGAGTACTGATTGATATATCAGTATAAGTGAAAATTTTGAAAAACCAATGTAAATGTTGTCAAAATTTTAACGTGGTTAGGTGACTAGCGTTGCCTCGTCAATATTAAATCAAATAAAACAGAAATCTAACGGTATTTAAAAAAGATATTCAAATTTTTGTCAAAAATATTTGTATTTCCAAAACGATTTTGAAAGACTGTCAAAAAAATCCGAATTTGAAGGTTCAAGGTATGCAGTTCGACACGAATGCACTCCCTGATGCCGAAAATGAAAGTTTCGTATCGATCGGTCAATATCCGAGCGAGTTATTGAAAGTTGAAAGTCAAAAATTGAGTACCGATTGATATATCAGTATAAGTGAAAATTTTGAAAAACCAATGTGAAATGTTGTCAAAATTTTAACGTGGTTAGGTGACTAGTATTGCTTCGTCAATATTAAACCAAATAAAACAGAAATCTAACGGTATTTAAAAAAGATATTCAAATTTATGTCAAAATTATTTGTATTTCCAAAACGATTTTGAAAGACTGTCAAAAAATTCGAATTTGAAGGTTCAGGGTATGCAGTTCGACACGGATGCACTCCCTGATGCCGAAAATGAAAGTTTCGTATCGATCGGTCAATATCCGAGCGAGTTATTGAAAGTTGAAAGTCAAAAATTGAGTACTGATTGATATATCAGTATAAGTGAAAATTTTGAAAAACCAATGTGAAATGTTGTCAAAATTTTAACGTGGTTAGGTGACTAGCGTTGCCTCGTCAATATTAAACCAAATAAAACAGAAATCTAACGGTATTTAAAAAAGATATTCAAATTTTTGTCAAAAATATTTGTATTTCCAAAACGATTTTGAAAGACTGTCAAAAAAATCCGAATTTGAAGGTTCAGGGTATGCAGTTCGACACGGATGCACTTCCTGATGCCGAAACTGAAAGTTTCGTATCGATCGGTCAATATCCGAGCGAGTTATTGAAAGTTGAAAGTCAAAAATTGAGTACTGATTGATATATCAGTTTAAGTGAAAATTTTGAAAAACCAATGTGAAATGTTGTCAAAATTTTAACGTGGTTAGGTGACTAGCATTGCCTCGTCAATATTAAACCAAATAAAACAGAAATCTAACGGTATTTAAAAAAAATATTCAAACTTTTGTCAAAAATATTTGTATTTCCAAAACGATCTTGAAAGACTGTCAAACAAATCCGAATTTGAAGGTTCAGGGTATGCAGTTCGACACGGATGCACTCCCTGATGCCGAAACTGTAAGTTTCGTATCGATCGGTCAATATCCGAGCGAGTTATTGAAAGTTGAATGTCAAAAATTGAGTACTGATTGATATATCAGTATAAGTGAAAATTTTGAAAAACCAATGTAAATGTTGTCAAAATTTTAACGTGGTTAGGTGACTAGCGTTGCCTCGTCAATATTAAATCAAATAAAACAGAAATCTAACGGTATTTAAAAAAGATATTCAAATTTTTGTCAAAAATATTTGTATTTCCAAAACGATTTTGAAAGACTGTCAAAAAAATCCGAATTTGAAGGTTCAGGGTATGCAGTTCGACACGGATGCACTCCCTGATGCCGAAAATGAAAGTTTCGTATCGATCGGTCAATATCCGAGCGAGTTATTGAAAGTTGAAAGTCAAAAATTGAGTACTGATTGATATATCAGTATAAGTGAAAATTTTGAAAAACCAATGTGAAATGTTGTCAAAATTTTAACGTGGTTAGGTGACTAGCATTGCCTCGTCAATATTAAACCAAATAAAACAGAAATATAACGGTATTTAAAAAAGATATTCAAATTTATGTCAAAAATATTTGTATTTCCAAAACGATTTTGAAAGACTGTCAAAAAAATCCGAATTTGAAGGTTCAGGGTATGCAGTTCGACACGGATGCACTCCCTGATGCCGAAAATGAAAGTTTCGTATCGATTGGTCAATATCCGAGCGAGTTATTGAAAGTTGAAAGTCAAAAATTGAGTACTGATTGATATATCAGTATAAGTGAAAATTTTGAAAAACCAATGTGAAATGTTGTCAAAATTTTAACGTGGTTAGGTGACTAGCATTGCTTCGTCAATATTAAACCAAATAAAACAGAAATCCAACGGTATTTAAAAAAAATATTCAAACTTTTGTCAAAAATATTTGTATTTCCAAAACGATCTTGAAAGACTGTCAAACAAATCCGAATTTGAAGGTTCAGGGTATGCAGTTCGACACGGATGCACTCCCTGATGCCGAAACTGTAAGTTTCGTATCGATCGGTCAATATCCGAGCGAGTTATTGAAAGTTGAATGTCAAAAATTGAGTACTGATTGATATATCAGTATAAGTGAAAATTTTGAAAAACCAATGTAAATGTTGTCAAAATTTTAACGTGGTTAGGTGACTAGCGTTGCCTCGTCAATATTAAATCAAATAAAACAGAAATCTAACGGTATTTAAAAAAGATATTCAAATTTTTGTCAAAAATATTTGTATTTCCAAAACGATTTTGAAAGACTGTCAAAAAAATCCGAATTTGAAGGTTCAAGGTATGCAGTTCGACACGAATGCACTCCCTGATGCCGAAAATGAAAGTTTCGTATCGATCGGTCAATATCCGAGCGAGTTATTGAAAGTTGAAAGTCAAAAATTGAGTACCGATTGATATATCAGTATAAGTGAAAATTTTGAAAAACCAATGTGAAATGTTGTCAAAATTTTAACGTGGTTAGGTGACTAGTATTGCTTCGTCAATATTAAACCAAATAAAACAGAAATCTAACGGTATTTAAAAAAGATATTCAAATTTATGTCAAAATTATTTGTATTTCCAAAACGATTTTGAAAGACTGTCAAAAAATTCGAATTTGAAGGTTCAGGGTATGCAGTTCGACACGGATGCACTCCCTGATGCCGAAAATGAAAGTTTCGTATCGATCGGTCAATATCCGAGCGAGTTATTGAAAGTTGAAAGTCAAAAATTGAGTACTGATTGATATATCAGTATAAGTGAAAATTTTGAAAAACCAATGTGAAATGTTGTCAAAATTTTAACGTGGTTAGGTGACTAGCGTTGCCTCGTCAATATTAAACCAAATAAAACAGAAATCTAACGGTATTTAAAAAAGATATTCAAATTTTTGTCAAAAATATTTGTATTTCCAAAACGATTTTGAAAGACTGTCAAAAAAATCCGAATTTGAAGGTTCAGGGTATGCAGTTCGACACGGATGCACTTCCTGATGCCGAAACTGAAAGTTTCGTATCGATCGGTCAATATCCGAGCGAGTTATTGAAAGTTGAAAGTCAAAAATTGAGTACTGATTGATATATCAGTTTAAGTGAAAATTTTGAAAAACCAATGTGAAATGTTGTCAAAATTTTAACGTGGTTAGGTGACTAGCATTGCCTCGTCAATATTAAACCAAATAAAACAGAAATCTAACGGTATTTAAAAAAAATATTCAAACTTTTGTCAAAAATATTTGTATTTCCAAAACGATCTTGAAAGACTGTCAAACAAATCCGAATTTGAAGGTTCAGGGTATGCAGTTCGACACGGATGCACTCCCTGATGCCGAAAATGAAAGTTTCGTATCGATTGGTCAATATCCGAGCGAGTTATTGAAAGTTGAAAGTCAAAAATTGAGTACTGATTGATATATCAGTATAAGTGAAAATTTTGAAAAACCAATGTGAAATGTTGTCAAAATTTTAACGTGGTTAGGTGACTAGCATTGCTTCGTCAATATTAAACCAAATAAAACAGAAATCCAACGCTATTTAAAAAAAATATTCAAACTTTTGTCAAAAATATTTGTATTTCCAAAACGATCTTGAAAGACTGTCAAACAAATCCGAATTTGAAGGTTCAGGGTATGCAGTTCGACACGGATGCACTCCCTGATGCCGAAACTGTAAGTTTCGTATCGATCGGTCAATATCCGAGCGAGTTATTGAAAGTTGAATGTCAAAAATTGAGTACTGATTGATATATCAGTATAAGTGAAAATTTTGAAAAACCAATGTAAATGTTGTCAAAATTTTAACGTGGTTAGGTGACTAGCGTTGCCTCGTCAATATTAAATCAAATAAAACAGAAATCTAACGGTATTTAAAAAAGATATTCAAATTTTTGTCAAAAATATTTGTATTTCCAAAACGATTTTGAAAGACTGTCAAAAAAATCCGAATTTGAAGGTTCAAGGTATGCAGTTCGACACGAATGCACTCCCTGATGCCGAAAATGAAAGTTTCGTATCGATCGGTCAATATCCGAGCGAGTTATTGAAAGTTGAAAGTCAAAAATTGAGTACCGATTGATATATCAGTATAAGTGAAAATTTTGAAAAACCAATGTGAAATGTTGTCAAAATTTTAACGTGGTTAGGTGACTAGTATTGCTTCGTCAATATTAAACCAAATAAAACAGAAATCTAACGGTATTTAAAAAAGATATTCAAATTTATGTCAAAATTATTTGTATTTCCAAAACGATTTTGAAAGACTGTCAAAAAATTCGAATTTGAAGGTTCAGGGTATGCAGTTCGACACGGATGCACTCCCTGATGCCGAAAATGAAAGTTTCGTATCGATCGGTCAATATCCGAGCGAGTTATTGAAAGTTGAAAGTCAAAAATTGAGTACTGATTGATATATCAGTATAAGTGAAAATTTTGAAAAACCAATGTGAAATGTTGTCAAAATTTTAACGTGGTTAGGTGACTAGCGTTGCCTCGTCAATATTAAACCAAATAAAACAGAAATCTAACGGTATTTAAAAAAGATATTCAAATTTTTGTCAAAAATATTTGTATTTCCAAAACGATTTTGAAAGACTGTCAAAAAAATCCGAATTTGAAGGTTCAGGGTATGCAGTTCGACACGGATGCACTTCCTGATGCCGAAACTGAAAGTTTCGTATCGATCGGTCAATATCCGAGCGAGTTATTGAAAGTTGAAAGTCAAAAATTGAGTACTGATTGATATATCAGTTTAAGTGAAAATTTTGAAAAACCAATGTGAAATGTTGTCAAAATTTTAACGTGGTTAGGTGACTAGCATTGCCTCGTCAATATTAAACCAAATAAAACAGAAATCTAACGGTATTTAAAAAAAATATTCAAACTTTTGTCAAAAATATTTGTATTTCCAAAACGATCTTGAAAGACTGTCAAACAAATCCGAATTTGAAGGTTCAGGGTATGCAGTTCGACACGGATGCACTCCCTGATGCCGAAACTGTAAGTTTCGTATCGATCGGTCAATATCCGAGCGAGTTATTGAAAGTTGAATGTCAAAAATTGAGTACTGATTGATATATCAGTATAAGTGAAAATTTTGAAAAACCAATGTAAATGTTGTCAAAATTTTAACGTGGTTAGGTGACTAGCGTTGCCTCGTCAATATTAAATCAAATAAAACAGAAATCTAACGGTATTTAAAAAAGATATTCAAATTTTTGTCAAAAATATTTGTATTTCCAAAACGATTTTGAAAGACTGTCAAAAAAATCCGAATTTGAAGGTTCAGGGTATGCAGTTCGACACGGATGCACTCCCTGATGCCGAAAATGAAAGTTTCGTATCGATCGGTCAATATCCGAGCGAGTTATTGAAAGTTGAAAGTCAAAAATTGAGTACTGATTGATATATCAGTATAAGTGAAAATTTTGAAAAACCAATGTGAAATGTTGTCAAAATTTTAACGTGGTTAGGTGACTAGCATTGCCTCGTCAATATTAAACCAAATAAAACAGAAATATAACGGTATTTAAAAAAGATATTCAAATTTATGTCAAAAATATTTGTATTTCCAAAACGATTTTGAAAGACTGTCAAAAAAATCCGAATTTGAAGGTTCAGGGTATGCAGTTCGACACGGATGCACTCCCTGATGCCGAAAATGAAAGTTTCGTATCGATTGGTCAATATCCGAGCGAGTTATTGAAAGTTGAAAGTCAAAAATTGAGTACTGATTGATATATCAGTATAAGTGAAAATTTTGAAAAACCAATGTGAAATGTTGTCAAAATTTTAACGTGGTTAGGTGACTAGCATTGCTTCGTCAATATTAAACCAAATAAAACAGAAATCCAACGGTATTTAAAAAAAATATTCAAACTTTTGTCAAAAATATTTGTATTTCCAAAACGATCTTGAAAGACTGTCAAACAAATCCGAATTTGAAGGTTCAGGGTATGCAGTTCGACACGGATGCACTCCCTGATGCCGAAACTGTAAGTTTCGTATCGATCGGTCAATATCCGAGCGAGTTATTGAAAGTTGAATGTCAAAAATTGAGTACTGATTGATATATCAGTATAAGTGAAAATTTTGAAAAACCAATGTAAATGTTGTCAAAATTTTAACGTGGTTAGGTGACTAGCGTTGCCTCGTCAATATTAAATCAAATAAAACAGAAATCTAACGGTATTTAAAAAAGATATTCAAATTTTTGTCAAAAATATTTGTATTTCCAAAACGATTTTGAAAGACTGTCAAAAAAATCCGAATTTGAAGGTTCAAGGTATGCAGTTCGACACGAATGCACTCCCTGATGCCGAAAATGAAAGTTTCGTATCGATCGGTCAATATCCGAGCGAGTTATTGAAAGTTGAAAGTCAAAAATTGAGTACCGATTGATATATCAGTATAAGTGAAAATTTTGAAAAACCAATGTGAAATGTTGTCAAAATTTTAACGTGGTTAGGTGACTAGTATTGCTTCGTCAATATTAAACCAAATAAAACAGAAATCTAACGGTATTTAAAAAAGATATTCAAATTTATGTCAAAATTATTTGTATTTCCAAAACGATTTTGAAAGACTGTCAAAAAATTCGAATTTGAAGGTTCAGGGTATGCAGTTCGACACGGATGCACTCCCTGATGCCGAAAATGAAAGTTTCGTATCGATCGGTCAATATCCGAGCGAGTTATTGAAAGTTGAAAGTCAAAAATTGAGTACTGATTGATATATCAGTATAAGTGAAAATTTTGAAAAACCAATGTGAAATGTTGTCAAAATTTTAACGTGGTTAGGTGACTAGCGTTGCCTCGTCAATATTAAACCAAATAAAACAGAAATCTAACGGTATTTAAAAAAGATATTCAAATTTTTGTCAAAAATATTTGTATTTCCAAAACGATTTTGAAAGACTGTCAAAAAAATCCGAATTTGAAGGTTCAGGGTATGCAGTTCGACACGGATGCACTTCCTGATGCCGAAACTGAAAGTTTCGTATCGATCGGTCAATATCCGAGCGAGTTATTGAAAGTTGAAAGTCAAAAATTGAGTACTGATTGATATATCAGTTTAAGTGAAAATTTTGAAAAACCAATGTGAAATGTTGTCAAAATTTTAACGTGGTTAGGTGACTAGCATTGCCTCGTCAATATTAAACCAAATAAAACAGAAATCTAACGGTATTTAAAAAAAATATTCAAACTTTTGTCAAAAATATTTGTATTTCCAAAACGATCTTGAAAGACTGTCAAACAAATCCGAATTTGAAGGTTCAGGGTATGCAGTTCGACACGGATGCACTCCCTGATGCCGAAACTGTAAGTTTCGTATCGATCGGTCAATATCCGAGCGAGTTATTGAAAGTTGAAAGTCAAAAATTGAGTACTGATTGATATATCAGTATAAGTGAAAATTTTGAAAAACCAATGTAAATGTTGTCAAAATTTTAACGTGGTTAGGTGACTAGCGTTGCCTCGTCAATATTAAATCAAATAAAACAGAAATCTAACGGTATTTAAAAAAGATATTCAAATTTTTGTCAAAAATATTTGTATTTCCAAAACGATTTTGAAAGACTGTCAAAAAAATCCGAATTTGAAGGTTCAGGGTATGCAGTTCGACACGGATGCACTCCCTGATGCCGAAAATGAAAGTTTCGTATCGATCGGTCAATATCCGAGCGAGTTATTGAAAGTTGAAAGTCAAAAATTGAGTACTGATTGATATATCAGTATAAGTGAAAATTTTGAAAAACCAATGTGAAATGTTGTCAAAATTTTAACGTGGTTAGGTGACTAGCATTGCCTCGTCAATATTAAACCAAATAAAACAGAAATATAACGGTATTTAAAAAAGATATTCAAATTTATGTCAAAAATATTTGTATTTCCAAAACGATTTTGAAAGACTGTCAAAAAAATCCGAATTTGAAGGTTCAGGGTATGCAGTTCGACACGGATGCACTCCCTGATGCCGAAAATGAAAGTTTCGTATCGATTGGTCAATATCCGAGCGAGTTATTGAAAGTTGAAAGTCAAAAATTGAGTACTGATTGATATATCAGTATAAGTGAAAATTTTGAAAAACCAATGTGAAATGTTGTCAAAATTTTAACGTGGTTAGGTGACTAGCATTGCTTCGTCAATATTAAACCAAATAAAACAGAAATCCAACGGTATTTAAAAAAAATATTCAAACTTTTGTCAAAAATATTTGTATTTCCAAAACGATCTTGAAAGACTGTCAAACAAATCCGAATTTGAAGGTTCAGGGTATGCAGTTCGACACGGATGCACTCCCTGATGCCGAAACTGTAAGTTTCGTATCGATCGGTCAATATCCGAGCGAGTTATTGAAAGTTGAATGTCAAAAATTGAGTACTGATTGATATATCAGTATAAGTGAAAATTTTGAAAAACCAATGTAAATGTTGTCAAAATTTTAACGTGGTTAGGTGACTAGCGTTGCCTCGTCAATATTAAATCAAATAAAACAGAAATCTAACGGTATTTAAAAAAGATATTCAAATTTTTGTCAAAAATATTTGTATTTCCAAAACGATTTTGAAAGACTGTCAAAAAAATCCGAATTTGAAGGTTCAAGGTATGCAGTTCGACACGAATGCACTCCCTGATGCCGAAAATGAAAGTTTCGTATCGATCGGTCAATATCCGAGCGAGTTATTGAAAGTTGAAAGTCAAAAATTGAGTACCGATTGATATATCAGTATAAGTGAAAATTTTGAAAAACCAATGTGAAATGTTGTCAAAATTTTAACGTGGTTAGGTGACTAGTATTGCTTCGTCAATATTAAACCAAATAAAACAGAAATCTAACGGTATTTAAAAAAGATATTCAAATTTATGTCAAAATTATTTGTATTTCCAAAACGATTTTGAAAGACTGTCAAAAAATTCGAATTTGAAGGTTCAGGGTATGCAGTTCGACACGGATGCACTCCCTGATACCGAAAATGAAAGTTTCGTATCGATCGGTCAATATCCGAGCGAGTTATTGAAAGTTGAAAGTCAAAAATTGAGTACTGATTGATATATCAGTATAAGTGAAAATTTTGAAAAACCAATGTGAAATGTTGTCAAAATTTTAACGTGGTTAGGTGACTAGCGTTGCCTCGTCAATATTAAACCAAATAAAACAGAAATCTAACGGTATTTAAAAAAGATATTCAAATTTTTGTCAAAAATATTTGTATTTCCAAAACGATTTTGAAAGACTGTCAAAAAAATCCGAATTTGAAGGTTCAGGGTATGCAGTTCGACACGGATGCACTTCCTGATGCCGAAACTGAAAGTTTCGTATCGATCGGTCAATATCCGAGCGAGTTATTGAAAGTTGAAAGTCAAAAATTGAGTACTGATTGATATATCAGTTTAAGTGAAAATTTTGAAAAACCAATGTGAAATGTTGTCAAAATTTTAACGTGGTTAGGTGACTAGCATTGCCTCGTCAATATTAAACCAAATAAAACAGAAATCTAACGGTATTTAAAAAAAATATTCAAACTTTTGTCAAAAATATTTGTATTTCCAAAACGATCTTGAAAGACTGTCAAACAAATCCGAATTTGAAGGTTCAGGGTATGCAGTTCGACACGGATGCACTCCCTGATGCCGAAACTGTAAGTTTCGTATCGATCGGTCAATATCCGAGCGAGTTATTGAAAGTTGAATGTCAAAAATTGAGTACTGATTGATATATCAGTATAAGTGAAAATTTTGAAAAACCAATGTAAATGTTGTCAAAATTTTAACGTGGTTAGGTGACTAGCGTTGCCTCGTCAATATTAAATCAAATAAAACAGAAATCTAACGGTATTTAAAAAAGATATTCAAATTTTTGTCAAAAATATTTGTATTTCCAAAACGATTTTGAAAGACTGTCAAAAAAATCCGAATTTGAAGGTTCAGGGTATGCAGTTCGACACGGATGCACTCCCTGATGCCGAAAATGAAAGTTTCGTATCGATCGGTCAATATCCGAGCGAGTTATTGAAAGTTGAAAGTCAAAAATTGAGTACTGATTGATATATCAGTATAAGTGAAAATTTTGAAAAACCAATGTGAAATGTTGTCAAAATTTTAACGTGGTTAGGTGACTAGCATTGCCTCGTCAATATTAAACCAAATAAAACAGAAATATAACGGTATTTAAAAAAGATATTCAAATTTATGTCAAAAATATTTGTATTTCCAAAACGATTTTGAAAGACTGTCAAAAAAATCCGAATTTGAAGGTTCAGGGTATGCAGTTCGACACGGATGCACTCCCTGATGCCGAAAATGAAAGTTTCGTATCGATTGGTCAATATCCGAGCGAGTTATTGAAAGTTGAAAGTCAAAAATTGAGTACTGATTGATATATCAGTATAAGTGAAAATTTTGAAAAACCAATGTGAAATGTTGTCAAAATTTTAACGTGGTTAGGTGACTAGCATTGCTTCGTCAATATTAAACCAAATAAAACAGAAATCCAACGGTATTTAAAAAAAATATTCAAACTTTTGTCAAAAATATTTGTATTTCCAAAACGATCTTGAAAGACTGTCAAACAAATCCGAATTTGAAGGTTCAGGGTATGCAGTTCGACACGGATGGACTCCCTGATGCCGAAACTGTAAGTTTCGTATCGATCGGTCAATATCCGAGCGAGTTATTGAAAGTTGAATGTCAAAAATTGAGTACTGATTGATATATCAGTATAAGTGAAAATTTTGAAAAACCAATGTAAATGTTGTCAAAATTTTAACGTGGTTAGGTGACTAGCGTTGCCTCGTCAATATTAAATCAAATAAAACAGAAATCTAACGGTATTTAAAAAAGATATTCAAATTTTTGTCAAAAATATTTGTATTTCCAAAACGATTTTGAAAGACTGTCAAAAAAATCCGAATTTGAAGGTTCAAGGTATGTAGTTCGACACGAATGCACTCCCTGATGCCGAAAATGAAAGTTTCGTATCGATCGGTCAATATCCGAGCGAGTTATTGAAAGTTGAAAGTCAAAAATTGAGTACCGATTGATATATCAGTATAAGTGAAAATTTTGAAAAACCAATGTGAAATGTTGTCAAAATTTTAACGTGGTTAGGTGACTAGTATTGCTTCGTCAATATTAAACCAAATAAAACAGAAATCTAACGGTATTTAAAAAAGATATTCAAATTTATGTCAAAATTATTTGTATTTCCAAAACGATTTTGAAAGACTGTCAAAAAATTCGAATTTGAAGGTTCAGGGTATGCAGTTCGACACGGATGCACTCCCTGATGCCGAAAATGAAAGTTTCGTATCGATCGGTCAATATCCGAGCGAGTTATTGAAAGTTGAAAGTCAAAAATTGAGTACTGATTGATATATCAGTATAAGTGAAAATTTTGAAAAACCAATGTGAAATGTTGTCAAAATTTTAACGTGGTTAGGTGACTAGCGTTGCCTCGTCAATATTAAACCAAATAAAACAGAAATCTAACGGTATTTAAAAAAGATATTCAAATTTTTGTCAAAAATATTTGTATTTCCAAAACGATTTTGAAAGACTGTCAAAAAAATCCGAATTTGAAGGTTCAGGGTATGCAGTTCGACACGGATGCACTTCCTGATGCCGAAACTGAAAGTTTCGTATCGATCGGTCAATATCCGAGCGAGTTATTGAAAGTTGAAAGTCAAAAATTGAGTACTGATTGATATATCAGTTTAAGTGAAAATTTTGAAAAACCAATGTGAAATGTTGTCAAAATTTTAACGTGGTTAGGTGACTAGCATTGCCTCGTCAATATTAAACCAAATAAAACAGAAATCTAACGGTATTTAAAAAAAATATTCAAACTTTTGTCAAAAATATTTGTATTTCCAAAACGATCTTGAAAGACTGTCAAACAAATCCGAATTTGAAGGTTCAGGGTATGCAGTTCGACACGGATGCACTCCCTGATGCCGAAACTGTAAGTTTCGTATCGATCGGTCAATATCCGAGCGAGTTATTGAAAGTTGAATGTCAAAAATTGAGTACTGATTGATATATCAGTATAAGTGAAAATTTTGAAAAACCAATGTAAATGTTGTCAAAATTTTAACGTGGTTAGGTGACTAGCGTTGCCTCGTCAATATTAAATCAAATAAAACAGAAATCTAACGGTATTTAAAAAAGATATTCAAATTTTTGTCAAAAATATTTGTATTTCCAAAACGATTTTGAAAGACTGTCAAAAAAATCCGAATTTGAAGGTTCAGGGTATGCAGTTCGACACGGATGCACTCCCTGATGCCGAAAATGAAAGTTTCGTATCGATCGGTCAATATCCGAGCGAGTTATTGAAAGTTGAAAGTCAAAAATTGAGTACTGATTGATATATCAGTATAAGTGAAAATTTTGAAAAACCAATGTGAAATGTTGTCAAAATTTTAACGTGGTTAGGTGACTAGCATTGCCTCGTCAATATTAAACCAAATAAAACAGAAATATAACGGTATTTAAAAAAGATATTCAAATTTATGTCAAAAATATTTGTATTTCCAAAACGATTTTGAAAGACTGTCAAAAAAATCCGAATTTGAAGGTTCAGGGTATGCAGTTCGACACGGATGCACTCCCTGATGCCGAAAATGAAAGTTTCGTATCGATTGGTCAATATCCGAGCGAGTTATTGAAAGTTGAAAGTCAAAAATTGAGTACTGATTGATATATCAGTATAAGTGAAAATTTTGAAAAACCAATGTGAAATGTTGTCAAAATTTTAACGTGGTTAGGTGACTAGCATTGCTTCGTCAATATTAAACCAAATAAAACAGAAATCCAACGGTATTTAAAAAAAATATTCAAACTTTTGTCAAAAATATTTGTATTTCCAAAACGATCTTGAAAGACTGTCAAACAAATCCGAATTTGAAGGTTCAGGGTATGCAGTTCGACACGGATGCACTCCCTGATGCCGAAACTGTAAGTTTCGTATCGATCGGTCAATATCCGAGCGAGTTATTGAAAGTTGAATGTCAAAAATTGAGTACTGATTGATATATCAGTATAAGTGAAAATTTTGAAAAACCAATGTAAATGTTGTCAAAATTTTAACGTGGTTAGGTGACTAGCGTTGCCTCGTCAATATTAAATCAAATAAAACAGAAATCTAACGGTATTTAAAAAAGATATTCAAATTTTTGTCAAAAATATTTGTATTTCCAAAACGATTTTGAAAGACTGTCAAAAAAATCCGAATTTGAAGGTTCAAGGTATGCAGTTCGACACGAATGCACTCCCTGATGCCGAAAATGAAAGTTTCGTATCGATCGGTCAATATCCGAGCGAGTTATTGAAAGTTGAAAGTCAAAAATTGAGTACCGATTGATATATCAGTATAAGTGAAAATTTTGAAAAACCAATGTGAAATGTTGTCAAAATTTTAACGTGGTTAGGTGACTAGTATTGCTTCGTCAATATTAAACCAAATAAAACAGAAATCTAACGGTATTTAAAAAAGATATTCAAATTTATGTCAAAATTATTTGTATTTCCAAAACGATTTTGAAAGACTGTCAAAAAATTCGAATTTGAAGGTTCAGGGTATGCAGTTCGACACGGATGCACTCCCTGATGCCGAAAATGAAAGTTTCGTATCGATCGGTCAATATCCGAGCGAGTTATTGAAAGTTGAAAGTCAAAAATTGAGTACCGATTGATATATCAGTATAAGTGAAAATTTTGAAAAACCAATGTGAAATGTTGTCAAAATTTTAACGTGGTTAGGTGACTAGCGTTGCCTCGTCAATATTAAACCAAATAAAACAGAAATCTAACGGTATTTAAAAAAGATATTCAAATTTTTGTCAAAAATATTTGTATTTCCAAAACGATTTTGAAAGACTGTCAAAAAAATCCGAATTTGAAGGTTCAGGGTATGCAGTTCGACACGGATGCACTTCCTGATGCCGAAACTGAAAGTTTCGTATCGATCGGTCAATATCCGAGCGAGTTATTGAAAGTTGAAAGTCAAAAATTGAGTACTGATTGATATATCAGTTTAAGTGAAAATTTTGAAAAACCAATGTGAAATGTTGTCAAAATTTTAACGTGGTTAGGTGACTAGCATTGCCTCGTCAATATTAAACCAAATAAAACAGAAATCTAACGGTATTTAAAAAAAATATTCAAACTTTTGTCAAAAATATTTGTATTTCCAAAACGATCTTGAAAGACTGTCAAACAAATCCGAATTTGAAGGTTCAGGGTATGCAGTTCGACACGGATGCACTTCCTGATGCCGAAACTGAAAGTTTCGTATCGATCGGTCAATATCCGAGCGAGTTATTGAAAGTTGAAAGTCAAAAATTGAGTACTGATTGATATATCAGTTTAAGTGAAAATTTTGAAAAACCAATGTGAAATGTTGTCAAAATTTTAACGTGGTTAGGTGACTAGCATTGCCTCGTCAATATTAAACCAAATAAAACAGAAATCTAACGGTATTTAAAAAAAATATTCAAACTTTTGTCAAAAATATTTGTATTTCCAAAACGATCTTGAAAGACTGTCAAACAAATCCGAATTTGAAGGTTCAGGGTATGCAGTTCGACACGGATGCACTCCCTGATGCCGAAACTGTAAGTTTCGTATCGATCGGTCAATATCCGAGCGAGTTATTGAAAGTTGAATGTCAAAAATTGAGTACTGATTGATATATCAGTATAAGTGAAAATTTTGAAAAACCAATGTGAAATGTTGTCAAAATTTTAACGTGGTTAGGTGACTAGCATTGCCTCGTCAATATTAAACCAAATAAAACAGAAATCTAACGGTATTTAAAAAAAATATTCAAACTTTTGTCAAAAATATTTGTATTTCCAAAACGATCTTGAAAGACTGTCAAACAAATCCGAATTTGAAGGTTCAGGGTATGCAGTTCGACACGGATGCACTCCCTGATGCCGAAACTGTAAGTTTCGTATCGATCGGTCAATATCCGAGCGAGTTATTGAAAGTTGAATGTCAAAAATTGAGTACTGATTGATATATCAGTATAAGTGAAAATTTTGAAAAACCAATGTAAATGTTGTCAAAATTTTAACGTGGTTAGGTGACTAGCGTTGCCTCGTCAATATTAAATCAAATAAAACAGAAATCTAACGGTATTTAAAAAAGATATTCAAATTTTTGTCAAAAATATTTGTATTTCCAAAACGATTTTGAAAGACTGTCAAAAAAATCCGAATTTGAAGGTTCAAGGTATGCAGTTCGACACGAATGCACTCCCTGATGCCGAAAATGAAAGTTTCGTATCGATCGGTCAATATCCGAGCGAGTTATTGAAAGTTGAAAGTCAAAAATTGAGTACCGATTGATATATCAGTATAAGTGAAAATTTTGAAAAACCAATGTGAAATGTTGTCAAAATTTTAACGTGGTTAGGTGACTAGTATTGCTTCGTCAATATTAAACCAAATAAAACAGAAATCTAACGGTATTTAAAAAAGATATTCAAATTTATGTCAAAATTATTTGTATTTCCAAAACGATTTTGAAAGACTGTCAAAAAATTCGAATTTGAAGGTTCAGGGTATGCAGTTCGACACGGATGCACTCCCTGATGCCGAAAATGAAAGTTTCGTATCGATCGGTCAATATCCGAGCGAGTTATTGAAAGTTGAAAGTCAAAAATTGAGTACTGATTGATATATCAGTATAAGTGAAAATTTTGAAAAACCAATGTGAAATGTTGTCAAAATTCTAACGTGGTTAGGTGACTAGCATTGCCTCGTCAATATTAAACCAAATAAAACAGAAATCTAACGGTATTTAAAAAAGATATTCAAATTTATGTCAAAAATATTTGTATTTCCAAAACGATTTTGAAAGACTGTCAAAAAAATCCGAATTTGAAGGTTCAGGGTATGCAGTTCGACACGGATGCACTCTCTAATGCCGAAAATGAAAGTTTCGTATCGATCGGTCAATATCCGAGCGAGTTATTGAAAGTTGAAAGTCAAAAATTGAGTACTGATTGATATATCAGTATAAGTGAAAATTTTGAAAAACCAATGTGAAATGTTGTCAAAATTATAACGTGGTTAGGTGACTAGCATTGCCTCGTCAATATTAAACCAAATAAAACAGAAATCTAACGGTATTTAAAAAAGATATTCAAATTTATGTCAAAAATATTTGTATTTCCAAAACGATTTTGAAAGACTGTCAAAAAAATCCGAATTTGAAGGTTCAGGGTATGCAGTTCGACACGGATGCACTCCCTGATGCCGAAAATGAAAGTTTCGTATCGATCGGTCAATATCCGAGCGAGTTATTGAAAGTTGAAAGTCAAAAATTGAGTACTGATTGATATATCAGTATAAGTGAAAATTTTGAAAAACCAATGTAAAATGTTGTCAAAATTTTAACGTGGTTAGGTGACTAGCATTGCCTCGTCAATATTAAACCAAATAAAACAGAAATCTAACGGTATTTAAAAAAGATATTCAAATTTATGTCAAAAATATTTGTATTTCCAAAACGATTTTGAAAGACTGTCAAAAAAATCCGAATTTGAAGGTTCAGGGTATGCAGTTCGACACGGATGCACTCCCTGATGCCGAAAATGAAAGTTTCGTATCGATCGGTCAATATCCGAGCGAGTTATTGAAAGTTGAAAGTCAAAAATTGAGTACTGACTGATATATCAGTATAAGTGAAAATTTTGAAAAACCAATGTGAAATGTTGTCAAAATTTTAACGTGGTTAGGTGACTAGCATTGCCTCGTCAATATTAAACCAAATAAAACAGAAATCTAACGGTATTTAAAAAAGATATTCAAATTTATGTCAAAAATATTTGTATTTCCAAAACGATTTTGAAAGACTGTCAAAAAAATCCGAATTTGAAGGTTCAGGGTATGCAGTTCGACACGGATGCACTCCCTGATGCCGAAAATGAAAGTTTCGTATCGATCGGTCAATATCCGAGCGAGTTATTGAAAGTTGAAAGTCAAAAATTGAGTACTGATTGATATATCAGTATAAGTGAAAATTTTGAAAAACCAATGTGAAATGTTGTCAAAATTATAACGTGGTTAGGTGACTAGCATTGCCTCGTCAATATTAAACCAAATAAAACAGAAATCTAACGGTATTTAAAAAAGATATTCAAATTTATGTCAAAAATATTTGTATTTCCAAAACGATTTTGAAAGACTGTCAAAAAAATCCGAATTTGAAGGTTCAGGGTATGCAGTTCGACACGGATGCACTCCCTGATGCCGAAAATGAAAGTTTCGTATCGATCGGTCAATATCCGAGCGAGTTATTGAAAGTTGAAAGTCAAAAATTGAGTACTGATTGATGTATCAGTATAAGTGAAAATTTTGAAAAACCAATGTGAAATGTTGTCAAAATTTTAACGTGGTTAGGTGACTAGCATTGCCTCGTCAATATTAAACCAAATAAAACAGAAATCTAACGGTATTTAAAAAAGATATTCAAATTTATGTCAAAAATATTTGTATTTCCAAAACGATTTTGAAAGACTGTCAAAAAAATCCGAATTTGAAGGTTCAGGGTATGCAGTTCGACACGGATGCACTTCCTGATGCCGAAACTGAAAGTTTCGTATCGATCGGTCAATATCCGAGCGAGTTATTGAAAGTTGAAAGTCAAAAATTGAGTACTGATTGATATATCAGTTTAAGTGAAAATTTTGAAAAACCAATGTGAAATGTTGTCAAAATTTTAACGTGGTTAGGTGACTAGCATTGCCTCGTCAATATTAAACCAAATAAAACAGAAATCTAACGGTATTTAAAAAAAATATTCAAACTTTTGTCAAAAATATTTGTATTTCCAAAACGATCTTGAAAGACTGTCAAACAAATCCGAATTTGAAGGTTCAGGGTATGCAGTTCGACACGGATGCACTCCCTGATGCCGAAACTGTAAGTTTCGTATCGATCGGTCAATATCCGAGCGAGTTATTGAAAGTTGAATGTCAAAAATTGAGTACTGATTGATATATCAGTATAAGTGAAAATTTTGAAAAACCAATGTGAAATGTTGTCAAAATTTTAACGTGGTTAGGTGACTAGCATTGCCTCGTCAATATTAAACCAAATAAAACAGAAATCTAACGGTATTTAAAAAAAATATTCAAACTTTTGTCAAAAATATTTGTATTTCCAAAACGATCTTGAAAGACTGTCAAACAAATCCGAATTTGAAGGTTCAGGGTATGCAGTTCGACACGGATGCACTCCCTGATGCCGAAACTGTAAGTTTCGTATCGATCGGTCAATATCCGAGCGAGTTATTGAAAGTTGAATGTCAAAAATTGAGTACTGATTGATATATCAGTATAAGTGAAAATTTTGAAAAACCAATGTAAATGTTGTCAAAATTTTAACGTGGTTAGGTGACTAGCGTTGCCTCGTCAATATTAAATCAAATAAAACAGAAATCTAACGGTATTTAAAAAAGATATTCAAATTTTTGTCAAAAATATTTGTATTTCCAAAACGATTTTGAAAGACTGTCAAAAAAATCCGAATTTGAAGGTTCAAGGTATGCAGTTCGACACGAATGCACTCCCTGATGCCGAAAATGAAAGTTTCGTATCGATCGGTCAATATCCGAGCGAGTTATTGAAAGTTGAAAGTCAAAAATTGAGTACCGATTGATATATCAGTATAAGTGAAAATTTTGAAAAACCAATGTGAAATGTTGTCAAAATTTTAACGTGGTTAGGTGACTAGTATTGCTTCGTCAATATTAAACCAAATAAAACAGAAATCTAACGGTATTTAAAAAAGATATTCAAATTTATGTCAAAATTATTTGTATTTCCAAAACGATTTTGAAAGACTGTCAAAAAATTCGAATTTGAAGGTTCAGGGTATGCAGTTCGACACGGATGCACTCCCTGATGCCGAAAATGAAAGTTTCGTATCGATCGGTCAATATCCGAGCGAGTTATTGAAAGTTGAAAGTCAAAAATTGAGTACTGATTGATATATCAGTATAAGTGAAAATTTTGAAAAACCAATGTGAAATGTTGTCAAAATTCTAACGTGGTTAGGTGACTAGCATTGCCTCGTCAATATTAAACCAAATAAAACAGAAATCTAACGGTATTTAAAAAAGATATTCAAATTTATGTCAAAAATATTTGTATTTCCAAAACGATTTTGAAAGACTGTCAAAAAAATCCGAATTTGAAGGTTCAGGGTATGCAGTTCGACACGGATGCACTCTCTAATGCCGAAAATGAAAGTTTCGTATCGATCGGTCAATATCCGAGCGAGTTATTGAAAGTTGAAAGTCAAAAATTGAGTACTGATTGATATATCAGTATAAGTGAAAATTTTGAAAAACCAATGTGAAATGTTGTCAAAATTATAACGTGGTTAGGTGACTAGCATTGCCTCGTCAATATTAAACCAAATAAAACAGAAATCTAACGGTATTTAAAAAAGATATTCAAATTTATGTCAAAAATATTTGTATTTCCAAAACGATTTTGAAAGACTGTCAAAAAAATCCGAATTTGAAGGTTCAGGGTATGCAGTTCGACACGGATGCACTCCCTGATGCCGAAAATGAAAGTTTCGTATCGATCGGTCAATATCCGAGCGAGTTATTGAAAGTTGAAAGTCAAAAATTGAGTACTGATTGATATATCAGTATAAGTGAAAATTTTGAAAAACCAATGTAAAATGTTGTCAAAATTTTAACGTGGTTAGGTGACTAGCATTGCCTCGTCAATATTAAACCAAATAAAACAGAAATCTAACGGTATTTAAAAAAGATATTCAAATTTATGTCAAAAATATTTGTATTTCCAAAACGATTTTGAAAGACTGTCAAAAAAATCCGAATTTGAAGGTTCAGGGTATGCAGTTCGACACGGATGCACTCCCTGATGCCGAAAATGAAAGTTTCGTATCGATCGGTCAATATCCGAGCGAGTTATTGAAAGTTGAAAGTCAAAAATTGAGTACTGACTGATATATCAGTATAAGTGAAAATTTTGAAAAACCAATGTGAAATGTTGTCAAAATTTTAACGTGGTTAGGTGACTAGCATTGCCTCGTCAATATTAAACCAAATAAAACAGAAATCTAACGGTATTTAAAAAAGATATTCAAATTTATGTCAAAAATATTTGTATTTCCAAAACGATTTTGAAAGACTGTCAAAAAAATCCGAATTTGAAGGTTCAGGGTATGCAGTTCGACACGGATGCACTCCCTGATGCCGAAAATGAAAGTTTCGTATCGATCGGTCAATATCCGAGCGAGTTATTGAAAGTTGAAAGTCAAAAATTGAGTACTGATTGATATATCAGTATAAGTGAAAATTTTGAAAAACCAATGTGAAATGTTGTCAAAATTATAACGTGGTTAGGTGACTAGCATTGCCTCGTCAATATTAAACCAAATAAAACAGAAATCTAACGGTATTTAAAAAAGATATTCAAATTTATGTCAAAAATATTTGTATTTCCAAAACGATTTTGAAAGACTGTCAAAAAAATCCGAATTTGAAGGTTCAGGGTATGCAGTTCGACACGGATGCACTCCCTGATGCCGAAAATGAAAGTTTCGTATCGATCGGTCAATATCCGAGCGAGTTATTGAAAGTTGAAAGTCAAAAATTGAGTACTGATTGATGTATCAGTATAAGTGAAAATTTTGAAAAACCAATGTGAAATGTTGTCAAAATTTTAACGTGGTTAGGTGACTAGCATTGCCTCGTCAATATTAAACCAAATAAAACAGAAATCTAACGGTATTTAAAAAAGATATTCAAATTTATGTCAAAAATATTTGTATTTCCAAAACGATTTTGAAAGACTGTCAAAAAAATCCGAATTTGAAGGTTCAGGGTATGCAGTTCGACACGGATGCACTCCCTGGTGCCGAAAATGAAAGTTTCGTATCGATCGGTCAATATCCGAGCGAGTTATTGAAAGTTGAAAGTCAAAAATTGAGTACTGATTGATGTATCAGTATAAGTGAAAATTTTGAAAAACCAATGTGAAATGTTGTCAAAATTTTAACGTGGTTAGGTGACTAGCATTGCCTCGTCAATATTAAACCAAATAAAACAGAAATCTAACGGTATTTAAAAAAGATATTCAAATTTATGTCAAAAATATTTGTATTTCCAAAACGATTTTGAAAGACTGTCAAAAAAATCCGAATTTGAAGGTTCAGGGTATGCAGTTCGACACGGATGCACTCCCTGATGCCGAAAATGAAAGTTTCGTATCGATCGGTCAATATCCGAGCGAGTTATTGAAAGTTGAAAGTCAAAAATTGAGTACTGATTGATATATCAGTATAAGTGAAAATTTTGAAAAACCAATGTGAAATGTTGTCAAAATTATAACGTGGTTAGGTGACTAGCATTGCCTCGTCAATATTAAACCAAATAAAACAGAAATCTAACGGTATTTAAAAAAGATATTCAAATTTATGTCAAAAATATTTGTATTTCCAAAACGATTTTGAAAGACTGTCAAAAAAATCCGAATTTGAAGGTTCAGGGTATGCAGTTCGACACGGATGCACTCCCTGATGCCGAAAATGAAAGTTTCGTATCGATCGGTCAATATCCGAGCGAGTTATTGAAAGTTGAAAGTCAAAAATTGAGTACTGATTGATATATCAGTATAAGTGAAAATTTTGAAAAACCAATGTGAAATGTTGTCAAAATTTTAACGTGGTTAGGTGACTAGCATTGCCTCGTCAATATTAAACCAAATAAAACAGAAATCTAACGGTATTTAAAAAAGATATTCAAATTTATGTCAAAAATATTTGTATTTCCAAAACGATTTTGAAAGACTGTCAAAAAAATCCGAATTTGAAGGTTCAGGGTATGCAGTTCGACACGGATGCACTTCCTGATGCCGAAAATGAAAGTTTCGTATCGATCGGTCAATATCCGAGCGAGTTATTGAAAGTTGAAAGTCAAAAATTGAGTACCGATTGATATATCAGTATAAGTGAAAATTTTGAAAAACCAATGTGAAATGTTGTCAAAATTTTAACGTGGTTAGGTGACTAGTATTGCTTCGTCAATATTAAACCAAATAAAACAGAAATCTAACGGTATTTAAAAAAGATATTCAAATTTATGTCAAAATTATTTGTATTTCCAAAACGATTTTGAAAGACTGTCAAAAAATTCGAATTTGAAGGTTCAGGGTATGCAGTTCGACACGGATGCACTCCCTGATGCCGAAAATGAAAGTTTCGTATCGATCGGTCAATATCCGAGCGAGTTATTGAAAGTTGAAAGTCAAAAATTGAGTACTGATTGATATATCAGTATAAGTGAAAATTTTGAAAAACCAATGTGAAATGTTGTCAAAATTCTAACGTGGTTAGGTGACTAGCATTGCCTCGTCAATATTAAACCAAATAAAACAGAAATCTAACGGTATTTAAAAAAGATATTCAAATTTATGTCAAAAATATTTGTATTTCCAAAACGATTTTGAAAGACTGTCAAAAAAATCCGAATTTGAAGGTTCAGGGTATGCAGTTCGACACGGATGCACTCTCTAATGCCGAAAATGAAAGTTTCGTATCGATCGGTCAATATCCGAGCGAGTTATTGAAAGTTGAAAGTCAAAAATTGAGTACTGATTGATATATCAGTATAAGTGAAAATTTTGAAAAACCAATGTGAAATGTTGTCAAAATTATAACGTGGTTAGGTGACTAGCATTGCCTCGTCAATATTAAACCAAATAAAACAGAAATCTAACGGTATTTAAAAAAGATATTCAAATTTATGTCAAAAATATTTGTATTTCCAAAACGATTTTGAAAGACTGTCAAAAAAATCCGAATTTGAAGGTTCAGGGTATGCAGTTCGACACGGATGCACTCCCTGATGCCGAAAATGAAAGTTTCGTATCGATCGGTCAATATCCGAGCGAGTTATTGAAAGTTGAAAGTCAAAAATTGAGTACTGATTGATGTATCAGTATAAGTGAAAATTTTGAAAAACCAATGTGAAATGTTGTCAAAATTTTAACGTGGTTAGGTGACTAGCATTGCCTCGTCAATATTAAACCAAAGAAAACAGAAATCTAACGGTATTTAAAAAAGATATTCAAATTTATGTCAAAAATATTTGTATTTCCAAAACGATTTTGAAAGACTGTCAAAAAAATCCGAATTTGAAGGTTCAGGGTATGCAGTTCGACACGGGTGCACTCCCTGGTGCCGAAAATGAAAGTTTCGTATCGATCGGTCAATATCCGAGCGAGTTATTGAAAGTTGAAAGTCAAAAATTGAGTACTGATTGATGTATCAGTAAAAGTGAAAATTTTGAAAAACCAATGTGAAATGTTGTCAAAATTCTAACGTGGTTAGGTGACTTGCATTGCCTCGTCAATATTTAACCAAATAAAACAGAAATCTAACGGTATTTAAAAAAGATATTCAAATTTATGTCAAAAATATTTGTATTTCCAAAACGATTTTGAAAGACTGTCAAAAAAATCCGAATTTGAAGGTTCAGGGTATGCAGTTCGACACGGGTGCACTCCCTGATGCCGAAAATGAAAGTTTCGTATCGATCGGTCAATATCCGAGCGAGTTATTGACAGTTGAAAGTCAAAAATTGAGTACTGATTGATATATCAGTATAAGTGAAAATTTTGAAAAACCAATGTGAAATGTTGTCAAAATTCTAACGTGGTTAGGTGACTAGCATTGCCTCGTCAATATTAAACCAAATAAAACAGAAATCTAACGGTATTTAAAAAAGATATTCAAATTTATGTCAAAAATATTTGTATTTCCAAAACGATTTTGAAAGACTGTCAAAAAAATCCGAATTTGAAGGTTCAGGGTATGCAGTTCGACACGGGTGCACTCCCTGGTGCCGAAAATGAAAGTTTCGTATCGATCGGTCAATATCCGAGCGAGTTATTGAAAGTTGAAAGTCAAAAATTGAGTACTTATTGATGTATCAGTATAAGTTAAAATTTTGAAAAACCAATGTGAAATGTTGTCAAAATTTTAACGTGGTTAGGTGACTAGCATTGCCTCGTCAATATTTAACCAAATAAAACAGAAATCTAACGGTATTTAAAAAAGATATTCAAATTTATGTCAAAAATATTTGTATTTCCAAAACGATTTTGAAAGACTGTCAAAAAAATCCGAATTTGAAGGTTCAGGGTATGCAGTTCGACACGGGTGCACTCCCTGATGCCGAAAATGAAAGTTTCGTATCGATCGGTCAATATCCGAGCGAGTTATTGAAAGTTGAAAGTCAAAAATTGAGTACTGATTGATATATCAGTATAAGTGAAAATTTTGAAAAACCAATGTGAAATGTTGTCAAAATTTTAACGTGGTTAGGTGACTAGCATTGCCTCGTCAATATTAAACCAAATAAAACAGAAATCTAACGGTGTTTAAAAAAGATATTCAAATTTATGTCAAAAATATTTGTAATTCCAAAACGATTTTGAAAGACTGTCAAAAAAATCCGAATTTGAAGGTTCAGGGTATGCAGTTCGACACGGATGCACTCCCTGATGCCGAAAATGAAAGTTTCGTATCGATCGGTCAATATCCGAGCGAGTTATTGAAAGTTGAAAGTCAGAAATTGAGTACTGATTGATATATCATTATAAGTGAAAATTTTGAAAAACCAATGTGAAATGTTGTCAAAATTTTAACGTGGTTAGGTGACTAGCATTGCCTCGTCAATATTAAACCAAATAAAACAGAAATCTAACGGTATTTAAAAAAGATATTCAAATTTTTGTCAAAAATATTTGTATTTCCAAAACGATTTTGAAAGACTGTCAAAAAATCCGAATTTGAAGGTTCAGGGTATGCAGTTCAACACGGATGCACTCCCTGATGCCGAAAATGAAAGTTTCGTATCGATCGGTCAATATCCGAGCGAGTTATTGAAAGTTGAAAGTCAAAAATTGAGTACTTATTGAAATATCAGTATAAGTGAAAATTTTGAAAAACCAATGTGAAATGTTGTCAAAATTTTAACGTGGTTAGGTGACTAGCATTGCCTCGTCAATATTAAACCAAATAAAACAGAAATCTAACGGTATTTAAAAAAGATATTCAAATTTATGTCAAAAATATTTGTATTTCCAAAACGATTTTGAAAGACTGTCAAAAAATCCGAATTTGAAGGTTCAGGTTATGCAGTTCGACACGGATGCACTCCCTGATGCCGAAAATGAAAGTTTCGTATCGATCGGTCAATATCCGAGCGAGTTATTGAAAGTTGAAAGTCAAAAATTGAGTACTTATTGATATATCAGTATAAGTGAAAATTTTGAAAAACCAATGTGAAATGTTGTCAAAATTTTAACGTGGTTAGGTGACTAGCATTGCCTCGTCAATATTAAACCAAATAAAACAGAAATCTAACGGTATTTAAAAAAGATATTCAAATTTATGTCAAAAATATTTGTATTTCCAAAACGATTTTGAAAGACTGTCAAAAAAATCCGAATTTGAAGGTTCAGGGTATGCAGTTCGACACGGATGCACTCCCTGATGCCGAAAATGAAAGTTTCGTATCGATCGGTCAATATCCGAGCGAGTTATTGAAAGTTGAAAGTCAAAAATTGAGTACTGATTGATATATCAGTATAAGTGAAAATTTTGAAAAACCAATGTGAAATGTTGTCAAAATTTTAACGTGGTTAGGTGACTAGCATTGCCTCGTCAATATTAAACCAAATAAAACAGAAATCTAACGGTATTTAAAAAATATATTCAAATTTATGTCAAAAATATTTGTATTTCCAAAACGATTTTGAAAGACTGTCAAAAAAATCCGAATTTGAAGGTTCAGGGTATGCAGTTCGACACGGATGCACTCCCTGATGCCGAAAATGAAAGTTTCGTATCGATCGGTCAATATCCGAGCGAGTTATTGAAAGTTGAAAGTCAAAAATTGAGTACTGATTGATATATCAGTATAAGTGAAAATTTTGAAAAACCAATGTGAAATGTTGTCAAAATTTTAACGTGGTTAGGTGACTAGCCTTGCCTCGTCAATAATAAACCAAATAAAACAGAAATCTAACGGTATTTAAAAAAGATATTCAAATTTATGTCAAAAATATTTGTATTTCCAAAACGATTTTGAAAGACTGTCAAAAAAATCCGAATTTGAAGGTTCAGGGTATGCAGTTCGACACGGATGCACTCCCTGATGCCGAAAATGAAAGTTTCGTATCGATCGGTCAATATCCGAGCGAGTTATTGAAAGTTGAAAGTCAAAAATTGAGTACTGATTGATATATCAGTATAAGTGAAAATTTTGAAAAACCAATGTGAAATGTTGTCAAAATTTTAACGAGGTTAGGTGACTAGCATTGCCTCGTCAATATTAAACCAAATAAAACAGAAATCTAACGGTATTTAAAAAATATATTCAAATTTATGTCAAAAATATTTGTATTTCCAAAACGATTTTGAAAGACTGTCAAAAAAATCCGAATTTGAAGGTTCAGGGTATGCAGTTCGACACGGATGCACTTCCTGATGCCGAAAATGAAAGTTTCGTATCGATCGGTCAATATCCGAGCGAGTTATTGAAAGTTGAAAGTCAAAAATTGAGTACTGATTGATATATCAGTATAAGTGAAAATTTTGAAAAACCAATGTGAAATGTTGTCAAAATTTTAACGTGGTTAGGTGACTAGCATTGCCTCGTCAATAATAAACCAAATAAAACAGAAATCTAACGGTATTTAAAAAAGATATTCAAATTTATGTCAAAAATATTTGTATTTCCAAAACGATTTTGAAAGACTGTCAAAAAAATCCGAATTTGAAGGTTCAGGGTATGCAGTTCGACACGGATGCACTCCCTGATGCCGAAAATGAAAGTTTCGTATCGATCGGTCAATATCCGAGCGAGTTATTGAAAGTTGAAAGTCAAAAATTGAGTACTGATTGATATATCAGTATAAGTGAAAATTTTGAAAAACCAATGTGAAATGTTGTTAAAATTTTAACGTGGTTAGGTGACTAGCATTGCCTCGTCAATATTAAACCAAATAAAACAGAAATCTAACGGTATTTAAAAAATATATTCAAATTTATGTCAAAAATATTTGTATTTCCAAAACGATTTTGAAAGACTGTCAAAAAAATCCGAATTTGAAGGTTCAGGGTATGCAGTTCGACACGGATGCACTCCCTGATGCCGAAAATGAAAGTTTCGTATCGATCGGTCAATATCCGAGCGAGTTATTGAAAGTTGAAAGTCAAAAATTGAGTACTGATTGATATGTCAGTATAAGTGAAAATTTTGAAAAACCAATGTGAAATGTTGTCAAAATTTTAACGTGGTTAGGTGACTAGCCTTGCCTCGTCAATAATAAACCAAATAAAACAGAAATCTAACGGTATTTAAAAAAGATATTCAAATTTATGTCAAAAATATTTGTATTTCCAAAACGATTTTGAAAGACTGTCAAAAAAATCCGAATTTGATGGTTCAGGGTATGCAGTTCGACACGGATGCACTCCCTGATGCCGAAAATGAAAGTTTCGTATCGATCGGTCAATATCCGAGCGAGTTATTGAAAGTTGAAAGTCAAAAATTGAGTACTGATTGATATATCAGTATAAGTGAAAATTTTGAAAAACCAATGTGAAATGTTGTCAAAATTTTAACGTGGTTAGGTGACTAGCATTGCCTCGTCAATATTAAACCAAATAAAACAGAAATCTAACGGTATTTAAAAAAGATATTCAAATTTATGTCAAAAATATTTGTATTTCCAAAACGATTTTGAAAGACTGTCAAAAAAATCCGAATTTGAAGGTTCAGGGTATGCAGTTCGACACGGATGCACTCCCTGATGCCGAAAATGAAAGTTTCGTATCGATCGGTCAATATCCGAGCGAGTTATTGAAAGTTGAAAGTCAAAAATTGAGTACTGATTGATATATCAGTATAAGTGAAAATTTTGAAAAACCAATGTGAAATGTTGTCAAAATTTTAACGTGGTTAGGTGACTAGCATTGCCTCGTCAATATTAAACCAAATAAAACAGAAATCTAACGGTGTTTAAAAAAGATATTCAAATTTATGTCAAAAATATTTGTATTTCCAAAACGATTTTGAAAGACTGTCAAAAAAATCCGAATTTGAAGGTTCAGGGTATGCAGTTCGACACGGATGCACTCCCTGATGCCGAAAATGAAAGTTTCGTATCGATCGGTCAATATCCGAGCGAGTTATTGAAAGTTGAAAGTCAAAAATTGAGTACTGATTGATATATCAGTATAAGTGAAAATTTTGAAAAACCAATGTGAAATGTTGTCAAAATTTTAACGTGGTTAGGTGACTAGCATTGCCCCGTCAATATTAAACCAAATAAAACAGAAATCTAACGGTATTTAAAAAAGATATTCAAATTTATGTCAAAAATATTTGTATTTCCAAAACGATTTTGAAAGACTGTCAAAAAAATCCGAATTTGAAGGTTCAGGGTATGCAGTTCGACACGGATGCACTCCCTGATGCCGAAAATGAAAGTTTCGTATCGATCGGTCAATATCCGAGCGAGTTATTGAAAGTTGAAAGTCAAAAATTGAGTACTGACTGATATATCAGTATAAGTGAAAATTTTGAAAAACCAATGTGAAATGTTGTCAAAATTTTAACGTGGTTAGGTGACTAGCATTGCCTCGTAAAAATTAAACCAAATAAAACAGAAATCTAACGGTATTTAAAAAATATATTCAAATTTATGTCAAAAATATTTGTAATTCCAAAACGATTTTGAAAGACTGTCAAAAAAATCCGAATTTGAAGGTTCAGGGTATGCAGTTCGACACGGATGCACTCCCTGATGCCGAAAATGAAAGTTTCGTATCGATCGGTCAATATCCGAGCGAGTTATTGAAAGTTGAAAGTCAGAAATTGAGTACTGATTGATATATCATTATAAGTGAAAATTTTGAAAAACCAATGTGAAATGTTGTCAAAATTTTAACGTGGTTAGGTGACTAGCATTGCCTCGTCAATATTAAACCAAATAAAACAGAAATCTAACGGTATTTAAAAAAGATATTCAAATTTTTGTCAAAAATATTTGTATTTCCAAAACGATTTTGAAAGACTGTCAAAAAATCCGAATTTGAAGGTTCAGGGTATGCAGTTCAACACGGATGCACTCCCTGATGCCGAAAATGAAAGTTTCGTATCGATCGGTCAATATCCGAGCGAGTTATTGAAAGTTGAAAGTCAAAAATTGAGTACTTATTGAAATATCAGTATAAGTGAAAATTTTGAAAAACCAATGTGAAATGTTGTCAAAATTTTAACGTGGTTAGGTGACTAGCATTGCCTCGTCAATATTAAACCAAATAAAACAGAAATCTAACGGTATTTAAAAAAGATATTCAAATTTATGTCAAAAATATTTGTATTTCCAAAACGATTTTGAAAGACTGTCAAAAAAATCCGAATTTGAAGGTTCAGGGTATGCAGTTCGACACGGATGCACTCCCTGATGCCGAAAATGAAAGTTTCGTATCGATCGGTCAATATCCGAGCGAGTTATTGAAAGTTGAAAGTCAAAAATTGAGTACTTATTGAAATATCAGTATAAGTGAAAATTTTGAAAAACCAATGTGAAATGTTGTCAAAATTTTAACGTGGTTAGGTGACTAGCATTGCCTCGTCAATATTAAACCAAATAAAACAGAAATCTAACGGTATTTAAAAAAGATATTCAAATTTATGTCAAAAATATTTGTATTTCCAAAACGATTTTGAAAGACTGTCAAAAAAATCCGAATTTGAAGGTTCAGGGTATGCAGTTCGACACGGATGCACTCCCTGATGCCGAAAATGAAAGTTTCGTATCGATCGGTCAATATCCGAGCGAGTTTTTGAAAGTTGAAAGTCAAAAATTGAGTACTGATTGATATATCAGTATAAGTGAAAATTTTGAAAAACCAATGTGAAATGTTGTCAAAATTTTAACGTGGTTAGGTGACTAGCATTGCCTCGTCAATATTAAACCAAATAAAACAGAAATCTAACGGTATTTAAAAAAGATATTCAAATTTATGTCAAAAATATTTGTATTTCCAAAACGATTTTGAAAGACTGTCAAAAAAATCCGAATTTGAAGGTTCAGGGTATGCAGTTCGACACGGAGTACTCCCTGATGCCGAAAATGAAAGTTTCGTATCGATCGGTCAATATCCGAGCGAGTTATTGAAAGTTGAAAGTCAAAAATTGAGTACTGATTGATATATCAGTATAAGTGAAAATTTTGAAAAACCAATGTGAAATGTTGTCAAAATTATAACGTGGTTAGGTGACTAGCATTGCCTCGTCAATATTAAACCAAATAAAATAGAAATCTAACGGTATTTAAAAAAGATATTCAAATTTATGTCAAAAATATTTGTATTTCCAAAACGATTTTGAAAGACTGTCAAAAAAATCCGAATTTGAAGGTTCAGGGTATGCAGTTCGACACGGATGCACTCCCTGATGCCGAAAATGAAAGTTTCGTATCGATCGGTCAATATCCGAGCGAGTTATTGAAAGTTGAAAGTCAAAAATTGAGTACTGATTGATGTATCAGTATAAGTGAAAATTTTGAAAAACCAATGTGAAATGTTGTCAAAATTTTAACGTGGTTAGGTGACTAGCATTGCCTCGTCAATATTTAACCAAATAAAACAGAAATCTAACGGTATTTAAAAAAGATATTCAAATTTATGTCAAAAATATTTGTATTTCCAAAACGATTTTGAAAGACTGTCAAAAAAATCCGAATTTGAAGGTTCAGGGTATGCAGTTCGACACGGATGCACTCCCTGATGCCGAAAATGAAAGTTTCGTATCGATCGGTCAATATCCGAGCGAGTTATTGAAAGTTGAAAGTCAAAAATTGAGTACTGATTGATATATCAGTATAAGTGAAAATTTTGAAAAACCAATGTGAAATGTTGTCAAAATTTTAACGTGGTTAGGTGACTAGCATTGCCTCGTCAATATTAAACCAAATAAAACAGAAATCTAACGGTATTTAAAAAATATATTCAAATTTATGTCAAAAATATTTGTATTTCCAAAACGATTTTGAAAGACTGTCAAAAAAATCCGAATTTGAAGGTTCAGGGTATGCAGTTCGACACGGATGCACTCCCTGATGCCGAAAATGAAAGTTTCGTATCGATCGGTCAATATCCGAGCGAGTTATTGAAAGTTGAAAGTCAAAATTGAGTACTGATTGATATACCAGTATAGGTGAAAATTTTGAAAAACCAATGTGAAATGTTGTCAAAATTTTAACGTGGTTAGGTGACTAGCATTGCCTCGTCAATATTAAACCAAATAAAACAGAAATCTAACGGTATTTACAAAAGATATTCAAATTTATGTCAAAAATATTTGTATTTCCAAAACGATTTTGAAAGACTGTCAAAAAAATCCGAATTTGAAGGTTCAGGGTATGCAGTTCGACACGGATGCACTCCCTGATGCCGAAAATAAAAGTTTCGTATCGATCGGTCACTATCCGAGCGAGTTATTGAAAGTTGAAAGTCAAAAATTGAGTACTGATTGATATATCAGTTTAAGTGAAAATTTTGAAAAACCAATGTGAAATGTTGTCAAAATTTTAACGTGGTTAGGTGACTAGCATTGCCTCGTCAATATTAAACCAAATAAAACAGAAATCTAACGGTATTTAAAAAAGATATTCAAATTTTTGTCAAAAATATTTGTATTTCCAAAACGATTTTGAAAGACTGTCAAAAAAATCCGAATTTGAAGGTTCAGGGTATGCAGTTCGACACGGATGCACTCCCTGATTCCGAAAATGAAAGTTTCGTATCGATCGGTCAATATCCGAGCGAGTTATTGAAAGTTGAAAGTCAAAAATTGAGTACTGATTGATATATCAGTATAAGTGAAAATTTTGAAAAACCAATGTGAAATGTTGTCAAAATTTTAACGTGGTTAGGTGACTAACATTGCCTCGTCAATATTAAACCAAATAAAACAGAAATCTAACGGTATTTAAAAAAGATATTCAAATTTATGTCAAAAATATTTGTATTTCCAAAACGATTTTGAAAGACTGTCAAAAAAATCCGAATTTGAAGGTTCAGGGTATGCAGTTCGACACGGATGCACTCCCTGATGCCGAAAATGAAAGTTTCGTATCGATCGGTCAATATCCGAGCGAGTTATTGAAAGTTGAAAGTCAAAAATTGAGTACTGACTGATATATCAGTATAAGTGAAAATTTTGAAAAACCAATGTGAAATGTTGTCAAAATTTTAACGTGGTTAGGTGACTAGCATTGCCTCGTCAATATTAAACCAAATAAAACATAAATCTAACGGTGTTTAAAAAAGATATTCAAATTTATGTCAAAAATATTTGTAATTCCAAAACGATTTTGAAAGACTGTCAAAAAAATCCGAATTTGAAGGTTCAGGGTATGCAGTTCGACACGGATGCACTCCCTGATGCCGAAAATGAAAGTTTTGTATCGATCGGTCAATATCCGAGCGAGTTATTGAAAGTTGAAAGTCAGAAATTGAGTACTGATTGATATATCATTATAAGTGAAAATTTTGAAAAACCAATGTGAAATGTTGTCAAAATTTTAACGTGGTTAGGTGACTAGCATTGCCTCGTCAATATTAAACCAAATAAAACAGAAATCTAACGGTATTTAAAAAAGATATTCAAATTTTTGTCAAAAATATTTGTATTTCCAAAACGATTTTGAAAGACTATCAAAAAATCCGAATTTGAAGGTTCAGGGTATGCAGTTTAACACGGATGCACTCCCTGATGCCGAAAATGAAAGTTTCGTATCGATCGGTCAATATCCGAGCGAGTTATTGAAAGTTGAAAGTCAAAAATTGAGTACTTATTGAAATATCAGTATAAGTGAAAATTTTGAAAAACCAATGTGAAATGTTGTCAAAATTTTAACGTGGTTAGGTGACTAGCATTGCCTCGTCAATATTAAACCAAATAAAACAGAAATCTAACGGTATTTAAAAAAGATATTCAAATTTATGTCAAAAATATTTGTATTTCCAAAACGATTTTGAAAGACTGTCAAAAAAATCCGAATTTGAAGGTTCAGGGTATGCAGTTCGACACGGATGCACTCCCTGATGCCGAAAATGAAAGTTTCGTATCGATCGGTCAATATCCGAGCGAGTTATTGAAAGTTGAAAGTCAAAAATTGAGTACTGACTGATATATCAGTATAAGTGAAAATTTTGAAAAACCAATGTGAAATGTTGTCAAAATTTTAACGTGGTTAGGTGACTAGCATTGCCTCGTCAATATTAAACCAAATAAAACAGAAATCTAACGGTATTTAAAAAAGATATTCAAATTTATGTCAAAAATATTTGTATTTCCAAAACGATTTTGAAAGACTGTCAAAAAAATCCGAATTTGAAGGTTCAGGGTATGCAGTTCGACACGGATGCACTCCCTGATGCCGAAAATGAAAGTTTCGTATCGATCGGTCAATATCCGAGCGAGTTATTGAAAGTTGAAAGTCAAAAATTGAGTACTTATTGAAATATCAGTATAAGTGAAAATTTTGAAAAACCAATGTGAAATGTTGTCAAAATTTTAACGTGGTTAGGTGACTAGCATTGCCTCGTCAATATTAAACCAAATAAAACAGAAATCTAACGGTATTTAAAAAAGATATTCAAATTTATGTCAAAAATATTTGTATTTCCAAAACGATTTTGAAAGACTGTCAAAAAAATCCGAATTTGATGGTTCAGGGTATGCAGTTCGACACGGAGTACTCCCTGATGCCGAAAATGAAAGTTTCGTATCGATCGGTCAATATCCGAGCGAGTTATTGAAAGTTGAAAGTCAAAAATTGAGTACTGATTGATATATCAGTATAAGTGAAAATTTTGAAAAACCAATGTGAAATGTTGTCAAAATTTTAACGTGGTTAGGTGACTAGCATTGCCTCGTCAATATTAAACCAAATAAAACGGAAATCAATCGGTATTTAAAAAAGATATTCAAATTTATGTCAAAAATATTTGTATTTCCAAAACGATTTTGAAAGACTGTCAAAAAAATCCGAATTTGAAGGTTCAGGGTATGCAGTTCGACACGGATGCACTCCCTGATGCCGAAAATGAAAGTTTCGTATCGATCGGTCAATATCCGAGCGAGTTATTGAAAGTTGAAAGTCAAAAATTGAGTACTGATTGATATATCAGTATAAGTGAAAATTTTGAAAAACCAATGTGAAATGTTGTCAAAATTTTAACGTGGTTAGGTGACTAGCATTGCCTCGTCAATATTAAACCAAATAAAACAGAAATCTAACGGGGTTTAAAAAAGATATTCAAATTTATGTCAAAAATATTTGTATTTCCAAAACGATTTTGAAAGACTGTCAAAAAAATCCGAATTTGAAGGTTCAGGGTATGCAGTTCGACACGGATGCACTCCCTGATGCCGAAAATGAAAGTTTCGTATCGATCGGTCAATATCCGAGCGAGTTATTGAAAGTTGAAAGTCAAAATTGAGTACTGATTGATATACCAGTATAAGTGAAAATTTTGAAAAACCAATGTGAAATGTTGTCAAAATTTTAACGTGGTTAGGTGACTAGCATTGCCTCGTCAATATTAAACCAAATAAAACAGAAATCTAACGGTATTTACAAAAGATATTCAAATTTATGTCAAAAATATTTGTATTTCCAAAACGATTTTGAAAGACTGTCAAAAAAATCCGAATTTGAAGGTTCAGGGTATGCAGTTCGACACGGATGCACTCCCTGATGCCGAAAATAAAAGTTTCGTATCGATCGGTCACTATCCGAGCGAGTTATTGAAAGTTGAAAGTCAAAAATTGAGTACTGATTGATATATCAGTTTAAGTGAAAATTTTGAAAAACCAATGTGAAATGTTGTCAAAATTTTAACGTGGTTAGGTGACTAGCATTGCCTCGTCAATATTAAACCAAATAAAACAGAAATCTAACGGTATTTAAAAAAGATATTCAAATTTTTGTCAAAAATATTTGTATTTCCAAAACGATTTTGAAAGACTGTCAAAAAAATCCGAATTTGAAGGTTCAGGGTATGCAGTTCGACACGGATGCACTCCCTGATTCCGAAAATGAAAGTTTCGTATCGATCGGTCAATATCCGAGCGAGTTATTGAAAGTTGAAAGTCAAAAATTGAGTACTGATTGATATATCAGTATAAGTGAAAATTTTGAAAAACCAATGTGAAATGTTGTCAAAATTTTAACGTGGTTAGGTGACTAACATTGCCTCGTCAATATTAAACCAAATAAAACAGAAATCTAACGGTATTTAAAAAAGATATTCAAATTTATGTCAAAAATATTTGTATTTCCAAAACGATTTTGAAAGACTGTCAAAAAAATCCGAATTTGAAGGTTCAGGGTATGCAGTTCGACACGGATGCACTCCCTGATGCCGAAAATGAAAGTTTCGTATCGATCGGTCAATATCCGAGCGAGTTATTGAAAGTTGAAAGTCAAAAATTGAGTACTGACTGATATATCAGTATAAGTGAAAATTTTGAAAAACCAATGTGAAATGTTGTCAAAATTTTAACGTGGTTAGGTGACTAGCATTGCCTCGTCAATATTAAACCAAATAAAACAGAAATCTAACGGTGTTTAAAAAAGATATTCAAATTTATGTCAAAAATATTTGTAATTCCAAAACGATTTTGAAAGACTGTCAAAAAAATCCGAATTTGAAGGTTCAGGGTATGCAGTTCGACACGGATGCACTCCCTGATGCCGAAAATGAAAGTTTCGTATCGATCGGTCAATATCCGAGCGAGTTATTGAAAGTTGAAAGTCAGAAATTGAGTACTGATTGATATATCATTATAAGTGAAAATTTTGAAAAACCAATGTGAAATGTTGTCAAAATTTTAACGTGGTTAGGTGACTAGCATTGCCTCGTCAATATTAAACCAAATAAAACAGAAATCTAACGGTATTTAAAAAAGATATTCAAATTTTTGTCAAAAATATTTGTATTTCCAAAACGATTTTGAAAGACTGTCAAAAAATCCGAATTTGAAGGTTCAGGGTATGCAGTTTAACACGGATGCACTCCCTGATGCCGAAAATGAAAGTTTCGTATCGATCGGTCAATATCCGAGCGAGTTATTGAAAGTTGAAAGTCAAAAATTGAGTACTTATTGAAATATCAGTATAAGTGAAAATTTTGAAAAACCAATGTGAAATGTTGTCAAAATTTTAACGTGGTTAGGTGACTAGCATTGCCTCGTCAATATTAAACCAAATAAAACAGAAATCTAACGGTATTTAAAAAAGATATTCAAATTTATGTCAAAAATATTTGTATTTCCAAAACGATTTTGAAAGACTGTCAAAAAAATCCGAATTTGAAGGTTCAGGGTATGCAGTTCGACACGGATGCACTCCCTGATGCCGAAAATGAAAGTTTCGTATCGATCGGTCAATATCCGAGCGAGTTTTTGAAAGTTGAAAGTCAAAAATTGAGTACTGATTGATATATCAGTATAAGTGAAAATTTTGAAAAACCAATGTGAAATGTTGTCAAAATTTTAACGTGGTTAGGTGACTAGCATTGCCTCGTCAATATTAAACCAAATAAAACAGAAATCTAACGGTATTTAAAAAAGATATTCAAATTTTTGTCAAAAATATTTGTATTTCCAAAACGATTTTGAAAGACTGTCAAAAAATCCGAATTTGAAGGTTCAGGGTATGCAGTTCGACACGGATGCACTCCCTGATGCCGAAAATGAAAGTTTCGTATCGATCGGTCAATATCCGAGCGAGTTATTGAAAGTTGAAAGTCAAAAATTGAGTACTTATTGAAATATCAGTATAAGTGAAAATTTTGAAAAACCAATGTGAAATGTTGTCAAAATTTTAACGTGGTTAGGTGACTAGCATTGCCTCGTCAATATTAAACCAAATAAAACAGAAATCTAACGGTATTTAAAAAAGATATTCAAATTTATGTCAAAAATATTTGTATTTCCAAAACGATTTTGAAAGACTGTCAAAAAATCCGAATTTGAAGGTTCAGGGTATGCAGTTCGACACGGATGCACTCCCTGATGCCGAAAATGAAAGTTTCGTATCGATCGGTCAATATCCGAGCGAGTTATTGAAAGTTGAAAGTCAAAAATTGAGTACTGATTGATATGTCAGTATAAGTGAAAATTTTGAAAAACCAATGTGAAATGTTGTCAAAATTTTAACGTGATTAGGTGACTAGCATTGCGTCGTCAATATTAAACCAAATAAAACAGAAATCTAACGGTATTTAAAAAAGATATTCAAATTTATGTCAAAAATATTTGTATTTCCAAAACGATTTTGAAAGACTGTCAAAAAAATCCGAATTTGAAGGTTCAGGGTATGCAGTTCGACACGGATGCACTCCCTGATGCCGAAAATGAAAGTTTCGTATCGATCGGTCAATATCCGAGCGAGTTATTGAAAGTTGAAAGTCAGAAATTGAGTACTGATTGATATATCATTATAAGTGAAAATTTTGAAAAACCAATGTGAAATGTTGTCAAAATTTTAACGTGGTTAGGTGACTAGCATTGCCTCGTCAATATTAAACCAAATAAAACAGAAATCTAACGGTATTTAAAAAAGATATTCAAATTTATGTCAAAAATATTTGTATTTCCAAAACGATTTTGAAAGACTGTCAAAAAATCCGAATTTGAAGGTTCAGGGTATGCAGTTCAACACGGATGCACTCCCTGATGCCGAAAATGAAAGTTTCGTATCGATCGGTCAATATCCGAGCGAGTTATTGAAAGTTGAAAGTCAAAAATTGAGTACTTATTGAAATATCAGTATAAGTGAAAATTTTGAAAAACCAATGTGAAATGTTGTCAAAATTTTAACGTGGTTAGGTGACTAGCATTGCCTCGTCAATATTAAACCAAATAAAACAGAAATCTAACGGTATTTAAAAAAGATATTCAAATTTATGTCAAAAATATTTGTATTTCCAAAACGATTTTGAAAGACTGTCAAAAAATCCGAATTTGAAGGTTCAGGGTATGCAGTTCGACACGGATGCACTCCCTGATGCCGAAAATGAAAGTTTCGTATCGATCGGTCAATATCCGAGCGAGTTATTGAAAGTTGAAAGTCAAAAATTGAGTACTGATTGATATATCAGTATAAGTGAAAATTTTGAAAAACCAATGTGAAATGTTGTCAAAATTTTAACGTGGTTAGGTGACTAGCCTTGCCTTGTCAATATTAAACCAAATAAAACAGAAATCTAACGGTATTTAAAAAAGATATTCAAATTTATGTCAAAAATATTTGTATTTCCAAAACGATTTTGAAAGACTGTCAAAAAAATCCGAATTTGAAGGTTCAGGGTATGCAGTTCGACACGGATGCACTCCCTGATGCCGAAAATGAAAGTTTCGTATCGATCGGTCAATATCCGAGCGAGTTTTTGAAAGTTGAAAGTCAAAAATTGAGTACTGATTGATATATCAGTATAAGTGAAAATTTTGAAAAACCAATGTGAAATGTTGTCAAAATTTTAACGTGGTTAGGTGACTAGCATTGCCTCGTCAATATTAAACCAAATAAAACAGAAATCTAACGGTATTTAAAAAAGATATTCAAATTTATGTCAAAAATATTTGTATTTCCAAAACGATTTTGAAAGACTGTCAAAAAAATCCGAATTTGATGGTTCAGGGTATGCAGTTCGACACGGAGTACTCCCTGATGCCGAAAATGAAAGTTTCGTATCGATCGGTCAATATCCGAGCGAGTTATTGAAAGTTGAAAGTCAAAAATTGAGTACTGATTGATATATCAGTATAAGTGAAAATTTTGAAAAACCAATGTGAAATGTTGTCAAAATTTTAACGTGGTTAGGTGACTAGCATTGCCTCGTCAATATTAAACCAAATAAAACAGAAATCTAACGGTATTTAAAAAAGATATTCAAATTTATGTCAAAAATATTTGTATTTCCAAAACGATTTTGAAAGACTGTCAAAAAAATCCGAATTTGAAGGTTCAGGGTATGCAGTTCGACACGGATGCACTCCCTGATGCCGAAAATGAAAGTTTCGTATCGATCGGTCAATATCCGAGCGAGTTATTGAAAGTTGAAAGTCAAAAATTGAGTACTGATTGATATGTCAGTATAAGTGAAAATTTTGAAAAACCAATGTGAAATGTTGTCAAAATTTTAACGTGATTAGGTGACTAGCATTGCGTCGTCAATATTAAACCAAATAAAACAGAAATCTAACGGTATTTAAAAAAGATATTCAAATTTATGTCAAAAATATTTGTATTTCCAAAACGATTTTGAAAGACTGTCAAAAAAATCCGAATTTGAAGGTTCAGGGTATGCAGTTCGACACGGATGTACTCCCTGATGCCGAAAATGAAAGTTTCGTATCGATCGGTCAATATCCGAGCGAGTTATTGAAAGTTGAAAGTCAAAAATTGAGTACTGATTGATATATCAGTATAAGTGAAAATTTTGAAAAACCAATGTGAAATGTTGTCAAAATTTTAACGTGGTTAGGTGACTAGCATTGCCTCGTCAATATTAAACCAAATAAAACAGAAATCTAACGGTATTTAAAAAAGATATTCAAATTTATGTCAAAAATATTTGTATTTCCAAAACGATTTTGAAAGACTGTCAAAAAATCCGAATTTGAAGGTTCAGGGTATGCAGTTCGACACGGATGCACTCCCTGATGCCGAAAATGAAAGTTTCGTATCGATCGGTCAATATCCGAGCGAGTTATTGAAAGTTGAAAGTCAAAAATTGAGTACTTATTGATATATCAGTATAAGTGAAAATTTTGAAAAACCAATGTGAAATGTTGTCAAAATTTTAACGTGGTTAGGTGACTAGCATTGCCTCGTCAATATTAAACCAAATAAAACAGAAATCTAACGGTATTTAAAAAAGATATTCAAATTTATGTCAAAAATATTTGTATTTCCAAAACGATTTTGAAAGACTGTCAAAAAATCCGAATTTGAAGGTTCAGGGTATGCAGTTCGACACGGATGCACTTCCTGATGCCGAAAATGAAAGTTTCGTATCGATCGGTCAATATCCGAGCGAGTTATTGAAAGTTGAAAGTCAAAAATTGAGTACTGATTGATATATCAGTATAAGTGAAAATTTTGAAAAACCAATGTGAAATGTTGTCAAAATTTTAACGTGGTTAGGTGACTAGCATTGCCTCGTCTATATTAAACCAAATAAAACAGAAATCTAACGGTATTTAAAAAAGATATTCAAATTTTTGTCAAAAATATTTGTATTTCCAAAACGATTTTGAAAGACTGTCAAAAAATCCGAATTTGAAGGTTCAGGGTATGCAGTTCGACACGGATGCACTCCCTGATGCCGAAAATGAAAGTTTCGTATCGATCGGTCAATATCCGAGCGAGTTATTGAAAGTTGAAAGTCAAAAATTGAGTACTTATTGATATATCAGTATAAGTGAAAATTTTGAAAAACCATTGTGAAATGTTGTCAAAATTTTAACGTGGTTAGGTGACTAGCATTGCCTCGTCAATATTAAATCAAATAAAACAGAAATCTAACGGTGTTTAAAAAAGATATTCAAATTTATGTCAAAAATATTTGTATTTCCAAAACGATTTTGAAAGACTGTCAAAAAAATCCGAATTTGAAGGTTCAGGGTATGCAGTTCGACACGGATGCACTCCCTGATGCCGAAAATAAAAGTTTCGTATCGATCGGTCACTATCCGAGCGAGTTATTGAAAGTTGAAAGTCAAAAATTGAGTACTGATTGATATGTCAGTATAAGTGAAAATTTTGAAAAACCAATGTGAAATGTTGTCAAAATTTTAACGTGGTTAGGTGACTAGCATTGCCTCGTCAATATTAAACCAAATAAAACAGAAATCTAACGGTATTTAAAAAAGATATTCAAATTTATGTCAAAAATATTTGTATTTCCAAAACGATTTTGAAAGACTGTCAAAAAAATCCGAATTTGATGGTTCAGGGTATGCAGTTCGACACGGATGTACTCCCTGATGCCGAAAATGAAAGTTTCGTATCGATCGGTCAATATCCGAGCGAGTTATTGAAAGTTGAAAGTCAAAAATTGAGTACTGATTGATATATCAGTATAAGTGAAAATTTTGAAAAACCAATGTGAAATGTTGTCAAAATTTTAACGTGGTTAGGTGACTAGCATTGCCTCGTCAATATTAAATCAAATAAAACAGAAATCTAACGGTATTTAAAAAAGATATTCAAATTTATGTCAAAAATATTTGTATTTCCAAAACGATTTTGAAAGACTGTCAAAAAAATCCGAATTTGATGGTTCAGGGTATGCAGTTCGACACGGATGTACTCCCTGATGCCGAAAATGAAAGTTTCGTATCGATCGGTCAATATCCGAGCGAGTTATTGAAAGTTGAAAGTCAAAAATTGAGTACTGATTGATATATCAGTATAAGTGAAAATTTTGAAAAACCAATGTGAAATGTTGTCAAAATTTTAACGTGGTTAGGTGACTAGCATTGCCTCGTCAATATTAAACCAAATAAAACAGAAATCTAACGGTATTTAAAAAAGATATTCAAATTTTTGTCAAAAATATTTGTATTTCCAAAACGATTTTGAAAGACTGTCAAAAAATCCGAATTTGAAGGTTCAGGGTATGCAGTTCGACACGGATGCACTCCCTGATGCCGAAAATGAAAGTTTCGTATCGATCGGTCAATATCCGAGCGAGTTATTGAAAGTTGAAAGTCAAAAATTGAGTACTTATTGAAATATCAGTATAAGTGAAAATTTTGAAAAACCAATGTGAAATGTTGTCAAAATTTTAACGTGGTTAGGTGACTAGCATTGCCTCGTCAATATTAAACCAAATAAAACAGAAATCTAACGGTATTTAAAAAAGATATTCAAATTTATGTCAAAAATATTTGTATTTCCAAAACGATTTTGAAAGACTGTCAAAAAATCCGAATTTGAAGGTTCAGGGTATGCAGTTCGACACGGATGCACTCCCTGATGCCGAAAATGAAAGTTTCGTATCGATCGGTCAATATCCGAGCGAGTTATTGAAAGTTGAAAGTCAAAAATTGAGTACTTATTGATATATCAGTATAAGTGAAAATTTTGAAAAACCAATGTGAAATGTTGTCAAAATTTTAACGTGGTTAGGTGACTAGCATTGCCTCGTCAATATTAAACCAAATAAAACAGAAATCTAACGGTATTTAAAAAAGATATTCAAATTTATGTCAAAAATATTTGTATTTCCAAAACGATTTTGAAAGACTGTCAAAAAATCCGAATTTGAAGGTTCAGGGTATGCAGTTCGACACGGATGCACTTCCTGATGCCGAAAATGAAAGTTTCGTATCGATCGGTCAATATCCGAGCGAGTTATTGAAAGTTGAAAGTCAAAAATTGAGTACTGATTGATATATCAGTATAAGTGAAAATTTTGAAAAACCAATGTGAAATGTTGTCAAAATTTTAACGTGGTTAGGTGACTAGCATTGCCTCGTCTATATTAAACCAAATAAAACAGAAATCTAACGGTATTTAAAAAAGATATTCAAATTTTTGTCAAAAATATTTGTATTTCCAAAACGATTTTGAAAGACTGTCAAAAAATCCGAATTTGAAGGTTCAGGGTATGCAGTTCGACACGGATGCACTCCCTAATGCGGAAAATGAAAGTTTCGTATCGATCGGTCAATATCCGAGCGAGTTATTGAAAGTTGAAAGTCAAAAATTGAGTACTGATTGATATGTCAGTATAAGTGAAAATTTTGAAAAACCAATGTGAAATGTTGTCAAAATTTTAACGTGGTTAGGTGACTAGCATTGCCTCGTCAATATTAAATCAAATAAAACAGAAATCTAACGGTATTTAAAAAAGATATTCAAATTTATGTCAAAAATATTTGTATTTCCAAAACGATTTTGAAAGACTGTCAAAAAAATCCGAATTTGATGGTTCAGGGTATGCAGTTCGACACGGATGTACTCCCTGATGCCGAAAATGAAAGTTTCGTATCGATCGGTCAATATCCGAGCGAGTTATTGAAAGTTGAAAGTCAAAAATTGAGTACTGATTGATATATCAGTATAAGTGAAAATTTTGAAAAACCAATGTGAAATGTTGTCAAAATTTTAACGTGGTTAGGTGACTAGCATTGCCTCGTCTATATTAAACCAAATAAAACAGAAATCTAACGGTATTTAAAAAAGATATTCAAATTTTTGTCAAAAATATTTGTATTTCCAAAACGATTTTGAAAGACTGTCAAAAAATCCGAATTTGAAGGTTCAGGGTATGCAGTTCGACACGGATGCACTCCCTGATGCCGAAAATGAAAGTTTCGTATCGATCGGTCAATATCCGAGCGAGTTATTGAAAGTTGAAAGTCAAAAATTGAGTACTGATTGATATGTCAGTATAAGTGAAAATTTTGAAAAACCAATGTGAAATGTTGTCAAAATTTTAACGTGGTTAGGTGACTAGCATTGCCTCGTCAATATTAAACCAAATAAAACAGAAATCTAACGGTATTTAAAAAAGATATTCAAATTTATGTCAAAAATATTTGTATTTCCAAAACGATTTTGAAAGACTGTCAAAAAAATCCGAATTTGATGGTTCAGGGTATGCAGTTCGACACGGATGTACTCCCTGATGCCGAAAATGAAAGTTTCGTATCGATCGGTCAATATCCGAGCGAGTTATTGAAAGTTGAAAGTCAAAAATTGAGTACTGATTGATATATCAGTATAAGTGAAAATTTTGAAAAACCAATGTGAAATGTTGTCAAAATTTTAACGTGGTTAGGTGACTAGCATTGCCTCGTCAATATTAAATCAAATAAAACAGAAATCTAACGGTATTTAAAAAAGATATTCAAATTTATGTCAAAAATATTTGTATTTCCAAAACGATTTTGAAAGACTGTCAAAAAAATCCGAATTTGATGGTTCAGGGTATGCAGTTCGACACGGATGTACTCCCTGATGCCGAAAATGAAAGTTTCGTATCGATCGGTCAATATCCGAGCGAGTTATTGAAAGTTGAAAGTCAAAAATTGAGTACTGATTGATATATCAGTATAAGTGAAAATTTTGAAAAACCAATGTGAAATGTTGTCAAAATTTTAACGTGGTTAGGTGACTAGCATTGCCTCGTCTATATTAAACCAAATAAAACAGAAATCTAACGGTATTTAAAAAAGATATTCAAATTTTTGTCAAAAATATTTGTATTTCCAAAACGATTTTGAAAGACTGTCAAAAAATCCGAATTTGAAGGTTCAGGGTATGCAGTTCGACACGGATGCACTCCCTGATGCCGAAAATGAAAGTTTCGTATCGATCGGTCAATATCCGAGCGAGTTATTGAAAGTTGAAAGTCAAAAATTGAGTACTTATTGAAATATCAGTATAAGTGAAAATTTTGAAAAACCAATGTGAAATGTTGTCAAAATTTTAACGTGGTTAGGTGACTAGCATTGCCTCGTCAATATTAAACCAAATAAAACAGAAATCTAACGGTATTTAAAAAAGATATTCAAATTTATGTCAAAAATATTTGTATTTCCAAAACGATTTTGAAAGACTGTCAAAAAATCCGAATTTGAAGGTTCAGGGTATGCAGTTCGACACGGATGCACTCCCTGATGCCGAAAATGAAAGTTTCGTATCGATCGGTCAATATCCGAGCGAGTTATTGAAAGTTGAAAGTCAAAAATTGAGTACTTATTGATATATCAGTATAAGTGAAAATTTTGAAAAACCAATGTGAAATGTTGTCAAAATTTTAACGTGGTTAGGTGACTAGCATTGCCTCGTCAATATTAAACCAAATAAAACAGAAATCTAACGGTATTTAAAAAAGATATTCAAATTTATGTCAAAAATATTTGTATTTCCAAAACGATTTTGAAAGACTGTCAAAAAATCCGAATTTGAAGGTTCAGGGTATGCAGTTCGACACGGATGCACTTCCTGATGCCGAAAATGAAAGTTTCGTATCGATCGGTCAATATCCGAGCGAGTTATTGAAAGTTGAAAGTCAAAAATTGAGTACTGATTGATATATCAGTATAAGTGAAAATTTTGAAAAACCAATGTGAAATGTTGTCAAAATTTTAACGTGGTTAGGTGACTAGCATTGCCTCGTCTATATTAAACCAAATAAAACAGAAATCTAACGGTATTTAAAAAAGATATTCAAATTTTTGTCAAAAATATTTGTATTTCCAAAACGATTTTGAAAGACTGTCAAAAAATCCGAATTTGAAGGTTCAGGGTATGCAGTTCGACACGGATGCACTCCCTAATGCGGAAAATGAAAGTTTCGTATCGATCGGTCAATATCCGAGCGAGTTATTGAAAGTTGAAAGTCAAAAATTGAGTACTGATTGATATGTCAGTATAAGTGAAAATTTTGAAAAACCAATGTGAAATGTTGTCAAAATTTTAACGTGGTTAGGTGACTAGCATTGCCTCGTCAATATTAAATCAAATAAAACAGAAATCTAACGGTATTTAAAAAAGATATTCAAATTTATGTCAAAAATATTTGTATTTCCAAAACGATTTTGAAAGACTGTCAAAAAAATCCGAATTTGATGGTTCAGGGTATGCAGTTCGACACGGATGTACTCCCTGATGCCGAAAATGAAAGTTTCGTATCGATCGGTCAATATCCGAGCGAGTTATTGAAAGTTGAAAGTCAAAAATTGAGTACTGATTGATATATCAGTATAAGTGAAAATTTTGAAAAACCAATGTGAAATGTTGTCAAAATTTTAACGTGGTTAGGTGACTAGCATTGCCTCGTCTATATTAAACCAAATAAAACAGAAATCTAACGGTATTTAAAAAAGATATTCAAATTTTTGTCAAAAATATTTGTATTTCCAAAACGATTTTGAAAGACTGTCAAAAAATCCGAATTTGAAGGTTCAGGGTATGCAGTTCGACACGGATGCACTCCCTGATGCCGAAAATGAAAGTTTCGTATCGATCGGTCAATATCCGAGCGAGTTATTGAAAGTTGAAAGTCAAAAATTGAGTACTGATTGATATGTCAGTATAAGTGAAAATTTTGAAAAACCAATGTGAAATGTTGTCAAAATTTTAACGTGGTTAGGTGACTAGCATTGCGTCGTCAATATTAAACCAAATAAAACAGAAATCTAACGGTATTTAAAAAAGATATTCAAATTTATGTCAAAAATATTTGTATTTCCAAAACGATTTTGAAAGACTGTCAAAAAAATCCGAATTTGAAGGTTCAGGGTATGCAGTTCGACACAGATGTACTCCCTGATGCCGAAAATGAAAGTTTCGTATCGATCGGTCAATATCCGAGCGAGTTATTGAAAGTTGAAAGTCAAAAATTGAGTACTGATTGATATATCAGTATAAGTGAAAATTTTGAAAAACCAATGTGAAATGTTGTCAAAATTTTAACGTGGTTAGGTAACTAGCATTGCCTCGTCTATATTAAACCAAATAAAACAGAAATCTAACGGTATTTAAAAAAGATATTCAAATTTTTGTCAAAAATATTTGTATTTCCAAAACGATTTTGAAAGACTGTCAAAAAATCCGAATTTGAAGGTTCAGGGTATGCAGTTCAACACGGATGCACTCCCTGATGCCGAAAATGAAAGTTTCGTATCGATCGGTCAATATCCGAGCGAGTTATTGAAAGTTGAAAGTCAAAAATTGAGTACTTATTGAAATATCAGTATAAGTGAAAATTTTGAAAAACCAATGTGAAATGTTGTCAAAATTTTAACGTGGTTAGGTGACTAGCATTGCCTCGTCAATATTAAACCAAATAAAACAGAAATCTAACGGTATTTAAAAAAGATATTCAAATTTATGTCAAAAATATTTGTATTTCCAAAACGATTTTGAAAGACTGTCAAAAAAATCCGAATTTGATGGTTCAGGGTATGCAGTTCGACACGGATGTACTCCCTGATGCCGAAAATGAAAGTTTCGTATCGATCGGTCAATATCCGAGCGAGTTATTGAAAGTTGAAAGTCAAAAATTGAGTACTGATTGATATATCATTATAAGTGAAAATTTTGAAAAACCAATGTGAAATGTTGTCAAAATTTTAACGTGGTTAGGTGACTAGCATTGCCTCGTCTATATTAAACCAAATAAAACAGAAATCTAACGGTATTTAAAAAAGATATTCAAATTTTTGTCAAAAATATTTGTATTTCCAAAACGATTTTGAAAGACTGTCAAAAAATCCGAATTTGAAGGTTCAGGGTATGCAGTTCAACACGGATGCACTCCCTGATGCCGAAAATGAAAGTTTCGTATCGATCGGTCAATATCCGAGCGAGTTATTGAAAGTTGAAAGTCAAAAATTGAGTACTGATTGATATATCAGTATAAGTGAAAATTTTGAAAAACCAATGTGAAATGTTGTCAAAATTTTAACGTGGTTAGGTGACTAGCATTGCCTCGTCAATATTAAACCAAATAAAACAGAAATCTAACGGTATTTAAAAAAGATATTAAAATTTATGTCAAAAATATTTGTATTTCCAAAACGATTTTGAAAGACTGTCAAAAAATCTGAATTTGAAGGTTCAGGGTATGCAGTTCGACACGGATGCACTCCCTGATGCCGAAAATGAAAGTTTCGTATCGATCGGTCAATATCCGAGCGAGTTATTGAAAGTTGAAAGTCAAAAATTGAGTACTTATTGATATATCAGTATAAGTGAAAATTTTGAAAAACCAATGTGAAATGTTGTCAAAATTTTAACGTGGTTAGGTGACTAGCATTGCCTCGTCAATATTAAACCAAATAAAACAGAAATCTAACGGTATTTAAAAAAGATATTCAAATTTATGTCAAAAATATTTGTATTTCCAAAACGATTTTGAAAGACTGTCAAAAAATCCGAATTTGAAGGTTCAGGGTATGCAGTTCGACACGGATGCACTTCCTGATGCCGAAAATGAAAGTTTCGTATCGATCGGTCAATATCCGAGCGAGTTATTGAAAGTTGAAAGTCAAAAATTGAGTACTGATTGATATATCAGTATAAGTGAAAATTTTGAAAAACCAATGTGAAATGTTGTCAAAATTTTAACGTGGTTAGGTGACTAGCATTGCCTCGTCTATATTAAACCAAATAAAACAGAAATCTAACGGTATTTAAAAAAGATATTCAAATTTTTGTCAAAAATATTTGTATTTCCAAAACGATTTTGAAAGACTGTCAAAAAATCCGAATTTGAAGGTTCAGGGTATGCAGTTCGACACGGATGCACTCCCTGATGCGGAAAATGAAAGTTTCGTATCGATCGGTCAATATCCGAGCGAGTTATTGAAAGTTGAAAGTCAAAAATTGAGTACTGATTGATATGTCAGTATAAGTGAAAATTTTGAAAAACCAATGTGAAATGTTGTCAAAATTTTAACGTGGTTAGGTGACTAGCATTGCCTCGTCAATATTAAATCAAATAAAACAGAAATCTAACGGTATTTAAAAAAGATATTCAAATTTATGTCAAAAATATTTGTATTTCCAAAACGATTTTGAAAGACTGTCAAAAAAATCCGAATTTGATGGTTCAGGGTATGCAGTTCGACACGGATGTACTCCCTGATGCCGAAAATGAAAGTTTCGTATCGATCGGTCAATATCCGAGCGAGTTATTGAAAGTTGAAAGTCAAAAATTGAGTACTGATTGATATATCAGTATAAGTGAAAATTTTGAAAAACCAATGTGAAATGTTGTCAAAATTTTAACGTGGTTAGGTGACTAGCATTGCCTCGTCTATATTAAACCAAATAAAACAGAAATCTAACGGTATTTAAAAAAGATATTCAAATTTATGTCAAAAATATTTGTATTTCCAAAACGATTTTGAAAGACTGTCAAAAAAATCCGAATTTGAAGGTTCAGGGTATGCAGTTCGACACGGATGCACTCCCTGATGCCGAAAATGAAAGTTTCGTATCGATCGGTCAATATCCGAGCGAGTTATTGAAAGTTGAAAGTCAGAAATTGAGTACTGATTGATATATCATTATAAGTGAAAATTTTGAAAAACCAATGTGAAATGTTGTCAAAATTTTAACGTGGTTAGGTGACTAGCATTGCCTCGTCAATATTAAACCAAATAAAACAGAAATCTAACGGTATTTAAAAAAGATATTCAAATTTATGTCAAAAATATTTGTATTTCCAAAACGATTTTGAAAGACTGTCAAAAAATCCGAATTTGAAGGTTCAGGGTATGCAGTTCAACACGGATGCACTCCCTGATGCCGAAAATGAAAGTTTCGTATCGATCGGTCAATATCCGAGCGAGTTATTGAAAGTTGAAAGTCAAAAATTGAGTACTTATTGAAATATCAGTATAAGTGAAAATTTTGAAAAACCAATGTGAAATGTTGTCAAAATTTTAACGTGGTTAGGTGACTAGCATTGCCTCGTCAATATTAAACCAAATAAAACAGAAATCTAACGGTATTTAAAAAAGATATTCAAATTTATGTCAAAAATATTTGTATTTCCAAAACGATTTTGAAAGACTGTCAAAAAATCCGAATTTGAAGGTTCAGGGTATGCAGTTCGACACGGATGCACTCCCTGATGCCGAAAATGAAAGTTTCGTATCGATCGGTCAATATCCGAGCGAGTTATTGAAAGTTGAAAGTCAAAAATTGAGTACTGATTGATATATCAGTATAAGTGAAAATTTTGAAAAACCAATGTGAAATGTTGTCAAAATTTTAACGTGGTTAGGTGACTAGCCTTGCCTTGTCAATATTAAACCAAATAAAACAGAAATCTAACGGTATTTAAAAAAGATATTCAAATTTATGTCAAAAATATTTGTATTTCCAAAACGATTTTGAAAGACTGTCAAAAAAATCCGAATTTGAAGGTTCAGGGTATGCAGTTCGACACGGATGCACTCCCTGATGCCGAAAATGAAAGTTTCGTATCGATCGGTCAATATCCGAGCGAGTTTTTGAAAGTTGAAAGTCAAAAATTGAGTACTGATTGATATATCAGTATAAGTGAAAATTTTGAAAAACCAATGTGAAATGTTGTCAAAATTTTAACGTGGTTAGGTGACTAGCATTGCCTCGTCAATATTAAACCAAATAAAACAGAAATCTAACGGTATTTAAAAAAGATATTCAAATTTATGTCAAAAATATTTGTATTTCCAAAACGATTTTGAAAGACTGTCAAAAAAATCCGAATTTGATGGTTCAGGGTATGCAGTTCGACACGGAGTACTCCCTGATGCCGAAAATGAAAGTTTCGTATCGATCGGTCAATATCCGAGCGAGTTATTGAAAGTTGAAAGTCAAAAATTGAGTACTGATTGATATATCAGTATAAGTGAAAATTTTGAAAAACCAATGTGAAATGTTGTCAAAATTTTAACGTGGTTAGGTGACTAGCATTGCCTCGTCAATATTAAACCAAATAAAACAGAAATCTAACGGTATTTAAAAAAGATATTCAAATTTATGTCAAAAATATTTGTATTTCCAAAACGATTTTGAAAGACTGTCAAAAAAATCCGAATTTGAAGGTTCAGGGTATGCAGTTCGACACGGATGCACTCCCTGATGCCGAAAATGAAAGTTTCGTATCGATCGGTCAATATCCGAGCGAGTTATTGAAAGTTGAAAGTCAAAAATTGAGTACTGATTGATATGTCAGTATAAGTGAAAATTTTGAAAAACCAATGTGAAATGTTGTCAAAATTTTAACGTGATTAGGTGACTAGCATTGCGTCGTCAATATTAAACCAAATAAAACAGAAATCTAACGGTATTTAAAAAAGATATTCAAATTTATGTCAAAAATATTTGTATTTCCAAAACGATTTTGAAAGACTGTCAAAAAAATCCGAATTTGAAGGTTCAGGGTATGCAGTTCGACACGGATGTACTCCCTGATGCCGAAAATGAAAGTTTCGTATCGATCGGTCAATATCCGAGCGAGTTATTGAAAGTTGAAAGTCAAAAATTGAGTACTGATTGATATATCAGTATAAGTGAAAATTTTGAAAAACCAATGTGAAATGTTGTCAAAATTTTAACGTGGTTAGGTGACTAGCATTGCCTCGTCAATATTAAACCAAATAAAACAGAAATCTAACGGTATTTAAAAAAGATATTCAAATTTATGTCAAAAATATTTGTATTTCCAAAACGATTTTGAAAGACTGTCAAAAAATCCGAATTTGAAGGTTCAGGGTATGCAGTTCGACACGGATGCACTCCCTGATGCCGAAAATGAAAGTTTCGTATCGATCGGTCAATATCCGAGCGAGTTATTGAAAGTTGAAAGTCAAAAATTGAGTACTTATTGATATATCAGTATAAGTGAAAATTTTGAAAAACCAATGTGAAATGTTGTCAAAATTTTAACGTGGTTAGGTGACTAGCATTGCCTCGTCAATATTAAACCAAATAAAACAGAAATCTAACGGTATTTAAAAAAGATATTCAAATTTATGTCAAAAATATTTGTATTTCCAAAACGATTTTGAAAGACTGTCAAAAAATCCGAATTTGAAGGTTCAGGGTATGCAGTTCGACACGGATGCACTTCCTGATGCCGAAAATGAAAGTTTCGTATCGATCGGTCAATATCCGAGCGAGTTATTGAAAGTTGAAAGTCAAAAATTGAGTACTGATTGATATATCAGTATAAGTGAAAATTTTGAAAAACCAATGTGAAATGTTGTCAAAATTTTAACGTGGTTAGGTGACTAGCATTGCCTCGTCTATATTAAACCAAATAAAACAGAAATCTAACGGTATTTAAAAAAGATATTCAAATTTTTGTCAAAAATATTTGTATTTCCAAAACGATTTTGAAAGACTGTCAAAAAATCCGAATTTGAAGGTTCAGGGTATGCAGTTCGACACGGATGCACTCCCTGATGCCGAAAATGAAAGTTTCGTATCGATCGGTCAATATCCGAGCGAGTTATTGAAAGTTGAAAGTCAAAAATTGAGTACTTATTGATATATCAGTATAAGTGAAAATTTTGAAAAACCAATGTGAAATGTTGTCAAAATTTTAACGTGGTTAGGTGACTAGCATTGCCTCGTCAATATTAAATCAAATAAAACAGAAATCTAACGGTGTTTAAAAAAGATATTCAAATTTATGTCAAAAATATTTGTATTTCCAAAACGATTTTGAAAGACTGTCAAAAAAATCCGAATTTGAAGGTTCAGGGTATGCAGTTCGACACGGATGCACTCCCTGATGCCGAAAATAAAAGTTTCGTATCGATCGGTCACTATCCGAGCGAGTTATTGAAAGTTGAAAGTCAAAAATTGAGTACTGATTGATATGTCAGTATAAGTGAAAATTTTGAAAAACCAATGTGAAATGTTGTCAAAATTTTAACGTGGTTAGGTGACTAGCATTGCCTCGTCAATATTAAACCAAATAAAACAGAAATCTAACGGTATTTAAAAAAGATATTCAAATTTATGTCAAAAATATTTGTATTTCCAAAACGATTTTGAAAGACTGTCAAAAAAATCCGAATTTGATGGTTCAGGGTATGCAGTTCGACACGGATGTACTCCCTGATGCCGAAAATGAAAGTTTCGTATCGATCGGTCAATATCCGAGCGAGTTATTGAAAGTTGAAAGTCAAAAATTGAGTACTGATTGATATATCAGTATAAGTGAAAATTTTGAAAAACCAATGTGAAATGTTGTCAAAATTTTAACGTGGTTAGGTGACTAGCATTGCCTCGTCAATATTAAATCAAATAAAACAGAAATCTAACGGTATTTAAAAAAGATATTCAAATTTATGTCAAAAATATTTGTATTTCCAAAACGATTTTGAAAGACTGTCAAAAAAATCCGAATTTGATGGTTCAGGGTATGCAGTTCGACACGGATGTACTCCCTGATGCCGAAAATGAAAGTTTCGTATCGATCGGTCAATATCCGAGCGAGTTATTGAAAGTTGAAAGTCAAAAATTGAGTACTGATTGATATATCAGTATAAGTGAAAATTTTGAAAAACCAATGTGAAATGTTGTCAAAATTTTAACGTGGTTAGGTGACTAGCATTGCCTCGTCTATATTAAACCAAATAAAACAGAAATCTAACGGTATTTAAAAAAGATATTCAAATTTTTGTCAAAAATATTTGTATTTCCAAAACGATTTTGAAAGACTGTCAAAAAATCCGAATTTGAAGGTTCAGGGTATGCAGTTCGACACGGATGCACTCCCTGATGCCGAAAATGAAAGTTTCGTATCGATCGGTCAATATCCGAGCGAGTTATTGAAAGTTGAAAGTCAAAAATTGAGTACTTATTGAAATATCAGTATAAGTGAAAATTTTGAAAAACCAATGTGAAATGTTGTCAAAATTTTAACGTGGTTAGGTGACTAGCATTGCCTCGTCTATATTAAACCAAATAAAACAGAAATCTAACGGTATTTAAAAAAGATATTCAAATTTTTGTCAAAAATATTTGTATTTCCAAAACGATTTTGAAAGACTGTCAAAAAATCCGAATTTGAAGGTTCAGGGTATGCAGTTCGACACGGATGCACTCCCTGATGCCGAAAATGAAAGTTTCGTATCGATCGGTCAATATCCGAGTGAGTTATTGAAAGTTGAAAGTCAAAAATTGAGTACTGATTGATATGTCAGTATAAGTGAAAATTTTGAAAAACCAATGTGAAATGTTGTCAAAATTTTAACGTGGTTAGGTGACTAGCATTGCCTCGTCAATATTAAATCAAATAAAACAGAAATCTAACGGTATTTAAAAAAGATATTCAAATTTATGTCAAAAATATTTGTATTTCCAAAACGATTTTGAAAGACTGTCAAAAAATCCGAATTTGAAGGTTCAGGGTATGCAGTTCAACACGGATGCACTCCCTGATGCCGAAAATGAAAGTTTCGTATCGATCGGTCAATATCCGAGCGAGTTATTGAAAGTTGAAAGTCAAAAATTGAGTACTGATTGATATATCAGTATAAGTGAAAATTTTGAAAAACCAATGTGAAATGTTGTCAAAATTTTAACGTGGTTAGGTGACTAGCATTGCGTCGTCAATATTAAACCAAATAAAACAGAAATCTAACGGTATTTAAAAAAGATATTCAAATTTTTGTCAAAAATATTTGTATTTCCAAAACGATTTTGAAAGACTGTCAAAAAATCCGAATTTGAAGGTTCAGGGTATGCAGTTCAACACGGATGCACTCCCTGATGCCGAAAATGAAAGTTTCGTATCGATCGGTCAATATCCGAGCGAGTTATTGAAAGTTGAAAGTCAAAAATTGAGTACTGATTGATATGTCAGTATAAGTGAAAATTTTGAAAAACCAATGTGAAATGTTGTCAAAATTTTAACGTGGTTAGGTGACTAGCATTGCCTCGTCAATATTAAATCAAATAAAACAGAAATCTAACGGTATTTAAAAAAGATATTCAAATTTATGTCAAAAATATTTGTATTTCCAAAACGATTTTGAAAGACTGTCAAAAAAATCCGAATTTGATGGTTCAGGGTATGCAGTTCGACACGGATGTACTCCCTGATGCCGAAAATGAAAGTTTCGTATCGATCGGTCAATATCCGAGCGAGTTATTGAAAGTTGAAAGTCAAAAATTGAGTACTGATTGATATATCAGTATAAGTGAAAATTTTGAAAAACCAATGTGAAATGTTGTCAAAATTTTAACGTGGTTAGGTGACTAGCATTGCCTCGTCTATATTAAACCAAATAAAACAGAAATCTAACGGTATTTAAAAAAGATATTCAAATTTTTGTCAAAAATATTTGTATTTCCAAAACGATTTTGAAAGACTGTCAAAAAATCCGAATTTGAAGGTTCAGGGTATGCAGTTCGACACGGATGCACTCCCTGATGCCGAAAATGAAAGTTTCGTATCGATCGGTCAATATCCGAGCGAGTTATTGAAAGTTGAAAGTCAAAAATTGAGTACTGATTGATATGTCAGTATAAGTGAAAATTTTGAAAAACCAATGTGAAATGTTGTCAAAATTTTAACGTGGTTAGGTGACTAGCATTGCCTCGTCAATATTAAATCAAATAAAACAGAAATCTAACGGTATTTAAAAAAGATATTCAAATTTATGTCAAAAATATTTGTATTTCCAAAACGATTTTGAAAGACTGTCAAAAAATCCGAATTTGAAGGTTCAGGGTATGCAGTTCAACACGGATGCACTCCCTGATGCCGAAAATGAAAGTTTCGTATCGATCGGTCAATATCCGAGCGAGTTATTGAAAGTTGAAAGTCAAAAATTGAGTACTGATTGATATATCAGTATAAGTGAAAATTTTGAAAAACCAATGTGAAATGTTGTCAAAATTTTAACGTGGTTAGGTGACTAGCATTGCCTCGTCTATATTAAACCAAATAAAACAGAAATCTAACGGTATTTAAAAAAGATATTCAAATTTTTGTCAAAAATATTTGTATTTCCAAAACGATTTTGAAAGACTGTCAAAAAATCCGAATTTGAAGGTTCAGGGTATGCAGTTCAACACGGATGCACTCCCTGATGCCGAAAATGAAAGTTTCGTATCGATCGGTCAATATCCGAGCGAGTTATTGAAAGTTGAAAGTCAAAAATTGAGTACTTATTGAAATATCAGTATAAGTGAAAATTTTGAAAAACCAATGTGAAATGTTGTCAAAATTTTAACGTGGTTAGGTGACTAGCATTGCCTCGTCAATATTAAACCAAATAAAACAGAAATCTAACGGTATTTAAAAAAGATATTCAAATTTATGTCAAAAATATTTGTATTTCCAAAACGATTTTGAAAGACTGTCAAAAAAATCCGAATTTGATGGTTCAGGGTATGCAGTTCGACACGGATGTACTCCCTGATGCCGAAAATGAAAGTTTCGTATCGATCGGTCAATATCCGAGCGAGTTATTGAAAGTTGAAAGTCAAAAATTGAGTACTGATTGATATATCAGTTTAAGTGAAAATTTTGAAAAACCAATGTGAAATGTTGTCAAAATTTTAACGTGGTTAGGTGACTAGCATTGCCTTGTCTATATTAAACCAAATAAAACAGAAATCTAACGGTATTTAAAAAAGATATTCAAATTTTTGGCAAAAATATTTGTATTTCCAAAACGATTTTGAAAGACTGTCAAAAAATCCGAATTTGAAGGTTCAGGGTATGCAGTTCAACACGGATGCACTCCCTGATGCCGAAAATGAAAGTTTCGTATCGATCGGTCAATATCCGAGCGAGTTATTGAAAGTTGAAAGTCAAAAATTGAGTACTGATTGATATATCAGTATAAGTGAAAATTTTGAAAAACCAATGTGAAATGTTGTCAAAATTTTAACGTGGTTAGGTGACTAGCATTGCCTCGTCAATATTAAACCAAATAAAACAGAAATCTAACGGTATTTAAAAAAGATATTCAAATTTATGTCAAAAATATTTGTATTTCCAAAACGATTTTGAAAGACTGTCAAAAAATCCGAATTTGAAGGTTCAGGGTATGCAGTTCGACACGGATGCACTCCCTGATGCCGAAACTGAATGTTTCGTATCGATCGGTCAATATCCGAGCGAGTTATTGAAAGTTGAAAGTCAAAAATTGAGTACTTATTGATATATCAGTATAAGTGAAAATTTTGAAAAACCAATGTGAAATGTTGTCAAAATTTTAACGTGGTTAGGTGACTAGCATTGCCTCGTCAATATTAAACCAAATAAAACAGAAATCTAACGGTATTTAAAAAAGATATTCAAATTTATGTCAAAAATATTTGTATTTCCAAAACGATTTTGAAAGACTGTCAAAAAAATCCGAATTTGAAGGTTCAGGGTATGCAGTTCGACACGGATGCACTCCTTGATGCCGAAAATGAAAGTTTCGTATCGATCGGTCAATATCCGAGCGAGTTATTGAAAGTTGAAAGTCAAAAATTGAGTACTGATTGATATGTCAGTATAAGTGAAAATTTTGAAAAACCAATGTGAAATGTTGTCAAAATTTTAACGTGGTTAGGTGACTAGCATTGCGTCGTCAATATTAAACCAAATAAAACAGAAATCTAACGGTATTTAAAAAAGATATTCAAATTTATGTCAAAAATATTTGTATTTCCAAAACGATTTTGAAAGACTGTCAAAAAAATCCGAATTTGAAGGTTCAGGGTATGCAGTTCGACACGGATGCACTCCCTGATGCCGAAAATGAAAGTTTCGTATCGATCGGTCAATATCCGAGCGAGTTATTGAAAGTTGAAAGTCAAAAATTGAGTACTGATTGATATATCAGTATAAGTGAAAATTTTGAAAAACCAATGTGAAATTTTGTCAAAATTTTAACGTGGTTAGGTGACTAGCATTGCCTCGTCAATATTAAACCAAATAAAACAGAAATCTAACGGTATTTAAAAAAGATATTCAAATTTTTGTCAAAAATATTTGTATTTCCAAAACGATTTTGAAAGACTGTCAAAAAAATCCGAATCTGAAGGTTCAGGGTATGCAGTTCGACACGGATGCACTCCCTGATGCCGAAAATGAAAGTTTCGTATCGATCGGTCAATATCCGAGCGAGTTATTGAAAGTTGAAAGTCAAAAATTGAGTACTGATTGATATATCAGTATAAGTGAAAATTTTGAAAAACCAATGTGAAATGTTGTCAAAATTTTAACGTGGTTAGGTGACTAGCCTTGCCTCGTCAATATTAAACCAAATAAAACAGAAATCTAACGGTATTTAAAAAAGATATTCAAATTTATGTCAAAAATATTTGTATTTCCAAAACGATTTTGAAAGACTGTCAAAAAAATCCGAATTTGAAGGTTCAGGGTATGCAGTTCGACACGGATGCACTCCCTGATGCCGAAAATGAAAGTTTCGTATCGATCGGTCAATATCCGAGCGAGTTATTGAAAGTTGAAAGTCAAAAATTGAGTACTGATTGATATATCAGTATAAGTGAAAATTTTGAAAAACCAATGTGAAATGTTGTCAAAATTTTAACGTGGTTAGGTGACTAGCATTGCCTCGTCAATATTAAACCAAATAAAACAGAAATCTAACGGTATTTAAAAAAGATATTCAAATTTATGTCAAAATTTTTGTATTTCCAAAACGATTTTGAAAGACTGTCAAAAAAATCCGAATTTGATGGTTCAGGGTATGCAGTTCGACACGGATGCACTCCCTGATGCCGAAAATGAAAGTTTCGTATCGATCGGTCAATATCCGAGCGAGTTATTGAAAGTTGAAAGTCAAAAATTGAGTACTGATTGATATATCAGTATAAGTGAAAATTTTGAAAAACCAATGTGAAATGTTGTCAAAATTTTAACGTGGTTAGGTGACTAGCATTGCCTCGTCAATATTAAACCAAATAAAACAGAAATCTAACGGTATTTAAAAAAGATATTCAAATTTTTGTCAAAAATATTTGTATTTCCAAAACGATTTTGAAAGACTGTCAAAAAAATCCGAATTTGATGGTTCAGGGTATGCAGTTCGACACGGATGCACTCCCTGATGCCGAAAATGAAAGTTTCGTATCGATCGGTCAATATCCGAGCGAGTTATTGAAAGTTGAAAGTCAAAAATTGAGTACTGATTGATATATCAGTATAAGTGAAAATTTTGAAAAACCAATGTGAAATGTTGTCAAAATTTTAACGTGGTTAGGTGACTAGCATTGCCTCGTCAATATTAAACCAAATAAAACAGAAATCTAACGGTATTTAAAAAAGATATTCAAATTTATGTCAAAAATATTTGTATTTCCAAAACGATTTTGAAAGACTGTCAAAAAAATCCGAATTTGAAGGTTCAGGGTATGCAGTTCGACACGGATGCACTCCTTGATGCCGAAAATGAAAGTTTCGTATCGATCGGTCAATATCCGAGCGAGTTATTGAAAGTTGAAAGTCAAAAATTGAGTACTGATTGATATGTCAGTATAAGTGAAAATTTTGAAAAACCAATGTGAAATGTTGTCAAAATTTTAACGTGGTTAGGTGACTAGCATTGCGTCGTCAATATTAAACCAAATAAAACAGAAATCTAACGGTATTTAAAAAAGATATTCAAATTTATGTCAAAAATATTTGTATTTCCAAAACGATTTTGAAAGACTGTCAAAAAAATCCGAATTTGAAGGTTCAGGGTATGCAGTTCGACACGGATGCACTCCCTGATGCCGAAAATGAAAGTTTCGTATCGATCGGTCAATATCCGAGCGAGTTATTGAAAGTTGAAAGTCAAAAATTGAGTACTGATTGATATATCAGTATAAGTGAAAATTTTGAAAAACCAATGTGAAATGTTGTCAAAATTTTAACGTGGTTAGGTGACTAGCATTGCGTCGTCAATATTAAACCAAATAAAACAGAAATCTAACGGTATTTAAAAAAGATATTCAAATTTATGTCAAAAATATTTGTATTTCCAAAACGATTTTGAAAGACTGTCAAAAAAATCCGAATTTGAAGGTTCAGGGTATGCAGTTCGACACGGATGCACTCCCTGATGCCGAAAATGAAAGTTTCGTATCGATCGGTCAATATCCGAGCGAGTTATTGAAAGTTGAAAGTCAAAAATTGAGTACTGATTGATATATCAGTATAAGTGAAAATTTTGAAAAACCAATGTGAAATTTTGTCAAAATTTTAACGTGGTTAGGTGACTAGCATTGCCTCGTCAATATTAAACCAAATAAAACAGAAATCTAACGGTATTTAAAAAAGATATTCAAATTTTTGTCAAAAATATTTGTATTTCCAAAACGATTTTGAAAGACTGTCAAAAAAATCCGAATCTGAAGGTTCAGGGTATGCAGTTCGACACGGATGCACTCCCTGATGCCGAAAATGAAAGTTTCGTATCGATCGGTCAATATCCGAGCGAGTTATTGAAAGTTGAAAGTCAAAAATTGAGTACTGATTGATATATCAGTATAAGTGAAAATTTTGAAAAACCAATATGAAATGTTGTCAAAATTTTAACGTGGTTAGGTGACTAGCCTTGCCTCGTCAATATTAAACCAAATAAAACAGAAATCTAACGGTATTTAAAAAAGATATTCAAATTTATGTCAAAAATATTTGTATTTCCAAAACGATTTTGAAAGACTGTCAAAAAAATCCGAATTTGAAGGTTCAGGGTATGCAGTTCGACACGGATGCACTCCCTGATGCCGAAAATGAAAGTTTCGTATCGATCGGTCAATATCCGAGCGAGTTATTGAAAGTTGAAAGTCAAAAATTGAGTACTGATTGATATATCAGTATAAGTGAAAATTTTGAAAAACCAATGTGAAATGTTGTCAAAATTTTAACGTGGTTAGGTGACTAGCATTGCCTCGTCAATATTAAACCAAATAAAACAGAAATCTAACGGTATTTAAAAAAGATATTCAAATTTATGTCAAAATTTTTGTATTTCCAAAACGATTTTGAAAGACTGTCAAAAAAATCCGAATTTGATGGTTCAGGGTATGCAGTTCGACACGGATGCACTCCCTGATGCCGAAAATGAAAGTTTCGTATCGATCGGTCAATATCCGAGCGAGTTATTGAAAGTTGAAAGTCAAAAATTGAGTACTGATTGATATATCAGTATAAGTGAAAATTTTGAAAAACCAATGTGAAATGTTGTCAAAATTTTAACGTGGTTAGGTGACTAGCATTGCCTCGTCAATATTAAACCAAATAAAACAGAAATCTAACGGTATTTAAAAAAGATATTCAAATTTTTGTCAAAAATATTTGTATTTCCAAAACGATTTTGAAAGACTGTCAAAAAAATCCGAATTTGAAGGTTCAGGGTATGCAGTTCGACACGGATGCACTCCCTGATGCCGAAAATGAAAGTTTCGTATCGATCGGTCAATATCCGAGCGAGTTATTGAAAGTTGAAAGTCAAAAATTGAGTACTGATTGATATATCAGTATAAGTGAAAATTTTGAAAAACCAATGTGAAATGTTGTCAAAATTTTAACGTGGTTAGGTGACTAGCATTGCCTCGTCAATATTAAACCAAATAAAACAGAAATCTAACGGTATTTAAAAAAGATATTCAAATTTATGTGAAAAATATTTGTATTTCCAAAACGATTTTGAAAGACTGTCAAAAAAATCCGAATTTGAAGGTTCAGGGTATGCAGTTCGACACGGATGCACTCCCTGATGCCGAAAATGAAAGTTTCGTATCGATCGGTCAATATCCGAGCGAGTTATTGAAAGTTGAAAGTCAGAAATTGAGTACTGATTGATATATCATTATAAGTGAAAATTTTGAAAAACCAATGTGAAATGTTGTCAAAATTTTAACGTGGTTAGGTGACTAGCATTGCCTCGTCAATATTAAACCAAATAAAACAGAAATCTAACGGTATTTAAAAAAGATATTCAAATTTATGTCAAAAATATTTGTATTTCCAAAACGATTTTGAAAGACTGTCAAAAAAATCCGAATTTGAAGGTTCAGGGTACGCAGTTCGACACGGATGCACTCTCTGATGCCGAGAATGAAAGTTTCGTATCGATCGGTCAATATCCGAGCGAGTTATTGAAAGTTGAAAGTCAAAAATTGAGTACTGATTGATATATCAGTATAAGTGAAAATTTTGAAAAACCAATGTGAAATGTTGTCAAAATTTTAACGTGGTTAGGTGACTAGCCTTGCCTCGTCAATATTAAACCAAATAAAACAGAAATCTAACGGTATTTAAAAAAGATATTCAAATTTATGTCAAAAATATTTGTATTTCCAAAACGATTTTGAAAGACTGTCAAAAAAATCCGAATTTGAAGGTTCAGGGTATGCAGTTCGACACGGATGCATTCCCTGATGCCGAAAATGAAAGTTTCGTATCGATCGGTCAATATCCGAGCGAGTTATTGAAAGTTGAAAGTCAAAAATTGAGTACTGATTGATATATCAGTATAAGTGAAAATTTTGAAAAACCAATGTGAAATGTTGTCAAAATTTTAACGTGGTTAGGTGACTAGCATTGCCTCGTCAATATTTAACCAAATAAAACGGAAATCAAACGGTATTTAAAAAAGATATTCAAATTTATGTCAAAAATATTTGTATTTCCAAAACGATTTTGAAAGACTGTCAAAAAAATCCGAATTTGAAGGTTCAGGGTATGCAGTTCGACACGGATGCACTCCCTGATGCCGAAAATGAAAGTTTCGTATCGATCGGTCAATATCCGAGCGAGTTATTGAAAGTTGAAAGTCAAAAATTGAGTACTGATTGATATATCAGTATAAGTGAAAATTTTGAAAAACCAATGTGAAATGTTGTCAAAATTTTAACGTGGTTAGGTGACTAGCATTGCGTCGTCAATATTAAACCAAATAAAACAGAAATCTAACGGTATTTAAAAAAGATATTCAAATTTATGTCAAAAATATTTGTATTTCCAAAACGATTTTGAAAGACTGTCAAAAAAATCCGAATTTGAAGGTTCAGGGTATGCAGTTCGACACGGATGCACTCCCTGATGCCGAAAATGAAAGTTTCGTATCGATCGGTCAATATCCGAGCGAGTTATTGAAAGTTGAAAGTCAAAAATTGAGTACTGATTGATATATCAGTATAAGTGAAAATTTTGAAAAACCAATGTGAAATGTTGTCAAAATTTTAACGTGGTTAGGTGACTAGCCTTGCCTCGTCAATATTAAACCAAATAAAACAGAAATGTAACGGTATTTAAAAAAGATATTCAAATTTATGTCAAAAATATTTGTATTTCCAAAACGATTTTGAAAGACTGTCAAAAAAATCCGAATTTGATGGTTCAGGGTATGCAGTTCGACATGGATGTACTCCCTGATGCCGAAAATGAAAGTTTCGTATCGATCGGTCAATATCCGAGCGAGTTATTGAAAGTTGAAAGTCAAAAATTGAGTACTGATTGATATATCAGTATAAGTGAAAATTTTGAAAAACCAATGTGAAATGTTGTCAAAATTTTAACGTGGTTAGGTGACTAGCATTGCCTCGTCAATATTAAACCAAATAAAACAGAAATCTAACGGTATTTAAAAAAGATATTCAAATTTATGTCAAAAATATTTGTATTTCCAAAACGATTTTGAAAGACTGTCAAAAAAATCCGAATTTGATGGTTCAGGGTATGCAGTTCGACACGGATGCACTTCCTGATGCCGAAAATGAAAGTTTCGTATCGATCGGTCAATATCCGAGCGAGTTATTGAAAGTTGAAAGTCAAAAATTGAGTACTGATTGATATATCAGTTTAAGTGAAAATTTTGAAAAACCAATGTGAAATGTTGTCAAAATTTTAACGTGGTTAGGTGACTAGCATTGCCTCGTCAATATTAAACCAAATAAAACAGAAATCTAACTGTATTTAAAAAAGATATTCAAATTTTTGTCAAAAATATTTGTATTTCCAAAACGATTTTGAAAGACTGTCAAAAAAATCCGAATTTGAAGGTTCAGGGTATGCAGTTCGACACGGATGCACTCCCTGATGCCGAAAATGAAAGTTTCGTATCGATCGGTCAATATCCGAGCGAGTTATTGAAAGTTGAAAGTCAGAAATTGAGTACTGATTGATATATCATTATAAGTGAAAATTTTGAAAAACCAATGTGAAATGTTGTCAAAATTTTAACGTGGTAAGGTGACTAGCATTGCCTCGTCAATATTAAACCAAATAAAACAGAAATCTAACAGTATTTAAAAAAGATATTCAAATTTATGTCAAAAATATTTGTATTTCCAAAACGATTTTGAAAGACTGTCAAAAAAATCCGAATTTGAAGGTTCAGGGTATGCAGTTCGACACGGATGCACTCCCTGATGCCGAAAATGAAAGTTTCGTATCGATCGGTCAATATCCGAGCGAGTTATTGAAAGTTGAAAGTCAAAAATTGAGTACTGACTGATATATCAGTATAAGTGAAAATTTTGAAAAACCAATGTGAAATATTGTCAAAATTTTAACGTGGTTAGGTGACTAGCATTGCCTCGTCAATATTTAACCAAATAAAACAGAAATCTAACGGTATTTAAAAAAGATATTCAAATTTATGTGAAAAATATTTGTATTTCCAAAACGATTTTGAAAGACTGTCAAAAAAATCCGAATTTGAAGGTTCAGGGTATGCAGTTCGACACGGATGCAATCCCTGATGCCGAAAATGAAAGTTTCGTATCGATCGGTCAATATCCGAGCGAGTTATTGAAAGGTGAAAGTCAGAAATTGAGTACTGATTGATATATCAGTATAAGTGAAAATTTTGAAAAACCAATGTGAAATGTTGTCAAAATTTTAACGTGGTTAGGTGACTAGCATTGCCTCGTCAATATTAAACCAAATAAAACAGAAATCTAACGGTATTTAAAAAAGATATTCAAATTTATGTCAAAAATATTTGTATTTCCAAAACGATTTTGAAAGACTGTCAAAAAAATCCGAATTTGATGGTTCAGGGTATGCAGTTCGACACGGATGCACTTCCTGATGCCGAAAATGAAAGTTTCGTATCGATCGGTCAATATCCGAGCGAGTTATTGAAAGTTGAAAGTCAAAAATTGAGTACTGATTGATATATCAGTTTAAGTGAAAATTTTGAAAAACCAATGTGAAATGTTGTCAAAATTTTAACGTGGTTAGGTGACTAGCATTGCCTCGTCAATATTAAACCAAATAAAACAGAAATCTAACTGTATTTAAAAAAGATATTCAAATTTTTGTCAAAAATATTTGTATTTCCAAAACGATTTTGAAAGACTGTCAAAAAAATCCGAATTTGAAGGTTCAGGGTATGCAGTTCGACACGGATGCACTCCCTGATGCCGAAAATGAAAGTTTCGTATCGATCGGTCAATATCCGAGCGAGTTATTGAAAGTTGAAAGTCAGAAATTGAGTACTGATTGATATATCATTATAAGTGAAAATTTTGAAAAACCAATGTGAAATGTTGTCAAAATTTTAACGTGGTAAGGTGACTAGCATTGCCTCGTCAATATTAAACCAAATAAAACAGAAATCTAACAGTATTTAAAAAAGATATTCAAATTTATGTCAAAAATATTTGTATTTCCAAAACGATTTTGAAAGACTGTCAAAAACATCCGAATTTGAAGGTTCAGGGTATGCAGTTCGACACGGATGCACTCCTTGATGCCGAAAATGAAAGTTTCGTATCGATCGGTCAATATCCGAGCGAGTTATTGAAAGTTGAAAGTCAAAAATTGAGTACTGATTGATATGTCAGTATAAGTGAAAATTTTGAAAAACCAATGTGAAATGTTGTCAAAATTTTAACGTGGTTAGGTGACTAGCGTTGCCTCGTCAATATTAAACCAAATAAAACAGAAATCTAACGAAATTAAAAAAAGATATTTAAATTTATGTCAAAAATATTTGTATTTCCAAAACGATTTTGAAAAACTGTCAAAAAAATCCGAATTTGAAGGTTCAGGGTATGCAGTTCGACACGGATGCACTCCCTGATGCCGAAAATGAAAGTTTCGTATCGATCGGTCAATATCCGAGCGAGTTATTTAAAGTTGAAAGTCAAAAATTGAGTACTGATTGATATATCAGTATAAGTGAAAATTTTGAAAAACCAATGTGAAATGTTGTCAAAATTATAACGTGGTGAGGTGACTAGCATTGCCTCGTCAATATTAAACAAAATAAAACAGAAATCTAATGGTATTTAAAAAAGATATTCAAATTTTTGTCAAAAATATTTGTATTTCCAAAACGATTTTGAAAGACTGTCAAAAAAATCCGAATTTGAAGGTTCAGGGTATGCAGTTCGACACGGATGCACTCCCTGATGCCGAAAATGAAAGTTTCGTATCGATCGGTCAATATCCGAGCGAGTTATTGAAAGTTGAAAGTCAAAAATTGAGTACTGATTGATATATCAGTATAAGTGAAAATTTTGAAAAACCAATGTGAAATGTTGTCAAAATTATAACGTGGTTAGGTGACTAGCATTGCCTCGTCAATATTAAACCAAATAAAACAGAAATCTAACGGTATTTAAAAAGATATTCAAATTTTTGTCAAAAATATTTGTATTTCCAAAACGATTTTGAAAGACTGTCAAAAACATCCGAATTTGAAGGTTCAGGGTATGCAGTTCGACACGGATGCACTCCCTGATGCCGAAAATGAAAGTTTCGTATCGATCGGTCAATATCCGAGCGAGTTATTGAAAGTTGAAAGTCAGAAATTGAGTACTGATTGATATATCATTATAAGTGAAAATTTTGAAAAACCAATGTGAAATGTTGTCAAAATTTTAACGTGGTAAGGTGACTAGCATTGCCTCGTCAATATTAAACCAAATAAAACAGAAATCTAACAGTATTTAAAAAAGATATTCAAATTTATGTCAAAAATATTTGTATTTCCAAAACGATTTTGAAAGACTGTCAAAAAAATCCGAATTTGAAGGTTCAGGGTATGCAGTTCGACACGGATGCACTCCCTGATGCCGAAAATGAAAGTTTCGTATCGATCGGTCAATATCCGAGCGAGTTATTGAAAGTTGAAAGTCAAAAATTGAGTACTGACTGATATATCAGTATAAGTGAAAATTTTGAAAAACCAATGTGAAATATTGTCAAAATTTTAACGTGGTTAGGTGACTAGCATTGCCTCGTCAATATTTAACCAAATAAAACAGAAATCTAACGGTATTTAAAAAAGATATTCAAATTTATGTGAAAAATATTTGTATTTCCAAAACGATTTTGAAAGACTGTCAAAAAAATCCGAATTTGAAGGTTCAGGGTATGCAGTTCGACACGGATGCAATCCCTGATGCCGAAAATGAAAGTTTCGTATCGATCGGTCAATATCCGAGCGAGTTATTGAAAGGTGAAAGTCAGAAATTGAGTACTGATTGATATATCAGTATAAGTGAAAATTTTGAAAAACCAATGTGAAATGTTGTCAAAATTTTAACGTGGTTAGGTGACTAGCATTGCCTCGTCAATATTAAACCAAATAAAACAGAAATCTAACGGTATTTAAAAAAGATATTCAAATTTATGTCAAAAATATTTGTATTTCCAAAACGATTTTGAAAGACTGTCAAAAAAATCCGAATTTGATGGTTCAGGGTATGCAGTTCGACACGGATGCACTTCCTGATGCCGAAAATGAAAGTTTCGTATCGATCGGTCAATATCCGAGCGAGTTATTGAAAGTTGAAAGTCAAAAATTGAGTACTGATTGATATATCAGTTTAAGTGAAAATTTTGAAAAACCAATGTGAAATGTTGTCAAAATTTTAACGTGGTTAGGTGACTAGCATTGCCTCGTCAATATTAAACCAAATAAAACAGAAATCTAACTGTATTTAAAAAAGATATTCAAATTTTTGTCAAAAATATTTGTATTTCCAAAACGATTTTGAAAGACTGTCAAAAAAATCCGAATTTGAAGGTTCAGGGTATGCAGTTCGACACGGATGCACTCCCTGATGCCGAAAATGAAAGTTTCGTATCGATCGGTCAATATCCGAGCGAGTTATTGAAAGTTGAAAGTCAGAAATTGAGTACTGATTGATATATCATTATAAGTGAAAATTTTGAAAAACCAATGTGAAATGTTGTCAAAATTTTAACGTGGTAAGGTGACTAGCATTGCCTCGTCAATATTAAACCAAATAAAACAGAAATCTAACAGTATTTAAAAAAGATATTCAAATTTATGTCAAAAATATTTGTATTTCCAAAACGATTTTGAAAGACTGTCAAAAACATCCGAATTTGAAGGTTCAGGGTATGCAGTTCGACACGGATGCACTCCTTGATGCCGAAAATGAAAGTTTCGTATCGATCGGTCAATATCCGAGCGAGTTATTGAAAGTTGAAAGTCAAAAATTGAGTACTGATTGATATGTCAGTATAAGTGAAAATTTTGAAAAACCAATGTGAAATGTTGTCAAAATTTTAACGTGGTTAGGTGACTAGCGTTGCCTCGTCAATATTAAACCAAATAAAACAGAAATCTAACGAAATTAAAAAAAGATATTTAAATTTATGTCAAAAATATTTGTATTTCCAAAACGATTTTGAAAAACTGTCAAAAAAATCCGAATTTGAAGGTTCAGGGTATGCAGTTCGACACGGATGCACTCCCTGATGCCGAAAATGAAAGTTTCGTATCGATCGGTCAATATCCGAGCGAGTTATTTAAAGTTGAAAGTCAAAAATTGAGTACTGATTGATATATCAGTATAAGTGAAAATTTTGAAAAACCAATGTGAAATGTTGTCAAAATTATAACGTGGTGAGGTGACTAGCATTGCCTCGTCAATATTAAACAAAATAAAACAGAAATCTAATGGTATTTAAAAAAGATATTCAAATTTTTGTCAAAAATATTTGTATTTCCAAAACGATTTTGAAAGACTGTCAAAAAAATCCGAATTTGAAGGTTCAGGGTATGCAGTTCGACACGGATGCACTCCCTGATGCCGAAAATGAAAGTTTCGTATCGATCGGTCAATATCCGAGCGAGTTATTGAAAGTTGAAAGTCAAAAATTGAGTACTGATTGATATATCAGTATAAGTGAAAATTTTGAAAAACCAATGTGAAATGTTGTCAAAATTATAACGTGGTTAGGTGACTAGCATTGCCTCGTCAATATTAAACCAAATAAAACAGAAATCTAACGGTATTTAAAAAGATATTCAAATTTTTGTCAAAAATATTTGTATTTCCAAAACGATTTTGAAAGACTGTCAAAAACATCCGAATTTGAAGGTTCAGGGTATGCAGTTCGACACGGATGCACTCCCTGATGCCGAAAATGAAAGTTTCGTATCGATCGGTCAATATCCGAGCGAGTTATTGAAAGTTGAAAGTCAAAAATTGAGTACTGATTGATATATCAGTTTAAGTGAAAATTTTGAAAAACCAATGTGAAATGTTGTCAAAATTTTAACGTGGTTAGGTGACTAGCATTGCCTCGTCAATAGTAAACAAAATAAAACAGAAATCTAACGGTATTTAAAAAAGATATTCAAATTTATGTCAAAAATATTTGTATTTCCAAAACGATTTTGAAAGACTGTCAAAAACATCCGAATTTGAAGGTTCAGGGTATGCAGTTCGACACGGATGCACTCCTTGATGCCGAAAATGAAAGTTTCGTATCGATCGGTCAATATCCGAGCGAGTTATTGAAAGTTGAAAGTCAAAAATTGAGTACTTATTGATATATCAGTATAAGTGAAAATTTTGAAAAACCAATGTGAAATGTTGTCAAAATTTTAACGTGGTTAGGTGACTAGCATTGCCTCGTCAATATTAAACCAAATAAAACAGAAATCTAACGGTATTTAAAAAAGATATTCAAATTTATGTCAAAAATATTTGTATTTCCAAAACGATTTTGAAAGACTGTCAAAAAAATCCGAATTTGAAGGTTCAGGGTATGCAGTTCGACACGGATGCACTCCCTGATGCCGAAAATGAAAGTTTCGTATCGATCGGTCAATATCCGAGCGAGTTATTGAAAGTTGAAAGTCAAAAATTGAGTACTGATTGATATATCAGTATAAGTGAAAATTTTGAAAAACCAATGTGAAATGTTGTCAAAATTTTAACGTGGTTAGGTGACTAGCATTGCCTCGTCAATCTTAAACCAAATAAAACAGAAATCTAACGGTATTTAAAAAAGATATTCAAATTTATGTCAAAAATATTTGTATTTCCAAAACGATTTTGAAAGACTGTCAAAAAAATCCGAATTTGAAGGTTCAGGGTATGCAGTTCGACACGGATGCACTCCCTGATGCCGAAAATGAAAGTTTCGTATCGATCGGTCAATATCCGAGCGAGTTATTGAAAGTTGAAAGTCAAAAATTGAGTACTGATTGAGATATCAGTATAAGTGAAAATTTTGAAAAACCAATGTGAAATGTTGTCATAATTTTAACGTGGTTAGGTGACTAGCCTTGCCTCGTCAATATTAAACCAAATAAAACAGAAATCTAACGGTATTTAAAAAAGATATTCAAATTTATGTCAAAAATATTTGTATTTCCAAAACGATTTTGAAAGACTGTCAAAAAAATCCGAATTTGAAGGTTCAGGGTATGCAGTTCGACACGGATGCACTCCCTGATGCCGAAAATGAAAGTTTCGTATCGATCGGTCAATATCCGAGCGAGTTATTGAAAGTTGAAAGTCAGAAATTGAGTACTGATTGATATATCATTATAAGTGAAAATTTTGAAAAACCAATGTGAAATGTTGTCAAAATTTTAACGTGGTTAGGTGACTAGCATTGCCTCGTCAATATTAAACCAAATAAAACAGAAATCTAACTGTATTTAAAAAAGATATTCAAATTTATGTCAAAAATATTTGTATTTCCAAAACGATTTTGAAAGACTGTCAAAAAAATCCGAATTTGATGGTTCAGGGTATGCAGTTCGACACGGAGTACTCCCTGATGCCGAAAATGAAAGTTTCGTATCGATCGGTCAATATCCGAGCGAGTTATTGAAAGTTGAAAGTCAAAAATTGAGTACTGATTGATATATCAGTATAAGTGAAAATTTTGAAAAACCAATGTGAAATGTTGTCAAAATTTTAACGTGGTTAGGTGACTAGCATTGCCTCGTCAATATTAAACCAAATAAAACGGAAATCAAACGGTATTTAAAAAAGATATTCAAATTTATGTAAAAAATATTTGTATTTCCAAAACGATTTTGAAAGACTGTCAAAAAAATCCGAATTTGATGGTTCAGGGTATGCAGTTCGACACGGATGTACTCTCTGATGCCGAAAATGAAAGTTTCGTATCGATCGGTCAATATCCGAGCGAGTTATTGAAAGTTGAAAGTCAAAAATTGAGTACTGATTGATATATCAGTATAAGTGAAAATTTTGAAAAACCAATGTGAAATGTTGTCAAAATTTTAACGTGGTTAGGTGACTAGCATTGCCTCGTCAATATTAAACCAAATAAAACGGAAATCAAACGGTATTTAAAAAAGATATTCAAATTTATGTCAAAAATATTTGTATTTCCAAAACGATTTTGAAAGACTGTCAAAAAAATCCGAATTTGAAGGTTCAGGGTATGCAGTTCGACACGGATGCACTCCCTGATGCCGAAAATGAAAGTTTCGTATCGATCGATCAATATCCGAGCGAGTTATTGAAAGTTGAAAGTCAAAAATTGAGTACTGATTGATATGTCAGTATAAGTGAAAATTTTGAAAAACCAATGTGAAATGTTGTCAAAATTTTAACGTGGTTAGGTGACTAGCATTGCCTCGTCTATATTTAACCAAATAAAACAGAAATCTAACGGTATTTAAAAAAGATATTCAAATTTATGTCAAAAATATTTGTATTTCCAAAACGATTTTGAAAGACTGTCAAAAAAATCCGAATTTGATGGTTCAGGGTATGCAGTTCGACACGGATGCACTTCCTGATGCCGAAAATGAAAGTTTCGTATCGATCGGTCAATATCCGAGCGAGTTATTGAAAGTTGAAAGTCAAAAATTGAGTACTGATTGATATATCAGTATAAGTGAAAATTTTGAAAAACCAATGTGAAATGTTGTCAAAATTTTAACGTGGTTAGGTGACTAGCATTGCCTCGTCAATATTAAACCAAATAAAACGGAAATCAAACGGTATTTAAAAAAGATATTCAAATTTATGTCAAAAATATTTGTATTTCCAAAACGATTTTGAAAGACTGTCAAAAAAATCCGAATTTGAAGGTTCAGGGTATGCAGTTCGACACGGATGCACTCCCTGATGCCGAAAATGAAAGTTTCGTATCGATCGGTCAATATCCGAGCGAGTTATTGAAAGTTGAAAGTCAAAAATTGAGTACTGATTGATATGTCAGTATAAGTGAAAATTTTGAAAAACCAATGTGAAATGTTGTCAAAATTTTAACGTGGTTAGGTGACTAGCATTGCCTCGTCAATATTAAACCAAATAAAACGGAAATCAAACGGTATTTAAAAAAGATATTCAAATTTATGTCAAAAATATTTGTATTTCCAAAACGATTTTGAAAGACTGTCAAAAAAATCCGAATTTGAAGGTTCAGGGTATGCAGTTCGACACGGATGCACTCCCTGATGCCGAAAATGAAAGTTTCGTATCGATCGATCAATATCCGAGCGAGTTATTGAAAGTTGAAAGTCAAAAATTGAGTACTGATTGATATGTCAGTATAAGTGAAAATTTTGAAAAACCAATGTGAAATGTTGTCAAAATTTTAACGTGGTTAGGTGACTAGCATTGCCTCGTCTATATTAAACCAAATAAAACAGAAATCTAACGGTATTTAAAAAAGATATTCAAATTTATGTCAAAAATATTTGTATTTCCAAAACGATTTTGAAAGACTGTCAAAAAAATCCGAATTTGATGGTTCAGGGTATGCAGTTCGACACGGATGTACTCCCTGATGCCGAAAATGAAAGTTTCGTATCGATCGGTCAATATCCGAGCGAGTTATTGAAAGTTGAAAGTCAAAAATTGAGTACTGATTGATATATCAGTATAAGTGAAAATTTTGAAAAACCAATGTGAAATGTTGTCAAAATTTTAACGTGGTTAGGTGACTAGCATTGCCTCGTCAATATTAAACCAAATAAAACAGAAATCTAACGGTATTTAAAAAAGATATTCAAATTTTTGTCAAAAATATTTGTATTTCCAAAACGATTTTGAAAGACTGTCAAAAAAATCCGAATTTGAAGGTTCAGGGTATGCAGTTCGACACGGATGCACTCCCTGATGCCGAAAATGAAAGTTTCGTATCGATCGGTCAATATCCGAGCGAGTTTTTGAAAGTTGAAAGTCAAAAATTGAGTACTGATTGATATATCATTATAAGTGAAAATTTTGAAAAACCAACGTGAAATGTTGTCAAAATTTTAACGTGGTTAGGTGACTAGCATTGCCTCGTCAATATTAAACCAAATAAAACAGAAATCTAACGGTATTTAAAAAAGATATTCAAATTTATGTCAAAAATATTTGTATTTCCAAAACGATTTTGAAAGACTGTCAAAAAATCCGAATTTGAAGGTTCAGGGTATGCAGTTCAACACGGATGCACTCCCTGATGCCGAAAATGAAAGTTTCGTATCGATCGGTCAATATCCGAGCGAGTTATTGAAAGTTGAAAGTCAAAAATTGAGTACTGATTGATATATCAGTATAAGTGAAAATTTTGAAAAACCAATGTAAAATGTTGTCAAAATTTTAACGTGGTTAGGTGACTAGCATTGCCTCGTCAATATTAAACCAAATAAAACAGAAATCTAACGGTATTTAAAAAAGATATTCAAATTTATGTCAAAAATATTTGTATTTCCAAAACGATTTTGAAAGACTGTCAAAAAATCCGAATTTGAAGGTTCAGGGTATGCAGTTCGACACGGATGCACTCCCTGATGCCGAAAATGAAAGTTTCGTATCGATCGGTCAATATCCGAGCGAGTTATTGAAAGTTGAAAGTCAAAAATTGAGTACTGATTGATATATCAGTATAAGTGAAAATTTTGAAAAACCAATGTGAAATGTTGTCAAAATTTTAACGTGGTTAGGTGACTAGCATTGCCTCGTCAATATTAAACCAAATAAAACAGAAATCTAACGGTATTTAAAAAAGATATTCAAATTTATGTCAAAAATATTTGTATTTCCAAAACGATTTTGAAAGACTGTCAAAAAAATCCGAATTTGAAGGTTCAGGGTATGCAGTTCGACACGGATGCACTCCCTGATGCCGAAAATGAAAGTTTCGTATCGATCGGTCAATATCCGAGCGAGTTATTGAAAGTTGAAAGTCAAAAATTGAGTACTGATTGAGATATCAGTATAAGTGAAAATTTTGAAAAACCAATGTGAAATGTTGTCAAAATTTTAACGTGGTTAGGTGACTAGCCTTGCCTCGTCAATATTAAACCAAATAAAACAGAAATCTAACGGTATTTAAAAAAGATATTCAAATTTATGTCAAAAATATTTGTATTTCCAAAACGATTTTGAAAGACTGTCAAAAAAATCCGAATTTGAAGGTTCAGGGTATGCAGTTCGACACGGATGCACTCCCTGATGCCGAAAATGAAAGTTTCGTATCGATCGGTCAATATCCGAGCGAGTTTTTGAAAGTTGAAAGTCAAAAATTGAGTACTGATTGATATATCAGTATAAGTGAAAATTTTGAAAAACCAATGTGAAATGTTGTCAAAATTTTAACGTGGTTAGGTGACTAGCATTGCCTCGTCAATATTAAACCAAATAAAACAGAAATCTAACGGTATTTAAAAAAGATATTAAAATTTATGTCAAAAATATTTGTATTTCCAAAACGATTTTGAAAGACTGTCAAAAAAATCCGAATTTGATGGTTCAGGGTATGCAGTTCGACACGGAGTACTCCCTGATGTCGAAAATGAAAGTTTCGTATCGATCGGTCAATATCCGAGCGAGTTATTGAAAGTTGAAAGTCAAAAATTGAGTACTGATTGATATATCAGTATAAGTGAAAATTTTGAAAAACCAATGTGAAATGTTGTCAAAATTTTAACGTGGTTAGGTGACTAGCATTGCCTCGTCAATATTAAACCAAATAAAACAGAAATCTAACGGTATTTAAAAAAGATATTCAAATTTATGTCAAAAATATTTGTATTTCCAAAACGATTTTGAAAGACTGTCAAAAAAATCCGAATTTGATGGTTCAGGGTATGCAGTTCGACACGGATGTACTCCCTGATGCCGAAAATGAAAGTTTCGTATCGATCGGTCAATATCCGAGCGAGTTTTTGAAAGTTGAAAGTCAAAAATTGAGTACTGATTGATATATCATTATAAGTGAAAATTTTGAAAAACCAATGTGAAATGTTGTCAAAATTTTAACGTGGTTAGGTGACTAGCATTGCCTCGTCAATATTAAACCAAATAAAACAGAAATCTAACGGTATTTAAAAAAGATATTCAAATTTATGTCAAAAATATTTGTATTTCCAAAACGATTTTGAAAGACTGTCAAAAAATCCGAATTTGAAGGTTCAGGGTATGCAGTTCAACACGGATGCACTCCCTGATGCCGAAAATGAAAGTTTCGTATCGATCGGTCAATATCCGAGCGAGTTATTGAAAGTTGAAAGTCAAAAATTGAGTACTGATTGATATATCAGTATAAGTGAAAATTTTGAAAAACCAATGTAAAATGTTGTCAAAATTTTAACGTGGTTAGGTGACTAGCATTGCCTCGTCAATATTAAACCAAATAAAACAGAAATCTAACGGTATTTAAAAAAGATATTCAAATTTATGTCAAAAATATTTGTATTTCCAAAACGATTTTGAAAGACTGTCAAAAAATCCGAATTTGAAGGTTCAGGGTATGCAGTTCGACACGGATGCACTCCCTGATGCCGAAAATGAAAGTTTCGTATCGATCGGTCAATATCCGAGCGAGTTATTGAAAGTTGAAAGTCAAAAATTGAGTACTTATTGATATATCAGTATAAGTGAAAATTTTGAAAAACCAATGTGAAATGTTGTCAAAATTTTAACGTGGTTAGGTGACTAGCATTGCCTCGTCAATATTAAACCAAATAAAACAGAAATCTAACGGTATTTAAAAAAGATATTCAAATTTATGTCAAAAATATTTGTATTTCCAAAACGATTTTGAAAGACTGTCAAAAAAATCCGAATTTGAAGGTTCAGGGTATGCAGTTCGACACGGATGCACTCCCTGATGCCGAAAATGAAAGTTTCGTATCGATCGGTCAATATCCGAGCGAGTTATTGAAAGTTGAAAGTCAAAAATTGAGTACTGATTGAGATATCAGTATAAGTGAAAATTTTGAAAAACCAATGTGAAATGTTGTCAAAATTTTAACGTGGTTAGGTGACTAGCCTTGCCTCGTCAATATTAAACCAAATAAAACAGAAATCTAACGGTATTTAAAAAAGATATTCAAATTTATGTCAAAAATATTTGTATTTCCAAAACGATTTTGAAAGACTGTCAAAAAAATCCGAATTTGAAGGTTCAGGGTATGCAGTTCGACACGGATGCACTCCCTGATGCCGAAAATGAAAGTTTCGTATCGATCGGTCAATATCCGAGCGAGTTTTTGAAAGTTGAAAGTCAAAAATTGAGTACTGATTGATATATCAGTATAAGTGAAAATTTTGAAAAACCAATGTGAAATGTTGTCAAAATTTTAACGTGGTTAGGTGACTAGCATTGCCTCGTCAATATTAAACCAAATAAAACAGAAATCTAACGGTATTTAAAAAAGATATTCAAATTTATGTCAAAAATATTTGTATTTCCAAAACGATTTTGAAAGACTGTCAAAAAAATCCGAATTTGATGGTTCAGGGTATGCAGTTCGACACGGATGCACTTCCTGATGCCGAAAATGAAAGTTTCGTATCGATCGGTCAATATCCGAGCGAGTTATTGAAAGTTGAAAGTCAAAAATTGAGTACTGATTGATATATCAGTATAAGTGAAAATTTTGAAAAACCAATGTAAAATGTTGTCAAAATTTTAACGTGGTTAGGTGACTAGCATTGCCTCGTCAATATTAAACCAAATAAAACGGAAATCAAACGGTATTTAAAAAAGATATTCAAATTTATGTAAAAAATATTTGTATTTCCAAAACGATTTTGAAAGACTGTCAAAAAAATCCGAATTTGATGGTTCAGGGTATGCAGTTCGACACGGATGCACTTCCTGATGCCGAAAATGAAAGTTTCGTATCGATCGGTCAATATCCGAGCGAGTTATTGAAAGTTGAAAGTCAAAAATTGAGTACTGATTGATATATCAGTATAAGTGAAAATTTTGAAAAACCAATGTGAAATGTTGTCAAAATTTTAACGTGGTTAGGTGACTAGCATTGCCTCGTCAATATTAAACCAAATAAAACGGAAATCAAACGGTATTTAAAAAAGATATTCAAATTTATGTAAAAAATATTTGTATTTCCAAAACGATTTTGAAAGACTGTCAAAAAAATCCGAATTTGATGGTTCAGGGTATGCAGTTCGACACGGATGTACTCCCTGATGCCGAAAATGAAAGTTTCGTATCGATCGGTCAATATCCGAGCGAGTTATTGAAAGTTGAAAGTCAAAAATTGAGTACTGATTGATATATCAGTATAAGTGAAAATTTTGAAAAACCAATGTGAAATGTTGTCAAAATTTTAACGTGGTTAGGTGACTAGCATTGCCTCGTCAATATTAAACCAAATAAAACGGAAATCAAACGGTATTTAAAAAAGATATTCAAATTTATGTCAAAAATATTTGTATTTCCAAAACGATTTTGAAAGACTGTCAAAAAAATCCGAATTTGAAGGTTCAGGGTATGCAGTTCGACACGGATGCACTCCCTGATGCCGAAAATGAAAGTTTCGTATCGATCGATCAATATCCGAGCGAGTTATTGAAAGTTGAAAGTCAAAAATTGAGTACTGATTGATATGTCAGTATAAGTGAAAATTTTGAAAAACCAATGTGAAATGTTGTCAAAATTTTAATGTGGTTAGGTGACTAGCATTGCCTCGTCTATATTAAACCAAATAAAACAGAAATCTAACGGTATTTAAAAAAGATATTCAAATTTATGTCAAAAATATTTGTATTTCCAAAACGATTTTGAAAGACTGTCAAAAAAATCCGAATTTGATGGTTCAGGGTATGCAGTTCGACACGGATGTACTCCCTGATGCCGAAAATGAAAGTTTCGTATCGATCGGTCAATATCCGAGCGAGTTATTGAAAGTTGAAAGTCAAAAATTGATTACTGATTGATATATCAGTATAAGTGAAAATTTTGAAAAACCAATGTGAAATGTTGTCAAAATTTTAACGTGGTTAGGTGACTAGCCTTGCCTTGTCAATATTAAACCAAATAAAACAGAAATCTAACGGTATTTAAAAAAGATATTCAAATTTATGTCAAAAATATTTGTATTTCCAAAACGATTTTGAAAGACTGTCAAAAAAATCCGAATTTGAAGGTTCAGGGTATGCAGTTCGACACGGATGCACTCCCTGATGCCGAAAATGAAAGTTTCGTATCGATCGGTCAATATCCGAGCGAGTTATTGAAAGTTGAAAGTCAAAAATTGAGTACTGACTGATATATCAGTATAAGTGAAAATTTTGAAAAACCAATGTGAAATGTTGTCAAAATTTTAACGTGGTTAGGTGACTAGCATTGCCTCGTCAATATTAAACCAAATAAAACAGAAATCTAACGGTATTTAAAAAAGATATTCAAATTTATGTCAAAAATATTTGTATTTCCAAAACGATTTTGAAAGACTGTCAAAAAAATCCGAATTTGAAGGTTCAGGGTATGCAGTTCGACACGGATGCACTCCCTGATGCCGAAAATGAAAGTTTCGTATCGATCGGTCAATATCCGAGCGAGTTATTGAAAGTTGAAAGTCAAAAATTGAGTACTGATTGATATATCAGTATAAGTGAAAATTTTGAAAAACCAATGTGAAATGTTGTCAAAATTTTAACGTGGTTAGGTGACTAGCATTGCCTCGTCAATATTAAACCAAATAAAACAGAAATCTAACGGTATTTAAAAAAGATATTAAAATTTATGTCAAAAATATTTGTATTTCCAAAACGATTTTGAAAGACTGTCAAAAAAATCCGAATTTGATGGTTCAGGGTATGCAGTTCGACACGGAGTACTCCCTGATGCCGAAAATGAAAGTTTCGTATCGATCGGTCAATATCCGAGCGAGTTATTGAAAGTTGAAAGTCAAAAATTGAGTACTGATTGATATATCAGTATAAGTGAAAATTTTGAAAAACCAATGTGAAATGTTGTCAAAATTTTAACGTGGTTAGGTGACTAGCATTGCCTCGTCAATATTAAACCAAATAAAACAGAAATCTAACGGTATTTAAAAAAGATATTCAAATTTATGTCAAAAATATTTGTATTTCCAAAACGATTTTGAAAGACTGTCAAAAAAATCCGAATTTGAAGGTTCAGGGTATGCAGTTCGACACGGATGCACTCCCTGATGCCGAAAATGAAAGTTTCGTATCGATCGGTCAATATCCGAGCGAGTTTTTGAAAGTTGAAAGTCAAAAATTGAGTACTGATTGATATATCAGTATAAGTGAAAATTTTGAAAAACCAATGTGAAATGTTGTCAAAATTTTAACGTGGTTAGGTGACTAGCATTGCCTCGTCAATATTAAACCAAATAAAACAGAAATCTAACGGTATTTAAAAAAGATATTAAAATTTATGTCAAAAATATTTGTATTTCCAAAACGATTTTGAAAGACTGTCAAAAAAATCCGAATTTGATGGTTCAGGGTATGCAGTTCGACACGGATGCACTCCCTGATGCCGAAAATGAAAGTTTCGTATCGATCGGTCAATATCCGAGCGAGTTATTGAAAGTTGAAAGTCAAAAATTGAGTACTGATTGATATATCAGTATAAGTGAAAATTTTGAAAAACCAATGTGAAATGTTGTCAAAATTTTAACGTGGTTAGGTGACTAGCATTGCCTCGTCAATATTAAACCAAATAAAACAGAAATCTAACGGTATTTAAAAAAGATATTCAAATTTATGTGAAAAATATTTGTATTTCCAAAACGATTTTGAAAGACTGTCAAAAAAATCCGAATTTGATGGTTCAGGGTATGCAGTTCGACACGGATGCACTTCCTGATGCCGAAAATGAAAGTTTCGTATCGATCGGTCAATATCCGAGCGAGTTATTGAAAGTTGAAAGTCAAAAATTGAGTACTGATTGATATATCAGTATAAGTGAAAATTTTGAAAAACCAATGTGAAATGTTGTCAAAATTTTAACGTGGTTAGGTGACTAGCCTTGCCTTGTCAATATTAAACCAAATAAAACAGAAATCTAACGGTATTTAAAAAAGATATTCAAATTTTTGTCAAAAATATTTGTATTTCCAAAACGATTTTGAAAGACTGTCAAAAAAATCCGAATTTGAAGGTTCAGGGTATGCAGTTCGACACGGATGCACTCCCTGATGCCGAAAATGAAAGTTTCGTATCGATCGGTCAATATCCGAGCGAGTTATTGAAAGTTGAAAGTCAAAAATTGAGTACTGACTGATATATCAGTATAAGTGAAAATTTTGAAAAACCAATGTGAAATGTTGTCAAAATTTTAACGTGGTTAGGTGACTAGCATTGCGTCGTCAATATTAAACCAAATAAAACAGAAATCTAACGGTATTTAAAAAAGATATTCAAATTTATGTCAAAAATATTTGTATTTCCAAAACGATTTTGAAAGACTGTCAAAAAAATCCGAATTTGAAGGTTCAGGGTATGCAGTTCGACACGGATGCACTCCCTGATGCCGAAAATGAAAGTTTCGTATCGATCGGTCAATATCCGAGCGAGTTATTGAAAGTTGAAAGTCAAAAATTGAGTACTGATTGATATATCAGTATAAGTGAAAATTTTGAAAAACCAATGTGAAATGTTGTCAAAATTTTAACGTGGTTAGGTGACTAGCATTGCCTCGTCAATATTAAACCAAATAAAACAGAAATCTAACGGTATTTAAAAAAGATATTCAAATTTATGTCAAAAATATTTGTATTTCCAAAACGATTTTGAAAGACTGTCAAAAAAATCCGAATTTGATGGTTCAGGGTATGCAGTTCGACACGGATGTACTCCCTGATGCCGAAAATGAAAGTTTCGTATCGATCGGTCAATATCCGAGCGAGTTATTGAAAGTTGAAAGTCAAAAATTGAGTACTGATTGATATATCAGTATAAGTGAAAATTTTGAAAAACCAATGTGAAATGTTGTCAAAATTTTAACGTGGTTAGGTGACTAGCCTTGCCTTGTCAATATTAAACCAAATAAAACAGAAATCTAACGGTATTTAAAAAAGATATTCAAATTTTTGTCAAAAATATTTGTATTTCCAAAACGATTTTGAAAGACTGTCAAAAAAATCCGAATTTGAAGGTTCAGGGTATGCAGTTCGACACGGATGCACTCCCTGATGCCGAAAATGAAAGTTTCGTATCGATCGGTCAATATCCGAGCGAGTTATTGAAAGTTGAAAGTCAAAAATTGAGTACTGACTGATATATCAGTATAAGTGAAAATTTTGAAAAACCAATGTGAAATGTTGTCAAAATTTTAACGTGGTTAGGTGACTAGCATTGCGTCGTCAATATTAAACCAAATAAAACAGAAATCTAACGGTATTTAAAAAAGATATTCAAATTTATGTCAAAAATATTTGTATTTCCAAAACGATTTTGAAAGACTGTCAAAAAAATCCGAATTTGAAGGTTCAGGGTATGCAGTTCGACACGGATGCACTCCCTGATGCCGAAAATGAAAGTTTCGTATCGATCGGTCAATATCCGAGCGAGTTATTGAAAGTTGAAAGTCAAAAATTGAGTACTGATTGATATATCAGTATAAGTGAAAATTTTGAAAAACCAATGTGAAATGTTGTCAAAATTTTAACGTGGTTAGGTGACTAGCATTGCCTCGTCAATATTAAACCAAATAAAACAGAAATCTAACGGTATTTAAAAAAGATATTAAAATTTATGTCAAAAATATTTGTATTTCCAAAACGATTTTGAAAGACTGTCAAAAAAATCCGAATTTGATGGTTCAGGGTATGCAGTTCGACACGGAGTACTCCCTGATGCCGAAAATGAAAGTTTCGTATCGATCGGTCAATATCCGAGCGAGTTATTGAAAGTTGAAAGTCAAAAATTGAGTACTGATTGATATATCAGTATAAGTGAAAATTTTGAAAAACCAATGTGAAATGTTGTCAAAATTTTAACGTGGTTAGGTGACTAGCATTGCCTCGTCAATATTAAACCAAATAAAACAGAAATCTAACGGTATTTAAAAAAGATATTCAAATTTATGTCAAAAATATTTGTATTTCCAAAACGATTTTGAAAGACTGTCAAAAAAATCCGAATTTGATGGTTCAGGGTATGCAGTTCGACACGGATGCACTTCCTGATGCCGAAAATGAAAGTTTCGTATCGATCGGTCAATATCCGAGCGAGTTATTGAAAGTTGAAAGTCAAAAATTGAGTACTGATTGATATATCAGTATAAGTGAAAATTTTGAAAAACCAATGTGAAATGTTGTCAAAATTTTAACGTGGTTAGGTGACTAGCATTGCCTCGTCAATATTAAACCAAATAAAACGGAAATCAAACGGTATTTAAAAAAGATATTCAAATTTATGTCAAAAATATTTGTATTTCCAAAACGATTTTGAAAGACTGTAAAAAAAATCCGAATTTGAAGGTTCAGGGTATGCAGTTCGACACGGATGCACTCCCTGATGCCGAAAATGAAAGTTTCGTATCGATCGATCAATATCCGAGCGAGTTATTGAAAGTTGAAAGTCAAAAATTGAGTACTGATTGATATGTCAGTATAAGTGAAAATTTTGAAAAACCAATGTGAAATGTTGTCAAAATTTTAACGTGGTTAGGTGACTAGCATTGCCTCGTCTATATTAAACCAAATAAAACAGAAATCTAACGGTATTTAAAAAAGATATTCAAATTTATGTCAAAAATATTTGTATTTCCAAAACGATTTTGAAAGACTGTCAAAAAAATCCGAATTTGATGGTTCAGGGTATGCAGTTCGACACGGATGTACTCCCTGATGCCGAAAATGAAAGTTTCGTATCGATCGGTCAATATCCGAGCGAGTTATTGAAAGTTGAAAGTCAAAAATTGAGTACTGATTGATATATCAGTATAAGTGAAAATTTTGAAAAACCAATGTGAAATGTTGTCAAAATTTTAACGTGGTTAGGTGACTAGCCTTGCCTTGTCAATATTAAACCAAATAAAACAGAAATCTAACGGTATTTAAAAAAGATATTCAAATTTTTGTCAAAAATATTTGTATTTCCAAAACGATTTTGAAAGACTGTCAAAAAAATCCGAATTTGAAGGTTCAGGGTATGCAGTTCGACACGGATGCACTCCCTGATGCCGAAAATGAAAGTTTCGTATCGATCGGTCAATATCCGAGCGAGTTATTGAAAGTTGAAAGTCAGAAATTGAGTACTGATTGATATATCATTATAAGTGAAAATTTTGAAAAACCAATGTGAAATGTTGTCAAAATTTTAACGTGGTTAGGTGACTAGCATGGCCTCGTCAATATTACACCAAATAAAACAGAAATCTAACGGTATTTAAAAAAGATATTCAAATTTATGTCAAAAATATTTGTATTTCCAAAACGATTTTGAAAGACTGTCAAAAAAATCCGAATTTGAAGGTTCAGGGTATGCAGTTCGACACGGATGCACTCCCTGATGCCGAAAATGAAAGTTTCGTATCGATCGGTCAATATCCGAGCGAGTTATTGAAAGTTGAAAGTCAAAAATTGAGTACTGATTGATATATCAGTATAAGTGAAAATTTTGAAAAACCAATGTGAAATGTTGTCAAAATTTTAACGTGGTTAGGTGACTAGCATTGCCTCGTCAATATTAAACCAAATAAAACAGAAATCTAACGGTATTTAAAAAAGATATTCAAATTTATGTGAAAAATATTTGTATTTCCAAAACGATTTTGAAAGACTGTCAAAAAAATCCGAATTTGAAGGTTCAGGGTATGCAGTTCGACACGGATGCACTCCCTGATGCCGAAAATGAAAGTTTCGTATCGATCGGTCAATATCCGAGCGAGTTATTGAAAGTTGAAAGTCAGAAATTGAGTACTGATTGATATATCATTATAAGTGAAAATTTTGAAAAACCAATGTGAAATGTTGTCAAAATTTTAACGTGGTTAGGTGACTAGCATTGCCTCGTCAATATTAAACCAAATAAAACGGAAATCAAACGGTATTTAAAAAAGATATTCAAATTTATGTCAAAAATATTTGTATTTCCAAAACGATTTTGAAAGACTGTCAAAAAAATCCGAATTTGAAGGTTCAGGGTATGCAGTTCGACACGGATGCACTCCCTGATGCCGAAAATGAAAGTTTCGTATCGATCGGTCAATATCCGAGCGAGTTATTGAAAGTTGAAAGTCAGAAATTGAGTACTGATTGATATATCATTATAAGTGAAAATTTTGAAAAACCAATGTGAAATGTTGTCAAAATTTTAACGTGGTTAGGTGACTAGCATTGCCTCGTCAATATTAAACCAAATAAAACAGAAATCTAACGGTATTTAAAAAAGATATTCAAATTTATGTCAAAAATATTTGTATTTCCAAAACGATTTTGAAAGACTGTCAAAAAAATCCGAATTTGAAGGTTCAGGGTATGCAGTTCGACACGGATGCACTCCCTGATGCCGAAAATGAAAGTTTCGTATCGATCGGTCAATATCCGAGCGAGTTATTGAAAGTTGAAAGTCAGAAATTGAGTACTGATTGATATATCATTATAAGTGAAAATTTTGAAAAACCAATGTGAAATGTTGTCAAAATTTTAACGTGGTTAGGTGACTAGCATTGCCTCGTCAATATTAAACCAAATAAAACAGAAATCTAACGGTATTTAAAAAAGATATTCAAATTTATGTCAAAAATATTTGTATTTCCAAAACGATTTTGAAAGACTGTCAAAAAAATCCGAATTTGAAGGTTCAGGGTATGCAGTTCGACACGGATGCACTCCCTGATGCCGAAAATGAAAGTTTCGTATCGATCGGTCAATATCCGAGCGAGTTATTGAAAGTTGAAAGTCAGAAATTGAGTACTGATTGATATATCATTATAAGTGAAAATTTTGAAAAACCAATGTGAAATGTTGTCAAAATTTTAACGTGGTTAGGTGACTAGCATTGCCTCGTCAATATTAAACCAAATAAAACAGAAATCTAACGGTATTTAAAAAAGATATTCAAATTTATGTCAAAAATATTTGTATTTCCAAAACGATTTTGAAAGACTGTCAAAAAAATCCGAATTTGAAGGTTCAGGGTATGCAGTTCGACACGGATGCACTCCCTGATGCCGAAAATGAAAGTTTCGTATCGATCGGTCAATATCCGAGCGAGTTATTGAAAGTTGAAAGTCAGAAATTGAGTACTGATTGATATATCATTATAAGTGAAAATTTTGAAAAACCAATGTGAAATGTTGTCAAAATTTTAACGTGGTTAGGTGACTAGCATTGCCTCGTCAATATTAAACCAAATAAAACAGAAATCTAACGGTATTTAAAAAAGATATTCAAATTTATGTGAAAAATATTTGTATTTCCAAAACGATTTTGAAAGACTGTCAAAAAAATCCGAATTTGAAGGTTCAGGGTATGCAGTTCGACACGGATGCACTCCCTGATGCCGAAAATGAAAGTTTCGTATCGATCGGTCAATATCCGAGCGAGTTATTGAAAGTTGAAAGTCAGAAATTGAGTACTGATTGATATATCATTATAAGTGAAAATTTTGAAAAACCAATGTGAAATGTTGTCAAAATTTTAACGTGGTTAGGTGACTAGCATTGCCTCGTCAATATTAAACCAAATAAAACAGAAATCTAACGGTATTTAAAAAAGATATTCAAATTTATGTCAAAAATATTTGTATTTCCAAAACGATTTTGAAAGACTGTCAAAAAAATCCGAATTTGAAGGTTCAGGGTATGCAGTTCGACACGGATGCACTCCCTGATGCCGAAAATGAAAGTTTCGTATCGATCGGTCAATATCCGAGCGAGTTATTGAAAGTTGAAAGTCAAAAATTGAGTACTGATTGATATATCAGTATAAGTGAAAATTTTGAAAAACCAATGTGAAATGTTGTCAAAATTTTAACGTGGTTAGGTGACTAGCATTGCCTCGTCAATATTAAACCAAATAAAACAGAAATCTAACGGTATTTAAAAAAGATATTCAAATTTATGTGAAAAATATGTGTATTTCCAAAACGATTTTGAAAGACTGTCAAAAAAATCCGAATTTGAAGGTTCAGGGTATGCAGTTCGACACGGATGCACTCCCTGATGCCGAAAATGAAAGTTTCGTATCGATCGGTCAATATCCGAGCGAGTTATTGAAAGTTGAAAGTCAGAAATTGAGTACTGATTGATATATCATTATAAGTGAAAATTTTGAAAAACCAATGTGAAATGTTGTCAAAATTTTAACGTGGTTAGGTGACTAGCATTGCCTCGTCAATATTAAACCAAATAAAACGGAAATCAAACGGTATTTAAAAAAGATATTCAAATTTATGTCAAAAATATTTGTATTTCCAAAACGATTTTGAAAGACTGTCAAAAAAATCCGAATTTGAAGGTTCAGGGTATGCAGTTCGACACGGATGCACTCCCTGATGCCGAAAATGAAAGTTTCGTATCGATCGGTCAATATCCGAGCGAGTTATTGAAAGTTGAAAGTCAGAAATTGAGTACTGATTGATATATCATTATAAGTGAAAATTTTGAAAAACCAATGTGAAATGTTGTCAAAATTTTAACGTGGTTAGGTGACTAGCATTGCCTCGTCAATATTAAACCAAATAAAACAGAAATCTAACGGTATTTAAAAAAGATATTCAAATTTATGTCAAAAATATTTGTATTTCCAAAACGATTTTGAAAGACTGTCAAAAAAATCCGAATTTGAAGGTTCAGGGTATGCAGTTCGACACGGATGCACTCCCTGATGCCGAAAATGAAAGTTTCGTATCGATCGGTCAATATCCGAGCGAGTTATTGAAAGTTGAAAGTCAAAAATTGAGTACTGATTGATATATCAGTATAAGTGAAAATTTTGAAAAACCAATGTGAAATGTTGTCAAAATTTTAACGTGGTTAGGTGACTAGCATTGCCTCGTCAATATTAAACCAAATAAAACAGAAATCTAACGGTATTTAAAAAAGATATTCAAATTTATGTGAAAAATATTTGTATTTCCAAAACGATTTTGAAAGACTGTCAAAAAAATCCGAATTTGAAGGTTCAGGGTATGCAGTTCGACACGGATGCACTCCCTGATGCCGAAAATGAAAGTTTCGTATCGATCGGTCAATATCCGAGCGAGTTATTGAAAGTTGAAAGTCAGAAATTGAGTACTGATTGATATATCATTATAAGTGAAAATTTTGAAAAACCAATGTGAAATGTTGTCAAAATTTTAACGTGGTTAGGTGACTAGCATTGCCTCGTCAATATTAAACCAAATAAAACGGAAATCAAACGGTATTTAAAAAAGATATTCAAATTTATGTCAAAAATATTTGTATTTCCAAAACGATTTTGAAAGACTGTCAAAAAAATCCGAATTTGAAGGTTCAGGGTATGCAGTTCGACACGGATGCACTCCCTGATGCCGAAAATGAAAGTTTCGTATCGATCGATCAATATCCGAGCGAGTTATTGAAAGTTGAAAGTCAAAAATTGAGTACTGATTGATATGTCAGTATAAGTGAAAATTTTGAAAAACCAATGTGAAATGTTGTCAAAATTTTAACGTGGTTAGGTGACTAGCATTGCCTCGTCAATATTAAACCAAATAAAACGGAAATCAAACGGTATTTAAAAAAGATATTCAAATTTATGTCAAAAATATTTGTATTTCCAAAACGATTTTGAAAGACTGTCAAAAAAATCCGAATTTGAAGGTTCAGGGTATGCAGTTCGACACGGATGCACTCCCTGATGCCGAAAATGAAAGTTTCGTATCGATCGGTCAATATCCGAGCGAGTTATTGAAAGTTGAAAGTCAGAAATTGAGTACTGATTGATATATCATTATAAGTGAAAATTTTGAAAAACCAATGTGAAATGTTGTCAAAATTTTAACGTGGTTAGGTGACTAGCATTGCCTCGTCAATATTAAACCAAATAAAACAGAAATCTAACGGTATTTAAAAAAGATATTCAAATTTATGTCAAAAATATTTGTATTTCCAAAACGATTTTGAAAGACTGTCAAAAAAATCCGAATTTGAAGGTTCAGGGTATGCAGTTCGACACGGATGCACTCCCTGATGCCGAAAATGAAAGTTTCGTATCGATCGGTCAATATCCGAGCGAGTTATTGAAAGTTGAAAGTCAGAAATTGAGTACTGATTGATATATCATTATAAGTGAAAATTTTGAAAAACCAATGTGAAATGTTGTCAAAATTTTAACGTGGTTAGGTGACTAGCATTGCCTCGTCAATATTAAACCAAATAAAACAGAAATCTAACGGTATTTAAAAAAGATATTCAAATTTATGTGAAAAATATTTGTATTTCCAAAACGATTTTGAAAGACTGTCAAAAAAATCCGAATTTGAAGGTTCAGGGTATGCAGTTCGACACGGATGCACTCCCTGATGCCGAAAATGAAAGTTTCGTATCGATCGGTCAATATCCGAGCGAGTTATTGAAAGTTGAAAGTCAGAAATTGAGTACTGATTGATATATCATTATAAGTGAAAATTTTGAAAAACCAATGTGAAATGTTGTCAAAATTTTAACGTGGTTAGGTGACTAGCATTGCCTCGTCAATATTAAACCAAATAAAACAGAAATCTAACGGTATTTAAAAAAGATATTCAAATTTATGTCAAAAATATTTGTATTTCCAAAACGATTTTGAAAGACTGTCAAAAAAATCCGAATTTGAAGGTTCAGGGTACGCAGTTCGACACGGATGCACTCTCTGATGCCGAGAATGAAAGTTTCGTATCGATCGGTCAATATCCGAGCGAGTTATTGAAAGTTGAAAGTCAAAAATTGAGTACTGATTGATATATCAGTATAAGTGAAAATTTTGAAAAACCAATGTGAAATGTTGTCAAAATTTTAACGTGGTTAGGTGACTAGCATTGCCTCGTCTATATTAAACCAAATAAAACAGAAATCTAACGGTATTTAAAAAAGATATTCAAATTTTTGTCAAAAATATTTGTATTTCCAAAACGATTTTGAAAGACTGTCAAAAAAATCCGAATTTGAAGGTTCAGGGTATGCAGTTCGACACGGATGCACTCCCTGATGCCGAAAATGAAAGTTTCGTATCGATCGGTCAATATCCGAGCGAGTCATTGAAAGTCAAAAATTGAGTACTGATTGATATATCAGTATAAGTGAAAATTTTGAAAAACCAATGTGAAATGTTGTCAAAATTTTAACGTGGTTAGGTGACTAGCCTTGCCTTGTCAATATTAAACCAAATAAAACAGAAATCTAACGGTATTTAAAAAAGATATTCAAATTTTTGTCAAAAATATTTGTATTTCCAAAACGATTTTGAAAGACTGTCAAAAAAATCCGAATTTGAAGGTTCAGGGTATGCAGTTCGACACGGATGCACTCCCTGATGCCGAAAATGAAAGTTTCGTATCGATCGGTCAATATCCGAGCGAGTTATTGAAAGTTGAAAGTCAGAAATTGAGTACTGATTGATATATCATTATAAGTGAAAATTTTGAAAAACCAATGTGAAATGTTGTCAAAATTTTAACGTGGTTAGGTGACTAGCATGGCCTCGTCAATATTACACCAAATAAAACAGAAATCTAACGGTATTTAAAAAAGATATTCAAATTTATGTCAAAAATATTTGTATTTCCAAAACGATTTTGAAAGACTGTCAAAAAAATCCGAATTTGAAGGTTCAGGGTATGCAGTTCGACACGGATGCACTCCCTGATGCCGAAAATGAAAGTTTCGTATCGATCGGTCAATATCCGAGCGAGTTATTGAAAGTTGAAAGTCAAAAATTGAGTACTGATTGATATATCAGTATAAGTGAAAATTTTGAAAAACCAATGTGAAATGTTGTCAAAATTTTAACGTGGTTAGGTGACTAGCATTGCCTCGTCAATATTAAACCAAATAAAACGGAAATCAAACGGTATTTAAAAAAGATATTCAAATTTATGTCAAAAATATTTGTATTTCCAAAACGATTTTGAAAGACTGTCAAAAAAATCCGAATTTGATGGTTCAGGGTATGCAGTTCGACACGGATGCACTCCCTGATGCCGAAAATGAAAGTTTCGTATCGATCGGTCAATATCCGAGCGAGTTATTGAAAGTTGAAAGTCAAAAATTGAGTACTGATTGATATATCAGTATAAGTGAAAATTTTGAAAAACCAATGTGAAATGTTGTCAAAATTTTAACGTGGTTAGGTGACTAGCATTGCCTCGTCAATATTAAACCAAATAAAACGGAAATCAAACGGTATTTAAAAAAGATATTCAAATTTATGTCAAAAATATTTGTATTTCCAAAACGATTTTGAAAGACTGTCAAAAAAATCCGAATTTGAAGGTTCAGGGTATGCAGTTCGACACGGATGCACTCCCTGATGCCGAAAATGAAAGTTTCGTATCGATCGATCAATATCCGAGCGAGTTATTGAAAGTTGAAAGTCAAAAATTGAGTACTGATTGATATGTCAGTATAAGTGAAAATTTTGAAAAACCAATGTGAAATGTTGTCAAAATTTTAACGTGGTTAGGTGACTAGCATTGCGTCGTCAATATTAAACCAAATAAAACAGAAATCTAACGGTATTTAAAAAAGATATTCAAATTTATGTCAAAAATATTTGTATTTCCAAAACGATTTTGAAAGACTGTCAAAAAAATCCGAATTTGATGGTTCAGGGTATGCAGTTCGACACGGATGCACTCCCTGATGCCGAAAATGAAAGTTTCGTATCGATCGGTCAATATCCGAGCGAGTTATTGAAAGTTGAAAGTCGAAAATTGAGTACTGATTGATATATCAGTATAAGTGAAAATTTTGAAAAACCAATGTGAAATGTTGTCAAAATTTTAACGTGGTTAGGTGACTAGCATTGCCTCGTCAATATTAAACCAAATAAAACGGAAATCAAACGGTATTTAAAAAAGATATTCAAATTTATGTCAAAAATATTTGTATTTCCAAAACGATTTTGAAAGACTGTCAAAAAAATCCGAATTTGAAGGTTCAGGGTATGCAGTTCGACACGGATGCACTCCCTGATGCCGAAAATGAAAGTTTCGTATCGATCGGTCAATATCCGAGCGAGTTATTGAAAGTTGAAAGTCAAAAATTGAGTACTGATTGATATGTCAGTATAAGTGAAAATTTTGAAAAACCAATGTGAAATGTTGTCAAAATTTTAACGTGGTTAGGTGACTAGCATTGCGTCGTCAATATTAAACCAAATAAAACGGAAATCAAACGGTATTTAAAAAAGATATTCAAATTTATGTCAAAAATATTTGTATTTCCAAAACGATTTTGAAAGACTGTCAAAAAAATCCGAATTTGAAGGTTCAGGGTATGCAGTTCGACACGGATGCACTCCCTGATGCCGAAAATGAAAGTTTCGTATCGATCGGTCAATATCCGAGCGAGTGATTGAAAGTTGAAAGTCAAAAATTGAGTACTGATTGATATGTCAGTATAAGTGAAAATTTTGAAAAACCAATGTGAAATGTTGTCAAAATTTTAACGTGGTTAGGTGACTAGCATTGCGTCGTCAATATTAAACCAAATAAAACAGAAATCTAACAGTATTTAAAAAAGATATTCAAATTTATGTCAAAAATATTTGTATTTCCAAAACGATTTTGAAAGACTGTCAAAAAAATCCGAATTTGATGGTTCAGGGTATGCAGTTCGACACGGATGTACTCCCTGATGCCGAAAATGAAAGTTTCGTATCGATCGGTCAATATCCGAGCGAGTTATTGAAAGTTGAAAGTCAAAAATTGAGTACTGATTGATATATCAGTATAAGTGAAAATTTTGAAAAACCAATGTGAAATGTTGTCAAAATTTTAACGTGGTTAGGTGACTAGCATTGCCTCGTCTATATTAAACCAAATAAAACAGAAATCTAACGGTATTTAAAAAAGATATTCAAATTTTAGTCAAAAATATTTGTATTTCCAAAACGATTTTGAAAGACTGTCAAAAAATCCGAATTTGAAGGTTCAGGGTATGCAGTTCAACACGGATGCACTTCCTGATGCCGAAAATGAAAGTTTCGTATCGATCGGTCAATATCCGAGCGAGTTATTGAAAGTTGAAAGTCAGAAATTGAGTACTGATTGATATATCATTATAAGTGAAAATTTTGAAAAACCAATGTGAAATGTTGTCAAAATTTTAACGTGGTTAGGTGACTAGCATTGCCTCGTCAATATTAAACCAAATAAAACAGAAATCTAACGGTATTTAAAAAAGATATTCAAATTTATGTGAAAAATATTTGTATTTCCAAAACGATTTTGAAAGACTGTCAAAAAAATCCGAATTTGAAGGTTCAGGGTATGCAGTTCGACACGGATGCACTCCCTGATGCCGAAAATGAAAGTTTCGTATCGATCGGTCAATATCCGAGCGAGTTATTGAAAGTTGAAAGTCAGAAATTGAGTACTGATTGATATATCATTATAAGTGAAAATTTTGAAAAACCAATGTGAAATGTTGTCAAAATTTTAACGTGGTTAGGTGACTAGCATTGCCTCGTCAATATTAAACCAAATAAAACAGAAATCTAACGGTATTTAAAAAAGATATTCAAATTTATGTCAAAAATATTTGTATTTCCAAAACGATTTTGAAAGACTGTCAAAAAAATCCGAATTTGAAGGTTCAGGGTATGCAGTTCGACACGGATGCACTCCCTGATGCCGAAAATGAAAGTTTCGTATCGATCGGTCAATATCCGAGCGAGTTATTGAAAGTTGAAAGTCAGAAATTGAGTACTGATTGATATATCATTATAAGTGAAAATTTTGAAAAACCAATGTGAAATGTTGTCAAAATTTTAACGTGGTTAGGTGACTAGCATTGCCTCGTCAATATTAAACCAAATAAAACAGAAATCTAACGGTATTTAAAAAAGATATTCAAATTTTTGTCAAAAATATTTGTATTTCCAAAACGATTTTGAAAGACTGTCAAAAAAATCCGAATTTGAAGGTTCAGGGTATGCAGTTCGACACGGATGCACTCCCTGATGCCGAAAATGAAAGTTTCGTATCGATCGGTCAATATCCGAGCGAGTTATTGAAAGTTGAAAGTCAAAAATTGAGTACTTATTGATATATCAGTATAAGTGAAAATTTTGAAAAACCAATGTGAAATGTTGTCAAAATTTTAACGTGGTTAGGTGACTAGCATTGCCTCGTCAATATTAAACCAAATAAAACAGAAATCTAACGGTATTTAAAAAAGATATTCAAATTTATGTCAAAAATATTTGTATTTCCAAAACGATTTTGAAAGACTGTCAAAAAAATCCGAATTTGAAGGTTCAGGGTACGCAGTTCGACACGGATGCACTCCCTGATGCCGAGAATGAAAGTTTCGTATCGATCGGTCAATATCCGAGCGAGTTATTGAAAGTTGAAAGTCAAAAATTGAGTACTGATTGATATATCAGTATAAGTGAAAATTTTGAAAAACCAATGTGAAATGTTGTCAAAATTTTAACGTGGTTAGGTGACTAGCATTGCCTCGTCTATATTAAACCAAATAAAACAGAAATCTAACGGTATTTAAAAAAGATATTCAAATTTTTGTCAAAAATATTTGTATTTCCAAAACGATTTTGAAAGACTGTCAAAAAAATCCGAATTTGAAGGTTCAGGGTATGCAGTTCGACACGGATGCACTCCCTGATGCCGAAAATGAAAGTTTCGTATCGATCGGTCAATATCCGAGCGAGTTATTGAAAGTCAAAAATTGAGTACTGATTGATATATCAGTATAAGTGAAAATTTTGAAAAACCAATGTGAAATGTTGTCAAAATTTTAACGTGGTTAGGTGACTAGCATTGCCTCGTCTATATTAAACCAAATAAAACAGAAATCTAACGGTATTTAAAAAAGATATTCAAATTTATGTCAAAAATATTTGTATTTCCAAAACGATTTTGAAAGACTGTCAAAAAAATCCGAATTTGATGGTTCAGGGTATGCAGTTCGACATGGATGTACTCCCTGATGCCGAAAATGAAAGTTTCGTATCGATCGGTCAATATCCGAGCGAGTTATTGAAAGTTGAAAGTCAAAAATTGAGTACTGATTGATATATCAGTATAAGTGAAAATTTTAAAAAACCAATGTGAAATGTTGTCAAAATTTTAACGTGGTTAGGTGACTAGCATTGCCTCGTCTATATTAAACCAAATAAAACAGAAATCTAACTGTATTTAAAAAAGATATTCAAATTTTTGTCAAAAATATTTGTATTTCCAAAACGATTTTGAAAGACTGTCAAAAAAATCCGAATTTGAAGGTTCAGGGTATGCAGTTCGACACGGATGCACTCCCTGATGCCGAAAATGAAAGTTTCGTATCGATCGGTCAATATCCGAGCGAGTTATTGAAAGTTGAAAGTCAAAAATTGAGTACTGATTGATATATCAGTATAAGTGAAAATTTTGAAAAACCAAAGTGAAATGTTGTCAAAATTATAACGTGGTTAGGTGACTAGCATTGCCTCGTCAATATTTAACCAAATAAAACAGAAATCTAACGGTATTTAAAACAGATATTCAAATTTATCTCAAAAATATTTGTATTTCCAAAACGATTTTGAAAGACTGTCAAAAAAACCCGAATTTGAAGGTTCAGGGTATGCAGTTCGACACGGATGCACTCCCTGATGCCGAAAATGAAAGTTTCGTATCGATCGGTCAATATCCGAGCGAGTTATTGAAAGTTGAAAGTCAGAAATTGAGTACTGATTGATATATCATTATAAGTGAAAATTTTGAAAAACCAATGTGAAATGTTGTCAAAATTTTAACGTGGTTAGGTGACTAGCATTGCCTCGTCAATATTAAACCAAATAAAACAGAAATCTAACTGTATTTAAAAAAGATATTCAAATTTTTGTCAAAAATATTTGTATTTCCAAAACGATTTTGAAAGACTGTCAAAAAAATCCGAATTTGAAGGTTCAGGGTATGCAGTTCGACACGGATGCACTGCCTGATGCCGAAAATGAAAGTTTCGTATCGATCGGTCACTATCCGAGCGAGTTATTGAAAGTTGAATGTCAAAAATTGAGTACTGATTGAGATATCAGTATAAGTGAAAATTTTGAAAAACCAATGTGAAATGTTGTCAAAATTTTAACGTGGTTAGGTGACTAGCATTGCCTCGTCAATATTAAACCAAATAAAACAGAAATCTAACGGTATTTAAAACAGATATTCAAATTTATGTCAAAAATATTTGTATTTCCAAAACGATTTTGAAAGACTGTCAAAAAAATCCGAATTTGAAGGTTCAGGGTATGCAGTTCGACACGGATGCACTCCCTGATGCCGAAAATGAAAGTTTCGTATCGATCGGTCAATATCCGAGCGAGTGATTGAAAGTTGAAAGTCAAAAATTGAGTACTGATTGATATGTCAGTATAAGTGAAAATTTTGAAAAACCAATGTGAAATGTTGTCAAAATTTTAACGTGGTTAGGTGACTAGCATTGCGTCGTCAATATTAAACCAAATAAAACAGAAATCTAACAGTATTTAAAAAAGATATTCAAATTTATGTCAAAAATATTTGTATTTCCAAAACGATTTTGAAAGACTGTCAAAAAAATCCGAATTTGATGGTTCAGGGTATGCAGTTCGACACGGATGTACTCCCTGATGCCGAAAATGAAAGTTTCGTATCGATCGGTCAATATCCGAGCGAGTTATTGAAAGTTGAAAGTCAAAAATTGAGTACTGATTGATATATCAGTATAAGTGAAAATTTTGAAAAACCAATGTGAAATGTTGTCAAAATTTTAACGTGGTTAGGTGACTAGCATTGCCTCGTCTATATTAAACCAAATAAAACAGAAATCTAACGGTATTTAAAAAAGATATTCAAATTTTAGTCAAAAATATTTGTATTTCCAAAACGATTTTGAAAGACTGTCAAAAAATCCGAATTTGAAGGTTCAGGGTATGCAGTTCAACACGGATGCACTTCCTGATGCCGAAAATGAAAGTTTCGTATCGATCGGTCAATATCCGAGCGAGTTATTGAAAGTTGAAAGTCAGAAATTGAGTACTGATTGATATATCATTATAAGTGAAAATTTTGAAAAACCAATGTGAAATGTTGTCAAAATTTTAACGTGGTTAGGTGACTAGCATTGCCTCGTCAATATTAAACCAAATAAAACAGAAATCTAACGGTATTTAAAAAAGATATTCAAATTTATGTGAAAAATATTTGTATTTCCAAAACGATTTTGAAAGACTGTCAAAAAAATCCGAATTTGAAGGTTCAGGGTATGCAGTTCGACACGGATGCACTCCCTGATGCCGAAAATGAAAGTTTCGTATCGATCGGTCAATATCCGAGCGAGTTATTGAAAGTTGAAAGTCAGAAATTGAGTACTGATTGATATATCATTATAAGTGAAAATTTTGAAAAACCAATGTGAAATGTTGTCAAAATTTTAACGTGGTTAGGTGACTAGCATTGCCTCGTCAATATTAAACCAAATAAAACAGAAATCTAACGGTATTTAAAAAAGATATTCAAATTTATGTCAAAAATATTTGTATTTCCAAAACGATTTTGAAAGACTGTCAAAAAAATCCGAATTTGAAGGTTCAGGGTATGCAGTTCGACACGGATGCACTCCCTGATGCCGAAAATGAAAGTTTCGTATCGATCGGTCAATATCCGAGCGAGTTATTGAAAGTTGAAAGTCAGAAATTGAGTACTGATTGATATATCATTATAAGTGAAAATTTTGAAAAACCAATGTGAAATGTTGTCAAAATTTTAACGTGGTTAGGTGACTAGCATTGCCTCGTCAATATTAAACCAAATAAAACAGAAATCTAACGGTATTTAAAAAAGATATTCAAATTTTTGTCAAAAATATTTGTATTTCCAAAACGATTTTGAAAGACTGTCAAAAAAATCCGAATTTGAAGGTTCAGGGTATGCAGTTCGACACGGATGCACTCCCTGATGCCGAAAATGAAAGTTTCGTATCGATCGGTCAATATCCGAGCGAGTTATTGAAAGTTGAAAGTCAAAAATTGAGTACTTATTGATATATCAGTATAAGTGAAAATTTTGAAAAACCAATGTGAAATGTTGTCAAAATTTTAACGTGGTTAGGTGACTAGCATTGCCTCGTCAATATTAAACCAAATAAAACAGAAATCTAACGGTATTTAAAAAAGATATTCAAATTTATGTCAAAAATATTTGTATTTCCAAAACGATTTTGAAAGACTGTCAAAAAAATCCGAATTTGAAGGTTCAGGGTACGCAGTTCGACACGGATGCACTCCCTGATGCCGAGAATGAAAGTTTCGTATCGATCGGTCAATATCCGAGCGAGTTATTGAAAGTTGAAAGTCAAAAATTGAGTACTGATTGATATATCAGTATAAGTGAAAATTTTGAAAAACCAATGTGAAATGTTGTCAAAATTTTAACGTGGTTAGGTGACTAGCATTGCCTCGTCTATATTAAACCAAATAAAACAGAAATCTAACGGTATTTAAAAAAGATATTCAAATTTTTGTCAAAAATATTTGTATTTCCAAAACGATTTTGAAAGACTGTCAAAAAAATCCGAATTTGAAGGTTCAGGGTATGCAGTTCGACACGGATGCACTCCCTGATGCCGAAAATGAAAGTTTCGTATCGATCGGTCAATATCCGAGCGAGTTATTGAAAGTCAAAAATTGAGTACTGATTGATATATCAGTATAAGTGAAAATTTTGAAAAACCAATGTGAAATGTTGTCAAAATTTTAACGTGGTTAGGTGACTAGCATTGCCTCGTCTATATTAAACCAAATAAAACAGAAATCTAACGGTATTTAAAAAAGATATTCAAATTTATGTCAAAAATATTTGTATTTCCAAAACGATTTTGAAAGACTGTCAAAAAAATCCGAATTTGATGGTTCAGGGTATGCAGTTCGACATGGATGTACTCCCTGATGCCGAAAATGAAAGTTTCGTATCGATCGGTCAATATCCGAGCGAGTTATTGAAAGTTGAAAGTCAAAAATTGAGTACTGATTGATATATCAGTATAAGTGAAAATTTTAAAAAACCAATGTGAAATGTTGTCAAAATTTTAACGTGGTTAGGTGACTAGCATTGCCTCGTCTATATTAAACCAAATAAAACAGAAATCTAACTGTATTTAAAAAAGATATTCAAATTTTTGTCAAAAATATTTGTATTTCCAAAACGATTTTGAAAGACTGTCAAAAAAATCCGAATTTGAAGGTTCAGGGTATGCAGTTCGACACGGATGCACTCCCTGATGCCGAAAATGAAAGTTTCGTATCGATCGGTCAATATCCGAGCGAGTTATTGAAAGTTGAAAGTCAAAAATTGAGTACTGATTGATATATCAGTATAAGTGAAAATTTTGAAAAACCAAAGTGAAATGTTGTCAAAATTATAACGTGGTTAGGTGACTAGCATTGCCTCGTCAATATTTAACCAAATAAAATAGAAATCTAACGGTATTTAAAAAAGATATTCAAATTTATGTCAAAAATATTTGTATTTCCAAAACGATTTTGAAAGACTGTCAAAAAAATCCGAATTTGAAGGTTTAGGGTATGCAGTTCGACACGGATGCACTCCCTGATGCCGAAAATGAAAGTTTCGTATCGATCGGTCAATATCCGAGCGAGTTATTGAAAGTTGAAAGTCAAAAATTGAGTACTGATTGATATATCAGTATAAGTGAAAATTTTGAAAAACCAATGTGAAATGTTGTCAAAATTTTAACGTGGTTAGGTGACTAGCATTGCCTCGTCAATATTAAACCAAATAAAACAGAAATATAACGGTATTTAAAAAAGATATTCAAATTTATGTCAAAAATATTTGTATTTCCAAAACGATTTTGAAAGACTGTCAAAAAATCCGAATTTGAAGGTTCAGGGTATGCAGTTCGACACGGATGCACTCCCTGATGCCGAAAATGAAAGTTTCGTATCGATCGGTCAATATCCGAGCGAGTTATTGAAAGTTGAAAGTCAAAAATTGAGTACTTATTGATATATCAGTATAAGTGAAAATTTTGAAAAACCAATGTGAAATGTTGTCAAAATTTTAACGTGGTTAGGTGACTAGCATTGCTTCGTCAATATTAAACCAAATAAAACAGAAATCTAACGGTATTTAAAAAAGATATTCAAATTTATGTCAAAAATATTTGTATTTCCAAAACGATTTTGAAAGACTGTCAAAAAAATCCGAATTTGAAGGTTCAGGGTATGCAGTTCGACACGGATGTACTCCCTGATGCCGAAAATGAAAGTTTCGTATCGATCGGTCAATATCCGAGCGAGTTATTGAAAGTTGAAAGTCAAAAATTGAGTACTGATTGATATATCAGTATAAGTGAAAATTTTGAAAAACCAATGTGAAATGTTGTCAAAATTTTAACGTGGTTAGGTGACTAGCCTTGCCTCGTCAATATTAAACCAAATAAAACAGAAATCTAACGGTATTTAAAAAAGATATTCAAATTTATGTCAAAAATATTTGTATTTCCAAAACGATTTTGAAAGACTGTCAAAAAAATCCGAATTTGATGGTTCAGGGTATGCAGTTCGACACGGAGTACTCCCTGATGCCGAAAATGAAAGTTTCGTATCGATCGGTCAGTATCCGAGCGAGTTATTGAAAGTTGAAAGTCAAAAATTGAGTACTGATTGATATATCAGTATAAGTGAAAATTTTGAAAAACCAATGTGAAATGTTGTCAAAATTTTAACGTGGTTAGGTGACTAGCATTGCCTCGTCAATATTAAACCAAATAAAACAGAAATCTAACGGTATTTAAAAAAGATGTTCAAATTTATGTCAAAAATATTTGTATTTCCAAAACGATTTTGAAAGACTGTCAAAAAAATCCGAATTTGATGGTTCAGGGTATGCAGTTCGACACGGAGTACTCCCTGATGCCGAAAATGAAAGTTTCGTATCGATCGGTCAATATCCGAGCGAGTTATTGAAAGTTGAAAGTCAAAAATTGAGTACTGATTGATGTATCAGTATAAGTGAAAATTTTGAAAAACCAATGTGAAATGTTGTCAAAATTTTAACGTGGTTAGGTGACTAGCATTGCGTCGTCAATATTAAACCAAATAAAACAGAAATCTAACGGTATTTAAAAAAGATATTCAAATTTATGTCAAAAATATTTGTATTTCCAAAACGATTTTGAAAGACTGTCAAAAAAATCCGAATTTGAAGGTTCAGGGTATGCAGTTCGACACGGATGCACTTCCTGATGCCGAAAATGAAAGTTTCGTATCGATCGGTCAATATCCGAGCGAGTTATTGAAAGTTGAAAGTCAAAAATTGAGTACTGATTGATATATCAGTATAAGTGAAAATTTTGAAAAACCAATGTGAAATGTTGTCAAAATTTTAACGTGGTTAGGTGAGTAGCATTGCGTCGTCAATATTAAACTAAATAAAACAGAAATCTAACGGTATTTAAAAAAGATATTCAAATTTATGTCAAAAATATTTGTATTTCCAAAACGATTTTGAAAGACTGTCAAAAAAATCCGAATTTGATGGTTCAGGGTATGCAGTTCGACACGGATGCACTCCCTGATGCCGAAAATGAAAGTTTCGTATCGATCGGTCAATATCCGAGCGAGTTATTGAAAGTTGAAAGTCAAAAATTGAGTACTGATTGATATATCAGTATAAGTGAAAATTTTGAAAAACCAATGTGAAATGTTGTCAAAATTTTAACGTGGTTAGGTGACTAGCCTTGCCTTGTCAATATTAAACCAAATAAAACAGAAATCTAACGGTATTTAAAAAAGATATTCAAATTTTTGTCAAAAATATTTGTATTTCCAAAACGATTTTGAAAGACTGTCAAAAAAATCCGAATTTGAAGGTTCAGGGTATGCAGTTCGACACGGATGCACTCCCTGATGCCGAAAATGAAAGTTTCGTATCGATCGGTCAATATCCGAGCGAGTTATTGAAAGTTGAAAGTCAAAAATTGAGTACTGACTGATATATCAGTATAAGTGAAAATTTTGAAAAACCAATGTGAAATGTTGTCAAAATTTTAACGTGGTTAGGTGACTAGCATTGCGTCGTCAATATTAAACCAAATAAAACAGAAATCTAACGGTATTTAAAAAAGATATTCAAATTTATGTCAAAAATATTTGTATTTCCAAAACGATTTTGAAAGACTGTCAAAAAAATCCGAATTTGAAGGTTCAGGGTATGCAGTTCGACACGGATGCACTCCCTGATGCCGAAAATGAAAGTTTCGTATCGATCGGTCAATATCCGAGCGAGTTATTGAAAGTTGAAAGTCAAAAATTGAGTACTGATTGATATATCAGTATAAGTGAAAATTTTGAAAAACCAATGTGAAATGTTGTCAAAATTTTAACGTGGTTAGGTGACTAGCATTGCCTCGTCAATATTAAACCAAATAAAACAGAAATCTAACGGTATTTAAAAAAGATATTAAAATTTATGTCAAAAATATTTGTATTTCCAAAACGATTTTGAAAGACTGTCAAAAAAATCCGAATTTGATGGTTCAGGGTATGCAGTTCGACACGGAGTACTCCCTGATGCCGAAAATGAAAGTTTCGTATCGATCGGTCAATATCCGAGCGAGTTATTGAAAGTTGAAAGTCAAAAATTGAGTACTGATTGATATATCAGTATAAGTGAAAATTTTGAAAAACCAATGTGAAATGTTGTCAAAATTTTAACGTGGTTAGGTGACTAGCATTGCCTCGTCAATATTAAACCAAATAAAACAGAAATCTAACGGTATTTAAAAAAGATATTCAAATTTATGTCAAAAATATTTGTATTTCCAAAACGATTTTGAAAGACTGTCAAAAAAATCCGAATTTGATGGTTCAGGGTATGCAGTTCGACACGGATGCACTTCCTGATGCCGAAAATGAAAGTTTCGTATCGATCGGTCAATATCCGAGCGAGTTATTGAAAGTTGAAAGTCAAAAATTGAGTACTGATTGATATATCAGTATAAGTGAAAATTTTGAAAAACCAATGTGAAATGTTGTCAAAATTTTAACGTGGTTAGGTGACTAGCATTGCCTCGTCAATATTAAACCAAATAAAACGGAAATCAAACGGTATTTAAAAAAGATATTCAAATTTATGTCAAAAATATTTGTATTTCCAAAACGATTTTGAAAGACTGTCAAAAAAATCCGAATTTGAAGGTTCAGGGTATGCAGTTCGACACGGATGTACTCCCTGATGCCGAAAATGAAAGTTTCGTATCGATCGATCAATATCCGAGCGAGTTATTGAAAGTTGAAAGTCAAAAATTGAGTACTGATTGATATGTCAGTATAAGTGAAAATTTTGAAAAACCAATGTGAAATGTTGTCAAAATTTTAACGTGGTTAGGTGACTAGCATTGCCTCGTCTATATTAAACCAAATAAAACAGAAATCTAACGGTATTTAAAAAAGATATTCAAATTTATGTCAAAAATATTTGTATTTCCAAAACGATTTTGAAAGACTGTCAAAAAAATCCGAATTTGATGGTTCAGGGTATGCAGTTCGACACGGATGTACTCCCTGATGCCGAAAATGAAAGTTTCGTATCGATCGGTCAATATCCGAGCGAGTTATTGAAAGTTGAAAGTCAAAAATTGAGTACTGATTGATATATCAGTATAAGTGAAAATTTTGAAAAACCAATGTGAAATGTTGTCAAAATTTTAACGTGGTTAGGTGACTAGCCTTGCCTTGTCAATATTAAACCAAATAAAACAGAAATCTAACGGTATTTAAAAAAGATATTCAAATTTTTGTCAAAAATATTTGTATTTCCAAAACGATTTTGAAAGACTGTCAAAAAAATCCGAATTTGAAGGTTCAGGGTATGCAGTTCGACACGGATGCACTCCCTGATGCCGAAAATGAAAGTTTCGTATCGATCGGTCAATATCCGAGCGAGTTATTGAAAGTTGAAAGTCAGAAATTGAGTACTGATTGATATATCATTATAAGTGAAAATTTTGAAAAACCAATGTGAAATGTTGTCAAAATTTTAACGTGGTTAGGTGACTAGCATGGCCTCGTCAATATTACACCAAATAAAACAGAAATCTAACGGTATTTAAAAAAGATATTCAAATTTATGTCAAAAATATTTGTATTTCCAAAACGATTTTGAAAGACTGTCAAAAAAATCCGAATTTGAAGGTTCAGGGTATGCAGTTCGACACGGATGCACTCCCTGATGCCGAAAATGAAAGTTTCGTATCGATCGGTCAATATCCGAGCGAGTTATTGAAAGTTGAAAGTCAGAAATTGAGTACTGATTGATATATCATTATAAGTGAAAATTTTGAAAAACCAATGTGAAATGTTGTCAAAATTTTAACGTGGTTAGGTGACTAGCATTGCCTCGTCAATATTAAACCAAATAAAACAGAAATCTAACGGTATTTAAAAAAGATATTCAAATTTATGTGAAAAATATTTGTATTTCCAAAACGATTTTGAAAGACTGTCAAAAAAATCCGAATTTGAAGGTTCAGGGTATGCAGTTCGACACGGATGCACTCCCTGATGCCGAAAATGAAAGTTTCGTATCGATCGGTCAATATCCGAGCGAGTTATTGAAAGTTGAAAGTCAGAAATTGAGTACTGATTGATATATCATTATAAGTGAAAATTTTGAAAAACCAATGTGAAATGTTGTCAAAATTTTAACGTGGTTAGGTGACTAGCATTGCCTCGTCAATATTAAACCAAATAAAACGGAAATCAAACGGTATTTAAAAAAGATATTCAAATTTATGTGAAAAATATTTGTATTTCCAAAACGATTTTGAAAGACTGTCAAAAAAATCCGAATTTGAAGGTTCAGGGTATGCAGTTCGACACGGATGCACTCCCTGATGCCGAAAATGAAAGTTTCGTATCGATCGGTCAATATCCGAGCGAGTTATTGAAAGTTGAAAGTCAAAAATTGAGTACTGATTGATATATCAGTATAAGTGAAAATTTTGAAAAACCAATGTGAAATGTTGTCAAAATTTTAACGTGGTTAGGTGACTAGCCTTGCCTTGTCAATATTAAACCAAATAAAACAGAAATCTAACGGTATTTAAAAAAGATATTCAAATTTTTGTCAAAAATATTTGTATTTCCAAAACGATTTTGAAAGACTGTCAAAAAAATCCGAATTTGAAGGTTCAGGGTATGCAGTTCGACACGGATGCACTCCCTGATGCCGAAAATGAAAGTTTCGTATCGATCGGTCAATATCCGAGCGAGTTATTGAAAGTTGAAAGTCAGAAATTGAGTACTGATTGATATATCATTATAAGTGAAAATTTTGAAAAACCAATGTGAAATGTTGTCAAAATTTTAACGTGGTTAGGTGACTAGCATGGCCTCGTCAATATTACACCAAATAAAACAGAAATCTAACGGTATTTAAAAAAGATATTCAAATTTATGTCAAAAATATTTGTATTTCCAAAACGATTTTGAAAGACTGTCAAAAAAATCCGAATTTGAAGGTTCAGGGTATGCAGTTCGACACGGATGCACTCCCTGATGCCGAAAATGAAAGTTTCGTATCGATCGGTCAATATCCGAGCGAGTTATTGAAAGTTGAAAGTCAGAAATTGAGTACTGATTGATATATCATTATAAGTGAAAATTTTGAAAAACCAATGTGAAATGTTGTCAAAATTTTAACGTGGTTAGGTGACTAGCATTGCCTCGTCAATATTAAACCAAATAAAACAGAAATCTAACGGTATTTAAAAAAGATATTCAAATTTATGTGAAAAATATTTGTATTTCCAAAACGATTTTGAAAGACTGTCAAAAAAATCCGAATTTGAAGGTTCAGGGTATGCAGTTCGACACGGATGCACTCCCTGATGCCGAAAATGAAAGTTTCGTATCGATCGGTCAATATCCGAGCGAGTTATTGAAAGTTGAAAGTCAGAAATTGAGTACTGATTGATATATCATTATAAGTGAAAATTTTGAAAAACCAATGTGAAATGTTGTCAAAATTTTAACGTGGTTAGGTGACTAGCATTGCCTCGTCAATATTAAACCAAATAAAACGGAAATCAAACGGTATTTAAAAAAGATATTCAAATTTATGTCAAAAATATTTGTATTTCCAAAACGATTTTGAAAGACTGTCAAAAAAATCCGAATTTGAAGGTTCAGGATATGCAGTTCGACACGGATGCACTCCCTGATGCCGAAAATGAAAGTTTCGTATCGATCGGTCAATATCCGAGCGAGTTATTGAAAGTTGAAAGTCAGAAATTGAGTACTGATTGATATATCATTATAAGTGAAAATTTTGAAAAACCAATGTGAAATGTTGTCAAAATTTTAACGTGGTTAGGTGACTAGCATTGCCTCGTCAATATTAAACCAAATAAAACAGAAATCTAACGGTATTTAAAAAAGATATTCAAATTTATGTCAAAAATATTTGTATTTCCAAAACGATTTTGAAAGACTGTCAAAAAAATCCGAATTTGAAGGTTCAGGGTATGCAGTTCGACACGGATGCACTCCCTGATGCCGAAAATGAAAGTTTCGTATCGATCGGTCAATATCCGAGCGAGTTATTGAAAGTTGAAAGTCAGAAATTGAGTACTGATTGATATATCATTATAAGTGAAAATTTTGAAAAACCAATGTGAAATGTTGTCAAAATTTTAACGTGGTTAGGTGACTAGCATTGCCTCGTCAATATTAAACCAAATAAAACAGAAATCTAACGGTATTTAAAAAAGATATTCAAATTTATGTGAAAAATATTTGTATTTCCAAAACGATTTTGAAAGACTGTCAAAAAAATCCGAATTTGAAGGTTCAGGGTATGCAGTTCGACACGGATGCACTCCCTGATGCCGAAAATGAAAGTTTCGTATCGATCGGTCAATATCCGAGCGAGTTATTGAAAGTTGAAAGTCAGAAATTGAGTACTGATTGATATATCATTATAAGTGAAAATTTTGAAAAACCAATGTGAAATGTTGTCAAAATTTTAACGTGGTTAGGTGACTAGCATTGCCTCGTCAATATTAAACCAAATAAAACAGAAATCTAACGGTATTTAAAAAAGATATTCAAATTTATGTCAAAAATATTTGTATTTCCAAAACGATTTTGAAAGACTGTCAAAAAAATCCGAATTTGAAGGTTCAGGGTACGCAGTTCGACACGGATGCACTCTCTGATGCCGAGAATGAAAGTTTCGTATCGATCGGTCAATATCCGAGCGAGTTATTGAAAGTTGAAAGTCAAAAATTGAGTACTGATTGATATATCAGTATAAGTGAAAATTTTGAAAAACCAATGTGAAATGTTGTCAAAATTTTAACGTGGTTAGGTGACTAGCATTGCCTCGTCTATATTAAACCAAATAAAACAGAAATCTAACGGTATTTAAAAAAGATATTCAAATTTTTGTCAAAAATATTTGTATTTCCAAAACGATTTTGAAAGACTGTCAAAAAAATCCGAATTTGAAGGTTCAGGGTATGCAGTTCGACACGGATGCACTCCCTGATGCCGAAAATGAAAGTTTCGTATCGATCGGTCAATATCCGAGCGAGTTATTGAAAGTCAAAAATTGAGTACTGATTGATATATCAGTATAAGTGAAAATTTTGAAAAACCAATGTGAAATGTTGTCAAAATTTTAACGTGGTTAGGTGACTAGCCTTGCCTTGTCAATATTAAACCAAATAAAACAGAAATCTAACGGTATTTAAAAAAGATATTCAAATTTTTGTCAAAAATATTTGTATTTCCAAAACGATTTTGAAAGACTGTCAAAAAAATCCGAATTTGAAGGTTCAGGGTATGCAGTTCGACACGGATGCACTCCCTGATGCCGAAAATGAAAGTTTCGTATCGATCGGTCAATATCCGAGCGAGTTATTGAAAGTTGAAAGTCAGAAATTGAGTACTGATTGATATATCATTATAAGTGAAAATTTTGAAAAACCAATGTGAAATGTTGTCAAAATTTTAACGTGGTTAGGTGACTAGCATGGCCTCGTCAATATTACACCAAATAAAACAGAAATCTAACGGTATTTAAAAAAGATATTCAAATTTATGTCAAAAATATTTGTATTTCCAAAACGATTTTGAAAGACTGTCAAAAAAATCCGAATTTGATGGTTCAGGGTATGCAGTTCGACACGGATGCACTCCCTGATGCCGAAAATGAAAGTTTCGTATCGATCGGTCAATATCCGAGCGAGTTATTGAAAGTTGAAAGTCGAAAATTGAGTACTGATTGATATATCAGTATAAGTGAAAATTTTGAAAAACCAATGTGAAATGTTGTCAAAATTTTAACGTGGTTAGGTGACTAGCATTGCCTCGTCAATATTAAACCAAATAAAACGGAAATCAAACGGTATTTAAAAAAGATATTCAAATTTATGTCAAAAATATTTGTATTTCCAAAACGATTTTGAAAGACTGTCAAAAAAATCCGAATTTGAAGGTTCAGGGTATGCAGTTCGACACGGATGCACTCCCTGATGCCGAAAATGAAAGTTTCGTATCGATCGGTCAATATCCGAGCGAGTTATTGAAAGTTGAAAGTCAAAAATTGAGTACTGATTGATATGTCAGTATAAGTGAAAATTTTGAAAAACCAATGTGAAATGTTGTCAAAATTTTAACGTGGTTAGGTGACTAGCATTGCGTCGTCAATATTAAACCAAATAAAACGGAAATCAAACGGTATTTAAAAAAGATATTCAAATTTATGTCAAAAATATTTGTATTTCCAAAACGATTTTGAAAGACTGTCAAAAAAATCCGAATTTGAAGGTTCAGGGTATGCAGTTCGACACGGATGCACTCCCTGATGCCGAAAATGAAAGTTTCGTATCGATCGGTCAATATCCGAGCGAGTTATTGAAAGTTGAAAGTCAAAAATTGAGTACTGATTGATATGTCAGTATAAGAGAAAATTTTGAAAAACCAATGTGAAATGTTGTCAAAATTTTAACGTGGTTAGGTGACTAGCATTGCGTCGTCAATATTAAACCAAATAAAACAGAAATCTAACAGTATTTAAAAAAGATATTCAAATTTATGTCAAAAATATTTGTATTTCCAAAACGATTTTGAAAGACTGTCAAAAAAATCCGAATTTGATGGTTCAGGGTATGCAGTTCGACACGGATGTACTCCCTGATGCCGAAAATGAAAGTTTCGTATCGATCGGTCAATATCCGAGCGAGTTATTGAAAGTTGAAAGTCAAAAATTGAGTACTGATTGATATATCAGTATAAGTGAAAATTTTGAAAAACCAATGTGAAATGTTGTCAAAATTTTAACGTGGTTAGGTGACTAGCATTGCCTCGTCTATATTAAACCAAATAAAACAGAAATCTAACGGTATTTAAAAAAGATATTCAAATTTTAGTCAAAAATATTTGTATTTCCAAAACGATTTTGAAAGACTGTCAAAAAATCCGAATTTGAAGGTTCAGGGTATGCAGTTCAACACGGATGCACTTCCTGATGCCGAAAATGAAAGTTTCGTATCGATCGGTCAATATCCGAGCGAGTTATTGAAAGTTGAAAGTCAGAAATTGAGTACTGATTGATATATCATTATAAGTGAAAATTTTGAAAAACCAATGTGAAATGTTGTCAAAATTTTAACGTGGTTAGGTGACTAGCATTGCCTCGTCAATATTAAACCAAATAAAACAGAAATCTAACGGTATTTAAAAAAGATATTCAAATTTATGTGAAAAATATTTGTATTTCCAAAACGATTTTGAAAGACTGTCAAAAAAATCCGAATTTGAAGGTTCAGGGTATGCAGTTCGACACGGATGCACTCCCTGATGCCGAAAATGAAAGTTTCGTATCGATCGGTCAATATCCGAGCGAGTTATTGAAAGTTGAAAGTCAGAAATTGAGTACTGATTGATATATCATTATAAGTGAAAATTTTGAAAAACCAATGTGAAATGTTGTCAAAATTTTAACGTGGTTAGGTGACTAGCATTGCCTCGTCAATATTAAACCAAATAAAACAGAAATCTAACGGTATTTAAAAAAGATATTCAAATTTATGTCAAAAATATTTGTATTTCCAAAACGATTTTGAAAGACTGTCAAAAAAATCCGAATTTGAAGGTTCAGGGTATGCAGTTCGACACGGATGCACTCCCTGATGCCGAAAATGAAAGTTTCGTATCGATCGGTCAATATCCGAGCGAGTTATTGAAAGTTGAAAGTCAGAAATTGAGTACTGATTGATATATCATTATAAGTGAAAATTTTGAAAAACCAATGTGAAATGTTGTCAAAATTTTAACGTGGTTAGGTGACTAGCATTGCCTCGTCAATATTAAACCAAATAAAACAGAAATCTAACGGTATTTAAAAAAGATATTCAAATTTTTGTCAAAAATATTTGTATTTCCAAAACGATTTTGAAAGACTGTCAAAAAAATCCGAATTTGAAGGTTCAGGGTATGCAGTTCGACACGGATGCACTCCCTGATGCCGAAAATGAAAGTTTCGTATCAATCGGTCAATATCCGAGCGAGTTATTGAAAGTTGAAAGTCAAAAATTGAGTACTTATTGATATATCAGTATAAGTGAAAATTTTGAAAAACCAATGTGAAATGTTGTCAAAATTTTAACGTGGTTAGGTGACTAGCATTGCGTCGTCAATATTAAACCAAATAAAACAGAAATCTAACGGTATTTAAAAAAGATATTCAAATTTATGTCAAAAATATTTGTATTTCCAAAACGATTTTGAAAGACTGTCAAAAAAATCCGAATTTGAAGGTTCAGGGTACGCAGTTCGACACGGATGCACTCCCTGATGCCGAGAATGAAAGTTTCGTATCGATCGGTCAATATCCGAGCGAGTTATTGAAAGTTGAAAGTCAAAAATTGAGTACTGATTGATATATCAGTATAAGTGAAAATTTTGAAAAACCAATGTGAAATGTTGTCAAAATTTTAACGTGGTTAGGTGACTAGCATTGCCTCGTCTATATTAAACCAAATAAAACAGAAATCTAACGGTATTTAAAAAAGATATTCAAATTTTTGTCAAAAATATTTGTATTTCCAAAACGATTTTGAAAGACTGTCAAAAAAATCCGAATTTGAAGGTTCAGGGTATGCAGTTCGACACGGATGCACTCCCTGATGCCGAAAATGAAAGTTTCGTATCGATCGGTCAATATCCGAGCGAGTTATTGAAAGTCAAAAATTGAGTACTGATTGATATATCAGTATAAGTGAAAATTTTGAAAAACCAATGTGAAATGTCGTCAAAATTTTAACGTGGTTAGGTGACTAGCATTGCCTCGTCAATATTAAACCAAATAAAACAGAAATCTAACGGTATTTAAAAAAGATATTCAAATTTATGTCAAAAATATTTGTATTTCCAAAACGATTTTGAAAGACTGTCAAAAAAATCCGAATTTGATGGTTCAGGGTATGCAGTTCGACATGGATGTACTCCCTGATGCCGAAAATGAAAGTTTCGTATCGATCGGTCAATATCCGAGCGAGTTATTGAAAGTTGAAAGTCAAAAATTGAGTACTGATTGATATATCAGTATAAGTGAAAATTTTAAAAAACCAATGTGAAATGTTGTCAAAATTTTAACGTGGTTAGGTGACTAGCATTGCCTCGTCTATATTAAACCAAATAAAACAGAAATCTAACTGTATTTAAAAAAGATATTCAAATTTTTGTCAAAAATATTTGTATTTCCAAAACGATTTTGAAAGACTGTCAAAAAAATCCGAATTTGAAGGTTCAGGGTATGCAGTTCGACACGGATGCACTCCCTGATGCCGAAAATGAAAGTTTCGTATCGATCGGTCAATATCCGAGCGAGTTATTGAAAGTTGAAAGTCAAAAATTGAGTACTGATTGATATATCAGTATAAGTGAAAATTTTGAAAAACCAATGTGAAATGTTGTCAAAATTATAACGTGGTTAGGTGACTAGCATTGCCTCGTCAATATTTAACCAAATAAAATAGAAATCTAACGGTATTTAAAAAAGATATTCAAATTTATGTCAAAAATATTTGTATTTCCAAAACGATTTTGAAAGACTGTCAAAAAAATCCGAATTTGAAGGTTCAGGGTATGCAGTTCAACACGGATGCACTCCCTGATGCCGAAAATGAAAGTTTCGTATCGATCGGTCAATATCCGAGCGAGTTATTGAAAGTTGAAAGTCAAAAATTGAGTACTGATTGATATATCATTATAAGTGAAAATTTTGAAAAACCAATGTGAAATGTTGTCAAAATTTTAACGTGGTTAGGTGACTAGCATTGCCTCGTCAATATTAAAGCAAATAAAACAGAAATCTAACGGTATTTAAAAAAGATATTCAAATTTATGTCAAAAATATTTGTATTTCCAAAACGATTTTGAAAGACTGTCAAAAAATCCGAATTTGAAGGTTCAGGGTATGCAGTTCGACACGGATGCACTCCCTGATGCCGAAAATGAAAGTTTCGTATCGATCGGTCAATATCCGAGCGAGTTATTGAAAGTTGAAAGTCAAAAATTGAGTACTTATTGATATATCAGTATAAGTGAAAATTTTGAAAAACCAATGTGAAATGTTGTCAAAATTTTAACGTGGTTAGGTGACTAGCATTGCTTCGTCAATATTAAACCAAATAAAACAGAAATCTAACGGTATTTAAAAAAGATATTCAAATTTATGTCAAAAATATTTGTATTTCCAAAACGATTTTGAAAGACTGTCAAAAAAATCCGAATTTGAAGGTTCAGGGTATGCAGTTCGACACGGATGCACTCCCTGATGCCGAAAATGAAAGTTTCGTATCGATCGGTCAATATCCGAGCGAGTTATTGAAAGTTGAAAGTCAAAAATTGAGTACTGATTGATATATCAGTATAAGTGAAAATTTTGAAAAACCAATGTGAAATGTTGTCAAAATTTTAACGTGGTTAGGTGACTAGCATTGCCTCGTCAATATTAAACCAAATAAAACAGAAATCTAACGGTATTTAAAAAAGATATTAAAATTTATGTCAAAAATATTTGTATTTCCAAAACGATTTTGAAAGACTGTCAAAAAAATCCGAATTTGATGGTTCAGGGTATGCAGTTCGACACGGAGTACTCCCTGATGCCGAAAATGAAAGTTTCGTATCGATCGGTCAGTATCCGAGCGAGTTATTGAAAGTTGAAAGTCAAAAATTGAGTACTGATTGATATATCAGTATAAGTGAAAATTTTGAAAAACCAATGTGAAATGTTGTCAAAATTTTAACGTGGTTAGGTGACTAGCATTGCCTCGTCAATATTTAACCAAATAAAACAGAAATCTAACGGTATTTAAAAAAGATGTTCAAATTTATGTCAAAAATATTTGTATTTCCAAAACGATTTTGAAAGACTGTCAAAAAAATCCGAATTTGATGGTTCAGGGTATGCAGTTCGACACGGAGTACTCCCTGATGCCGAAAATGAAAGTTTCGTATCGATCGGTCAATATCCGAGCGAGTTATTGAAAGTTGAAAGTCAAAAATTGAGTACTGATTGATGTATCAGTATAAGTGAAAATTTTGAAAAACCAATGTGAAATGTTGTCAAAATTTTAACGTGGTTAGGTGACTAGCATTGCGTCGTCAATATTAAACCAAATAAAACAGAAATCTAACGGTATTTAAAAAAGATATTCAAATTTATGTCAAAAATATTTGTATTTCCAAAACGATTTTGAAAGACTGTCAAAAAAATCCGAATTTGAAGGTTCAGGGTATGCAGTTCGACACGGATGCACTTCCTGATGCCGAAAATGAAAGTTTCGTATCGATCGGTCAATATCCGAGCGAGTTATTGAAAGTTGAAAGTCAAAAATTGAGTACTGATTGATATATCAGTATAAGTGAAAATTTTGAAAAACCAATGTGAAATGTTGTCAAAATTTTAACGTGGTTAGGTGAGTAGCATTGCGTCGTCAATATTAAACCAAATAAAACAGAAATCTAACGGTATTTAAAAAAGATATTCAAATTTATGTCAAAAATATTTGTATTTCCAAAACGATTTTGAAAGACTGTCAAAAAAATCCGAATTTGATGGTTCAGGGTATGCAGTTCGACACGGATGCACTCCCTGATGCCGAAAATGAAAGTTTCGTATCGATCGGTCAATATCCGAGCGAGTTATTGAAAGTTGAAAGTCAAAAATTGAGTACTGATTGATATATCAGTATAAGTGAAAATTTTGAAAAACCAATGTGAAATGTTGTCAAAATTTTAACGTGGTTAGGTGACTAGCATTGCCTCGTCAATATTAAACCAAATAAAACAGAAATCTAACGGTATTTAAAAAAGATATTCAAATTTATGTCAAAAATATTTGTATTTCCAAAACGATTTTGAAAGACTGTCAAAAAAATCCGAATTTGATGGTTCAGGGTATGCAGTTCGACACGGATGCACTCCCTGATGCCGAAAATGAAAGTTTCGTATCGATCGGTCAATATCCGAGCGAGTTATTGAAAGTTGAAAGTCAAAAATTGAGTACTGATTGATATATCAGTATAAGTGAAAATTTTGAAAAACCAATGTGAAATGTTGTCAAAATTTTAACGTGGTTAGGTGACTAGCATTGCCTCGTCTATATTAAACCAAATAAAACAGAAATCTAACGGTATTTAAAAAAGATATTCAAATTTTTGTCAAAAATATTTGTATTTCCAAAACGATTTTGAAAGACTGTCAAAAAAATCCGAATTTGAAGGTTCAGGGTATGCAGTTTGACACGGATGCACTCCCTGATGCCGAAAATGAAAGCTTCGTATCGATCGGTCAATATCCGAGCGAGTTATTGAAAGCTGAAAGTCAAAAATTGAGTACTGATTGATATATCAGTATAAGTGAAAATTTTGAAAAACCAATGTGAAATGTTGTCAAAATTTTAACGTGGTTAGGTGACTAGCATTGCCTCGTCAATATTAAACCAAATAAAACAGAAATCTAACGGTATTTAAAAAAGATATTCAAATTTATGTCAAAAATATTTGTATTTCCAAAACGATTTTGAAAGACTGTCAAAAAAATCCGAATTTGAAGGTTCAGGGTATGCAGTTCGACACGGATGCACTCCCTGATTCCGAAAATGAAAGTTTCGTATCGATCGGTCAATATCCGAGCGAAATATTGAAAGTTGAAAGTCAAAAATTGAGTACTGATTGATATATCAGTTTAAGTGAAAATTTTGAAAAACCAATGTGAAATGTTGTCAAAATTTTAACGTGGTTAGGTGACTAGCATTGCCTCGTCAATATTAAACCAAATAAAACAGAAATCTAACGGTATGTAAAAAAGATATTCAAATTTATGTCAAAAATATTTGTATTTCCAAAACGATTTTGAAAGACTGTCAAAAAAATCCGAATTTGAAGGTTCAGGGTATGCAGTTCGACACGGAGTACTCCCTGATGCCGAAAATGAAAGTTTCGTATCGATCGGTCAATATCCGAGCGAGTTATTGAAAGTTGAAAGTCAAAAATTGAGTACTGATTGATGTATCAGTATAAGTGAAAATTTTGAAAAACCAATGTGAAATGTTGTCAAAATTTTAACGTGGTTAGGTGACTAGCATTGCGTCGTCAATATTAAACCAAATAAAACAGAAATCTAACGGTATTTAAAAAAGATATTCAAATTTATGTCAAAAATATTTGTATTTCCAAAACGATTTTGAAAGACTGTCAAAAAAATCCGAATTTGAAGGTTCAGGGTATGCAGTTCGACACGGATGCACTTCCTGATGCCGAAAATGAAAGTTTCGTATCGATCGGTCAATATCCGAGCGAGTTATTGAAAGTTGAAAGTCAAAAATTGAGTACTGATTGATATATCAGTATAAGTGAAAATTTTGAAAAACCAATGTGAAATGTTGTCAAAATTTTAACGTGGTTAGGTGACTAGCATTGCCTCGTCAATATTTAACCAAATAAAACAGAAATCTAACGGCATTTAAAAAAGATATTCAAATTTATGTCAAAAATATTTGTATTTCCAAAACGATTTTGAAAGACTGTCAAAAAAATCCGAATTTGAAGGTTCAGGGTATGCAGTTCGACACGGATGCACTCCCTGATGCCGAAAATGAAAGTTTCGTATCGATCGGTCAATATCCGAGCGAGTTATTGAAAGTTGAAAGTCAAAAATTGAGTTCTGATTAATATATCAGTATAAGTGAAAATTTTGAAAAACCAATGTGAAATGTTGTCAAAATTTTAACGTGGTTAGGTGACTAGCATTGCCTCGTCAATATTAAACCAAATAAAACAGAAATCTAACGGTATTTAAAAAAGATATTCAAATTTTTGTCAAAAATATTTGTATTTCCAAAACGATTTTGAAAGACTGTCAAAAAAATCCGAATTTGAAGGTTCAGGGTATGCAGTTCGACACGGATGCACTCCCTGATGCCGAAAATGAAAGTTTCGTATCGATCGGTTAATATCCGAGCGAGTTATTGAAAGTTGAAAGTCAAAAATTGAGTACTGATTGATATATCAGTATAAGTGAAAATTTTGAAAAACCAATGTGAAATGTTGTCAAAATTTTAACGTGGTTAGGTGACTAGCATTGCCTCGTCAATATTAAACCAAATAAAACAGAAATCTAACGGTATTTAAAAAAGATATTCAAATTTTTGTCAAAAATATTTGTATTTCCAAAACGATTTTGAAAGACTGTCAAAAAAATCCGAATTTGAAGGTTCAGGGTATGCAGTTCGACACGGATGCACTCCCTGATGCCGAAAATGAAAGTTTCGTATCGATCGGTCAATATCCGAGCGAGTTATTGAAAGTTGAAAGTCAAAAATTGAGTACTGATTGATATATCAGTATAAGTGAAAATTTTGAAAAACCAATGTGAAACGTTGTCAAAATTTTAACGTGGTTAGGTGACTAGCGTTGCCTCGTCAATATTAAACCAAATAAAACAGAAATCTAACGGTATGTAAAAAAGATATTCAAATTTTTGTCAAAAATATTTGTATTTCCAAAACGATTTTGAAAGACTGTCAAAAAAATCTGAATTTGAAGGTTCAGGGTATGCAGTTCGACACGGATGCACTTCCTGATGCCGAAAATGAAAGTTTCGTATCGATCGGTCAATATCCGAGCGAGTTATTGAAAGTTGAAAGTCAAAAATTGAGTACTGATTGATATATCAGTATAAGTGAAAATTTTGAAAAACCAATGTGAAATGTTGTCAAAATTTTAACGTGGTTAGGTGACTAGCGTTGCCTCGTCAATATTAAACCAAATAAAACAGAAATCTAACGGTATTTAAAAAAGATATTCAAATTTATGTCAAAAATATTTGTATTTCCAAAACGATTTTGAAAGACTGTCAAAAAAATCCGAATTTGAAGGTTCAGGGTATGCAGTTCGACACGGATGCACTCCCTGATGCCGAAAATGAATGTTTCGTATCGATCGGTCAATATCCGAGCGAGTTATTGAAAGTTGAAAGTCAAAAACTGAGTACTGATTGATATATCAGTATAAGTGAAAATTTTGAAAAACCAATGTGAAATGTTGTCAAAATTTTAACGTGGTTAGGTGACTAGCATTGCCTCGTCAATATTAAACCAATTAAAACAGAAATCTAACGGTATTTAAAAAAGATATTCAAATTTATGTCAAAAATATTTGTATTTCCAAAACGATTTTGAAAGACTGTCAAAAAAATCCGAATTTGAAGGTTCCGGGTATGCAGTTCGACACGGATGCACTCCCTGATGCCGAAAATGAAAGTTTCGTATCGATCGGTCAATATCCGAGCGAGTTATTGAAAGTTGAAAGTCAAAAATTGAGTACTGATTGATATATCAGTATAAGTGAACATTTTGAAAAACCAATGTGAAATGTTGTCAAAATTTTAACGTGGTTAGGTTACTAGCATTGCCTCGTCAATATTAAACCAAATAAAACAGAAATCTAACGGTATTTAAAAAAGATATTCAAATTTTTATCAAAAATATTTGTATTTCCAAAACGATTTTGAAAGACTGTCAAAAAATCCGAATTTGAAGGTTCAGGGTATGCAGTTCGACACGGATGCACTCCCTGATGCCGAAAATAAAAGTTTCGTATCGATCGGTCACTATCCGAGCGAGTTATTGAAAGTTGAATGTCAAAAATTGAGTACTGATTGAGATATCAGTATAAGTGAAAATTTTGAAGAACCAATGTGAAATGTTGTCAAAATTTTAACGTAGTTAGGTGACTAGCATTACCTCGTCAATATTAAATCAAATAAAACAGAAATCTAACGGTATTTAAAAAAGATATTCAAATTTATGTCAAAAATATTTGTATTTCCAAAACGATTTTGAAAGACTGTCAAAAAATCCGAATTTGAAGGTTCAGGGTATGCAGTTCGACACGAATGCACTCCCTGATACCGGTCAATGAAATTTTCGTATCGATCGGTCAATATCCGAGCGAGGTATTGAAAGTTAAAAGTCAAAAATTGAGTACTGATTGATATATCAGTATAAGTGAAAATTTTGAAAAACCAATGTAAAATGTTGTCAAAATTTTAACGTGGTTAGGTGACTAGCATTGCCTCGTCAATATTAAACCAAATAAAACAGAAATCTAACGGTATTTAAAAAAGATATTCAAATTTTTATCAAAAATATTTGTATTTCCAAAACGATTTTGAAAGACTGTCAAAAAATCCGAATTTGAAGGTTCAGGGTATGCAGTTCAAGACGGACGCACTCCCTGATGCCGAAAATGAAAGTTTCGTATCTATCGGTCAATATCCGAGCGAGGTATTGAAAGTTGAAAGTCAAAAATTGAGTACTGATTGATATATCAGTATAAGTGAAAATTTTGAAAAACCAATGTGAAATGTTGTCAAAATTTTAACGTGGTTAGGTGACTAGCATTGCCTCGTCAATATTAAACCAAATAAAACAGAAATCTAACGGTATTTAAAAAAGATATTCAAATTTATGTCAAAAATATTTGTATTTTCAAAACGATTTTGAAAGAATGTCAAAAAAATCCGAATTTGAAGGTTCAGGGTATGCAGTTCGACACGGATGCACACCCTGATGCCGAGAATGAAAGTTTCGTATCGATCGGTCAATATCCGAGCGAGTTATTGAAAGTTGAAAGTAAAAAATTGAGTACTGATTGATATATCAGTATAAGTGAAAATTTTGAAAAACCAATGTGAAATGTTGTCAAAATTTTAACGTGGTTAGGTGACTAGCATTGCCTCGTCAATATTAAACCAAATAAAACAGAAATCTAACGGTATTTAAAAAAGATATTCAAATTTATGTCAAAAATATTTGTATTTCCAAAACGATTTTGAAAGACTGTCAAAAAAATCCGAATTTGAAGGTTCAGGGTATGCAGTTCGACACGGATGCACTCCCTGATGCCGAAAATGAAAGTTTCGTATCGATCGGTCAATATCCGAGCGAGTTATTGAAAGTTGAAAGTCAAAAATTGAGTACTGATTGATATATCAGTATGAGTGAAAATTTTGAAAAACCAATGTGAAATGTTGTCAAAATTTTAACGTGGTTAGGTGACTAGCGTTGCCTCGTCAATATTAAACCAAATAAAACAGAAATCTAACGGTATTTAAAAAAGATATTCAAATTTATGTCAAAAATATTTGTATTTCCAAAACGATTTTGAAAGACTGTCAAAAAAATCTGAATTTGAAGGTTCAGGGTATGCAGTTCGACACGGATGCACTCCCTGATGCCGAAAATGAAAGTTTCGTATCGATCGGTCAATATCCGAGCGAGTTATTGAAAGCTGAAAGTCAAAAATTGAGTACTGATTGATATATCAGTTTAAGTGAAAATTTTGAAAAACCAATGTGAAATGTTGTCAAAATTTTAACGTGGTTAGGTGACTAGCATTGCCTCGTCAATATTAAACCAAATAAAACAGAAATCTAACGGTATTTAAAAAAGATATTCAAATTTATGTCAAAAATATTTGTATTTCCAAAACGATTTTGAAAGACTGTCAAAAAAATCCGAATTTGAAGGTTCAGGGTATGCAGTTCAACACGGATGCACTCCCTGATGCCGAAAATGAAAGTTTCGTATCGATCGGTCAATATCCGAGCGAGTTATTGAAAGTTGAAAGTCAAAAATTGAGTACTGATTGATATATCAGTATAAGTGAAAATTTTGAAAAACCAATGTGAAATGTTGTCAAAATTTTAACGTGGTTAGGTGACTAGCATTGCCTCGTCAATATTAAACCAAATAAAACAGAAATCTAACGGTATGTAAAAAAGATATTCAAATTTTTGTCAAAAATATTTGTATTTCTAAAACGATTTTGAAAGACTGTCAAAAAAATCTGAATTTGAAGGTTCAGGGTATGCAGTTCGACACGGATGCACTCCCTGATGCCGAAAATGAAAGTTTCGTATCGATCGGTCAATATCCGAGCGAGTTATTGAAAGTTGAAAGTCAAAAATTGAGTACTGATTGATATATCAGTATAAGTGAAAATTTTGAAAAACCAATGTGAAATGTTGTCAAAATTTTAACGTGGTTAGGTGACTAGCATTGCCTCGTCAATATTAAACCAAATAAAACAGAAATCTAACGGTATTTAAAAAGATATTCAAATTTATGTCAAAAATATTTGTATTTCCAAAACGATTTTGAAAGACTGTCAAAAAAATCCGAATTTGAAGGTTCAGGGTATGCAGTTCGACACGGATGCACTCCCTGATGCCGAAAATGAAAGTTTCGTATCGATCGGTCAATATCCGAGCGAGTTATTGAAAGCTGAAAGTCAAAAATTGAGTACTGATTGATATATCAGTTTAAGTGAAAATTTTGAAAAACCAATGTGAAATGTTGTCAAAATTTTAACGTGGTTAGGTGACTAGCATTGCCTCGTCAATATTTAACCAAATAAAACAGAAATCTAACGGTATTTAAAAAAGATATTCAAATTTTTGTCAAAAATATTTGTATTTCCAAAACGATTTTGAAAGACTGTCAAAAAAATCCGAATTTGAAGGTTCAGGGTATGCAGTTCGACACGGATGCACTCCCTGATGCCGAAAATGAAAGTTTCGTATCGATCGGTCAATATCCGAGCGAGTTATTGAAAGTTGAAAGTCAAAAATTGAGTACTTATTGATATATCAGTATAAGTGAAAATTTTGAAAAACCAATGTGAAATGTTGTCAAAATTTTAACGTGGTTAGGTGACTAGCATTGCCTCGTCAATATTAAACCAAATAAAACAGAAATCTAACGGTATTTAAAAAAGATATTCAAATTTATGTCAAAAATATTTGTATTTCCAAAACGATTTTGAAAGACTGTCAAAAAATCCGAATTTGAAGGTTCAGGGTATGCAGTTCGACACGAATGCACTCCCTGATGCCGAAAATGAAAGTTTCGTATCGATCGGTCAATATCCGAGCGAGTTATTGAAAGTTGAAAGTCAAAAATTGAGTACTGATTGATATATCAGTATAAGTGAAAATTTTGAAAAACCAATGTGAAATGTTGTCAAAATTTTAACGTGGTTAGGTGACTAGCATTGCCTCGTCAATATTAAACCAAATAAAACAGAAATCTAACGGTATTTAAAAAAGATATTCAAATTTATGTCAAAAATATTTGTATTTCCAAAACGATTTTGAAAGACTGTCAAAAAAATCCGAATTTGAAGGTTCAGGGTATGCAGTTCGACACGGATGCACTCCTTGATGCCGAAAATGAAAGTTTCGTATCGATCGGTCAATATCCGAGCGAGTTATTGAAAGTTGAAAGTCAAAAATTGAGTACTTATTGATATATCAGTATAAGTGAAAATTTTGAAAAACCAATGTGAAATGTTGTCAAAATTTTAACGTGGTTAGGTGACTAGCATTGCCTCGTCAATATTTAACCAAATAAAACAGAAATCTAACGGTATTTAAAAAAGATATTCAAATTTATGTCAAAAATATTTGTATTTCCAAAACGATTTTGAAAGACTGTCAAAAAAATCCGAATTTGAAGGTTCAGGGTATGCAGTTCGACACGGATGCACTCCCTGATGCCGAAAATGAAAGTTTCGTATCGATCGGTCAATATCCGAGCGAGTTATTGAAAGTTGAAAGTCAAAAATTGAGTTCTGATTAATATATCAGTATAAGTGAAAATTTTGAAAAACCAATGTGAAATGTTGTCAAAATTTTAACGTGGTTAGGTGACTAGCATTGCCTCGTCAATATTAAACCAAATAAAACAGAAATCTAACGGTATTTAAAAAAGATATTCAAATTTTTGTCAAAAATATTTGTATTTCCAAAACGATTTTGAAAGACTGTCAAAAAAATCCGAATTTGAAGGTTCAGGGTATGCAGTTCGACACGGATGCACTCCCTGATGCCGAAAATGAAAGTTTCGTATCGATCGGTTAATATCCGAGCGAGTTATTGAAAGTTGAAAGTCAAAAATTGAGTACTGATTGATATATCAGTATAAGTGAAAATTTTGAAAAACCAATGTGAAATGTTGTCAAAATTTTAACGTGGTTAGGTGACTAGCATTGCCTCGTCAATATTAAACCAAATAAAACAGAAATCTAACGGTATTTAAAAAAGATATTCAAATTTATGTCAAAAATATTTGTATTTCCAAAACGATTTTGAAAGACTGTCAAAAAAATCCGAATTTGAAGGTTCAGGGTATGCAGTTCGACACGGATGCACTCCCTGATGCCGAAAATGAAAGTTTCGTATCGATCGGTCAATATCCGAGCGAGTTATTGAAAGTTGAAAGTCAGAAATTGAGTACTGATTGATATATCATTATAAGTGAAAATTTTGAAAAACCAATGTGAAATGTTGTCAAAATTTTAACGTGGTTAGGTGACTAGCGTTGCCTCGTCAATATTAAACCAAATAAAACAGAAATCTAACGGTATGTAAAAAAGATATTCAAATTTTTGTCAAAAATATTTGTATTTCCAAAACGATTTTGAAAGACTGTCAAAAAAATCCGAATTTGAAGGTTCAGGGTATGCAGTTCGACACGGATGCACTTCTTGATGCCGAAAATGAAAGTTTCGTATCGATCGGTCAATATCCGAGCGAGTTATTGAAAGTTGAAAGTCAAAAATTGAGTACTGATTGATATATCAGTATAAGTGAAAATTTTGAAAAACCAATGTGAAATGTTGTCAAAATTTTAACGTGGTTAGGTGACTAGCGTTGCCTCGTCAATATTAAACCAAATAAAACAGAAATCTAACGGTATTTAAAAAAGATATTCAAATTTATGTCAAAAATATTTGTATTTCCAAAACGATTTTGAAAGACTGTCAAAAAAATCCGAATTTGAAGGTTCAGGGTATGCAGTTCGACACGGATGCACTTCTTGATGCCGAAAATGAAAGTTTCGTATCGATCGGTCAATATCCGAGCGAGTTATTGAAAGTTGAAAGTCAGAAATTGAGTACTGATTGATATATCATTATAAGTGAAAATTTTGAAAAACCAATGTGAAATGTTGTCAAAATTTTAACGTGGTTAGGTGACTAGCGTTGCCTCGTCAATATTAAACCAAATAAAACAGAAATCTAACGGTATGTAAAAAAGATATTCAAATTTTTGTCAAAAATATTTGTATTTCCAAAACGATTTTGAAAGACTGTCAAAAAAATCCGAATTTGAAGGTTCAGGGTATGCAGTTCGACACGGATGCACTTCTTGATGCCGAAAATGAAAGTTTCGTATCGATCGGTCAATATCCGAGCGAGTTATTGAAAGTTGAAAGTCAAAAATTGAGTACTGATTGATATATCAGTATAAGTGAAAATTTTGAAAAACCAATGTGAAATGTTGTCAAAATTTTAACGTGGTTAGGTGACTAGCGTTGCCTCGTCAATATTAAACCAAATAAAACAGAAATCTAACGGTATTTAAAAAAGATATTCAAATTTATGTCAAAAATATTTGTATTTCCAAAACGATTTTGAAAGACTGTCAAAAAAATCCGAATTTGAAGGTTCAGGGTATGCAGTTCGACACGGATGCACTCCCTGATGCCGAAAATGAAAGTTTCGTATCGATCGGTCAATATCCGAGCGAGTTATTGAAAGTTGAAAGTCAAAAATTGAGTACTGATTGATATATCAGTATAAGTGAAAATTTTGAAAAACCAATGTGAAATGTTGTCAAAATTTTAACGTGGTTAGGTGACTAGCGTTGCCTCGTCAATATTAAACCAAATAAAACAGAAATCTAACGGTATTTAAAAAAGATATTCAAATTTATGTCAAAAATATTTGTATTTCCAAAACGATTTTGAAAGACTGTCAAAAAAATCCGAATTTGAAGGTTCAGGGTATGCAGTTCAACACGGATGCACTCCCTGATGCCGAAAATGAAAGTTTCGTATCGATCGGTCAATATCCGAGCGAGTTATTGAAAGTTGAAAGTCAAAAATTGAGTTCTGATTAATATATCAGTATAAGTGAAAATTTTGAAAAACCAATGTGAAATGTTGTCAAAATTTTAACGTGGTTAGGTGACTAGCATTGCCTCGTCAATATTAAACCAAATAAAACAGAAATCTAACGGTATTTAAAAAAGATATTCAAATTTATGTCAAAAATATTTGTATTTCCAAAACGATTTTGAAAGACTGTCAAAAAAATCCGAATTTGAAGGTTCAGGGTATGCAGTTCGACACGGATGCACTCCCTGATGCCGAAAATGAAAGTTTCGTATCGATCGGTCAATATCCGAGCGAGTTATTGAAAGTTGAAAGTCAAAAATTGAGTACTGATTGATATATCAGTATAAGTGAAAATTTTGAAAAACCAATGTGAAATGTTGTCAAAATTTTAACGTGGTTAGGTGACTAGCGTTGCCTCGTCAATATTAAACCAAATAAAACAGAAATCTAACGGTATGTAAAAAAGATATTCAAATTTTTGTCAAAAATATTTGTATTTCCAAAACGATTTTGAAAGACTGTCAAAAAAATCTGAATTTGAAGGTTCAGGGTATGCAGTTCGACACGGATGCACTCCCTGATGCCGAAAATGAAAGTTTCGTATCGATCGGTCAATATCCGAGCGAGTTATTGAAAGTTGAAAGTCAAAAATTGAGTACTGATTGATATATCAGTATAAGTGAAAATTTTGAAAAACCAATGTGAAATGTTGTCAAAATTTTAACGTGGTTAGGTGACTAGCGTTGCCTCGTCAATATTAAACCAAATAAAACAGAAATCTAACGGTATTTAAAAAAGATATTCAAATTTATGTCAAAAATATTTGTATTTCCAAAACGATTTTGAAAGACTGTCAAAAAAATCTGAATTTGAAGGTTCAGGGTATGCAGTTCGACACGGATGCACTCCCTGATGCCGAAAATGAAAGTTTCGTATCGATCGGTCAATATCCGAGCGAGTTATTGAAAGCTGAAAGTCAAAAATTGAGTACTGATTGATATATCAGTTTAAGTGAAAATTTTGAAAAACCAATGTGAAATGTTGTCAAAATTTTAACGTGGTTAGGTGACTAGCATTGCCTCGTCAATATTAAACCAAATAAAACAGAAATCTAACGGTATTTAAAAAAGATATTCAAATTTATGTCAAAAATATTTGTATTTCCAAAACGATTTTGAAAGACTGTCAAAAAAATCCGAATTTGAAGGTTCAGGGTATGCAGTTCGACACGGATGCACTCCCTGATGCCGAAAATGAAAGTTTCGTATCGATCGGTCAATATCCGAGCGAGTTATTGAAAGTTGAAAGTCAAAAATTGAGTACTGATTGATATATCAGTATAAGTGAAAATTTTGAAAAACCAATGTGAAATGTTGTCAAAATTTTAACGTGGTTAGGTGACTAGCATTGCCTCGTCAATATTAAACCAAATAAAACAGAAATCTAACGGTATGTAAAAAAGATATTCAAATTTTTGTCAAAAATATTTGTATTTCTAAAACGATTTTGAAAGACTGTCAAAAAAATCTGAATTTGAAGGTTCAGGGTATGCAGTTCGACACGGATGCACTCCCTGATGCCGAAAATGAAAGTTTCGTATCGATCGGTCAATATCCGAGCGAGTTATTGAAAGTTGAAAGTCAAAAATTGAGTACTGATTGATATATCAGTATAAGTGAAAATTTTGAAAAACCAATGTGAAATGTTGTCAAAATTTTAACGTGGTTAGGTGACTAGCATTGCCTCGTCAATATTAAACCAAATAAAACAGAAATCTAACGGTGTTTAAAAAAGATATTCAAATTTATGTCAAAAATATTTGTAATTCCAAAACGATTTTGAAAGACTGTCAAAAAAATCCGAATTTGAAGGTTCAGGGTATGCAGTTCGACACGGATGCACTCCCTGATGCCGAAAATGAAAGTTTCGTATCGATCGGTCAATATCCGAGCGAGTTATTGAAAGCTGAAAGTCAAAAATTGAGTACTGATTGATATATCAGTTTAAGTGAAAATTTAGAAAAACCAATGTGAAATGTTGTCAAAATTTTAACGTGGTTAGGTGACTAGCATTGCCTCGTCAATATTTAACCAAATAAAACAGAAATCTAACGGTATTTAAAAAAGATATTCAAATTTTTGTCAAAAATATTTGTATTTCCAAAACGATTTTGAAAGACTGTCAAAAAAATCCGAATTTGAAGGTTCAGGGTATGCAGTTCGACACGAATGCACTCCCTGATGCCGAAAATGAAAGTTTCGTATCGATCGGTCAATATCCGAGCGAGTTATTGAAAGTTGAAAGTCAAAAATTGAGTACTTATTGATATATCAGTATAAGTGAAAATTTTGAAAAACCAATGTGAAATGTTGTCAAAATTTTAACGTGGTTAGGTGACTAGCATTGCCTCGTCAATATTAAACCAAATAAAACAGAAATCTAACGGTATTTAAAAAAGATATTCAAATTTATGTCAAAAATATTTGTATTTCCAAAACGATTTTGAAAGACTGTCAAAAAATCCGAATTTGAAGGTTCAGGGTATGCAGTTCGACACGAATGCACTCCCTCATGCCGAAAATGAAAGTTTCGTATCGATCGGTCAATATCCGAGCGAGTTATTGAAAGTCAAAAATTGAGTACTGATTGATATATCAGTATAAGTGAAAATTTTGAAAAACCAATGTGAAATGTTGTCAAAATTTTAACGTGGTTAGGTGACTAGCATTGCCTCGTCAATATTAAACCAAATAAAACGGAAATCAAACGGTATTTAAAAAAGATATTCAAATTTATGTCAAAAATATTTGTATTTCCAAAACGATTTTGAAAGACTGTCAAAAAAATCCGAATTTGAAGGTTCAGGGTATGCAGTTCGACACGGATGCACTCCCTGATGCCGAAAATGAAAGTTTCGTATCGATCGGTCAATATCCGAGCGAGTTATTGAAAGTTGAAAGTCAAAAATTGAGTACTGATTGATATATCAGTATAAGTGAAAATTTTGAAAAACCAATGTGAAATGTTGTCAAAATTTTAACGTGGTTAGGTGACTAGCGTTGCCTCGTCAATATTAAACCAAATAAAACAGAAATCTAACGGTATTTAAAAAATATATTCAAATTTATGTCAAAAATATTTGTATTTCCAAAACGATTTTGAAAGACTGTCAAAAAAATCCGAATTTGAAGGTTCAGGGTATGCAGTTCGACACGGATGCACTCCCTGATGCCGAAAATGAAAGTTTCGTATCGATCGGTCAATATCCGAGCGAGTTATTGAAAGCTGAAAGTCAAAAATTGAGTACTGATTGATATATCAGTTTAAGTGAAAATTTTGAAAAACCAATGTGAAATGTTGTCAAAATTTTAACGTGGTTAGGTGACTAGCATTGCCTCGTCAATATTTAACCAAATAAAACAGAAATCGAACGGTATTTAAAACAGATATTAGAATTTATGTCAAAAATATTTGTATTTTCAAAACGATTTTGAAAGACTGTCAAAAAAATCAGAATTTGAAGGTTCAGGGTATGCAGTTCGACACGGATGCTCTCCCTGATGCCGAAAATGAAAGTTTCGTATCGATCGGTCAATATCCGAGCGAGTTATTGAAAGTTGAAAGTCAAAAATTGAGTACTGATTGATATATCAGTATAAGTGAAAATTTTGAAAAACCAATGTGAAATGTTGTCAAAATTTTAACGTGGTTAGGTGACTAGCATTGCCTCGTCAATATTAAACCAAATAAAACAGAAATCTAACGGTATTTAAAAAAGATATTCAAATTTTTGTCAAAAATATTTGTATTTCCAAAACGATTTTGAAAGACTGTCAAAAAAATCCGAATTTGAAGGTTCAGGGTATGCAGTTCGACACGGATGCACTCCCTGATGCCGAAAATGAAAGTTTCGTATCGATCGGTCAATATCCGAGCGAGTTATTGAAAGTTGAAAGTCAAAAATTGAGTACTGATTGAGATATCAGTATAAGTGAAAATTTTGAAAAACCAATGTGAAATGTTGTCAAAATTTTAACGTGGTTAGGTGACTAGCATTGCCTCGTCAATATTAAACCAAATAAAACAGAAATCTAACGGTATTTAAAAAAGATATTCAAATTTTTGTCAAAAATATTTGTATTTCCAAAACGATTTTGAAAGACTGTCAAAAAAATCCGAATTTGAAGGTTCAGGGTATGCAGTTCGACACGGATGCACTCCCTGATGCCGAAAATGAAAGTTTCGTATCGATCGGTCAATATCCGAGCGAGTTATTGAAAGTTGAAAGTCAAAAATTGAGTACTGATTGATATATCAGTATAAGTGAAAATTTTGAAAAACCAATGTGAAATGTTGTCAAAATTTTAACGTGGTTAGGTGACTAGCATTGCCTCGTCAATATTAAACCAAATAAAACAGAAATCTAACGGTATGTAAAAAAGATATTCAAATTTTTGTCAAAAATATTTGTATTTCTAAAACGATTTTGAAAGACTGTCAAAAAAATCCGAATTTGAAGGTTCAGGGTATGCAGTTCGACACGGATGCACTCCCTGATGCCGAAAATGAAAGTTTCGTATCGATCGGTTAATATCCGAGCGAGTTATTGAAAGTTGAAAGTCAAAAATTGAGTACTGATTGATATATCAGTATAAGTGAAAATTTTGAAAAACCAATGTGAAATGTTGTCAAAATTTTAACGTGGTTAGGTGACTAGCGTTGCCTCGTCAATATTAAACCAAATAAAACAGAAATCTAACGGTATTTAAAAAGATATTCAAATTTATGTCAAAAATATTTGTATTTCCAAAACGATTTTGAAAGACTGTCAAAAAAATCCGAATTTGAAGGTTCAGGGTATGCAGTTCGACACGGATGCACTCCCTGATGCCGAAAATGAAAGTTTCGTATCGATCGGTCAATATCCGAGCGAGTTATTGAAAGTTGAAAGTCAAAAATTGAGTACTGATTGATATATCAGTTTAAGTGAAAATTTTGAAAAACCAATGTGAAATGTTGTCAAAATTTTAACGTGGTTAGGTGACTAGCATTGCCTCGTCAATATTGAACCAAATAAAACAGAAATCTAACGGTATTTAAATAAGATATTCAAATTTATGTCAAAAATATTTGTATTTCCAAAACGATTTTGAAAGACTGTCAAACAAATCCGAATTTGAAGGTTCAGGGTATGCAGTTCAACACGGATGCACTCCCTGATGCCGAAAATGAAAGTTTCGTATCGATCGGTCAATATCCGAGCGAGTTATTGAAAGTTGAAAGTCAAAAATTGAGTACTGATTGATATATCAGTATAAGTGAAAATTTTGAAAAACCAATGTGAAATGTTGTCAAAATTTTAACGTGGTTAGGTGACTAGCATTGCCTCGTCAATATTAAACCAAATAAAACAGAAATCTAACGGTATGTAAAAAAGATATTCAAATTTTTGTCAAAAATATTTGTATTTCTAAAACGATTTTGAAAGACTGTCAAAAAAATCCGAATTTGAAGGTTCAGGGTATGCAGTTCGACACGGATGCACTCCCTGATGCCGAAAATGAAAGTTTCGTATCGATCGGTCAATATCCGAGCGAGTTATTGAAAGTTGAAAGTCAAAAATTGAGTACTGATTGATATATCAGTATAAGTGAAAATTTTGAAAAACCAATGTGAAATGTTGTCAAAATTTTAACGTGGTTAGGTGACTAGCATTGCCTCGTCAATATTAAACCAAATAAAACAGAAATCTAACGGTATTTAAAAAAGATATTCAAATTTTTTTCAAAAATATTTGTATTTCCAAAACGATTTTGAAAGACTGTCAAAAAATCCGAATTTGAAGGTTCAGGGTATGCAGTTCAACACGGACGCACTCCCTGATGCCGAAAATGAAAGTTTCGTATCGATCGGTCAATATCCGAGCGAGTTATTGAAAGTTGAAAGTCAAAAATTGAGTACTGATTGATATATCAGTTTAAGTGAAAATTTTGAAAAACCAATGTGAAATGTTGTCAAAATTTTAACGTGGTTAGGTGACTAGCATTGCCTCGTCAATATTAAACCAAATAAAACAGAAATCTAACGGTATTTAAAAAAGATATTCAAATTTTTGTCAAAAATATTTGTATTTCCAAAACGATTTTGAAAGACTGTCAAAAAAATCCGAATTTGAAGGTTCAGGGTATGCAGTTCGACACGAATGCACTCCCTGATGCCGAAAATGAAAGTTTCGTATCGATCGGTCAATATCCGAGCGAGTTATTGAAAGTTGAAAGTCAAAAATTGAGTACTGATTGATATATCAGTATAAGTGAAAATTTTGAAAAACCAATGTGAAATGTTGTCAAAATTTTAACGTGGTTAGGTGACTAGCATTGCCTCGTCAATATTAAACCAAATAAAACAGAAATCTAACGGTATTTAAAAAAGATATTCAAATTTTTGTCAAAAATATTTGTATTTCCAAAACGATTTTGAAAGACTGTCAAAAAAATCCGAATTTGAAGGTTCAGGGTATGCAGTTCGACACGGATGCACTCCCTGATGCCGAAAATGAAAGTTTCGTATCGATCGGTCAATATCCGAGCGAGTTATTGAAAGCTGAAAGTCAAAAATTGAGTACTGATTGATATATCAGTTTAAGTGAAAATTTTGAAAAACCAATGTGAAATGTTGTCAAAATTTTAACGTGGTTAGGTGACTAGCATTGCCTCGTCAATATTTAACCAAATAAAACAGAAATCTAACAGTACTTAAAAAAGATATTCAAATTTATGTCAAAAATATTTGTATTTCCAAAACGATTTTGAAAGACTGTCAAAAAAATCCGAATTTGAAGGTTCAGGGTATGCAGTTCGACACGGATGCACTCCCTGATGCCGAAAATGAAAGTTTCGTATCGATCGGTCAATATCCGAGCGAGTTATTGAAAGTTGAAAGTCAAAAATTGAGTTCTGATTGATATATCAGTATAAGTGAAAATTTTGAAAAACCAATGTGAAATGTTGTCAAAATTTTAACGTGGTTAGGTGACTAGCATTGCCTCGTCAATATTGAACCAAATAAAACAGAAATCTAACGGTATTTAAATAAGATATTCAAATTTATGTCAAAAATATTTGTATTTCCAAAACGATTTTGAAAGACTGTCAAAAAAATCCGAATTTGAAGGTTCAGGGTATGCAGTTCAACACGGATGCACTCCCTGATGCCGAAAATGAAAGTTTCGTATCGATCGGTCAATATCCGAGCGAGTTATTGAAAGTTGAAAGTCAAAAATTGAGTACTGATTGATATATCAGTATAAGTGAAAATTTTGAAAAACCAATGTGAAATGTTGTCAAAATTTTAACGTGGTTAGGTGACTAGCATTGCCTCGTCAATATTAAACCAAATAAAACAGAAATCTAACGGTATGTAAAAAAGATATTCAAATTTTTGTCAAAAATATTTGTATTTCTAAAACGATTTTGAAAGACTGTCAAAAAAATCCGAATTTGAAGGTTCAGGGTATGCAGTTCGACACGGATGCACTCCCTGATGCCGAAAATGAAAGTTTCGTATCGATCGGTCAATATCCGAGCGAGTTATTGAAAGTTGAAAGTCAAAAATTGAGTACTGATTGATATATCAGTATAAGTGAAAATTTTGAAAATCCAATGTGAAATGTTGTCAAAATTTTAACGTGGTTAGGTGACTAGCATTGCCTCGTCAATATTAAACCAAATAAAACAGAAATCTAACGGTATTTAAAAAAGATATTCAAATTTTTTTCAAAAATATTTGTATTTCCAAAACGATTTTGAAAGACTGTCAAAAAATCCGAATTTGAAGGTTCAGGGTATGCAGTTCAACACGGACGCACTCCCTGATGCCGAAAATGAAAGTTTCGTATCGATCGGTCAATATCCGAGCGAGTTATTGAAAGTTGAAAGTCAAAAATTGAGTACTGATTGATATATCAGTTTAAGTGAAAATTTTGAAAAACCAATGTGAAATGTTGTCAAAATTTTAACGTGGTTAGGTGACTAGCATTGCCTCGTCAATATTAAACCAAATAAAACAGAAATCTAACGGTATTTAAAAAAGATATTCAAATTTTTGTCAAAAATATTTGTATTTCCAAAACGATTTTGAAAGACTGTCAAAAAAATCCGAATTTGAAGGTTCAGGGTATGCAGTTCGACACGAATGCACTCCCTGATGCCGAAAATGAAAGTTTCGTATCGATCGGTCAATATCCGAGCGAGTTATTGAAAGTTGAAAGTCAAAAATTGAGTACTGATTGATATATCAGTATAAGTGAAAATTTTGAAAAACCAATGTGAAATGTTGTCAAAATTTTAACGTGGTTAGGTGACTAGCATTGCCTCGTCAATATTAAACCAAATAAAACAGAAATCTAACGGTATTTAAAAAAGATATTCAAATTTTTGTCAAAAATATTTGTATTTCCAAAACGATTTTGAAAGACTGTCAAAAAAATCCGAATTTGAAGGTTCAGGGTATGCAGTTCGACACGGATGCACTCCCTGATGCCGAAAATGAAAGTTTCGTATCGATCGGTCAATATCCGAGCGAGTTATTGAAAGCTGAAAGTCAAAAATTGAGTACTGATTGATATATCAGTTTAAGTGAAAATTTAGAAAAACCAATGTGAAATGTTGTCAAAATTTTAACGTGGTTAGGTGACTAGCATTGCCTCGTCAATATTTAACCAAATAAAACAGAAATCTAACAGTACTTAAAAAAGATATTCAAATTTATGTCAAAAATATTTGTATTTCCAAAACGATTTTGAAAGACTGTCAAAAAAATCCGAATTTGAAGGTTCAGGGTATGCAGTTCGACACGGATGCACTCCCTGATGCCGAAAATGAAAGTTTCGTATCGATCGGTCAATATCCGAGCGAGTTATTGAAAGTTGAAAGTCAAAAATTGAGTTCTGATTGATATATCAGTATAAGTGAAAATTTTGAAAAACCAATGTGAAATGTTGTCAAAATTTTAACGTGGTTAGGTGACTAGCATTGCCTCGTCAATATTAAACCAAATAAAACAGAAATCTAACGGTATTTAAAAAAGATATTCAAATTTTTGTCAAAAATATTTGTATTTCCAAAACGATTTTGAAAGACTGTCAAAAAAATCCGAATTTGATGGTTCAGGGTATGCAGTTCGACACGGATGCACTTCCTGATGCCGAAAATGAAAGTTTCGTATCGATCGGTCAATATCCGAGCGAGTTATTGAAAGTTGAAAGTCAAAAATTGAGTACTGATTGATATATCAGTATAAGTGAAAATTTTGAAAAACCAATGTGAAATGTTGTCAAAATTTTAACGTGGTTAGGTGACTAGCATTGCCTCGTCAATATTAAACCAAATAAAACGGAAATCAAACGGTATTTAAAAAAGATATTCAAATTTATGTCAAAAATATTTGTATTTCCAAAACGATTTTGAAAGACTGTCAAAAAAATCCGAATTTGAAGGTTCAGGGTATGCAGTTCGACACGGATGCACTCCCTGATGCCGAAAATGAAAGTTTCGTATCGATCGGTCAATATCCGAGCGAGTTATTGAATGTTGAAAGTCAAAAATTGAGTACTGATTGATATATCAGTATAAGTGAAAATTTTGAAAAACCAATGTGAAATGTTGTCAAAATTTTAACGTGGTTAGGTGACTAGCATTGCCTCGTCAATATTAAACCAAATAAAACAGAAATCTAACGGTATTTAAAAAAGATATTCAAATTTATGTCAAAAATATTTGTATTTCCAAAACGATTTTGAAAGACTGTCAAAAAAATCCGAATTTGAAGGTTCAGGGTATGCAGTTCGACACGAATGCACTCCCTGATGCCGAAAATGAAAGTTTCGTATCGATCGGTCAATATCCGAGCGAGTTATTGAAAGTTGAAAGTCAAAAATTGAGTACTGATTGATATATCAGTATAAGTGAAAATTTTGAAAAACCAATGTGAAATGTTGTCAAAATTTTAACGTGGTTAGGTGACTAGCATTGCCTCGTCAATATTAAACCAAATAAAACGGAAATCTAACTGTATTTAAAAAAGATATTCAAATTTATGTCAAAAATATTTGTATTTCCAAAACGATTTTGAAAGACTGTCAAAAAAATCCGAATTTGAAGGTTCAGGGTATGCAGTTCGACACGGATGCACTCCCTGATGCCGAAAATGAAAGTTTCGTATCGATCGGTCAATATCCGAGCGAGTTATTGAAAGTTGAAAGTCAAAAATTGAGTACTGATTGATATATCAGTATAAGTGAAAATTTTGAAAAACCAATGTGAAATGTTGTCAAAATTTTAACGTGGTTAGGTGACTAGCGTTGCCTCGTCAATATTAAACCAAATAAAACAGAAATCTAACGGTATTTAAAAAATATATTCAAATTTATGTCAAAAATATTTGTATTTCCAAAACGATTTTGAAAGACTGTCAAAAAAATCCGAATTTGAAGGTTCAGGGTATGCAGTTCGACACGGATGCACTCCCTGATGCCGAAAATGAAAGTTTCGTATCGATCGGTCAATATCCGAGCGAGTTATTGAAAGCTGAAAGTCAAAAATTGAGTACTGATTGATATATCAGTTTAAGTGAAAATTTTGAAAAACCAATGTGAAATGTTGTCAAAATTTTAACGTGGTTAGGTGACTAGCATTGCCTCGTCAATATTTAACCAAATAAAACAGAAATCGAACGGTATTTAAAACAGATATTAGAATTTATGTCAAAAATATTTGTATTTTCAAAACGATTTTGAAAGACTGTCAAAAAAATCAGAATTTGAAGGTTCAGGGTATGCAGTTCGACACGGATGCTCTCCCTGATGCCGAAAATGAAAGTTTCGTATCGATCGGTCAATATCCGAGCGAGTTATTGAAAGTTGAAAGTCAAAAATTGAGTACTGATTGATATATCAGTATAAGTGAAAATTTTGAAAAACCAATGTGAAATGTTGTCAAAATTTTAACGTGGTTAGGTGACTAGCATTGCCTCGTCAATATTAAACCAAATAAAACAGAAATCTAACGGTATTTAAAAAAGATATTCAAATTTTTGTCAAAAATATTTGTATTTCCAAAACGATTTTGAAAGACTGTCAAAAAAATCCGAATTTGAAGGTTCAGGGTATGCAGTTCGACACGGATGCACTCCCTGATGCCGAAAATGAAAGTTTCGTATCGATCGGTCAATATCCGAGCGAGTTATTGAAAGTTGAAAGTCAAAAATTGAGTACTGATTGAGATATCAGTATAAGTGAAAATTTTGAAAAACCAATGTGAAATGTTGTCAAAATTTTAACGTGGTTAGGTGACTAGCATTGCCTCGTCAATATTAAACCAAATAAAACAGAAATCTAACGGTATTTAAAAAGATATTCAAATTTATGTCAAAAATATTTGTATTTCCAAAACGATTTTGAAAGACTGTCAAAAAAATCCGAATTTGAAGGTTCAGGGTATGCAGTTCGACACGGATGCACTCCCTGATGCCGAAAATGAAAGTTTCGTATCGATCGGTCAATATCCGAGCGAGTTATTGAAAGTTGAAAGTCAAAAATTGAGTACTGATTGATATATCAGTATAAGTGAAAATTTTGAAAAACCAATGTGAAATGTTGTCAAAATTTTAACGTGGTTAGGTGACTAGCGTTGCCTCGTCAATATTAAACCAAATAAAACAGAAATCTAACGGTATTTAAAAAGATATTCAAATTTATGTCAAAAATATTTGTATTTCCAAAACGATTTTGAAAGACTGTCAAAAAAATCCGAATTTGAAGGTTCAGGGTATGCAGTTCGACACGGATGCACTCCCTGATGCCGAAAATGAATGTTTCGTATCGATCGGTCAATATCCGAGCGAGTTATTGAAAGTTGAAAGTCAAAAATTGAGTACTGATTGATATATCAGTTTAAGTGAAAATTTTGAAAAACCAATGTGAAATGTTGTCAAAATTTTAACGTGGTTAGGTGACTAGCATTGCCTCGTCAATATTGAACCAAATAAAACAGAAATCTAACGGTATTTAAATAAGATATTCAAATTTATGTCAAAAATATTTGTATTTCCAAAACGATTTTGAAAGACTGTCAAAAAAATCCGAATTTGAAGGTTCAGGGTATGCAGTTCAACACGGATGCACTCCCTGATGCCGAAAATGAAAGTTTCGTATCGATCGGTCAATATCCGAGCGAGTTATTGAAAGTTGAAAGTCAAAAATTGAGTACTGATTGATATATCAGTATAAGTGAAAATTTTGAAAAACCAATGTGAAATGTTGTCAAAATTTTAACGTGGTTAGGTGACTAGCATTGCCTCGTCAATATTAAACCAAATAAAACAGAAATCTAACGGTATTTAAAAAAGATATTCAAATTTTTGTCAAAAATATTTGTATTTCCAAAACGATTTTGAAAGACTGTCAAAAAAATCCGAATTTGAAGGTTCAGGGTATGCAGTTCGACACGGATGCACTCCCTGATGCCGAAAATGAAAGTTTCGTATCGATCGGTCAATATCCGAGCGAGTTATTGAAAGCTGAAAGTCAAAAATTGAGTACTGATTGATATATCAGTTTAAGTGAAAATTTTGAAAAACCAATGTGAAATGTTGTCAAAATTTTAACGTGGTTAGGTGACTAGCATTGCCTCGTCAATATTAAACCAAATAAAACAGAAATCTAACGTTATGTAAAAAAGATATTCAAATTTTTGTCAAAAATATTTGTATTTCTAAAACGATTTTGAAAGACTGTCAAAAAAATCCGAATTTGAAGGTTCAGGGTATGCAGTTCGACACGGATGCACTCCCTGATGCCGAAAATGAAAGTTTCGTATCGATCGGTCAATATCCGAGCGAGTTATTGAAAGTTGAAAGTCAAAAATTGAGTACTGATTGATATATCAGTATAAGTGAAAATTTTGAAAAACCAATGTGAAATGTTGTCAAAATTTTAACGTGGTTAGGTGACTAGCATTGCCTCGTCAATATTAAACCAAATAAAACAGAAATCTAACGGTATTTAAAAAAGATATTCAAATTTTTTTCAAAAATATTTGTATTTCCAAAACGATTTTGAAAGACTGTCAAAAAATCCGAATTTGAAGGTTCAGGGTATGCAGTTCAACACGGACGCACTCCCTGATGCCGAAAATGAAAGTTTCGTATCGATCGGTCAATATCCGAGCGAGTTATTGAAAGTTGAAAGTCAAAAATTGAGTACTGATTGATATATCAGTTTAAGTGAAAATTTTGAAAAACCAATGTGAAATGTTGTCAAAATTTTAACGTGGTTAGGTGACTAGCATTGCCTCGTCAATATTAAACCAAATAAAACAGAAATCTAACGGTATTTAAATAAGATATTCAAATTTTTGTCAAAAATATTTGTATTTCCAAAACGATTTTGAAAGACTGTCAAAAAAATCCGAATTTGAAGGTTCAGGGTATGCAGTTCAACACGGATGCACTCCCTGATGCCGAAAATGAAAGTTTCGTATCGATCGGTCAATATCCGAGCGAGTTATTGAAAGTTGAAAGTCAAAAATTGAGTACTGATTGATATATCAGTATAAGTGAAAATTTTGAAAAACCAATGTGAAATGTTGTCAAAATTTTAACGTGGTTAGGTGACTAGCATTGCCTCGTCAATATTAAACCAAATAAAACAGAAATCTAACGGTATGTAAAAAAGATATTCAAATTTTTGTCAAAAATATTTGTATTTCTAAAACGATTTTGAAAGACTGTCAAAAAAATCCGAATTTGAAGGTTCAGGGTATGCAGTTCGACACGGATGCACTCCTTGATGCCGAAAATGAAAGTTTCGTATCGATCGGTCAATATCCGAGCGAGTTATTGAAAGTTGAAAGTCAAAAATTGAGTACTGATTGATATATCAGTATAAGTGAAAATTTTGAAAAACCAATGTGAAATGTTGTCAAAATTTTAACGTGGTTAGGTGACTAGCATTGCCTCGTCAATATTAAACCAAATAAAACAGAAATCTAACGGTATTTAAAAAAGATATTCAAATTTTTTTCAAAAATATTTGTATTTCCAAAACGATTTTGAAAGACTGTCAAAAAATCCGAATTTGAAGGTTCAGGGTATGCAGTTCAACACGGACGCACTCCCTGATGCCGAAAATGAAAGTTTCGTATCGATCGGTCAATATCCGAGCGAGTTATTGAAAGTTGAAAGTCAAAAATTGAGTACTGATTGATATATCAGTTTAAGTGAAAATTTTGAAAAACCAATGTGAAATGTTGTCAAAATTTTAACGTGGTTAGGTGACTAGCATTGCCTCGTCAATATTAAACCAAATAAAACAGAAATCTAACGGTATTTAAAAAAGATATTCAAATTTTTGTCAAAAATATTTGTATTTCCAAAACGATTTTGAAAGACTGTCAAAAAAATCCGAATTTGAAGGTTCAGGGTATGCAGTTCGACACGAATGCACTCCCTGATGCCGAAAATGAAAGTTTCGTATCGATCGGTCAATATCCGAGCGAGTTATTGAAAGTTGAAAGTCAAAAATTGAGTACTGATTGATATATCAGTATAAGTGAAAATTTTGAAAAACCAATGTGAAATGTTGTCAAAATTTTAACGTGGTTAGGTGACTAGCATTGCCTCGTCAATATTAAACCAAATAAAACAGAAATCTAACGGTATTTAAAAAAGATATTCAAATTTTTGTCAAAAATATTTGTATTTCCAAAACGATTTTGAAAGACTGTCAAAAAAATCCGAATTTGAAGGTTCAGGGTATGCAGTTCGACACGAATGCACTCCCTGATGCCGAAAATGAAAGTTTCGTATCGATCGGTCAATATCCGAGCGAGTTATTGAAAGTTGAAAGTCAAAAATTGAGTACTGATTGATATATCAGTATAAGTGAAAATTTTGAAAAACCAATGTGAAATGTTGTCAAAATTTTAACGTGGTTAGGTGACTAGCATTGCCTCGTCAATATTAAACCAAATAAAACAGAAATCTAACGGTATTTAAAAAAGATATTCAAATTTTTGTCAAAAATATTTGTATTTCCAAAACGATTTTGAAAGACTGTCAAAAAAATCCGAATTTGAAGGTTCAGGGTATGCAGTTCGACACGAATGCACTCCCTGATGCCGAAAATGAAAGTTTCGTATCGATCGGTCAATATCCGAGCGAGTTATTGAAAGTTGAAAGTCAAAAATTGAGTACTGATTGATATATCAGTATAAGTGAAAATTTTGAAAAACCAATGTGAAATGTTGTCAAAATTTTAACGTGGTTAGGTGACTAGCATTGCCTCGTCAATATTAAACCAAATAAAACAGAAATCTAACGGTATTTAAAAAAGATATTCAAATTTTTGTCAAAAATATTTGTATTTCCAAAACGATTTTGAAAGACTGTCAAAAAAATCCGAATTTGAAGGTTCAGGGTATGCAGTTCGACACGGATGCACTCCCTGATGCCGAAAATGAAAGTTTCGTATCGATCGGTCAATATCCGAGCGAGTTATTGAAAGTTGAAAGTCAAAAATTGAGTACTGATTGATATATCAGTTTAAGTGAAAATTTTGAAAAACCAATGTGAAATGTTGTCAAAATTTTAACGTGGTTAGGTGACTAGCATTGCCTCGTCAATATTAAACCAAACAAAACAGAAATCTAACGGTATTTAAAAAAGATATTCAAATTTTTGTCAAAAATATTTGTATTTCCAAATCGATTTTGAAAGACTGTCAAAAAAATCCGAATTTGAAGGTTCCGGGTATGCAGTTCGACACGGATGCACTCCCTGATGCCGAAAATGAAAGTTTCGTATCGATCGGTCACTATCCCAGCGAGTTATTGAAAGTTGAATGTCAAAAATTGAGTACTGATTGATGTATCAGTATAAGTGAAAATTTTAAAAAACCAATGTGACATGTCAAAATTTTAACGTGGTTAGGTGACTAGCATTGCCTCGTCAATATTAAACCAAATAAAACAGAAATCTAACGGTATTTAAAAAAGATATTCAAATTTATGTCAAAAATATTTGTATTTCCAAAACGATTTTGAAAGACTGTCAAAAAAATCCGAATTTGAAGGTTCAGGGTATGCAGTTCGACACGGATGCACTCCCTGATGCCGAAAATGAAAGTTTCGTATCGATCGGTCACTATCCGAGCGAGTTATTGAAAGTTGAAAGTCAAAAATTGAGTACTGATTGATATATCAGTATAAGTGAAAATTTTGAAAAACCAATGTGAAATGTTGTCAAAATTTTAACGTGGTTAGGTGACTAGCATTGCCTCGTCAGTATTAAACCAAATAAAACAGAAATCTAAGGGTATTTAAAAAAGATATTCAAATTTATGTCAAAAATATTTGTATTTCCAAAACGATTTTGAAAGACTGTCAAAAAAATCCGAATTTGAAGGTTCAGGGTACGCAGTTCGACACGGATGCACTCCCTGATGCCGAAAATGAAAGTTTCGTATCGATCGGTCAATATCCGAGCGAGTTATTGAAAGTTGAAAGTCAAAAATTGAGTACTGATTGATATATCAGTATAAGTGAAAATTTTGAAAAACCAATGTGAAATGTTGTCAAAATTTTAAAGTGGTTAGGTGACTAGCATTGCTTCGTCTATATTAAACCAAATAAAACAGAAATCTAACGGTATTTAAAAAAGATATTCAAATTTTTGTCAAAAATATTTGTATTTCCAAAACGATTTTGAAAGACTGTCAAAAAAATCCGAATTTGAAGGTTCAGGGTATGCAGTTCGACACGGATGCACTCCCTGATGCCGAAAATGAAAGTTTCGTATCGATCGGTCAATATCCGAGCGAGTTATTGAAAGTTGAATGTCAAAAATTGAGTACTGATTGATATATCAGTATAAGTGAAAATTTTGAAAAACCAATGTGAAATGTTGTCAAAATTTTAACGTGATTAGGTGACTAGCATTGCCTCGTCAATATTAAACCAAATAAAACAGAAATCTAACGGTATTTAAAAAAGATATTCAAATTTTTGTCAAAAATATTTGTATTTCCAAAACGATTTTGAAAGACTGTCAAAAAATCCGAATTTGAAGGTTCAGGGTATGCAGTTCAACACGGACGCGTTCCCTGATGCCGAAAATGAAAGTTTCGTATCGATCGGTCAATATTCGAGCGAAATATTGAAAGTTGAAAGTCAAAAATTGAGTACTGATTGATGTATCAGTATAAGTGAAAATTTTGAAAAACCAATGTGAAATGTTGTCAAAATTTTAACGTGGTTAGGTGACTAGCATTGCCTCGTCAATATTAAACCAAACAAAACAGAAATCTAACGGTATTTAAAAAAGATATTCAAATTTATGTGAAAAATATTTGTATTTCCAAATCGATTTTGAAAGACTGTCAAAAAAATCCGAATTTGAAGGTTCAGGGTATGCAGTTCGACACGGATGCACTCCCTGATGCCGAAAATGAAAGTTTCGTATCGATCGGTCAATATCCGAGCGAGTTATTGAAAGTTGAAAGTCAGAAATTGAGTACTGATTGATATATCATTATAAGTGAAAATTTTGAAAAACCAATGTGAAATGTTGTCAAAATTTTAACGTGGTTAGGTGACTAGCATTGCCTCGTCAATATTAAACCAAACAAAACAGAAATCTAACGGTATTTAAAAAAGATATTCAAATTTTTGTCAAAAATATTTGTATTTCCAAATCGATTTTGAAAGACTGTCAAAAAAATCCGAATTTGAAGGTTCCGGGTATGCAGTTCGACACGGATGCACTCCCTGATGCCGAAAATGAAAGTTTCGTATCGATCGGTCACTATCCCAGCGAGTTATTGAAAGTTGAATGTCAAAAATTGAGTACTGATTGATGTATCAGTATAAGTGAAAATTTTAAAAAACCAATGTGACATGTCAAAATTTTAACGTGGTTAGGTGACTAGCATTGCCTCGTCAATATTAAACCAAATAAAACAGAAATCTAACGGTATTTAAAAAAGATATTCAAATTTTTGTCAAAAATATTTGTATTTCCAAAACGATTTTGAAAGACTGTCAAAAAAATCCGAATTTGAAGGTTCAGGGTATGCAGTTCGACACGGATGCACTCCTTGATGCCGAAAATGAAAGTTTCGTATCGATCGGTCACTATCCAAGCGAGTTATTGAAAGTTGAATGTCAAAAATTGAGTACTGATTGAGATATCAGTTTAAGTGAAAATTTTGAAAAACCAATGTGAAATGTTGTCAAAATTTTAACGTGGTTAGGTGACTAGCATTGCCTCGTCAATATTAAACCAAATAAAACAGAAATCTAACGGTATTTAAAAAAGATATTCAAATTTTTGTCAAAAATATTTGTATTTCCAAAACGATTTTGAAAGACTGTCAAAAAAATCCGAATTTGAAGGTTCAGGGTATGCAGTTCGACACGGATGCACTCCCTGATGCCGAAAATGAAAGTTTCGTATCGATCGGTCAATATCCGAGCGAGTTATTGAAAGTTGAAAGTCAAAAATTGAGTACTGATTGATATATCAGTTTAAGTGAAAATTTTGAAAAACCAATGTGAAATGTTGTCAAAATTTTAACGTGGTTAGGTGACTAGCATTGCCTCGTCAATATTAAACCAAATAAAACAGAAATCTAACTGTTTTTAAAAAAGATATTCAAATTTTTGTCAAAAATATTTGTATTTCCAAAACGATTTTGAAAGACTGTCAAAAAAATCCGAATTTGAAGGTTCAGGGTATGCAATTCGACACGAATGCACTCCCTGATGCCGAAAATGAAAGTTTCGTATCGATCGGTCAATATCCGAGCGAGTTATTGAAAGTTGAAAGTCAAAAATTGAGTACTGATTGATATATCAGTATAAGTGAAAATTTTGAAAAACCAATGTGAAATGTTGTCAAAATTTTAACGTGGTTAGGTGACTAGCATTGCCTCGTCAATATTAAACCAAATAAAACAGAAATCTAACGGTATTTAAAAAAGATATTCAAATTTTTGTCAAAAATATTTGTATTTCCAAAACGATTTTGAAAGACTGTCAAAAAAATCCGAATTTGAAGGTTCAGGGTATGCAGTTCGACACGGATGCACTCCCTGATGCCGAAAATGAAAGTTTCGTATCGATCGGTCAATATCCGAGCGAGTTATTGAAAGTTGAAAGTCAAAAATTGAGTACTGATTGATATATCAGTATAAGTGAAAATTTTGAAAAACCAATGTGAAATGTTGTCAAAATTTTAACGTGGTTAGGTGACTAGCATTGCCTCGTCAATATTAAACCAAATAAAACAGAAATCTAACGGTATTTAAAAAAGATATTCAAATTTTTGTCAAAAATATTTGTATTTCCAAAACGATTTTGAAAGACTGTCAAAAAAATCCGAATTTGAAGGTTCAGGGTATGCAGTTCGACACGAATGCACTCCCTGATGCCGAAAATGAAAGTTTCGTATCGATCGGTCAATATCCGAGCGAGTTATTGAAAGTTGAAAGTCAAAAATTGAGTACTGATTGATATATCAGTATAAGTGAAAATTTTGAAAAACCAATGTGAAATGTTGTCAAAATTTTAACGTGGTTAGGTGACTAGCATTGCCTCGTCAATATTAAACCAAATAAAACAGAAATCTAAGGGTATTTAAAAAAGATATTCAAATTTTTGTCAAAAATATTTGTATTTCCAAAACGATTTTGAAAGACTGTCAAAAAAATCCGAATTTGAAGGTTCAGGGTATGCAGTTCGACACGGATGCACTCCCTGATGCCGAAAATGAAAGTTTCGTATCGATCGGTCAATATCCGAGCGAGTTATTGAAAGTTGAAAGTCAAAAATTGAGTACTGATTGATATATCAGTTTAAGTGAAAATTTTGAAAAACCAATGTGAAATGTTGTCAAAATTTTAACGTGGTTAGGTGACTAGCATTGCCTCGTCAATACTAAACCAAACAAAACAGAAATCTAACGGTATTTAAAAAATATATTCAAATTTATGTCAAAAATATTTGTATTTCCAAATCGATTTTGAAAGACTGTCAAAAAAATCCGAATTTGAAGGTTCCGGGTATGCAGTTCGACACGGATGCACTCCCTGATGCCGAAAATGAAAGTTTCGTATCGATCGGTCACTATCCCAGCGAGTTATTGAAAGTTGAATGTCAAAAATTGAGTACTGATTGATGTATCAGTATAAGTGAAAATTTTAAAAAACCAATGTGACATGTTGTCAAAATTTTAACGTGGTTAGGTGACTAGCATTGCCTCGTCAATATTAAACCAAATAAAACAGAAATCTAACGGTATTTAAAAAAGATATTCAAATTTTTGTCAAAAATATTTGTATTTCCAAAACGATTTTGAAAGACTGTCAAAAAAATCCGAATTTGAAGGTTCAGGGTATGCAGTTCGACACGAATGCACTCCCTGATGCCGAAAATGAAAGTTTCGTATCGATCGGTCAATATCCGAGCGAGTTATTGAAAGTTGAAAGTCAAAAATTGAGTACTGATTGATATATCAGTATAAGTGAAAATTTTGAAAAACCAATGTGAAATGTTGTCAAAATTTTAACGTGGTTAGGTGACTAGCATTGCCTCGTCAATATTAAACCAAATAAAACAGAAATCTAACGGTATTTAAAAAAGATATTCAAATTTTTGTCAAAAATATTTGTATTTCCAAAACGATTTTGAAAGACTGTCAAAAAAATCCGAATTTGAAGGTTCAGGGTATGCAGTTCGACACGGATGCACTCCCTGATGCCGAAAATGAAAGTTTCGTATCGATCGGTCAATATCCGAGCGAGTTATTGAAAGTTGAAAGTCAAAAATTGAGTACTGATTGATATATCAGTTTAAGTGAAAATTTTGAAAAACCAATGTGAAATGTTGTCAAAATTTTAACGTGGTTAGGTGACTAGCATTGCCTCGTCAATATTAAACCAAACAAAACAGAAATCTAACGGTATTTAAAAAAGATATTCAAATTTTTGTCAAAAATATTTGTATTTCCAAAACGATTTTGAAAGACTGTCAAAAAAATCCGAATTTGAAGGTTCCGGGTATGCAGTTCGACACGGATGCACTCCCTGATGCCGAAAATGAAAGTTTCGTATCGATCGGTCACTATCCCAGCGAGTTATTGAAAGTTGAATGTCAAAAATTGAGTACTGATTGATGTATCAGTATAAGTGAAAATTTTAAAAAACCAATGTGACATGTCAAAATTTTAACGTGGTTAGGTGACTAGCATTGCCTCGTCAATATTAAACCAAATAAAACAGAAATCTAACGGTATTTAAAAAAGATATTCAAATTTATGTCAAAAATATTTGTATTTCCAAAACGATTTTGAAAGACTGTCAAAAAAATCCGAATTTGAAGGTTCAGGGTATGCAGTTCGACACGGATGCACTCCCTGATGCCGAAAATGAAAGTTTCGTATCGATCGGTCACTATCCGAGCGAGTTATTGAAAGTTGAAAGTCAAAAATTGAGTACTGATTGATATATCAGTATAAGTGAAAATTTTGAAAAACCAATGTGAAATGTTGTCAAAATTTTAACGTGGTTAGGTGACTAGCATTGCCTCGTCAGTATTAAACCAAATAAAACAGAAATCTAAGGGTATTTAAAAAAGATATTCAAATTTATGTCAAAAATATTTGTATTTCCAAAACGATTTTGAAAGACTGTCAAAAAAATCCGAATTTGAAGGTTCAGGGTACGCAGTTCGACACGGATGCACTCCCTGATGCCGAAAATGAAAGTTTCGTATCGATCGGTCAATATCCGAGCGAGTTATTGAAAGTTGAAAGTCAAAAATTGAGTACTGATTGATATATCAGTATAAGTGAAAATTTTGAAAAACCAATGTGAAATGTTGTCAAAATTTTAAAGTGGTTAGGTGACTAGCATTGCTTCGTCTATATTAAACCAAATAAAACAGAAATCTAACGGTATTTAAAAAAGATATTCAAATTTTTGTCAAAAATATTTGTATTTCCAAAACGATTTTGAAAGACTGTCAAAAAAATCCGAATTTGAAGGTTCAGGGTATGCAGTTCGACACGGATGCACTCCCTGATGCCGAAAATGAAAGTTTCGTATCGATCGGTCAATATCCGAGCGAGTTATTGAAAGTTGAATGTCAAAAATTGAGTACTGATTGATATATCAGTATAAGTGAAAATTTTGAAAAACCAATGTGAAATGTTGTCAAAATTTTAACGTGATTAGGTGACTAGCATTGCCTCGTCAATATTAAACCAAATAAAACAGAAATCTAACGGTATTTAAAAAAGATATTCAAATTTTTGTCAAAAATATTTGTATTTCCAAAACGATTTTGAAAGACTGTCAAAAAATCCGAATTTGAAGGTTCAGGGTATGCAGTTCAACACGGACGCGTTCCCTGATGCCGAAAATGAAAGTTTCGTATCGATCGGTCAATATTCGAGCGAAATATTGAAAGTTGAAAGTCAAAAATTGAGTACTGATTGATGTATCAGTATAAGTGAAAATTTTGAAAAACCAATGTGAAATGTTGTCAAAATTTTAACGTGGTTAGGTGACTAGCATTGCCTCGTCAATATTAAACCAAACAAAACAGAAATCTAACGGTATTTAAAAAAGATATTCAAATTTATGTGAAAAATATTTGTATTTCCAAATCGATTTTGAAAGACTGTCAAAAAAATCCGAATTTGAAGGTTCAGGGTATGCAGTTCGACACGGATGCACTCCCTGATGCCGAAAATGAAAGTTTCGTATCGATCGGTCAATATCCGAGCGAGTTATTGAAAGTTGAAAGTCAGAAATTGAGTACTGATTGATATATCATTATAAGTGAAAATTTTGAAAAACCAATGTGAAATGTTGTCAAAATTTTAACGTGGTTAGGTGACTAGCATTGCCTCGTCAATATTAAACCAAACAAAACAGAAATCTAACGGTATTTAAAAAAGATATTCAAATTTTTGTCAAAAATATTTGTATTTCCAAATCGATTTTGAAAGACTGTCAAAAAAATCCGAATTTGAAGGTTCCGGGTATGCAGTTCGACACGGATGCACTCCCTGATGCCGAAAATGAAAGTTTCGTATCGATCGGTCACTATCCCAGCGAGTTATTGAAAGTTGAATGTCAAAAATTGAGTACTGATTGATGTATCAGTATAAGTGAAAATTTTAAAAAACCAATGTGACATGTCAAAATTTTAACGTGGTTAGGTGACTAGCATTGCCTCGTCAATATTAAACCAAATAAAACAGAAATCTAACGGTATTTAAAAAAGATATTCAAATTTTTGTCAAAAATATTTGTATTTCCAAAACGATTTTGAAAGACTGTCAAAAAAATCCGAATTTGAAGGTTCAGGGTATGCAGTTCGACACGGATGCACTCCTTGATGCCGAAAATGAAAGTTTCGTATCGATCGGTCACTATCCAAGCGAGTTATTGAAAGTTGAATGTCAAAAATTGAGTACTGATTGAGATATCAGTTTAAGTGAAAATTTTGAAAAACCAATGTGAAATGTTGTCAAAATTTTAACGTGGTTAGGTGACTAGCATTGCCTCGTCAATATTAAACCAAATAAAACAGAAATCTAACGGTATTTAAAAAAGATATTCAAATTTTTGTCAAAAATATTTGTATTTCCAAAACGATTTTGAAAGACTGTCAAAAAAATCCGAATTTGAAGGTTCAGGGTATGCAGTTCGACACGGATGCACTCCCTGATGCCGAAAATGAAAGTTTCGTATCGATCGGTCAATATCCGAGCGAGTTATTGAAAGTTGAAAGTCAAAAATTGAGTACTGATTGATATATCAGTTTAAGTGAAAATTTTGAAAAACCAATGTGAAATGTTGTCAAAATTTTAACGTGGTTAGGTGACTAGCATTGCCTCGTCAATATTAAACCAAATAAAACAGAAATCTAACTGTTTTTAAAAAAGATATTCAAATTTTTGTCAAAAATATTTGTATTTCCAAAACGATTTTGAAAGACTGTCAAAAAAATCCGAATTTGAAGGTTCAGGGTATGCAGTTCGACACGAATGCACTCCCTGATGCCGAAAATGAAAGTTTCGTATCGATCGGTCAATATCCGAGCGAGTTATTGAAAGTTGAAAGTCAAAAATTGAGTACTGATTGATATATCAGTATAAGTGAAAATTTTGAAAAACCAATGTGAAATGTTGTCAAAATTTTAACGTGGTTAGGTGACTAGCATTGCCTCGTCAATATTAAACCAAATAAAACAGAAATCTAACGGTATTTAAAAAAGATATTCAAATTTTTGTCAAAAATATTTGTATTTCCAAAACGATTTTGAAAGACTGTCAAAAAAATCCGAATTTGAAGGTTCAGGGTATGCAGTTCGACACGGATGCACTCCCTGATGCCGAAAATGAAAGTTTCGTATCGATCGGTCAATATCCGAGCGAGTTATTGAAAGTTGAAAGTCAAAAATTGAGTACTGATTGATATATCAGTATAAGTGAAAATTTTGAAAAACCAATGTGAAATGTTGTCAAAATTTTAACGTGGTTAGGTGACTAGCATTGCCTCGTCAATATTAAACCAAATAAAACAGAAATCTAACGGTATTTAAAAAAGATATTCAAATTTTTGTCAAAAATATTTGTATTTCCAAAACGATTTTGAAAGACTGTCAAAAAAATCCGAATTTGAAGGTTCAGGGTATGCAGTTCGACACGAATGCACTCCCTGATGCCGAAAATGAAAGTTTCGTATCGATCGGTCAATATCCGAGCGAGTTATTGAAAGTTGAAAGTCAAAAATTGAGTACTGATTGATATATCAGTATAAGTGAAAATTTTGAAAAACCAATGTGAAATGTTGTCAAAATTTTAACGTGGTTAGGTGACTAGCATTGCCTCGTCAATATTAAACCAAATAAAACAGAAATCTAAGGGTATTTAAAAAAGATATTCAAATTTTTGTCAAAAATATTTGTATTTCCAAAACGATTTTGAAAGACTGTCAAAAAAATCCGAATTTGAAGGTTCAGGGTATGCAGTTCGACACGGATGCACTCCCTGATGCCGAAAATGAAAGTTTCGTATCGATCGGTCAATATCCGAGCGAGTTATTGAAAGTTGAAAGTCAAAAATTGAGTACTGATTGATATATCAGTTTAAGTGAAAATTTTGAAAAACCAATGTGAAATGTTGTCAAAATTTTAACGTGGTTAGGTGACTAGCATTGCCTCGTCAATACTAAACCAAACAAAACAGAAATCTAACGGTATTTAAAAAATATATTCAAATTTATGTCAAAAATATTTGTATTTCCAAATCGATTTTGAAAGACTGTCAAAAAAATCCGAATTTGAAGGTTCCGGGTATGCAGTTCGACACGGATGCACTCCCTGATGCCGAAAATGAAAGTTTCGTATCGATCGGTCACTATCCCAGCGAGTTATTGAAAGTTGAATGTCAAAAATTGAGTACTGATTGATGTATCAGTATAAGTGAAAATTTTAAAAAACCAATGTGACATGTTGTCAAAATTTTAACGTGGTTAGGTGACTAGCATTGCCTCGTCAATATTAAACCAAATAAAACAGAAATCTAACGGTATTTAAAAAAGATATTCAAATTTATGTGAAAAATATTTGTATTTCCAAAACGATTTTGAAAGACTGTCAAAAAAATCCGAATTTGAAGGTTCAGGGTATGCAGTTTGACACGGATGCACTCCCTGATGCCGAAAATGAAAGTTTCGTATCGATCGGTCACTATCCGAGCGAGTTATTGAAAGTTGAATGTCAAAAATTGAGTACTGATTGAGATATCAGTATAAGTGAAAATTTTGAAAAACCAATGTGAAATGTTGTCAAAATTTTAACGTGGTTAGGTGACTAGCATTGCCTCGTCAATATTAAACCAAATAAAACAGAAATCTAACGGTATTTAAAAAAGATATTCAAATTTATGTCAAAAATATTTGTATTTCCAAAACGATTTTGAAAGACTGTCAAAAAAATCCGAATTTGAAGGTTCAGGGTATGCAGTTCGACACGGATGCACTCCCTGATGCCGAAAATGAAAGTTTCGTATCGATCGGTCAATATCCGAGCGAGTTATTGAAAGTTGAAAGTCAGAAATTGAGTACTGATTGATATATCAGTAAAAGTGAAAATTTTGAAAAACCAATGTGAAATGTTGTCAAAATTTTAACGTGGTTAGGTGACTAGCGTTGCCTCGTCAATATTAAACCAAATAAAACAGAAATCTAACGGTATTTAAAAAAGATATTCAAATTTTTGTCAAAAATATTTGTATTTCCAAAACGATTTTGAAAGACTGTCAAAAAAATCCGAATTTGAAGGTTCAGGGTATGCAGTTCGACACGGATGCTTTCCCTGATGCCGAAAATGAAAGTTTCGTATCGATCGGTCAATATCCGAGCGAGTTATTGAAAGTTGAAAGTCAAAAATTGAGTACTGATTGATATATCAGTATAAGTGAAAATTTTGAAAAACCAATGTGAAATGTTGTCAAAATTTTAACGTGGTTAGGTGACTAGCATTGCCTCGTCAATATTAAACCAAATAAAACAGAAATCTAACGGTATTTAAAAAAGATATTCAAATTTATGTCAAAAATATTTGTATTTCCAAAACGATTTTGAAAGACTGTCAAAAAAATCCGAATTTGAAGGTTCAGGGTATGCAGTTCGACACGGATGCACTCCCTGATGCCGAAAATGAAAGTTTCGTATCGATCGGTCAATATCCGAGCGAGTTATTGAAAGTTGAAAGTCAGAAATTGAGTACTGATTGATATATCAGTAAAAGTGAAAATTTTGAAAAACCAATGTGAAATGTTGTCAAAATTTTAACGTGGTTAGGTGACTAGCGTTGCCTCGTCAATATTAAACCAAATAAAACAGAAATCTAACGGTATTTAAAAAAGATATTCAAATTTTTGTCAAAAATATTTGTATTTCCAAAACGATTTTGAAAGACTGTCAAAAAAATCCGAATTTGAAGGTTCAGGGTATGCAGTTCGACACGGATGCACTCCTTGATGCCGAGAATGAAAGTTTCGTATCGATCGGTCAATATCCGAGCGAGTTATTGAAAGTTGAAAGTCAAAAATTGAGTACTGATTGATATATCAGTATAAGTGAAAATTTTGAAAAACCAATGTGAAATGTTGTCAAAATTTTAACGTGGTTAGGTGACTAGCATTGCCTCGTCAATATTAGACCAAATAAAACAGAAATCTAACGGTATTTAAAAAAGATATTCAAATTTATGTCAAAAATATTTGTGTTTTCAAAACGATTTTGAAAGACTGTCAAAAAAATCCGAATTTGAAGGTTCAGGGTATGCAGTTCGACACGGATGCACTCCTTGATGCCGAGAATGAAAGTTTCGTATCGATCGGTCAATATCCGAGCGAGTTATTGAAAGTTGAAAGTCAAAAATTGAGTACTGATTGAGATATCAGTATAAGTGAAAATTTTGAAAAACCAATGTGAAATGTTGTCAAAATTTTAACGTGGTTAGGTGACTAGCATTGCCTCGTCAATATTAAACCAAATAAAACAGAAATCTAACGGTATTTAAAAAAGATATTCAAATTTATGTCAAAAATATTTGTATTTCCAAAACGATTTTGAAAGACTGTCAAAAAAATCCGAATTTGAAGGTTCAGGGTATGCAGTTCGACACGGATGCACTCCCTGATGCCGAAAATGAAAGTTTCGTATCGATCGGTCAATATCCGAGCGAGTTATTGAAAGTTGAAAGTCAGAAATTGAGTACTGATTGATATATCATTATAAGTGAAAATTTTGAAAAACCAATGTGAAATGTTGTCAAAATTTTAACGTGGTTAGGTGACTAGCATGGCCTCGTCAATATTAAACCAAATAAAACAGAAATCTAACGGTATTTAAAAAAGATATTCAAATTTTTGTCAAAAATATTTGTATTTCCAAAACGATTTTGTAAGACTGTCAAAAAATCCGAATTTGAAGGTTCAGGGTATGCAGTTCGACAAGGATGCACTCCCTGATGCCGAAAATGAAAGTTTCGTATCGATCGGTCAATATCCGAGCGAGTTATTGAAAGTTGAAAGTCAGAAATTGAGTACTGATTGATATATCATTATAAGTGAAAATTTTGAAAAACCAATGTGAAATGTTGTCAAAATTTTAACGTGGTTAGGTGACTAGCATGGCCTCGTCAATATTAAACCAAATAAAACAGAAATCTAACGGTATTTAAAAAAGATATTCAAATTTATGTGAAAAATATTTGTATTTCCAAAACGATTTTGAAAGACTGTCAAAAAAATCCGAATTTGAAGGTTCAGGGTATGCAGTTCGACACGGATGCACTCCCTGATGCCGAAAATGAAAGTTTCGTATCGATCGGTCAATATCCGAGCGAGTTATTGAAAGTTGAAAGTCAGAAATTGAGTACTGATTGATATATCATTATAAGTGAAAATTTTGAAAAACCAATGTGAAATGTTGTCAAAATTTTAACGTGGTTAGGTGACTAGCATTGCCTCGTCAATATTAAACCAAATAAAACAGAAATCTAACGGTATTTAAAAAAGATATTCAAATTTTTGTCAAAAATATTTGTATTTCCAAAACGATTTTGAAAGACTGTCAAAAAAATCCGAATTTGAAGGTTCAGGGTACGCAGTTCGACACGGATGCACTCCCTGATGCCGAGAATGAAAGTTTCGTATCGATCGGTCAATATCCGAGCGAGTTATTGAAAGTTGAAAGTCAAAAATTGAGTACTGATTGATATATCAGTATAAGTGAAAATTTTGAAAAACCAATGTGAAATGTTGTCAAAATTTTAACGTGGTTAGGTGACTAGCATTGCCTCGTCAATATTAAACCAAATAAAACAGAAATCTAACGGTATTTAAAAAAGATATTCAATTTTATGTCAAAAATATTTGTATTTCCAAAACGATTTTGAAAGACTGTCAAAAAAATCCGAATTTGAAGGTTCAGGGTATGCAGTTCGACACGGATGCACTCCCTGATGCCGAAAATGAAAGTTTCGTATCGATCGGTCAATATCCGAGCGAGTTATTGAAAGTTGAAAGTCAGAAATTGAGTACTGATTGATATATCATCATAAGTGAAAATTTTGAAAAACCAATGTGAAATGTTGTCAAAATTTTAACGTGGTTAGGTGACTAGCATGGCCTCGTCAATATTAAACCAAATAAAACAGAAATCTAACGGTATTTAAAAAAGATATTCAAATTTATGTGAAAAATATTTGTATTTCCAAAACGATTTTGAAAGACTGTCAAAAAAATCCGAATTTGAAGGTTCAGGGTATGCAGTTCGACACGGATGCACTCCCTGATGCCGAAAATGAAAGTTTCGTATCGATCGGTCAATATCCGAGCGAGTTATTGAAAGTCAAAAATTGAGTACTGATTGATATATCAGTATAAGTGAAAATTTTGAAAAACCAATGTGAAATGTCGTCAAAATTTTAACGTGGTTAGGTGACTAGCATTGCCTCGTCAATATTAAACCAAATAAAACAGAAATCTAACGGTATTTAAAAAAGATATTCAAATTTATGTCAAAAATATTTGTATTTCCAAAACGATTTTGAAAGACTGTCAAAAAAATCCGAATTTGAAGGTTCAGGGTATGCAGTTCGACACGGATGCACTCCCTGATGCCGAAAATGAAAGTTTCGTATCGATCGGTCAATATCCGAGCGAGTTATTGAAAGTTGAAAGTCAGAAATTGAGTACTGATTGATATATCAGTATAAGTGAAAATTTTGAAAAACCAATGTGAAATGTTGTCAAAATTTTAACGTGGTTAGGTGACTAGCATAGCCTCGTCAATATTAAACCAAATAAAACAGAAATCTAACGGTATTTAAAAAAGATATTCAAATTTATGTCAAAAATATTTGTCAGTCAAAAAGTTGTTTGTCAAAAAAATCCGAATTTGAAGGTTCAGGGTATGCAGTTCGACACGGATGCACTCCTTGATGCCGAGAATGAAAGTTTCGTATCGATCGGTCAATATCCGAGCGAGTTATTGAAAGTTGAAAGTCAAAAATTGAGTTCTGATTGATATATCAGTATAAGTGAAAATTTTGAAAAACCAATGTGAAATGTTGTCAAAATTTTAACGTGGTTAGGTGACTAGCATGGCCTCGTCAATATTAAACCAAATAAAACTGAAATCTAACTGTATTTAAAAAAGATATTCAAATTTATGTGAAAAATATTTGTATTTCCAAAACGATTTTGAAAGACTGTCAAAAAAATCCGAATTTGAAGGTTCAGGGTATGCAGTTCGACACGGATGCACTCCCTGATGCCGAAAATGAAAGTTTCGTATCGATCGGTCAATATCCGAGCGAGTTATTGAAAGTTGAAAGTCAGAAATTGAGTACTGATTGATATATCATCATAAGTGAAAATTTTGAAAAACCAATGTGAAATGTTGTCAAAATTTTAACGTGGTTAGGTGACTAGCATGGCCTCGTCAATATTAAACCAAATAAAACAGAAATCTAACGGTATTTAAAAAAGATATTCAAATTTATGTGAAAAATATTTGTATTTCCAAAACGATTTTGAAAGACTGTCAAAAAAATCCGAATTTGAAGGTTCAGGGTATGCAGTTCGACACGGATGCACTCCCTGATGCCGAAAATGAAAGTTTCGTATCGATCGGTCAATATCCGAGCGAGTTATTGAAAGTTGAAAGTCAGAAATTGAGTACTGATTGATATATCATTATAAGTGAAAATTTTGAAAAACCAATGTGAAATGTTGTCAAAATTTTAACGTGGTTAGGTGACTAGCATGGCCTCGTCAATATTAAACCAAATAAAACAGAAATCTAACGGTATTTAAAAAAGATATTCAAATTTATGTGAAAAATATTTGTATTTCCAAAACGATTTTGAAAGACTGTCAAAAAAATCCGAATTTGAAGGTTCAGGGTATGCAGTTCGACACGGATGCACTCCCTGATGCCGAAAATGAAAGTTTCGTATCGATCGGTCAATATCCGAGCGAGTTATTGAAAGTTGAAAGTCAGAAATTGAGTACTGATTGAGATATCAGTATAAGTGAAAATTTTGAAAAACCAATGTGAAATGTTGTCAAAATTTTAACGTGGTTAGGTGACTAGCATTGCCTCGTCAATATTAAACCAAATAAAACAGAAATCTAACGGTATTTAAAAAAGATATTCAAATTTATGTCAAAAATATTTGTATTTCCAAAACGATTTTGAAAGACTGTCAAAAAAATCCGAATTTGAAGGTTCAGGGTATGCAGTTCGACACGGATGCACTCCCTGATGCCGAAAATGAAAGTTTCGTATCGATCGGTCAATATCCGAGCGAGTTATTGAAAGTTGAAAGTCAAAAATTGAGTACTGATTGATATATCAGTATAAGTGAAAATTTTGAAAAACCAATGTGAAATGTTGTCAAAATTTTAACGTGGTTAGGTGACTAGCATTGCCTCGTCAATATTAAACCAAATAAAACAGAAATCTAACGGTATTTAAAAAAGATATTCAAATTTATGTCAAAAATATTTGTATTTCCAAAACGATTTTGAAAGACTGTCAAAAAAATCCGAATTTGAAGGTTCAGGGTATGCAGTTCGACACGGATGCACTCCCTGATGCCGAAAATGAAAGTTTCGTATCGATCGGTCAATATCCGAGCGAGTTATTGAAAGTTGAAAGTCAGAAATTGAGTACTGATTGATATATCATTATAAGTGAAAATTTTGAAAAACCAATGTGAAATGTTGTCAAAATTTTAACGTGGTTAGGTGACTAGCATGGCCTCGTCAATATTAAACCAAATAAAACAGAAATCTAACGGTATTTAAAAAAGATATTCAAATTTTTGTCAAAAATATTTGTATTTCCAAAACGATTTTGTAAGACTGTCAAAAAATCCGAATTTGAAGGTTCAGGGTATGCAGTTCGACAAGGATGCACTCCCTGATGCCGAAAATGAAAGTTTCGTATCGATCGGTCAATATCCGAGCGAGTTATTGAAAGTTGAAAGTCAGAAATTGAGTACTGATTGATATATCATTATAAGTGAAAATTTTGAAAAACCAATGTGAAATGTTGTCAAAATTTTAACGTGGTTAGGTGACTAGCATGGCCTCGTCAATATTAAACCAAATAAAACAGAAATCTAACGGTATTTAAAAAAGATATTCAAATTTATGTGAAAAATATTTGTATTTCCAAAACGATTTTGAAAGACTGTCAAAAAAATCCGAATTTGAAGGTTCAGGGTATGCAGTTCGACACGGATGCACTCCCTGATGCCGAAAATGAAAGTTTCGTATCGATCGGTCAATATCCGAGCGAGTTATTGAAAGTTGAAAGTCAGAAATTGAGTACTGATTGATATATCATTATAAGTGAAAATTTTGAAAAACCAATGTGAAATGTTGTCAAAATTTTAACGTGGTTAGGTGACTAGCATTGCCTCGTCAATATTAAACCAAATAAAACAGAAATCTAACGGTATTTAAAAAAGATATTCAAATTTTTGTCAAAAATATTTGTATTTCCAAAACGATTTTGAAAGACTGTCAAAAAAATCCGAATTTGAAGGTTCAGGGTACGCAGTTCGACACGGATGCACTCCCTGATGCCGAGAATGAAAGTTTCGTATCGATCGGTCAATATCCGAGCGAGTTATTGAAAGTTGAAAGTCAAAAATTGAGTACTGATTGATATATCAGTATAAGTGAAAATTTTGAAAAACCAATGTGAAATGTTGTCAAAATTTTAACGTGGTTAGGTGACTAGCATTGCCTCGTCAATATTAAACCAAATAAAACAGAAATCTAACGGTATTTAAAAAAGATATTCAATTTTATGTCAAAAATATTTGTATTTCCAAAACGATTTTGAAAGACTGTCAAAAAAATCCGAATTTGAAGGTTCAGGGTATGCAGTTCGACACGGATGCACTCCCTGATGCCGAAAATGAAAGTTTCGTATCGATCGGTCAATATCCGAGCGAGTTATTGAAAGTTGAAAGTCAGAAATTGAGTACTGATTGATATATCATCATAAGTGAAAATTTTGAAAAACCAATGTGAAATGTTGTCAAAATTTTAACGTGGTTAGGTGACTAGCATGGCCTCGTCAATATTAAACCAAATAAAACAGAAATCTAACGGTATTTAAAAAAGATATTCAAATTTATGTGAAAAATATTTGTATTTCCAAAACGATTTTGAAAGACTGTCAAAAAAATCCGAATTTGAAGGTTCAGGGTATGCAGTTCGACACGGATGCACTCCCTGATGCCGAAAATGAAAGTTTCGTATCGATCGGTCAATATCCGAGCGAGTTATTGAAAGTCAAAAATTGAGTACTGATTGATATATCAGTATAAGTGAAAATTTTGAAAAACCAATGTGAAATGTCGTCAAAATTTTAACGTGGTTAGGTGACTAGCATTGCCTCGTCAATATTAAACCAAATAAAACAGAAATCTAACGGTATTTAAAAAAGATATTCAAATTTATGTCAAAAATATTTGTATTTCCAAAACGATTTTGAAAGACTGTCAAAAAAATCCGAATTTGAAGGTTCAGGGTATGCAGTTCGACACGGATGCACTCCCTGATGCCGAAAATGAAAGTTTCGTATCGATCGGTCAATATCCGAGCGAGTTATTGAAAGTTGAAAGTCAGAAATTGAGTACTGATTGATATATCATTATAAGTGAAAATTTTGAAAAACCAATGTGAAATGTTGTCAAAATTTTAACGTGGTTAGGTGACTAGCATGGCCTCGTCAATATTAAACCAAATAAAACAGAAATCTAACGGTATTTAAAAAAGATATTCAAATTTATGTGAAAAATATTTGTATTTCCAAAACGATTTTGAAAGACAGTCAAAAAAATCCGAATTTGAAGGTTCAGGGTATGCAGTTCGACACGGATGCACTCCCTGATGCCGAAAATGAAAGTTTCGTATCGATCGGTCAATATCCGAGCGAGTTATTGAAAGTTGAAAGTCAGAAATTGAGTACTGATTGATATATCATTATAAGTGAAAATTTTGAAAAACCAATGTGAAATGTTGTCAAAATTTTAACGTGGTTAGGTGACTAGCATAGCCTCGTCAATATTAAACCAAATTAAACAGAAATCTAACGGTATTTAAAAAAGATATTCAAATTTATGTGAAAAATATTTGTATTTCCAAAACGATTTTGAAAGACTGTCAAAAAAATCCGAATTTGAAGGTTCAGGGTATGCAGTTCGACACGGATGCACTCCCTGATGCCGAAAATGAAAGTTTCGTATCGATCGGTCAATATCCGAGCGAGTTATTGAAAGTTGAAAGTCAGAAATTGAGTACTGATTGATATATCATTATAAGTGAAAATTTTGAAAAACCAATGTGAAATGTTGTCAAAATTTTAACGTGGTTAGGTGACTAGCATTGCCTCGTCAATATTAAACCAAATAAAACAGAAATCTAACGGTATTTAAAAAAGATATTCAAATTTTTGTCAAAAATATTTGTATTTCCAAAACGATTTTGAAAGACTGTCAAAAAAATCCGAATTTGAAGGTTCAGGGTATGCAGTTCGACACGGATGCACTCCCTGATGCCGAAAATGAAAGTTTCGTATCGATCGGTCAATATCCGAGCGAGTTATTGAAAGTTGAAAGTCAGAAATTGAGTACTGATTGATATATCATTATAAGTGAAAATTTTGAAAAACCAATGTGAAATGTTGTCAAAATTTTAACGTGGTTAGGTGACTAGCATGGCCTCGTCAATATTAAACCAAATAAAACTGAAATCTAACTGTATTTAAAAAAGATATTCAAATTTATGTGAAAAATATTTGTATTTCCAAAACGATTTTGAAAGACTGTCAAAAAAATCCGAATTTGAAGGTTCAGGGTATGCAGTTCGACACGGATGCACTCCCTGATGCCGAAAATGAAAGTTTCGTATCGATCGGTCAATATCCGAGCGAGTTATTGAAAGTTGAAAGTCAGAAATTGAGTACTTATTGATATATCATTATAAGTGAAAATTTTGAAAAACCAATGTGAAATGTTGTCAAAATTTTAACGTGGTTAGGTGACTAGCATGGCCTCGTCAATATTAAACCAAATAAAACAGAAATCTAACGGTATTTAAAAAAGATATTCAAATTTATGTGAAAAATATTTGTATTTCCAAAACGATTTTGAAAGACTGTCAAAAAAATCCGAATTTGAAGGTTCAGGGTATGCAGTTCGACACGGATGCACTTCCTGATGCCGAAAATGAAAGTTTCGTATCGATCGGTCAATATCCGAGCGAGTTATTGAAAGTTGAAAGTCAGAAATTGAGTACTGATTGATATATCATTATAAGTGAAAATTTTGAAAAACCAATGTGAAATGTTGTCAAAATTTTAACGTGGTTAGGTGACTAGCATTGCCTCGTCAATATTAAACCAAATAAAACAGAAATCTAACGGTATTTAAAAAAGATATTCAAATTTATGTCAAAAATATTTGTATTTCCAAAACGATTTTGAAAGACTGTCAAAAAAATCCGAATTTGAAGGTTCAGGGTACGCAGTTCGACACGGATGCACTCCCTGATGCCGAGAATGAAAGTTTCGTATCGATCGGTCAATATCCGAGCGAGTTATTGAAAGTTGAAAGTCAAAAATTGAGTACTGATTGATATATCAGTATAAGTGAAAATTTTGAAAAACCAATGTGAAATGTTGTCAAAATTTTAACGTGGTTAGGTGACTAGCATTGCCTCGTCTATATTAAACCAAATAAAACAGAAATCTAACGGTATTTAAAAAAGATATTCAAATTTTTGTCAAAAATATTTGTATTTCCAAAACGATTTTGAAAGACTGTCAAAAAAATCCGAATTTGAAGGTTCAGGGTATGCAGTTCGACACGGATGCACTCCCTGATGCCGAAAATGAAAGTTTCGTATCGATCGGTCAATATCCGAGCGAGTTATTGAAAGTCAAAAATTGAGTACTGATTGATATATCAGTATAAGTGAAAATTTTGAAAAACCAATGTGAAATGTCGTCAAAATTTTAACGTGGTTAGGTGACTAGCATTGCCTCGTCAATATTAAACCAAATAAAACAGAAATCTAACGGTATTTAAAAAAGATATTCAAATTTATGTCAAAAATATTTGTATTTCCAAAACGATTTTGAAAGACTGTCAAAAAAATCCGAATTTGAAGGTTCAGGGTATGCAGTTCGACACGGATGCACTCCCTGATGCCGAAAATGAAAGTTTCGTATCGATCGGTCAATATCCGAGCGAGTTATTGAAAGTTGAAAGTCAGAAATTGAGTACTGATTGATATATCATCATAAGTGAAAATTTTGAAAAACCAATGTGAAATGTTGTCAAAATTTTAACGTGGTTAGGTGACTAGCATGGCCTCGTCAATATTAAACCAAATAAAACAGAAATCTAACGGTATTTAAAAAAGATATTCAAATTTATGTCAAAAATATTTGTATTTCCAAAACGATTTTGAAAGACTGTCAAAAAAATCCGAATTTGAAGGTTCAGGGTATGCAGTTCGACACGGATGCACTCCCTGATGCCGAAAATGAAAGTTTCGTATCGATCGGTCAATATCCGAGCGAGTTATTGAAAGTTGAAAGTCAGAAATTGAGTACTGATTGATATATCATTATAAGTGAAAATTTTGAAAAACCAATGTGAAATGTTGTCAAAATTTTAACGTGGTTAGGTGACTAGCATTGCCTCGTCAATATTAAACCAAATAAAACAGAAATCTAACGGTATTTAAAAAAGATATTCAAATTTTTGTCAAAAATATTTGTATTTCCAAAACGATTTTGAAAGACTGTCAAAAAAATCCGAATTTGAAGGTTCAGGGTATGCAGTTCGACACGGATGCACTCCCTGATGCCGAAAATGAAAGTTTCGTATCGATCGGTCAATATCCGAGCGAGTTATTGAAAGTTGAAAGTCAGAAATTGAGTACTGATTGATATATCATTATAAGTGAAAATTTTGAAAAACCAATGTGAAATGTTGTCAAAATTTTAACGTGGTTAGGTGACTAGCATGGCCTCGTCAATATTAAACCAAATAAAACTGAAATCTAACTGTATTTAAAAAAGATATTCAAATTTATGTGAAAAATATTTGTATTTCCAAAACGATTTTGAAAGACTGTCAAAAAAATCCGAATTTGAAGGTTCAGGGTATGCAGTTCGACACGGATGCACTCCCTGATGCCGAAAATGAAAGTTTCGTATCGATCGGTCAATATCCGAGCGAGTTATTGAAAGTTGAAAGTCAGAAATTGAGTACTGATTGATATATCATTATAAGTGAAAATTTTGAAAAACCAATGTGAAATGTTGTCAAAATTTTAACGTGGTTAGGTGACTAGCATGGCCTCGTCAATATTAAACCAAATAAAACAGAAATCTAACGGTATTTAAAAAAGATATTCAAATTTATGTGAAAAATATTTGTATTTCCAAAACGATTTTGAAAGACTGTCAAAAAAATCCGAATTTGAAGGTTCAGGGTATGCAGTTCGACACGGATGCACTTCCTGATGCCGAAAATGAAAGTTTTGTATCGATCGGTCAATATCCGAGCGAGTTATTGAAAGTTGAAAGTCAGAAATTGAGTACTGATTGATATATCATTATAAGTGAAAATTTTGAAAAACCAATGTGAAATGTTGTCAAAATTTTAACGTGGTTAGGTGACTAGCATTGCCTCGTCAATATTAAACCAAATAAAACAGAAATCTAACGGTATTTAAAAAAGATATTCAAATTTATGTCAAAAATATTTGTATTTCCAAAACGATTTTGAAAGACTGTCAAAAAAATCCGAATTTGAAGGTTCAGGGTATGCAGTTCGACACGGATGCACTCCCTGATGCCGAAAATGAAAGTTTCGTATCGATCGGTCAATATCCGAGCGAGTTATTGAAAGTCAAAAATTGAGTACTGATTGATATATCAGTATAAGTGAAAATTTTGAAAAACCAATGTGAAATGTCGTCAAAATTTTAACGTGGTTAGGTGACTAGCATTGCCTCGTCAATATTAAACCAAATAAAACAGAAATCTAACGGTATTTAAAAAAGATATTCAAATTTATGTCAAAAATATTTGTATTTCCAAAACGATTTTGAAAGACTGTCAAAAAAATCCGAATTTGAAGGTTCAGGGTATGCAGTTCGACACGGATGCACTCCCTGATGCCGAAAATGAAAGTTTCGTATCGATCGGTCAATATCCGAGCGAGTTATTGAAAGTTGAAAGTCAGAAATTGAGTACTGATTGATATATCATTATAAGTGAAAATTTTGAAAAACCAATGTGAAATGTTGTCAAAATTTTAACGTGGTTAGGTGACTAGCATGGCCTCGTCAATATTAAACCAAACAAAACAGAAATCTAACGGTATTTAAAAAAGATATTCAAATTTTTGTCAAAAATATTTGTATTTCCAAAACGATTTTGAAAGACTGTCAAAAAAATCCGAATTTGAAGGTTCAGGGTATGCAGTTCGACACGGATGCACTCCCTGATGCCGAAAATGAAAGTTTCGTATCGATCGGTCAATATCCGAGCGAGTTATTGAAAGTTGAAAGTCAGAAATTGAGTACTGATTGATATATCATTATAAGTGAAAATTTTGAAAAACCAATGTGAAATGTTGTCAAAATTTTAACGTGGTTAGGTGACTAGCATAGCCTCGTCAATATTAAACCAAATTAAACAGAAATCTAACGGTATTTAAAAAAGATATTCAAATTTATGTGAAAAATATTTGTATTTCCAAAACGATTTTGAAAGACTGTCAAAAAAATCCGAATTTGAAGGTTCAGGGTATGCAGTTCGACACGGATGCACTCCCTGATGCCGAAAATGAAAGTTTCGTATCGATCGGTCAATATCCGAGCGAGTTATTGAAAGTTGAAAGTCAGAAATTGAGTACTGATTGATATATCATTATAAGTGAAAATTTTGAAAAACCAATGTGAAATGTTGTCAAAATTTTAACGTGGTTAGGTGACTAGCATTGCCTCGTCAATATTAAACCAAATAAAACAGAAATCTAACGGTATTTAAAAAAGATATTCAAATTTTTGTCAAAAATATTTGTATTTCCAAAACGATTTTGAAAGACTGTCAAAAAAATCCGAATTTGAAGGTTCAGGGTATGCAGTTCGACACGGATGCACTCCCTGATGCCGAAAATGAAAGTTTCGTATCGATCGGTCAATATCCGAGCGAGTTATTGAAAGTTGAAAGTCAGAAATTGAGTACTGATTGATATATCATTATAAGTGAAAATTTTGAAAAACCAATGTGAAATGTTGTCAAAATTTTAACGTGGTTAGGTGACTAGCATGGCCTCGTCAATATTAAACCAAATAAAACAGAAATCTAACGGTATTTAAAAAAGATATTCAAATTTATGTGAAAAATATTTGTATTTCCAAAACGATTTTGAAAGACTGTCAAAAAAATCCGAATTTGAAGGTTCAGGGTATGCAGTTCGACACGGATGCACTCCCTGATGCCGAAAATGAAAGTTTCGTATCGATCGGTCAATATCCGAGCGAGTTATTGAAAGTTGAAAGTCAGAAATTGAGTACTGATTGATATATCATTATAAGTGAAAATTTTGAAAAACCAATGTGAAATGTTGTCAAAATTTTAACGTGGTTAGGTGACTAGCATAGCCTCGTCAATATTAAACCAAATTAAACAGAAATCTAACGGTATTTAAAAAAGATATTCAAATTTATGTGAAAAATATTTGTATTTCCAAAACGATTTTGAAAGACTGTCAAAAAAATCCGAATTTGAAGGTTCAGGGTATGCAGTTCGACACGGATGCACTCCCTGATGCCGAAAATGAAAGTTTCGTATCGATCGGTCAATATCCGAGCGAGTTATTGAAAGTTGAAAGTCAGAAATTGAGTACTGATTGATATATCATTATAAGTGAAAATTTTGAAAAACCAATGTGAAATGTTGTCAAAATTTTAACGTGGTTAGGTGACTAGCATTGCCTCGTCAATATTAAACCAAATAAAACAGAAATCTAACGGTATTTAAAAAAGATATTCAAATTTATGTGAAAAATATTTGTATTTCCAAAACGATTTTGAAAGACTGTCAAAAAAATCCGAATTTGAAGGTTCAGGGTATGCAGTTCGACACGGATGCACTCCCTGATGCCGAAAATGAAAGTTTCGTATCGATCGGTCAATATCCGAGCGAGTTATTGAAAGTTGAAAGTCAGAAATTGAGTACTGATTGATATATCATTATAAGTGAAAATTTTGAAAAACCAATGTGAAATGTTGTCAAAATTTTAACGTGGTTAGGTGACTAGCATAGCCTCGTCAATATTAAACCAAATTAAACAGAAATCTAACGGTATTTAAAAAAGATATTCAAATTTATGTGAAAAATATTTGTATTTCCAAAACGATTTTGAAAGACTGTCAAAAAAATCCGAATTTGAAGGTTCAGGGTATGCAGTTCGACACGGATGCACTCCCTGATGCCGAAAATGAAAGTTTCGTATCGATCGGTCAATATCCGAGCGAGTTATTGAAAGTTGAAAGTCAGAAATTGAGTACTGATTGATATATCATTATAAGTGAAAATTTTGAAAAACCAATGTGAAATGTTGTCAAAATTTTAACGTGGTTAGGTGACTAGCATTGCCTCGTCAATATTAAACCAAATAAAACAGAAATCTAACGGTATTTAAAAAAGATATTCAAATTTTTGTCAAAAATATTTGTATTTCCAAAACGATTTTGAAAGACTGTCAAAAACATCCGAATTTGAAGGTTCAGGGTATGCAGTTCGACACGGATGCACTCCCTGATGCCGAAAATGAAAGTTTCGTATCGATCGGTCAATATCCGAGCGAGTTATTGAAAGTTGAAAGTCAGAAATTGAGTACTGATTGATATATCATTATAAGTGAAAATTTTGAAAAACCAATGTGAAATGTTGTCAAAATTTTAACGTGGTTAGGTGACTAGCATTGCCTCGTCAATATTAAACCAAATAAAACAGAAATCTAACGGTATTTAAAAAAGATATTCAAATTTATGTCAAAAATATTTGTATTTCCAAAACGATTTTGAAAGACTGTCAAAAAAATCCGAATTTGAAGGTTCAGGGTACGCAGTTCGACACGGATGCACTCCCTGATGCCGAGAATGAAAGTTTCGTATCGATCGGTCAATATCCGAGCGAGTTATTGAAAGTTGAAAGTCAAAAATTGAGTACTGATTGATATATCAGTATAAGTGAAAATTTTGAAAAACCAATGTGAAATGTTGTCAAAATTTTAACGTGGTTAGGTGACTAGCATTGCCTCGTCTATATTAAACCAAATAAAACAGAAATCTAACGGTATTTAAAAAAGATATTCAAATTTTTGTCAAAAATATTTGTATTTCCAAAACGATTTTGAAAGACTGTCAAAAAAATCCGAATTTGAAGGTTCAGGGTATGCAGTTCGACACGGATGCACTCCCTGATGCCGAAAATGAAAGTTTCGTATCGATCGGTCAATATCCGAGCGAGTTATTGAAAGTCAAAAATTGAGTACTGATTGATATATCAGTATAAGTGAAAATTTTGAAAAACCAATGTGAAATGTCGTCAAAATTTTAACGTGGTTAGGTGACTAGCATTGCCTCGTCAATATTAAACCAAATAAAACAGAAATCTAACGGTATTTAAAAAAGATATTCAAATTTATGTCAAAAATATTTGTATTTCCAAAACGATTTTGAAAGACTGTCAAAAAAATCCGAATTTGAAGGTTCAGGGTATGCAGTTCGACACGGATGCACTCCCTGATGCCGAAAATGAAAGTTTCGTATCGATCGGTCAATATCCGAGCGAGTTATTGAAAGTTGAAAGTCAGAAATTGAGTACTGATTGATATATCATTATAAGTGAAAATTTTGAAAAACCAATGTGAAATGTTGTCAAAATTTTAACGTGGTTAGGTGACTAGCATGGCCTCGTCAATATTAAACCAAATAAAACAGAAATCTAACGGTATTTAAAAAAGATATTCAAATTTATGTCAAAAATATTTGTATTTCCAAAACGATTTTGAAAGACTGTCAAAAAAATCCGAATTTGAAGGTTCAGGGTATGCAGTTCGACACGGATGCACTCCCTGATGCCGAAAATGAAAGTTTCGTATCGATCGGTCAATATCCGAGCGAGTTATTGAAAGTTGAAAGTCAGAAATTGAGTACTGATTGATATATCATTATAAGTGAAAATTTTGAAAAACCAATGTGAAATGTTGTCAAAATTTTAACGTGGTTAGGTGACTAGCATGGCCTCGTCAATATTAAACTAAATAAAACAGAAATCTAACGGTATTTAAAAAAGATATTCAAATTTATGTGAAAAATATTTGTATTTCCAAAACGATTTTGAAAGACTGTCAAAAAAATCCGAATTTGAAGGTTCAGGGTATGCAGTTCGACACGGATGCACTCTCTGATGCCGAAAATGAAAGTTTCGTATCGATCGGTCAATATCCGAGCGAGTTATTGAAAGTTGAAAGTCAGAAATTGAGTACTGATTGATATATCAGTATAAGTGAAAATTTTGAAAAACCAATGTGAAATGTTGTCAAAATTTTAACGTGGTTAGGTGACTAGCATTGCCTCGTCAATATTAAACCAAATAAAACAGAAATCTAACGGTATTTAAAAAAGATATTCAAATTTATGTCAAAAATATTTGTATTTCCAAAACGATTTTGAAAGACTGTCAAAAAAATCCGAATTTGAAGGTTCAGGGTATGCAGTTCGACACGGATGCACTCCCTGATGCCGAAAATGAAAGTTTCGTATCGATCGGTCAATATCCAAGCGAGTTATTGAAAGTTGAATGTCAAAAATTGAGTACTGATTGAGATATCAGTATAAGTGAAAATTTTGAAAAACCAATGTGAAATGTCGTCAAAATTTTAACGTGGTTAGGTGACTAGCATTGCCTCGTCAATATTAAACCAAATAAAACAGAAATCTAACGGTATTTAAAAAAGATATTCAAATTTATGTGAAAAATATTTGTATTTCCAAAACGATTTTGAAAGACTGTCAAAAAAATCCGAATTTGAAGGTTCAGGGTATGCAGTTCGACACGGATGCACTCCCTGATGCCGAAAATGAAAGTTTCGTATCGATCGGTCAATATCCGAGCGAGTTATTGAAAGTTGAAAGTCAGAAATTGAGTACTGATTGATATATCATTATAAGTGAAAATTTTGAAAAACCAATGTGAAATGTTGTCAAAATTTTAACGTGGTTAGGTGACTAGCATAGCCTCGTCAATATTAAACCAAATAAAACAGAAATCTAACGGTATTTAAAAAAGATATTCAAATTTATGTGAAAAATATTTGTATTTCCAAAACGATTTTGAAAGACTGTCAAAAAAATCCGAATTTGAAGGTTCAGGGTATGCAGTTCGACACGGATGCACTCCCTGATGCCGAAAATGAAAGTTTCGTATCGATCGGTCAATATCCGAGCGAGTTATTGAAAGTTGAAAGTCAGAAATTGAGTACTGATTGATATATCATTATAAGTGAAAATTTTGAAAAACCAATGTGAAATGTTGTCAAAATTTTAACGTGGTTAGGTGACTAGCATGGCCTCGTCAATATAACACCAAATAAAACAGAAATCTAACGGTATTTAAAAAAGATATTCAAATTTATGTCAAAAATATTTGTATTTCCAAAACGATTTTGAAAGACTGTCAAAAAAATCCGAATTTGAAGGTTCAGGGTATGCAGTTCGACACGGATGCACTCCCTGATGCCGAAAATGAAAGTTTCGTATCGATCGGTCAATATCCGAGCGAGTTATTGAAAGTTGAAAGTCAGAAATTGAGTACTGATTGATATATCATTATAAGTGAAAATTTTGAAAAACCAATGTGAAATGTTGTCAAAATTTTAACGTGGTTAGGTGACTAGCATTGCCTCGTCAATATTAAACCAAATAAAACAGAAATCTAACGGTATTTAAAAAAGATATTCAAATTTATGTCAAAAATATTTGTATTTCCAAAACGATTTTGAAAGACTGTCAAAAAAATCCGAATTTGAAGGTTCAGGGTATGCAGTTCGACACGGATGCACTCCCTGATGCCGAAAATGAAAGTTTCGTATCGATCGGTCAATATCCGAGCGAGTTATTGAAAGTTGAAAGTCAAAAATTGAGTACTGATTGATATATCATTATAAGTGAAAATTTTGAAAAACCAATGTGAAATGTTGTCAAAATTTTAACGTGGTTAGGTGACTAGCATGGCCTCGTCAATATTAAACCAAATAAAACAGAAATCTAACTGTATTTAAAAAAGATATTCAAATTTATGTGAAAAATATTTGTATTTCCAAAACGATTTTGAAAGACTGTCAAAAAAATCCGAATTTGAAGGTTCAGGGTATGCAGTTCGACACGGATGCACTCCCTGATGCCGAAAATGAAAGTTTCGTATCGATCGGTCAATATCCGAGCGAGTTATTGAAAGTTGAAAGTCAGAAATTGAGTACTGATTGATATATCAGTATAAGTGAAAATTTTGAAAAACCAATGTGAAATGTTGTCAAAATTTTAACGTGGTTAGGTGACTAGCATTGCCTCGTCAATATTAAACCAAATAAAACAGAAATCTAACGGTATTTAAAAAAGATATTCAAATTTATGTCAAAAATATTTGTATTTCCAAAACGATTTTGAAAGACTGTCAAAAAAATCCGAATTTGAAGGTTCAGGGTACGCAGTTCGACACGGATGCACTCCCTGATGCCGAGAATGAAAGTTTCGTATCGATCGGTCAATATCCGAGCGAGTTATTGAAAGTTGAAAGTCAGAAATTGAGTACTGATTGATATATCATTATAAGTGAAAATTTTGAAAAACCAATGTGAAATGTTGTCAAAATTTTAACGTGGTTAGGTGACTAGCATTGCCTCGTCAATATTAAACCAAATAAAACAGAAATCTAACGGTATTTAAAAAAGATATTCAAATTTTTGTCAAAAATATTTGTATTTCCAAAACGATTTTGAAAGACTGTCAAAAAAATCCGAATTTGAAGGTTCAGGGTATGCAGTTCGACACGGATGCACTCCCTGATGCCGAAAATGAAAGTTTCGTATCGATCGGTCAATATCCGAGCGAGTTATTGAAAGTCAAAAATTGAGTACTGATTGATATATCAGTATAAGTGAAAATTTTGAAAAACCAATGTGAAATGTCGTCAAAATTTTAACGTGGTTAGGTGACTAGCATTGCCTCGTCAATATTAAACCAAATAAAACAGAAATCTAACGGTATTTAAAAAAGATATTCAAATTTATGTGAAAAATATTTGTATTTCCAAAACGATTTTGAAAGACTGTCAAAAAAATCCGAATTTGAAGGTTCAGGGTATGCAGTTCGACACGGATGCACTCCCTGATGCCGAAAATGAAAGTTTCGTATCGATCGGTCAATATCCGAGCGAGTTATTGAAAGTTGAAAGTCAGAAATTGAGTACTGATTGATATATCATTATAAGTGAAAATTTTGAAAAACCAATGTGAAATGTTGTCAAAATTTTAACGTGGTTAGGTGACTAGCATTGCCTCGTCAATATTAAACCAAACAAAACAAAAATCTAACGGTATTTAAAAAAGATATTCAAATTTATGTCAAAAATATTTGTATTTCCAAAACGATTTTGAAAGACTGTCAAAAAAATCCGAATTTGAAGGTTCAGGGTATGCAGTTCGACACGGATGCACTCCCTGATGCCGAAAATGAAAGTTTCGTATCGATCGGTCAATATCCGAGCGAGTTATTGAAAGTTGAAAGTCAGAAATTGAGTACTGATTGATATATCATTATAAGTGAAAATTTTGAAAAACCAATGTGAAATGTTGTCAAAATTTTAACGTGGTTAGGTGACTAGCATTGCCTCGTCAATATTAAACCAAATAAAACAGAAATCTAACGGTATTTAAAAAAGATATTCAAATTTATGTGAAAAATATTTGTATTTCCAAAACGATTTTGAAAGACTGTCAAAAAAATCCGAATTTGAAGGTTCAGGGTATGCAGTTCGACACGGATGCACTCCCTGATGCCGAAAATGAAAGTTTCGTATCGATCGGTCAATATCCGAGCGAGTTATTGAAAGTTGAAAGTCAGAAATTGAGTACTGATTGATATATCATTATAAGTGAAAATTTTGAAAAACCAATGTGAAATGTTGTCAAAATTTTAACGTGGTTAGGTGACTAGCATTGCCTCGTCAATATTAAACCAAATTAAACAGAAATCTAACGGTATTTAAAAAAGATATTCAAATTTATGTGAAAAATATTTGTATTTCCAAAACGATTTTGAAAGACTGTCAAAAAAATCCGAATTTGAAGGTTCAGGGTATGCAGTTCGACACGGATGCACTCCCTGATGCCGAAAATGAAAGTTTCGTATCGATCGGTCAATATCCGAGCGAGTTATTGAAAGTTGAAAGTCAGAAATTGAGTACTGATTGATATATCATTATAAGTGAAAATTTTGAAAAACCAATGTGAAATGTTGTCAAAATTTTAACGTGGTTAGGTGACTAGCATTGCCTCGTCAATATTAAACCAAATAAAACAGAAATCTAACGGTATTTAAAAAAGATATTCAAATTTTTGTCAAAAATATTTGTATTTCCAAAACGATTTTGAAAGACTGTCAAAAACATCCGAATTTGAAGGTTCAGGGTATGCAGTTCGACACGGATGCACTCCCTGATGCCGAAAATGAAAGTTTCGTATCGATCGGTCAATATCCGAGCGAGTTATTGAAAGTTGAAAGTCAGAAATTGAGTACTGATTGATATATCATTATAAGTGAAAATTTTGAAAAACCAATGTGAAATGTTGTCAAAATTTTAACGTGGTTAGGTGACTAGCATGGCCTCGTCAATATTAAACCAAATAAAACTGAAATCTAACTGTATTTAAAAAAGATATTCAAATTTATGTGAAAAATATTTGTATTTCCAAAACGATTTTGAAAGACTGTCAAAAAAATCCGAATTTGAAGGTTCAGGGTATGCAGTTCGACACGGATGCACTCCCTGATGCCGAAAATGAAAGTTTCGTATCGATCGGTCAATATCCGAGCGAGTTATTGAAAGTTGAAAGTCAGAAATTGAGTACTGATTGATATATCATTATAAGTGAAAATTTTGAAAAACCAATGTGAAATGTTGTCAAAATTTTAACGTGGTTAGGTGACTAGCATTGCCTCGTCAATATTAAACCAAATAAAACAGAAATCTAACGGTATTTAAAAAAGATATTCAAATTTATGTGAAAAATATTTGTATTTCCAAAACGATTTTGAAAGACTGTCAAAAAAATCCGAATTTGAAGGTTCAGGGTATGCAGTTCGACACGGATGCACTCCCTGATGCCGAAAATGAAAGTTTCGTATCGATCGGTCAATATCCGAGCGAGTTATTGAAAGTTGAAAGTCAGAAATTGAGTACTGATTGATATATCATTATAAGTGAAAATTTTGAAAAACCAATGTGAAATGTTGTCAAAATTTTAACGTGGTTAGGTGACTAGCATTGCCTCGTCAATATTAAACCAAATAAAACAGAAATCTAACGGTATTTAAAAAAGATATTCAAATTTATGTCAAAAATATTTGTATTTCCAAAACGATTTTGAAAGACTGTCAAAAAAATCCGAATTTGAAGGTTCAGGGTACGCAGTTCGACACGGATGCACTCCCTGATGCCGAGAATGAAAGTTTCGTATCGATCGGTCAATATCCGAGCGAGTTATTGAAAGTTGAAAGTCAGAAATTGAGTACTGATTGATATATCAGTATAAGTGAAAATTTTGAAAAACCAATGTGAAATGTTGTCAAAATTTTAACGTGGTTAGGTGACTAGCATGGCCTCGTCAATATTAAACCAAATAAAACAGAAATCTAACGGTATTTAAAAAAGATATTCAAATTTTTGTCAAAAATATTTGTATTTCCAAAACGATTTTGAAAGACTGTCAAAAAAATCCGAATTTGAAGGTTCAGGGTATGCAGTTCGACACGGATGCACTCCCTGATGCCGAAAATGAAAGTTTCGTATCGATCGGTCAATATCCGAGCGAGTTATTGAAAGTTGAAAGTCAAAAATTGAGTACTGATTGATATATCAGTATAAGTGAAAAAGGTTCAGGGTATGCAGTTCGACACGGATGCACTCCCTGATGCCGAAAATGAAAGTTTCGTATCGATCGGTCAATATCCGAGCGAGTTATTGAAAGTTGAAAGTCAAAAATTGAGTACTGATTGATATATCAGTTTAAGTGAAAATTTTGAAAAACCAATGTGAAATGTTGTCAAAATTTTAACGTGGTTAGGTGACTAGCATAGCCTCGTCAATATTAAACCAAATAAAACAGAAATCTAACGGTATTTAAAAAAGATATTCAAATTTTTGTCAAAAATATTTGTATTTCCAAAACGATTTTGAAAGACTGTCAAAAAAATCCGAATTTGAAGGTTCAGGGTATGCAGTTCGACACGGATGCACTCCCTGATGCCGAAAATGAAAGTTTCGTATCGATCGGTCAATATCCGAGCGAGTTATTGAAAGTTGAAAGTCAGAAATTGAGTACTGATTGATATATCATTATAAGTGAAAATTTTGAAAAACCAATGTGAAATGTTGTCAAAATTTTAACGTGGTTAGGTGACTAGCATGGCCTCGTCAATATTAAACCAAATAAAACTGAAATCTAACTGTATTTAAAAAAGATATTCAAATTTATGTGAAAAATATTTGTATTTCCAAAACGATTTTGAAAGACTGTCAAAAAAATCCGAATTTGAAGGTTCAGGGTATGCAGTTCGACACGGATGCACTCCCTGATGCCGAAAATGAAAGTTTCGTATCGATCGGTCAATATCCGAGCGAGTTATTGAAAGTTGAAAGTCAGAAATTGAGTACTGATTGATATATCATTATAAGTGAAAATTTTGAAAAACCAATGTGAAATGTTGTCAAAATTTTAACGTGGTTAGGTGACTAGCATTGCCTCGTCAATATTAAACCAAACAAAACAAAAATCTAACGGTATTTAAAAAAGATATTCAAATTTATGTCAAAAATATTTGTATTTCCAAAACGATTTTGAAAGACTGTCAAAAAAATCCGAATTTGAAGGTTCAGGGTATGCAGTTCGACACGGATGCACTCCCTGATGCCGAAAATGAAAGTTTCGTATCGATCGGTCAATATCCGAGCGAGTTATTGAAAGTTGAAAGTCAGAAATTGAGTACTGATTGATATATCATTATAAGTGAAAATTTTGAAAAACCAATGTGAAATGTTGTCAAAATTTTAACGTGGTTAGGTGACTAGCATGGCCTCGTCAATATTAAACCAAATAAAACTGAAATCTAACTGTATTTAAAAAAGATATTCAAATTTATGTGAAAAATATTTGTATTTCCAAAACGATTTTGAAAGACTGTCAAAAAAATCCGAATTTGAAGGTTCAGGGTATGCAGTTCGACACGGATGCACTCCCTGATGCCGAAAATGAAAGTTTCGTATCGATCGGTCAATATCCGAGCGAGTTATTGAAAGTTGAAAGTCAGAAATTGAGTACTGATTGATATATCATTATAAGTGAAAATTTTGAAAAACCAATGTGAAATGTTGTCAAAATTTTAACGTGGTTAGGTGACTAGCATTGCCTCGTCAATATTAAACCAAATAAAACAGAAATCTAACGGTATTTAAAAAAGATATTCAAATTTATGTGAAAAATATTTGTATTTCCAAAACGATTTTGAAAGACTGTCAAAAAAATCCGAATTTGAAGGTTCAGGGTATGCAGTTCGACACGGATGCACTCCCTGATGCCGAAAATGAAAGTTTCGTATCGATCGGTCAATATCCGAGCGAGTTATTGAAAGTTGAAAGTCAGAAATTGAGTACTGATTGATATATCATTATAAGTGAAAATTTTGAAAAACCAATGTGAAATGTTGTCAAAATTTTAACGTGGTTAGGTGACTAGCATTGCCTCGTCAATATTAAACCAAATAAAACAGAAATCTAACGGTATTTAAAAAAGATATTCAAATTTATGTCAAAAATATTTGTATTTCCAAAACGATTTTGAAAGACTGTCAAAAAAATCCGAATTTGAAGGTTCAGGGTACGCAGTTCGACACGGATGCACTCCCTGATGCCGAGAATGAAAGTTTCGTATCGATCGGTCAATATCCGAGCGAGTTATTGAAAGTTGAAAGTCAGAAATTGAGTACTGATTGATATATCAGTATAAGTGAAAATTTTGAAAAACCAATGTGAAATGTTGTCAAAATTTTAACGTGGTTAGGTGACTAGCATGGCCTCGTCAATATTAAACCAAATAAAACAGAAATCTAACGGTATTTAAAAAAGATATTCAAATTTTTGTCAAAAATATTTGTATTTCCAAAACGATTTTGAAAGACTGTCAAAAAAATCCGAATTTGAAGGTTCAGGGTATGCAGTTCGACACGGATGCACTCCCTGATGCCGAAAATGAAAGTTTCGTATCGATCGGTCAATATCCGAGCGAGTTATTGAAAGTTGAAAGTCAAAAATTGAGTACTGATTGATATATCAGTATAAGTGAAAAAGGTTCAGGGTATGCAGTTCGACACGGATGCACTCCCTGATGCCGAAAATGAAAGTTTCGTATCGATCGGTCAATATCCGAGCGAGTTATTGAAAGTTGAAAGTCAAAAATTGAGTACTGATTGATATATCAGTTTAAGTGAAAATTTTGAAAAACCAATGTGAAATGTTGTCAAAATTTTAACGTGGTTAGGTGACTAGCATAGCCTCGTCAATATTAAACCAAATAAAACAGAAATCTAACGGTATTTAAAAAAGATATTCAAATTTTTGTCAAAAATATTTGTATTTCCAAAACGATTTTGAAAGACTGTCAAAAAAATCCGAATTTGAAGGTTCAGGGTATGCAGTTCGACACGGATGCACTCCCTGATGCCGAAAATGAAAGTTTCGTATCGATCGGTCAATATCCGAGCGAGTTATTGAAAGTTGAAAGTCAGAAATTGAGTACTGATTGATATATCATTATAAGTGAAAATTTTGAAAAACCAATGTGAAATGTTGTCAAAATTTTAACGTGGTTAGGTGACTAGCATGGCCTCGTCAATATTAAACCAAATAAAACTGAAATCTAACTGTATTTAAAAAAGATATTCAAATTTATGTGAAAAATATTTGTATTTCCAAAACGATTTTGAAAGACTGTCAAAAAAATCCGAATTTGAAGGTTCAGGGTATGCAGTTCGACACGGATGCACTCCCTGATGCCGAAAATGAAAGTTTCGTATCGATCGGTCAATATCCGAGCGAGTTATTGAAAGTTGAAAGTCAGAAATTGAGTACTGATTGATATATCATTATAAGTGAAAATTTTGAAAAACCAATGTGAAATGTTGTCAAAATTTTAACGTGGTTAGGTGACTAGCATTGCCTCGTCAATATTAAACCAAACAAAACAAAAATCTAACGGTATTTAAAAAAGATATTCAAATTTATGTCAAAAATATTTGTATTTCCAAAACGATTTTGAAAGACTGTCAAAAAAATCCGAATTTGAAGGTTCAGGGTATGCAGTTCGACACGGATGCACTCCCTGATGCCGAAAATGAAAGTTTCGTATCGATCGGTCAATATCCGAGCGAGTTATTGAAAGTTGAAAGTCAGAAATTGAGTACTGATTGATATATCATTATAAGTGAAAATTTTGAAAAACCAATGTGAAATGTTGTCAAAATTTTAACGTGGTTAGGTGACTAGCATTGCCTCGTCAATATTAAACCAAATAAAACAGAAATCTAACGGTATTTAAAAAAGATATTCAAATTTATGTCAAAAATATTTGTATTTCCAAAACGATTTTGAAAGACTGTCAAAAAAATCCGAATTTGAAGGTTCAGGGTATGCAGTTCGACACGGATGCACTCCCTGATGCCGAAAATGAAAGTTTCGTATCGATCGGTCACTATCCAAGCGAGTTATTGAAAGTTGAATGTCAAAAATTGAGTACTGATTGAGATATCAGTATAAGTGAAAATTTTGAAAAACCAATGTGAAATGTCGTCAAAATTTTAACGTGGTTAGGTGACTAGCATTGCCTCGTCAATATTAAACCAAATAAAACAGAAATCTAACGGTATTTAAAAAAGATATTCAAATTTATGTGAAAAATATTTGTATTTCCAAAACGATTTTGAAAGACTGTCAAAAAAATCCGAATTTGAAGGTTCAGGGTATGCAGTTCGACACGGATGCACTCCCTGATGCCGAAAATGAAAGTTTCGTATCGATCGGTCAATATCCGAGCGAGTTATTGAAAGTTGAAAGTCAGAAATTGAGTACTGATTGATATATCATTATAAGTGAAAATTTTGAAAAACCAATGTGAAATGTTGTCAAAATTTTAACGTGGTTAGGTGACTAGCATAGCCTCGTCAATATTAAACCAAATTAAACAGAAATCTAACGGTATTTAAAAAAGATATTCAAATTTATGTGAAAAATATTTGTATTTCCAAAACGATTTTGAAAGACTGTCAAAAAAATCCGAATTTGAAGGTTCAGGGTATGCAGTTCGACACGGATGCACTCCCTGATGCCGAAAATGAAAGTTTCGTATCGATCGGTCAATATCCGAGCGAGTTATTGAAAGTTGAAAGTCAGAAATTGAGTACTGATTGATATATCATTATAAGTGAAAATTTTGAAAAACCAATGTGAAATGTTGTCAAAATTTTAACGTGGTTAGGTGACTAGCATTGCCTCGTCAATATTAAACCAAATAAAACAGAAATCTAACGGTATTTAAAAAAGATATTCAAATTTATGTGAAAAATATTTGTATTTCCAAAACGATTTTGAAAGACTGTCAAAAAAATCCGAATTTGAAGGTTCAGGGTATGCAGTTCGACACGGATGCACTCCCTGATGCCGAAAATGAAAGTTTCGTATCGATCGGTCAATATCCGAGCGAGTTATTGAAAGTTGAAAGTCAGAAATTGAGTACTGATTGATATATCATTATAAGTGAAAATTTTGAAAAACCAATGTGAAATGTTGTCAAAATTTTAACGTGGTTAGGTGACTAGCATAGCCTCGTCAATATTAAACCAAATTAAACAGAAATCTAACGGTATTTAAAAAAGATATTCAAATTTATGTGAAAAATATTTGTATTTCCAAAACGATTTTGAAAGACTGTCAAAAAAATCCGAATTTGAAGGTTCAGGGTATGCAGTTCGACACGGATGCACTCCCTGATGCCGAGAATGAAAGTTTCGTATCGATCGGTCAATATCCGAGCGAGTTATTGAAAGTTGAAAGTCAGAAATTGAGTACTGATTGATATATCAGTGTAAGTGAAAATTTTGAAAAACCAATGTGAAATGTTGTCAAAATTTTAACGTGGTTAGGTGACTAGCATTGCCTCGTCAATATTAAACCAAATAAAACAGAAATCTAACGGTATTTAAAAAAGATATTCAAATTTTTGTCAAAAATATTTGTATTTCCAAAACGATTTTGAAAGACTGTCAAAAAAATCCGAATTTGAAGGTTCAGGGTATGCAGTTCGACACGGATGCACTCCCTGATGCCGAAAATGAAAGTTTCGTATCGATCGGTCAATATCCGAGCGAGTTATTGAAAGTCAAAAATTGAGTACTGATTGATATATCAGTATAAGTGAAAATTTTGAAAAACCAATGTGAAATGTCGTCAAAATTTTAACGTGGTTAGGTGACTAGCATTGCCTCGTCAATATTAAACCAAATAAAACAGAAATCTAACGGTATTTAAAAAAGATATTCAAATTTATGTCAAAAATATTTGTATTTCCAAAACGATTTTGAAAGACTGTCAAAAAAATCCGAATTTGAAGGTTCAGGGTATGCAGTTCGACACGGATGCACTCCCTGATGCCGAAAATGAAAGTTTCGTATCGATCGGTCAATATCCGAGCGAGTTATTGAAAGTTGAAAGTCAGAAATTGAGTACTGATTGATATATCAGTATAAGTGAAAATTTTGAAAAACCAATGTGAAATGTTGTCAAAATTTTAACGTGGTTAGGTGACTAGCATTGCCTCGTCAATATTAAACCAAATAAAACAGAAATCTAACGGTATTTAAAAAAGATATTCAAATTTATGTCAAAAATATTTGTATTTCCAAAACGATTTTGAAAGACTGTCAAAAAAATCCGAATTTGAAGGTTCAGGGTACGCAGTTCGACACGGATGCACTCCCTGATGCCGAGAATGAAAGTTTCGTATCGATCGGTCAATATCCGAGCGAGTTATTGAAAGTTGAAAGTCAAAAATTGAGTACTGATTGATATATCAGTATAAGTGAAAATTTTGAAAAACCAATGTGAAATGTTGTCAAAATTTTAACGTGGTTAGGTGACTAGCATTGCCTCGTCAATATTAAACCAAATAAAACAGAAATCTAACGGTATTTAAAAAAGATATTCAAATTTATGTCAAAAATATTTGTATTTCCAAAACGATTTTGAAAGACTGTCAAAAAATCCGAATTTGAAGGTTCAGGGTATGCAGTTCGACACGAATGCACTCCCTGATGCCGAAAATGAAAGTTTCGTATCGATCGGTCAATATCCGAGCGAGTTATTGAAAGTTGAAAGTCAAAAATTGAGTACTGATTGATATATCAGTATAAGTGAAAATTTTGAAAAACCAATGTGAAATGTCGTCAAAATTTTAACGTGGTTAGGTGACTAGCATTGCCTCGTCAATATTAAACCAAATAAAACAGAAATCTAACGGTATTTAAAAAAGATATTCAAATTTATGTCAAAAATATTTGTATTTCCAAAACGATTTTGAAAGACTGTCAAAAAAATCCGAATTTGAAGGTTCAGGGTATGCAGTTCGACACGGATGCACTCCCTGATGCCGAAAATGAAAGTTTCGTATCGATCGGTCAATATCCGAGCGAGTTATTGAAAGTTGAAAGTCAGAAATTGAGTACTGATTGATATATCAGTATAAGTGAAAATTTTGAAAAACCAATGTGAAATGTTGTCAAAATTTTAACGTGGTTAGGTGACTAGCATTGCCTCGTCAATATTAAACCAAATAAAACAGAAATCTAACGGTATTTAAAAAAGATATTCAAATTTATGTCAAAAATATTTGTATTTCCAAAACGATTTTGAAAGACTGTCAAAAAAATCCGAATTTGAAGGTTCAGGGTATGCAGTTCGACACGGATGCACTCCCTGATGCCGAAAATGAAAGTTTCGTATCGATCGGTCAATATCCGAGCGAGTTATTGAAAGTTGAAAGTCAGAAATTGAGTACTGATTGATATATCATTATAAGTGAAAATTTTGAAAAACCAATGTGAAATGTTGTCAAAATTTTAACGTGGTTAGGTGACTAGCATAGCCTCGTCAATATTAAACCAAATAAAACAGAAATCTAACGGTATTTAAAAAAGATATTCAAATTTATGTGAAAAATATTTGTATTTCCAAAACGATTTTGAAAGACTGTCAAAAAAATCCGAATTTGAAGGTTCAGGGTATGCAGTTCGACACGGATGCACTTCCTGATGCCGAAAATGAAAGTTTCGTATCGATCGGTCAATATCCGAGCGAGTTATTGAAAGTTGAAAGTCAGAAATTGAGTACTGATTGATATATCATTATAAGTGAAAATTTTGAAAAACCAATGTGAAATGTTGTCAAAATTTTAACGTGGTTAGGTGACTAGCATTGCCTCGTCAATATTAAACCAAATAAAACAGAAATCTAACGGTATTTAAAAAAGATATTCAAATTTATGTCAAAAATATTTGTATTTCCAAAACGATTTTGAAAGACTGTCAAAAAAATCCGAATTTGAAGGTTCAGGGTATGCAGTTCGACACGGATGCACTCCCTGATGCCGAAAATGAAAGTTTCGTATCGATCGGTCAATATCCGAGCGAGTTATTGAAAGTTGAAAGTCAGAAATTGAGTACTGATTGATATATCATTATAAGTGAAAATTTTGAAAAACCAATGTGAAATGTTGTCAAAATTTTAACGTGGTTAGGTGACTAGCATTGCCTCGTCAATATTAAACCAAATAAAACAGAAATCTAACGGTATTTAAAAAAGATATTCAAATTTATGTCAAAAATATTTGTATTTCCAAAACGATTTTGAAAGACTGTCAAAAAAATCCGAATTTGAAGGTTCAGGGTATGCAGTTCGACACGGATGCACTCCCTGATGCCGAAAATGAAAGTTTCGTATCGATCGGTCACTATCCAAGCGAGTTATTGAAAGTTGAATGTCAAAAATTGAGTACTGATTGAGATATCAGTATAAGTGAAAATTTTGAAAAACCAATGTGAAATGTTGTCAAAATTTTAACGTGGTTAGGTGACTAGCATTGCCTCGTCAATATTAAACCAAATAAAACAGAAATCTAACGGTATTTAAAAAAGATATTCAAATTTATGTCAAAAATATTTGTATTTCCAAAACGATTTTGAAAGACTGTCAAAAAAATCCGAATTTGAAGGTTCAGGGTACGCAGTTCGACACGGATGCACTCCCTGATGCCGAGAATGAAAGTTTCGTATCGATCGGTCAATATCCGAGCGAGTTATTGAAAGTTGAAAGTCAAAAATTGAGTACTGATTGATATATCAGTATAAGTGAAAATTTTGAAAAACCAATGTGAAATGTTGTCAAAATTTTAACGTGGTTAGGTGACTAGCATTGCCTCGTCTATATTAAACCAAATAAAACAGATATCTAACGGTATTTAAAAAAGATATTCAAATTTTTGTCAAAAATATTTGTATTTCCAAAACGATTTTGAAAGACTGTCAAAAAAATCCGAATTTGAAGGTTCAGGGTATGCAGTTCGACACGGATGCACTCCCTGATGCCGAAAATGAAAGTTTCGTATCGATCGGTCAATATCCGAGCGAGTTATTGAAAGTCAAAAATTGAGTACTGATTGATATATCAGTATAAGTGAAAATTTTGAAAAACCAATGTGAAATGTCGTCAAAATTTTAACGTGGTTAGGTGACTAGCATTGCCTCGTCAATATTAAACCAAATAAAACAGAAATCTAACGGTATTTAAAAAAGATATTCAAATTTATGTCAAAAATATTTGTATTTCCAAAACGATTTTGAAAGACTGTCAAAAAAATCCGAATTTGTAGGTTCAGGGTATGCAGTTCGACACGGATGCACTCCCTGATGCCGAAAATGAAAGTTTCGTATCGATCGGTCAATATCCGAGCGAGTTATTGAAAGTTGAAAGTCAGAAATTGAGTACTGATTGATATATCATCATAAGTGAAAATTTTGAAAAACCAATGTGAAATGTTGTCAAAATTTTAACGTGGTTAGGTGACTAGCATGGCCTCGTCAATATTAAACCAAATAAAACAGAAATCTAACGGTATTTAAAAAAGATATTCAAATTTATGTGAAAAATATTTGTATTTCCAAAACGATTTTGAAAGACTGTCAAAAAAATCCGAATTTGAAGGTTCAGGGTATGCAGTTCGACACGGATGCACTCCCTGATGCCGAAAATGAAAGTTTCGTATCGATCGGTCAATATCCGAGCGAGTTATTGAAAGTTGAAAGTCAGAAATTGAGTACTGATTGATATATCATTATAAGTGAAAATTTTGAAAAACCAATGTGAAATGTTGTCAAAATTTTAACGTGGTTAGGTGACTAGCATGGCCTCGTCAATATTAAACCAAATAAAACAGAAATCTAACGGTATTTAAAAAAGATATTCAAATTTATGTGAAAAATATTTGTATTTCCAAAACGATTTTGAAAGACTGTCAAAAAAATCCGAATTTGAAGGTTCAGGGTATGCAGTTCGACACGGATGCACTCCCTGATGCCGAAAATGAAAGTTTCGTATCGATCGGTCAATATCCGAGCGAGTTATTGAAAGTTGAAAGTCAGAAATTGAGTACTGATTGATATATCAATATAAGTGAAAATTTTGAAAAACCAATGTGAAATGTTGTCAAAATTTTAACGTGGTTAGGTGACTAGCATTGCCTCGTCAATATTAAACCAAATAAAACAGAAATCTAACGGTATTTAAAAAAGATATTCAAATTTATGTCAAAAATATTTGTATTTCCAAAACGATTTTGAAAGACTGTCAAAAAAATCCGAATTTGAAGGTTCAGGGTATGCAGTTCGACACGGATGCACTCCCTGATGCCGAAAATGAAAGTTTCGTATCGATCGGTCACTATCCAAGCGAGTTATTGAAAGTTGAATGTCAAAAATTGAGTACTGATTGAGATATCAGTATAAGTGAAAATTTTGAAAAACCAATGTGAAATGTCGTCAAAATTTTAACGTGGTTAGGTGACTAGCATTGCCTCGTCAATATTAAACCAAATAAAACAGAAATCTAACGGTATTTAAAAAAGATATTCAAATTTATGTCAAAAATATTTGTATTTCCAAAACGATTTTGAAAGACTGTCAAAAAAATCCGAATTTGAAGGTTCAGGGTATGCAGTTCGACACGGATGCACTCCCTGATGCCGAAAATGAAAGTTTCGTATCGATCGGTCAATATCCGAGCGAGTTATTGAAAGTTGAAAGTCAGAAATTGAGTACTGATTGATATATCATTATAAGTGAAAATTTTGAAAAACCAATGTGAAATGTTGTCAAAATTTTAACGTGGTTAGGTGACTAGCATAGCCTCGTCAATATTAAACCAAATAAAACAGAAATCTAACGGTATTTAAAAAAGATATTCAAATTTATGTGAAAAATATTTGTATTTCCAAAACGATTTTGAAAGACTGTCGAAAAAATCCGAATTTGAAGGTTCAGGGTATGCAGTTCGACACGGATGCACTCCCTGATGCCGAAAATGAAAGTTTCGTATCGATCGGTCAATATCCGAGCGAGTTATTGAAAGTTGAAAGTCAGAAATTGAGTACTGATTGATATATCATTATAAGTGAAAATTTTGAAAAACCAATGTGAAATGTTGTCAAAATTTTAACGTGGTTAGGTGACTAGCATTGCCTCGTCAATATTAAACCAAATAAAACAGAAATCTAACGGTATTTAAAAAAGATATTCAAATTTATGTCAAAAATATTTGTATTTCCAAAACGATTTTGAAAGACTGTCAAAAAAATCCGAATTTGAAGGTTCAGGGTATGCAGTTCGACACGGATGCACTCCCTGATGCCGAAAATGAAAGTTTCGTATCGATCGGTCAATATCCGAGCGAGTTATTGAAAGTTGAAAGTCAGAAATTGAGTACTGATTGATATATCATTATAAGTGAAAATTTTGAAAAACCAATGTGAAATGTTGTCAAAATTTTAACGTGGTTAGGTGACTAGCATAGCCTCGTCAATATTAAACCAAATAAAACAGAAATCTAACGGTATTTAAAAAAGATATTCAAATTTATGTCAAAAATATTTGTATTTCCAAAACGATTTTGAAAGACTGTCAAAAAAATCCGAATTTGAAGGTTCAGGGTATGCAGTTCGACACGGATGCACTCCCTGATGCCGAAAATGAAAGTTTCGTATCGATCGGTCACTATCCAAGCGAGTTATTGAAAGTTGAATGTCAAAAATTGAGTACTGATTGAGATATCAGTATAAGTGAAAATTTTGAAAAACCAATGTGAAATGTCGTCAAAATTTTAACGTGGTTAGGTGACTAGCATTGCCTCGTCAATATTAAACCAAATAAAACAGAAATCTAACGGTATTTAAAAAAGATATTCAAATTTATGTGAAAAATATTTGTATTTCCAAAACGATTTTGAAAGACTGTCAAAAAAATCCGAATTTGAAGGTTCAGGGTATGCAGTTCGACACGGATGCACTCCCTGATGCCGAAAATGAAAGTTTCGTATCGATCGGTCAATATCCGAGCGAGTTATTGAAAGTTGAAAGTCAGAAATTGAGTACTGATTGATATATCATTATAAGTGAAAATTTTGAAAAACCAATGTGAAATGTTGTCAAAATTTTAACGTGGTTAGGTGACTAGCATAGCCTCGTCAATATTAAACCAAACAAAACAGAAATCTAACGGTATTTAAAAAAGATATTCAAATTTTTGTCAAAAATATTTGTATTTCCAAAACGATTTTGAAAGACTGTCAAAAAAATCCGAATTTGAAGGTTCAGGGTATGCAGTTCGACACGGATGCACTCCCTGATGCCGAAAATGAAAGTTTCGTATCGATCGGTCAATATCCGAGCGAGTTATTGAAAGTCAAAAATTGAGTACTGATTGATATATCAGTATTAGTGAAAATTTTGAAAAACCAATGTGAAATGTCGTCAAAATTTTAACGTGGTTAGGTGACTAGCATTGCCTCGTCAATATTAAACCAAATAAAACAGAAATCTAACGGTATTTAAAAAAGATATTCAAATTTATGTCAAAAATATTTGTATTTCCAAAACGATTTTGAAAGACTGTCAAAAAAATCCGAATTTGAAGGTTCAGGGTATGCAGTTCGACACGGATGCACTCCCTGATGCCGAAAATGAAAGTTTCGTATCGATCGGTCACTATCCAAGCGAGTTATTGAAAGTTGAATGTCAAAAATTGAGTACTGATTGAGATATCAGTATAAGTGAAAATTTTGAAAAACCAATGTGAAATGTTGTCAAACTTTTAACGTGGTTAGGTGACTAGCATTGCCTCGTCAATATTAAACCAAACAAAACAGAAATCTAACGGTATTTAAAAAAGATATTCAAATTTATGTCAAAAATATTTGTATTTCCAAAACGATTTTGAAAGACTGTCAAAAAAATCCGAATTTGAAGGTTCAGGGTATGCAGTTCGACACGGATGCACTCCCTGTTGCCGAAAATGAAAGTTTCGTATCGATCGGTCAATATCCGAGCGAGTTATTGAAAGTTGAAAGTCAGAAATTGAGTACTGATTGATATATCATTATAAGTGAAAATTTTGAAAAACCAATGTGAAATGTAGTCAAAATTTTAACGTGGTTAGGTGACTAGCGTTGCCTCGTCAATATTAAACCAAATAAAACAGAAATCTAACGGTATTTAAAAAAGATATTCAAATTTTTGTCAAAAATATTTGTATTTCCAAAACGATTTTGAAAGACTGTCAAAAAAAATCCGAATTTGAAGGTTCAGGGTATGCAGTTCAACACGGATGCACTCCCTGATGCCGAAAATGAAAGTTTCGTATCGATCGGTCACTATCCGAGCGAGTTATTGAAAGTTGAATGTCAAAAATTGAGTACTGATTAAGAAATCAGTATATGTGAAAATTTTGAAAAACCAATGTGAAATGCTGTCAAAATTTTAACGTGGTTAGGTGACTAGCATTGCCTCGTCAATATTAAACCAAATAAAACAGAAATCTGACGGTATTTAAAAAAGATATTCAAATTTATGTCAAAAATATTTGTATTTTCAAAACAATTTTGAAAGACTGTCAAAAAAATCCGAATTTGAAGGTTCAGGGTATGCAGTTCGACACGGATGCACTCCCTGATGCCGAAAATGAAAGTTTCGTATCGATCGGTCAATATCCGAGCGAGTTATTGAAAGTTGAAAGTCAAAAATTGAGTACTGATTGATATATCAGTATAAGTGAAAATTTTGAAAAACCAATGTGAAATGTCGTCAAAATTTTAACGTGGTTAGGTGACTAGCATTGCCTCGTCAATATTAAACCAAATAAAACAGAAATCTAACGGTATTTAAAAAAGATATTCAAATTTATGTCAAAAATATTTGTATTTCCAAAACGATTTTGAAAGACTGTCAAAAAAATCCGAATTTGAAGGTTCAGGGTATGCAGTTCGACACGGATGCACTCCCTGATGCCGAAAATGAAAGTTTCGTATCGATCGGTCAATATCCGAGCGAGTTATTGAAAGTTGAAAGTCAGAAATTGAGTACTGATTGATATATCATTATAAGTGAAAATTTTGAAAAACCAATGTGAAATGTTGTCAAAATTTTAACGTGGTTAGGTGACTAGCATGGCCTCGTCAATATTAGACCAAATAAAACAGAAATCTAACGGTATTTAAAAAAGATATTCAAATTTATGTCAAAAATATTTGTGTTTTCAAAACGATTTTGAAAGACTGTCAAAAAAATCCGAATTTGAAGGTTCAGGGTATGCAGTTCGACACGGATGCACTCCTTGATGCCGAGAATGAAAGTTTCGTATCGATCGGTCAATATCCGAGCGAGTTATTGAAAGTTGAAAGTCAGAAATTGAGTACTGATTGATATATCAGTATAAGTGAAAATTTTGAAAAACCAATGTGAAATGTTGTCAAAATTTTAACGTGGTTAGGTGACTAGCATAGCCTCGTCAATATTAAACCAAATAAAACAGAAATCTAACGGTATTTAAAAAAGATATTCAAATTTATGTGAAAAATATTTGTATTTCCAAAACGATTTTGAAAGACTGTCAAAAAAATCCGAATTTGAAGGTTCAGGGTATGCAGTTCGACACGGATGCACTCCCTGATGCCGAAAATGAAAGTTTCGTATCGATCGGTCAATATCCGAGCGAGTTATTGAAAGTTGAAAGTCAGAAATTGAGTACTGATTGATATATCAGTAAAAGTGAAAATTTTGAAAAACCAATGTGAAATGTTGTCAAAATTTTAACGTGGTTAGGTGACTAGCGTTGCCTCGTCAATATTAAACCAAATAAAACAGAAATCTAACGGTATTTAAAAAAGATATTCAAATTTATGTCAAAAATATTTGTATTTCCAAAACGATTTTGAAAGACTGTCAAAAAAATCCGAATTTGAAGGTTCAGGGTATGCAATTCGACACGGATGCACTCCCTGATGCCGAAAATGAAAGTTTCGTATCGATCGGTCACTATCCAAGCGAGTTATTGAAAGTTGAATGTCAAAAATTGAGTACTGATTGAGATATCAGTAAAAGTGAAAATTTTGAAAAACCAATGTGAAATGTTGTCAAAATTTTAACGTGGTTAAGTGACTAGCATTGCCTCGTCAATATTAAACCAAATAAAACAGAAATCTAACGGTATTTAAAAAAGATATTCAAATTTATGTCAAAAATATTTGTGTTTTCAAAACGATTTTGAAAGACTGTCAAAAAAATCCGAATTTGAAGGTTCAGGGTATGCAGTTCGACACGGATGCACTCCCTGATGCCGAAAATGAAAGTTTCGTATCGATCGGTCACTATCCGAGCGAGTTATTGAAAGTTGAATGTCAAAAATTGAGTACTGATTAAGAAATCAGTATAAGTGAAAATTTTGAAAAACCAATGTGAAATGTCGTCAAAATTTTAACGTGGTTAGGTGACTAGCATTGCCTCGTCAATATTAAACCAAATAAAACAGAAATCTAACGGTATTTAAAAAAGATATTCAAATTTATGTCAAAAATATTTGTATTTCCAAAACGATTTTGAAAGACTGTCAAAAAAATCCGAATTTGAAGGTTCAGGGTATGCAGTTCGACACGGATGCACTCCCTGATGCCGAAAATGAAAGTTTCGTATCGATCGGTCAATATCCGAGCGAGTTATTGAAAGTTGAAAGTCAGAAATTGAGTACTGATTGATATATCATTATAAGTGAAAATTTTGAAAAACCAATGTGAAATGTTGTCAAAATTTTAACGTGGTTAGGTGACTAGCATTGCCTCGTCAATATTAAACCAAATAAAACAGAAATCTAACGGTATTTCAAAAAGATATTCAAATTTATGTGAAAAATATTTGTATTTCCAAAACGATTTTGAAAGACTGTCAAAAAAATCCGAATTTGAAGGTTCAGGGTATGCAGTTCGACACGGATGCACTCCTTGATGCCGAGAATGAAAGTTTCGTATCGATCGGTCAATATCCGAGCGAGTTATTGACAGTTGAAAGTCAAAAATTGAGTACTGATTGATATATCAGTATAAGTGAAAATTTTGAAAAACCAATGTGAAATGTCGTCAAAATTTTAACGTGGTTAGGTGACTAGCATTGCCTCGTCAATATTAAACCAAATAAAACAGAAATCTAACGGTATTTAAAAAAGATATTCAAATTTATGTGAAAAATATTTGTATTTCCATAACGATTTTGAACGGTCAATATCCGAGCGAGTTATTGAAAGTTGAAAGTCAGAAATTGAGTACTGATTGATATATCAGTATATGTGAAAATTTTGAAAAACCAATGTGAAATGTTGTCAAAATTTTAACGTGGTTAGGTGACTAGCATAGCCTCGTCAATATTAAACCAAATAAAACAGAAATCTAACGGTATTTAAAAAAGATATTCAAATTTATGTCAAAAATATTTGTATTTCCAAAACGATTTTGAAAGACTGTCAAAAAAATCCGAATTTGAAGGTTCAGGGTATGCAGTTCGACACGGATGCACTCCCTGATGCCGAAAATGAAAGTTTCGTATCGATCGGTCAATATCCGAGCGAGTTATTGAAAGTTGAAAGTCAGAAATTGAGTACTGATTGATATATCATTATAAGTGAAAATTTTGAAAAACCAATGTGAAATGTTGTCAAAATTTTAACGTGGTTAGGTGACTAGCATTGCCTCGTCAATATTAAACCAAATAAAACAGAAATCTAACGGTATTTAAAAAAGATATTCAAATTTATGTCAAAAATATTTGTATTTCCAAAACGATTTTGAAAGACTGTCAAAAAAATCCGAATTTGAAGGTTCAGGGTATGCAGTTCGACACGGATGCACTCCTTGATGCCGAGAATGAAAGTTTCGTATCGATCGGTCAATATCCGAGCGAGTTATTGAAAGTTGAAAGTCAAAAATTGAGTACTGATTGATATATCAGTATAAGTGAAAATTTTGAAAAACCAATGTGAAATGTTGTCAAAATTTTAACGTGGTTAGGTGACTAGCATTGCCTCGTCAATATTAAACCAAATAAAACAGAAATCTAACGGTATTTAAAAAAGATATTCAAATTTATGTCAAAAATATTTGTATTTCCAAAACGATTTTGAAAGACTGTCAAAAAAATCCGAATTTGAAGGTTCAGGGTATGCAGTTCGACACAGATGCACTCCCTGATGCCGAAAATGAAAGTTTCGTATCGATCGGTCACTATCCGAGCGAGTTATTGAAAGTTGAAAGTCAAAAATTGAGTACTGATTGATATATCAGTATAAGTGAAAATTTTGAAAAACCAATGTGAAATGTTGTCAAAATTTTAACGTGGTTAGGTGACTAGCATGGCCTCGTCAATATTAAACTAAATAAAACAGAAATCTAACGGTATTTAAAAAAGATATTCAAATTTATGTCAAAAATATTTGTATTTCCAAAACGATTTTGAAAGACTGTCAAAAAAATCCGAATTTGAAGGTTCAGGGTATGCAGTTCGACACGGATGCACTCCCTGATGCCGAAAATGAAAGTTTCGTATCGATCGGTCAATATCCGAGCGAGTTATTGAAAGTCAAAAATTGAGTACTGATTGATATATCAGTATAAGTGAAAATTTTGAAAAACCAATGTGAAATGTCGTCAAAATTTTAACGTGGTTAGGTGACTAGCATTGCCTCGTCAATATTAAACCAAATAAAACAGAAATCTAACGGTATTTAAAAAAGATATTCAAATTTATGTGAAAAATATTTGTATTTCCAAAACGATTTTGAAAGACTGTCAAAAAAATCCGAATTTGAAGGTTCAGGGTATGCAGTTCGACACGGATGCACTCCCTGATGCCGAAAATGAAAGTTTCGTATCGATCGGTCAATATCCGAGCGAGTTATTGAAAGTTGAAAGTCAGAAATTGAGTACTGATTGATATATCATTATAAGTGAAAATTTTGAAAAACCAATGTGAAATGTTGTCAAAATTTTAACGTGGTTAGGTGACTAGCATTGCCTCGTCAATATTAAACCAAACAAAACAAAAATCTAACGGTATTTAAAAAAGATATTCAAATTTATGTCAAAAATATTTGTATTTCCAAAACGATTTTGAAAGACTGTCAAAAAAATCCGAATTTGAAGGTTCAGGGTATGCAGTTCGACACGGATGCACTCCCTGATGCCGAAAATGAAAGTTTCGTATCGATCGGTCAATATCCGAGCGAGTTATTGAAAGTTGAAAGTCAGAAATTGAGTACTGATTGATATATCATTATAAGTGAAAATTTTGAAAAACCAATGTGAAATGTTGTCAAAATTTTAACGTGGTTAGGTGACTAGCATTGCCTCGTCAATATTAAACCAAACAAAACAAAAATCTAACGGTATTTAAAAAAGATATTCAAATTTATGTCAAAAATATTTGTATTTCCAAAACGATTTTGAAAGACTGTCAAAAAAATCCGAATTTGAAGGTTCAGGGTATGCAGTTCGACACAGATGCACTCCCTGATGCCGAAAATGAAAGTTTCGTATCGATCGGTCACTATCCGAGCGAGTTATTGAAAGTTGAAAGTCAAAAATTGAGTACTGATTGATATATCAGTATAAGTGAAAATTTTGAAAAACCAATGTGAAATGTTGTCAAAATTTTAACGTGGTTAGGTGACTAGCATGGCCTCGTCAATATTAAACTAAATAAAACAGAAATCTAACGGTATTTAAAAAAGATATTCAAATTTATGTCAAAAATATTTGTATTTCCAAAACGATTTTGAAAGACTGTCAAAAAAATCCGAATTTGAAGGTTCAGGGTATGCAGTTCGACACGGATGCACTCCCTGATGCCGAAAATGAAAGTTTCGTATCGATCGGTCAATATCCGAGCGAGTTATTGAAAGTCAAAAATTGAGTACTGATTGATATATCAGTATAAGTGAAAATTTTGAAAAACCAATGTGAAATGTCGTCAAAATTTTAACGTGGTTAGGTGACTAGCATTGCCTCGTCAATATTAAACCAAATAAAACAGAAATCTAACGGTATTTAAAAAAGATATTCAAATTTATGTGAAAAATATTTGTATTTCCAAAACGATTTTGAAAGACTGTCAAAAAAATCCGAATTTGAAGGTTCAGGGTATGCAGTTCGACACGGATGCACTCCCTGATGCCGAAAATGAAAGTTTCGTATCGATCGGTCAATATCCGAGCGAGTTATTGAAAGTTGAAAGTCAGAAATTGAGTACTGATTGATATATCATTATAAGTGAAAATTTTGAAAAACCAATGTGAAATGTTGTCAAAATTTTAACGTGGTTAGGTGACTAGCATTGCCTCGTCAATATTAAACCAAACAAAACAAAAATCTAACGGTATTTAAAAAAGATATTCAAATTTATGTCAAAAATATTTGTATTTCCAAAACGATTTTGAAAGACTGTCAAAAAAATCCGAATTTGAAGGTTCAGGGTATGCAGTTCGACACGGATGCACTCCCTGATGCCGAAAATGAAAGTTTCGTATCGATCGGTCAATATCCGAGCGAGTTATTGAAAGTTGAAAGTCAGAAATTGAGTACTGATTGATATATCATTATAAGTGAAAATTTTGAAAAACCAATGTGAAATGTTGTCAAAATTTTAACGTGGTTAGGTGACTAGCATGGCCTCGTCAATATTACACCAAATAAAACAGAAATCTAACGGTATTTAAAAAAGATATTCAAATTTATGTGAAAAATATTTGTATTTCCAAAACGATTTTGAAAGACTGTCAAAAAAATCCGAATTTGAAGGTTCAGGGTATGCAGTTCGACACGGATGCACTCCCTGATGCCGAAAATGAAAGTTTCGTATCGATCGGTCAATATCCGAGCGAGTTATTGAAAGTTGAAAGTCAGAAATTGAGTACTGATTGATATATCATTATAAGTGAAAATTTTGAAAAACCAATGTGAAATGTTGTCAAAATTTTAACGTGGTTAGGTGACTAGCATTGCCTCGTCAATATTAAACCAAATTAAACAGAAATCTAACGGTATTTAAAAAAGATATTCAAATTTATGTGAAAAATATTTGTATTTCCAAAACGATTTTGAAAGACTGTCAAAAAAATCCGAATTTGAAGGTTCAGGGTATGCAGTTCGACACGGATGCACTCCCTGATGCCGAAAATGAAAGTTTCGTATCGATCGGTCAATATCCGAGCGAGTTATTGAAAGTTGAAAGTCAGAAATTGAGTACTGATTGATATATCATTATAAGTGAAAATTTTGAAAAACCAATGTGAAATGTTGTCAAAATTTTAACGTGGTTAGGTGACTAGCATTGCCTCGTCAATATTAAACCAAATAAAACAGAAATCTGACGGTATTTAAAAAAGATATTCAAATTTATGTCAAAAATATTTGTATTTTCAAAACAATTTTGAAAGACTGTCAAAAAAATCCGAATTTGAAGGTTCAGGGTATGCAGTTCGACACGGATGCACTCCCTGATGCCGAAAATGAAAGTTTCGTATCGATCGGTCAATATCCGAGCGAGTTATTGAAAGTTGAAAGTCAAAAATTGAGTACTGATTGATATATCAGTATAAGTGAAAATTTTGAAAAACCAATGTGAAATGTCGTCAAAATTTTAACGTGGTTAGGTGACTAGCATTGCCTCGTCAATATTAAACCAAATAAAACAGAAATCTAACGGTATTTAAAAAAGATATTCAAATTTATGTCAAAAATATTTGTATTTCCAAAACGATTTTGAAAGACTGTCAAAAAAATCCGAATTTGAAGGTTCAGGGTATGCAGTTCGACACGGATGCACTCCCTGATGCCGAAAATGAAAGTTTCGTATCGATCGGTCAATATCCGAGCGAGTTATTGAAAGTTGAAAGTCAGAAATTGAGTACTGATTGATATATCATTATAAGTGAAAATTTTGAAAAACCAATGTGAAATGTTGTCAAAATTTTAACGTGGTTAGGTGACTAGCATTGCCTCGTCAATATTAAACCAAATAAAACAGAAATCTAACGGTATTTCAAAAAGATATTCAAATTTATGTGAAAAATATTTGTATTTCCAAAACGATTTTGAAAGACTGTCAAAAAAATCCGAATTTGAAGGTTCAGGGTATGCAGTTCGACACGGATGCACTCCTTGATGCCGAGAATGAAAGTTTCGTATCGATCGGTCAATATCCGAGCGAGTTATTGACAGTTGAAAGTCAAAAATTGAGTACTGATTGATATATCAGTATAAGTGAAAATTTTGAAAAACCAATGTGAAATGTCGTCAAAATTTTAACGTGGTTAGGTGACTAGCATTGCCTCGTCAATATTAAACCAAATAAAACAGAAATCTAACGGTATTTAAAAAAGATATTCAAATTTATGTGAAAAATATTTGTATTTCCATAACGATTTTGAACGGTCAATATCCGAGCGAGTTATTGAAAGTTGAAAGTCAGAAATTGAGTACTGATTGATATATCAGTATATGTGAAAATTTTGAAAAACCAATGTGAAATGTTGTCAAAATTTTAACGTGGTTAGGTGACTAGCATAGCCTCGTCAATATTAAACCAAATAAAACAGAAATCTAACGGTATTTAAAAAAGATATTCAAATTTATGTCAAAAATATTTGTATTTCCAAAACGATTTTGAAAGACTGTCAAAAAAATCCGAATTTGAAGGTTCAGGGTATGCAGTTCGACACGGATGCACTCCCTGATGCCGAAAATGAAAGTTTCGTATCGATCGGTCAATATCCGAGCGAGTTATTGAAAGTTGAAAGTCAGAAATTGAGTACTGATTGATATATCATTATAAGTGAAAATTTTGAAAAACCAATGTGAAATGTTGTCAAAATTTTAACGTGGTTAGGTGACTAGCATTGCCTCGTCAATATTAAACCAAATAAAACAGAAATCTAACGGTATTTAAAAAAGATATTCAAATTTATGTCAAAAATATTTGTATTTCCAAAACGATTTTGAAAGACTGTCAAAAAAATCCGAATTTGAAGGTTCAGGGTATGCAGTTCGACACGGATGCACTCCTTGATGCCGAGAATGAAAGTTTCGTATCGATCGGTCAATATCCGAGCGAGTTATTGAAAGTTGAAAGTCAAAAATTGAGTACTGATTGATATATCAGTATAAGTGAAAATTTTGAAAAACCAATGTGAAATGTTGTCAAAATTTTAACGTGGTTAGGTGACTAGCATTGCCTCGTCAATATTAAACCAAATAAAACAGAAATCTAACGGTATTTAAAAAAGATATTCAAATTTATGTCAAAAATATTTGTATTTCCAAAACGATTTTGAAAGACTGTCAAAAAAATCCGAATTTGAAGGTTCAGGGTATGCAGTTCGACACAGATGCACTCCCTGATGCCGAAAATGAAAGTTTCGTATCGATCGGTCACTATCCGAGCGAGTTATTGAAAGTTGAAAGTCAAAAATTGAGTACTGATTGATATATCAGTATAAGTGAAAATTTTGAAAAACCAATGTGAAATGTTGTCAAAATTTTAACGTGGTTAGGTGACTAGCATGGCCTCGTCAATATTAAACTAAATAAAACAGAAATCTAACGGTATTTAAAAAAGATATTCAAATTTATGTCAAAAATATTTGTATTTCCAAAACGATTTTGAAAGACTGTCAAAAAAATCCGAATTTGAAGGTTCAGGGTACGCAGTTTGACACGGATGCACTCTCTGATGCCGAAAATGAAAGTTTCGTATCGATCGGTCAATATCCGAGCGAGTTATTGAAAGTTGAAAGTCAAAAATTGAGTACTGATTGATATATCAGTATAGTTGAAAATTTTGAAAAACCAATGTGAAATGTTGTCAAAATTTTAACGTGGTTAGGTGACTAGCATTGCCTCGTCTATATTAAACCAAATAAAACAGAAATCTAACGGTATTTAAAAAAGATATTCAAATTTTTGTCAAAAATATTTGTATTTCCAAAACGATTTTGAAAGACTGTCAAAAAAATCCGAATTTGAAGGTTCAGGGTATGCAGTTCGACACGGATGCACTCCCTGATGCCGAAAATGAAAGTTTCGTATCGATCGGTCAATATCCGAGCGAGTTATTGAAAGTTGAAAGTCAAAAATTGAGTACTGATTGATATATCAGTATAAGTGAAAATTTTGAAAAACCAATGTGAAATGTCGTCAAAATTTTAACGTGGTTAGGTGACTAGCATTGCCTCGTCAATATTAAACCAAATAAAACAGAAATCTAACGGTATTTAAAACAGATATTCAAATTTATGTCAAAAATATTTGTATTTCCAAAACGATTTTGAAAGACTGTCAAAAAAATCCGAATTTGAAGGTTCAGGGTATGCAGTTCGACACGGATGCACTCCCTGATGCCGAAAATGAAAGTTTCGTATCGATCGGTCAATATCCGAGCGAGTTATTGAAAGTTGAAAGTCAGAAATTGAGTACTGATTGATATATCATTATAAGTGAAAATTTTGAAAAACCAATGTGAAATGTTGTCAAAATTTTAACGTGGTTAGGTGACTAGCATGGCCTCGTCAATATTACACCAAATAAAACAGAAATCTAACGGTATTTAAAAAAGATATTCAAATTTATGTCAAAAATATTTGTATTTCCAAAACGATTTTGAAAGACTGTCAAAAAAATCCGAATTTGAAGGTTCAGGGTATGCAGTTCGACACGGATGCACTCCCTGATGCCGAAAATGAAAGTTTCGTATCGATCGGTCAATATCCGAGCGAGTTATTGAAAGTTGAAAGTCAGAAATTGAGTACTGATTGATATATCATTATAAGTGAAAATTTTGAAAAACCAATGTGAAATGTTGTCAAAATTTTAACGTGGTTAGGTGACTAGCATGGCCTCGTCAATATTAAACCAAATAAAACAGAAATCTAACGGTATTTAAAAAAGATATTCAAATTTATGTGAAAAATATTTGTATTTCCAAAACGATTTTGAAAGACTGTCAAAAAAATCCGAATTTGAAGGTTCAGGGTATGCAGTTCGACACGGATGCACTCCCTGATGCCGAAAATGAAAGTTTCGTATCGATCGGTCAATATCCGAGCGAGTTATTGAAAGTTGAAAGTCAGAAATTGAGTACTGATTGATATATCATTATAAGTGAAAATTTTGAAAAACCAATGTGAAATGTTGTCAAAATTTTAACGTGGTTAGGTGACTAGCATGGCCTCGTCAATATTAAACCAAATAAAACAGAAATCTAACGGTATTTCAAAAAGATATTCAAATTTATGTGAAAAATATTTGTATTTCCAAAACGATTTTGAAAGACTGTCAAAAAAATCCGAATTTGAAGGTTCAGGGTATGCAGTTCAACACGGATGCACTCCCTGATGCCGAAAATGAAAGTTTCGTATCGATCGGTCACTATCCGAGCGAGTTATTGACAGTTGAAAGTCAAAAATTGAGTACTGATTGATATATCAGTATAAGTGAAAATTTTGAAAAACCAATGTGAAATGTCGTCAAAATTTTAACGTGGTTAGGTGACTAGCATTGCCTCGTCAATATTAAACCAAATAAAACAGAAATCTAACGGTATTTAAAAAAGATATTCAAATTTATGTGAAAAATATTTGTATTTCCAAAACGATTTTGAAAGACTGTCAAAAAAATCCGAATTTGAAGGTTCAGGGTATGCAGTTCGACACGGATGTACTCCCTGATGCCGAAAATGAAAGTTTCGTATCGATCGGTCAATATCCGAGCGAGTTATTGAAAGTTGAAAGTCAGAAATTGAGTACTGATTGATATATCAGTATAAGTGAAAATTTTGAAAAACCAATGTGAAATGTTGTCAAAATTTTAACGTGGTTAGGTGACTAGCATAGCCTCGTCAATATTAAACCAAATAAAACAGAAATCTAACGGTATTTAAAAAAGATATTCAAATTTATGTCAAAAATATTTGTATTTCCAAAACGATTTTGAAAGACTGTCAAAAAAATCCGAATTTGAAGGTTCAGGGTATGCAGTTCGACACGGATGCACTCCCTGATGCCGAAAATGAAAGTTTCGTATCGATCGGTCAATATCCGAGCGAGTTATTGAAAGTTGAAAGTCAGAAATTGAGTACTGATTGATATATCATTATAAGTGAAAATTTTGAAAAACCAATGTGAAATGTTGTCAAAATTTTAACGTGGTTAGGTGACTAGCATTGCCTCGTCAATATTAAACCAAATAAAACAGAAATCTAACGGTATTTCAAAAAGATATTCAAATTTATGTGAAAAATATTTGTATTTCCAAAACGATTTTGAAAGACTGTCAAAAAAATCCGAATTTGAAGGTTCAGGGTATGCAGTTCGACACGGATGCACTCCTTGATGCCGAGAATGAAAGTTTCGTATCGATCGGTCAATATCCGAGCGAGTTATTGACAGTTGAAAGTCAAAAATTGAGTACTGATTGATATATCAGTATAAGTGAAAATTTTGAAAAACCAATGTGAAATGTCGTCAAAATTTTAACGTGGTTAGGTGACTAGCATTGCCTCGTCAATATTAAACCAAATAACACAGAAATCTAACGGTATTTAAAAAAGATATTCAAATTTATGTGAAAAATATTTGTATTTCCATAACGATTTTGAACGGTCAATATCCGAGCGAGTTATTGAAAGTTGAAAGTCAGAAATTGAGTACTGATTGATATATCAGTATAAGTGAAAATTTTGAAAAACCAATGTGAAATGTTGTCAAAATTTTAACGTGGTTAGGTGACTAGCATAGCCTCGTCAATATTAAACCAAATAAAACAGAAATCTAACGGTATTTAAAAAAGATATTCAAATTTATGTCAAAAATATTTGTATTTCCAAAACGATTTTGAAAGACTGTCAAAAAAATCCGAATTTGAAGGTTCAGGGTATGCAGTTCGACACGGATGCACTCCCTGATGCCGAAAATGAAAGTTTCGTATCGATCGGTCAATATCCGAGCGAGTTATTGAAAGTTGAAAGTCAGAAATTGAGTACTGATTGATATATCATTATAAGTGAAAATTTTGAAAAACCAATGTGAAATGTTGTCAAAATTTTAACGTGGTTAGGTGACTAGCATTGCCTCGTCAATATTAAACCAAATAAAACAGAAATCTAACGGTATTTAAAAAAGATATTCAAATTTATGTCAAAAATATTTGTATTTCCAAAACGATTTTGAAAGACTGTCAAAAAAATCCGAATTTGAAGGTTCAGGGTATGCAGTTCGACACGGATGCACTCCTTGATGCCGAGAATGAAAGTTTCGTATCGATCGGTCAATATCCGAGCGAGTTATTGAAAGTTGAAAGTCAAAAATTGAGTACTGATTGATATATCATTATAAGTGAAAATTTTGAAAAACCAATGTGAAATGTTGTCAAAATTTTAACGTGGTTAGGTGACTAGCATTGCCTCGTCAATATTAAACCAAATAAAACAGAAATCTAACGGTATTTAAAAAAGATATTCAAATTTATGTCAAAAATATTTGTATTTCCAAAACGATTTTGAAAGACTGTCAAAAAAATCCGAATTTGAAGGTTCAGGGTACGCAGTTCGACACGGATGCACTCCCTGATGCCGAGAATGAAAGTTTCGTATCGATCGGTCAATATCCGAGCGAGTTATTGAAAGTTGAAAGTCAAAAATTGAGTACTGATTGATATATCAGTATAAGTGAAAATTTTGAAAAACCAATGTGAAATGTTGTCAAAATTTTAACGTGGTTAGGTGACTAGCATTGCCTCGTCTATATTAAACCAAATAAAACAGAAATCTAACGGTATTTAAAAAAGATATTCAAATTTTTGTCAAAAATATTTGTATTTCCAAAACGATTTTGAAAGACTGTCAAAAAAATCCGAATTTGAAGGTTCAGGGTATGCAGTTCGACACGGATGCACTCCCTGATGCCGAAAATGAAAGTTTCGTATCGATCGGTCAATATCCGAGCGAGTTATTGAAAGTTGAAAGTCAGAAATTGAGTACTGATTGATATATCATTATAAGTGAAAATTTTGAAAAACCAATGTGAAATGTTGTCAAAATTTTAACGTGGTTAGGTGACTAGCATGGCCTCGTCAATATTACACCAAATAAAACAGAAATCTAACGGTATTTAAAAAAGATATTCAAATTTATGTGAAAAATATTTGTATTTCCAAAACGATTTTGAAAGACTGTCAAAAAAATCCGAATTTGAAGGTTCAGGGTATGCAGTTCGACACGGATGCACTCCCTGATGCCGAAAATGAAAGTTTCGTATCGATCGGTCAATATCCGAGCGAGTTATTGAAAGTTGAAAGTCAGAAATTGAGTACTGATTGATATATCATTATAAGTGAAAATTTTGAAAAACCAATGTGAAATGTTGTCAAAATTTTAACGTGGTTAGGTGACTAGCATGGCCTCGTCAATATTAAACCAAATAAAACAGAAATCTAACGGTATTTCAAAAAGATATTCAAATTTATGTGAAAAATATTTGTATTTCCAAAACGATTTTGAAAGACTGTCAAACAAATCCGAATTTGAAGGTTCAGGGTATGCAGTTCAACACGGATGCACTCCCTGATGCCGAAAATGAAAGTTTCGTATCGATCGGTCACTATCCGAGCGAGTTATTGACAGTTGAAAGTCAAAAATTGAGTACTGATTGATATATCAGTATAAGTGAAAATTTTGAAAAACCAATGTGAAATGTCGTCAAAATTTTAACGTGGTTAGGTGACTAGCATTGCCTCGTCAATATTAAACCAAATAAAACAGAAATCTAACGGTATTTAAAAAAGATATTCAAATTTATGTGAAAAATATTTGTATTTCCAAAACGATTTTGAAAGACTGTCAAAAAAATCCGAATTTGAAGGTTCAGGGTATGCAGTTCGACACGGATGCACTCCCTGATGCCGAAAATGAAAGTTTCGTATCGATCGGTCAATATCCGAGCGAGTTATTGAAAGTTGAAAGTCAGAAATTGAGTACTGATTGATATATCATTATAAGTGAAAATTTTGAAAAACCAATGTGAAATGTTGTCAAAATTTTAACGTGGTTAGGTGACTAGCATGGCCTCGTCAATATTAAACCAAATAAAACAGAAATCTAACGGTATTTCAAAAAGATATTCAAATTTATGTGAAAAATATTTGTATTTCCAAAACGATTTTGAAAGACTGTCAAACAAATCCGAATTTGAAGGTTCAGGGTATGCAGTTCAACACGGATGCACTCCCTGATGCCGAAAATGAAAGTTTCGTATCGATCGGTCACTATCCGAGCGAGTTATTGACAGTTGAAAGTCAAAAATTGAGTACTGATTGATATATCAGTATAAGTGAAAATTTTGAAAAACCAATGTGAAATGTCGTCAAAATTTTAACGTGGTTAGGTGACTAGCATTGCCTCGTCAATATTAAACCAAATAAAACAGAAATCTAACGGTATTTAAAAAAGATATTCAAATTTATGTGAAAAATATTTGTATTTCCAAAACGATTTTGAAAGACTGTCAAAAAAATCCGAATTTGAAGGTTCAGGGTATGCAGTTCGACACGGATGCACTCCCTGATGCCGAAAATGAAAGTTTCGTATCGATCGGTCACTATCCAAGCGAGTTATTGACAGTTGAAAGTCAAAAATTGAGTACTGATTGAGATATCAGTATAAGTGAAAATTTTGAAAAACCAATGTGAAATGTCGTCAAAATTTTAACGTGGTTAGGTGACTAGCATTGCGTCGTCAATATTAAACCAAATAAAACAGAAATCTAACGGTATTTAAAAAAGATATTCAAATTTATGTGAAAAATATTTGTATTTCCAAAACGATTTTGAAAGACTGTCAAAAAAATCCGAATTTGAAGGTTCAGGGTATGCAGTTCGACACGGATGCACTCCCTGATGCCGAAAATGAAAGTTTCGTATCGATCGGTCAATATCCGAGCGAGTTATTGAAAGTTGAAAGTCAGAAATTGAGTACTGATTGATATATCATTATAAGTGAAAATTTTGAAAAACCAATGTGAAATGTTGTCAAAATTTTAACGTGGTTAGGTGACTAGCATGGCCTCGTCAATATTAAACCAAACAAAACAGAAATCTAACGGTATTTAAAAAAGATATTCAAATTTTTGTCAAAAATATTTGTATTTCCAAAACGATTTTGAAAGACTGTCAAAAAAATCCGAATTTGAAGGTTCAGGGTATGCAGTTCGACACGGATGCACTCCCTGATGCCGAAAATGAAAGTTTCGTATCGATCGGTCAATATCCGACCGAGTTATTGAAAGTTGAAAGTCAGAAATTGAGTACTGATTGATATATCATTATAAGTGAAAATTTTGAAAAACCAATGTGAAATGTTGTCAAAATTTTAACGTGGTTAGGTGACTAGCATAGCCTCGTCAATATTAAACCAAACAAAACAGAAATCTAACGGTATTTAAAAAAGATATTCAAATTTTTGTCAAAAATATTTGTATTTCCAAAACGATTTTGAAAGACTGTCAAAAAAATCCGAATTTGAAGGTTCAGGGTATGCAGTTCGACACGGATGAACTCCCTGATGCCGAAAATGAAAGTTTCGTATCGATCGGTCAATATCCGAGCGAGTTATTGAAAGTCAAAAATTGAGTACTGATTGATATATCAGTATTAGTGAAAATTTTGAAAAACCAATGTGAAATGTCGTCAAAATTTTAACGTGGTTAGGTGACTAGCATTGCCTCGTCAATATTAAACCAAATAAAACAGAAATCTAACGGTATTTAAAAAAGATATTCAAATTTATGTCAAAAATATTTGTATTTCCAAAACGATTTTGAAAGACTGTCAAAAAAATCCGAATTTGAAGGTTCAGGGTATGCAGTTCGACACGGATGCACTCCCTGATGCCGAAAATGAAAGTTTCGTATCGATCGGTCACTATCCAAGCGAGTTATTGAAAGTTGAATGTCAAAAATTGAGTACTGATTGAGATATCAGTATAAGTGAAAATTTTGAAAAACCAATGTGAAATGTTGTCAAACTTTTAACGTGGTTAGGTGACTAGCATTGCCTCGTCAATATTAAACCAAACAAAACAGAAATCTAACGGTATTTAAAAAAGATATTCAAATTTATGTCAAAAATATTTGTATTTCCAAAACGATTTTGAAAGACTGTCAAAAAAATCCGAATTTGAAGGTTCAGGGTATGCAGTTCGACACGGATGCACTCCCTGTTGCCGAAAATGAAAGTTTCGTATCGATCGGTCAATATCCGAGCGAGTTATTGAAAGTTGAAAGTCAGAAATTGAGTACTGATTGATATATCATTATAAGTGAAAATTTTGAAAAACCAATGTGAAATGTAGTCAAAATTTTAACGTGGTTAGGTGACTAGCGTTGCCTCGTCAATATTAAACCAAATAAAACAGAAATCTAACGGTATTTAAAAAAGATATTCAAATTTTTGTCAAAAATATTTGTATTTCCAAAACGATTTTGAAAGACTGTCAAAAAAAATCCGAATTTGAAGGTTCAGGGTATGCAGTTCAACACGGATGCACTCCCTGATGCCGAAAATGAAAGTTTCGTATCGATCGGTCACTATCCGAGCGAGTTATTGAAAGTTGAATGTCAAAAATTGAGTACTGATTAAGAAATCAGTATATGTGAAAATTTTGAAAAACCAATGTGAAATGCTGTCAAAATTTTAACGTGGTTAGGTGACTAGCATTGCCTCGTCAATATTAAACCAAATAAAACAGAAATCTGACGGTATTTAAAAAAGATATTCAAATTTATGTCAAAAATATTTGTATTTTCAAAACAATTTTGAAAGACTGTCAAAAAAATCCGAATTTGAAGGTTCAGGGTATGCAGTTCGACACGGATGCACTCCCTGATGCCGAAAATGAAAGTTTCGTATCGATCGGTCAATATCCGAGCGAGTTATTGAAAGTTGAAAGTCAAAAATTGAGTACTGATTGATATATCAGTATAAGTGAAAATTTTGAAAAACCAATGTGAAATGTCGTCAAAATTTTAACGTGGTTAGGTGACTAGCATTGCCTCGTCAATATTAAACCAAATAAAACAGAAATCTAACGGTATTTAAAAAAGATATTCAAATTTATGTCAAAAATATTTGTATTTCCAAAACGATTTTGAAAGACTGTCAAAAAAATCCGAATTTGAAGGTTCAGGGTATGCAGTTCGACACGGATGCACTCCCTGATGCCGAAAATGAAAGTTTCGTATCGATCGGTCAATATCCGAGCGAGTTATTGAAAGTTGAAAGTCAGAAATTGAGTACTGATTGATATATCATTATAAGTGAAAATTTTGAAAAACCAATGTGAAATGTTGTCAAAATTTTAACGTGGTTAGGTGACTAGCATAGCCTCGTCAATATTAAACCAAATAAAACAGAAATCTAACGGTATTTAAAAAAGATATTCAAATTTATGTGAAAAATATTTGTATTTCCAAAACGATTTTGAAAGACTGTCAAAAAAATCCGAATTTGAAGGTTCAGGGTATGCAGTTCGACACGGATGCACTCCCTGATGCCGAAAATGAAAGTTTCGTATCGATCGGTCAATATCCGAGCGAGTTATTGAAAGTTGAAAGTCAGAAATTGAGTACTGATTGATATATCATTATAAGTGAAAATTTTGAAAAACCAATGTGAAATGTTGTCAAAATTTTAACGTGGTTAGGTGACTAGCATTGCCTCGTCAATATTAAACCAAATAAAACAGAAATCTAACGGTATTTAAAAAAGATATTCAAATTTATGTCAAAAATATTTGTATTTCCAAAACGATTTTGAAAGACTGTCAAAAAAATCCGAATTTGAAGGTTCAGGGTATGCAATTCGACACGGATGCACTCCCTGATGCCGAAAATGAAAGTTTCGTATCGATCGGTCACTATCCAAGCGAGTTATTGAAAGTTGAATGTCAAAAATTGAGTACTGATTGAGATATCAGTAAAAGTGAAAATTTTGAAAAACCAATGTGAAATGTTGTCAAAATTTTAACGTGGTTAAGTGACTAGCATTGCCTCGTCAATATTAAACCAAATAAAACAGAAATCTAACGGTATTTAAAAAAGATATTCAAATTTATGTCAAAAATATTTGTGTTTTCAAAACGATTTTGAAAGACTGTCAAAAAAATCCGAATTTGAAGGTTCAGGGTATGCAGTTCGACACGGATGCACTCCTTGATGCCGAGAATGAAAGTTTCGTATCGATCGGTCAATATCCGAGCGAGTTATTGAAAGTTGAAAGTCAAAAATTGAGTACTGATTGATATATCAGTATAAGTGAAAATTTTGAAAAACCAATGTGAAATGTTGTCAAAATTTTAACGTGGTTAGGTGACTAGCATTGCCTCGTCAATATTAAACCAAATAAAACAGAAATCTAACGGTATTTAAAAAAGATATTCAAATTTATGTCAAAAATATTTGTATTTCCAAAACGATTTTGAAAGACTGTCAAAAAAATCCGAATTTGAAGGTTCAGGGTATGCAGTTCGACACAGATGCACTCCCTGATGCCGAAAATGAAAGTTTCGTATCGATCGGTCACTATCCGAGCGAGTTATTGAAAGTTGAAAGTCAAAAATTGAGTACTGATTGATATATCAGTATAAGTGAAAATTTTGAAAAACCAATGTGAAATGTTGTCAAAATTTTAACGTGGTTAGGTGACTAGCATGGCCTCGTCAATATTAAACTAAATAAAACAGAAATCTAACGGTATTTAAAAAAGATATTCAAATTTATGTCAAAAATATTTGTATTTCCAAAACGATTTTGAAAGACTGTCAAAAAAATCCGAATTTGAAGGTTCAGGGTACGCAGTTTGACACGGATGCACTCCCTGATGCCGAAAATGAAAGTTTCGTATCGATCGGTCAATATCCGAGCGAGTTATTGAAAGTTGAAAGTCAAAAATTGAGTACTGATTGATATATCAGTATAAGTGAAAATTTTGAAAAACCAATGTGAAATGTTGTCAAAATTTTAACGTGGTTAGGTGACTAGCATTGCCTCGTCTATATTAAACCAAATAAAACAGAAATCTAACGGTATTTAAAAAAGATATTCAAATTTTTGTCAAAAATATTTGTATTTCCAAAACGATTTTGAAAGACTGTCAAAAAAATCCGAATTTGAAGGTTCAGGGTATGCAGTTCGACACGGATGCACTCCCTGATGCCGAAAATGAAAGTTTCGTATCGATCGGTCAATATCCGAGCGAGTTATTGAAAGTTGAAAGTCAAAAATTGAGTACTGATTGATATATCAGTATAAGTGAAAATTTTGAAAAACCAATGTGAAATGTCGTCAAAATTTTAACGTGGTTAGGTGACTAGCATTGCCTCGTCAATATTAAACCAAATAAAACAGAAATCTAACGGTATTTAAAACAGATATTCAAATTTATGTCAAAAATATTTGTATTTCCAAAACGATTTTGAAAGACTGTCAAAAAAATCCGAATTTGAAGGTTCAGGGTATGCAGTTCGACACGGATGCACTCCCTGATGCCGAAAATGAAAGTTTCGTATCGATCGGTCAATATCCGAGCGAGTTATTGAAAGTTGAAAGTCAGAAATTGAGTACTGATTGATATATCATTATAAGTGAAAATTTTGAAAAACCAATGTGAAATGTTGTCAAAATTTTAACGTGGTTAGGTGACTAGCATGGCCTCGTCAATATTACACCAAATAAAACAGAAATCTAACGGTATTTAAAAAAGATATTCAAATTTATGTCAAAAATATTTGTATTTCCAAAACGATTTTGAAAGACTGTCAAAAAAATCCGAATTTGAAGGTTCAGGGTATGCAGTTCGACACGGATGCACTCCCTGATGCCGAAAATGAAAGTTTCGTATCGATCGGTCAATATCCGAGCGAGTTATTGAAAGTTGAAAGTCAGAAATTGAGTACTGATTGATATATCATTATAAGTGAAAATTTTGAAAAACCAATGTGAAATGTTGTCAAAATTTTAACGTGGTTAGGTGACTAGCATGGCCTCGTCAATATTAAACCAAATAAAACAGAAATCTAACGGTATTTAAAAAAGATATTCAAATTTATGTGAAAAATATTTGTATTTCCAAAACGATTTTGAAAGACTGTCAAAAAAATCCGAATTTGAAGGTTCAGGGTATGCAGTTCGACACGGATGCACTCCCTGATGCCGAAAATGAAAGTTTCGTATCGATCGGTCAATATCCGAGCGAGTTATTGAAAGTTGAAAGTCAGAAATTGAGTACTGATTGATATATCATTATAAGTGAAAATTTTGAAAAACCAATGTGAAATGTTGTCAAAATTTTAACGTGGTTAGGTGACTAGCATGGCCTCGTCAATATTAAACCAAATAAAACAGAAATCTAACGGTATTTCAAAAAGATATTCAAATTTATGTGAAAAATATTTGTATTTCCAAAACGATTTTGAAAGACTGTCAAAAAAATCCGAATTTGAAGGTTCAGGGTATGCAGTTCAACACGGATGCACTCCCTGATGCCGAAAATGAAAGTTTCGTATCGATCGGTCACTATCCGAGCGAGTTATTGACAGTTGAAAGTCAAAAATTGAGTACTGATTGATATATCAGTATAAGTGAAAATTTTGAAAAACCAATGTGAAATGTCGTCAAAATTTTAACGTGGTTAGGTGACTAGCATTGCCTCGTCAATATTAAACCAAATAAAACAGAAATCTAACGGTATTTAAAAAAGATATTCAAATTTATGTGAAAAATATTTGTATTTCCAAAACGATTTTGAAAGACTGTCAAAAAAATCCGAATTTGAAGGTTCAGGGTATGCAGTTCGACACGGATGTACTCCCTGATGCCGAAAATGAAAGTTTCGTATCGATCGGTCAATATCCGAGCGAGTTATTGAAAGTTGAAAGTCAGAAATTGAGTACTGATTGATATATCAGTATAAGTGAAAATTTTGAAAAACCAATGTGAAATGTTGTCAAAATTTTAACGTGGTTAGGTGACTAGCATAGCCTCGTCAATATTAAACCAAATAAAACAGAAATCTAACGGTATTTAAAAAAGATATTCAAATTTATGTCAAAAATATTTGTATTTCCAAAACGATTTTGAAAGACTGTCAAAAAAATCCGAATTTGAAGGTTCAGGGTATGCAGTTCGACACGGATGCACTCCCTGATGCCGAAAATGAAAGTTTCGTATCGATCGGTCAATATCCGAGCGAGTTATTGAAAGTTGAAAGTCAGAAATTGAGTACTGATTGATATATCATTATAAGTGAAAATTTTGAAAAACCAATGTGAAATGTTGTCAAAATTTTAACGTGGTTAGGTGACTAGCATTGCCTCGTCAATATTAAACCAAATAAAACAGAAATCTAACGGTATTTCAAAAAGATATTCAAATTTATGTGAAAAATATTTGTATTTCCAAAACGATTTTGAAAGACTGTCAAAAAAATCCGAATTTGAAGGTTCAGGGTATGCAGTTCGACACGGATGCACTCCTTGATGCCGAGAATGAAAGTTTCGTATCGATCGGTCAATATCCGAGCGAGTTATTGACAGTTGAAAGTCAAAAATTGAGTACTGATTGATATATCAGTATAAGTGAAAATTTTGAAAAACCAATGTGAAATGTCGTCAAAATTTTAACGTGGTTAGGTGACTAGCATTGCCTCGTCAATATTAAACCAAATAAAACAGAAATCTAACGGTATTTAAAAAAGATATTCAAATTTATGTGAAAAATATTTGTATTTCCATAACGATTTTGAACGGTCAATATCCGAGCGAGTTATTGAAAGTTGAAAGTCAGAAATTGAGTACTGATTGATATATCAGTATAAGTGAAAATTTTGAAAAACCAATGTGAAATGTTGTCAAAATTTTAACGTGGTTAGGTGACTAGCATAGCCTCGTCAATATTAAACCAAATAGAACAGAAATCTAACGGTATTTAAAAAAGATATTCAAATTTATGTCAAAAATATTTGTATTTCCAAAACGATTTTGAAAGACTGTCAAAAAAATCCGAATTTGAAGGTTCAGGGTATGCAGTTCGACACGGATGCACTCCCTGATGCCGAAAATGAAAGTTTCGTATCGATCGGTCAATATCCGAGCGAGTTATTGAAAGTTGAAAGTCAGAAATTGAGTACTGATTGATATATCATTATAAGTGAAAATTTTGAAAAACCAATGTGAAATGTTGTCAAAATTTTAACGTGGTTAGGTGACTAGCATTGCCTCGTCAATATTAAACCAAATAAAACAGAAATCTAACGGTATTTAAAAAAGATATTCAAATTTATGTCAAAAATATTTGTATTTCCAAAACGATTTTGAAAGACTGTCAAAAAAATCCGAATTTGAAGGTTCAGGGTATGCAGTTCGACACGGATGCACTCCTTGATGCCGAGAATGAAAGTTTCGTATCGATCGGTCAATATCCGAGCGAGTTATTGAAAGTTGAAAGTCAAAAATTGAGTACTGATTGATATATCAGTATAAGTGAAAATTTTGAAAAACCAATGTGAAATGTTGTCAAAATTTTAACGTGGTTAGGTGACTAGCATTGCCTCGTCAATATTAAACCAAATAAAACAGAAATCTAACGGTATTTAAAAAAGATATTCAAATTTATGTCAAAAATATTTGTATTTCCAAAACGATTTTGAAAGACTGTCAAAAAAATCCGAATTTGAAGGTTCAGGGTATGCAGTTCGACACGGATGCACTCCCTGATGCCGAAAATGAAAGTTTCGTATCGATCGGTCAATATCCGAGCGAGTTATTGAAAGTTGAAAGTCAGAAATTGAGTACTGATTGATATATCATTATAAGTGAAAATTTTGAAAAACCAATGTGAAATGTTGTCAAAATTTTAACGTGGTTAGGTGACTAGCATGGCCTCGTCAATATTACACCAAATAAAACAGAAATCTAACGGTATTTAAAAAAGATATTCAAATTTATGTCAAAAATATTTGTATTTCCAAAACGATTTTGAAAGACTGTCAAAAAAATCCGAATTTGAAGGTTCAGGGTATGCAGTTCGACACGGATGCACTCCCTGATGCCGAAAATGAAAGTTTCGTATCGATCGGTCAATATCCGAGCGAGTTATTGAAAGTTGAAAGTCAGAAATTGAGTACTGATTGATATATCATTATAAGTGAAAATTTTGAAAAACCAATGTGAAATGTTGTCAAAATTTTAACGTGGTTAGGTGACTAGCATGGCCTCGTCAATATTAAACCAAATAAAACAGAAATCTAACGGTATTTCAAAAAGATATTCAAATTTATGTGAAAAATATTTGTATTTCCAAAACGATTTTGAAAGACTGTCAAACAAATCCGAATTTGAAGGTTCAGGGTATGCAGTTCAACACGGATGCACTCCCTGATGCCGAAAATGAAAGTTTCGTATCGATCGGTCACTATCCGAGCGAGTTATTGACAGTTGAAAGTCAAAAATTGAGTACTGATTGATATATCAGTATAAGTGAAAATTTTGAAAAACCAATGTGAAATGTCGTCAAAATTTTAACGTGGTTAGGTGACTAGCATTGCCTCGTCAATATTAAACCAAATAAAACAGAAATCTAACGGTATTTAAAAAAGATATTCAAATTTATGTGAAAAATATTTGTATTTCCAAAACGATTTTGAAAGACTGTCAAAAAAATCCGAATTTGAAGGTTCAGGGTATGCAGTTCGACACGGATGCACTCCCTGATGCCGAAAATGAAAGTTTCGTATCGATCGGTCAATATCCGAGCGAGTTATTGAAAGTTGAAAGTCAGAAATTGAGTACTGATTGATATATCATTATAAGTGAAAATTTTGAAAAACCAATGTGAAATGTTGTCAAAATTTTAACGTGGTTAGGTGACTAGCATGGCCTCGTCAATATTAAACCAAATAAAACAGAAATCTAACGGTATTTCAAAAAGATATTCAAATTTATGTGAAAAATATTTGTATTTCCAAAACGATTTTGAAAGACTGTCAAACAAATCCGAATTTGAAGGTTCAGGGTATGCAGTTCAACACGGATGCACTCCCTGATGCCGAAAATGAAAGTTTCGTATCGATCGGTCACTATCCGAGCGAGTTATTGACAGTTGAAAGTCAAAAATTGAGTACTGATTGATATATCAGTATAAGTGAAAATTTTGAAAAACCAATGTGAAATGTCGTCAAAATTTTAACGTGGTTAGGTGACTAGCATTGCCTCGTCAATATTAAACCAAATAAAACAGAAATCTAACGGTATTTAAAAAAGATATTCAAATTTATGTGAAAAATATTTGTATTTCCAAAACGATTTTGAAAGACTGTCAAAAAAATCCGAATTTGAAGGTTCAGGGTATGCAGTTCGACACGGATGCACTCCCTGATGCCGAAAATGAAAGTTTCGTATCGATCGGTCAATATCCGAGCGAGTTATTGAAAGTTGAAAGTCAGAAATTGAGTACTGATTGATATATCAGTATAAGTGAAAATTTTGAAAAACCAATGTGAAATGTTGTCAAAATTTTAACGTGGTTAGGTGACTAGCATAGCCTCGTCAATATTAAACCAAATAAAACAGAAATCTAACGGTATTTAAAAAAGATATTCAAATTTATGTCAAAAATATTTGTATTTCCAAAACGATTTTGAAAGACTGTCAAAAAAATCCGAATTTGAAGGTTCAAGGTATGCAGTTCGACACGGATGCACTCCCTGATGCCGAAAATGAAAGTTTCGTATCGATCGGTCAATATCCGAGCGAGTTATTGAAAGTTGAAAGTCAGAAATTGAGTACTGATTGATATATCATTATAAGTGAAAATTTTGAAAAACCAATGTGAAATGTTGTCAAAATTTTAACGTGGTTAGGTGACTAGCATTGCCTCGTCAATATTAAACCAAATAAAACAGAAATCTAACGGTATTTAAAAAAGATATTCAAATTTATGTGAAAAATATTTGTATTTCCAAAACGATTTTGAAAGACTGTCAAAAAAATCCGAATTTGAAGGTTCAGGGTATGCAGTTCGACACGGATGCACTCCTTGATGCCGAGAATGAAAGTTTCGTATCGATCGGTCAATATCCGAGCGAGTTATTGAAAGTTGAAAGTCAAAAATTGAGTACTGATTGATATATCAGTATAAGTGAAAATTTTGAAAAACCAATGTGAAATGTTGTCAAAATTTTAACGTGGTTAGGTGACTAGCATTGCCTCGTCAATATTAAACCAAATAAAACAGAAATCTAACGGTATTTAAAAAAGATATTCAAATTTATGTCAAAAATATTTGTATTTCCAAAACGATTTTGAAAGACTGTCAAAAAAATCCGAATTTGAAGGTTCAGGGTATGCAGTTCGACACGGATGCACTCCCTGATGCCGAAAATGAAAGTTTCGTATCGATCGGTCAATATCCGAGCGAGTTATTGAAAGTTGAAAGTCAGAAATTGAGTACTGATTGATATATCATTATAAGTGAAAATTTTGAAAAACCAATGTGAAATGTTGTCAAAATTTTAACGTGGTTAGGTGACTAGCATGGCCTCGTCAATATAACACCAAATAAAACAGAAATCTAACGGTATTTAAAAAAGATATTCAAATTTATGTCAAAAATATTTGTATTTCCAAAACGATTTTGAAAGACTGTCAAAAAAATCCGAATTTGAAGGTTCAGGGTATGCAGTTCGACACGGATGCACTCCCTGATGCCGAAAATGAAAGTTTCGTATCGATCGGTCAATATCCGAGCGAGTTATTGAAAGTTGAAAGTCAGAAATTGAGTACTGATTGATATATCAGTATAAGTGAAAATTTTGAAAAACCAATGTGAAATGTTGTCAAAATTTTAACGTGGTTAGGTGACTAGCATAGCCTCGTCAATATTAAACCAAATAAAACAGAAATCTAACGGTATTTAAAAAAGATATTCAAATTTATGTCAAAAATATTTGTATTTCCAAAACGATTTTGAAAGACTGTCAAAAAAATCCGAATTTGAAGGTTCAAGGTATGCAGTTCGACACGGATGCACTCCCTGATGCCGAAAATGAAAGTTTCGTATCGATCGGTCAATATCCGAGCGAGTTATTGAAAGTTGAAAGTCAGAAATTGAGTACTGATTGATATATCATTATAAGTGAAAATTTTGAAAAACCAATGTGAAATGTTGTCAAAATTATAACGTGGTTAGGTGACTAGCATGGCCTCGTCAATATTAAACTAAATAAAACAGAAATCTAACGGTATTTCAAAAAGATATTCAAATTTATGTGAAAAATATTTGTATTTCCAAAACGATTTTGAAAGACTGTCAAACAAATCCGAATTTGAAGGTTCAGGGTATGCAGTTCAACACGGATGCACTCCCTGATGCCGAAAATGAAAGTTTCGTATCGATCGGTCACTATCCGAGCGAGTTATTGACAGTTGAAAGTCAAAAATTGAGTACTGATTGATATATCAGTATAAGTGAAAATTTTGAAAAACCAATGTGAAATGTCGTCAAAATTTTAACGTGGTTAGGTGACTAGCATTGCCTCGTCAATATTAAACCAAATAAAACAGAAATCTAACGGTATTTAAAAAAGATATTCAAATTTATGTCAAAAATATTTGTATTTCCAAAACGATTTTGAAAGACTGTCAAAAAAATCCGAATTTGAAGGTTCAGGGTATGCAGTTCGACACGGATGCACTCCCTGATGCCGAAAATGAAAGTTTCGTATCGATCGGTCAATATCCGAGCGAGTTATTGAAAGTTGAAAGTCAGAAATTGAGTACTGATTGATATATCAGTATAAGTGAAAATTTTGAAAAACCAATGTGAAATGTTGTCAAAATTTTAACGTGGTTAGGTGACTAGCATAGCCTCGTCAATATTAAACCAAATAAAACAGAAATCTAACGGTATTTAAAAAAGATATTCAAATTTATGTCAAAAATATTTGTATTTCCAAAACGATTTTGAAAGACTGTCAAAAAAATCCGAATTTGAAGGTTCAGGGTATGCAGTTCGACACGGATGCACTCCCTGATGCCGAAAATGAAAGTTTCGTATCGATCGGTCAATATCCGAGCGAGTTATTGAAAGTTGAAAGTCAGAAATTGAGTACTGATTGATATATCATTATAAGTGAAAATTTTGAAAAACCAATGTGAAATGTTGTCAAAATTTTAACGTGGTTAGGTGACTAGCATTGCCTCGTCAATATTAAACCAAATAAAACAGAAATCTAACGGTATTTAAAAAAGATATTCAAATTTATGTCAAAAATATTTGTATTTCCAAAACGATTTTGAAAGACTGTCAAAAAAATCCGAATTTGAAGGTTCAGGGTATGCAGTTCGACACGGATGCACTCCCTGATGCCGAAAATGAAAGTTTCGTATCGATCGGTCAATATCCGAGCGAGTTATTGAAAGTTGAAAGTCAGAAATTGAGTACTGATTGATATATCATTATAAGTGAAAATTTTGAAAAACCAATGTGAAATGTTGTCAAAATTTTAACGTGGTTAGGTGACTAGCATGGCCTCGTCAATATTAAACTAAATAAAACAGAAATCTAACGGTATTTCAAAAAGATATTCAAATTTATGTGAAAAATATTTGTATTTCCAAAACGATTTTGAAAGACTGTCAAACAAATCCGAATTTGAAGGTTCAGGGTATGCAGTTCAACACGGATGCACTCCCTGATGCCGAAAATGAAAGTTTCGTATCGATCGGTCACTATCCGAGCGAGTTATTGACAGTTGAAAGTCAAAAATTGAGTACTGATTGATATATCAGTATAAGTGAAAATTTTGAAAAACCAATGTGAAATGTCGTCAAAATTTTAACGTGGTTAGGTGACTAGCATTGCCTCGTCAATATTAAACCAAATAAAACAGAAATCTAACGGTATTTAAAAAAGATATTCAAATTTATGTCAAAAATATTTGTATTTCCAAAACGATTTTGAAAGACTGTCAAAAAAATCCGAATTTGAAGGTTCAGGGTATGCAGTTCGACACGGATGCACTCCCTGATGCCGAAAATGAAAGTTTCGTATCGATCGGTCAATATCCGAGCGAGTTATTGAAAGTTGAAAGTCAGAAATTGAGTACTGATTGATATATCAGTATAAGTGAAAATTTTGAAAAACCAATGTGAAATGTTGTCAAAATTTTAACGTGGTTAGGTGACTAGCATAGCCTCGTCAATATTAAACCAAATAAAACAGAAATCTAACGGTATTTAAAAAAGATATTCAAATTTATGTCAAAAATATTTGTATTTCCAAAACGATTTTGAAAGACTGTCAAAAAAATCCGAATTTGAAGGTTCAGGGTATGCAGTTCGACACGGATGCACTCCCTGATGCCGAAAATGAAAGTTTCGTATCGATCGGTCAATATCCGAGCGAGTTATTGAAAGTTGAAAGTCAGAAATTGAGTACTGATTGATATATCATTATAAGTGAAAATTTTGAAAAACCAATGTGAAATGTTGTCAAAATTTTAACGTGGTTAGGTGACTAGCATTGCCTCGTCAATATTAAACCAAATAAAACAGAAATCTAACGGTATTTAAAAAAGATATTCAAATTTATGTCAAAAATATTTGTATTTCCAAAACGATTTTGAAAGACTGTCAAAAAAATCCGAATTTGAAGGTTCAGGGTATGCAGTTCGACACGGATGCACTCCTTGATGCCGAGAATGAAAGTTTCGTATCGATCGGTCAATATCCGAGCGAGTTATTGAAAGTTGAAAGTCAAAAATTGAGTTCTGATTGATATATCAGTATAAGTGAAAATTTTGAAAAACCAATGTGAAATGTTGTCAAAATTTTAACGTGGTTAGGTGACTAGCATTGCCTCGTCAATATTAAACCAAATAAAACAGAAATCTAACGGTATTTAAAAAAGATATTCAAATTTATGTCAAAAATATTTGTATTTCCAAAACGATTTTGAAAGACTGTCAAAAAAATCCGAATTTGAAGGTTCAGGGTACGCAGTTCAACACGGATGCACTCCCTGATGCCGAGAATGAAAGTTTCGTATCGATCGGTCAATATCCGAGCGAGTTATTGAAAGTTGAAAGTCAAAAATTGAGTACTGATTGATATATCAGTATAAGTGAAAATTTTGAAAAACCAATGTGAAATGTTGTCAAAATTTTAACGTGGTTAGGTGACTAGCATTGCCTCGTCAATATTAAACCAAATAAAACAGAAATCTAACGGTATTTAAAAAAGATATTCAAATTTTTGTCAAAAATATTTGTATTTCCAAAACGATTTTGAAAGACTGTCAAAAAAATCCGAATTTGAAGGTTCAGGGTATGCAGTTCGACACGGATGCACTCCCTGATGCCGAAAATGAAAGTTTCGTATCGATCGGTCAATATCCGAGCGAGTTATTGAAAGTCAAAAATTGAGTACTGATTGATATATCAGTATAAGTGAAAATTTTGAAAAACCAATGTGAAATGTCGTCAAAATTTTAACGTGGTTAGGTGACTAGCATTGCCTCGTCAATATTAAACCAAATAAAACAGAAATCTAACGGTATTTAAAAAAGATATTCAAATTTATGTCAAAAATATTTGTATTTCCAAAACGATTTTGAAAGACTGTCAAAAAAATCCGAATTTGAAGGTTCAGGGTATGCAGTTCGACACGGATGCACTCCCTGATGCCGAAAATGAAAGTTTCGTATCGATCGGTCAATATCCGAGCGAGTTATTGAAAGTTGAAAGTCAGAAATTGAGTACTGATTGATATATCAGTATAAGTGAAAATTTTGAAAAACCAATGTGAAATGTTGTCAAAATTTTAACGTGGTTAGGTGACTAGCATAGCCTCGTCAATATTAAACCAAATAAAACAGAAATCTAACGGTATTTAAAAAAGATATTCAAATTTATGTCAAAAATATTTGTCAGTCAAAAAGTTGTTTGTCAAAAAAATCCGAATTTGAAGGTTCAGGGTATGCAGTTCGACACGGATGCACTCCTTGATGCCGAGAATGAAAGTTTCGTATCGATCGGTCAATATCCGAGCGAGTTATTGAAAGTTGGAAGTCAAAAATTGAGTTCTGATTGATATATCAGTATAAGTGAAAATTTTGAAAAACCAATGTGAAATGTTGTCAAAATTTTAACGTGGTTAGGTGACTAGCATTGCCTCGTCAATATTAAACCAAATAAAACAGAAATCTAACGGTATTTAAAAAAGATATTCAAATTTATGTCAAAAATATTTGTATTTCCAAAACGATTTTGAAAGACAATCAAAAAAATCCGAATTTGAAGGTTCAGGGTACGCAGTTCAACACGGATGCACTCCCTGATGCCGAGAATGAAAGTTTCGTATCGATCGGTCAATATCCGAGCGAGTTATTGAAAGTTGAAAGTCAGAAATTGAGTACTGATTGATATATCAGTATAAGTGAAAATTTTGAAAAACCAATGTGAAATGTTGTCAAAATTTTAACGTGGTTAGGTGACTAGCCTTGCCTCGTCAATAATAAACCAAATAAAACAGAAATCTAACGGTATTTAAAAAAGATATTCAAATTTATGTCAAAAATATTTGTATTTCCAAAACGATTTTGAAAGACTGTCAAAAAAATCCGAATTTGAAGGTTCAGGGTATGCAGTTCGACACGGATGCACTCCCTGATGCCGAAAATGAAAGTTTCGTATCGATCGGTCAATATCCGAGCGAGTTATTGAAAGTTGAAAGTCAAAAATTGAGTACTGATTGATATATCAGTATAAGTGAAAATTTTGAAAAACCAATGTGAAATGTTGTTAAAATTTTAACGTGGTTAGGTGACTAGCATTGCCTCGTCAATATTAAACCAAATAAAACAGAAATCTAACGGTATTTAAAAAAGATATTCAAATTTATGTCAAAAATATTTGTATTTCCAAAACGATTTTGAAAGACTGTCAAAAAAATCCGAATTTGAAGGTTCAGGGTATGCAGTTCGACACGGATGCACTTCCTGATGCCGAAAATGAAAGTTTCGTATCGATCGGTCAATATCCGAGCGAGTTATTGAAAGTTGAAAGTCAAAAATTGAGTACTGATTGATATATCAGTATAAGTGAAAATTTTGAAAAACCAATGTGAAATGTTGTCAAAATTTTAACGTGGTTAGGTGACTAGCCTTGCCTCGTCAATAATAAACCAAATAAAACAGAAATCTAACGGTATTTAAAAAAGATATTCAAATTTATGTCAAAAATATTTGTATTTCCAAAACGATTTTGAAAGACTGTCAAAAAAATCCGAATTTGAAGGTTCAGGGTACGCAGTTCGACACGGATGCACTCCCTGATGCCGAGAATGAAAGTTTCGTATCGATCGGTCAATATCCGAGCGAGTTATTGAAAGTTGAAAGTCAAAAATTGAGTACTGATTGATATATCAGTATAAGTCAAAATTTTGAAAAACCAATGTGAAATGTTGTCAAAATTTTAACGTGGTTAGGTGACTAGCATTGCCTCGTCTATATTAAACCAAATAAAACAGAAATCTAACGGTATTTAAAAAAGATATTCAAATTTTTGTCAAAAATATTTGTATTTCCAAAACGATTTTGAAAGACTGTCAAAAAAATCCGAATTTGAAGGTTCAGGGTATGCAGTTCGACACGGATGCACTCCCTGATGCCGAAAATGAAAGTTTCGTATCGATCGGTCAATATCCGAGCGAGTTATTGAAAGTTGAAAGTCAGAAATTGAGTACTGATTGATATATCAGTATAAGTGAAAATTTTGAAAAACCAATGTGAAATGTTGTCAAAATTTTAACGTGGTTAGGTGACTAGCATTGCCTCGTCAATATTAAACCAAATAAAACAGAAATCTAACGGTATTTAAAAAAGATATTCAAATTTATGTCAAAAATATTTGTATTTCCAAAACGATTTTGAAAGACTGTCAAAAAAATCCGAATTTGAAGGTTCAGGGTATGCAGTTCGACACGGATGCACTCCCTGATGCCGAAAATGAAAGTTTCGTATCGATCGGTCAATATCCGAGCGAGTTATTGAAAGTTGAAAGTCAAAAATTGAGTACTGATTGATATATCAGTATAAGTGAAAATTATGAAAAACCAATGTGAAATGTTGTCAAAATTTTAACGTGGTTAGGTGACTAGCATTGCCTCGTCAATATTAAACCAAATAAAACAGAAATCTAACGGTATTTAAAAAAGATATTCAAATTTATGTCAAAAATATTTGTATTTCCAAAACGATTTTGAAAGACTGTCAAAAAAATCCGAATTTGAAGGTTCAGGGTATGCAGTTCGACACGGATGCACTCCCTGATGCCGAAAATGAAAGTTTCGTATCGATCGGTCAATATCCGAGCGAGTTATTGAAAGTTGAAAGTCAGAAATTGAGTACTGATTGATATATCATTATAAGTGAAAATTTTGAAAAACCAATGTGAAATGTTGTCAAAATTTTAACGTGGTTAGGTGACTAGCATGGCCTCGTCAATATTAAACCAAATAAAACAGAAATCTAACGGTATTTCAAAAAGATATTCAAATTTATGTGAAAAATATTTGTATTTCCAAAACGATTTTGAAAGACTGTCAAACAAATCCGAATTTGAAGGTTCAGGGTATGCAGTTCAACACGGATGCACTCCCTGATGCCGAAAATGAAAGTTTCGTATCGATCGGTCAATATCCGAGCGAGTTATTGACAGTAGAAAGTCAAAAATTGAGTACTGATTGATATATCAGTATAAGTGAAAATTTTGAAAAACCAATGTGAAATGTCGTCAAAATTTTAAAGTGGTTAGGTGACTAGCATTGCCTCGTCAATATTAAACCAAATAAAACAGAAATCTAACGGTATTTAAAAAAGATATTCAAATTTATGTCAAAAATATTTGTATTTCCAAAACGATTTTGAAAGACTGTCAAAAAAATCCGAATTTGAAGGTTCAGGGTATGCAGTTCGACACGGATGCACTCCCTGATGCCGAAAATGAAAGTTTCGTATCGATCGGTCAATATCCGAGCGAGTTATTGAAAGTTGAAAGTCAGAAATTGAGTACTGATTGATATATCAGTATAAGTGAAAATTTTGAAAAACCAATGTGAAATGTTGTCAAAATTTTAACGTGGTTAGGTGACTAGCATTGCCTCGTCAATATTAAACCAAATAAAACAGAAATCTAACGGTATTTAAAAAAGATATTCAAATTTATGTGAAAAATATTTGTATTTCCAAAACGATTTTGAAAGACTGTCAAAAAAATCCGAATTTGAAGGTTCAGGGTAAGCAGTTCGACACGGATGCACTCCCTGATGCCGAAAATGAAAGTTTCGTATCGATTGGTCAATATCCGAGCGAGTTATTGAAAGTTGAAAGTCAGAAATTGAGTACTGATTGATATATCATTATAAGTGAAAATTTTGAAAAACCAATGTGAAATGTTGTCAAAATTTTAACGTGGTTAGGTGACTAGCATTGCCTCGTCAATATTAAACCAAATAAAACAGAAATCTAACGGTATTTAAAAAAGATATTCAAATTTATGTCAAAAATATTTGTATTTCCAAAACGATTTTGAAAGACTGTCAAAAAAATCCGAATTTGAAGGTTCAGGGTATGCAGTTCGACACGGATGCACTCCTTGATGCCGAGAATGAAAGTTTCGTATCGATCGGTCAATATCCGAGCGAGTTATTGAAAGTTGAAAGTCAAAAATTGAGTACTGATTGATATATCAGTATAAGTGAAAATTTTGAAAAACCAATGTGAAATGTTGTCAAAATTTTAACGTGGTTAGGTGACTAGCATTGCCTCGTCAATATTAAACCAAATAAAACAGAAATCTAACGGTATTTAAAAAGATATTCAAATTTATGTCAAAAATATTTGTATTTCCAAAACGATTTTGAAAGACTGTCAAAAAAATCCGAATTTGAAGGTTCAGGGTATGCAGTTCGACACGGATGCACTCCCTGATGCCGAAAATGAAAGTTTCGTATCGATCGGTCAATATCCGAGCGAGTTATTGAAAGTTGAAAGTCAGAAATTGAGTACTGATTGATATATCATTATAAGTGAAAATTTTGAAAAACCAATGTGAAATGTTGTCAAAATTTTAACGTGGTTAGGTGACTAGCATTGCCTCGTCAATATTAAACCAAATAAAACAGAAATCTAACGGTATTTAAAAAGATATTCAAATTTATGTCAAAAATATTTGTATTTCCAAAACGATTTTGAAAGACTGTCAAAAAAATCCGAATTTGAAGGTTCAGGGTATGCAGTTCGACACGGATGCACTCCCTGATGCCGAAAATGAAAGTTTCGTATCGATCGGTCACTATCCGAGCGAGTTATTGAAAGTTGAAAGTCAAAAATTGAGTACTGATTGAGATATCAGTTTAAGTGAAAATTTTGAAAAACCAATGTGAAATGTTGTCAAAATTTTAACGTGGTTAGGTGACTAGCATGGCCTCGTCAATATTAAACCAAATAAAACAGAAATCTAACGGTATTTAAAAAAGATATTCAAATTTATGTCAAAAATATTTGTATTTCCAAAACGATTTTGAAAGACTGTCAAAAAAATCCGAATTTGAAGGTTCAGGGTACGCAGTTCGACACGGATGCACTCCCTGATGCCGAGAATGAAAGTTTCGTATCGATCGGTCAATATCCGAGCGAGTTATTGAAAGTTGAAAGTCAAAAATTGAGTACTGATTGATATATCAGTATAAGTGAAAATTTTGAAAAACCAATGTGAAATGTTGTCAAAATTTTAACGTGGTTAGGTGACTAGCATTGCCTCGTCTATATTAAACCAAATAAAACAGAAATCTAACGGTATTTAAAAAAGATATTCAAATTTTTGTCAAAAATATTTGTATTTCCAAAACGATTTTGAAAGACTGTCAAAAAAATCCGAATTTGAAGGTTCAGGGTATGCAGTTCGACACGGATGCACTCCCTGATGCCGAAAATGAAAGTTTCGTATCGATCGGTCAATATCCGAGCGAGTTATTGAAAGTCAAAAATTGAGTACTGATTGATATATCAGTATAAGTGAAAATTTTGAAAAACCAATGTGAAATGTCGTCAAAATTTTAACGTGGTTAGGTGACTAGCATTGCCTCGTCAATATTAAACCAAATAAAACAGAAATCTAACGGTATTTAAAAAAGATATTCAAATTTATGTCAAAAATATTTGTATTTCCAAAACGATTTTGAAAGACTGTCAAAAAAATCCGAATTTGAAGGTTCAGGGTATGCAGTTCGACACGGATGCACTCCCTGATGCCGAAAATGAAAGTTTCGTATCGATCGGTCAATATCCGAGCGAGTTATTGAAAGTTGAAAGTCAAAAATTGAGTACTGATTGATATATCAGTATAAGTGAAAATTTTGAAAAACCAATGTGAAATGTTGTCAAAATTTTAACGTGGTTAGGTGACTAGCATTGCCTCGTCAATATTAAACCAAATAAAACAGAAATCTAACGGTATTTAAAAAAGATATTCAAATTTATGTCAAAAATATTTGTATTTCCAAAACGATTTTGAAAGACTGTCAAAAAAATCCGAATTTGAAGGTTCAGGGTATGCAGTTCGACACGGATGCACTCCCTGATGCCGAAAATGAATGTTTCGTATCGATCGGTCAATATCCGAGCGAGTTATTGAAAGTTGAAAGTCAAAAACTGAGTACTGATTGATATATCAGTATAAGTGAAAATTTTGAAAAACCAATGTGAAATGTTGTCAAAATTTTAACGTGGTTAGGTGACTAGCATTGCCTCGTCAATATTAAACCAATTAAAACAGAAATCTAACGGTATTTAAAAAAGATATTCAAATTTATGTCAAAAATATTTGTATTTCCAAAACGATTTTGAAAGACTGTCAAAAAAATCCGAATTTGAAGGTTCCGGGTATGCAGTTCGACACGGATGCACTCCCTGATGCCGAAAATGAAAGTTTCGTATCGATCGGTCAATATCCGAGCGAGTTATTGAAAGTTGAAAGTCAAAAATTGAGTACTGATTGATATATCAGTATAAGTGAACATTTTGAAAAACCAATGTGAAATGTTGTCAAAATTTTAACGTGGTTAGGTTACTAGCATTGCCTCGTCAATATTAAACCAAATAAAACAGAAATCTAACGGTATTTAAAAAAGATATTCAAATTTTTATCAAAAATATTTGTATTTCCAAAACGATTTTGAAAGACTGTCAAAAAATCCGAATTTGAAGGTTCAGGGTATGCAGTTCGACACGGATGCACTCCCTGATGCCGAAAATAAAAGTTTCGTATCGATCGGTCACTATCCGAGCGAGTTATTGAAAGTTGAATGTCAAAAATTGAGTACTGATTGAGATATCAGTATAAGTGAAAATTTTGAAGAACCAATGTGAAATGTTGTCAAAATTTTAACGTGGTTAGGTGACTAGCATTGCCTCGTCAATATTAAACCAAATAAAACAGAAATCTAACGGTATTTAAAAAAGATATTCAAATTTATGTCAAAAATATTTGTATTTCCAAAACGATTTTGAAAGACTGTCAAAAAATCCGAATTTGAAGGTTCAGGGTATGCAGTTCGACACGAATGCACTCCCTGATACCGGTAAATGAAATTTTCGTATCGATCGGTCAATATCCGAGCGAGGTATTGAAAGTTAAAAGTCAAAAATTGAGTACTGATTGATATATCAGTATAAGTGAAAATTTTGAAAAACCAATGTAAAATGTTGTCAAAATTTTAACGTGGTTAGGTGACTAGCATTGCCTCGTCAATATTAAACCAAATAAAACAGAAATCTAACGGTATTTAAAAAAGATATTCAAATTTTTATCAAAAATATTTGTATTTCCAAAACGATTTTGAAAGACTGTCAAAAAATCCGAATTTGAAGGTTCAGGGTATGCAGTTCAAGACGGACGCACTCCCTGATGCCGAAAATGAAAGTGTCGTATCTATCGGTCAATATCCGAGCGAGGTATTGAAAGTTGAAAGTCAAAAATTGAGTACTGATTGATATATCAGTATAAGTGAAAATTTTGAAAAACCAATGTGAAATGTTGTCAAAATTTTAACGTGGTTAGGTGACTAGCATTGCCTCGTCAATATTAAACCAAATAAAACAGAAATCTAACGGTATTTAAAAAAGATATTCAAATTTATGTCAAAAATATTTGTATTTTCAAAACGATTTTGAAAGAATATCAAAAAAATCCGAATTTGAAGGTTCAGGGTATGCAGTTCGACACGGATGCACACCCTGATGCCGAGAATGAAAGTTTCGTATCGATCGGTCAATATCCGAGCGAGTTATTGAAAGTTGAAAGTAAAAAATTGAGTACTGATTGATATATCAGTATAAGTGAAAATTTTGAAAAACCAATGTGAAATGTTGTCAAAATTTTAACGTGGTTAGGTGACTAGCATTGCCTCGTCAATATTAAACCAGTTAAAACAGAAATCTAACGGTATTTAAAAAAGATATTCAAATTTATGTCAAAAATATTTGTATTTCCAAAACGATTTTGAAAGACTGTCAAAAAAATCCGAATTTGAAGGTTCAGGGTATGCAGTTCGACACGGATGCACTCCCTGATGCCGAAAATGAAAGTTTCGTATCGATCGGTCAATATCCGAGCGAGTTATTGAAAGTTGAAAGTCAGAAATTGAGTACTGATTGATATATCATTATAAGTGAAAATTTTGAAAAACCAATGTGAAATGTTGTCAAAATTTTAACGTGGTTAGGTGACTAGCATTGCCTCGTCAATATTAAACCAAATAAAACAGAAATCTAACGGTATTTAAAAAAGATATTCAAATTTATGTGAAAAATATTTGTATTTCCAAAACGATTTTGAAAGACTGTCAAAAAAATCCGAATTTGAAGGTTCAGGGTATGCAGTTCGACACGGATGCACTCCTTGATGCCGAGAATGAAAGTTTCGTATCGATCGGTCAATATCCGAGCGAGTTATTGAAAGTTGAAAGTCAAAAATTGAGTACTGATTGATATATCAGTATAAGTGAAAATTTTGAAAAACCAATGTGAAATGTTGTCAAAATTTTAACGTGGTTAGGTGACTAGCATTGCCTCGTCAATATTAAACCAAATAAAACAGAAATCTAACGGTATTTAAAAAGATATTCAAATTTATGTCAAAAATATTTGTATTTCCAAAACGATTTTGAAAGACTGTCAAAAAAATCCGAATTTGAAGGTTCAGGGTATGCAGTTCGACACGGATGCACTCCCTGATGCCGAAAATGAAAGTTTCGTATCGATCGGTCACTATCCGAGCGAGTTATTGAAAGTTGAAAGTCAAAAATTGAGTACTGATTGATATATCAGTTTAAGTGAAAATTTTGAAAAACCAATGTGAAATGTTGTCAAAATTTTAACGTGGTTAGGTGACTAGCATGGCCTCGTCAATATTAAACCAAATAAAACAGAAATCTAACGGTATTTAAAAAAGATATTCAAATTTATGTCAAAAATATTTGTATTTCCAAAACGATTTTGAAAGACTGTCAAAAAAATCCGAATTTGAAGGTTCAGGGTACGCAGTTCAACACGGATGCACTCCCTGATGCCGAGAATGAAAGTTTCGTATCGATCGGTCAATATCCGAGCGAGTTATTGAAAGTTGAAAGTCAAAAATTGAGTACTGATTGATATATCAGTATAAGTGAAAATTTTGAAAAACCAATGTGAAATGTCGTCAAAATTTTAACGTGGTTAGGTGACTAGCATTGCCTCGTCAATATTAAACCAAATAAAACAGAAATCTAACGGTATTTAAAAAAGATATTCAAATTTATGTCAAAAATATTTGTATTTCCAAAACGATTTTGAAAGACTGTCAAAAAAATCCGAATTTGAAGGTTCAGGGTATGCAGTTCGACACGGATGCACTCCCTGATGCCGAAAATGAAAGTTTCGTATCGATCGGTCAATATCCGAGCGAGTTATTGAAAGTTGAAAGTCAAAAATTGAGTACTGATTGATATATCAGTATAAGTGAAAATTTTGAAAAACCAATGTGAAATGTTGTCAAAATTTTAACGTGGTTAGGTGACTAGCATTGCCTCGTCAATATTAAACCAAATAAAACAGAAATCTAACGGTATTTAAAAAAGATATTCAAATTTATGTCAAAAATATTTGTATTTCCAAAACGATTTTGAAAGACTGTCAAAAAAATCCGAATTTGAAGGTTCAGGGTATGCAGTTCGACACGGATGCACTCCCTGATGCCGAAAATGAATGTTTCGTATCGATCGGTCAATATCCGAGCGAGTTATTGAAAGTTGAAAGTCAAAAACTGAGTACTGATTGATATATCAGTATAAGTGAAAATTTTGAAAAACCAATGTGAAATGTTGTCAAAATTTTAACGTGGTTAGGTGACTAGCATTGCCTCGTCAATATTAAACCAATTAAAACAGAAATCTAACGGTATTTAAAAAAGATATTCAAATTTATGTCAAAAATATTTGTATTTCCAAAACGATTTTGAAAGACTGTCAAAAAAATCCGAATTTGAAGGTTCCGGGTATGCAGTTCGACACGGATGCACTCCCTGATGCCGAAAATGAAAGTTTCGTATCGATGGTCAATATCCGAGCGAGTTATTGAAAGTTGAAAGTCAAAAATTGAGTACTGATTGATATATCAGTATAAGTGAACATTTTGAAAAACCAATGTGAAATGTTGTCAAAATTTTAACGTGGTTAGGTTACTAGCATTGCCTCGTCAATATTAAACCAAATAAAACAGAAATCTAACGGTATTTAAAAAAGATATTCAAATTTTTATCAAAAATATTTGTATTTCCAAAACGATTTTGAAAGACTGTCAAAAAATCCGAATTTGAAGGTTCAGGGTATGCAGTTCGACACGGATGCACTCCCTGATGCCGAAAATAAAAGTTTCGTATCGATCGGTCACTATCCGAGCGAGTTATTGAAAGTTGAATGTCAAAAATTGAGTACTGATTGAGATATCAGTATAAGTGAAAATTTTGAAGAACCAATGTGAAATGTTGTCAAAATTTTAACGTAGTTAGGTGACTAGCATTACCTCGTCAATATTAAATCAAATAAAACAGAAATCTAACGGTATTTAAAAAAGATATTCAAATTTATGTCAAAAATATTTGTATTTCCAAAACGATTTTGAAAGACTGTCAAAAAATCCGAATTTGAAGGTTCAGGGTATGCAGTTCGACACGAATGCACTCCCTGATACCGGTCAATGAAATTTTCGTATCGATCGGTCAATATCCGAGCGAGGTATTGAAAGTTAAAAGTCAAAAATTGAGTACTGATTGATATATCAGTATAAGTGAAAATTTTGAAAAACCAATGTAAAATGTTGTCAAAATTTTAACGTGGTTAGGTGACTAGCATTGCCTCGTCAATATTAAACCAAATAAAACAGAAATCTAACGGTATTTAAAAAAGATATTCAAATTTTTATCAAAAATATTTGTATTTCCAAAACGATTTTGAAAGACTGTCAAAAAATCCGAATTTGAAGGTTCAGGGTATGCAGTTCAAGACGGACGCACTCCCTGATGCCGAAAATGAAAGTTTCGTATCTATAGGTCAATATCCGAGCGAGGTATTGAAAGTTGAAAGTCAAAAATTGAGTACTGATTGATATATCAGTATAAGTGAAAATTTTGAAAAACCAATGTGAAATGTTGTCAAAATTTTAACGTGGTTAGGTGACTAGCATTGCCTCGTCAATATTAAACCAAATAAAACAGAAATCTAACGGTATTTAAAAAAGATATTCAAATTTATGTCAAAAATATTTGTATTTTCAAAACGATTTTGAAAGAATGTCAAAAAAATCCGAATTTGAAGGTTCAGGGTATGCAGTTCGACACGGATGCACACCCTGATGCCGAGAATGAAAGTTTCGTATCGATCGGTCAATATCCGAGCGAGTTATTGAAAGTTGAAAGTAAAAAATTGAGTACTGATTGATATATCAGTATAAGTGAAAATTTTGAAAAACCAATGTGAAATGTTGTCAAAATTTTAACGTGGTTAGGTGACTAGCATTGCCTCGTCAATATTAAACCAGTTAAAACAGAAATCTAACGGTATTTAAAAAAGATATTCAAATTTATGTCAAAAATATTTGTATTTCCAAAACGATTTTGAAAGACTGTCAAAAAAATCCGAATTTGAAGGTTCAGGGTATGCAGTTCGACACGGATGCACTCCCTGATGCCGAAAATGAAAGTTTCGTATCGATCGGTCAATATCCGAGCGAGTTATTGAAAGTTGAAAGTCAAAAATTGAGTACTGATTGATGTATCAGTATAAGTGAACATTTTGAAAAACCAATGTGAAATGTTGTCAAAATTTTAACGTGGTTAGGTTACTAGCATTGCCTCGTCAATATTAAACCAAATAAAACAGAAATCTAACGGTATTTAAAAAAGATATTCAAATTTTTATCAAAAATATTTGTATTTCCAAAACGATTTTGAAAGACTGTCAAAAAATCCGAATTTGAAGGTTCAGGGTATGCAGTTCAACACGGACGCACTCCCTGATGCCGAAAATGAAAGTTTCGTATCTATCGGTCAATATCCGAGCGAGGTATTGAAAGTTGAAAGTCAAAAATTGAGTACTGATTGATATATCAGTATAAGTGAAAATTTTGAAAAACCAATGTGAAATGTTGTCAAAATTTTAACGTGGTTAGGTGACTAGCATTGCCTCGTCAATATTAAACCAAATAAAACAGAAATCTAACGGTATTTAAAAAAGATATTCAAATTTTTGTCAAAAATATTTGTATTTCCAAAACGATTTTGAAAGACTGTCAAAAAATCCGAATTTGAAGGTTCAGGGTATGCAGTTCGACACGAATGCACTCCCTGATACCGGTCAATGAAATTTTCGTATCGATCGGTCAATATCCGAGCGAGGTATTGAAAGTTAAAAGTCAAAAATTGAGTACTGATTGATATATCAGTATAAGTGAAAATTTTGAAAAACCAATGTAAAATGTTGTCAAAATTTTAACGTGGTTAGGTGACTAGCATTGCCTCGTCAATATTAAACCAATTAAAACAGAAATCTAACGGTATTTAAAAAAGATATTCAAATTTATGTGAAAAATATTTGTATTTCCAAAACGATTTTGAAAGACTGTTAAAAAAATCCGAATTTGAAGGTTCAGGGTATGCAGTTCGACACGGATGCACTCCCTGTTGCCGAAAATGAAAGTTTCGTATCGATCGGTCAATATCCGAGCGAGTTATTGAAAGTTGAAAGTCAGAAATTGAGTACTGATTGATATATCAGTATAAGTGAAAATTTTGAAAAACCAATGTGAAATGTTGTCAAAATTTTAACGTGGTTAGGTGACTAGCGTTGCCTCGTCAATATTAAACCAATTAAAACAGAAATCTAACGGTATTTAAAAAAGATATTCAAATTTATGTGAAAAATATTTGTATTTCCAAAACGATTTTGAAAGACTGTCAAAAAAATCTGAATTTGAAGGTTCAGGGTATGCAGTTCGACACGGATGCACTCTTTGTTGCCGAAAATGAAAGTTTCGTATCGATCGGTCAATATCCGAGCGAGTTATTGAAAGTTGAAAGTCAGAAATTGAGTACTGATTGATATATCAGTATAAGTGAAAATTTTGAAAAACCAATGTGAAATGTTGTCAAAATTTTAACGTGGTTAGGTGACTAGCGTTGCCTCGTCAATATTAAACCAAATAAAACAGAAATCTAACGGTATTTAAAAAAGGTATTCAAATTTATGTCAAAAATATTTGTATTTCCAAAACGATTTTGAAAGACTGTCAAAAAAATCCGAATTTGAAGGTTCAGGGTATGCAGTTCGACACGGATGCACTCCCTGATGCCGAAAATGAAAGTTTCGTATCGATCGGTCAATATCCGAGCGAGTTATTGAAAGTTGAAAGTCAAAAATTGAGTACTTATTGATATATCAGTATAAGTGAAAATTTTGAAAAACCAATGTGAAATGTTGTCAAAATTTTAAAGTGGTTAGGTGACTAGCATTGCCTCGTCTATATTAAACCAAATAAAACAGAAATCTAACGGTATTTAAAAAAGATATTCAAATTTTTGTCAAAAATATTTGTATTTCCAAAACGATTTTGAAAGACTGTCAAAAAAATCCGAATTTGAAGGTTCCGGGTATGCAGTTCGACACGGATGCACTCCCTGATGCCGAAAATGAAAGTTTCGTATCGATCGGTAAATATCCGAGCGAGTTATTGAAAGTTGAAAGTCAAAAATTGAGTACTGATTGATATATCAGTATAAGTGAAAATTTTGAAAAACCAATGTGAATTGTTGTCAAAATTTTAACGTGGTTAGGTGACTAGCATTGCCTCGTCAATATTAAACCAAATAAAACAGAAATCTAACGGTATTTAAAAAAGATATTCAAATTTATGTCAAAAATATTTGTATTTTCAAAACGATTTTGAAAGACTGTCAAAAAAATCCGAATTTGAAGGTTCAGGGTATGCAGTTCGACACGGATGCACTCCCTGATGCCGAAAATGAAAGTTTCGTATCGATCGGTCAATATCCGAGCGAGGTATTGAAAGTTAAAAGTCAAAAATTGAGTACTGATTGATATATCAGTATAAGTGAAAATTTTGAAAAACCAATGTAAAATGTTGTCAAAATTTTAACGTGGTTAGGTGACTAGCATTGCCTCGTCAATATTAAACCAATTAAAACAGAAATCTAACGGTATTTAAAAAAGATATTCAAATTTATGTCAAAAATATTTGTATTTCCAAAACGATTTTGAAAGACTGTTAAAAAAATCCGAATTTGAAGGTTCAGGGTATGCAGTTCGACACGGATGCACTCCCTGTTGCCGAAAATGAAAGTTTCGTATCGATCGGTCAATATCCGAGCGAGTTATTGAAAGTTGAAAGTCAGAAATTGAGTACTGATTGATATATCAGTATAAGTGAAAATTTTGAAAAACCAATGTGAAATGTTGTCAAAATTTTAACGTGGTTAGGTGACTAGCGTTGCCTCGTCAATATTAAACCAATTAAAACAGAAATCTAACGGTATTTAAAAAAGATATTCAAATTTATGTGAAAAATATTTGTATTTCCAAAACGATTTTGAAAGACTGTCAAAAAAATCCGAATTTGAAGGTTCAGGGTATGCAGTTCGACACGGATGCACTCCCTGTTGCCGAAAATGAAAGTTTCGTATCGATCGGTCAATATCCGAGCGAGTTATTGAAAGTTGAAAGTCAGAAATTGAGTACTGATTGATATATCAGTATAAGTGAAAATTTTGAAAAACCAATGTGAAATGTTGTCAAAATTTTAACGTGGTTAGGTGACTAGCATTGCCTCGTCAATATTAAACCAAATAAAACAGAAATCTAACGGTATTTAAAAAGATATTCAAATTTATGTCAAAAATATTTGTATTTCCAAAACGATTTTGAAAGACTGTCAAAAAAATCCGAATTTGAAGGTTCAGGGTATGCAGTTCGACACGGATGCACTCCCTGATGCCGAAAATGAAAGTTTCGTATCGATCGGTCAATATCCGAGCGAGTTATTGAAAGTTGAAAGTCAGAAATTGAGTACTGATTGATATATCATTATAAGTGAAAATTTTGAAAAACCAATGTGAAATGTTGTCAAAATTTTAACGTGGTTAGGTGACTAGCATTGCCTCGTCAATATTAAACCAAATAAAACAGAAATCTAACGGTATTTAAAAAAGATATTCAAATTTATGTGAAAAATATTTGTATTTCCAAAACGATTTTGAAAGACTGTCAAAAAAATCCGAATTTGAAGGTTCAGGGTATGCAATTCGACACGGATGCACTCCCTGATGCCGAAAATGAAAGTTTCGTATCGATCGGTCAATATCCGAGCGAGTTATTGAAAGTTGAAAGTCAAAAATTGAGTACTGATTGATATATCAGTATAAGTGAAAATTTTGAAAAACCAATGTGAAATGTTGTCAAAATTTTAACGTGGTTAGGTGACTAGCCTTGCCTCGTCAATAATAAACCAAATAAAACAGAAATCTAACGGTATTTAAAAAGATATTCAAATTTATGTCAAAAATATTTGTATTTCCAAAACGATTTTGAAAGACTGTCAAAAAAATCCGAATTTGAAGGTTCAGGGTATGCAGTTCGACACGGATGCACTCCCTGATGCCGAAAATGAAAGTTTCGTATCGATCGGTCACTATCCGAGCGAGTTATTGAAAGTTGAAAGTCAAAAATTGAGTACTGATTGATATATCAGTTTAAGTGAAAATTTTGAAAAACCAATGTGAAATGTTGTCAAAATTTTAACGTGGTTAGGTGACTAGCATGGCCTCGTCAATATTAAACCAAATAAAACAGAAATCTAACGGTATTTAAAAAAGATATTCAAATTTATGTCAAAAATATTTGTATTTCCAAAACGATTTTGAAAGACTGTCAAAAAAATCCGAATTTGAAGGTTCAGGGTACGCAGTTCAACACGGATGCACTCCCTGATGCCGAGAATGAAAGTTTCGTATCGATCGGTCAATATCCGAGCGAGTTATTGAAAGTTGAAAGTCAAAAATTGAGTACTTATTGATATATCAGTATAAGTGAAAATTTTGAAAAACCAATGTGAAATGTTGTCAAAATTTTAAAGTGGTTAGGTGACTAGCATTGCCTCGTCTATATTAAACCAAATAAAACAGAAATCTAACGGTATTTAAAAAAGATATTCAAATTTTTGTCAAAAATATTTGTATTTCCAAAACGATTTTGAAAGACTGTCAAAAAAATCCGAATTTGAAGGTTCCGGGTATGCAGTTCGACACGGATGCACTCCCTGATGCCGAAAATGAAAGTTTCGTATCGATCGGTAAATATCCGAGCGAGTTATTGAAAGTTGAAAGTCAAAAATTGAGTACTGATTGATATATCAGTATAAGTGAAAATTTTGAAAAACCAATGTGAATTGTTGTCAAAATTTTAACGTGGTTAGGTGACTAGCATTGCCTCGTCAATATTAAACCAAATAAAACAGAAATCTAACGGTATTTAAAAAAGATATTCAAATTTATGTCAAAAATATTTGTATTTTCAAAACGATTTTGAAAGACTGTCAAAAAAATCCGAATTTGAAGGTTCAGGGTATGCAGTTCGACACGGATGCACTCCCTGATGCCGAAAATGAAAGTTTCGTATCGATCGGTCAATATCCGAGCGAGGTATTGAAAGTTAAAAGTCAAAAATTGAGTACTGATTGATATATCAGTATAAGTGAAAATTTTGAAAAACCAATGTAAAATGTTGTCAAAATTTTAACGTGGTTAGGTGACTAGCATTGCCTCGTCAATATTAAACCAATTAAAACAGAAATCTAACGGTATTTAAAAAAGATATTCAAATTTATGTCAAAAATATTTGTATTTCCAAAACGATTTTGAAAGACTGTTAAAAAAATCCGAATTTGAAGGTTCAGGGTATGCAGTTCGACACGGATGCACTCCCTGTTGCCGAAAATGAAAGTTTCGTATCGATCGGTCAATATCCGAGCGAGTTATTGAAAGTTGAAAGTCAGAAATTGAGTACTGATTGATATATCAGTATAAGTGAAAATTTTGAAAAACCAATGTGAAATGTTGTCAAAATTTTAACGTGGTTAGGTGACTAGCGTTGCCTCGTCAATATTAAACCAATTAAAACAGAAATCTAACGGTATTTAAAAAAGATATTCAAATTTATGTGAAAAATATTTGTATTTCCAAAACGATTTTGAAAGACTGTCAAAAAAATCCGAATTTGAAGGTTCAGGGTATGCAGTTCGACACGGATGCACTCCCTGTTGCCGAAAATGAAAGTTTCGTATCGATCGGTCAATATCCGAGCGAGTTATTGAAAGTTGAAAGTCAGAAATTGAGTACTGATTGATATATCAGTATAAGTGAAAATTTTGAAAAACCAATGTGAAATGTTGTCAAAATTTTAACGTGGTTAGGTGACTAGCATTGCCTCGTCAATATTAAACCAAATAAAACAGAAATCTAACGGTATTTAAAAAGATATTCAAATTTATGTCAAAAATATTTGTATTTCCAAAACGATTTTGAAAGACTGTCAAAAAAATCCGAATTTGAAGGTTCAGGGTATGCAGTTCGACACGGATGCACTCCCTGATGCCGAAAATGAAAGTTTCGTATCGATCGGTCAATATCCGAGCGAGTTATTGAAAGTTGAAAGTCAGAAATTGAGTACTGATTGATATATCATTATAAGTGAAAATTTTGAAAAACCAATGTGAAATGTTGTCAAAATTTTAACGTGGTTAGGTGACTAGCATTGCCTCGTCAATATTAAACCAAATAAAACAGAAATCTAACGGTATTTAAAAAAGATATTCAAATTTATGTGAAAAATATTTGTATTTCCAAAACGATTTTGAAAGACTGTCAAAAAAATCCGAATTTGAAGGTTCAGGGTATGCAGTTCGACACGGATGCACTCCTTGATGCCGAGAATGAAAGTTTCGTATCGATCGGTCAATATCCGAGCGAGTTATTGAAAGTTGAAAGTCAAAAATTGAGTACTGATTGATATATCAGTATAAGTGAAAATTTTGAAAAACCAATGTGAAATGTTGTCAAAATTTTAACGTGGTTAGGTGACTAGCATTGCCTCGTCAATATTAAACCAAATAAAACAGAAATCTAACGGTATTTAAAAAGATATTCAAATTTATGTCAAAAATATTTGTATTTCCAAAACGATTTTGAAAGACTGTCAAAAAAATCCGAATTTGAAGGTTCAGGGTATGCAGTTCGACACGGATGCACTCCCTGATGCCGAAAATGAAAGTTTCGTATCGATCGGTCACTATCCGAGCGAGTTATTGAAAGTTGAAAGTCAAAAATTGAGTACTGATTGATATATCAGTTTAAGTGAAAATTTTGAAAAACCAATGTGAAATGTTGTCAAAATTTTAACGTGGTTAGGTGACTAGCATGGCCTCGTCAATATTAAACCAAATAAAACAGAAATCTAACGGTATTTAAAAAAGATATTCAAATTTATGTCAAAAATATTTGTATTTCCAAAACGATTTTGAAAGACTGTCAAAAAAATCCGAATTTGAAGGTTCAGGGTACGCAGTTCAACACGGATGCACTCCCTGATGCCGAGAATGAAAGTTTCGTATCGATCGGTCAATATCCGAGCGAGTTATTGAAAGTTGAAAGTCAAAAATTGAGTACTGATTGATATATCAGTATAAGTGAAAATTTTGAAAAACCAATGTGAAATGTCGTCAAAATTTTAACGTGGTTAGGTGACTAGCATTGCCTCGTCAATATTAAACCAAATAAAACAGAAATCTAACGGTATTTAAAAAAGATATTCAAATTTATGTCAAAAATATTTGTATTTCCAAAACGATTTTGAAAGACTGTCAAAAAAATCCGAATTTGAAGGTTCAGGGTATGCAGTTCGACACGGATGCACTCCCTGATGCCGAAAATGAAAGTTTCGTATCGATCGGTCAATATCCGAGCGAGTTATTGAAAGTTGAAAGTCAGAAATTGAGTACTGATTGATATATCAGTATAAGTGAAAATTTTGAAAAACCAATGTGAAATGTTGTCAAAATTTTAACGTGGTTAGGTGACTAGCGTTGCCTCGTCAATATTAAACCAATTAAAACAGAAATCTAACGGTATTTAAAAAAGATATTCAAATTTATGTGAAAAATATTTGTATTTCCAAAACGATTTTGAAAGACTGTCAAAAAAATCCGAATTTGAAGGTTCAGGGTATGCAGTTCGACACGGATGCACTCCCTGTTGCCGAAAATGAAAGTTTCGTATCGATCGGTCAATATCCGAGCGAGTTATTGAAAGTTGAAAGTCAGAAATTGAGTACTGATTGATATATCAGTATAAGTGAAAATTTTGAAAAACCAATGTGAAATGTTGTCAAAATTTTAACGTGGTTAGGTGACTAGCATTGCCTCGTCAATATTAAACCAAATAAAACAGAAATCTAACGGTATTTAAAAAGATATTCAAATTTATGTCAAAAATATTTGTATTTCCAAAACGATTTTGAAAGACTGTCAAAAAAATCCGAATTTGAAGGTTCAGGGTATGCAGTTCGACACGGATGCACTCCCTGATGCCGAAAATGAAAGTTTCGTATCGATCGGTCAATATCCGAGCGAGTTATTGAAAGTTGAAAGTCAGAAATTGAGTACTGATTGATATATCATTATAAGTGAAAATTTTGAAAAACCAATGTGAAATGTTGTCAAAATTTTAACGTGGTTAGGTGACTAGCATTGCCTCGTCAATATTAAACCAAATAAAACAGAAATCTAACGGTATTTAAAAAAGATATTCAAATTTATGTGAAAAATATTTGTATTTCCAAAACGATTTTGAAAGACTGTCAAAAAAATCCGAATTTGAAGGTTCAGGGTATGCAGTTCGACACGGATGCACTCCTTGATGCCGAGAATGAAAGTTTCGTATCGATCGGTCAATATCCGAGCGAGTTATTGAAAGTTGAAAGTCAAAAATTGAGTACTGATTGATATATCAGTATAAGTGAAAATTTTGAAAAACCAATGTGAAATGTTGTCAAAATTTTAACGTGGTTAGGTGACTAGCATTGCCTCGTCAATATTAAACCAAATAAAACAGAAATCTAACGGTATTTAAAAAGATATTCAAATTTATGTCAAAAATATTTGTATTTCCAAAACGATTTTGAAAGACTGTCAAAAAAATCCGAATTTGAAGGTTCAGGGTATGCAGTTCGACACGGATGCACTCCCTGATGCCGAAAATGAAAGTTTCGTATCGATCGGTCACTATCCGAGCGAGTTATTGAAAGTTGAAAGTCAAAAATTGAGTACTGATTGATATATCAGTTTAAGTGAAAATTTTGAAAAACCAATGTGAAATGTTGTCAAAATTTTAACGTGGTTAGGTGACTAGCATGGCCTCGTCAATATTAAACCAAATAAAACAGAAATCTAACGGTATTTAAAAAAGATATTCAAATTTATGTCAAAAATATTTGTATTTCCAAAACGATTTTGAAAGACTGTCAAAAAAATCCGAATTTGAAGGTTCAGGGTACGCAGTTCAACACGGATGCACTCCCTGATGCCGAGAATGAAAGTTTCGTATCGATCGGTCAATATCCGAGCGAGTTATTGAAAGTTGAAAGTCAAAAATTGAGTACTTATTGATATATCAGTATAAGTGAAAATTTTGAAAAACCAATGTGAAATGTTGTCAAAATTTTAACGTGGTTAGGTGACTAGCATTGCCTCGTCAATATTAAACCAAATAAAACAGAAATCTAACGGTATTTAAAAAAGATATTCAAATTTATGTCAAAAATATTTGTATTTCCAAAACGATTTTGAAAGACTGTCAAAAAAATCCGAATTTGAAGGTTCAGGGTATGCAGTTCGACACGGATGCACTCCCTGATGCCGAAAATGAATGTTTCGTATCGATCGGTCAATATCCGAGCGAGTTATTGAAAGTTGAAAGTCAAAAACTGAGTACTGATTGATATATCAGTATAAGTGAAAATTTTGAAAAACCAATGTGAAATGTTGTCAAAATTTTAACGTGGTTAGGTGACTAGCATTGCCTCGTCAATATTAAACCAAATAAAACAGAAATCTAACGGTATTTAAAAAAGATATTCAAATTTATGTCAAAAATATTTGTATTTCCAAAACGATTTTGAAAGACTGTCAAAAAAATCCGAATTTGAAGGTTCCGGGTATGCAGTTCGACACGGATGCACTCCCTGATGCCGAAAATGAAAGTTTCGTATCGATCGGTCAATATCCGAGCGAGTTATTGAAAGTTGAAAGTCAAAAATTGAGTACTGATTGATATATCAGTATAAGTGAACATTTTGAAAAACCAATGTGAAATGTTGTCAAAATTTTAACGTGGTTAGGTTACTAGCATTGCCTCGTCAATATTAAACCAAATAAAACAGAAATCTAACGGTATTTAAAAAAGATATTCAAATTTTTATCAAAAATATTTGTATTTCCAAAACGATTTTGAAAGACTGTCAAAAAATCCGAATTTGAAGGTTCAGGGTATGCAGTTCGACACGGATGCACTCCCTGATGCCGAAAATAAAAGTTTCGTATCGATCGGTCACTATCCGAGCGAGTTATTGAAAGTTGAATGTCAAAAATTGAGTACTGATTGAGATATCAGTATAAGTGAAAATTTTGAAGAACCAATGTGAAATGTTGTCAAAATTTTAACGTAGTTAGGTGACTAGCATTACCTCGTCAATATTAAATCAAATAAAACAGAAATCTAACGGTATTTAAAAAAGATATTCAAATTTATGTCAAAAATATTTGTATTTCCAAAACGATTTTGAAAGACTGTCAAAAAATCCGAATTTGAAGGTTCAGGGTATGCAGTTCGACACGAATGCACTCCCTGATACCGGTCAATGAAATTTTCGTATCGATCGGTCAATATCCGAGCGAGGTATTGAAAGTTAAAAGTCAAAAATTGAGTACTGATTGATATATCAGTATAAGTGAAAATTTTGAAAAACCAATGTAAAATGTTGTCAAAATTTTAACGTGGTAAGGTGACTAGCATTGCCTCGTCAATATTAAACCAAATAAAACAGAAATCTAACGGTATTTAAAAAAGATATTCAAATTTTTATCAAAAATATTTGTATTTCCAAAACGATTTTGAAAGACTGTCAAAAAATCCGAATTTGAAGGTTCAGGGTATGCAGTTCAAGACGGACGCACTCCCTGATGCCGAAAATGAAAGTTTCGTATCTATCGGTCAATATCCGAGCGAGGTATTGAAAGTTGAAAGTCAAAAATTGAGTACTGATTGATATATCAGTATAAGTGAAAATTTTGAAAAACCAATGTGAAATGTTGTCAAAATTTTAACGTGGTTAGGTGACTAGCATTGCCTCGTCAATATTAAACCAAATAAAACAGAAATCTAACGGTATTTAAAAAAGATATTCAAATTTATGTCAAAAATATTTGTATTTTCAAAACGATTTTGAAAGAATGTCAAAAAAATCCGAATTTGAAGGTTCAGGGTATGCAGTTCGACACGGATGCACACCCTGATGCCGAGAATGAAAGTTTCGTATCGATCGGTCAATATCCGAGCGAGTTATTGAAAGTTGAAAGTAAAAAATTGAGTACTGATTGATATATCAGTATAAGTGAAAATTTTGAAAAACCAATGTGAAATGTTGTCAAAATTTTAACGTGGTTAGGTGACTAGCATTGCCTCGTCAATATTAAACCAGTTAAAACAGAAATCTAACGGTATTTAAAAAAGATATTCAAATTTATGTCAAAAATATTTGTATTTCCAAAACGATTTTGAAAGACTGTCAAAAAAATCCGAATTTGAAGGTTCAGGGTATGCAGTTCGACACGGATGCACTCCCTGATGCCGAAAATGAAAGTTTCGTATCGATCGGTCAATATCCGAGCGAGTTATTGAAAGTTGAAAGTCAAAAATTGAGTACTGATTGATGTATCAGTATAAGTGAACATTTTGAAAAACCAATGTGAAATGTTGTCAAAATTTTAACGTGGTTAGGTTACTAGCATTGCCTCGTCAATATTAAACCAAATAAAACAGAAATCTAACGGTATTTAAAAAAGATATTCAAATTTTTATCAAAAATATTTGTATTTCCAAAACGATTTTGAAAGACTGTCAAAAAATCCTAATTTGAAGGTTCAGGGTATGCAGTTCAACACGGACGCACTCCCTGATGCCGAAAATGAAAGTTTCGTATCTATCGGTCAATATCCGAGCGAGGTATTGAAAGTTGAAAGTCAAAAATTGAGTACTGATTGAGATATCAGTATAAGTGAAAATTTTGAAAAACCAATGTGAAATGTTGTCAAAATTTTAACGTGGTTAGGTGACTAGCATTGCCTCGTCAATATTAAACCAAATAAAACAGAAATCTAACGGTATTTAAAAAAGATATTCAAATTTTTGTCAAAAATATTTGTATTTCCAAAACGATTTTGAAAGACTGTCAAAAAATCCGAATTTGAAGGTTCAGGGTATGCAGTTCGACACGAATGCACTCCCTGATACCGGTCAATGAAATTTTCGTATCGATCGGTCAATATCCGAGCGAGGTATTGAAAGTTAAAAGTCAAAAATTGAGTACTGATTGATATATCAGTATAAGTGAAAATTTTGAAAAACCAATGTAAAATGTTGTCAAAATTTTAACGTGGTTAGGTGACTAGCATTGCCTCGTCAATATTAAACCAATTAAAACAGAAATCTAACGGTATTTAAAAAAGATATTCAAATTTATGTGAAAAATATTTGTATTTCCAAAACGATTTTGAAAGACTGTTAAAAAAATCCGAATTTGAAGGTTCAGGGTATGCAGTTCGACACGGATGCACTCCCTGTTGCCGAAAATGAAAGTTTCGTATCGATCGGTCAATATCCGAGCGAGTTATTGAAAGTTGAAAGTCAGAAATTGAGTACTGATTGATATATCAGTATAAGTGAAAATTTTGAAAAACCAATGTGAAATGTTGTCAAAATTTTAACGTGGTTAGGTGACTAGCGTTGCCTCGTCAATATTAAACCAATTAAAACAGAAATCTAACGGTATTTAAAAAAGATATTCAAATTTATGTGAAAAATATTTGTATTTCCAAAACGATTTTGAAAGACTGTCAAAAAAATCCGAATTTGAAGGTTCAGGGTATGCAGTTCGACACGGATGCACTCCCTGTTGCCGAAAATGAAAGTTTCGTATCGATCGGTCAATATCCGAGCGAGTTATTGAAAGTTGAAAGTCAGAAATTGAGTACTGATTGATATATCAGTATAAGTGAAAATTTTGAAAAACCAATGTGAAATGTTGTCAAAATTTTAACGTGGTTAGGTGACTAGCGTTGCCTCGTCAATATTAAACCAAATAAAACAGAAATCTAACGGTATTTAAAAAAGGTATTCAAATTTATGTCAAAAATATTTGTATTTCCAAAACGATTTTGAAAGACTGTCAAAAAAATCCGAATTTGAAGGTTCAGGGTATGCAGTTCGACACGGATGCACTCCCTGATGCCGAAAATGAAAGTTTCGTATCGATCGGTCAATATCCGAGCGAGTTATTGAAAGTTGAAAGTCAAAAATTGAGTACTTATTGATATATCAGTATAAGTGAAAATTTTGAAAAACCAATGTGAAATGTTGTCAAAATTTTAAAGTGGTTAGGTGACTAGCATTGCCTCGTCTATATTAAACCAAATAAAACAGAAATCTAACGGTATTTAAAAAAGATATTCAAATTTTTGTCAAAAATATTTGTATTTCCAAAACGATTTTGAAAGACTGTCAAAAAAATCCGAATTTGAAGGTTCCGGGTATGCAGTTCGACACGGATGCACTCCCTGATGCCGAAAATGAAAGTTTCGTATCGATCGGTAAATATCCGAGCGAGTTATTGAAAGTTGAAAGTCAAAAATTGAGTACTGATTGATATATCAGTATAAGTGAAAATTTTGAAAAACCAATGTGAATTGTTGTCAAAATTTTAACGTGGTTAGGTGACTAGCATTGCCTCGTCAATATTAAACCAAATAAAACAGAAATCTAACGGTATTTAAAAAAGATATTCAAATTTATGTCAAAAATATTTGTATTTTCAAAACGATTTTGAAAGACTGTCAAAAAAATCCGAATTTGAAGGTTCAGGGTATGCAGTTCGACACGGATGCACTCCCTGATGCCGAAAATGAAAGTTTCGTATCGATCGGTCACTATCCGAGCGAGTTATTGAAAGTTGAAAGTCAAAAATTGAGTACTGATTGATATATCAGTATAAGTGAAAATTTTGAAAAACCAATGTGAAATGTTGTCAAAATTTTAACGTGGTTAGGTGACTAGCATTGCCTCGTCAGTATTAAACCAAATAAAACAGAAATCCAACGGTATTTAAAAAAGATATTCAAATTTATGTCAAAAATATTTGTATTTCCAAAACGATTTTGAAAGACTGTCAAAAAAATCCGAATTTGAAGGTTCAGGGTACGCAATTCGACACGGATGCACTCCCTGATGCCGAAAATGAAAGTTTCGTATCGATCGGTCAATATCCGAGCGAGTTATTGAAAGTTGAAAGTCAAAAATTGAGTACTGATTGATATATCAGTATAAGTGAAAATTTTGAAAAACCAATGTGAAATGTTGTCAAAATTTTAAAGTGGTTAGGTGACTAGCATTGCTTCGTCTATATTAAACCAAATAAAACAGAAATCTAACGGTATTTAAAAAAGATATTCAAATTTTTGTCAAAAATATTTGTATTTCCAAAACGATTTTGAAAGACTGTCAAAAAAATCCGAATTTGAAGGTTCAGGGTATGCAGTTCGACACGGATGCACTCCCTGATGCCGAAAATGAAAGTTTCGTATCGATCGGTCAATATCCGAGCGAGTTATTGAAAGTTGAATGTCAAAAATTGAGTACTGATTGATATATCAGTATAAGTGAAAATTTTGAAAAACCAATGTGAAATATTGTCAAAATTTTAACGTGGTTAGGTGACTAGCATTGCCTCGTCAATATTAAACTAAATAAAACAGAAATCTAACGGTATTTAAAAAAGATATTCAAATTTTTGTCAAAAATATTTGTATTTCCAAAACGATTTTGAAAGACTGTCAAAAAATCCGAATTTGAAGGTTCAGGGTATGCAGTTCAACACGGACGCACTCCCTGATGCCGAAAATGAAAGTTTCGTATCGATCGGTCAATATTCGAGCGAAATATTGAAAGTTGAAAGTCAAAAATTGAGTACTGATTGATGTATCAGTATAAGTGAAAATTTTGAAAAACCAATGTGAAATGTTGTCAAAATTTTAACGTGGTTAGGTGACTAGCATTGCCTCGTCAATATTAAACCAAATAAAACAGAAATCTAACGGTATTTAAAAAAGATATTCAAATTTATGTGAAAAATATTTGTATTTCCAAAACGATTTTGAAAGACTGTCAAAAAAATCCGAATTTGAAGGTTCAGGGTATGCAGTTCGACACGGATGCACTCCTTGATGCCGAGAATGAAAGTTTCGTATCGATCGGTCAATATCCGAGCGAGTTATTGAAAGTTGAAAGTCAAAAATTGAGTACTGATTGAGATATCAGTATAAGTGAAAATTTTGAAAAACCAATGTGAAATGTTGTCAAAATTTTAACGTGGTTAGGTGACTAGCATTGCCTCGTCAATATTAAACCAAATAAAACAGAAATCTAACGGTATTTAAAAAAGATATTCAAATTTATGTCAAAAATATTTGTATTTCCAAAACGATTTTGCAAGACTGTCAAAAAAATCTGAATTTGAAGGTTCAGGGTATGCAGTTCGACACGGATGCACTCCCTGATGCCGAAAATGAAAGTTTCGTATCGATCGGTCACTATCCAAGCGAGTTATTGAAAGTTGAATGTCAAAAATTGAGTACTGATTGAGATATCAGTATAAGTGAAAATTTTGAAAAACCAATGTGAAATGTTGTCAAAATTTTAACGTGGTTAGGTGACTAGCATTGCCTCGTCAATATTAAACCAAACAAAACAGAAATCTAACGGTATTTAAAAAAGATATTCAAATTTATGTCAAAAATATTTGTATTTCCAAAACGATTTTGAAAGACTGTCAAAAAAATCTGAATTTGAAGGTTCAGGGTATGCAGTTCGACACGGATGCACTCCCTGATGCCGAAAATGAAAGTTTCGTATCGATCGGTCAATATCCGAGCGAGTTATTGAAAGTTGAAAGTCAAAAATTGAGTACTGATTGATATATCAGTATAAGTGAAAATTTTGAAAAACCAATGTGAAATGTTGTCAAAATTTTAACGTGGTTAGGTGACTAGCATTGCCTCGTCAATATTAAACCAAATAAAACAGAAATCTAACGGTATTTAAAAAAAGATATTCAAATTTATGTCAAAAATATTTGTATTTTCAAAACGATTTTGAAAGACTGTCAAAAAAATCCGAATTTGAAGGTTCAGGGTATGCAGTTCGACACGGATGCACTCCCTGATGCCGAAAATGAAAGTTTCGTATCGATCGGTCAATATCCGAGCGAGTTATTGAAAGTTGAAAGTCAGAAATTGAGTACTGATTGATATATCATTATAAGTGAAAATTTTGAAAAACCAATGTGAAATGTTGTCAAAATTTTAACGTGGTTAGGTGACTAGCATTGCCTCGTCAATATTAAATCAAATAAAACAGAAATCTAACGGTATTTAAAAAAAGATATTCAAATTTATGTCAAAAATATTTGTATTTTCAAAACGATTTTGAAAGACTGTCAAAAAAATCCGAATTTGAAGGTTCAGGGTATGCAGTTCGACACGGATGCACTCCCTGATGCCGAAAATGAAAGTTTCGTATCGATCGGTCAATATCCGAGCGAGTTATTGAAAGTTGAAAGTCAGAAATTGAGTACTGATTGATATATCATTATAAGTGAAAATTTTGAAAAACCAATGTGAAATGTTGTCAAAATTTTAACGTGGTTAGGTGACTAGCATGGCCTCGTCAATATTAAACCAAATAAAACAGAAATCTAACGGTATTTAAAAAAGATATTCAAATTTATGTGAAAAATATTTGTATTTCCAAAACGATTTTGAAAGACTGTCAAAAAAATCCGAATTTGAAGGTTCAGGGTATGCAGTTCGACACGGATGCACTCCCTGATGCCGAAAATGAAAGTTTCGTATCGATCGGTCAATATCCGAGCGAGTTATTGAAAGTTGAAAGTCAGAAATTGAGTACTGATTGATATATCATTATAAGTGAAAATTTTGAAAAACCAATGTGAAATGTTGTCAAAATTTTAACGTGGTTAGGTGACTAGCATTGCCTCGTCAATATTAAACCAAATAAAACAGAAATCTAACGGTATTTAAAAAAGATATTCAAATTTTTGTCAAAAATATTTGTATTTCCAAAACGATTTTGAAAGACTGTCAAAAAAATCCGAATTTGAAGGTTCAGGGTATGCAGTTCGACACGGATGCACTCCCTGATGCCGAAAATGAAAGTTTCGTATCGATCGGTCACTATCCAAGCGAGTTATTGAAAGTTGAATGTCAAAAATTGAGTACTGATTGAGATATCAGTATAAGTGAAAATTTTGAAAAACCAATGTGAAATGTTGTCAAAATTTTAACGTGGTTAGGTGACTAGCATTGCCTCGTCAATATTAGACCAAATAAAACAGAAATCTAACGGTATTTAAAAAAGATATTCAAATTTATGTCAAAAATATTTGTGTTTTCAAAACGATTTTGAGACTGTCAAAAAAATCCGAATTTGAAGGTTCAGGGTATGCAGTTCGACACGGATGCACTCCCTGATGCCGAGAATGAAAGTTTCGTATCGATCGGTCAATATCCGAGCGAGTTATTGAAAGTTGAAAGTCAAAAATTGAGTACTGATTGATATATCAGTATAAGTGAAAATTTTGAAAAACCAATGTGAAATGTTGTCAAAATTTTAACGTGGTTAGGTTACTAGCATTGCCTCGTCAATATTAAACCAAATAAAACAGAAATCTAACGGTATTTAAAAAAGATATTCAAATTTATGTCAAAAATATTTGTATTTCCAAAACGATTTTGAAAGACTGTCAAAAAAATCCGAATTTGAAGGTTCAGGGTATGCAGTTCGACACGGATGCACTCCCTGATGCCGAAAATGAAAGTTTCGTATCGATCGGTCACTATCCGAGCGAGTTATTGAAAGTTGAAAGTCAAAAATTGAGTACTGATTGATATATCAGTATAAGTGAAAATTTTGAAAAACCAATGTGAAATGTTGTCAAAATTTTAACGTGGTTAGGTGACTAGCATGGCCTCGTCAATATTAAACCAAATAAAACAGAAATCTAACGGTATTTAAAAAAGATATTCAAATTTATGTCAAAAATATTTGTATTTCCAAAACGATTTTGAAAGACTGTCAAAAAAATCCGAATTTGAAGGTTCAGGGTACGCAGTTCGACACGGATGCACTCCCTGATGCCGAGAATGAAAGTTTCGTATCGATCGGTCAATATCCGAGCGAGTTATTGAAAGTTGAAAGTAAAAAATTGAGTACTGATTGATATATCAGTATAAGTGAAAATTTTGAAAAACCAATGTGAAATGTTGTCAAAATTTTAACGTGGTTAGGTGACTAGCATTGCCTCGTCTATATTAAACCAAATAAAACAGAAATCTAACGGTATTTAAAAAAGATATTCAAATTTTTGTCAAAAATATTTGTATTTCCAAAACGATTTTGAAAGACTGTCAAAAAAATCCGAATTTGAAGGTTCAGGGTATGCAATTCGACACGGATGCACTCCCTGATGCCGAAAATGAAAGTTTCGTATCGATCGGTCAATATCCGAGCGAGTTATTGAAAGTTGAAAGTCAAAAATTGAGTACTGATTGATATATCAGTATAAGTGAAAATTTTGAAAAACCAATGTGAAATGTCGTCAAAATTTTAACGTGGTTAGGTGACTAGCATTGCCTCGTCAATATTAAACCAAATAAAACAGAAATCTAACGGTATTTAAAAAAGATATTCAAATTTATGTGAAAAATATTTGTATTTCCAAAACGATTTTGAAAGACTGTCAAAAAAATCCGAATTTGAAGGTTCAGGGTATGCAGTTCGACACGGATGCACTCCCTGATGCCGAAAATGAAAGTTTCGTATCGATCGGTCAATATCCGAGCGAGTTATTGAAAGTTGAAAGTCAGAAATTGAGTACTGATTGATATATCATTATAAGTGAACATTTTGAAAAACCAATGTGAAATGTTGTCAAAATTTTAACGTGGTTAGGTGACTAGCATTGCCTCGTCAATATTAAACCAAATAAAACAGAAATCTAACGGTATTTAAAAAAGATATTCAAATTTATGTCAAAAATATTTGTATTTCCAAAACGATTTTGAAAGACTGTCAAAAAAATCCGAATTTGAAGGTTCAGGGTATGCAGTTCGACACGGATGCACTCCCTGATGCCGAAAATGAAAGTTTCGTATCGATCGGTCACTATCCAAGCGAGTTATTGAAAGTTGAATGTCAAAAATTGAGTACTGATTGAGATATCAGTATAAGTGAAAATTTTGAAAAACCAATGTGAAATGTTGTCAAAATTTTAACGTGGTTAGGTGACTAGCATTGCCTCGTCAATATTAAACCAAATAAAACAGAAATCTAACGGTATTTAAAAAAGATATTCAAATTTATGTCAAAAATATTTGTGTTTTCAAAACGATTTTGAAAGACTGTCAAAAAAATCCGAATTTGAAGGTTCAGGGTATGCAGTTCGACACGGATGCACTCCCTGATGCCGAAAATGAAAGTTTCGTATCGATCGGTCACTATCCGAGCGAGTTATTGAAAGTTGAATGTCAAAAATTGAGTACTGATTGAGATATCAGTATAAGTGAAAATTTTGAAAAACCAATGTGAAATGTTGTCAAAATTTTAACGTGGTTAGGTGACTAGCATTGCCTCGTCAATATTTAACCAAATAAAACAGAAATCTAACGGTATTTAAAAAAGATATTCAAATTTATGTCAAAAATATTTGTATTTCCAAAACGATTTTGAAAGACTGTCAAAAAATCCGAATTTGAAGGTTCAGGGTATGCAGTTCGACACGGATGCACTCCCTGATGCCGAAAATGAAAGTTTCGTATCGATCGGTCACTATCCGAGCGAGTTATTGAAAGTTGAATGTCAAAAATTGAGTACTGATTGAGATATCAGTATAAGTGAAAATTTTGAAAAACCAATGTGAAATGTTGTCAAAATTTTAACGTGGTTAGGTGACTAGCATTGCCTCGTCAATATTAAACCAAATAAAACAGAAATCTAACGGTATTTAAAAAAGATATTCAAATTTATGTGAAAAATATTTGTATTTCCAAAACGATTTTGAAAGACTGTCAAAAAAATCCGAATTTGAAGGTTCAGGGTATGCAGTTCGACACGGATGCACTCCCTGATGCCGAAAATGAAAGTTTCGTATCGATCGGTCAATATCCGAGCGAGTTATTGAAAGTTGAAAGTCAAAAATTGAGTACTGATTGATATATCAGTATAAGTGAAAATTTTGAAAGACCAATGTGAATTAATGTCAAAATTTTAACGTGGTTAGGTGACTAGCATTGCCTCGTCAATATTAAACCAAATAAAACAGAAATCTAACGGTATTTAAAAAAGATATTCAAATTTTTGTCAAAAATATTTGTATTTCCAAAACGATTTTGAAAGACTGTCAAAAAAATCCGAATTTGAAGGTTCAGGGTATGCAGTTCGACACGGATGCACTCCCTGATGCCGAAAATGAAAGTTTCGTATCGATCGGTCAATATCCGAGCGAGTTATTGAAAGTTGAAAGTCAAAAATTGAGTACTGATTGATATATCAGTATAAGTGAAAATTTTGAAAAACCAATGTGAAATGTTGTCAAAATTTTAACGTGGTTAGGTGACTAGCATTGCCTCGTCAATATTAAACCAAACAAAACAGAAATCTAACGGTATTTAAAAAAGATATTCAAATTTATGTCAAAAATATTTGTATTTCCAAAACGATTTTGAAAGACTGTCAAAAAAATCTGAATTTGAAGGTTCAGGGTATGCAGTTCGACACGGATGCACTCCCTGATGCCGAAAATGAAAGTTTCGTATCGATCGGTCAATATCCGAGCGAGTTATTGAAAGTTGAAAGTCAAAAATTGAGTACTGATTGATATATCAGTATAAGTGAAAATTTTGAAAGACCAATGTGAATTAATGTCAAAATTTTAACGTGGTTAGGTGACTAGCATTGCCTCGTCAATATTAAACCAAATAAAACAGAAATCTAACGGTATTTAAAAAAGATATTCAAATTTATGTCAAAAATATTTGTATTTCCAAAACGATTTTGCAAGACTGTCAAAAAAATCTGAATTTGAAGGTTCAGGGTATGCAGTTCGACACGGATGCACTCCCTGATGCCGAAAATGAAAGTTTCGTATCGATCGGTCACTATCCAAGCGAGTTATTGAAAGTTGAATGTCAAAAATTGAGTACTGATTGAGATATCAGTATAAGTGAAAATTTTGAAAAACCAATGTGAAATGTTGTCAAAATTTTAACGTGGTTAGGTGACTAGCATTGCCTCGTCAATATTAAACCAAACAAAACAGAAATCTAACGGTATTTAAAAAAGATATTCAAATTTATGTCAAAAATATTTGTATTTCCAAAACGATTTTGAAAGACTGTCAAAAAAATCTGAATTTGAAGGTTCAGGGTATGCAGTTCGACACGGATGCACTCCCTGATGCCGAAAATGAAAGTTTCGTATCGATCGGTCAATATCCGAGCGAGTTATTGAAAGTTGAAAGTCAAAAATTGAGTACTGATTGATATATCAGTATAAGTGAAAATTTTGAAAAACCAATGTGAAATGTTGTCAAAATTTTAACGTGGTTAGGTGACTAGCATTGCCTCGTCAATATTAAACCAAATAAAACAGAAATCTAACGGTATTTAAAAAAAGATATTCAAATTTATGTCAAAAATATTTGTATTTTCAAAACGATTTTGAAAGACTGTCAAAAAAATCCGAATTTGAAGGTTCAGGGTATGCAGTTCGACACGGATGCACTCCCTGATGCCGAAAATGAAAGTTTCGTATCGATCGGTCAATATCCGAGCGAGTTATTGAAAGTTGAAAGTCAGAAATTGAGTACTGATTGATATATCATTATAAGTGAACATTTTGAAAAACCAATGTGAAATGTTGTCAAAATTTTAACGTGGTTAGGTGACTAGCATTGCCTCGTCAATATTAAACCAAATAAAACAGAAATCTAACGGTATTTAAAAAAGATATTCAAATTTATGTCAAAAATATTTGTATTTCCAAAACGATTTTGAAAGACTGTCAAAAAAATCCGAATTTGAAGGTTCAGGGTATGCAGTTCGACACGGATGCACTCCCTGATGCCGAAAATGAAAGTTTCGTATCGATCGGTCACTATCCAAGCGAGTTATTGAAAGTTGAATGTCAAAAATTGAGTACTGATTGAGATATCAGTATAAGTGAAAATTTTGAAAAACCAATGTGAAATGTTGTCAAAATTTTAACGTGGTTAGGTGACTAGCATTGCCTCGTCAATATTAAACCAAACAAAACAGAAATCTAACGGTATTTAAAAAAGATATTCAAATTTATGTCAAAAATATTTGTATTTCCAAAACGATTTTGAAAGACTGTCAAAAAAATCCGAATTTGAAGGTTCAGGGTATGCAGTTCGACACGGATGCACTCCCTGATGCCGAAAATGAAAGTTTCGTATCGATCGGTCAATATCCGAGCGAGTTATTGAAAGTTGAAAGTCAGAAATTGAGTACTGATTGATATATCATTATAAGTGAACATTTTGAAAAACCAATGTGAAATGTTGTCAAAATTTTAACGTGGTTAGGTGACTAGCATTGCCTCGTCAATATTAAACCAAATAAAACAGAAATCTAACGGTATTTAAAAAAGATATTCAAATTTATGTCAAAAATATTTGTATTTCCAAAACGATTTTGAAAGACTGTCAAAAAAATCCGAATTTGAAGGTTCAGGGTATGCAGTTCGACACGGATGCACTCCCTGATGCCGAAAATGAAAGTTTCGTATCGATCGGTCACTATCCAAGCGAGTTATTGAAAGTTGAATGTCAAAAATTGAGTACTGATTGAGATATCAGTATAAGTGAAAATTTTGAAAAACCAATGTGAAATGTTGTCAAAATTTTAACGTGGTTAGGTGACTAGCATTGCCTCGTCAATATTAAACCAAATAAAACAGAAATCTAACGGTATTTAAAAAAGATATTCAAATTTATGTCAAAAATATTTGTGTTTTCAAAACGATTTTGAAAGACTGTCAAAAAAATCCGAATTTGAAGGTTCAGGGTATGCAGTTCGACACGGATGCACTCCCTGATGCCGAAAATGAAAGTTTCGTATCGATCGGTCACTATCCGAGCGAGTTATTGAAAGTTGAATGTCAAAAATTGAGTACTGATTGAGATATCAGTATAAGTGAAAATTTTGAAAAACCAATGTGAAATGTTGTCAAAATTTTAACGTGGTTAGGTGACTAGCATTGCCTCGTCAATATTTAACCAAATAAAACAGAAATCTAACGGTATTTAAAAAAGATATTCAAATTTATGTCAAAAATATTTGTATTTCCAAAACGATTTTGAAAGACTGTCAAAAAATCCGAATTTGAAGGTTCAGGGTATGCAGTTCGACACGGATGCACTCCCTGATGCCGAAAATGAAAGTTTCGTATCGATCGGTCACTATCCGAGCGAGTTATTGAAAGTTGAATGTCAAAAATTGAGTACTGATTGAGATATCAGTATAAGTGAAAATTTTGAAAAACCAATGTGAAATGTTGTCAAAATTTTAACGTGGTTAGGTGACTAGCATTGCCTCGTCAATATTAAACCAAATAAAACAGAAATCTAACGGTATTTAAAAAAGATATTCAAATTTATGTCAAAAATATTTGTATTTCCAAAACGATTTTGAAAGACTGTCAAAAAAATCCGAATTTGAAGGTTCAGGGTATGCAGTTCGACACGGATGCACTCCCTGATGCCGAAAATGAAAGTTTCGTATCGATCGGTCAATATCCGAGCGAGTTATTGAAAGTTGAAAGTCAAAAATTGAGTACTGATTGATATATCAGTATAAGTGAAAATTTTGAAAGACCAATGTGAATTAATGTCAAAATTTTAACGTGGTTAGGTGACTAGCATTGCCTCGTCAATATTAAACCAAATAAAACAGAAATCTAACGGTATTTAAAAAAGATATTCAAATTTTTGTCAAAAATATTTGTATTTCCAAAACGATTTTGAAAGACTGTCAAAAAAATCCGAATTTGAAGGTTCAGGGTATGCAGTTCGACACGGATGCACTCCCTGATGCCGAAAATGAAAGTTTCGTATCGATCGGTCAATATCCGAGCGAGTTATTGAAAGTTGAAAGTCAAAAATTGAGTACTGATTGATATATCAGTATAAGTGAAAATTTTGAAAAACCAATGTGAAATGTTGTCAAAATTTTAACGTGGTTAGGTGACTAGCATTGCCTCGTCAATATTAAACCAAACAAAACAGAAATCTAACGGTATTTAAAAAAGATATTCAAATTTATGTCAAAAATATTTGTATTTCCAAAACGATTTTGAAAGACTGTCAAAAAAATCTGAATTTGAAGGTTCAGGGTATGCAGTTCGACACGGATGCACTCCCTGATGCCGAAAATGAAAGTTTCGTATCGATCGGTCAATATCCGAGCGAGTTATTGAAAGTTGAAAGTCAAAAATTGAGTACTGATTGATATATCAGTATAAGTGAAAATTTTGAAAGACCAATGTGAATTAATGTCAAAATTTTAACGTGGTTAGGTGACTAGCATTGCCTCGTCAATATTAAACCAAATAAAACAGAAATCTAACGGTATTTAAAAAAGATATTCAAATTTATGTCAAAAATATTTGTATTTCCAAAACGATTTTGCAAGACTGTCAAAAAAATCTGAATTTGAAGGTTCAGGGTATGCAGTTCGACACGGATGCACTCCCTGATGCCGAAAATGAAAGTTTCGTATCGATCGGTCACTATCCAAGCGAGTTATTGAAAGTTGAATGTCAAAAATTGAGTACTGATTGAGATATCAGTATAAGTGAAAATTTTGAAAAACCAATGTGAAATGTTGTCAAAATTTTAACGTGGTTAGGTGACTAGCATTGCCTCGTCAATATTAAACCAAACAAAACAGAAATCTAACGGTATTTAAAAAAGATATTCAAATTTATGTCAAAAATATTTGTATTTCCAAAACGATTTTGAAAGACTGTCAAAAAAATCTGAATTTGAAGGTTCAGGGTATGCAGTTCGACACGGATGCACTCCCTGATGCCGAAAATGAAAGTTTCGTATCGATCGGTCAATATCCGAGCGAGTTATTGAAAGTTGAAAGTCAAAAATTGAGTACTGATTGATATATCAGTATAAGTGAAAATTTTGAAAAACCAATGTGAAATGTTGTCAAAATTTTAACGTGGTTAGGTGACTAGCATTGCCTCGTCAATATTAAACCAAATAAAACAGAAATCTAACGGTATTTAAAAAAAGATATTCAAATTTATGTCAAAAATATTTGTATTTTCAAAACGATTTTGAAAGACTGTCAAAAAAATCCGAATTTGAAGGTTCAGGGTATGCAGTTCGACACGGATGCACTCCCTGATGCCGAAAATGAAAGTTTCGTATCGATCGGTCAATATCCGAGCGAGTTATTGAAAGTTGAAAGTCAGAAATTGAGTACTGATTGATATATCATTATAAGTGAAAATTTTGAAAAACCAATGTGAAATGTTGTCAAAATTTTAACGTGGTTAGGTGACTAGCATTGCCTCGTCAATATTAAATCAAATAAAACAGAAATCTAACGGTATTTAAAAAAAGATATTCAAATTTATGTCAAAAATATTTGTATTTTCAAAACGATTTTGAAAGACTGTCAAAAAAATCCGAATTTGAAGGTTCAGGGTATGCAGTTCGACACGGATGCACTCCCTGATGCCGAAAATGAAAGTTTCGTATCGATCGGTCAATATCCGAGCGAGTTATTGAAAGTTGAAAGTCAGAAATTGAGTACTGATTGATATATCATTATAAGTGAAAATTTTGAAAAACCAATGTGAAATGTTGTCAAAATTTTAACGTGGTTAGGTGACTAGCATGGCCTCGTCAATATTAAACCAAATAAAACAGAAATCTAACGGTATTTAAAAAAGATATTCAAATTTATGTGAAAAATATTTGTATTTCCAAAACGATTTTGAAAGACTGTCAAAAAAATCCGAATTTGAAGGTTCAGGGTATGCAGTTCGACACGGATGCACTCCCTGATGCCGAAAATGAAAGTTTCGTATCGATCGGTCAATATCCGAGCGAGTTATTGAAAGTTGAAAGTCAGAAATTGAGTACTGATTGATATATCATTATAAGTGAAAATTTTGAAAAACCAATGTGAAATGTTGTCAAAATTTTAACGTGGTTAGGTGACTAGCATTGCCTCGTCAATATTAAACCAAATAAAACAGAAATCTAACGGTATTTAAAAAAGATATTCAAATTTTTGTCAAAAATATTTGTATTTCCAAAACGATTTTGAAAGACTGTCAAAAAAATCCGAATTTGAAGGTTCAGGGTATGCAGTTCGACACGGATGCACTCCCTGATGCCGAAAATGAAAGTTTCGTATCGATCGGTCACTATCCAAGCGAGTTATTGAAAGTTGAATGTCAAAAATTGAGTACTGATTGAGATATCAGTATAAGTGAAAATTTTGAAAAACCAATGTGAAATGTTGTCAAAATTTTAACGTGGTTAGGTGACTAGCATTGCCTCGTCAATATTAGACCAAATAAAACAGAAATCTAACGGTATTTAAAAAAGATATTCAAATTTATGTCAAAAATATTTGTGTTTTCAAAACGATTTTGAGACTGTCAAAAAAATCCGAATTTGAAGGTTCAGGGTATGCAGTTCGACACGGATGCACTCCCTGATGCCGAGAATGAAAGTTTCGTATCGATCGGTCACTATCCAAGCGAGTTATTGAAAGTTGAATGTCAAAAATTGAGTACTGATTGAGATATCAGTATAAGTGAAAATTTTGAAAAACCAATGTGAAATGTTGTCAAAATTTTAACGTGGTTAGGTGACTAGCATTGCCTCGTCAATATTAAACCAAATAAAACAGAAATCTAACGGTATTTAAAAAAGATATTCAAATTTATGTCAAAAATATTTGTGTTTTCAAAACGATTTTGAAAGACTGTCAAAAAAATCCGAATTTGAAGGTTCAGGGTATGCAGTTCGACACGGATGCACTCCCTGATGCCGAAAATGAAAGTTTCGTATCGATCGGTCACTATCCGAGCGAGTTATTGAAAGTTGAATGTCAAAAATTGAGTACTGATTGAGATATCAGTATAAGTGAAAATTTTGAAAAACCAATGTGAAATGTTGTCAAAATTTTAACGTGGTTAGGTGACTAGCATTGCCTCGTCAATATTACACCAAATAAAACAGAAATCTAACGGTATTTAAAAAAGATATTCAAATTTATGTCAAAAATATTTGTATTTCCAAAACGATTTTGAAAGACTGTCAAAAAATCCGAATTTGAAGGTTCAGGGTATGCAGTTCGACACGGATGCACTCCCTGATGCCGAAAATGAAAGTTTCGTATCGATCGGTCACTATCCGAGCGAGTTATTGAAAGTTGAATGTCAAAAATTGAGTACTGATTGAGATATCAGTATAAGTGAAAATTTTGAAAAACCAATGTGAAATGTTGTCAAAATTTTAACGTGGTTAGGTGACTAGCATTGCCTCGTCAATATTAAACCAAATAAAACAGAAATCTAACGGTATTTAAAAAAGATATTCAAATTTATGTCAAAAATATTTGTATTTCCAAAACGATTTTGAAAGACTGTCAAAAAAATCCGAATTTGAAGGTTCAGGGTATGCAGTTCGACACGGATGCACTCCCTGATGCCGAAAATGAAAGTTTCGTATCGATCGGTCACTATCCAAGCGAGTTATTGAAAGTTGAATGTCAAAAATTGAGTACTGATTGAGATATCAGTATAAGTGAAAATTTTGAAAAACCAATGTGAAATGTTGTCAAAATTTTAACGTGGTTAGGTGACTAGCATTGCCTCGTCAATATTAGACCAAATAAAACAGAAATCTAACGGTATTTAAAAAAGATATTCAAATTTATGTCAAAAATATTTGTGTTTTCAAAACGATTTTGAGACTGTCAAAAAAATCCGAATTTGAAGGTTCAGGGTATGCAGTTCGACACGGATGCACTCCCTGATGCCGAGAATGAAAGTTTCGTATCGATCGGTCAATATCCGAGCGAGTTATTGAAAGTTGAAAGTCAAAAATTGAGTACTGATTGATATATCAGTATAAGTGAAAATTTTGAAAAACCAATGTGAAATGTTGTCAAAATTTTAACGTGGTTAGGTTACTAGCATTGCCTCGTCAATATTAAACCAAATAAAACAGAAATCTAACGGTATTTAAAAAAGATATTCAAATTTATGTCAAAAATATTTGTATTTCCAAAACGATTTTGAAAGACTGTCAAAAAAATCCGAATTTGAAGGTTCAGGGTATGCAGTTCGACACGGATGCACTCCCTGATGCCGAAAATGAAAGTTTCGTATCGATCGGTCACTATCCGAGCGAGTTATTGAAAGTTGAAAGTCAAAAATTGAGTACTGATTGATATATCAGTATAAGTGAAAATTTTGAAAAACCAATGTGAAATGTTGTCAAAATTTTAACGTGGTTAGGTGACTAGCATGGCCTCGTCAATATTAAACCAAATAAAACAGAAATCTAACGGTATTTAAAAAAGATATTCAAATTTATGTCAAAAATATTTGTATTTCCAAAACGATTTTGAAAGACTGTCAAAAAAATCCGAATTTGAAGGTTCAGGGTACGCAGTTCGACACGGATGTACTCCCTGATGCCGAAAATGAAAGTTTCGTATCGATCGGTCAATATCCGAGCGAGTTATTGAAAGTTGAAAGTAAAAAATTGAGTACTGATTGATATATCAGTATAAGTGAAAATTTTGAAAAACCAATGTGAAATGTTGTCAAAATTTTAACGTGGTTAGGTGACTAGCATTGCCTCGTCAATATTAAACCAAATAAAACAGAAATCTAACGGTATTTAAAAAAGATATTCAAATTTATGTCAAAAATATTTGTATTTCCAAAACGATTTTGAAAGACTGTCAAAAAAATCCGAATTTGAAGGTTCAGGGTATGCAGTTCGACACGGATGCACTCCCTGATGCCGAAAATGAAAGTTTCGTATCGATCGGTCAATATCCGAGCGAGTTATTGAAAGTTGAAAGTCAAAAATTGAGTACTGATTGATATATCAGTATAAGTGAAAATTTTGAAAGACCAATGTGAATTAATGTCAAAATTTTAACGTGGTTAGGTGACTAGCATTGCCTCGTCAATATTAAACCAAATAAAACAGAAATCTAACGGTATTTAAAAAAGATATTCAAATTTTTGTCAAAAATATTTGTATTTCCAAAACGATTTTGAAAGACTGTCAAAAAAATCCGAATTTGAAGGTTCAGGGTATGCAGTTCGACACGGATGCACTCCCTGATGCCGAAAATGAAAGTTTCGTATCGATCGGTCAATATCCGAGCGAGTTATTGAAAGTTGAAAGTCAAAAATTGAGTACTGATTGATATATCAGTATAAGTGAAAATTTTGAAAAACCAATGTGAAATGTTGTCAAAATTTTAACGTGGTTAGGTGACTAGCATTGCCTCGTCAATATTAAACCAAACAAAACAGAAATCTAACGGTATTTAAAAAAGATATTCAAATTTATGTCAAAAATATTTGTATTTCCAAAACGATTTTGAAAGACTGTCAAAAAAATCTGAATTTGAAGGTTCAGGGTATGCAGTTCGACACGGATGCACTCCCTGATGCCGAAAATGAAAGTTTCGTATCGATCGGTCAATATCCGAGCGAGTTATTGAAAGTTGAAAGTCAAAAATTGAGTACTGATTGATATATCAGTATAAGTGAAAATTTTGAAAGACCAATGTGAATTAATGTCAAAATTTTAACGTGGTTAGGTGACTAGCATTGCCTCGTCAATATTAAACCAAATAAAACAGAAATCTAACGGTATTTAAAAAAGATATTCAAATTTATGTCAAAAATATTTGTATTTCCAAAACGATTTTGCAAGACTGTCAAAAAAATCTGAATTTGAAGGTTCAGGGTATGCAGTTCGACACGGATGCACTCCCTGATGCCGAAAATGAAAGTTTCGTATCGATCGGTCACTATCCAAGCGAGTTATTGAAAGTTGAATGTCAAAAATTGAGTACTGATTGAGATATCAGTATAAGTGAAAATTTTGAAAAACCAATGTGAAATGTTGTCAAAATTTTAACGTGGTTAGGTGACTAGCATTGCCTCGTCAATATTAAACCAAACAAAACAGAAATCTAACGGTATTTAAAAAAGATATTCAAATTTATGTCAAAAATATTTGTATTTCCAAAACGATTTTGAAAGACTGTCAAAAAAATCTGAATTTGAAGGTTCAGGGTATGCAGTTCGACACGGATGCACTCCCTGATGCCGAAAATGAAAGTTTCGTATCGATCGGTCAATATCCGAGCGAGTTATTGAAAGTTGAAAGTCAAAAATTGAGTACTGATTGATATATCAGTATAAGTGAAAATTTTGAAAAACCAATGTGAAATGTTGTCAAAATTTTAACGTGGTTAGGTGACTAGCATTGCCTCGTCAATATTAAACCAAATAAAACAGAAATCTAACGGTATTTAAAAAAAGATATTCAAATTTATGTCAAAAATATTTGTATTTTCAAAACGATTTTGAAAGACTGTCAAAAAAATCCGAATTTGAAGGTTCAGGGTATGCAGTTCGACACGGATGCACTCCCTGATGCCGAAAATGAAAGTTTCGTATCGATCGGTCAATATCCGAGCGAGTTATTGAAAGTTGAAAGTCAGAAATTGAGTACTGATTGATATATCATTATAAGTGAAAATTTTGAAAAACCAATGTGAAATGTTGTCAAAATTTTAACGTGGTTAGGTGACTAGCATGGCCTCGTCAATATTAAACCAAATAAAACAGAAATCTAACGGTATTTAAAAAAGATATTCAAATTTATGTGAAAAATATTTGTATTTCCAAAACGATTTTGAAAGACTGTCAAAAAAATCCGAATTTGAAGGTTCAGGGTATGCAGTTCGACACGGATGCACTCCCTGATGCCGAAAATGAAAGTTTCGTATCGATCGGTCAATATCCGAGCGAGTTATTGAAAGTTGAAAGTCAGAAATTGAGTACTGATTGATATATCATTATAAGTGAAAATTTTGAAAAACCAATGTGAAATGTTGTCAAAATTTTAACGTGGTTAGGTGACTAGCATGGCCTCGTCAATATTAAACCAAATAAAACAGAAATCTAACGGTATTTAAAAAAGATATTCAAATTTATGTGAAAAATATTTGTATTTCCAAAACGATTTTGAAAGACTGTCAAAAAAATCCGAATTTGAAGGTTCAGGGTATGCAGTTCGACACGGATGCACTCCCTGATGCCGAAAATGAAAGTTTCGTATCGATCGGTCACTATCCGAGCGAGTTATTGAAAGTTGAAAGTCAAAAATTGAGTACTGATTGATATATCAGTATAAGTGAAAATTTTGAAAAACCAATGTGAAATGTTGTCAAAATTTTAACGTGGTTAGGTGACTAGCATTGCCTCGTCAATATTAAACCAAATAAAACAGAAATCTAACGGTATTTAAAAAAGATATTCAAATTTATGTCAAAAATATTTGTATTTCCAAAACGATTTTGAAAGACTGTCAAAAAAATCCGAATTTGAAGGTTCAGGGTATGCAGTTCGACACGGATGCACTCCCTGATGCCGAAAATGAAAGTTTCGTATCGATCGGTCACTATCCAAGCGAGTTATTGAAAGTTGAATGTCAAAAATTGAGTACTGATTGAGATATCAGTATAAGTGAAAATTTTGAAAAACCAATGTGAAATGTTGTCAAAATTTTAACGTGGTTAGGTGACTAGCATTGCCTCGTCAATATTAGACCAAATAAAACAGAAATCTAACGGTATTTAAAAAAGATATTCAAATTTATGTCAAAAATATTTGTGTTTTCAAAACGATTTTGAGACTGTCAAAAAAATCCGAATTTGAAGGTTCAGGGTATGCAGTTCGACACGGATGCACTCCCTGATGCCGAGAATGAAAGTTTCGTATCGATCGGTCAATATCCGAGCGAGTTATTGAAAGTTGAAAGTCAAAAATTGAGTACTGATTGATATATCAGTATAAGTGAAAATTTTGAAAAACCAATGTGAAATGTTGTCAAAATTTTAACGTGGTTAGGTTACTAGCATTGCCTCGTCAATATTAAACCAAATAAAACAGAAATCTAACGGTATTTAAAAAAGATATTCAAATTTATGTCAAAAATATTTGTATTTCCAAAACGATTTTGAAAGACTGTCAAAAAAATCCGAATTTGAAGGTTCAGGGTATGCAGTTCGACACGGATGCACTCCCTGATGCCGAAAATGAAAGTTTCGTATCGATCGGTCACTATCCGAGCGAGTTATTGAAAGTTGAAAGTCAAAAATTGAGTACTGATTGATATATCAGTATAAGTGAAAATTTTGAAAAACCAATGTGAAATGTTGTCAAAATTTTAACGTGGTTAGGTGACTAGCATGGCCTCGTCAATATTAAACCAAATAAAACAGAAATCTAACGGTATTTAAAAAAGATATTCAAATTTATGTCAAAAATATTTGTATTTCCAAAACGATTTTGAAAGACTGTCAAAAAAATCCGAATTTGAAGGTTCAGGGTACGCAGTTCGACACGGATGCACTCCCTGATGCCGAGAATGAAAGTTTCGTATCGATCGGTCAATATCCGAGCGAGTTATTGAAAGTTGAAAGTAAAAAATTGAGTACTGATTGATATATCAGTATAAGTGAAAATTTTGAAAAACCAATGTGAAATGTTGTCAAAATTTTAACGTGGTTAGGTGACTAGCATTGCCTCGTCTATATTAAACCAAATAAAACAGAAATCTAACGGTATTTAAAAAAGATATTCAAATTTTTGTCAAAAATATTTGTATTTCCAAAACGATTTTGAAAGACTGTTAAAAAAATCCGAATTTGAAGGTTCAGGGTATGCAATTCGACACGGATGCACTCCCTGATGCCGAAAATGAAAGTTTCGTATCGATCGGTCAATATCCGAGCGAGTTATTGAAAGTTGAAAGTCAAAAATTGAGTACTGATTGATATATCAGTATAAGTGAAAATTTTGAAAAACCAATGTGAAATGTCGTCAAAATTTTAACGTGGTTAGGTGACTAGCATTGCCTCGTCAATATTAAACCAAATAAAACAGAAATCTAACGGTATTTAAAAAAGATATTCAAATTTATGTGAAAAATATTTGTATTTCCAAAACGATTTTGAAAGACTGTCAAAAAAATCCGAATTTGAAGGTTCAGGGTATGCAGTTCGACACGGATGCACTCCCTGATGCCGAAAATGAAAGTTTCGTATCGATCGGTCAATATCCGAGCGAGTTATTGAAAGTTGAAAGTCAGAAATTGAGTACTGATTGATATATCATTATAAGTGAACATTTTGAAAAACCAATGTGAAATGTTGTCAAAATTTTAACGTGGTTAGGTGACTAGCATTGCCTCGTCAATATTAAACCAAATAAAACAGAAATCTAACGGTATTTAAAAAAGATATTCAAATTTATGTCAAAAATATTTGTATTTCCAAAACGATTTTGAAAGACTGTCAAAAAAATCCGAATTTGAAGGTTCAGGGTATGCAGTTCGACACGGATGCACTCCCTGATGCCGAAAATGAAAGTTTCGTATCGATCGGTCACTATCCAAGCGAGTTATTGAAAGTTGAATGTCAAAAATTGAGTACTGATTGAGATATCAGTATAAGTGAAAATTTTGAAAAACCAATGTGAAATGTTGTCAAAATTTTAACGTGGTTAGGTGACTAGCATTGCCTCGTCAATATTAAACCAAATAAAACAGAAATCTAACGGTATTTAAAAAAGATATTCAAATTTATGTCAAAAATATTTGTGTTTTCAAAACGATTTTGAAAGACTGTCAAAAAAATCCGAATTTGAAGGTTCAGGGTATGCAGTTCGACACGGATGCACTCCCTGATGCCGAAAATGAAAGTTTCGTATCGATCGGTCACTATCCGAGCGAGTTATTGAAAGTTGAATGTCAAAAATTGAGTACTGATTGAGATATCAGTATAAGTGAAAATTTTGAAAAACCAATGTGAAATGTTGTCAAAATTTTAACGTGGTTAGGTGACTAGCATTGCCTCGTCAATATTTAACCAAATAAAACAGAAATCTAACGGTATTTAAAAAAGATATTCAAATTTATGTCAAAAATATTTGTATTTCCAAAACGATTTTGAAAGACTGTCAAAAAATCCGAATTTGAAGGTTCAGGGTATGCAGTTCGACACGGATGCACTCCCTGATGCCGAAAATGAAAGTTTCGTATCGATCGGTCAATATCCGAGCGAGTTATTGAAAGTTGAAAGTCAAAAATTGAGTACTGATTGATATATCAGTATAAGTGAAAATTTTGAAAAACCAATGTGAAATGTTGTCAAAATTTTAACGTGGTTAGGTGACTAGCATTGCCTCGTCAATATTAAACCAAATAAAACAGAAATCTAACGGTATTTAAAAAAGATATTCAAATTTATGTCAAAAATATTTGTATTTCCAAAACGATTTTGAAAGACTGTCAAAAAAATCCGAATTTGAAGGTTCAGGGTATGCAGTTCGACACGGATGCACTCCCTGATGCCGAAAATGAAAGTTTCGTATCGATCGGTCACTATCCAAGCGAGTTATTGAAAGTTGAATGTCAAAAATTGAGTACTGATTGAGATATCAGTATAAGTGAAAATTTTGAAAAACCAATGTGAAATGTTGTCAAAATTTTAACGTGGTTAGGTGACTAGCATTGCCTCGTCAATATTAGACCAAATAAAACAGAAATCTAACGGTATTTAAAAAAGATATTCAAATTTATGTCAAAAATATTTGTGTTTTCAAAACGATTTTGAGACTGTCAAAAAAATCCGAATTTGAAGGTTCAGGGTATGCAGTTCGACACGGATGCACTCCCTGATGCCGAGAATGAAAGTTTCGTATCGATCGGTCAATATCCGAGCGAGTTATTGAAAGTTGAAAGTCAAAAATTGAGTACTGATTGATATATCAGTATAAGTGAAAATTTTGAAAAACCAATGTGAAATGTTGTCAAAATTTTAACGTGGTTAGGTGACTTGCATTGCCTCGTCAATATTAAACCAAATAAAACAGAAATCTAACGGTATTTAAAAAAGATATTCAAATTTATGTCAAAAATATTTGTATTTCCAAAACGATTTTGAAAGACTGTCAAAAAAATCCGAATTTGAAGGTTCAGGGTATGCAGTTCGACACGGATGCACTCCCTGATGCCGAAAATGAAAGTTTCGTATCGATCGGTCACTATCCGAGCGAGTTATTGAAAGTTGAAAGTCAAAAATTGAGTACTGATTGATATATCAGTATAAGTGAAAATTTTGAAAAACCAATGTGAAATGTTGTCAAAATTTTAACGTGGTTAGGTGACTAGCATGGCCTCGTCAATATTAAACCAAATAAAACAGAAATCTAACGGTATTTAAAAAAGATATTCAAATTTATGTCAAAAATATTTGTATTTCCAAAACGATTTTGAAAGACTGTCAAAAAAATCCGAATTTGAAGGTTCAGGGTACGCAGTTCGACACGGATGCACTCCCTGATGCCGAGAATGAAAGTTTCGTATCGATCGGTCAATATCCGAGCGAGTTATTGAAAGTTGAAAGTAAAAAATTGAGTACTGATTGATATATCAGTATAAGTGAAAATTTTGAAAAACCAATGTGAAATGTTGTCAAAATTTTAACGTGGTTAGGTGACTAGCATTGCCTCGTCTATATTAAACCAAATAAAACAGAAATCTAACGGTATTTAAAAAAGATATTCAAATTTTTGTCAAAAATATTTGTATTTCCAAAACGATTTTGAAAGACTGTCAAAAAAATCCGAATTTGAAGGTTCAGGGTATGCAATTCGACACGGATGCACTCCCTGATGCCGAAAATGAAAGTTTCGTATCGATCGGTCAATATCCGAGCGAGTTATTGAAAGTTGAAAGTCAAAAATTGAGTACTGATTGATATATCAGTATAAGTGAAAATTTTGAAAAACCAATGTGAAATGTCGTCAAAATTTTAACGTGGTTAGGTGACTAGCATTGCCTCGTCAATATTAAACCAAATAAAACAGAAATCTAACGGTATTTAAAAAAGATATTCAAATTTATGTGAAAAATATTTGTATTTCCAAAACGATTTTGAAAGACTGTCAAAAAAATCCGAATTTGAAGGTTCAGGGTATGCAGTTCGACACGGATGCACTCCCTGATGCCGAAAATGAAAGTTTCGTATCGATCGGTCAATATCCGAGCGAGTTATTGAAAGTTGAAAGTCAGAAATTGAGTACTGATTGATATATCATTATAAGTGAACATTTTGAAAAACCAATGTGAAATGTTGTCAAAATTTTAACGTGGTTAGGTGACTAGCATTGCCTCGTCAATATTAAACCAAATAAAACAGAAATCTAACGGTATTTAAAAAAGATATTCAAATTTATGTCAAAAATATTTGTATTTCCAAAACGATTTTGAAAGACTGTCAAAAAAATCCGAATTTGAAGGTTCAGGGTATGCAGTTCGACACGGATGCACTCCCTGATGCCGAAAATGAAAGTTTCGTATCGATCGGTCACTATCCAAGCGAGTTATTGAAAGTTGAATGTCAAAAATTGAGTACTGATTGAGATATCAGTATAAGTGAAAATTTTGAAAAACCAATGTGAAATGTTGTCAAAATTTTAACGTGGTTAGGTGACTAGCATTGCCTCGTCAATATTAAACCAAATAAAACAGAAATCTAACGGTATTTAAAAAAGATATTCAAATTTATGTCAAAAATATTTGTGTTTTCAAAACGATTTTGAAAGACTGTCAAAAAAATCCGAATTTGAAGGTTCAGGGTATGCAGTTCGACACGGATGCACTCCCTGATGCCGAAAATGAAAGTTTCGTATCGATCGGTCACTATCCGAGCGAGTTATTGAAAGTTGAATGTCAAAAATTGAGTACTGATTGAGATATCAGTATAAGTGAAAATTTTGAAAAACCAATGTGAAATGTTGTCAAAATTTTAACGTGGTTAGGTGACTAGCATTGCCTCGTCAATATTTAACCAAATAAAACAGAAATCTAACGGTATTTAAAAAAGATATTCAAATTTATGTCAAAAATATTTGTGTTTTCAAAACGATTTTGAAAGACTGTCAAAAAAATCCGAATTTGAAGGTTCAGGGTATGCAGTTCGACACGGATGCACTCCCTGATGCCGAAAATGAAAGTTTCGTATCGATCGGTCACTATCCGAGCGAGTTATTGAAAGTTGAATGTCAAAAATTGAGTACTGATTGAGATATCAGTATAAGTGAAAATTTTGAAAAACCAATGTGAAATGTTGTCAAAATTTTAACGTGGTTAGGTGACTAGCATTGCCTCGTCAATATTTAACCAAATAAAACAGAAATCTAACGGTATTTAAAAAAGATATTCAAATTTATGTCAAAAATATTTGTATTTCCAAAACGATTTTGAAAGACTGTCAAAAAATCCGAATTTGAAGGTTCAGGGTATGCAGTTCGACACGGATGCACTCCCTGATGCCGAAAATGAAAGTTTCGTATCGATCGGTCACTATCCGAGCGAGTTATTGAAAGTTGAATGTCAAAAATTGAGTACTGATTGAGATATCAGTATAAGTGAAAATTTTGAAAAACCAATGTGAAATGTTGTCAAAATTTTAACGTGGTTAGGTGACTAGCATTGCCTCGTCAATATTAAACCAAATAAAACAGAAATCTAACGGTATTTAAAAAAGATATTCAAATTTATGTCAAAAATATTTGTATTTCCAAAACGATTTTGAAAGACTGTCAAAAAAATCCGAATTTGAAGGTTCAGGGTATGCAGTTCGACACGGATGCACTCCCTGATGCCGAAAATGAAAGTTTCGTATCGATCGGTCAATATCCGAGCGAGTTATTGAAAGTTGAAAGTCAAAAATTGAGTACTGATTGATATATCAGTATAAGTGAAAATTTTGAAAGACCAATGTGAATTAATGTCAAAATTTTAACGTGGTTAGGTGACTAGCATTGCCTCGTCAATATTAAACCAAATAAAACAGAAATCTAACGGTATTTAAAAAAGATATTCAAATTTTTGTCAAAAATATTTGTATTTCCAAAACGATTTTGAAAGACTGTCAAAAAAATCCGAATTTGAAGGTTCAGGGTATGCAGTTCGACACGGATGCACTCCCTGATGCCGAAAATGAAAGTTTCGTATCGATCGGTCAATATCCGAGCGAGTTATTGAAAGTTGAAAGTCAAAAATTGAGTACTGATTGATATATCAGTATAAGTGAAAATTTTGAAAAACCAATGTGAAATGTTGTCAAAATTTTAACGTGGTTAGGTGACTAGCATTGCCTCGTCAATATTAAACCAAATAAAACAGAAATCTAACGGTATTTAAAAAAGATATTCAAATTTATGTCAAAAATATTTGTATTTCCAAAACGATTTTGAAAGACTGTCAAAAAAATCCGAATTTGAAGGTTCAGGGTATGCAGTTCGACACGGATGCACTCCCTGATGCCGAAAATGAAAGTTACGTATCGATCGGTCAATATCCGAGCGAGTTATTGAAAGTTGAAAGTCAGAAATTGAGTACTGATTGATATATCATTATAAGTGAAAATTTTGAAAAACCAATGTGAAATGTTGTCAAAATTTTAACGTGGTTAGGTGACTAGCGTTGCCTCGTCAATATTAAACCAAATAAAACAGAAATCTAACGGTATTTAAAAAGATATTCAAATTTATGTGAAAAATATTTGTATTTCCAAAACGATTTTGAAAGACTGTCAAAAAAATCCGAATTTGAAGGTTCAGGGTATGCAGTTCGACACGGATGCACTCCCTAATGCCGAAAATGAAAGTTTCGTATCGATCGGTCACTATCCGAGCGAGTTATTGAAAGTTGAATGTCAAAAATTGAGTACTGATTGAGATATCAGTATAAGTGAAAATTTTGAAAAACCAATGTGAAATGTTGTCAAAATTTTAACGTGGTTAGGTGACTAGCATTGCCTCGTCAATATTTAACCAAATAAAACAGAAATCTAACGGTATTTAAAAAAGATATTCAAATTAATGTCAAAAATATTTGTATTTCCAAAACGATTTTGAAAGACTGTCAAAAAAACCCGAATTTGAAGGTTCAGGGTATGCAGTTCGACACGGATGCACTCCCTGATGCCGAAAATGAAAGTTTCGTATCGATCGGTCAATATCCGAGCGAGTTATTGAAAGTTGAAAGTCAGAAATTGAGTACTGATTGATATATCATTATAAGAGAAAATTTTGAAAAACCAATGTGAAATGTTGTCAAAATTTTAACGTGGTTAGGTGACTAGCATTGCCTCGTCAATATTAAACCAAATAAAACAGAAATCTAACTGTATTTAAAAAAGATATTCAAATTTTTGTCAAAAATATTTGTATTTCCAAAACGATTTTGAAAGACTGTCAAAAAAATCCGAATTTGAAGGTTCAGGGTATGCAGTTCGACACGGATGCACTCCCTGATGCCGAAAATGAAAGTTTCGTATCGATCGGTCACTATCCGAGCGAGTTATTGAAAGTTGAATGTCAAAAATTGAGTACTGATTGAGATATCAGTATAAGTGAAAATTTTGAAAAACCAATGTGAAATGTTGTCAAAATTTTAACGTGGTTAGGTGACTAGCATTGCCTCGTCAATATTAAACCAAATAAAACAGAAATCTAACGGTATTTAAAACAGATATTCAAATTTATCTCAAAAATATTTGTATTTCCAAAACGATTTTGAAAGACTGTCAAAAAAACCCGAATTTGAAGGTTCAGGGTATGCAGTTCGACACGGATGCACTCCCTGATGCCGAAAATGAAAGTTTCGTATCGATCGGTCAATATCCGAGCGAGTTATTGAAAGTTGAAAGTCAGAAATTGAGTACTGATTGATATATCATTATAAGTGAAAATTTTGAAAAACCAATGTGAAATGTTGTCAAAATTTTAACGTGGTTAGGTGACTAGCATTGCCTCGTCAATATTAAACCAAATAAAACAGAAATCTAACTGTATTTAAAAAAGATATTCAAATTTTTGTCAAAAATATTTGTATTTCCAAAACGATTTTGAAAGACTGTCAAAAAAATCCGAATTTGAAGGTTCAGGGTACGCAGTTCGACACGGATGCACTCCCTGATGCCGAGAATGAAAGTTTCGTATCGATCGGTCAATATCCGAGCGAGTTATTGAAAGTTGAAAGTAAAAAATTGAGTACTGATTGATATATCAGTATAAGTGAAAATTTTGAAAAACCAATGTGAAATGTTGTCAAAATTTTAACGTGGTTAGGTGACTAGCATTGCCTCGTCTATATTAAACCAAATAAAACAGAAATCTAACGGTATTTAAAAAAGATATTCAAATTTTTGTCAAAAATATTTGTATTTCCAAAACGATTTTGAAAGACTGTCAAAAAAATCCGAATTTGAAGGTTCAGGGTATGCAATTCGACACGGATGCACTCCCTGATGCCGAAAATGAAAGTTTCGTATCGATCGGTCAATATCCGAGCGAGTTATTGAAAGTTGAAAGTAAAAAATTGAGTACTGATTGATATGTCAGTATAAGTGAAAATTTTGAAAAACCAATGTGAAATGTCGTCAAAATTTTAACGTGGTTAGGTGACTAGCATTGCCTCGTCAATATTAAACCAAATAAAACAGAAATCTAACGGTATTTAAAAAAGATATTCAAATTTATGTGAAAAATATTTGTATTTCCAAAACGATTTTGAAAGACTGTCAAAAAAATCCGAATTTGAAGGTTCAGGGTATGCAGTTCGACACGGATGCACTCCCTGATGCCGAAAATGAAAGTTTCGTATCGATCGGTCAATATCCGAGCGAGTTATTGAAAGTTGAAAGTCAGAAATTGAGTACTGATTGATATATCATTATAAGTGAACATTTTGAAAAACCAATGTGAAATGTTGTCAAAATTTTAACGTGGTTAGGTGACTAGCATTGCCTCGTCAATATTAAACCAAATAAAACAGAAATCTAACGGTATTTAAAAAAGATATTCAAATTTATGTCAAAAATATTTGTATTTCCAAAACGATTTTGAAAGACTGTCAAAAAAATCCGAATTTGAAGGTTCAGGGTATGCAGTTCGACACGGATGCACTCCCTGATGCCGAAAATGAAAGTTTCGTATCGATCGGTCACTATCCAAGCGAGTTATTGAAAGTTGAATGTCAAAAATTGAGTACTGATTGAGATATCAGTATAAGTGAAAATTTTGAAAAACCAATGTGAAATGTTGTCAAAATTTTAACGTGGTTAGGTGACTAGCATTGCCTCGTCAATATTAAACCAAATAAAACAGAAATCTAACGGTATTTAAAAAAGATATTCAAATTTATGTCAAAAATATTTGTGTTTTCAAAACGATTTTGAAAGACTGTCAAAAAAATCCGAATTTGAAGGTTCAGGGTATGCAGTTCGACACGGATGCACTCCCTGATGCCGAAAATGAAAGTTTCGTATCGATCGGTCACTATCCGAGCGAGTTATTGAAAGTTGAATGTCAAAAATTGAGTACTGATTGAGATATCAGTATAAGTGAAAATTTTGAAAAACCAATGTGAAATGTTGTCAAAATTTTAACGTGGTTAGGTGACTAGCATTGCCTCGTCAATATTTAACCAAATAAAACAGAAATCTAACGGTATTTAAAAAAGATATTCAAATTTATGTCAAAAATATTTGTGTTTTCAAAACGATTTTGAAAGACTGTCAAAAAAATCCGAATTTGAAGGTTCAGGGTATGCAGTTCGACACGGATGCACTCCCTGATGCCGAAAATGAAAGTTTCGTATCGATCGGTCACTATCCGAGCGAGTTATTGAAAGTTGAATGTCAAAAATTGAGTACTGATTGAGATATCAGTATAAGTGAAAATTTTGAAAAACCAATGTGAAATGTTGTCAAAATTTTAACGTGGTTAGGTGACTAGCATTGCCTCGTCAATATTTAACCAAATAAAACAGAAATCTAACGGTATTTAAAAAAGATATTCAAATTTATGTCAAAAATATTTGTATTTCCAAAACGATTTTGAAAGACTGTCAAAAAATCCGAATTTGAAGGTTCAGGGTATGCAGTTCGACACGGATGCACTCCCTGATGCCGAAAATGAAAGTTTCGTATCGATCGGTCACTATCCGAGCGAGTTATTGAAAGTTGAATGTCAAAAATTGAGTACTGATTGAGATATCAGTATAAGTGAAAATTTTGAAAAACCAATGTGAAATGTTGTCAAAATTTTAACGTGGTTAGGTGACTAGCATTGCCTCGTCAATATTAAACCAAATAAAACAGAAATCTAACGGTATTTAAAAAAGATATTCAAATTTATGTCAAAAATATTTGTATTTCCAAAACGATTTTGAAAGACTGTCAAAAAAATCCGAATTTGAAGGTTCAGGGTATGCAGTTCGACACGGATGCACTCCCTGATGCCGAAAATGAAAGTTTCGTATCGATCGGTCAATATCCGAGCGAGTTATTGAAAGTTGAAAGTCAAAAATTGAGTACTGATTGATATATCAGTATAAGTGAAAATTTTGAAAGACCAATGTGAATTAATGTCAAAATTTTAACGTGGTTAGGTGACTAGCATTGCCTCGTCAATATTAAACCAAATAAAACAGAAATCTAACGGTATTTAAAAAAGATATTCAAATTTTTGTCAAAAATATTTGTATTTCCAAAACGATTTTGAAAGACTGTCAAAAAAATCCGAATTTGAAGGTTCAGGGTATGCAGTTCGACACGGATGCACTCCCTGATGCCGAAAATGAAAGTTTCGTATCGATCGGTCAATATCCGAGCGAGTTATTGAAAGTTGAAAGTCAAAAATTGAGTACTGATTGATATATCAGTATAAGTGAAAATTTTGAAAAACCAATGTGAAATGTTGTCAAAATTTTAACGTGGTTAGGTGACTAGCATTGCCTCGTCAATATTAAACCAAATAAAACAGAAATCTAACGGTATTTAAAAAAGATATTCAAATTTATGTCAAAAATATTTGTATTTCCAAAACGATTTTGAAAGACTGTCAAAAAAATCCGAATTTGAAGGTTCAGGGTATGCAGTTCGACACGGATGCACTCCCTGATGCCGAAAATGAAAGTTACGTATCGATCGGTCAATATCCGAGCGAGTTATTGAAAGTTGAAAGTCAGAAATTGAGTACTGATTGATATATCATTATAAGTGAAAATTTTGAAAAACCAATGTGAAATGTTGTCAAAATTTTAACGTGGTTAGGTGACTAGCGTTGCCTCGTCAATATTAAACCAAATAAAACAGAAATCTAACGGTATTTAAAAAGATATTCAAATTTATGTGAAAAATATTTGTATTTCCAAAACGATTTTGAAAGACTGTCAAAAAAATCCGAATTTGAAGGTTCAGGGTATGCAGTTCGACACGGATGCACTCCCTGATGCCGAAAATGAAAGTTTCGTATCGATCGGTCACTATCCGAGCGAGTTATTGAAAGTTGAATGTCAAAAATTGAGTACTGATTGAGATATCAGTATAAGTGAAAATTTTGAAAAACCAATGTGAAATGTTGTCAAAATTTTAACGTGGTTAGGTGACTAGCATTGCCTCGTCAATATTTAACCAAATAAAACAGAAATCTAACGGTATTTAAAAAAGATATTCAAATTAATGTCAAAAATATTTGTATTTCCAAAACGATTTTGAAAGACTGTCAAAAAAACCCGAATTTGAAGGTTCAGGGTATGCAGTTCGACACGGATGCACTCCCTGATGCCGAAAATGAAAGTTTCGTATCGATCGGTCAATATCCGAGCGAGTTATTGAAAGTTGAAAGTCAGAAATTGAGTACTGATTGATATATCATTATAAGAGAAAATTTTGAAAAACCAATGTGAAATGTTGTCAAAATTTTAACGTGGTTAGGTGACTAGCATTGCCTCGTCAATATTAAACCAAATAAAACAGAAATCTAACTGTATTTAAAAAAGATATTCAAATTTTTGTCAAAAATATTTGTATTTCCAAAACGATTTTGAAAGACTGTCAAAAAAATCCGAATTTGAAGGTTCAGGGTATGCAGTTCGACACGGATGCACTCCCTGATGCCGAAAATGAAAGTTTCGTATCGATCGGTCACTATCCGAGCGAGTTATTGAAAGTTGAATGTCAAAAATTGAGTACTGATTGAGATATCAGTATAAGTGAAAATTTTGAAAAACCAATGTGAAATGTTGTCAAAATTTTAACGTGGTTAGGTGACTAGCATTGCCTCGTCAATATTAAACCAAATAAAACAGAAATCTAACGGTATTTAAAACAGATATTCAAATTTATCTCAAAAATATTTGTATTTCCAAAACGATTTTGAAAGACTGTCAAAAAAACCCGAATTTGAAGGTTCAGGGTATGCAGTTCGACACGGATGCACTCCCTGATGCCGAAAATGAAAGTTTCGTATCGATCGGTCAATATCCGAGCGAGTTATTGAAAGTTGAAAGTCAGAAATTGAGTACTGATTGATATATCATTATAAGTGAAAATTTTGAAAAACCAATGTGAAATGTTGTCAAAATTTTAACGTGGTTAGGTGACTAGCATTGCCTCGTCAATATTAAACCAAATAAAACAGAAATCTAACTGTATTTAAAAAAGATATTCAAATTTTTGTCAAAAATATTTGTATTTCCAAAACGATTTTGAAAGACTGTCAAAAAAATCCGAATTTGAAGGTTCAGGGTATGCAGTTCGACACGGATGCACTGCCTGATGCCGAAAATGAAAGTTTCGTATCGATCGGTCACTATCCGAGCGAGTTATTGAAAGTTGAATGTCAAAAATTGAGTACTGATTGAGATATCAGTATAAGTGAAAATTTTGAAAAACCAATGTGAAATGTTGTCAAAATTTTAACGTGGTTAGGTGACTAGCATTGCCTCGTCAATATTAAACCAAATAAAACAGAAATCTAACGGTATTTAAAACAGATATTCAAATTTATGTCAAAAATATTTGTATTTCCAAAACGATTTTGAAAGACTGTCAAAAAAATCCGAATTTGAAGGTTCAGGGTATGCAGTTCGACACGGATGCACTCCCTGATGCCGAAAATGAAAGTTTCGTATCGATCGGTCACTATCCGAGCGAGTTATTGAAAGTTGAATGTCAAAAATTGAGTACTGATTGAGATATCAGTATAAGTGAAAATTTTGAAAAACCAATGTGAAATGTTGTCAAAATTTTAACGTGGTTAGGTGACTAGCATTGCCTCGTCAATATTAAACCAAATAAAACAGAAATCTAACGGTATTTAAAACAGATATTAGAATTTATGTCAAAAATATTTGTATTTTCAAAACGATTTTGAAAGACTGTCAAAAAAATCAGAATTTGAAGGTTCAGGGTATGCAGTTCGACACGGATGCACTCCCTGATGCCGAAAATGAAAGTTTCGTATCGATCGGTCAATATCCGAGCGAGTTATTGAAAGTTGAAAGTCAAAAATTGAGTACTGATTGATATATCAGTATAAGTGAAAATTTTGAAAAACCAATGTGAAATGTTGTCAAAATTTTAACGTGGTTAGGTGACTAGCATTGCCTCGTCAATATTAAACCAAATAAAACAGAAATCTAACGGTATTTAAAAAAGAAATTCAAATTTATGTCAAAAATATTTGTATTTCCAAAACGATTTTGAAAGACTGTCAAAAAAATCCGAATTTGAAGGTTCAGGGTATGCAGTTCGACACGGATGCACTCCCTGATGCCGAAAATGAAAGTTTCGTATCGATCGGTCAATATCCGAGCGAGTTATTGAAAATTGAAAGTCAAAAATTGAGTACTGATTGATATATCAGTATAAGTGAAAATTTTGAAAAACCAATGTGAAATGTTGTCAAAATTTTAACGTGGTTAGGTGGCTAGCATTGCTTCGTCAATATTAAACCAAATAAAACAGAAATCTAACGGTATTTAAAAAAGATATTCAAATTTATGTCAAAAATATTTGTATTTCCAAAACGATTTTGAAAGACTGTCAAAAAAAATCCGAATTTGAAGGTTCAGGTTATGCAGATCGACACGGATGCACTCCCTGATGCCGAAAATGAAAGTTTCGTATCGATCGGTCACTATCCGAGCGAGTTATTGAAAGTTGAATGTCAAAACTTGAGTACTGATTGACGGTAGAGGCAATCCGTCCGGTATTGGAGGAGTGGGTTGGGCGCCGGCACGGCAGCCTCACCTATCGCCTTGTGCAGGTACTGACCGGACACGGATGTTTCGGTCACTACCTGCACAGGATCGCCCGGCGGGAGGAGTCACCGCGGTGTCATCATTGTGACGCCAATGATGACACAGCCGAGCATACGCTCTGCGTGTGCCCGGCCTGGCGATCTGAGCGCCGCATTCTTAGTACGGCGCTCGGCGGAGGTGTCCTTTCGCTCCCAGCCATGGTCAGGGCTATGGTTGGGAGCCAAGGGATCTGGGAGGCTGCGGTCTCCTTCTGCGAGAGCGTAATCTCGCAGAAGGAGGCAGCGGAGAGGGAGCGGGAGGGGGATGCTCTAGCCGCTCCTCTTCGGCGTAGGCGGACGGGCCGTCGTAGGCGGGCACATGTTCGCCCGCCTTAGGTCCGGTAAGAGCGGCCTGCACACGGGGGCTAGCCTCCCCGTGTGCATTGCACAGGCCGCCCCGTTTGGGGGGATGTTCCGTGTCCGGGCATCTCCTCCACTGGCGTGAACCCCGGCATAAGGCCGGGAGGCCCTGGGGGGGGTTTGGAGAATTGCTCTGCGGATCCCAAACTCTCCCCCGACTCAAAAGGGCTTGATGGACACCGGAGAGGTTTAGTGGGTATTCCCGGCTTGCCGGGTGAGCCCCACACACGTCTGTCGCTTGGCTAGCGGCAGGCATGGTGCGTAAATGCATTCCTCTTCGACAAAAAAAAAAAAAAAAAAAAAAAAAAAAAAAAAAAAAAAAAAAAAAAAAAAAAAAAAAAAAAAAAAAGGTTAGGTTAGGTTAGGTTAGGTTAGGTTAGGTTCCCCCCCGAAGTGCTGTCACCTTGTCGAGGTGGGGGGGCTTGAAGGTCCCAATGATCCTCCAGGGCTGTGCCGGCAGGGCTACCCATACCGGGTTGGCTTGGAGGTGAGGGGCTGGACTAAGAGCAGCACGACGTGGTGAGGAGGAGACCTCGGTAAAAAACCGGAGGAGACAACCTCATTAAAAAACAAGGGTGCGCCGCGTGTAGGCGTGCCCGCCGAGGAGGATACCTCACTAAAAAACCTGAGGAGACAACCTCACTAAAAAACCAGGTTGCGCCGCGTGGAGGCGTGCCTGCCGAGGAGGAGACCTCTTTAAAAAACCTGAGGAGACAACCTCACTAAAAAACAGGGGTGCGCTTGCGCGCCCGAGTGGAGCTCCCATGGCTTCGGCTGTGGTCGAGCATGCCTTGCGTGGTAGTGATGGCGGTTCGCTGCCTGAACCCGTGAGTGTAGGGGGGGTTCGAGTCCCCCCATCATACGACGAGGAAGTCCCGAAAGGGCGACCGTGGGTGGTGCCTGCGGTAGTAACCTAACGGGATCCCGCTGGGTGCCACCACTAAGCGGTGACGCGGAAACGCCGGAGTGGTTTTAGTGGGTATGCCAGTGACCGTGGGTCGGTCCGATGGAGAGCCCCACATACCCCCTGGTTCTACCGGGGGGATGCATAAGGTCGCATTTCCACTTCGTCAAAAAAAAAAAAAAAAAAAAAGGTTAGGTTAGGTTAGGTTAGGTTCCCCCCCGAAGTGCTGTCACCTTGTCGAGGTGGGGGGGCTTGAAGGTTCCGTTGATCCTCCAAGGCTATGCCGGCAGAGTTACTCATACCGGATTGGCTTGGGGGGGAGGGGCTGGACCAAGAACAGCACAGCTTCGGCGGGGCCCTTCATGGGCCTGTCTGGCGAGGTGGGCGCGCCTAACCGGGAGGTTCCGGGCGCGCTGACGGGAGAGCGCACTCCCGAAAAAAGCGACGACGATGTGGAGTCATCGGAGAGTATAAGCCCATGAAAAAGTCTGCTTGTGAAACAAGTCCCCGGGCGGGTCCCAGCGATGGGGAATCCCGCCCTTCTGCTCCGGCGGAAGGAAGCCTCACGTTATACGGGGGAGGCAGCAACAGACTCGGAGGTCAGTGTCCCACTGGCCCCCGTGAACGACAACCTGGCGCTAATAATGACAAACGATCGGCTTGTGATTATGGCATTGATGATTCGGCGGTGGTGGTCATCTCCCAGAAGGAGAGGGCCACCGCCGACAGACACGGCGTGATCATGGTTAACATGGCTAGAGAGAGGGAGATCGATGAAGAGCTGGACAGACATTTCCGTGAGGAACTGGAATCCATCGGACTCGGTCTCGATGATTCGTACTGCTCGGACGCCAGCCTGGCGTCGGATGTGTCGCGGCGTTCTCGCGCTCCCGCAAGCGCCAGGACTGGCGCCCGAGCAGAGAGAAAGAGGAGTAGACAGAACTCGTCTGAGGAGTCGGACGAGGGTGCGATGGGTCCGCCCAAAAAGGTGGCACCCAAAGCAAAGGGCCGAGGCCGCCCACCCACGACTGGGCAGTATGTGGGGCTGGCGATGGCAAAAGCTGAGCTGAACGCAGAGAAGGAGAAGGCGTTGCGGCTCCAAGTCGAGGAAGAAATGGTGAGAAGGGGGGAATCTGTCAAGGATGCCATTGACAAATTCTGCATGGCCCACCCCGATCCAACACCGGATGATGCCCCGCAGACAGCGGGACAGCTGGAGAAGCTAGTCCAGGACTCAGTGGCCATCATCGAAAAGGTGGCCACGAAATCCATGAACTTAAAAGGAGGCTTCGTAAAGTCCTTGAAGGACGCTGCGTTTACGATCTCGGTCGCAGTGTCCCAACTCAAGGCCCGCACCATGTCGGAGGAGGTGGCAAAGCTGGAGGCCGCAAATGCGCGGCTCACAAGCCAGTTGGCAGAGCTGCGTAGGGAGGTCGCCGAACTTCGGCGGCAGCCCGTTGCCCCGGCTGAGCTACAGCCTAATTTGAAGGAGTTGCTAGAGGAAGTCTCGCGCTCGAACATTGCGCAGTTCAGCGCGATGTTGGAGACGAGGCTTGCCGGCATAGAGTACCGGCTCCCGCCGGAACCTCGAGTGCGGCCCTCTCCGGCAACTTGTACAGGACGAGACATACAGGTCGACGTCGCGGCCCCTGATGTGTCCTCTCCAGTTTCACGGAGAGTGACTTCCCAGGGCGGCCAAGAGCGACCTGCCCTGAACGTGACGGCGGCCACGAGCGCAGCTGCCTCAACTTCCGCTACCCGAAAGGGGAAACGGAAGGGCAAAAGCCTCGCGGCCAGAGAGGCGGAAACGGCGAGAGCTCCCAGTCCGCTCCACACTTGTCCTCCGGGGGAGGCGTGGAGCGAAGTGGTGAGGCGCAAGCCAAAACCCAAGAACGTGACGAAGGAGAAGGCAACCAAGCCGGCTGCCCCACCAAAGAAACGAGAAGTACGATTGCGCCCTCCCAGTACGGCGGTCGTAGGGCTAGATCTACAGCCTGGGGCAATGGATCGTGGCCTAACTTACGCGGCTCTGATGGCAGAGGCCAAGCGTCACGTCCATCTGGACGACATGGCGGTGATGGGTATCACTGGTGTACGTGTACGTACAGGTGCCACTGGTGTTCGGCTGCTGGAGGTCTCGGGAGAAGGTGCGGCAGAGAAGGCGGATTCCCTGGCTGAAAAGCTAAGGGGAGCCTTGGATGCGGCCAACTTTCGAGTCCTTCGGCCTGTTAAGCGAGCGGAGCTGCGGATCTCGGGGTTAGACGACTCCGTGACGCCAGATGAGGTTGCGGCGGCACTCGCCAATCAAGGGGATTGCTCGCAAGCGGCCATCGTGTGTGGGAAGCTGTCCAAATGGGGCACCCTTTGGGTTGCTTTACCTGTGGCGGCGGCAAAGAAGGTTGTGGGATTGGGCCGGCTTAGGGTGGGCTGGGTTCTTGCGCGAGTAATTGCGCTGGAACCCAGACCACTCAGGTGCTTCAGGTGCCTTGAGGCTGGTCACGTTGTCGCGCAGTGTGGTGGTGGTGTTGACCGAAGCGGAATCTGTTTTCGCTGCGGTCAGCACGGCCACATAGCTCGAGATTGTGAGGCTGCCAATCCTGTATGTGCCTTATGCAAGGCAGCAGGCAGACCGGCAGAACATGCAATGGGGGGAAATGGCTGCCCTACCAAGGGTAAGCGTGTTAAACCGAAGCAGAAGAGGAAGCCGGCTGCTACACGTCTGGTGACATTAACCAGCGGGCAAAGTAGCAGATCGGGCGCAGCAGGTCGAGACCTGCCGAGGCCCAGACGGGCAGTAGCTGGTGCCGAGCCACCGCAGCCGCCGCCCAACCCTGGAGAGGGCCAGGCAATGGATACGGGGGTGTCCATCGCCTCATAAAGAGGCCCTCGCGTGGATGACGCGCCTTGTGATCGGGTGCGTCACCAGAGAGGACGGAGTGCATAACAGAAGCCTCCGAGGCGTCGACGTCTGAAAAGACACCGCGATGGGGGATGTGGAGAGAGCTAACGCGTGCCCACTTGTCCCCCGTCACAAAGCGACGACGTGGATCACCGTGGGGTTTTAGTCGGTAGGCAGGGCTTTTCCCTGAGTCCGACATACTCCTTCGTCTCCCCCCGGAGCGGAGGAGATGCATGAGCATTTCCCCAAGTACAAAAAAAAAAAAAAAAAAAAAAAGGTTAGGTTAGGTTCCCCCCCGAAGTGCTGTCACCTTGTCGAGGTGGGGGGGCTTGAAGGTCCCAATGATCCTCCAGGGCTGTGCCGGCAGGGCTACCCATACCGGATTGGCTTGGAGGTGAGGGGCTGGACTAAGAGCAGCACACCCCGGCGGGGCTCTTAATGGGCCTGGCAGGCGGGAAGGGGCACGTCCACGTTTGGGCGTGCTGACCGGGGAGCTCATCCCGGAAAAAAGAGACGGAAGCTGTAGAGCAGCGAGGGTTTTATTTCATGGAAAAGTCCCATCAGAAAATAAGTCCCCGGGCGGGTCCCAGCGATGGGGAATCCCGCGCTTCCACCCCACAGGTGGAAGGCAGCCTCACGTACTACGGGGGAGGCAATGATGGACTCGGAGGCCGGCAAGATGCCGGTCGACGTGAGCAACAACCTGGCACTCCTATGGACGAAGACTTTGCGCGTAAATATGGACTTGATGAATCGGCGGTGGTGGTCGTCTCCCAGAAGGAGAGGGCTGCCGCCGAACGACATGGCGTGATTATGGCAAACATTGCTAGGGAGAGGGAGATCGATGAAGAGCTGGACAGACAGTTCCGTGAGGAACTGGAATCCATCGGACTCGGTCTCGATGATTCGTACTGCTCGGACGCCAGCCTGGCGTCGGATGTGTCGCGACGTTCTCGCGCTCCCGCAAGCGCCAGGACTGGCGCCCGAGTAGGGAAGAGGAGTAGACGAAACTCGTCCGAGGAGTCGGACGAGGATGTGATGGGCCCGCCTAAAAAGGTGGCTCCCAAAGTGAAGGGTCGAGGCCGCCCGCCCACGACTGGGCAGTATGTGGGGCTGGCTAAAGCTAAGGCTGAACTCAACGCCGCCAAGGAGAAGGCGTTGCGGCTTGAAGTCGAGGAGGAGATGGTACGGAGAGGGGAGCAGGTAAAGGAGGCCATTGGCAACTTTTGCATGGCATACCCTGACCCAACACCGGATGATGCTCCGCAGACGGCGGGGCAACTAGAAAAGATGGTCCAGGACTCAGTGGCCATCATTGAAAAGGTGGCCACAAAGTCTATGAACCTGAAAGGAGGTTTCGTTAAGTCCTTGAAGGACGCTGCGTTTACCATCTCGGTCGCAGTGTCTCAACTCAAGGCCCGAACCATGTCTGAGGAGGTGGCAAAGCTGGAGGCCTCAAATGCAAAGCTCACTGGCCAGGTGGCAGAGCTGCGCAGGGAGGTCTTCGAACTTCAAAGGCAACCCGTTGCCCCGGCTGAGCCACAACTCAATGTAAAGGAGTTGCTAGAGGAAGTCTCGCGCTCTAACATTGCGCAGTTCAGCGCGATGTTGGAGACGAGACTTGCCGGCATGAAGAACCGGCTCCCGCCGGAACCCCGAATGCTGGCTCCTCCTAATACCGGACGGGACAGGCAGGCCGACATTGCGGCCCCTGATGTGTCAGTCATGACTTCCCAGGGTAGCCAAGAGCGGTCTGCCAGGAAGAAGAGTGCCGCCGTGGGCACTTCTGCCCCAACCGCCACTCCCCGAAAGGGGAAGAGGAAGGAGAAGAAGAGCCTCGCGGCCAGAGAAGCGACAGCGGCTAGAGCTCCCGGTTCGCTCAACGCCGCCCCTGTGGGGGAGACGTGGAGTGAAGTGGTGAAGCGGACGCCGAATCGAACGAGGACGGTAGAGAAGGCTGCAAAACCAGCCGCTCCCAAGAAGACGAAGAAGAAGAGTATCCGGCTCCGGCCGCCCCGCTCTGAGGTTGTTTGTCTGGACTTACAATCTGGTGCTCAAGAGCGGGGGATCCAATACACGGACATCATCGCTGAGGCCAAGAAGCACCTTCGTCTAGAAGACGTTGAAGCTCTTGGCATCAAAGGCGTGCGTTTCCGTGGCGGTGCGAGTGGGGCGAGGTTGCTGGAGGTCTCCGGAGAAGGTGCGCCCGAGAAAGCAAACTCCCTAGCTGCGAAGCTAAGGGAGGTCTTGGACGCTACCAACTTCCGAGTCCATCGGCCAACGAAGAGGGTGGATTTGCGTGTGAAGGGGCTGGACGATTGTGTCACCCCAGAAGAAGTGGCGGCAGCTCTCGCGAGGGATGGAGGCTGTGATGTGGCGGCGATTAAGACGGGTAGGGTTACCAAATGGGGCACCCTATGGGTAGCCTGTCCCGTGGCCGCTGCAAAGAAGGTGGTGGGTGTTGGTCAGCTCCGGGTGGGCTGGGTTATTGCACGAGTTATCGTGCTGGAACCCAGGCCACTCAGGTGCTTCAAGTGCCTTGAGGCCGGCCACGTTAGTGCACAATGTGTTAGCAATGTTGACTGTAACGGAACTTGCTTTCGTTGCGGCCAACATGGTCATAATGCCCGTGACTGCGTAGCCGCAGATCCTGTCTGCGCCCTGTGTAAGGCAGCGGGAAAACCGGCAGCACATGCGTTAGGTGGCAGGAGTTGTCCAAACAAGGGCAAACGTAAGAAGGGGGCCAAAAGGTCCCAGAGAGAGGGCGAACCGACTGCTCCTCAACCTCCGTCGCAAACCGACGGGGGAAGCAGATCGGGCAGCACTGCAGGCCGAGACCTGCCCAGGTCCAGCAGGGCAGTAGCTGGTGCTGAGGCACCGCGGCCACCGCCCAACCCTGGAGAGGGCCCGGAGGCGATGGATACGGGGGTATCCGTCGTCCCGTAAAGGGGCCCTCGAGTGGATGACGTGCCCCGTGATCGGGCACGTCACCAAGAGTGTACGGAGAGCAACACAGCCTCCGTGAGTTGCAGTCTGAGTAAGACACCGCGGCGGGGGATGTGGAGAGAGCTAACGCGTGCCCACTTGTCCCCTGCCAAAACGCGGCGACGTAGATCACCGTGGGGTTTTAGTCGGTAGGCAGGGCTTTTCCCTGAGTCCGACATACTCCTTCGCCTCCCCCCGGAGCGGAGGAGATGCATGAGCATTTCCCCACGTACAAAAAAAAAAAAAAAAAAAAAAAAAAAAAAAAGGTTAGGTTAGGTTCCCCCCCGATGTGCTGTCACCTTGTCGAGGTGGGGGGGCTTGAAGGTCCCAATGATCCTCCAGGGCTGTGCCGGCAGGGCTACCCATACCGGATTGGCTTGGAGGTGAGGGACTGGACTAAGAGCAGCACGACGTGGTGAGGAGGAGACCTCGGAAAAAACCGGAGGAGACAACCTCATTAAAAAACAAGGGTGCGCCGCGTGTAGGCGTGCCCGCCGAGGAGGATACCTCATTAAAAAACCTGAGGAGACAACCTCACTAAAAAACCAGGGTGCGCCGCGTGAAGGCGTGCCCGCCGAGGAGGAGACCTCTTTAAAAAACCTGAGGAGACAACCTCACTAAAAAACAGGGGTGCGCTTGCGCGCCCGAGTGGAGCTCCCATGGCTTCGGCTGTGGTCGAGCTTGCCTTGCGTGGTAGTGATGGCGGTTCGCTGCCTGAACCCGTGAGTGTCTGGGGGGTTCGAGTCCCCCCATCATACGACGAGGAAGTCCCGAAAGGGCGACCGTTGGTGGTGCCTGCGGTAGTAACCTAACGGGATCCCGCTGGGTGCCACCACTAAGCGGTGACGCGGAAACGCCGGAGTGGTTTTAGTGGGTATGCCAGTGACCGTGGGTCGGTCCGATGGAGAGCCCCACATACCCCCTGGTTCCACCGGGGGGATGCATAAGGTCGCATTTCCACTTCGTCAACAAAAAAAAAAAAAAAAGGTTAGGTTAGGTTAGGTTAGGTTAGGTTAGGTTAGGTTAGGTTAGGTTAGGTTAGGTTAGGTTAGGTTAGGTTAGGTTAGGTTAGGTTAGGTTAGGTTAGGTTAGGTTAGGTTAGGTTAGGTTAGGTTAGGTTAGGTTAGGTTAGGTTAGGTTAGGTTAGGTTAGGTTAGGTTAGGTTAGGTTAGGTTAGGTTAGGTTAGGTTAGGTTAGGTTAGGTTAGGTTAGGTTAGGTTAGGTTAGGTTAGGTTAGGTTAGGTTAGGTTAGGTTAGGTTAGGTTAGGTTAGGTTAGGTTAGGTTAGGTTAGGTTAGGTTAGGTTAGGTTAGGTTAGGTTAGGTTAGGTTAGGTTAGGTTAGGTTAGGTTAGGTTAGGTTAGGTTAGGTTAGGTTAGGTTAGGTTAGGTTAGGTTAGGTTAGGTTAGGTTAGGTTAGGTTAGGTTAGGTTAGGTTAGGTTAGGTTAGGTTAGGTTAGGTTAGGTTAGGTTAGGTTAGGTTAGGTTAGGTTAGGTTAGGTTAGGTTAGGTTAGGTTAGGTTAGGTTAGGTTAGGTTAGGTTAGGTTAGGTTAGGTTAGGTTAGGTTAGGTTAGGTTAGGTTAGGTTAGGTTAGGTTAGGTTAGGTTAGGTTAGGTTAGGTTAGGTTAGGTTAGGTTAGGTTAGGTTAGGTTAGGTTAGGTTAGGTTAGGTTAGGTTAGGTTAGGTTAGGTTAGGTTAGGTTAGGTTAGGTTAGGTTAGGTTAGGTTAGGTTAGGTTAGGTTAGGTTAGGTTAGGTTAGGTTAGGTTAGGTTAGGTTAGGTTAGGTTAGGTTAGGTTAGGTTAGGTTAGGTTAGGTTAGGTTAGGTTAGGTTAGGTTAGGTTAGGTTAGGTTAGGTTAGGTTAGGTTAGGTTAGGTTAGGTTAGGTTAGGTTAGGTTAGGTTAGGTTAGGTTAGGTTAGGTTAGGTTAGGTTAGGTTAGGTTAGGTTAGGTTAGGTTAGGTTAGGTTAGGTTAGGTTAGGTTAGGTTAGGTTAGGTTAGGTTAGGTTAGGTTAGGTTAGGTTAGGTTAGGTTAGGTTAGGTTAGGTTAGGTTAGGTTAGGTTAGGTTAGGTTAGGTTAGGTTAGGTTAGGTTAGGTTAGGTTAGGTTAGGTTAGGTTAGGTTAGGTTAGGTTAGGTTAGGTTAGGTTAGGTTAGGTTAGGTTAGGTTAGGTTAGGTTAGGTTAGGTTAGGTTAGGTTAGGTTAGGTTAGGTTAGGTTAGGTTAGGTTAGGTTAGGTTAGGTTAGGTTAGGTTAGGTTAGGTTAGGTTAGGTTAGGTTAGGTTAGGTTAGGTTAGGTTAGGTTAGGTTAGGTTAGGTTAGGTTAGGTTAGGTTAGGTTAGGTTAGGTTAGGTTAGGTTAGGTTAGGTTAGGTTAGGTTAGGTTAGGTTAGGTTAGGTTAGGTTAGGTTAGGTTAGGTTAGGTTAGGTTAGGTTAGGTTAGGTTAGGTTAGGTTAGGTTAGGTTAGGTTAGGTTAGGTTAGGTTAGGTTAGGTTAGGTTAGGTTAGGTTAGGTTAGGTTAGGTTAGGTTAGGTTAGGTTAGGTTAGGTTAGGTTAGGTTAGGTTAGGTTAGGTTAGGTTAGGTTAGGTTAGGTTAGGTTAGGTTAGGTTAGGTTAGGTTAGGTTAGGTTAGGTTAGGTTAGGTTAGGTTAGGTTAGGTTAGGTTAGGTTAGGTTAGGTTAGGTTAGGTTAGGTTAGGTTAGGTTAGGTTAGGTTAGGTTAGGTTAGGTTAGGTTAGGTTAGGTTAGGTTAGGTTAGGTTAGGTTAGGTTAGGTTAGGTTAGGTTAGGTTAGGTTAGGTTAGGTTAGGTTAGGTTAGGTTAGGTTAGGTTAGGTTAGGTTAGGTTAGGTTAGGTTAGGTTAGGTTAGGTTAGGTTAGGTTAGGTTAGGTTAGGTTAGGTTAGGTTAGGTTAGGTTAGGTTAGGTTAGGTTAGGTTAGGTTAGGTTAGGTTAGGTTAGGTTAGGTTAGGTTAGGTTAGGTTAGGTTAGGTTAGGTTAGGTTAGGTTAGGTTAGGTTAGGTTAGGTTAGGTTAGGTTAGGTTAGGTTAGGTTAGGTTAGGTTAGGTTAGGTTAGGTTAGGTTAGGTTAGGTTAGGTTAGGTTAGGTTAGGTTAGGTTAGGTTAGGTTAGGTTAGGTTAGGTTAGGTTAGGTTAGGTTAGGTTAGGTTAGGTTAGGTTAGGTTAGGTTAGGTTAGGTTAGGTTAGGTTAGGTTAGGTTAGGTTAGGTTAGGTTAGGTTAGGTTAGGTTAGGTTAGGTTAGGTTAGGTTAGGTTAGGTTAGGTTAGGTTAGGTTAGGTTAGGTTAGGTTAGGTTAGGTTAGGTTAGGTTAGGTTAGGTTAGGTTAGGTTAGGTTAGGTTAGGTTAGGTTAGGTTAGGTTAGGTTAGGTTAGGTTAGGTTAGGTTAGGTTAGGTTAGGTTAGGTTAGGTTAGGTTAGGTTAGGTTAGGTTAGGTTAGGTTAGGTTAGGTTAGGTTAGGTTAGGTTAGGTTAGGTTAGGTTAGGTTAGGTTAGGTTAGGTTAGGTTAGGTTAGGTTAGGTTAGGTTAGGTTAGGTTAGGTTAGGTTAGGTTAGGTTAGGTTAGGTTAGGTTAGGTTAGGTTAGGTTAGGTTAGGTTAGGTTAGGTTAGGTTAGGTTAGGTTAGGTTAGGTTAGGTTAGGTTAGGTTAGGTTAGGTTAGGTTAGGTTAGGTTAGGTTAGGTTAGGTTAGGTTAGGTTAGGTTAGGTTAGGTTAGGTTAGGTTAGGTTAGGTTAGGTTAGGTTAGGTTAGGTTAGGTTAGGTTAGGTTAGGTTAGGTTAGGTTAGGTTAGGTTAGGTTAGGTTAGGTTAGGTTAGGTTAGGTTAGGTTAGGTTAGGTTAGGTTAGGTTAGGTTAGGTTAGGTTAGGTTAGGTTAGGTTAGGTTAGGTTAGGTTAGGTTAGGTTAGGTTAGGTTAGGTTAGGTTAGGTTAGGTTAGGTTAGGTTAGGTTAGGTTAGGTTAGGTTAGGTTAGGTTAGGTTAGGTTAGGTTAGGTTAGGTTAGGTTAGGTTAGGTTAGGTTAGGTTAGGTTAGGTTAGGTTAGGTTAGGTTAGGTTAGGTTAGGTTAGGTTAGGTTAGGTTAGGTTAGGTTAGGTTAGGTTAGGTTAGGTTAGGTTAGGTTAGGTTAGGTTAGGTTAGGTTAGGTTAGGTTAGGTTAGGTTAGGTTAGGTTAGGTTAGGTTAGGTTAGGTTAGGTTAGGTTAGGTTAGGTTAGGTTAGGTTAGGTTAGGTTAGGTTAGGTTAGGTTAGGTTAGGTTAGGTTAGGTTAGGTTAGGTTAGGTTAGGTTAGGTTAGGTTAGGTTAGGTTAGGTTAGGTTAGGTTAGGTTAGGTTAGGTTAGGTTAGGTTAGGTTAGGTTAGGTTAGGTTAGGTTAGGTTAGGTTAGGTTAGGTTAGGTTAGGTTAGGTTAGGTTAGGTTAGGTTAGGTTAGGTTAGGTTAGGTTAGGTTAGGTTAGGTTAGGTTAGGTTAGGTTAGGTTAGGTTAGGTTAGGTTAGGTTAGGTTAGGTTAGGTTAGGTTAGGTTAGGTTAGGTTAGGTTAGGTTAGGTTAGGTTAGGTTAGGTTAGGTTAGGTTAGGTTAGGTTAGGTTAGGTTAGGTTAGGTTAGGTTAGGTTAGGTTAGGTTAGGTTAGGTTAGGTTAGGTTAGGTTAGGTTAGGTTAGGTTAGGTTAGGTTAGGTTAGGTTAGGTTAGGTTAGGTTAGGTTAGGTTAGGTTAGGTTAGGTTAGGTTAGGTTAGGTTAGGTTAGGTTAGGTTAGGTTAGGTTAGGTTAGGTTAGGTTAGGTTAGGTTAGGTTAGGTTAGGTTAGGTTAGGTTAGGTTAGGTTAGGTTAGGTTAGGTTAGGTTAGGTTAGGTTAGGTTAGGTTAGGTTAGGTTAGGTTAGGTTAGGTTAGGTTAGGTTAGGTTAGGTTAGGTTAGGTTAGGTTAGGTTAGGTTAGGTTAGGTTAGGTTAGGTTAGGTTAGGTTAGGTTAGGTTAGGTTAGGTTAGGTTAGGTTAGGTTAGGTTAGGTTAGGTTAGGTTAGGTTAGGTTAGGTTAGGTTAGGTTAGGTTAGGTTAGGTTAGGTTAGGTTAGGTTAGGTTAGGTTAGGTTAGGTTAGGTTAGGTTAGGTTAGGTTAGGTTAGGTTAGGTTAGGTTAGGTTAGGTTAGGTTAGGTTAGGTTAGGTTAGGTTAGGTTAGGTTAGGTTAGGTTAGGTTAGGTTAGGTTAGGTTAGGTTAGGTTAGGTTAGGTTAGGTTAGGTTAGGTTAGGTTAGGTTAGGTTAGGTTAGGTTAGGTTAGGTTAGGTTAGGTTAGGTTAGGTTAGGTTAGGTTAGGTTAGGTTAGGTTAGGTTAGGTTAGGTTAGGTTAGGTTAGGTTAGGTTAGGTTAGGTTAGGTTAGGTTAGGTTAGGTTAGGTTAGGTTAGGTTAGGTTAGGTTAGGTTAGGTTAGGTTAGGTTAGGTTAGGTTAGGTTAGGTTAGGTTAGGTTAGGTTAGGTTAGGTTAGGTTAGGTTAGGTTAGGTTAGGTTAGGTTAGGTTAGGTTAGGTTAGGTTAGGTTAGGTTAGGTTAGGTTAGGTTAGGTTAGGTTAGGTTAGGTTAGGTTAGGTTAGGTTAGGTTAGGTTAGGTTAGGTTAGGTTAGGTTAGGTTAGGTTAGGTTAGGTTAGGTTAGGTTAGGTTAGGTTAGGTTAGGTTAGGTTAGGTTAGGTTAGGTTAGGTTAGGTTAGGTTAGGTTAGGTTAGGTTAGGTTAGGTTAGGTTAGGTTAGGTTAGGTTAGGTTAGGTTAGGTTAGGTTAGGTTAGGTTAGGTTAGGTTAGGTTAGGTTAGGTTAGGTTAGGTTAGGTTAGGTTAGGTTAGGTTAGGTTAGGTTAGGTTAGGTTAGGTTAGGTTAGGTTAGGTTAGGTTAGGTTAGGTTAGGTTAGGTTAGGTTAGGTTAGGTTAGGTTAGGTTAGGTTAGGTTAGGTTAGGTTAGGTTAGGTTAGGTTAGGTTAGGTTAGGTTAGGTTAGGTTAGGTTAGGTTAGGTTAGGTTAGGTTAGGTTAGGTTAGGTTAGGTTAGGTTAGGTTAGGTTAGGTTAGGTTAGGTTAGGTTAGGTTAGGTTAGGTTAGGTTAGGTTAGGTTAGGTTAGGTTAGGTTAGGTTAGGTTAGGTTAGGTTAGGTTAGGTTAGGTTAGGTTAGGTTAGGTTAGGTTAGGTTAGGTTAGGTTAGGTTAGGTTAGGTTAGGTTAGGTTAGGTTAGGTTAGGTTAGGTTAGGTTAGGTTAGGTTAGGTTAGGTTAGGTTAGGTTAGGTTAGGTTAGGTTAGGTTAGGTTAGGTTAGGTTAGGTTAGGTTAGGTTAGGTTAGGTTAGGTTAGGTTAGGTTAGGTTAGGTTAGGTTAGGTTAGGTTAGGTTAGGTTAGGTTAGGTTAGGTTAGGTTAGGTTAGGTTAGGTTAGGTTAGGTTAGGTTAGGTTAGGTTAGGTTAGGTTAGGTTAGGTTAGGTTAGGTTAGGTTAGGTTAGGTTAGGTTAGGTTAGGTTAGGTTAGGTTAGGTTAGGTTAGGTTAGGTTAGGTTAGGTTAGGTTAGGTTAGGTTAGGTTAGGTTAGGTTAGGTTAGGTTAGGTTAGGTTAGGTTAGGTTAGGTTAGGTTAGGTTAGGTTAGGTTAGGTTAGGTTAGGTTAGGTTAGGTTAGGTTAGGTTAGGTTAGGTTAGGTTAGGTTAGGTTAGGTTAGGTTAGGTTAGGTTAGGTTAGGTTAGGTTAGGTTAGGTTAGGTTAGGTTAGGTTAGGTTAGGTTAGGTTAGGTTAGGTTAGGTTAGGTTAGGTTAGGTTAGGTTAGGTTAGGTTAGGTTAGGTTAGGTTAGGTTAGGTTAGGTTAGGTTAGGTTAGGTTAGGTTAGGTTAGGTTAGGTTAGGTTAGGTTAGGTTAGGTTAGGTTAGGTTAGGTTAGGTTAGGTTAGGTTAGGTTAGGTTAGGTTAGGTTAGGTTAGGTTAGGTTAGGTTAGGTTAGGTTAGGTTAGGTTAGGTTAGGTTAGGTTAGGTTAGGTTAGGTTAGGTTAGGTTAGGTTAGGTTAGGTTAGGTTAGGTTAGGTTAGGTTAGGTTAGGTTAGGTTAGGTTAGGTTAGGTTAGGTTAGGTTAGGTTAGGTTAGGTTAGGTTAGGTTAGGTTAGGTTAGGTTAGGTTAGGTTAGGTTAGGTTAGGTTAGGTTAGGTTAGGTTAGGTTAGGTTAGGTTAGGTTAGGTTAGGTTAGGTTAGGTTAGGTTAGGTTAGGTTAGGTTAGGTTAGGTTAGGTTAGGTTAGGTTAGGTTAGGTTAGGTTAGGTTAGGTTAGGTTAGGTTAGGTTAGGTTAGGTTAGGTTAGGTTAGGTTAGGTTAGGTTAGGTTAGGTTAGGTTAGGTTAGGTTAGGTTAGGTTAGGTTAGGTTAGGTTAGGTTAGGTTAGGTTAGGTTAGGTTAGGTTAGGTTAGGTTAGGTTAGGTTAGGTTAGGTTAGGTTAGGTTAGGTTAGGTTAGGTTAGGTTAGGTTAGGTTAGGTTAGGTTAGGTTAGGTTAGGTTAGGTTAGGTTAGGTTAGGTTAGGTTAGGTTAGGTTAGGTTAGGTTAGGTTAGGTTAGGTTAGGTTAGGTTAGGTTAGGTTAGGTTAGGTTAGGTTAGGTTAGGTTAGGTTAGGTTAGGTTAGGTTAGGTTAGGTTAGGTTAGGTTAGGTTAGGTTAGGTTAGGTTAGGTTAGGTTAGGTTAGGTTAGGTTAGGTTAGGTTAGGTTAGGTTAGGTTAGGTTAGGTTAGGTTAGGTTAGGTTAGGTTAGGTTAGGTTAGGTTAGGTTAGGTTAGGTTAGGTTAGGTTAGGTTAGGTTAGGTTAGGTTAGGTTAGGTTAGGTTAGGTTAGGTTAGGTTAGGTTAGGTTAGGTTAGGTTAGGTTAGGTTAGGTTAGGTTAGGTTAGGTTAGGTTAGGTTAGGTTAGGTTAGGTTAGGTTAGGTTAGGTTAGGTTAGGTTAGGTTAGGTTAGGTTAGGTTAGGTTAGGTTAGGTTAGGTTAGGTTAGGTTAGGTTAGGTTAGGTTAGGTTAGGTTAGGTTAGGTTAGGTTAGGTTAGGTTAGGTTAGGTTAGGTTAGGTTAGGTTAGGTTAGGTTAGGTTAGGTTAGGTTAGGTTAGGTTAGGTTAGGTTAGGTTAGGTTAGGTTAGGTTAGGTTAGGTTAGGTTAGGTTAGGTTAGGTTAGGTTAGGTTAGGTTAGGTTAGGTTAGGTTAGGTTAGGTTAGGTTAGGTTAGGTTAGGTTAGGTTAGGTTAGGTTAGGTTAGGTTAGGTTAGGTTAGGTTAGGTTAGGTTAGGTTAGGTTAGGTTAGGTTAGGTTAGGTTAGGTTAGGTTAGGTTAGGTTAGGTTAGGTTAGGTTAGGTTAGGTTAGGTTAGGTTAGGTTAGGTTAGGTTAGGTTAGGTTAGGTTAGGTTAGGTTAGGTTAGGTTAGGTTAGGTTAGGTTAGGTTAGGTTAGGTTAGGTTAGGTTAGGTTAGGTTAGGTATAGGTTAGGTTAGGTTAGGTTAGGTTAGGTTAGGTTAGGTTAGGTTAGGTTAGGTTAGGTTAGGTTAGGTTAGGTTAGGTTAGGTTAGGTTAGGTTAGGTTAGGTTAGGTTAGGTTAGGTTAGGTTAGGTTAGGTTAGGTTAGGTTAGGTTAGGTTAGGTTAGGTTAGGTTAGGTTAGGTTAGGTTAGGTTAGGTTAGGTTAGGTTAGGTTAGGTTAGGTTAGGTTAGGTTAGGTTAGGTTAGGTTAGGTTAGGTTAGGTTAGGTTAGGTTAGGTTAGGTTAGGTTAGGTTAGGTTAGGTTAGGTTAGGTTAGGTTAGGTTAGGTTAGGTTAGGTTAGGTTAGGTTAGGTTAGGTTAGGTTAGGTTAGGTTAGGTTAGGTTAGGTTAGGTTAGGTTAGGTTAGGTTAGGTTAGGTTAGGTTAGGTTAGGTTAGGTTAGGTTAGGTTAGGTTAGGTTAGGTTAGGTTAGGTTAGGTTAGGTTAGGTTAGGTTAGGTTAGGTTAGGTTAGGTTAGGTTAGGTTAGGTTAGGTTAGGTTAGGTTAGGTTAGGTTAGGTTAGGTTAGGTTAGGTTAGGTTAGGTTAGGTTAGGTTAGGTTAGGTTAGGTTAGGTTAGGTTAGGTTAGGTTAGGTTAGGTTAGGTTAGGTTAGGTTAGGTTAGGTTAGGTTAGGTTAGGTTAGGTTAGGTTAGGTTAGGTTAGGTTAGGTTAGGTTAGGTTAGGTTAGGTTAGGTTAGGTTAGGTTAGGTTAGGTTAGGTTAGGTTAGGTTAGGTTAGGTTAGGTTAGGTTAGGTTAGGTTAGGTTAGGTTAGGTTAGGTTAGGTTAGGTTAGGTTAGGTTAGGTTAGGTTAGGTTAGGTTAGGTTAGGTTAGGTTAGGTTAGGTTAGGTTAGGTTAGGTTAGGTTAGGTTAGGTTAGGTTAGGTTAGGTTAGGTTAGGTTAGGTTAGGTTAGGTTAGGTTAGGTTAGGTTAGGTTAGGTTAGGTTAGGTTAGGTTAGGTTAGGTTAGGTTAGGTTAGGTTAGGTTAGGTTAGGTTAGGTTAGGTTAGGTTAGGTTAGGTTAGGTTAGGTTAGGTTAGGTTAGGTTAGGTTAGGTTAGGTTAGGTTAGGTTAGGTTAGGTTAGGTTAGGTTAGGTTAGGTTAGGTTAGGTTAGGTTAGGTTAGGTTAGGTTAGGTTAGGTTAGGTTAGGTTAGGTTAGGTTAGGTTAGGTTAGGTTAGGTTAGGTTAGGTTAGGTTAGGTTAGGTTAGGTTAGGTTAGGTTAGGTTAGGTTAGGTTAGGTTAGGTTAGGTTAGGTTAGGTTAGGTTAGGTTAGGTTAGGTTAGGTTAGGTTAGGTTAGGTTAGGTTAGGTTAGGTTAGGTTAGGTTAGGTTAGGTTAGGTTAGGTTAGGTTAGGTTAGGTTAGGTTAGGTTAGGTTAGGTTAGGTTAGGTTAGGTTAGGTTAGGTTAGGTTAGGTTAGGTTAGGTTAGGTTAGGTTAGGTTAGGTTAGGTTAGGTTAGGTTAGGTTAGGTTAGGTTAGGTTAGGTTAGGTTAGGTTAGGTTAGGTTAGGTTAGGTTAGGTTAGGTTAGGTTAGGTTAGGTTAGGTTAGGTTAGGTTAGGTTAGGTTAGGTTAGGTTAGGTTAGGTTAGGTTAGGTTAGGTTAGGTTAGGTTAGGTTAGGTTAGGTTAGGTTAGGTTAGGTTAGGTTAGGTTAGGTTAGGTTAGGTTAGGTTAGGTTAGGTTAGGTTAGGTTAGGTTAGGTTAGGTTAGGTTAGGTTAGGTTAGGTTAGGTTAGGTTAGGTTAGGTTAGGTTAGGTTAGGTTAGGTTAGGTTAGGTTAGGTTAGGTTAGGTTAGGTTAGGTTAGGTTAGGTTAGGTTAGGTTAGGTTAGGTTAGGTTAGGTTAGGTTAGGTTAGGTTAGGTTAGGTTAGGTTAGGTTAGGTTAGGTTAGGTTAGGTTAGGTTAGGTTAGGTTAGGTTAGGTTAGGTTAGGTTAGGTTAGGTTAGGTTAGGTTAGGTTAGGTTAGGTTAGGTTAGGTTAGGTTAGGTTAGGTTAGGTTAGGTTAGGTTAGGTTAGGTTAGGTTAGGTTAGGTTAGGTTAGGTTAGGTTAGGTTAGGTTAGGTTAGGTTAGGTTAGGTTAGGTTAGGTTAGGTTAGGTTAGGTTAGGTTAGGTTAGGTTAGGTTAGGTTAGGTTAGGTTAGGTTAGGTTAGGTTAGGTTAGGTTAGGTTAGGTTAGGTTAGGTTAGGTTAGGTTAGGTTAGGTTAGGTTAGGT